>OZ018326.1:137525810-138983310 GCA_963969495.1 Ceratothoa steindachneri
TAATCAGAACCTTCATCAGACTTCCCTGCAACTATTTCTGATTCCTCAGGCTTCCCAGTTGCCTCAAATTGCAGCCCTTCTTTCGATTCCATTCAGTGTTACTGGCCCTCTTTCGTTCCCTTTGTTATATAATAATCCTCCAGTGACTTCCTTTTCTCTACCCGCGTTTACTCCTTTTCCTCCTACTGTCCCTTCCTCTTTGTTCCCGTTTACACCCTTAACAACACCTGCTCCTGGTTTTTCACTTTCGAAACCAATATTTCTGCTTCCCACATCACTTTTTACTGCCTCCGGTTCTGTTGCAGGCTTTACCCTTGACGCTTCTGTCATAAATATACTCTTCTATTAATGCAATTAATTTTTCAGGCTGTTGCTGAGATCTTTAAGACATTTAACAAGTATACGGTGGTTAATGCTGGTAAATTACGGGTAGATACTAAAAAAGTCTGCCCCACTTTTCATCCGCGTCTGAACAATAGGTCCAGTCAGTACCCTACTCAAATTAATCAGTGGGGAAGATTTTTTCAGAATCATCTCACCGGAGAGACTCTCCAGATATATTTCCTTTGGAAACCCCAGACCGAAGACTACTTTGGTCTAAAATATTCACTTCCCTCTTGGTTTTAGGCTGTGAAGAAATATCGTCTCGCTTAAGATTCTTCCGGACGAAGATGTGACTATTTTTGCGATCCGTCTGCTTTCGTTGACCGGTAGCGGTTATCCCGGCGTGGTTGTGCGTAACTTACAGATTTTGCGCCAGGTATTCTTACGAAATTTATCTAATTCTATTCGCATTCATACTGAGATATTCATGGCTAGTTATGAAGCACTTGGTGATCCCTTTATGTAGGACCAGGTGGTGTCGTTTGCGGAGAAGCACTATCGAGCTTTCTTGCGCTCGTTCACGCAAAATCCCTGGTAGGTAAGAACAAAGGCCGGAGGTAATTGACGTTTCCGCTATAACCGATTATTCTTTTGAAGATTGGGGCCACAAAAGTGCTGCCACGCACTACAAAAGTGCTCCCTAGATAAGTCTTCCTGTCCAACAGGACAGGAAATATCTACCGACCCAAGAATACTCTACTTTCTGCTCCACATTATGAAGAGGAATCGAATAGAGATGGTGCTAGTGTGGTTCCAACAATCCATAATAATAATCAGGGATAAGATGAGCACAATCGAACCCCAAAATTAAAACCCAGTAACCGTGGACCACGATCTCAGTGTCCCGAGCAGAATACAGCACGGCAGGAACAGATACCAGATGACGAAGGCGAAGAAGACCAGTAGTGCTGACACTGCGGACGGATGGGTCACACCCCCTAAGAAAACCGACATCTGAAAGGACAATGCTTTAGATGTGGCCAACGGGGACAATTCAGAGATGTCAATCCTCTTCGACGATCCTATGGCTACTCTCGCCAAGGAGAATACCACTTAGGGATGAAATGCCCCCAAAGAAACAATAATACAGGAAGAGAGATAAAAAAAACCCGGAAGCAGCACCAACGAAAATCGGCGGTTAAACTAGATACTTCCTAGGTGGTGGGTCACATCCCAGAGGCAGATGAAATGTCTGAAAGACCCGTAGATGCCTTAATAAATATCTTTGGACCAGCAATTAGAGCAGGACCATGTTCACCCGACCACCACAATCCAGGAGCAGATAATATGGAAATGCAAGAAGTAGATAGAGAATTTTCGCAAAGAATATCCAACTTAAGAACTTTTGATTATTTACAACCATACTTCCCAGGGACCAAACGGCAACAAGCGACAGAATCAACAATTGTGGATTCACATGATTCATGAGGAGATTCAAAGAAATTTTCATGAGAACTCAGGCAAAGAACTCGATAAAATAATCGCAATTAAGGCTCTCCAGTGCATCGTCATGTCTCCGCTCGTAATTGACGTTATTGTTACCAATGTGTCTGATTCCTAGAAAGAGTCGGCTTTTATAGACTCGAGTGCCTTTATTAGTCCAATTTCCCGTGATTTTATACTTATTTGCATGAAAAGATGCGGATGCTGAGGATTTGACTAGCACTATAGGTATTCATGGCATTAGTGCTAGTGTTCTTAGTGTTAATCAGTGTGTAAAGATTAGAATATGTTTGATTGGAGGTTTTATAACTTCTACGCAATCGTTTTTCATCGCGGATGACTCTTACATGGAGGAACCCTTCTTGCTAGGCGCTAATTTCACGCATGCAAATTATCTGAGACCTGACAGGGAAGAATTGCTGTTAATAGAAGGTGTTGAGTGTGGTCGTGACTCGTAGACCTGTCATTCCGACTCCAAACATCTTTACTTGCACGACTGCCAGACAATTAATTGACCAGCACGACAATGTAATTTAGTATCAGTTTTGGTAGATACTCAAGGTTTTAGATTAGGTGGCTGCATGAGTGAGTTTGTGGCGAAGGGGAGGGAGGATTTATATTTCCAGCTATGTATTGTAGAAGGAGATAGTACTAGTCAGTATTTGACTATTTTTAACATGCCCCGAACAGAAAACATTAGTATGTGGTGAAGAAGCGATATGTTTGAGTGGACTTATGACAAATTATATGAGGTGTCTCAGAATTTCCAAGGCCCATTGGCAGACTCACAAAAGAATGATCTGGTGAGTTCGATGCAAAAATTTGAAGGTGTATCAGCAGAGGCGAGTATAATATTGGTTTATCCTGTACCACGCTTGACAGACTCGAGGTAGACGATTCTCAGCTAGTGCATTTGCCTGTTCGTCTTTTTCCACAACAACTCGCGAACGAAGAACTGCGTGCGTGTGACAGGCGTGTGAAGAACTGCGTTCGTGCGACATGCGTGCGAAGAACTGACTAATCAGCAGATTATTAGGCCAAGTAAGTCACCGTATTCTACAACTGTGTGCTCAGACCGTAAGCCTGACGAATTTGTAAGGATTTATATAGATTACAGGGGTTTGATTGCTATTTCTAAAACAAACAAACTCACATTACCAAACATCATATCCATGATATACATGTAAACTTCATAGAGTAAAGTATTTCACGATCTTAGACTTAGTCCGACGTTATTACCAGATCCCCATGGAGGAAGACAGCTTTTCCAATACCCCGCTGACATTGAGGATTCGTTCATATGCCTTTTGGGGGTAAGGAACGAGTACACTATGCTCCAGATGTGCATGATGATCAAACTTGTTAAGTTTCCATGGTTTAAGGTTATGGTTTACCTCGATGATATCATTATAATAGAGAAAGACTTTGAGGATCATCTTGACACTTCAAGGCTGGTCCGTCAGGCATCGCGTGACTTTGTTTAGAAACTTAAATATACAAAGACAAAGCTGTGGCAGGGCTAGGTTAAGTTCTTGGGCCATGGTATATCTCAGGAAGGTATAGGCTTCTACAGGAGAACTTAACAGCTGTCCTAGATTATGAGATGCTTAAATCTGTTCGAGATTTCCACCGATTTCTGGAAGTGGTTAATTTATAGAAGCTAAATATTCCTAATTGTTCCTCTATATGCCACGTTCTATCTATGAGGGTCAATAAAAAGACATTCGTTTGGACATTCGGACTTGGCTGCCTCGCTCTGTACTCATCTTGCTTCTTGGAAACAGTAGGCAACGAAAACGGAAGACAGGAGCAAACGCCACCAGAACCAAACGAACCTGCTCGCATTGAGGTGCATCGGCCCAGAGCAGACGCTGTCGTCCACCTCCACCTCGTCATCACCTCTCTCTCCCACCACAGAGACTAATACCATTTGAACCATGACCAAAATAGTGGCTTATATACCCCCCTCCCCCTTCCCTCGCCAATGGACTCGCACCGTGGATGAGATTCTTCACACAGTCTCATTGCAACTATGCCTTTCACTTGACAAAACATAATTGCAGGCCTCGGGGAAAGGTTTGCGGTCTAACTCACTGCGGAACCCGAGGTCAAGAGGCTACGTGCATATAAACCAGAGTTACGAACTGCGGTGGGTACCTACCATGCCCAGTGGAAATTCCGTCCAAGACCATAGAGGAAATTGCACCCGTCTCTATGTATTTCGGAGGTAACTCTGAATAACCCAAACCCGTCCGAGGGGGCAGCACCCTCAGGTTGGGATCGTAGATTCGGTACCCCTTTCCCCTATCGTCAAGTCTACCATGTTTTTTGCACCCTTTGAGGAACCCACCTAGGTCCATACTCTTCATTCTCATCACTCTTCTCAGTCTCACTCCGCGGGGCGAGTCCGGCGTCAGGGCGGGGTCCCCTCTCTGAACGAAATACACAAGACTTTCGCTCTCGGCACAAATACACACACTTACCTAAAACATGAATCCCCGAACATAACAATACACTACCTACACCGATCCATCCCTTAGACTACATTTACTCAACACGCCAAAAGATTCGACAGCGTCAGTACAAGGCAGTATTCTCTTTCTGCAAGATGGAGGCCAAAGCAATGTCGGGGGGTGACACCCGTCAGTACGCACATACATTCAATCAGCTCTTAAAAATAAACGAACTGCAGGAGATAGATTTCCCAGAAAGTATATTTCCTCCAATCGTTGAACGTACAAACGTTAGTCCGCCGTAACACCCAACACGTGCACCTACACAACCAACACAGAACGCGGTACACTAAATGACATAACAAAACACATACTTGAGTAGTATCGGGCCATACAACGCGCCCAATACGAGTCGGGGATCAACAAGCACGAAAGCAACACCATACTACAACACAACATCACGAACACGCGCCCTAGGTCCGTGCGCCTCTCCTTCCCACCAAACCAGCCCTTATTCTGCCCCAGGCACGAGCCCCTTGATGCACATGCATACATGACACCCCGAACTGGTGTATAGACACCGGGCTTTTTACCTGCTCTTATCCCCTGATGAGTTAATTTCTGAACCGCTCCTATTCGACTAAGAGATCGATCGATTGCTCGTGTTCCCAGCTCTCGCTCAAAAGGCTCGCTTTAAAACTCTTGTAGATAGCTTTGTGTAGAAAAGGGGGACAAAGAAAAAGAAAGAAAGAAAAGTAGCGAAACGAATTTCAAACGCGCTTCCCGCGTCGCTAGACAGCCGTTAAGGAGAGTCTTAAACCACTCGGCCATCCTGAGTCCCCAAAAGGGCTCATTCAAGCAAAGCATTTAAGCTTCTCGCCTGAACTTCTCGCACGCTACACAAGCCCTCTACTAGAAGCGGAGCATATTTTGAGGGATTGAAGAGAACGGCGTCAGGAAATGTTATTCGGGGACTAATGTTCTCCATCCCCCCCGGCATCCCGGGTCTTGGGCAGCATTGTAGATAGCTTAGAGGTAGGAAAGGGGCAAAGAAGAATAAAGAAAGAAAAGTAGCGAAACGAGTTTAGAACGCGCTTCCCGCGTCGCTGGAAGCCGTTAGCGAGAGCCTTAAACCACTCGGCCATCCTGAGTCCCCAAAGAAGACTTATTCAAGCAAAGCATTTAAGCCGTTCGCATGAACTTCTCACACGCTACACTTTAACGGTGAATTTGCTTAAGTAAATTTTAGTGTTTCTTCAAAATGTATGTGTTAACTAAATTTTCATTTTCTCTTGTTCTAGTTATCCATTTGTAAATAGCATTTCCGTGATCATATTATTTTTATTTCCTATCCTATTGAAACATCGTATTTAGCTGTTTCCATACAAATTCATTTTAAGTGCATCCTATATTAACACAACAAATATTAGGTTGAGGAATAAGTTCTTGCGTTTTCTTTAATGTTGTGCTGATTTAAGTTTTGTTGACGTGATTTGTGCACATATTAAGAAACAATAATAAATAATGAGAACAAAATTTGCAAAGGTTAGGTTACGTCTCTTAACAGTGTAGACTATTAGGCTTTTGCTTAGGCTACGTCTTGAAGTTGAATAATAAGTCATTGCGGTTTATTTAAAAGTTGTGTTAATTTAATTTTTGTTCTGTACCCTCAAAATGGAATGTCAAGTTGAAAGAAAGGCGCATTTTCGACACTTGTTGTTATTCATTTTCAATCGAGACGGGAACAATGCAAACGCAGCCAAAGCTCATAGCGATATTTGTGCTGTGTACGGAGAAAATGCTTTATCAGAAAGGACAGCTTAATGGTGGTTTTCACGTTTCAAAAACGGTCATTTCAATCTTAATGACGAAGAACGTTCTGGTCACCCCATTAAGTTGGATGAAGATCGATTGAACGACCTTCTTCATGAAAATCCTCTTCAATCGACTAGAGAATTGGCTGTACAATTGGCGTGTGATCAGAAAACTGTAGTGAATCACCTGCATTCGATGGGGAAAGTTAAAAAACTCGGTGCATGAGTTCCGCACACTTTGAACGAAATCAACAAACTTCAACGCTCCACGATTGCCACAGGTTTGCTTGCTCGTCACAAGACTATTCGTGGATATAAGGACAGATTTCTTCACCGAAAACAATGGCTTAGCCCCAATAAAAAAACACTTCCGCACTTAAAGCAAGGACTTCATCCACGAAAGACGATGCTGTGTGTGTGGTGGGATTTTGAAGGCATCATTCGTTATGAGCTCCTTGCGAACAACGAAATTGTCAATGCAAAACTCTACGTTCAACAAATGTATCGACTCGCCGGAGCTATTCGTGAAAAGCGACCTCATCGACGTTATGGAGTCCTTCTGCAACACGACAATGCTCGTCCTCACATTGCCAATATGACAAAAGACGCCATCCAAACGCTTAATTGGAAAATCCTGGCGCATCCACCATATTCGCCAGACTTGGCTCCATCGGATTTCCATCTGTTCCGATCGCTCTCCAACAATTTGCGCGGCGTTTCGTTCAATACTGATGTGGAATTAAGAACCTGGTTAGACGAATTCTTTGAGTCAAAGTCCAGAGATTTTCATTGCAGAAGCATCGAAAAACTAGTCGAACGTTGGGAAGATGTAAATAACAACGGAGAATACATTATTGATTAAATTGCATATTGTTATCAATTAAAAATTTTTTTTTCTAAAATTGTTAATGGTAATGCATAAATTTGATAAAACTGCCAGAACTTATTCTTCAACCCAATATAAATTATTTAAAAATATTTTCTATTATATTTTATTTCCATCTCATCTTATTTTAACAAAGTGATTTTAGCTATCCTATTTACTATTTTCCATCATTGTAGCCATTATAATTGCCCGCGAACAAATTCTCTATCTTTCACGTATCCAGACATTTATTGAATTAAAATGACTTCATTTCTCAATTTATATTATATACTTTTTCCCAAACAAATTAGATTTTCTTATCATTAGACAAATATCAAAGGTTATTTTCATTTATATATATATATATATATATATATATATATATATATATATATATATATATATATATATATATATATAATATAATATATATATATTCTTTCTCTTGTTTAGACCACTCGGCTATGCGATTTAATTGAGATCAAAGCGGTTGCTCGCTGCCTCAATGTGCACGGCTCGAATCCCTCCCCAGCTCGGATTTTTCGAAGTAAGAAATAACTATTTCCGAAAAAGATTATACCGTTTTCTCTTTCCTGCGGTGAAGTTGGATTAATTTCATCATTCTCTCGCGCTCATGAGATATATATGCAGCATAATATATATATATATATATATATATATATATATATATATATATATATATATATATATATATATATATATATATATATATATATATATATATATATATATATATTTATATGTGTGTGTGTGTGTGTGTGTGGTTATTTTTCGGTTTTTGCCCTCCCTCGAATTTGGTGGGCGCTTTGTTATAAATATCTCTCTTTTTTTTTAAATACGCAAATGCTATATAGCAGTTTCAGTACTTAATGTGGGCAAATCTCTAATTAGCATGTTATTACCAAAAATAGATTGGCCACTATCTTCGAATTGAAAGAATCTAGTTATTTATTTTTTTTTTTTGTAAAGTCTTCGCCTCAAATGAATCAGTTATGTAAGGGTTTATATAGTTTAGTTTTTTTATTTTTTGTAAAACATTAAATAATTGTGTACATATGGGTGCGAACGGGTTACGTAACACGTTATAAACAAATAGAGGTATAACGAGAGTTGGCATCGCGCCTTTGTATTCGAAACCAAGGATAGGTTTTTCGAATTAGGAATATTTACCAGTTTTTGTTAATTTGGGGGGTAGGGGTGGGGGGTATGGGGGTCGAAGATCCCATTTCTAAATTAACTTAAAAATTATATATATAATAAATATGCGATTCCAATAGCTTAACAACCCCCACCCATCCCCCCTATAGCAATGCCTCTGGGCATTCCTATAATAAAATCCTCCTGGGAAACTTAAATATATATATCATCATTTATTATGCATAAAATTCAAATTATTCAATTCTTTTTACTTAACTTTTGTAAATTAAATCATTCATGCAAATTATGTACAACTTAATAATTCATTCATTTATTTTAATTAACTTTTACCAATTCAATCATTCAATTATTTTATGCATAACTTTTGCAATTCTATTATTTTATGTAACCTTTAATAATTCAAATGTCCTGTGACGAAAAACTGATTTCATTTAACGTACTGGTTCAAACAACATCTCTTAGAATTTCACTCACACACAAACACACGCTTTCAACTCAACCAAATTGAGCACGAGTATTCTCCATTCGTCTCTCGCCATTCTCAGCATAAAGACCCTAATTCAGTCCATCATAGTCTCCTTCGTTTTCACTTTCACTCCACATATTACTTTACAACATATTCATTTCATATATTAGTTACTTTACATCTTGTTACTTTAAATTAGTTATTTTATTATATTTACTTTACCGCATCTTACATTCTATTCCTAATTCAATTATCATTGGGCATTCGTTAATTCTGTGAATATATTTATATTTGTTTAATTGTTTTTCTTAAAAACCTAGTTAGAATTTATTTCACTTTGGTCGTAGGCCTAAACATTAGTAGACGACGATTCCATCTAAACTCAAAATAAATCCCATTAATAAACAATTGTTTTTAAACACACACACATATATACACACACACACACACACATATATATATATATATATATATATATATATATATATATATATATATATATATAAGCTCACCGGACAAATAATTAGTCACCTAGGGAGAAAAAACATAATTTAATATCTGAAGCGTTTAGGAACCTTAGGCAGCCGAGAGGCGTAGCTTAGTTTACGTCGAAACGTTAGTTAGACTTTATTTGTGTTGCGGACGGTGGAAGATTTGTAGATAGCAAATCAGTTCTACTTAAAATGGGCCGGAAAAGCGACGTCATAGAATGTCAAAAAGGTGTGATTGCATTTAGCCGCGCCAAAGGTCATCATGTGAAGGAGGTTGCGGAATTTGGGAGTGTTTGAACGAGTACGGTCATCCGGATTTACAAATAATGGTAGAACTCCCTAAATGCGAAAAACTCCCGCCAGAATTGCGGACGGAGGAAGGTGTTGACAGACAGGGACCGTCGTAGAATCTCCAGACTTGTAATTGCAAATCGATTTGCTTCCAGGCAGGAATTGCATTGCTACAAAACGTAAATTCTGGTCCTTAACCACCCATTTCAGAAAGAACATTACACAGGGAATTCCATGGCATGAACATATAGAGCAAAGTGGCGTGCAAAAGGCCTTTACTATGGTTAAAAGTGACTAATTTTTTGTCCGGTGAGCCTATATATATATATATATATATATATATATATATATATATATATATATATATATATATATATATATATATATATATATATATATATATATATATATATATATATATATATATATATATATATATATATATATATATTCAATCAGTTTGCTTCTAAGGAGTCTTATTTTTATGTTAAGGATGAATCTGAAAATGAGACAAGTAACAGTTCTCATTTAATTACAACGACGTTTTTGGTACATTACCCATCTTCTGGTTCTATAAAATAGATACGAGTTAGAACATAATATCTATGATTACAAGGAATTAGGATTGTGATCAAAATAAAAAAAATATGGAAATTAATACAGTTAAATGTGAGCGGGTTTACACTGAGAAACATTGTTATCGTTCTGCTTGCCTTTCTTAACCTTTACCACACCGATATATACGTCTGCAATGGGTAAGGGAACCCTATGTTGTTTGGTGACAGGAAAGCCCTAAGGAAATCTTATCTTCAGTGTTTGAGGGTCATACATTATAACCTTCTTGAACCACTGGACTCCGATAGACTTCCAAGACCCTATACCTTTTCCAATTCTCTGGATGTAGCTCAAACTGCTATTTTACACTCTGATTGACAACACTTATGACGAGCAGTCTATTGGGAATGTGACGCCGACTCTGTTTCTCGTGCATGCATCATAGATCTTGTAAGCAATTGCCGCATTAAATTACGAAACAAAACTAAGGCTTATGTAAATAAGAGACCAGAACTTAAGGCTCCTGATTAGGCATGTCCACCCAAACGATTACACTTTATTCGATAGGTTACATAATTTCAGACAGGCTTTTAATACTAACAGGCTCCATTGTGAACATGGGTATTGTTGGGGTCACACAGTTCCAATTTGGTCCCCCGACAGCTCCCGTGCGTCGAAATTTCTGATTTTTTTTCATGCGTGAGTGTAGGGTCTGTTAGGGCCCCATCCATGTGGATCGTCGGCATGGTCCGACAGTCGTATACCTTGCGCCGAACTTGTACGATTGTCGAATAATACTCGTATTGCACTGGGTAGGCATTTTCGACTTGCGTAACCAGTTCCCGATGGTCGGCCCGATTATCGGGGCCACAGGCCATTCCCAGGCCACTCCCAGGCCATGCCCCCACAAGACGTGCGTAGCTGAGCCCGTACTTCGTAGGACGTAATACGACTGTATCTGGGCAGTCTTTGCCCCACCCCGTATGTCGGGGAATAGTCTTTGTCAGACCCCTGAGGTCGTGGGATAAAGTGGGCAACTATAAAAGGGCAGGAACCCCCGCACATCATTGCATTTCTAGTTCCCCTTCAGCAGCAGCAACAGCTCCTGGCCATTCATCATGGAGAACTTTGGCATGATCATGTCCCTAATAACATCTCGAAACGTGCGTAACATGAAGCTAATGTAAGCCATCATTGACTACGTGGACGCCATTGAACGAGTGGCAATAGCCAAGACCCTGATTGAAGATGAGGAACAACAGAAACAGACGAGGAAGCTGAGATCAGTTTGGGTGTGGCCCTATCTGCAACGAAGAATGGAATATTGCCATTATGACAACTTAATGCAAGAGTTGTCTCGAGAATGTTCAGAACTTTACAAGAACTTCACGAGAATAGAACAACTGTTTGATGAGACAATAGAACGTGCCACGCCCCTCATTCAGAAGAAACATACGTTCTGGCGCAAACTCATTCTTCCTGGCCTGCGTGTTGCCATCAACCTACGTTTCGTCGATACGGGTGCTTCATACAAAAGCCTCTAATACCCCTTTCGAGTTGCCCACAACACCATCAGCCACATTGTACCAGATACTTGCCAGGCCATTATTGCTGTCTAGGAAGACGAGGAATTCAGGACGCCACAATCCTCTGAAAAGTGGAAACAGGTCGCCCTTGACTTCGAGGAACGATGGAACCTTCCACATTGTGTAGGAGCCATTGGTGGTAAACACAGGCTCCGCACTCCTTTCCTTGGTGGCAATTACTGCTACAATTATAAGAAATACTTTTCCTGCTGGTCATTGTTGACTCATTATACAAGTTTCTGTACGTCGACGTAGGTAGCCACTGAGTCAGAGTCATATGGTGGTGTATTTGCACAGACCCGCATTGGAGAATTACTCAACAAACAGGACGCCCAGCTCCCCTCCCCCCTCCCCCGAGGTGTTGGCTAATGATCTAAATGAACCACCCACGGAGTATTTCCCAATGGGAATGATGCGTTCCCTCTGCGCACCTACCTGATGAAACCCTACCCACTACGAGGCCTCACCAGAGTAGAATGTATATGCAACTACAGACACAGTCGGGGCCGCCGGGCGGTGGAGAACGCCTTTGGTAGTCTCGCCAACCGATTCCGAGTGTTCCACACCTTCATATGCCTGGCACCTCACCGTGCAGAGGCTGGTTTGTTAGCATCATGCATTCTGTACAACAGATTGCGAGGAGGGAACCTACCACGAAACGAAGAAGATCATGAGGACCCTGACACTCATGAACTAATACCTGGTGACTGGAGGCAAGATCCACCTGTAGGAGGCAACCTTCCAACCCTGACACGCAACACTGCAACCATGCTTTCCAAGCAACAACGAGAGTACCTCAAGAACTACTTCTCTTCATCTGAAGGAGCCGTGGCTTGGCAAGATAGCAGCATCTAGGTGAGTCACATTTTATGGTTTGTCCTCCAAGAAATCTCTTATTTTTTATTGTTTTATATTTATTTCATTTATCTTTCATATGTTAAATTTCATTAATTATGTTGATTCTAATTTGTTTTCATAGACACTTCCCTCATTATTTTCAACTTTTATGTGTTCATTTACATGTCACTGTGGATTTCTGTCTTTTAAGTCATAATTATTTTTAGTTATAGTTATTATATATTCCGTCATAATATTTTATGTTTATTTCATTTTTAGTTTTTCCTTCTATACTATTTGTTCATTATTCAGGCCTTTCATTATTTTTTTACTTTCAACATTTTAATAAAACGATTTTTTAGCAATGATAATAGATAGAAAACACTGAAGCACATACAAAATTATTTATTTAATTCCACCAACCCACATACAAATATTCTTACAACATTAATAATTTAGGTTTATTAAGGGTGTTGAGGGTGCTGTCATTGGTTGAGGGCTTGAAATCTTGGGTGTTGCTGGTGTGGCGGGCTGGGAGTTGCCGAGCAGGTCCATGAAGATGTTGGTGGGCAGCTGCATGGGCAAGTCAGGTGTCGACACTGCAGCTGGCCTGTAAACAGGTTTTGAGGCACCTATCGGCCTCATGAACTGAGGGAATGCACCGTTGCAGAGCCGCCACCTGGTGAGACGAGATGGAGATGTTTGTGGCCTGTGGTTGGGATGGGGCTGGTTGGGCAGCCCCACCCGTACGGATATATATATATATATATATATATATATATATATATATATATATATATATATATATATATATATATATATATATATATATATATATATATATATTGTATCTCACTCCCATCCACCATTTTCCTTTGCAGAGAGGGAAAAAATTAGCTGAGGAATTTAAAAGAACTGCTAGTATGACTGGGAGGACTCACACCTGAAAAAAGAGGGGTTTATTTTGTACACTATTTATTCCTTTTTAAAGAATAACACCGTGCATACCAGTAGCTTAGCTAGTAGACTATGTGTGCTGCTTTGGAGAATCTTAGATCCATTTGCTGAACTGACTGCACACCAACTAGTTACGTGGCTCACATGAAGCACAAAACGAGACTTGGCAACAGAAAACTCTTTAATTATCCTTGACGTGTTAATTTCCTTCAGTAACTCGTGCTCAATACCCATTATAGAGAGATAGTTCAATCTTGTTTGACTCATACTGACTCTTGCTTCGTTCTTAATTCTATTTAATTATAAAAAGGAGCGTTCACCACTGCAGTTGGTAACCATTAGAGTTAAATAAATCTTCAACGCGATCTTGACATTAGGAAAACAAGACCCAAAAGAATTATCAACTATCAGATAATACAATGTCAGTTCGTAAAGGTCTTGTTGAGATGCAGCAACAATATCAGCTAGGTCAGTTTTCAAAAGTTGACTAAACTGGATCAATTCCTCTTCGAACTCCTTTTCCAAATCTTCAAGGTAAGCATGAATCAGTTTTATTGTACCAGCCTTGCCTTCATCTGGAGTAAGCTTTGGCAGCTTTCGAATAAACCCAAAGATACCTTTCAACTTCATATATCCCATCTGCCTTTTTGAGAGAGCAGCAACCAAACTGTCCACAATAACCAGAAAAGCTCCAATTGTGATTGATTCAGATGGCTGGATGGATTCTATGCTGCTAGCATCTGAGGTAGGACCATGGTAGTGGTCATATTTGCGATTCCGTCGTCTTTGTCGTGAAACGTCCTTGCGGTATTGATGGCAATCAGTAAGAATTTTGGCCTTATCTTCAATAGCTGTGAAAGTTGGTCGAAGAGCTTCAACATAACCTTGTAAAGATTCGTACAACGCACAAGCAATGGAATACTGGTTTACTGAAATCTTTGCAGAATCTGATCCCACACTATGACCATAGGTCCTGTCTCCAATGTTTTCATGGTTACCAAGAGTCCTTTAGCCTGTTGTCTGCATTCAGGCTTGACATCAGTATCCTCAGCAATGTCTTCCAGCACATTCATGATAATAGAATAGCCTTTATGGAAGGCTGAATTCGCATCTGCTCGAGCAGACCATCTAGTATCAGAAATTTGAAGGATGGGGGGAAGAGGAAGGAGAGATTTACTATTTGACAATTCCTTTGCGAGGAGTCCCCATCGATGAGTAGAAGCAGAAAAGAATGTGTATATATTTTCAACAAAAGCAAAGAAATTGACGGCTTCTGGACAACATTCTGCAGCAAGTTTTCCTACTAGGTTGACGGAATGCGCAAAACATGGAAAATACTCCCGCAAAATTACACTTCTCTAGCCAGGAGAGTGAAGTCCAGCATAAGGGCGGCTAAGCCGTCTGAGGAACTCCGGGTGGCGAGACTCTGTAAAGAGAATCCCAAGGAGTATTTTGGATATGTGAACAGCGGTAAACCAATCCGTCGAACAATTGGCCCTTTGCGAAATGAGGAGGGGGCATTAAAGCACTTAGATGCAGAAAATGCTAACCTCCTCAACGACTACTTCTCTTCAGTGTTTACTGAAGAGTGTGGTCCCATCCCCCAGCCAATGGATTCCTACTCGGGGGAAAAGCTGGAGGATATGGACTTCACCAAAGGGGAAATAAAAAAGTCACCTGGCCCGGATGGGTTTCTACCTAAAGTGTTAAAAGAAGTGCGCGATCAAGTGTCACGACACCTGAGCCCAATCTTTAACATGTCAATCCGGACCGAATGCGTTCCTAGAGACTAGCGTGAAGTGGAGGTGACTCCTATCTTCAAGAAAAGAGAACGTAGCCAACCTTCAAACTACCGACCTATCAGTCCGATTTTGATAGTCGGTAAACTCATGGAAAGCATGATGGTGGACAAAATGACGTCGTATTTAGAGTCAAACCTGCTACTGAGGAGTTCCCAGCACGGCTTCCGAAGGCAACGGTCATGCCTGACGAACCTTGTGGAATTCTTCCACTTCGCCTTCAGTAAGCACGATCGGGACAAGGCGGTAGATGTGGTTTACTTAGACTTTCAGAAAGCCTTTGATAAGATACCACACTGCCGCCTTCACCGGAAAGTGCGAGCGCTGGGCATAGACGGAAAAGTAGCCGGCTGGATCGAGAACTGGCTAAGTGGCAGACGGCAACGAGTGGTGGTAAATGGACAGGCTTCTGAGTGGGTGCCCGTTACTAGCGGGGGTGCCTCAAGGTTCTGTCCTGGGACCACTACTATTCATCATCTACGTCAATGACATGGACGGTGACATGGTTGCCAAGATTTCCAAATTTGCCGACGATACCAAGCTTGGTATGAACGTTGCAAAGGATGGAAATACTGCCCGCCTGCAGGAAGATCTTGGGAAGATTGGTGAGTGGTCGGACACGTGGCAAATGCCTTTTAACGTGGGCAAATGCAAAGTAATGCATATCGGCCACAGAAACCCCCAATCTCAGTATATCCTTAAGGGCACTGCTCTTGAATCTTGTGACACTGAGAAGGACTTGGGTGTAACTATTACTAGCAACCTCAAGTTCTCGAAACAGTGCATCGAGGCAGAGAAGAAAGCCCAAAGGATGTTAGGCTACATAAAGGGCCAGTTTGGATACCGTAACAAGGAGATAGTACTTTGTCTGTACAACTCTCTCGTTCGGCCGCACCTGGAGTATGCCGTACAATTTTGGAGTCCTTCGTTTCGAAAGGATATCGCAAGGTTAAAACGCGTACAAGCCAGGGCAACCAAACTGATTCCCTCTATCCGACATAAAAGTTATGAAGATAGACTAGGGGAATTAGATCTGTTCTCGCTGGAAACCCGTAGACTGCGAGGTCAGCTCATCGAAGTTTTCAAAATACTTCGAGGGTTCGACAATGTTGACTACCGGGATATTTTCACACTGAGTGAGAACAGAACGAACAATCACGGCTTCAAACTTGAACTGAAGCGTTACAACCGCAATATGTGTGGAATTTTTTTCACTTACAGTATCTGCGGTAAGTGGAACGCACTTCCATTGGAAGTTGTCAACAGTGAATCTGTTGACCAGTTCAAGTCAAGACTAGACAAAGTCTTGAAAAGTGGCCGTTTAGGGACGCAAAACAATTGAGCAGCCATGTGCCTGCTCGATTGCTAGTCCAAAGGTACCCTCTTTGAATGGACCGTAAGGTCTCCTAGGGTACTTCCTTTCCTTGTTACTCCTTGTTACAATCTTTGATGTTGATTTCCCTTTCTTTATAGAACTCCAGTGATCTGTCAGCAAGTTTTTCAGAACTATGCCCTTCCATCTTTTAAAACTTGGACTTTTTAATTTCACTAATTATTTGGCCAAGCATCCTGGCCCAGATCAGACTAATAAACTCTTCACACACATCTTTGGACAGATATGAGGTATGACCTGTTCCTTTGTTCCCATGAGCATTTATGTGCTCAGATAGAAATGGGTCAAACTTGGCTGCAGTTCTAACAGTCCAAGGTTATTACCATTCTTGAAGA
This sequence comes from Ceratothoa steindachneri, assembly GCA_963969495.1. Lineage (NCBI taxonomy): Eukaryota > Metazoa > Arthropoda > Malacostraca > Isopoda > Cymothoidae > Ceratothoa > Ceratothoa steindachneri. The sequence goes on from OZ018326.1 coordinate 137,542,659, forward strand.
GCCAACAGTTTCATTACTTCCATGGAAATGGAGACCTCGTTCTGCTAAAAACTTTATAACTTCTACTACACGCTCAACCACTTTTCGCCAGCATTGTAGTTCATTTTCCATATGTTTTACAAGTACAGAATCAACACGTTCACCCCTTCTTCTTCCGAGCTAACAAGGCAATAATAGCTTTCTTGTGCACAGTCCTTTCTTTGTGTTGAATCAGTCCAGTGTTAGCATTCTTCCAATCATCGAAACCTTCCACGGCAAACTTAGAAGGAAATTCTGGGCTTATAACTTTTCAAAGAAAGCAAATAGGCAGCCATGGCTTGGTGAGTAGCAATGACAACTTCTTTCTCGTCTACAATTTGTAAGTTTGTGAACCCTGTTAAAGTAAGATTTCTGACAAAATCTTGTTTTATTTTCGCTTTTGTGGTATTTTATGGAGAAAGTAAACGCAGGGCCTTTATTTTGACAGTCCTGGCTTCCTTTAGCAATCCAGTATTCTTTCAAAACCTCATCAAATTTTGGTGGCCATTTTCCTAGATCAGTGGAAAAGCTGTTTTTGTTATCACTGCAGATTTATCTTTATTTAATGTTATGATAACCCCTCGAATGTTAGTCTGTAAATGTGTTGTTAACGCCGCAACTTGTACACGTGACCTAATGAATATACACCAGCAGAGCGATCGCTTCTGAAGATGGAAAACTATTTTACCCCTTTGGCTCATCGCATCACAATATATTATTATACTCATTACCCTACCAATGACTCCTGGCCTATTCATGAATACGGATACTATTGATAAGAGGCCTAAAATTACCATTTGACATGTCAAAAATAACAAAACTCACACTAAGATCAGCTGTGCCTCGACCGCCATTAAACCGCGTCTTCAGTCCAGTGTTGCGAGATGGTGCAGAAGAAATTTCAGTAGATCATTGCATGAAAAATCAGTAGGTAGGTAAAAATTCGGTAGACGCACTTTGATATATATGTAGTGGTTCTTGTGATATATGTTTAGTAGATAAAATTAAGTTAAAAAGCATTATATCAGTATTTTTAGCCGCGTGTGAGTCAGGTCACGAGCGACTCTACATCTCACTATGTCGGTCGGTCGGTCCCCTTTTTCTTTTTTGTTTTGTTTTTGTAATAATATTGTAACTATTCGGCGATTCTAACGAAAATTGAAACCCTTATGTTGTTTAACATTCTCTTTTGAATGGTATAATTGCCAAAGTCCTCCCAAGTTAGCCCGGGAATTAGTTTGTTTTGCCGATAACATCATAACTATCCGGCCGATTCTGATGAAATTCAAAACCATTAAGTTGTTTTACATTTAATTTTAGAGGCCATAGATCCATGACCACGGGACAAGGGATTAATGTCGGTCGAGAAAATCACACCCTGCGGGCATAGCTAAAGACGGCGTGCCCTGGAGGCAGGAAGACGCCACACCTTTCTCCTGTGATACTTATAGAGAAGAAAATAAAAAAAACGCATTCTCATTCTTGATTCTAATTCTCGATCTCAGAGTCGTCCCGTTATCAATTACGTTTCGTTTAACGTAGCGAAACTCCCGTCTTAATCCCCTACGTCTTGTTTTGGTTACTCTCACTTCTCTGACCGGTAGTAAGAAATTTCCCTGACCGTACTCTGTAAACGCGAGCCTCATTTTTATCTTGCTTGTTTGTTTTGTTCGTTTGGGATTAAACCTTAATTTTTTACGTGATTCCTCTCACTCCTTTTTCGATCACAAGCCTTCGGTAAGCCCAGCCAAGCGCGGAATATATTAATCTCGTATCTTTGGTTCCTCCATTCGCCCCAAAGTAGTAACACTTACATCGCTAACAGTAAAGGCATCGAAGAAATGGACTCTGAAAGCAATCATCAAGCCGCCCATCTTCAATGAATCCACACTTACAGGCTGGCCCTCAATCAACCTAGAAGAACTGCGAAGAACTGCCTTTCAGGTAGGAGTAAACGAGGAACTCGTTCGTCACAAATTTCTACGATCCTTACCGCCGAACATTGCGCCTATTATTGCTACACAAAAAGAACTAACCCTGGCCCAATTAGGTAAGCTGGCGGATGAGCTCACTGCGGTCGGTAAAGAGCTGTGTCATAGTGTAAATTCGGAAAAATGGAGTGCCGTATCCACGTTCTGTACGTTTTCTAACAAAGGGCATGATAAGTGCGTAAATAATTCGGCGGGATTTGCACGATCGGTGCCTAAGGATAATTACAGTGTGCGTGGTATACCGGAGGGATTGCGACCATTCCGGAGAAAAGGGAAACCTGTGGTTTGCCGTTCGCACCTGTACTTTGGCGAGGATGCCAAGTGTTGTAAGCCCTGGTGCAGGTGGCCAAAAAGAGGAGAATGCTTGCAAATGCAACCTTCCTCCAGGCCATCTTCGCCAGTCCCACGAGTAACTAGTCAGGCATGCTTTAGCGGGTGCGGCCGCTGGTATGCTATTAGTTTTCACCGTCACCGCGAAAATGTATGATAGAAAGCGAGAATTTGTAATTGACACATGGAAGAGTGTCTCATTAATCGCGGTGAAGTTGGCTAGGCCGAGTGAATTGCGCGAATCCACTTGCGTCAAGTGTTAAATTATCTGGGGAACCTGAGATAGCCCTGGTCATAGATGACCTTTATAACATACACCCCCCTTCCCAGTCTAAGGCCATTCTGAACGAACATGGGGCTCTGTACGAACCCGCTCCCGCTCACTCATCACCGCCATCGCCACACTCAGTTGCCCACAAATCGATATTGACAGTGCCCCACCGTCCTTTGCGCGGTCTAGGCCTCTTTCGATAGAGAGATTACAGGTTGCCAAAGCAACTCTCGATGAAATATTGAAGGAGGGGGTCGTGCGTCCGTCGAGCTCGCCATGGGCCTCACCAGTCAACTTAGTGACTAAGAAGGCGCCTAGAGCCTCTAGTCTCGTCGTCTTCATCGAAATCGGATGCTAAGTTCATAAAAAAAGTTGGCATCGACGATGGCACAGATCAACTTCGCGAGAGTTCTTTAGGACACCTGCACTCGGTGCTTAAGCCTACGTGCCCCGGGACCTGCAGAATGCAACGCATGTTTGGGTCTGTAGACCGCGTTCGCAAACCACTCGAAGCACCATATGCTGGCCCTTTTCCGGTGAGCGAGCGTGGCAGCAAGGTATTCAAGTTGGAATACCCTGATGGAGGAAAAGACACTGTCTCAATAAACAGAATAAGACCGGCGAAATTGCTAACCTGGCGCGATGATGAAGTGCCGGGTAATCAGTGACTCGCAAGGTCAGGTATGTAAGCATTCCTGAGAGCATAATATCCCTAGTACTAAATAGTAAGTTTGTTTTGTCTTTGGATTTAAAACTAATGCTAGGCTTTCAAATTGTTAATACTACAAGGTGTTTTAGATTAGGTTTCATTGTAAGTCTTGTTCCTGAGGCGCGAGCAGGGGAGTAGGGAAGGTGAAACACCCCAGAATGGCAACCCGTAGCGCGGCTCGATAATTGCTTCCAGTAACCAAACGCTTATACGAATAATCTATAAATAAATAGTAAGTACGTAAAAACAGAAGTAATGGTGTTTTAAGCATTATAGTCATCATTTACGGCTTCGTTTTGGCACGGAGAGCAGTTATTTTTAAGATAGTATCACTACAAATAGAGTCAACAAGGAGTAACAACAAGGAAAGAAGGTACTCTAGAAGACCTTACGGTCCATTCAATGAGGGTACCTTTGGACTAGCAATCGAGCAGGCACATCTCTGCTCAAATGCTTTACGTCCTTTCACGGCCATTTTTCAAGACCCTGTCTAGTCTTGACTTGAACTGGTCAACAGATTCACTGTTGACAACTTCCAATGGAAGTGCGTTCCAACTACCACAGATACTGTACGTGAATTTTTTTTCGCACAGATCGCGGTTGTAACGCTTCAGTTCAAGTTTAAAGCCGTGATTTCTTGTTCTGCTCTCAACAAGTGTGAAAATATCCCCGTAGTCAACATTGTCGAACCCTCGAAGTATTTTGAAAACTTCGATGAGCTGACCACGCAGTCTACGGGTTTTCAGCGAGAACAGATCTAATTTCCTTAGTCTATCCTCATAACTTTTATGTCGGATGGAGGTAATCAGCTTGGTTGCCCTGGCTTGTACGCGTTCCAATCTCGCGATGTCCTTCCGAAATGAAGGACTCCAAAATTGTACGGCATACTCCAGTTGTGGTCGGACAATTGAGTTGTACAAACACAGTACAATCTCCTTGTTCCGATATCCAAACTGTCGCTTTATATAGCCTATCATCCTTTGGGCCTTTTTCTCCGCCTCAATGCACTGTTTCGAGAACTTGAGGTCACTAGTGTTGTTACATCCAAGTCCTTCTCAGTGTCGGTGGATTCAATAGCGGTGCTTATAAGGATATACTGAGATTGGGGGTTTCTGTGGCCGATATGCATCACTTTGCATTTGTTCACGTTAAAAGGCATTTGCCACGTGTCCGACCACTCCCCAATCTTCCAAAGATCTTCCTGCAGGCCGGCAGTATTTCCATCCTTTGCAACGTTCATACCGAACTTGGTATCGTCGGCAAATTTGGAAATCTTCGCAACCATGTCACCGTCCATGTCGTTGACGTAGATGATGAATAGTAGTGGTCCCAGGACAGAACCTTGAGGCACCCCGCTAGTAACGGGCACCCACTCAGAAGCCTGTCAATTCACCACCACCCGTTACCGTCTGCCACTTAGCCAGTTCTCGATCCAGCCGGCTACTTTTCCGTCTATTCCCAGCACTCGCACTTTCCGGAGAAGGCGGCGGTGTGGTACCTTATCAAAAGCTTTCTGAAAGTCTAAGTACACCACATCCACCGCCTTGTCCCGATCGTGCTCACTAAAAACGAAGTGGAAGAATTCCACAAGGTTCGTCAGGCATGACCGTTTCCTTCGGAAGCCGTGCTGGGAACTCCTCAGTAGCAGGTTTGACTTTAAATGTGACGTCATTTTGTCCACCATCATGCTCTCCATGAGTTTACCAACTATCGAAGTCAGACTGATAGGTCGGTAGTTTGACGGTTGGCTACGGTCCCCCTTCTTGAAGATAGGAGTCACCTCCGCTTCACGCCAGTCTCTAGGAACGCATTCGTCCGGATTGAAATGTTGAAGATTTCGCTCAGGTGTCGTGACACTTGATCGCGCACTTCTTTTAACACTTTAGATAGAAACCCATCCTGACTCGTACTCGGGGTGCTAGTATCTTGATTATAAGTGCTTTCCGTGCCTAACCGAACGTGTAGATGATGACTAGAATGCCTAAAAACACCATTAGTACTGTTTTTACTACAAAAAACTCGGAGTAGGTGTTCTGAAGTTTTACGGGTTGAAGCGTAGACCTTTTGCGGAGTTGAGGCTAGTTTTCTTGCCAAATTCCCCATAACGAAGTTGAGGCCTTCTTACAAAGCTAAGGCCCATCTTCCAAACTGAATCAATGTCTCTCCTTCTAAAGCTGTCTGATTTAAATTTCGTGGCATTTCCTCTCAATTACAATCCAGTCGTATACCCTTCTGACTCGTTGTATATGCTCGACGTGTTACGGTCTTTCAAAGGTATTCACTATCGCTTGGCTAATTAAACGTTCGCCTCCTTGCACAATCTTCTTATACGCAATCTTACCTGTATATACGTACTAATATTTGCTCTACTGTAGATAATGTGGTCAAAATCTTTTACTGAAGTTACGGTACCCGAAGCACTCAAGAAAAGGCATCATCACACATCCATAAGGGGGACAGCAGAGGTCAAGTAAGCAAATACAGACCAGTAGTCCTGACATCTCACATTCTAAAAATCTGTGAAAAGGTGGTCAAACAAAAAATCATCTTCCTGGAGCAGAAAGGGGTATACCCAGAAAGGAGCCGTAAATGAGAGTCAACGCAGATTCAGACAAGGGTGCTCTTGTCTATCACAGCTTCTACAACCTAACATAACATACTTCATGCATGACAAAAGCCACAAGGGCCTTCAAAGGTCATCCGCATCTGTCAAAACCCACCCACAAAATGCATCCATAGGATTGTGTCAGATCATGCATCTACAATATACAATTCGAACCATACACAGGAAAGTGTCAAAAACAAAAGGTAAATATGTAGATTGGCGGCTCGAATGATGGGATGTAAACTATTTTGTCCGTGTTCCAATATGTTTCATATTTTTGGAGTAAACTTAAGGGGACGGCTCGTGTGGGGGTAAATACAATAGGAGGACCACCCTACGATGATCCTGAGTTTCAATCAATTGGAGGGGTATCTGGGGGGCACAGCCCCCCCTCCCCAATTCGGCTGAGCCGCCAATCTACATATTTACCAAACAAAAAGCATCATCATCAAGACTTGTCAAAATCCAAATCAATTGTAATATACTATAAATAATAGGTAAATTTGTAGATTGGCGGCTCGGCTGAAAAAGTGGATTTTTGTGTATTATTTATATTTTGTTCACCCGTTCCTGAATATTCATGCACATTTGAGTCCTATTTGAAATATACCCAGCGCCATTTAAATGTAGAAAAAAGGTTAGAAAAATAGTAAAATGGGGACAAATACTAATGACTCTAAATAAATATTCACTTCAGTCATTTCTGACATCAGACCCCACCCCCATTATAATTCCCAAAATCATTAAAGGCGCAGAAATGATTTGATAAATCATTCAGTTCTATAAACGTTAGAACATTATTATATAAATAATATTCATGTGCATTTGTATCCTATTTGAAATATACCCGGTGCCATTTAAATGTCTAAAGAAAAGTTATAAAAATAGTAAAATGGGAACAAATAAAAATGACTCCAAATGAAAATTCGATTCAGTCATTTCTGATGTCAGACCCCACCCCTACCCCCATTATAATTTGCAAAACGATTAAAGGCTCTGAAAATAGTTTATGTCCCATCGTTCAAGTCACCAATCTACATATTTACCCAATAATAAAAACTGCATCTGCAGGAATGAGTCCAGAATAGGGTAAACATGAAGATCGGCAGCGTGCCTGAAAAAGTGTATTTTTTGCATCTATGTTTCGTTCACCTGTGCATATATATTCATGTGCGTTTGGTTAAATAAAAACGTTAAAAAAAAGTTAGAATGTTATTCTATATACAATTATGATTATATTTTTGGGGGGGTTGTGGCCCTCAGATCCCCACCAATTGATTGAAACTCAGGATCATTGTAGGGGGGGTCTTCCTGCAGTGATAAACCCCTCATGAGCAGTCCCCTTGAATTTACTCCAAAAAGGTAAAACATATTGAACAGGGACAAAATATTTTATGTCCCATCATTCGTGCTGCTGATCTTCATGTTTACCCGGAATACCCCCAAAGGTTAACCCTCCCTCCCCATATAATAATCTAATCTGCATTTGAATACATTCAAGTTTGGACTGTTTACCATCTCAGATGGAAAACTATTCCAGTAATCTACCACACTAATGGTGAAAAAATATTTTATAACATCCAACTTGCATCTCTGTTTTTTTAATTTTTAAGTGGTGACCCCCTAGTCCTATTACTACCTCCCAATTCAAATAACTTGCTAAAATCCAACTTAGTACCTTCAGTCTATCTTCATATTCAAGGTGCTTCAGGAAAGGTATTATTCTGGTAAAAATGAAGATCGGCGGCGCAAATGATGGGATACAATATTTTGTCCCTGTTCCAATATGCTTCACCTTTTTCGAGTAAATTCAAAGGGACAGCTCGGGGGGGGGGGTTTATAACTGAGTTTTAATAAATTGAAGGGGGTCTGGGGGCATAGCCCCCCTAGTATCTAATCATAATTGTTTATAGAATAATGTTCTAACTTTTTTTTAATGTTTGTATTTAACCAAACGCACATGAATATACATGTGAGGGTGAACAAAACATACATGCAAAAAAAGACACTTTGGGGGGCTTGCCGCTGATCTTCATGTTTACCATTATTTTTGTTGCCCTCCTTTGTACTGACTCTAGTGACTCTAGCAGGTTGATGTCATGTCTAAAATGTGGTGACCATGGTGGTATACAGTACTCTAAATGTAGCCTAACATAAGAGTTGTAGAGTTTAAGGATAACCTATTTACTTTTGTAGCTAACATTCCTGTTAATGTATCCTAGCACCCTATTTGCTCTATTTTTTGCCTCAATACACTGCTTTGAAAACTTCAGTGACCTATCTACTACTACGCCTAAGTCCTTCTCATCCTTAACTGAATTCAGCCATGCCTATCCATTTCATAGCTAAATTCCCTATTATCCCTTCCCATGTTAAGAACTTTGCATTTTTTATGGTTAAAAGTTATTTGCCACTTCTGAACCCAAGCTAATAACTTATTTAAGTTACTCTGCACTTTGAACCTACCCTCAACTTCTTTGACTACAGCTGCCAATATAGTGTCATCAGCAAAAATTGACATTTGCTATTTACAGCCTCCCCAAGATCATAAATAAACTATGAATAATAAAGGGCCTAGAACGGATCCCTGAGATATGCCACTGATAACCCTCCACTGTGACTTCACCCCATTCAGCACAACTCTCTGTTTCCTGTCTTTCAGCCATTCAGTTATCCAATTCAAAACTTACCACATATCCCATGCATTTTTAATTTATGAACTAGTCTCCTCTGTGGAACCTTATCAAAAGCTTTGCTAAAATCTAAGTAAATTACATCAACATTCTCTCCCTTATCTAATTATTTAGTAACATAATCCATAAAATCCAGTAAATTTGTTAAACATGATCTACTTCTTCTAAACCCATGCTGAGCATCATTTATTAACCAACCAGGTAATACTTCAGATTTGGGGCGCACAGTAGTTGGCGCTGTTAGCAGGCTACAATTTTGGGCTACAATATATCTCTTATGATGTCAGACGGTAGCTTCAGATGTGACCAATCACAGTGTTTTATTTTTTTGTTGTTTTGGGGATTTGTAACTTTTAGTCTGTAATATTTACTAAATATCTGCGCCTCTGCTCGTTTATAGTTTTTTCTAAGTTAGGTAAGGTTTCTTGATGTCTTTTGTTTTCAGTTTTTTTTTCATATTTTTTGTTTCTCAGTGAACGATAACAGCTTCTTACTGGCAATGTCGTAGCTATAAATAGAACCCACTTAGCATTTGTTTCTGTTTCATTATGGCTTTTTTGTGCTTTAGTTGTGCTTCTTCGTTATTCAAATTTGGGTTTATTTTGCATGACCGTGAAAAACTTTTAGAATATTTAGATGCGCATAAACTAATCAAGAAACCTATAAAAGTAAGTATTGTTTGTCATTAGGAGAGTTTTTTTTTTGCCAGTAAAAAGCTGTTGGGGGGGGGGCAGGAAATTCAAGGGGACTGCTCATGGAGGAGATATCACCGGGGGGACCACCCTGCGATGATCCTGAGTTTCAATCAATTGGGGTGGTCTGGGGGTCACAGCCCCTTAGTATATACTCATATAAAAAAAAAATAACGCCGTAATTGTTCACATCTGACGCTACCGTCTGATGTCATAAGACATATATTGTAGCCTATAAACAATGCCACCTACCGTGTGCCCCGAAACTGAAGTGTTACCACCAACCATACTCTAGATGGTCAGAAATCCCCTTCTTAACTATCTTCTCAAGCAGTTTACAAACGATAGAAGTTAAGCTTACTTGCCTAAAGTTATATTCAGGTCCTCTTTACTTCGCTTTTAAAAAATTAGCACTACATTCACTAATTTCCAATCATTAGGTATTTCTCCAAACTCTAGTGATCTAGTATAGTGATCTAGGAGAGAATAAGGAAAGACATCCATGAAGGCATGAACACAGACATCATATACCTGGATTTAGACAAGAACATACATAAGAACATAAGAAAGTGACTCCACAACAGACCACTAGGGTCTAACAAGGTGGAGCACCCCCCCCCAAAAAAAAAATAAAAAAATATAATAATACAGCTCCTGTTAACAATATAAACAAAAAATGAGCTCATATCTTGCTCCACTAAGGACCAATGACATTCATCTCAAACCAAACCCCCACTATAAATTCAGATCCTCATAACATAATTTCACAGATGACAAAAGCCACAAAGGCCTATCAAAGGTCATCCGCATCCGTCAAAACCCACCCACAAAAAGCACCATCACCAGGGGAAGACAAAATCAAAGTCCCTCACAATATAATATTGACACATACACTTATATACACTATTGTACATTGGGAAATATGTTGGTCTGTTGAAAGAATTAATTTCATGCTTGCATGCCCAAAAGTGTAAATAGTGGAGTTCTCCAGTCTTTACCAATGTAGTAATATTGCATGCTTATCATACCCTCTGGATAAAGTTCTCTTGCTTTATACAAGATTTAATCTCTTAACTCTGCTTCAAGGAGCATTGTCTTAAGTTACAAATATATATATATATATATATATATCACATAAAATAATTCTTATTATACTATATTTAAATTATCCATATAGATGTCTAACCTATTTTCAAAGTTTTTCGTGCTATTACTATTTACAATATCATATGGCAAACTATTCCAAAAATTGACAACTCTATTACTGAAGAAGTTCTTACGAAGGTTCAAATGGCACTGCTTTTTCTTTATTTTCTTATTATGACCTCTTGTTCTAAAGTTATTATCCAATTCAAAAACTCCTCCCATCCACTTTGTCTTAAATCATATAACTTGAAAACATGAATCATCTCCCCTCTAAGAAATCTACGCCTAACTGAAAACATTAAGTTCCTTCAATCTATTTTCATAACTCATATTAGTCAAACTAAGAATTAATCTGGTCGCCCTTTATTGAACATCCTCAAGTAAAGCATCATCCCCTACATAATGTTGGGTCCAGGCCTGAGCACAATACTCTGTGTGGTCGAACATAAGAATTGTAGTCTTGAAATTATCTCTTTAATCTTATATGAAACATTCCTATTTATTATTCCCAACATTTTATTTCCTTTATTTCTCGCATCAAGACACTGTTTGTGAAATTTCATATCATTTGTAATAGTCACTCCCAAATCTTTTTATTTCTCAGTCACATTGAGCCAGTTACCATTCATTAAATAGCAAAAATTTTCATTATAACATTTATTAGTATTAAAATCCATTTTCCATCTATTTGCCCAGCCAAGTAATATATCCAAATCATTTTGAAGCGAAGTGAAATCAGAAATACTGGAAATTGATGCTGCTATCTTAGTATCATCAGCAAACTTCCAGATTTTATTTCTTAAACCACATTTCAAATCCCTTACATAAAAAAATAACATAACATAACATAATTTCATGGATGACAAAAGCCACAAGGGCCTATCAAAGGTCATACGCATCCATCAAAACCCACCCACAAAAAGCACCATCACCAGGGGTAGACAAAATCAAAGTCCCCCACAATATAATATAACAGATGACAAAAGACACAAGGGCTCATCATAGGTCATCCAGAGGATTGCGTCCAGAAACAAGGGTATCACCAATCAAGGCTTGTCAAGAACTAAATCATGCAGCTATAGATATATACAAACAATATTAATATATAGAAAACTTAGGAACCATCACAACTTCCCTCCCCATAAACTCATCCAACCTACTCTTAAATACATAAATTTGGACTACCTACTACCCTCCGCGGCAATTTGTTCCAGAAGTCTACCACTCTATTGCTGAAAAAATATTTTCTTAAATCCAACCTACACCCTTGCTTTTTAATTTTCAAATGGTGCCCTCTAGTCCGATTTCCATCAACTAACTCAAAAAACTTGCTAACATCCAATTTATCTATCCCAGAAATTTTTTTAAAGAGCTCAATCATATCCCCTCTCACACACCTCCTTTCAAACGAGAACATATTTAATACCCTCAGTCTATCTATATATTCAAGGTGCCTCAGGGAAGGAATAATCTTTGTTGCCCTCCGTTGCACTGACTCAAGAAGGTTAATATCGTGTCTAAAATGTGGGGACCATGCCTGTATACAGTACTCTAGATGTGGCCTAACATAAGAGTTATAGAGTTTAAGAATAACCTCCTTACTTTTGTAACTGACATTTCTCTTAATGAAACCCAGCACTCTATTTGCCCTATTTCTTGCTTCAATACAGTGTTTAGAAAACCTCAATGACTTATCTATTACTACTCCTAGATCTTTCTCATCCTCTACTGAGCTCAGCTAATGCCCATCCATTTCATAGTTAAATTCTCTATTATCTTTTCCCATGTTAATAACTTTGCACTTATCAAGGTTGAAAGTCATTTGCCACTTATGTGCCCAGGATAACAATTTATTTAAATCCCCCTGCACTTTAAAATTATCATCAATATCTTTAACTACAGCTGCTAATTTGGTATCATCCGCAAAAATTGACACTTTATTATTAACTGCCTCCCCAAGATCGTTTATATAGATGACAAATAATAATGGACCAAGAACTGATCCCTGAGGAACCCCACTGATAACATCCCTCCACTCTGACTTTACACCATTTAGCACTACCCTTTGCTTCCTGTCTTTCAGCCACTCAGCTATCCAATTTGAAACACCCCCACATATCCCAATCATTTTTAATTTATGAACTAGTCTCCTATGTGGTAGCTTATCAAATGCTTTACTAAAATCTAAGTAAATTATATCTACATTCTCTCCCTTATCTACTTGATCTGTTACAAACTCCAGAAAGTCTAGTAAATTAGTCAAACATGATCTACCTGATCGATCTAAATCCATGCTGAGCATAGCTGATTAACCCCTCCCTCTCTAGATGTTGGCAAATCCCTTTTTTAACTATTTTCTCAAGAATTTTACAGACTACAGGAGTTAGGCTAACCGGTCTAAAGTTATTTGGATCCTCTTTACTGCCCATCTTGAAAATGGGGACTACATTCGCTCTCTTCCAATCATCGGGTATTTCTCCATATTCCAGTGACCTAGTGTACAACTTCTCCAGAGCTATTGAGATACTTTCTACCCCTTCTTTAAGTATCCTAGAATGAATATTATCAGGGCAGGAGGCCTTGGTAGTATCTAACTCACCTATTAGTTCTTTTATCGTCCTCCAATCCACACTAATGGTAGTAAACACCTCTTTCCCTGACCCATGAGTACTATACATAAAACTATTTAGTTTCTCCTTTGTAAATACTGATGCAAAATGACCATTTAGTACCTCAACTATTTCCTCATCAGTTTCTCTCACAACCCCTTCATATTTGATAGGTCCTATTTTAACTCTGCCAGACTTATTATTAATTTTATAGTAACTAAAGAACTTTCTAGGATCTTGTTGCTATCCTGAGCTAATTTAATTTCTGACACCCTATTGTTCTTCTTTATAATCTTATTTAACTCATTCCTAGCCATTCTATAATCACTTAAATTTTGAATATTATTTTCTACCTGTAATTTTTTATATGCCCTTCTCTGAAATTTTTCTAGCTATCTCCTGATTCCACCATAATGGTTTCCTACTTTTGTTCCTAATAGCCTTCATTGGGATACATTGCTCTTGGACTACATTTATTATATGCTTGAAAGTATCCCACATCCCATAAGCATTTTTACCTCTGAATTCTACATCCCAGTCTACCAAATTTAGCAAGCTTCGAAGTTTTACATAATCTCCCTTATGAAAATTTGGACTTTTACAGCATTCTCGGTTATTTTACCCTTCTCAATTCCCAAGTTAAAATGAACTATCTGATGGTCACTATTTCCCAATGCTTCCCCAACAGTCAATTCTTGAACTAAATGATCACTGTTCGAAAGTACTAAATCTAATATATTGTCCCCCCTCATTGGCTCATTAACAAATTGATTAAAAAAATTATCCTCAAAGCATTCTATGAACCTGCCACTTGTTCTATCCCTACCTATCATATTTTCCCAGTCCACAGAGTTTAAGTTGAAGTCCCCAATAATAACTGCATCTGTTTCACATCCCTTACTTATTTCCCTTATCATTAGTTCATCTATATCATCAGTCTGCCCAGGTGGCCTGTAAAAAGCTCCCAAATGCACCATTCTATTTTTACTGAACCTAATATCTATCCAAAGTGACTCAACTCCATCCTGCTTTATTGAAGTATTTAAACTTGAAACAATGTTGTTTTTTATATAGATAATTATTCCTCCACCAATCCTACCTGTCCTTTGACTAATGTACATATTATAGCCCTGTAAATCAAATTCACTTATAGTGTCACTAAATTCTATTTCATTAACCCATGATTCAGTAACGCATAATATATCTATATCCTCATTGCTAATATAACTAAATAGCTCATCCTTCTTATTTCTAAGACTACGAGCATTTGTATAGAAACAATTTAACCCCCCTATCCCTGAAGCACCTCATCCAACCTGAATGACCTCACCTCTATCGCCTTGGAACCTATTTCTGTTATCTGCCAAGTCCATTCTACTTTCAGTACTATAATGTCCTCTCATAATTGCCTGACCACTATTAGTATCTAGTTTCCTACCCACAAAGACCTAATAACACGATCATACTCCTCCCACAACACATCTACCCCCCTCCTACTCAAATGCAGTCCATCGATCGCATACATTTCTTTCATTCCAATAAACCTATCCCACACATCCACAAACATGACACCTTCCATCTCACACATCTCTTGGTTAGGAATTTGAACAGTAGACACCCCTCTGGGGAGACTACCTAATCAATGAGCTAGAGATAGGTGTCCTAATTGTGAATGAGTTTACACATCACTGCCCGAGACCTGCTTCATTTTCTTGGGTGGAGAGTAGTCAATCACTTTCCCATTCAAATATCATTTTCTGAGCTGCTTAGTGCTTTAATAGGACATTTCCCTTTCCTTTATTTTATATATATATATATATATATATATATATATATATATATATATATATATATATATATATAATATATATAAATATTTAACTAGGCATATTTTTAAAATACTTTATGTATAATTGTATTAAAGCATTCTGAATTGTAAATTTTTGGTAATTAACTTTTATAAACTAAATGCTCTAAATTAAAAAGATCTAACATTAAATCTGTAAGGATCCCAGCTATGGGGCTATTATTTACTAGTTTTAAACTTATGGTATTATCTATTTTAATTTTTACCTGTTAGGAAATTTATGTAGGTATGTATTCAGTTTGATGATAACTCTTAATTTAGTTTAAATTTTGTAACAAATTGTTTCTGTGCAGGATGGAGGTTTATGTTATGTTATGTTATGTTATGTTATGTTACGCCTAAGTCCTTCTCATCCTTAACTGAATGTCATCCATGAAATTATGTTATGTTAAAGTTTTTTGTTGTAAATTAGGCCCTATGCCAACTTAATTTTATTATATTTATATTATAGCCTTAAATTTATATTATATTATTTAAATTATAGATTTCTAATGTTTCATTATTAAGTTTTTGGAAGAATTCTGTTATGTATCTTAATAAAAACTATTTTTAGGTTCTAGTCTTGACTGAAAAATCTCGAATTGTTCCATTCTTGGACTGATTCAAATCTTGGGTCTATTTTTGTCTCACTGAAAAATCTCTGGTGTTGCTCCAATTGTAAATATTCTTTTGTATAGTAGTTAGTTCTTAAATAAATCTATTCTTACAACCCTGTTGTTATTAGTAACCCAATTGCACAAAAGATCCTAAAAAGTTCTTTAGTTACTATAAAATTAATAATAAGTCTGGCAGGGTTAAAATAGGGCCTATCAAATATGAAGGGGTTGTGAGAGAAACTGATGAGGAAATATTTGAGGTACTAAACGGTCATTTTGCATCAGTATTTACAAAGGAGAAACTAAATAGTCTTATGTATAGTACTCGTGAGTCAGGGAAAGAGGTGTTTACTACCATTAGTGTGGATTGGAGGACGATAAAAGGACTAATAGGTGAGTTAGATACTACCAAGGACTCCGGCCCTGATAATATTCATTCTAGGATACTTAAAGAAGGGGTAGAAAGTATCTCAATAGCTCTGGAGAAGTTATATACTAGGTCACTGGAATATGGAGAAATACCCGATGATTGGAAGAGAGCGAATGTAGTCCCCATTTTCAAGATGGGCAGTAAAGAGGATCCAAATAACTTTAGACCGGTTAGCCTAACTCCTGTAGTCTGTAAAATTCTTGAGAAAATAGTTAAAAAAGGGATTTGCCAACATCTAGAGAGGGAGGGGTTAATCAGCTATGCTCAGCATGGGTTTAGATCGATCAGGTAGATCATGTTTGACTAATTTACTAGACTTTCTGGAGTTTGTAACAGATCAAGTAGATAAGGGAGAGAATGTAGATATAATTTACTTAGATTTTAGTAAAGCATTTGATAAGCTACCACATAGGAGACTAGTTCATAAATTAAAAATGATTGGGATATGTGGGGGTGTTTCAAATTGGATAGCTGAGTGGCTGAAAGACAGGAAGCAAAGGGTAGTGCTAAATGGTGTAAAGTCAGAGTGGAGGGATGTTATCAGTGGGGTTCCTCAGGGATCAGTTCTTGGTCCATTATTATTTGTCATCTATATAAACGATCTTGGGGAGGCAGTTAATAATAAAGTGTCAATTTTTGCGGATGATACCAAATTAGCAGCTGTAGTTAAAGATATTGATGATAATTTTAAAGTGCAGGGGGATTTAAATAAATTGTTATCCTGGGCACATAAGTGGCAAATGACTTTCAACCTTGATAAGTGCAAAGTTATTAACATGAGAAAAGATAATAGAGAATTTAACTATGAAATGGATGGGCATTGGCTGAGCTCAGTAGAGGATGAGAAAGATCTAGGAGTAGTAATAGATAAGTCATTAAGGTTTTCTAAGCAGTGTATTGAAGCAAAAAATAGGGCAAATAGAGTGCTGGGTTTCATTAAGAGAAATGTCAGTTACAAAAGTAAGGAGGTTATTCTTAAACTCTATAACTCTTATGTTAGGCCACATCTAGAGTACTGTATACAGGCATGGTCCCCACATTTTAGACATGATATTAACCTTCTCGAGTCAGTGCAACGGAGGGCAACAAAGATAATTCCTGCCTGAGGCACCTTGAATATATAGATAGACTGAGGGTATTAAATATGTTCTCGTTCGAAAGGAGGTGTGTGAGAGGGAATATGATTGAGCTCTTTAAAAATTTTTCTGGGATAGATAAATTGGATGTTAGCAAGTTTTTTGAGTTAGATGATGAAAATTGGACTAGAGGTCACCATTTGAAAATTAAAAAGCAAGGGTGTAGGTTGGATTTAAGAAAATATTTTTTCAGCAATAGAGTGGTAGACTTCTGGAACAAATTGCTGCGGAGGGTAGTAGGTAGTCCAAATTTAAATATATTTAAGAGTAGGTTGGATGAGTTTATGGGGAGGGAAGGTTGTGATGGTTCCTAAGTTTTCTATATATTAATATTGTTTGTATATATCTATAGCTGCATGATTTAGTTCTTGACAAGCCTTGATTGGTGATACCCTTGTTTCTGGACGCAATCCTCTGGATTTAGTTTTCCTGGGAGTTTGGGTGCCTTAAAAAAAGAGGCCGTTTGACTCGGATGACCTATGATGAGCCCTTGTGGCTTTTGTCATCTATTATATTATATTGTGGGAGACTTGTATTTTGTCTTCCCCTGGTGATGGTTCTTTTTGTGGGTGGGTTTTGACGGATGCGGATGGCCTTTGATAGTCCCTTGTGGCTTTTGTCATCCGTGAAATTATGTTATGTTATGTTCCTGCCTCTTGGTTCCCTTCTCTTAAATCTGTCCTTTGTTCCCTGATTTCTCCAGTTATGCATAACCTTGAACACCGAACTGTTTGTCTTTTCTGAATTCTCCTCCCTGAGTTGTCATTTGGGCTGGATTTACACCCCAACCAAGAAACTATTTGAACAACTCACCCTATCATCTTATGTTCCGCTGACCCAATCTGAGTGCCAACAATGCTGGCACACTGATCCACATTTCAGGAAATGACTGATTTCTCTGTCTAAGTTGAGGAGTTTAGGTCTGTAGATGAGGCCATTGAATTCTTCTCCAGCAACCTCATCGCCATGGGCCTAACTACTATTCCTAGAATGTCTGGCTATTTTGCACACTGACTACTTTGTGGTGGTTAGCCAACTGTGAGGCGGCTCTCAAACAGAAGCGTTATGCCTGCATGCTCTATAAGTGATGCCCGAAGAATTTCACTCTCGGTGAATTTCTTCGAGTTAGGGCTTCATTTACCTCTCTTGATCTATCCTTGTGCTCTCCAGATGAACAGCCTGATTTTTTGATTGGAGATGGTTGATGACCTCTTTGGTAGCGATCACTTTCCCATTCACTGTCTCTGTCGAGGAGTTTAGGTTGGTGGATGAGGCTATTGAGTTTTCCAGTAACCTCATCTTTGTTGGCCTGGCTACTATTATTTGAATGTTTTGCATGCTGACTGCTTCCATGGTGTTCAGCTGAGCATGAGATGGCCCTCAAACAAAAGCTTTGTCTACTTGCGCTATAAGCACTTCCCTTTAATGATTTCACTGTGGGTAAATTTCATAGAGCTCGGACTAGATTCAGGTACGTTGCAAAACACGCCCGCCGCTCTTACTTGAAGGCATACTTGTCTTCATTTAACTAGAAGACCCATCTAGCAGAGGTGTGGAAGTGAGTCAAAAGGATTCTGGGCAAATTCTCTCACAACCCTCCTCCCGGAGAATGGGACTGCAATCTCAGACCACATGTTAGTTGCTAGTGGCACAGTCTTTCACCACCACATTCTCTAGTGGGGATTCTGTTCCACAAGTATTCAATGCACATCATTATATCGCTGAAGGCCGCCAACTGGACTTTTATCTTCAGAGGTGTAGAACCCTTCAATGCCATGTTTACATTGAGTGATTTGTGTCTGCTCTTCCTTCATGCAAAGACACCGCCCTAGGTCCGTATGATGTCCCATATGCCATGCTTCCACACCTAGGTGAGTGAGATAGGGGCTTTCTGTTAGATTTGTTCAACAGGATCTGGACAGAAGGTATCCTCCCAGACTCCTGCTGAATGGCTACTGTGCTTGCTTTTCACAAACCAGGGAGAGATCATTCTACCCCAGCCAGTTAAACGCCCTATCTCTCTAACCTATTGCATGTGCAGGTTGATGAAGAAATTAGTAAATGTTACACTAGCCTTTTTCCTGGATGAGGGAGGCCACCTCTCTTTCTCAAGTTTCACTCCACATCGGATCCTCTGCTCTGACTGGAAAATGTCATCTGCAATGCCTTCCTTTGCATACAGCACTACACCCCTTTCTTTTTCATCTATAGAAGTCCTATGATAGCACATGGCAATACTGTACATGGAGACTCTCCACACAATGGGGGCGAGGGGATGCCTCCCAATGTTTATCTCAGTTTTCCTGCAATCATTGATTCTGCATATGGGTGGGGAGAGCCCTCTCTAGCCCAATTGAACAGGAAGAGGGTATCCTGCAGGAAAGGGTCATCAGTGCCACACTCTTTGCCCTGAGCATCAATGGCATTATTTCGGTGCTGCTGGAAGATATTCTCACTACATTCTACATGGCCAACCTTTCTCTCTTTTGGTGCGGCCCAGATGTTAACTCTAGAGTGTCGACTCCAACAAGCTCCACCAAGACCTGGGTTTGTTCCTAAACAGGGGTCGCTGGAAGTAATGGAGTCACACTGTTTCCTTGGTCTTGTTTTCGAGCAATGCCTAACATGGGATGCTCATATTCACAGCCTTAGGGTCTCTTTACCTGTGCCATTGGCATTCTTCATTCCGAGACCTTCAGCACCTGAGGTGCTGATAGTGCTACTGCCTTACTTTTCTATTGATCCTTTGTTCAGATGTGAGTTTTATGCATCTACAGCTGAGCGTGTATCGGGAACTCAATCCAACACACTGGTCTCTTCCGGGCATCCCCCATTGAGAGCCTACTTGTCGATGCTGGGGAGATGCCACTCACTCTGCATTGTGTACAGTGCATTATTTGTCTGTATGTGTGAGCTCAGTCCCTCACTGCATCTGCAGCTGATCTCAACATTGCTAAGTTCTCCTTTGAGAACTCAGTGTAGCTCTTGGGCTGGTGGATCCTCTGGTTCTGCTCAGGATGCATTCAGCCTTTTTAGAGTAACTTCCTGTCACACTGGATCATGGATGGCTACGATTCCCAGGAGTAGGTATCGGTTTCCATGCTATATCTCCTGTGTTTCAAGTCAGCTGGGCTCTCCCAAGCGCTGTATCTCCTTCATAACTGAACTGGTTGCAATACACCGCTCTGTATAGGAGATAACACCCTTTTAGTTGTAATATCCTATCCTCCTTTTCTTCAACTTCTTTATGTATAGAAATGATTAGATAGGCAAATTAAGTTAAAATATTTTTGATTAAATAAATTCCTTTAGTTTCAGAGAAGATATTCGATATAATTGTATTAAAGCATTCTGAATTGTAAATTTTTTGGTAATTAACTTTTACAAACTAAATGCCCTAAATTAAGAAGATCTCTAAGAAATAAAAAAGATCCCAGTAAAGTGGTAAAGACACTCTTCTCTCTCTCAAAAAGAAGTTTTGAACTTTCTTATCTTTTTATTATTTACCTGTTAGGAAATTTATGTATTTAAATTTGTGATAACTCTTAATTTAGTTTAAATTTTATCAGCAAACTCTTTCCGGGCAGGATGGAGGTTTCCTCACCTCCACGTAATGTTTTCTCAGAGTTGTAAATTAAGCCCTAAGCCAAATTAAATTTATTATATACATAGATTGTAGTCTTAGATTTACATTTTTATATTACTTAATTTATAGATTTTTAATATATTTCATTATTAATTTTTTTCTTTTGGAAGAATTCCATTGTAATCATTACTTATTATAAACTGTGTATTTCTTTTTAGGTTCAAATTTTGGATCTATTTTTCTCTGACTGAAAAATCTCTGTGGCATTTCTCCAATTGTAAATATTCCTTTGTGTAGTAGTTAGTTCTTAAATAAATCTATTCTTATAACCCTGTTGTTTATTAGTAACCCAATTGCTCAAATTCTTAAGCTTCTGCCTCATTGTTCCTTCTTTTAACTCTGCCCTTTGCTCCCTGATTTCTCCAGTTCAGCATAACTTTGAACATTGAACTGTTCAAATCTTTTTCCTATTCACTCTTCTCCTATCACTATTTCCTTTCTGAATCCCATCTCTGAGGATCACTGTGTTGTGGTGGAGGGACTTGCGTACTTCAATGACACAGTGGGCTATGTCATTGAAGACTGTGATGGACATTATTGTCTATCAGTCTGTCTTCAGGGGTCCTACCTTGCTGAACAGGCCACTGTGGAGGAGTCAGACTAAGGATCCTCACACCTGTGTGTTGAGTACTGCCGATCATGTTCACTGGAGGTATCGCCTTGAAGGTTGCACTTGTTCTGGGGCTGATAGCAGTTCACAGCATGGGTCTTAGCCTAGCCATCATCAAAATTCCATTCATGACATTGCACTGTTTTTAAAATAACAGCTGTAGCGTGGGGGAGGGCTTGGCTACCCTGAGGACGGTGTAAAGCGCCTAGTCTGGGGGGCAACTACAGTAACATGAGGTTGACAATGATCTTGATTATGATAGATTTGTAGTTTTAAAATCAGACAATGATACACCAATAAGTAAGGCTGACATTTTCAATGTCTATGAAGACTTGTTGCCAAATGTGGTGAACTTGCCCAAATGTGGCCTAGGAATGATGGCTGCCTTGTTGTGGAGTCCTCTTCATTTGATCAGCATCAAAAAATCAAAGCACTAGATTCTCTTGCTTCCCTCAATATCTCCTCTTCAGCCCATATTACTTTTAACACCCGCAAGGGGGTTATCAGGTCCGAGGAGCTTATTGAATATGATGTGGACTGGCTTGTTGCTAAACTGACTTCTCAGAAGGTAGTTGGTACATACCGCATCACTTGTAATGTTAATGGCACCAGAGTTCCTTCTGCTACTATCATATTAACTTTTAATAGGTTGGAACTCCCTAAGAATATCAAGGTTGGTTATCTGTGTATTCCCGTGAAGCCCTACATGGAGAATCCCCATGGGTGCTTTCATTGTCAACGTTTTGGACATGTCAGGAGAGGGTATGTGTCAATTGTTCCTCTGATTTCCATGGAACACCGTGCCCTCATCCCCCTTGTTGTGTATATCTATGATATACACTATGTAGCATTTGATGTATTTTCTAAAAATATAAATATAACATAGTCTTCAATTGCATTGGAGTTGTTCATCTGTAGAATTACTAACAAAACTTATATACCTAAAAAATGGGGGGCTTCGCAAACCTATAACTTTAACTTGAAGTATAGGCATCTTAAATCCTGTCATTCGGTTATCAATTGAAACCTTTCTTAAAATATAAACTAGCTATCCTACTGGAGAACAAGTACCTATATCACTAAATCTTCCCAAATCAGCACAGTTTTTTTTTTAAACTATTCACAAATACTAAAACTCTCCCATTACCCACAAGATTTTCTAAAGAATGAAGAAAAATTATATTAGATTTCAGTACCAATACGTCCTTAGAATATAACACTCCATTTACTATAAATGAATGAAAATGTGCTATACCAAAAGGCACATTACACGCTGAAACATCATTATACACACTTTTCTTATTCATCTATGCAGCAATTCATTCCATTTATACATTCTCCATTCTCTTTAATCTTGGCCAATATGTACATGTCAGTGTATTGCTAATTATTTATCTCAGTCTGTTTTAAGTTCCTTTTCATCTTTTCAGATATTTACAGTATTTTATTAGCTAGAATATTGATTTAAAGTGCATTTGAAAGATAATTTGCCACATATTAAATGAAGATAGATATATAAAAACAGTTGATAAATAAAATTATATGACCATATTAATTTTTAAGTGTTTTATCTCGCCACCTAAATCTATTTTTGAGTATTTTTATAAAAATGATACCTAACATACATAACTTCCAAGTAACTGTTGTATAGTTTGGTATAAGTCATGTGATTTTGGACTTGAATAACAATAATTTTACAAAAAAAAACAAAAATAGTTTTCCCCTAATTTGTTGGGAATAATTTTGTTAGCCAAACACCTATTAAGAAATTTTAATTGACACTTTTCATGATGGGCATGAATTACCAACTTTTTGTAGTATTAAAAGGTGAAAGAAATGAAAGATGCCCTAATAGAAAGTTCACAAAATTTAACAGTCCAATGGGTATCATGATGATAAATTCCTGTAATAATGGCAGCGCTAAAGGAATTCAACAACCCACAAAGAAAATAAAACAAACAGCAATCTTTTGAGACCTTAACCCCCTATGAACCAAGTTATTTTTTAGAAATAACTGGTATAAAGGTGTTTGAATGAAATATTTCAAAATTATTGTTCAGATAAAGTTTCTTAGCTACATATTTACTATCTAATTTCATGCAGCTATTGAACGAAACATTGTGAATAAAGTAATTAAGCTCTATGAAATCTAATGTCACTGAGGAACGCCAATGGGTCATAGAGGGTTAACAAACATTTCCTAAGAAATCTGAATAGAACTGAAGAAAAGGAGATATGAGATAGAACCTAATAATTACAAAACATGACTCAACTCACTTCACTAATGATACCCCCCATAAGAGGAGACATTTGTTAGTCTTGAAAGCTCACTGTTTGTTTTATCTTCTTTGTGGGTTGTTGAATTCAATTTAGTGCTTGTTATTGCAGGATTTTATTATTAATATATAAATATATCTTCTTTTTTTAGCTACTTGTGCTATGTTCCTGCTACACATTTCTCTTCCCTTCACTTTATCTTTACCAACCTCCTTGTAGAAGTTCTTATCAAGATAACCTCATTGGTATATTCTATATTTTTAATCCTATAACTAAATTTTTCTCTTATTTTATAGATAATTCCCTAATTTCAAGTTATATTGGAATAAACCCATCTCATTAAGTCAGATTATAAGGCAAAATGAAAGGCTGCTGGTCACCATGGTATTATTATGATAATGTTAAAAGTGGAAGCTATGCTGTTGCAGCTACGACAATATTTTTTAGTTCATTTAGCATTATTTATGTCTCTTACTGTTTAAATGGAGGCGATTCTTCACAGTTCTTCCTTCCCCTATTTGAAACTGATGTCGGACACAGTGAGTAATGTACTTTACCTTTTTATATTATGTTTGTTTCATTTATTTCTGTTATTGCTTTTTTAGCTAGATTCAAATTTAGATATGCAGTTATATGTTCTCATCCCTTTTTGATTTGAGTATAGGAGAATAGTTTTGTATTAATGCAAGGTGCTGTCTTAATGAAGAGCTTAAGGATAAATTTTGTAGATTTATTGTTTCTTTATATAGGAGGAGCATCTGTTTTGTAGCTACCAAGGTCTTTGTATGGCTAGAATTAACTAACAAGGTTAGAATGATAAGAAAGTATCAGGATCAATCACTAAATTTTTATTTTCAAACACTCACAGGAACTGCATTTTGGATAATCCGAGGAATTCATCATTTACACTTGCAAGCAGTATATCTGTTCCTCACTCACTGGTGCATTGACTACACAAAATTAAAAACATACAAATACTTCACAGGCTTGATTCATGCAGACATCTGCTCCTGGTTGTAACTAAGAACCAACCATAGTTCAGCACATTCACATGACCACCATAAACCCCACTGAGCCATTACCTGCAAATACACAGTGTTGGATCTTAGTGAGAACCTCAGGCAGTCAGTGAAGTTCATCTAGGCTCTTGGCCGAAGGAGCAACATAAGAAATCACAGAAGAGATGTCTGACCAAAGATAATTCAAGGTTGAATGTGTGATGAGTAATGGGGAGACAGGGACAACTCAAGACCTACACACACTTCATATTTGATTGAAACAGGCTCCCTGAATCAGTGCATGTTGGCTGGTATTATTATCATGTGAAGGTATTCATGCAATTACTGTGGATGTTACCATTGCTTTGGCCATATCAAAAGAAACGATGTGCAGAGAGTTGTCTCTTGCACATCCAAATGTGTGAATTGTGGCAGATTGTATCCTGCTTCCTCTAAGCATTGAGATTTATATATTTTTGAAAAAGAGGTCCAGGCTGTGAGCTGAATCTCATATCCAGAGGCTATGGATGCTGTCCTCAAAAGGAAGAGGAAACCCTGACCCTAAGACCACTCCATCAGCCGAAGCATTTGAAGCAGAGCAGAAAACACAGACTGAGCCAGCCCTCTTCAAGTAAGCCCTTAAAACTAGCAGGGAATTTTGCACCCAAAAGTCCTCAGAATTCTAACTACAAGGCATCTACAGCCATTCCTATAAGAGTCTTCACCTTTGAGGTCTCTTGACTGCTCCTTCAAAATAGATCCAGATACTACTTCTCTGCAATGAAATGGCCATGAACTGAGGGGTTCTCTGCTCCTTCCATTTCCTTTTAGCTGTCTGCCTTCAGGAGGTTATGTTGGGTGTATCCTCCCTCCCCTGTGATGGATACAAAGGGATAGGGGTCTCTATTCTGTCTCTGCCTCTAAATACATCCTCACAGGCAGACTCCCGCTGCATCGTAACATAGTTGCTGAGCGACATATCCACCTTGGGGACTTGAATATTTACCACATTCCTCTTGGAGGGGGGTACTACACAGGTGCCAGGTCCTGTTGTACCTCATCAAAGAGCTGGAGATTGGTGTCCTTAATCTAGATGACATCCACACTGTCTAAGAAATGCTTCATTTTCCTCTCTCAACCTGTTCCTGTTCTCTATGGATAGAGGGGTGGATGTGGGCGATGACCATGGTAGTGTTTAGTTTTCCATAAAATATCCTTATTGGGTCTACTATCACCCGATATCTATATCTCATTTGAGTTTAAGGTTGTAGATTTGGCTATTGGCATCTCTATTACCCTCATTGCTATTTCTTCAGCTTCCTTTCTTCTTACATCCGGTTGTTTTGCATACTGACTGCTTTCCCTGTTGTTAAGTGTGAGATGGCTCTAACTTATACAAGCACTGTCCATGCAAATTTGCCATGATTGAATTTCATTGGTGTCAGTCAGATTGGTTCTTTTGAAACATGCCTGCTGCTCTTTGCAGGAGTTTTCTTGTACAGATATAGAAGTTCTACCAGGACTCCATCATTTTCCAGAAATGCGAGACCATATGTCCTGGGTGGAGTCCTTTTTTAACCACTATATCCAAATTATCCAGTTAAATGAGGCTTTACCAGCACTTAAAGCATGTCATATATTAACTAGGACCACTGACTGGTCTTTTCTCTCCTGATTGGAAGAACCCTTTACTATTTTCACAAAATGAGCTATGTTCTCACCCTCCCTTTGTGTAAAGAAAACCACCCCTTGTCTGCACAATATCCCTACATCATGCTTTGACACTTGAGTGAGTGGGGCATGGCATTTTTGTTGGCTTTGTTCAAAAAGATCGGGAAGGAGGGTAGCTTTGCAGATTCCTGGCAAATAGCTAACATCCTGCTCTTTACAAGCTGAGTTCACATTTGCAGCTTTGAGGTCTCCTGTAGCTCTACCATAGAGATTTTCTGCACTGTGGCCTTCAGCATTTTGGGTGCTGATACAGCTACCCTTTTAATGATTGAGTGTTCAATTGTTTATTTTATGCTACACTATGGAGGTGAGAGATACTTCTGCATCTGTGGCTCTATATCTTTCTTGCATTTTATGCTTATGTGGCTATCTTCCTTGCATTTTTACCTTGTTGGTATTGTGCTTTAGAGTTCAGCATTTCCCCTAATGGATCTAATTTCATTCATGGCTGATCTCAATTGTTGCTATGCTGAAGAAGGAGGCCAAGCTTGTCCTAAACTTTTCAGGATCAGGACCAGGAAACGTTTTGAGATTACAAAGTAATTCTCAAACCTCAAATTGGCAACCTTGATTGATACCACCATTGAATGTTTGTCACTACACCTCTGCCCACAAAGCTTTTACAGAAGTGAGAGTATTGTTTTTATATTTTTTTTAGCATGAATAATTTCTTTCCACCCCTATATCAGGGTAAATATACCTCCCATACTTTCACACAAGGTTTGCAGGACCTCTGAAGTATTGGAGCAAAAGAAAGCCAGACAGTTGGCTGACTTAAGGGCACAGGTTGTAACAACCCCTTGCTCTGCATCTTGCCTGCTACTATAGCAGACATGAAACAGAAATGGAGCGGGTTATACTCGGCAGATACACACAACTATAAATTTAGTATACAATAGATTATAAAATTTCAATTTTAATTGTTAGCAGCTATCCAACTAATAGAAAGAAATGTCAATCAAATTATTTGCAAATATCCAAAGAAACAAAATTTCAACATTAATTACAACCTTATACAAAATATTAACATTTCTTTGTCAACTTTCACACCACCACTTGTTACCACTTTGACATGCTCCAATCATATAAGGATCTCACAACAGCTGCTATCAAATTTATCACAATTGCTTAAGTTTTTTTTGCAGGTGGAGTAAGAAGAAAGAAATGGAAGGAGAGGTAAAATCTTCTGTCAATGCAAGAAAATGAAGGGGGGAGGGAATTGGTGTAGCTCTCATGTCTTGTTCTGGTCAAATAATACCCTGTAAGGGGCGCGGCGATTTGTCATCCTGGCCGCCGTGCTGACGGGACTCAGCACCCCGTCCAGCCCCAGCTTAGCCTCTCTTCCTCCCTTCAAAACACTTGTTGCCTCTCTAAGGACTTGGTCCTGACGCGCCCGGCTCTGCCTGGGACGTCATATGCCTCAATATTTAGAAAGGCACCCTCTGCTCCTGGCCCATCCAGGCCAACGATCACAGGTGTTTCCGCGCCCATTCGGAGCCCTTCTGCGGGCTCTACCCAACCCGGGCACTCCCCTGGTAAAGCTGGCAGCAAAAAGGGTTCATACTCAGCCCCGGCTAAAACCAGGGCTCCCCCCTCTTCCCCCAGCGTGACCGTTTACCGTAAGGCGAAACGGCCACGCGCCTCCACCGAGTCGTTAGACTCACAGGAGGCAACACCCCTGAAGATGGTCGCTAGGCCATCTTCCGGGGTTCCTAAAGCTGTCCCCCGAAAGGAGGACAGCAACAAAGGAGCTTGGGCTCCTTCGCCCACGCCCCGATGTGTGGCGAGTGGCTCGGAGACGGTGGTTCCTCGAAAAGAGGGCTCCCCGCCTCCGAAGCCACAGCGCCCGCCTAAGGTTTCGAGGCGGAGGGAGGAAAAGACTCGCATGTCGAGCCCAACCTTCCTCAATAAGTCCTCGAAGGCGACAGCCCCCGGGAAGCCTATGGCCATTCCCGTGAGGGTCTTCAGTTCGAGGAGGGCCCCCGCGTCTCCTCCGAGCTAGGCCTGGAGAGCATATTCCTTCAATGGAATTGCCATGGACTCCGGGCCAACTGGGAGAAGCCGCGGAGGCTCGTCTCGTCCCGTTCCCCGTTAGCTATCTTTTTGCAGGAGACCATGCTAGGCGCGTGCCCCCTGCCCGCCCTCCCGGGGTATAAGGGTCTTACGACCCCACCACCGCGGGATGGCCGGACTGGGGGATGCGCGGTTTACACCCAGCATGATGTCTCCGTTCTTCCTTTCTCTTTAGATACCGCCTTCCAGGCAGTGGCTGTGCAGCTGCACCTGGATAGGAGGTATACTATCATTTCTGCGTACATTCCACCGTCAGCTGACTTCGACGCGGGGGACTTCCGCCGCGTCGTGGCACGGTTGACGAGGCCCTATCTCTTGCTTGGAGATCTGAACGGCAGGCATGCTCTCTGGGGAGATTACTCCATAAATCCCAGGGGACAAGTCCTTGCCGATCTGATCGAAGAGCTTGAGATGGGTGTCCTAAACGTGGATGAGTTTACGCATCACTGTCCGAGAACCGCTTCATTTTCTTGCCTTGACCTATCTTTGTGCTCTTCGGATGCACAGCCTGATTTTGATTTGGAGGTGGTCGATGACCTCCATGGTAGTGATCACTTTCCCATTCAAATATCATTTTCAGGGCAACTGCCGCCTGAGAGCCCACCTCGGTGGTGCTTGGCGTGGGCGCGGTGGCCTGCATTTCAGGAAATGACTGAATTCTCTATCTCAGTCGAGGAGTTTAGGTCGGTAGATGAGGCCGTTGAGTTCTTCTCCGGCAACCTCATCGCCGTGGGCCTGACTACTATTCCTAGGACGTCTGGCCGTTTTGCATGCCTACATGCGCTATAAGCGCCGCCCGAACGATTTCACTGTCGCTGAATTTCGTCGGGCTAGGGCTAGGTTCCGGTATATTTCGAAGCACGCCCGCCGCTCTTCTTGGCGGGCATACGTGTCTTCACTTAACGGGAAGACCCCTTTAGCTGAGGTGTGGAAGCGAGTCAAAAGGATTCGGGGCAAGTTCTTGCAGGACCCCCCTCCCGTTCTCCAGGAGAATGGGACCTCAATCTCGGACCCCGCGTCCGTGGTGGAATCCTTAGCGACCGCTTTTTCCGCATTCTCTAGCCGTGATGCTGCTCCGCCAGCATTCAATGCACGTCGTGATGTCGCGGAAGGCCGCCGGCTGGACTTTACCTCCAGAGGCGGAGAACCCTTCAACGACAAGTTTACTGTGAGTGAGTTGCGTTCCGCTCTCGCTTCGTGCGCGGACACAGCCCATGGTCCGGACGATGTCCCGTACGCCATGCTTCGACACCTGGGTGAGCGAGGCATGGCCTTTCTGTTAGATTTGTTCAACAGGATCTGGGTGGAAGGTCTTCTCCCAGACTCCTGGCGAATCGCTAATGTGCTCGCCTTTCGCGAACCGGGGAGAGATCACTCTACTCCGACCGGTTTCCGCCCAATATCTCTAACCTCTTGCGTGTGCAAGTTGATGGAGAAATTGGTAAATGTTAGATTAGCCTTTTTCCTGGACAGCGGAGTCCATCTGTCTTCCGCACAGTGCGGCTTCCGCAAGTTCCACTCCACGTCGGATGCTCTGCTCCGACTGGAAAATGCCGTCTGCGAGGCTTTCCTTCGTAGACAGCACTACGCCACGGTCTTTTTCGACCTGGAGAAAGCCTATGATACCGCATGGCGATACGGTATCATGGAGACTCGACACGATGGGGGCGAGGGGACGCCTCCCAATGTTTATATCTGAATTTTTGCGAGATCTTCGATTCCGCACGTACGGGTGGGGGGAGCCCTCTCCGGCCCAAAGGAGCAGGAAGAGGGTGTCCCGCAGGGAAGTGTCCTCAGTGTCACACTCTTTGCCCTGAGCATCAACGGCATCACCTCGGTGCTGCCGGAAGATGTTCTCGCTACGCTACGTGGACGACCTTTCGATCTCCTTTGGCGCGGCCCAGATGCCAACTCTGGAGCATCGACTCCAACAGGCATTGAACCGCGTCTCTCGCTATGCCGAAGAGCACAGGTTTCGGTTTTCTTTGGCCAAGACTAAGGTGGTGCACTTCTGCCGCCATCCACGGCTTCACCCCGACCCAGATTTGTTTCTTAATGGGGTACGCCTGGATGTGGTTGAGTCGCACCGTTTCCTCGGTCTTGTATTCGACCGACGCCTCACCTGGGAGGCTCATATTCGCAGCCTTAGGGTCTCTTGTACCCGCGCCATGGACATTCTCCGTTCCGTGACGTTCAGCGCTTGGGGCGCTGATAGGGCTACTGCCTTACTTTTTTATCGATCCTTTGTTCGCTCGAAGCTCGACTACGGATGCGAGTTTTATGCATCCGCAGCCGAGCGTTTATTGCGGAAGGTGGATTCGATCCACCACACCGGCCTTCGCCTTGCGACCGGTGCCTTCCGCACTTCCGCCATTGAGAGCCTGTTGGTCGATGCTGGGGAGATGCCACTCGCTCTGCGCCGCGTGCAGTGCATCACTCGCCTGTACGCGCGAGCCCGGCGCCTCCCTCAGTCGCCAACAGCTCTCACTGCATCCGCAGCTGATCTCGATGGTGCCTATGCTGCCGAGAGACGCCCGTCATACCCTAAGCCCTTTGGGTTTAGGGCCAGGAAACTCCTTCGAGAGGTAGATATAGCTCTCGGGCTGGTGGCGCTCCTGGTTGTGCCCAGGACGCCACCTTGGAGGGTACCACATTTGGCAATTTGTCGCCACGCCTCTGCTCCCAAAGCTTGTACTGCGCCGGGAGTATTGCGTTCGACCTTTTTGGAGCACACATCGTGTCAAGCTGGAACCGTGCCAGTATATACGGATGGCTCCAAGTCCCAAGAGGGGGTCGGCTTCCACGCCGTATCCCCTCTGTTTGAAGTCAGCGGGGCTCTACCAGGCGCTGCGTCTGTCTTCACGGCCGAGCTGGTTGCAATACACCACTCGGTACGGGAGATTACGCGACGTGCCCGGTTCGGAGACCAGATTGTGATCTATAGCGACTCACAAAGCGCCCTGAGTGCTCTCGGGGCATTGGAATCTCCGCATCCCCTGGTTCGCTATATCTGTGACGCCACGGTTTTGGCGAGCCGGGCAGATGTCGAGATTATCTTCTGCTGGGTTCCTGGACATGTAGGAATTGCGGGGAATGAGCGCGCCGATGAGGGCGCCAAAGAGTCCGCGAGGACTCTGCGACTGGACCAGCGTTTCGCTCTTCCTCACACCGACTACATGGCAGGAATACGGGTAGCTCTTCGGACTGCTTGGCAAAGAAGATGGGAGACGGTCGAAGGGAACTTAAAGTTGCGTGCCATTGCGACGCGACTGTTCCCATGGACCTATCCCCCAATGCCGCGGCGGCTTCAGGTTGCTTTCTGTCGTCTCCGAATCGGACACACTCGTGTGACGCATCGCTATTTGATGTAGCGCTCGCCTGCGCCCTATTGCAACGACTGCGTCGTCCCCCAGGCTGTTCGGCACATTCTTGTCGAATGTCCCAGTCTGGGTGATCTTCGCGCACCACACCTGTCCCGGTACCGGGATGGGCGGGGTCGCTATCGCCTGTTCCTTGTACTTGGGACGAGTGCGTGCACTTTGACTGGTGGACTTGTTGACTTCTTGGGGGAGGCCGGCCTTCTCCCTACTATTTAAGCAAGGTTTTTTGTTTTTTGCATTTGTTTTTGTTTTTTTTTCCTTTAGTTGCACGCTTCTGCGCCAGGGGGACCTCTCCCCGACGCACCAGCTTGCTTCCTTTCCCCCTTTTTGGGGTGTTGTTTTTTTTTTCTCTTTAATTTTATTTTAAAGTAGCCTAGAACTAGGCCAGTTTTAATACGGCGACTAATGCGCAAGTAGGCAGTCGCCAGATGAGCTCTTAAAAAAAAAAAAGGTCAAATAATAGAACAACTAGAACATTCCTCTTCAGAGTTGGAGGGGGATTATATTCTGGAAATCCTTTAGTGTGTACCAGGCACGTGCCATGAGTAAATTCAGGGTAGGCAGAAACTGTGAAGCTGCTGCATTTCATCTTATGAAGAGCAAAAGATAGGAATTGTTAAAATTAATTGCAGCAGCTTCACAGTTTCTGCCTACTCTGAATTTACTCACGTGCCTGGTGTACACAGATGGCTACAAGGGGAGTTCGTTTATATGCTCCTTGTTTGAAGCCAATGGAGCTCTTCCATGAGCTGCATCTGTCTGTACAGCTGAGCTATTTGAAATATACCGCTCAGTACAGGACATCAATTAGTGTTCAACCTCCTCCCATAAAAAATAAAATATGCTGCATGCCCTGTTTGGAAACTGTTTTAATCCATAGCTACACAAAATGCACTTGATACATTGGAATATTTGCATCCACTCATAGTATCAATGATACCACACCTATTGCACTTCATGTCATTATTGTCTTTAGCTGGGTCCCAAGACATTAGTGTGTTTGCTGGAATTGAGCAGTAGTTGTACAAACACTGCAAGAGTGGTAACCTGTTTTTAGGGAGTAATAGCAAATGTCTCAAATATACATTCATGCCCCCTTTTCTTAAGAAGAAAATAATATTTTTCTGATGATCTCTTTTCAGCTATGAAGTATGCTGGTGGTTTTCTCCTTGTGTTCTACATTGTCTTCATCATAAACTCAATCTTAATGATAAAAGGAATTAATTTGTACCACAGAGGACTTATTCTTCCATGGCTTTCCCAAAATCTCTTGTATATTTTGATGATAATAGCTTATGCTATTTGGTTGCAAGCATCGTATTATCATTTTGTAAGTAACCAGAGTTTTTATGTATTTTAAAGTTTTTCTTACATTTTTTGCATATGCATTGTTAATGAACAGTGACTCAATTTTGTAAGATCATTAGTTTTATGTCAAGTTGATCTAAATTTTACTGTTAATGCTTCTAAGTATAACACTTCAGTTGAGTTAGAGGAGGGGTCGCCAAACTTTTTCACAGTGGGCCAGATAACTGAGAGGATGACAAGCGAGGGCCGCATAACCATTTTTTTCAATACAATATAGTGAATACACAAAAATAAAGACAACCAACATATTTATTTACCAATACACAAAAAATGAAGACAACAAACATATTTATTTACCAAAAAGTTATCAAAGAAGGCGTCATTAGCAATAAGATTGTATTATCACACCCAGTGCACATAACATATCCGAGTCTCACATACTAAGCAGCAAAAAAGGTTAGTGAGATTTGTGAACCTGGCGTTTAGCTATTAAGATATCATCATTATTTGCCCTGTAATTGCTGCATCCACACTGCAGTGGGCAGGCTGGGTGAACTGACCTCACAGGCCGGATCTGGTCCGCGGGCCGTAGTTTGAAGACCCCTGAGTTAGATCTAGTATTCAGAAATACATAATGTTTCTAGTACATTGGACTATGTAGCTGCTTTCATCCTCATAAAAAGTGAACAACTATCCTATTCCAAAACTGGACAAAGGTATTTAAGAAGAAACCCATTTACTGTTCATTCTTACCTACACATCGTGAAGGATTTCTTTCTAAGTCCAGAAAATGAATTTTTGTGAGTCAGTTAGACCTTTCTTCTAGACAGTCACCACCAAAATTCACTGGTTCCAACTTATGGTTGGTAAGACAACAATCTGCGATCTCATATTACTATTGATATTTAACTCCCTATGCTCTTGGGTCACCCCCAGGTACCATTTTCCCCTCCCTCCCTGCCTGAAATGCAACTGGTTTTCAGGACTGTGTGCTTAGCCTGCCAACAACCTACACCTCTATGCCTGAACTTTGCCTTCTTTTTTTTTCTCCTTCACTCAAGAAGAGAGCTCCACTCCATTTGTTCCGGGGCATACATCTCATCTTTTCACAATTGATCAGTTCTCTAAATTCAAGGTTGAAGTATATTTACTTGAGTACATAGTCTTCTCCAGTGCTTGTAAGGCATTACAAGATGACCTTTCATGCTCTTATGCATGTCTCCTTTCCCACCTACTCCTCTCCTATTTCTTTGGCTCCATCTAATCTGTTGACCTCCCTAAAGTCAGTTTGTTCCCAGGGCCCTCAGCTGTTATGGCTTCTGTTTGAGTCAACCTCAGAGACCTACGGACAGCAGGATGGTGATGGTGGTGTAAGAAACACCCTACTACTTCTCCAGTTCTTAGAGTCAAGGAAGTCCTAGAAAATATCTTTTGTCTTGCAGCAGAGCTACCATTATTGATTCTGTGTCTATCTTTCCTTATCCATACTTAC
Source organism: Ceratothoa steindachneri (assembly GCA_963969495.1). Classification (NCBI taxonomy): domain Eukaryota; kingdom Metazoa; phylum Arthropoda; class Malacostraca; order Isopoda; family Cymothoidae; genus Ceratothoa; species Ceratothoa steindachneri. The sequence goes on from OZ018326.1 coordinate 137,577,267, forward strand.
CCTAATGTGGGCCTTTTCTGCCTTTCCCTGGCACATATTGCACTTAGGCCTATTATTTAATCCCCCAACCCCATCTTCTTTTTTTATTGGTAGACTTCAATAGCAGGGGACCCACTAGGAGAGACTTCTGTTTAGCCTTTCTTGCTCTCCAGTAAAAAATTATGGATGAATTGTCATTCTTAATCTCTCTCTTTTCTCACAAGACTGCTGGTCTTCTCTTGGTTAGAACTCCAAGATGACTTTCCAGGCTTTCACTTCCCTCACAAAGTTGTCAGGTGTAGTATGGGCAATCATGCTTCCACAACAACTGGAAGATTATGTGCCCTCCTGACCCCAGCACCTGCAGATAGATATTTATAAAGGCTGATCCTGAAAACCTTTGGCCCAGTTCCCTGACTTCAGTCTTTGGTACACTGAGAGTCCATTGTTAGAGATAGGATTATGGAGCATCTGGGGGTAAATAACTTAATAAGCCCCATCAAGGCTTTTGATGTTGGTCCTCATATTTAAGTAATTTACTTGATAATTTTCATCCAATAATCACATTTGCCAGATGTAGGTACAATTGTTGTTATCAATGGGCATCAACTACTAGCAGCCTTCCTCAGAGATCTGATCTTAGACTTGCTTTTTTTTTAATATATATAAACAATTTTTACACAAATTTATTATATAAAATTTCAAAATTAGCTGATGACACAAATTGGGGTAATGGGGCAAAATATTATAATGCTTATGAAAGCTAGTAAAAGATTTGGATAGAGTAGTCTAATGGTTTGAAAGATTAAAGATGTAATTCAATGAGGGAAAGTATAAGGTAATGAATGCATATAGGTCATGAAAATCCCTGAAGTGATTTAGGTGTCAAAATCTCGAATGATCTTAAATTTCTGAAACAATACACCATAACTTGACAAAGGGCCATAGTATTCTAGGATACATAGCTAGCATGTTGCGTTAAAATCTCTAGATATTATTTATCTCATATAAAGCACTTATAATACTTCATTTGCAGTATGCAGTACTTTTCTGGTATCCATACATGCATTGTATTGTAATAATAGGTGTATCAGGAAAGTATCCAGCCTTTGTGACTGAGTGAGTAGATGAATCTATATCAAGTTTTGCTACTGTTTTTCACTGGCTCAGGAGTGCTGTAGGAAGAAAATAGCCGCAGCAGTGCTGGAAAAAGTGGTGACTAGTACCTTCATCAAGAAAATCCACCTGCCTATTTTTCACATCTTATGCAGGGTTTTGTTGGGGTTTTTTTACAACACCTATCACTCAGGTGTCTCAGCCTCCCTATAGACCAGATTTGGTTCACTGCAACTTCTGGCTTTTCCCCAAGCTAAAATCACTGTTTAAGACTTAGGGCAAATTTCAGAGCATGAATTAGATTAAAAAGAATGCACCAATGCAGCTGGTTGTAATCCCAAGAGAGAATTTTATTGACTGTTCCAAAAAGTGAAAGAAACATTGGGTCAAGTATGTGAGGTCCAAAGGGGGTCCAGATACACTTTCTATTGAAACTTGTCGAGCAACAAAATTAACTCCTGAACTTTTAAGTAGATAGTACAAAAATAGACTAATGCATGCCTCTATTTTTACTGGAAGATTGCCATCTATATGACTAACTTATTGAAGTGTTCTTTTCTTTTTCAAAAATGTTTCATTTTGAATTTATTTTTTTTTAGTATAGAAAGTGCCTTTGCAGAAAATATATATATTTTTGTCTTTAAGTAAATTTTATAGCTAGTTACCATGTTCTAGTTCATACTAAAAATGTTGGGAAACCATTTTTTCATTATCTCTAAATATGAAAGTAATTCAAAAGGATGGAAAACACTTTTTTATGCAATCATTTAGCATGATATCTTTTGAAACAAGGAATGATACACAAGCTTTTTTTGCACTGGTATTGAGTTAGTTTCTTAATTTTTCTTCCCTCTTCATCCTTCAATTTTTACACCAGTTATTGAAAATTGATTCATCCTTGTTTGATGAATCAGAATCAAAACTGAAATATGAAGAAGAATCACTTTGAGTGTTCCATCTGAAGTATCTAAACAATTCAAATAATCTAATTCACTTTCAGAAATATCTTTCAAATCTTCACTCTCTTGTACCATTTACTTAAAGGGTAAACATCTTTTAGTAATGGCCACAAAGAGGGATGAACAACATACCAGCAGCTTAGCAAGTTAATATAGTACTAATATCAGATGTTCAGGCACCATGAGTGAAAATGCTCTTGGGCAAACATCTGTCAAACACGATTGAATATTTTCCCTTAGCTCCCAAATTTGAGGGGTTTCTCAGCCAAATTTAAAATAAAGAAAAAATTAAATTATGAGAGAATTCTCAGCATAAGCCCCCCCCCCCCCACACACACTAAAGAAAATTGGAAAAGAATACTAAGGAAGCTCACTAATAGAAATTATGACTATATTTGAGTTAAATAACCATTAGAAATAATGGATTAAAGCTAATAAACAAAGTATTTAACACTACAATAGGCCCCGTCCCCCCCAAAAGGCAGCTTTTGCTATCCTAGTGGTTAGGTTAGTTAGATTTCTGCTGTTTAGGTGCCGAGTTCATTCCCATCAAGCACAGACATAAAATCAGTGTACATAAGAGGGACTGTTCATCTCTTGGGTGGATGCTCCATTCCTATCCACTGCGTGTGTAGCTTGTGCACATGTTATCAGCTTACAATCAATTACACCATTATCATTTCCTTCTTCACAGCTCAACATAACCACTATCCTCCATTCCAGAGCCCGGTTGATGTTTATACTCTTATCTACATTCCACTGACATGGAACAGGTGCTTGCCATCCCCTCTTCCATGCCTACAAAAGTGTTCCATGATTGTGGGTCAGTGTCAAAAAACACTAAAAATTGTCCAGGGCCCTTTCCCACGTCACTATCACCACTCCCCCTGTTGCCTTCCAGCTCACCAGCTATTGTCATTCTGATCTTTATGTAAAGTTCAGTATCTAATCGAAGCTATCCCTTCAGGAAGAGAAGTCTCATCCATGGGAGAAAGATGGATGGTGCTTCATAGTAGTAGTAGTAAAAAAGAAATCATTAAAATAAATCAAACTTGAAATTTCATTAAAGTACTGCTAGATAAATTTAACTTTACAAAAATAAGAGTAATTAAATTAATTCTTTATCATTATCTTTCCTTTTACTTGTCCACCTCTGACATCCAAATTTTCCTTTCTTGAACTAGCCGCAAGTGTATTTTATGGTCTTTGGTGGTTCTTATTTTGTTTTGAAATACTTTATCCCATGTAATTCCACATATTTTCACTTCTTCTCTTTACAAACCTCACAAACATTTTGGCAGGAAAAATCAAACCACTAAATCCAGTGAAACCCTACACAAATAACCACAAACTGCTGACCCCACTGCGCCCTAATACAGCCACATGCCCACGAGTGCCCAAAGGTGCTCTTCATTGTATTATAATATTATGCATAAACAATTAAATTTGTCATGTAAATTATATTATCTAAACTGGATATGGTAATTAAAAATTGAATACACTGGAAGCTTTAAAACATATTTCTTTGAGAATTTGCTTTCACCATTGATAATCTTTTTTCCTGTGAAATATAATGGTTAGCCAAAGTTGCCCTTGGCTCGGATAAGTCCACAAGCAACCTCTGCATCAGTGTGTGAATTGGTGATAACCTGTATACAATGATGATATTCTAAGCTCACAGAACATATTTGTAAGGTTGTACAGGAAAACAGGTTTTAGACCAAGCATCTTTGCCTATTATATAGATGTGTCATCACATTTACTCCAATTATTTGATGGCACACTCCCTCACCATGGAGCTACCAACTTAGAATAATAATATAAAAATTATCTAGTTGATTAAAAATTTGCTTATTTCAGCTACTCTCTGTGTTGTGGTTTATCATCTGGCTCTTGTTTGCTTCAGTTCATGTAAGTACTGCCCAGAGAATACAATTTTTCACAATAAAGTAGTAGTTTCCAAACATTTTTTAGCAGGTGCTTCCTTTTGATGAACTATGGAAAGTATCATGGGTGTAGAAGAAGGGAAGGGACTATGTATGATGGCGCCTAGATTGGCTGCGGAGCCTCATCTCGTCCCGTTCCCCGTTAGGTATCATTTGGCAGGAGACCATTATGGGCGCGTGCCCCCTGCCCACTCTCCCGGGGTATAAGCGTTTTGCAACCCGACCACCAAAGGATGGGGTCCGAGCAAGAGGATGTGCCATTTACACCCGGGATAATGTCTCCGTTATTCTATTTACTTTACATACCTCCTTTCAGGGAATAGCTGTGCAGCTTCACCCGGATAGGAGGTATACTGTTATTTCTGCGTACATTCCACCGTCAGCCGACTAAGACGCCTAGGACTTCGCCTACGTCATGGCACGGTTGCCGAGGCCCTTTCTCTTGCTCAGGAATTTGAACTGTAGACACCCCCTCTGGGCAGACTACTCTATCAAGCCCCGGGGTCAGGTCCTTGGCGACCTAATAGATGAGCTGGAGATAGGTGTCCTATAGGTGGATGAGTTTGCGCATCACTGCCTGAGAACCGCTTCATTTTCCTGTCTTGATCTATATTTGTGTTCTCCCGATGGACAGCCTGATTTTGAGTAGGGGATAGTCGATGACCTCTATAGGAGTGATCACTTTCCCATTCAAATATCATTTTATGAGCCACTGCTGCCTGATAGCCCGCCCCGGTGGTACTTGGCGTGGTAGTCCGCATTTCAGGAAATGACTGATTTCTCTGTCTCAGTCAAGGAGGCCGTTGAGTTCTTTTCCCGTAACCTCATCGCCATGGGTCTAACTACAATTTCTAGAAGGTCTGGCTGTTTTGCACCTCGACCGCTTCCGTGGTGGTCAGTTGAGTGTGAGGCGGCCTATATGCTCTATAAGCGCCACCCGAACAATTTCACTGTTGGTGAATTTCGTTGAGCTAGGGCTAGGTTCCGGTATGTTTCGAAGCACGTCCGCGGTGCATACGTGTCTTCACTTAACGGGAAGGCGGAAGCGAGTCAAAAGTATTCTGGGCAAGTTCTCGCAGGACCCCCCTCCCGTTCTCCAGGTGAATAGGACCCCAATCTCGGACCCCGCATCCTTGGCATCCACGAACGTTTCCTCCGCATTCTCTAGCCGGGATGCTGCTCCGCTAGCATTCAATGCGCGTCGTGATGTCGCAGAAGGTCCCCCGACTGGACTTTACCTCTAGAGACCGAGAACTCTTAAGTGACAGGTCATCGAGTGAGTTGCTTTACTCTTTCACTTTGTGCGCGGACACCACCCTTGGCCCGGAGTCCCGTACACCATGCTTCAACACATGGGTGAGTAAGGCATGGTCTTTCTGTTAGATTTGTTAAATAGGATCTGGGTAGAGGGCATCCTCCCAAACTCCTGGTAAATCGCTACTGTTCTCTCTTTTCACAAACGGGGGACAGATAACTCCTTCCCTTCCGGTGTTCACCCAATTTCTGTGACCTGCGTGTGCAAGTTGATGGAAATATTGGTAAATGTTAGATTAGCCTTTTTTCTGGACAGCGGAGGCCACCTGTCTTCTGCACAGTGCGGCTTCCGAAGTTTCACTCCACGCTGGATGCTCTTTTCTGACTGGAAAAAACCTGTCTGCAGGGCCTTCCTTCGTAGACAGCACTACACCACGGTGTTTTATGTTCTGGAGAAGACCTATGATACCACATGAAGATAGGGTATCATGGAGACTCTTGGCACAATGGGGGCGAGGGGACGCCTCCCAATCTTTATATCTGAATTTTCGCGACATCTTCGATTCCACGTACGGCTGGGGGGAGCCCTCTCCGGCCTTTTAGAGCAGGTAGATGGGATCCCGCCGGGAAGTGTCCTCAGTGTCACACTCTTTGCCCTGAACATCAACGGCATCACCTCGGTGCTGCCGGAAGATGTTCTCGCTACACTCTACGTGGACGACCTTTCGATCGCTTTTGGCGTGGCCCAGATGCCAACTCTGGAGCGTCGACTCCATCATCATTGAACCGCGTCTCTCGCTATGCCGAAGTGCACAGGTTTCCAGTTTCCTTGGACAAGACTAAGGTGATGCACTTCTGCCGTTATCCACGGCCCCAATATTTCCCAGACTTGTTTCTAAATGATGTGCGCCTGGAAGTAGTGGACTCACACCGTTTCCTTGGTCTTGTATTTGATCGACGCCTCACCTGGGAAGCTCATATTAAGCCTTAGGGTCTCTTGTACCCGCGCCATGGATATTCTTCGCTCCGTGACGTTCAGTGCCAGGGGCGTTGATAGGGCTTCTGCCTTACTTTTTTTATCGATCCTTTATTCATTCGAAGCTCGACTACAGATGCAAATTTTATGTATCCGCATCCGAGCCTATTTTGCGGAAGGTGGACTCGATTCACCACACCGGCCTTCGCCTGGCGACCAATGTTTTCCGAACGTCCCCCATTGAGAGCCTATTATTTGATGTTGGGGAGATGCCACTCGCTCTGCGTTGTGCACAGTACATTATTCGCGCGAGCTCTGCGCCTCCCTCATTTGCCAGCAACTGATCTCGACGGTGCCTATGCCGCCGAGAGACTCCAGTCATACCTTATGCCCTCCGGGTTTAGGGCTAGGAAACTCATTCGAGAGATCGATATAGCTCTCGGGTCGGTGGTGCCCCTGGTTCTGCTCATGGTGCCACCTCTGACCAGTTGTCGCCACGCCTCTACTACCAATGCGGTCTCCACGCCATTACCCTCTGTTTGAAGTCAGCGGAGCTTTGCCAGGCGCTGCGTCTGTCTTCACGGCCGAGCTGGTTGCAATGCACCGCTTGGTACGGGAGATTACGCGACGTGCCCGGTTGGAGACCTGACTAACCGCCATTTGATGGACAGCTTTCCTGTGCTTTATGTTTACGACTGTGTTGTTTCCCAAACTGTTTGGCACATTCTTGTTGCCTGTCCCAGTCTGGGTGATCTTCGCGCACGCTACTTGTCCCAGTATCGGGACGAGCGATTTCACTACTGCTTGTCCCTTTTACTTGGGACTGGTTCGTGCATACCGACTTGTGGCTATATGACTTTTTGGAGGAGGCTGGCCTCCTAGACTTTATTTGATTTTTTTAGTAGGTCACATGTTCCTGCTACCTTCTGTAGTTTTATTTTATTTTGGGGGGGGGGAGATTCTTCTGCCTTTGAAGGCAATTGCTAGATAGGCGAATGGTGCATTTCCCCTGCATATGCACCCCTTTTTTTCCTAAGAATATCCTATCATTTAACCTAACTAAGTTTAAGGACCTAAACAGCTACCTCATGCCACACCAGAAGAGACGTGCAGGTTGCAAGAGACCAGGCTTGTGGAATCCTTGGTGTTGGGATGCAAATACATAATGGGTAGATTGTTTTTGCCCCCAATAATATCTTCCTTTCTCCTAATGGGTTGACCACCTCCCTGTAACCATTCTCTGATGACGGGGATGTATTGCCCATGGAGCCAGGCTTTACTGTTTCCTTGGTTCCCAGGCCAACTAAAAGTCTAAGGTTCCGTCTGGTCTATCACATTGCATATCTTCAGACCTGGCTGTCTTGTTAATGATTGCTAACAATTAGTATGGATCTACTCTGGTTGCTCATTCGAGAGCTGCAACCCCAAAGTTTGGGCTCCTGAAATGACCAGTACTCTGAGATTAGATTGAAAGTGAGTGGCTAGACACCAACCCTTTTTCCTTCTATCTCTACTCATAAGCTCCTGAAATTTTGTGTGTTGGTAAACCTCAAAATTTTATATATCCCAGGTAATAAAACCACCCTACTTTGGTGTGTGGGTGGGTGAGGACCATGACAAGACCCCCTTACCACTTCTCGAGCTGCCATCAGGAACTTCCACCTCTAAAAATAAGGTATCCTCCCCTTTTATGCTTTCTCAATGTTGCTTCCAAACATTTAGCAGAGAGGGGAGTTTCCCCTCTTCTACTTCTCTGAGTAGGGGAACGTCCCCCTAACCCCTTCCTCAGAGTTTTCCCTTGGCAGCTATGTGATTATGATTTTCGTCATAACCTTTCCCCTTATTTTAACAGAAGCTGATGTAGCACCATACAAACCATTGCATCCAGATTTGACCCTGGCCTCTACCCCTACCTTTTGGACTTGTGATTTATAATGTTCTTGGTAGCTGATGTGCCATCTCCCATCTGGTGTGCCTTCTTCCATCTGTTGTGCCTCTCCCATCTGTTGTGCCGTCTCCCATCTGGTGTGCTTCTCCTATCTGGTGTGCTTCTCCCATCTGGTGTGCCTTCTCCCATCTGTTGTGCCTTCTCCCATCTGGTGTGCCTTCTTCCATCTGGTGTGCCGTCTCCCATATGGTGTGCCATCTCCCATCTGGTGTGCCATCTTCCATTCTTTCCCATTGGAGACCTTCCCAACCTCTGAATTGGGCACACTCGTGGAATGAGTGATAATTTGATGGAGCGTGCCGCCGAACCTTATTGTTTTGACTACTTATTACCTCTGCTCCTTCTGCTCTCCGTTTTCGTTGTGTAGTCGACTTTACACTTCACTTCGATGTTTGGTTGTTGCTTGTCTCGCTGTTTAGTTTGTTACCATTTTTGGTGCTGCATAGCCTTGTGTGTATTAGTTCCTGAATTATTAGTGCCTGCTTATGGTCTGCTGCTAGCTACGCGTTTGTGAGTATTATTACTTCGTATTTTTCTTTTGCCCTGTGTATTATTTTCTTCTGTGCTCTTTTTACTTCTATATCCCTATTATTGACTCCTCCGTTCTCATCTACCTTTTCTTTCCCTCATCCACACGGTCCCTCGGGATCTCTTGTTTCATTTCCCCCCTCCCCGAATTTCTCCTGCTGTTTTCCTCAGCCCCCAATTCTTCTGGATCATTCTGCCCTTTATAGTTGACTTGACACGTGCTTTGTACTTCGCCATTCTCGGTATATGTTTTTGTTTTGTTTTGTTTTTGTTAGTAGATGTGTTTATCGAATTTGATGCTTTTTACTTTATATCATATTCTTTCCCGCTCATTTTTATTTTTGCTGTTGCTTCCCTAATTTTATTTTGTTACTATCTCCACATCAAATTTTTAGCCATTTTATCCTACTTATATTTTTCCTCCCTCAATGATGGACAAAGCCACACTTCTTTCTCTTAATAGAGGGTTTAAGGTATCCCCCTCAGTTGGCTCTATAATTAAAGCACTAGGAATCGCTCAAAATCAATCTCGTCCTATAAAAAGGTGATTTCATTTATCTTCAGTCTTAAAAAAGTTATTTTTCATTGAACCATCTACCCCGTCTCTCTCACTTCCCCCTTCAACCTCCCCACTCTTAGTTTATAATGCGTCTCTACTGAATGTTAGAAGCGTGGCTAATAAAGTGGAGTTCATTCACGACCTCCTGACAAATTTGCGTATCTCCCTCCTTGGTCTCAGTGAAATGTGGCTTGATCAGAGTGATAGCTGCCTGTTGCAAGCGACCCCTGATGGCTACGTCTACTCCCATAACCCCCAGAACAAACGTGATGGAGGGGTTGCTCTCATTCATAGTGCCTCTCTGTCTCTAATTCTGTTCCCTCTCCAACAACTATTGTGCTCTACCGCCCCCCCCAGCTCCTCCCTTGATCTTTTTATTGACGAATTTAGTAACCTTCTTGCTAGTCTCTCCCCTTCTGGTCTTCTCATCATGGGGGACTTCAACCTCCCTGTCACTAACCCCAATCTACCTGCCTTCCTTGAAATCCTTGACCTCTTCTCTAACACATTGCCATGGTAACATTTTAGACTTTGTAATTTCCGACTGTCAAATTTCCAACTTGACCACTTCTATCCTGTCTAATGCTATGTCTGACCATTACCTTATTAACTTCAACGTCTCACCCCCCACTTCTTCGCCCTCTCAGCCTCCTCTCATCCCAAAACCTTATTGACACCCCATCCCTCCTTAATGATGTTGCCTCTAATTTACCCCCTCCCGACGCTCTCGCCTCCCCTGACCAAATCCTCTCTTCCTTGGAGCAATCCCTCCTAACTTGCCTTAATGCCCACTCTCCCATTATTACTCCTTCGTCCTCTCGCCGTCACCGCGCCCCATGGTACTCGCTGGAACTTCTACGCTCGAGACAGTCTTTAGGTGCCCATGAAAGAGCTCTTCGTAAAGCTCGCTGCCGTGGGCAAGATACAACTGCTCTTTCGCTCACTTACCGTCTTGCGACATCTCTCTACTTGGCTAAACTGAAATCTGCTCGTGAAGCTCAATCGCGTAAATTGCTAGCCGACAGTAAGAATGACCCCCGTGTCGTTTTCCGCCTGCTCTCTTCTCTTACATCCTCACACCGAGTCCCCCCACCCCCATCATTCCCATCATCCTCTCGAAATTCTTTGCTGATAAGGTCATCAACCTTCGTGCCTCCCTCCCGCGATTGCCTGACCAGGCCTCTCACATTCTCCCTGATCTTCCCCCCCTTCCCAGCCACTCAATCTATTTCCTGCCATGACCGCCTCTGAGCTGTCTGCCTTACTCTCACGCTCAAAAAAATCTGGCTCCCCTCGTGACTCGTTCCCTCCCCCCAAGCTATTAATCAAAATATTGCCCGTCATACTCCCAATGCTCCTCCACCTGTTCAATAATTCCCTTGCCACTGGTGGTGTCCCTTCCTTCAAATGCGCCCAAATCCGTCCGATCCTTAAAAAGCCGAAGCTTAACCCTTTCGATTCAGCTAGCTATCGCCCGATCTCGCAACTTCCCTTCCTCTCTAAGGTCCTTGAGAGAGTATTTGTTTCACGCATAAATTCCCACATCGCTGCCTGTAATATTGATGAGACCTACCAATCAAGTTTTAAAGCTGGGCACTCTACCAAAACCGCTCTTCTCAATGTTACTGATTGCTTACGTAGAGCTGCTGACTGGGTTTGTGTCTCCATCCTCATTCTACTGGACCTCTCCTGTGCCTTTGATGCTATTGATCATTCCGTCTTGCTTGATCGCCTCCACTCTTTCCTTGGCATTTCTGGCGTTGGTTCCGCTCTTACATTTCGTCTCGCACCCAATCTGTAGTGATTAACGATGTCTCCTTTGACCCCACTCCCATTCGCTTCGGTGTCCCTCTCCTCTTTTGTATCTACTTATTCCCTCTTAGCTCCTTCCTACGTAATCTCGGTCTATCCTTCCACCTCTATGCTGATGACACTCAAATCTTTATTTCCTCTTCCCCCTCGACCATTGCCCACTCAATCTGTGACCTCCTATCTGCCTATTCTTCTATCTCGAACTGGCTATCGGCTAACTTCCTCAAACTTAACTACTCCAAAACTGAAGTTCTTCTGGTTGGTACCCCCGCTCTAGCATACAAAGTTAAATCCCTCTTTCCCTCCCTCCCTCTGGGTGGAAATTCTTTAGCTTTCTCTGACTCTGTTAGATATCTGGGCGTTGTATTTGATGAGCATCTCTCCTTCAAGCTCCACATCCACAATATTAGTAAATCTTCCCCCTTGTTTCCTCCGTAACTTCTCCCGCATTCGTTCTCACTTCGATCGCCAAATTCTTTAGACTGTTGTCCATGCCTTCAGTACCTCCAGCCTTGATTATTGTAACTCTCTTCTTGTAAATCTACCATCTTCCTCTCTACGTCCCCTTCAGATAGTCCAGAACTACGCTGCCCGACTACTCCTCCGTCGCTCTTGCTTCTTCCCTTCTAAGCCCCTGCTTCAGGAACTGCACTCGTTACCTGTCAGATATCGTTCTCATTTCAAGATTCTTCTCTTCACTTTCAAGGTCCTTCACCAAAAGGCCCCAACCTACCTTTCCTCTGCTCTTTCCCAACGACTGGCCCCTCGGGCCCTTCGGTCATCTCACGCTCCTCTCCTGAATACTCCTCGCACGTCCCTCTGCTCAATGGGCGACCGCTCCTTCTCAGTCTGTGGCCCCAAGCTTTGGAATGCTCTTCCAGCCCTAATTAGATCTGCTGCCTCACTTACCACTTTCAAGCAGCTCCTGAAAACGCATCTGTTCAGGATTTCCTACTCACTCACCTGATCTTAGCCCACAGCCGAACGTGCGCTCTGTGAAGGTCTCCAGCCTTGAAGAGCACATTATAAGAAATTTATTATTATTATTATTAGTCTGTTTGGTACATTCTTGGGACTCTTCACACGCGTTGGCTGTCCTGGTACTGGGAGGAGTGGAGTCATTGTCGATTGTGGACTAGTTAAACTTTTGAAGGAGTCAGGACCTCCATGATATTTAGTTTCTGAGTGTTGGGTGCCTCCAGGAAGGGGGGGGGGGTCTCACTCTGACACCTGAGATTACTTTGGGGCTTTTTTTCTGGTTGTTATTGTTCTTTATTGTTTCATATTTGCTCTTTGGCCTTTTTTTTGTAACTTTTAATGTAGCCTAAAGATAAGCCATTTAATTATATTTCAGTGGTTATGCCCTCGTTGGCAGTCACCAGAAACCTTTAAAAAAAAAAAAAAATCATATCCCTCCCCCCCACCCCGGCCTTTATATTAGCTCAGACTTCACTTCAACAGTCCTTGGACCTTCTCTGAAGCCTCCTCTTCCTGGCACCATTTCGACCAAGGCTTTGGCTTATCTAAATCTAAACACCACTTCTGATTACAGCAAAGTTAAGCCAGATTTGGTGTGGTAACTCAATGGATGGTATCCCAATTTGGGGTACCTTCTGAGTGGCTCTCCTGCTCTGCAGATACCCATAGTTCACTTCCCACAATCAGTATGGCCCCACTGAGAAATAAAAGGCATCTTACATAATTGCTGATCCAGGATAAAATCCCTACCAATTTATTTATTACCTCTTGGACCATCCTTGAACCTTCTTAAACCCCCCTTGAACTGTCTTTAGAATACGCTTACCCCCCCTCCTTGAACTGTCTTTAGAACACACTTAAACCCCCCCTTGAACAATATGCAGTCTCTTGCTCCCTTTCTTCCCCTTTCACCTTATGTTGGGCAGTAAGAATACTGTCTGCTGCTGTGTATTGTAAAAGACAACTAAGCCTGGATAGAGGGCACTGAGCCTCTCCTGTCAGGTTGGTTAAATCTGCATCAATGTATGAATTGAATGGGTGTATTTAATACAAGGGGTATATTTTATATGAGTGAGAGGATGGTGGTGTTGCATTGCCCTAGAATGAGAGAATGATAGTGAATATCTTTAAAACAGAGAGATTTTTAGATGCTTGCTTTTTGTAAGACAAAGGTGAAAGGAAATGAATGATAAGTTTGTGTGGGATAGAGTGAATGGAGCATGATAAGGTCTGACAGTATTGAGTGATAGGTAGCTTAACTCATTGTTTAGGTCTGAATGTGTGAGCTTGAGCCTTGTATGTGAAGTTGAGATTTGCAACAGTGAAACTGTGCATGGACCCTGTAATAATAGAAAAGCTTAGAAAGAGGTTCTGGAATGAATTGGGAGGAGTGGTGGATGAAATTGGAAAAGGGTATCATTGATGGTTGTAGGATATATGAATGAACAAATAGGTGATAGAATGAGAAGAGGATAACTGGAAAGAGGGTGGTAGATTTTTGTGCTGAAGTAAACTTCTGTCACAGTTTCTTTCAGCACAAGGATGTTCATTAATAGACACAGGGTGGGCAAAGGAGAGGGTGAAAACCTTAAGAGTATGATTGAGGTGTGCCTAATAAGAAAAATATCCTATGGGACATATTTGATGTGAAAGCTGTAACACACAGAAGTATGGGACTATGTGATCACATGGCTGTGCTATTTAAAGTTAAACTGATTGGTGCATGAATGAGAAGAGTTGAAGAAGAAAGAATCAGAAAGAAAGGAAAGAGTATGTCAGAATGCTTGAAAGTAGAAGAGAGTAAATAATGCAAGCATGAAGATTATGAAAATGTGGAACAAATTAACGATGTGGTGGTAGGTAGTGCAAGGGCTGTGTTTGAGCTGTTCTGGAACTAGAGGGACAAAGCAAAATGCTGAATGGTGAAATAGCGGTATGGTGTTTAGTGAAAAGCAAAGGAGGTGTACATGCAAATGCTAAATAGTGCATATGAGCATGACTGGGTGATGCGATTAAATGCATATAAAGAGAAAAAAGGCAAAGTTGAACAGAGTAGGAAAGCAAATGATGGGAACAGGAAGCTATTCTGCGAGGAAGCAAGAGAAGAAAATTTTGTGAACATCAAGAGAGTGGGACTATGGTATGGAAGATCTTGAGTCATGAGAGCTATTCAACTGAACAAGATGAGAGGGGGATGTTTAGCATGCGAAAGGCGGTTAAAGTGAGGAATGACTATGTAAGAGATTTTGATGGTGTCGCTAAGGGTGTAAATGTTGTTATGAGGCAATATGGACATTTAAGGAGGCTGGAAAGAGACAGAGAGAGAATATAAAAGTGTGTGTGACAGGGTGTAGGAAGGGTTGTAGGGCCTCTTAAAAGGTTGGATGATTATTTAAGAGAGAGCTGACTGATCAGGAAGTTAATGATGTTGTGTATGGAAGGGTTTGTGAGGGAGTGTGCTATAGCCCCAGGAATAAACTCTGACTGGCTGAGATGCTACAGCACATACCACCTCATCTCATCAAAGGGCAAATTTCGTGTAGAAAAAATGCTGGGTAGCCATGTGCGTAATAGCTCTGCAGTGTGGTAACCTCTGTAGATACTTACACCTGGTGACTGGGGGAGAGGCAGATCCTCCTGGCCTCTGTGTATGCAGTTACGCACCTTCTAGCATCCACTCCTAGCCCTAGTGCATGCACTTGTCCACCCTCCCTCCACACTACTTGCAGCTTTATATTTTCACTGTTTACTTTCACTTTTCTTGCTACTCTCTACTTAGAAGTTTCTGACCTGTTAGGTAGTGGATGATGTAACAGGGGCACTGCCCCTACTGCAAAATAAAATCAAGAGCTCAAGCACATTATCCCAATCCCAATGCTGGGATATGCTAATAATAGATGATCATCCACCGTATTTCTTAGTGGACGCGCCTATCCTTATTATTTATTGCTCAGTTTCACTGGACAGTGGTCTTTGGAGGTGTGAATGGAAAAGTCTATTTGGGGAAGATGTCTCATCTCTTGCTGTTAGTCCCATTAGCTCAGTTGGTAGAGTACTGGTCTAGATAACCAGAGGTCTAAGGTTCGAGTTATTGCCAGGGCGATGTGGTTTGTTTGTTTTTTTTTTCAGTTTTTTCTCAGGGTCATCTCCCATAAGATCTCTGCTCTCCTATTTCTGTGTAAAAAAAAATGTTAAAATTCCACACACTTACCCAGATTATGGAACGCTGTGGATATTTGCTGGTTTGCACACTAACCACAACTGGCCAATAATTTTCAGTCGTACAAAGAATGAATTTGTTCACTTTGGTAGCAGATTCAATATATACCATCCTGCAAGCACAGTTTCATTGGACGGTAGTCTTTGTGGAGATTGCAAATGGAAAGTCTATTAAAGGAAAATATATAATCACTGCTGATGGTCCATTAACTCAGTTAGTAGAGCGCTGGTTTAGATAACCAGAGGTCTTCTGTGGTATGAATTCACAGGTCAGCTGCCCCTATCTGGGTTTAGTTGCCTTTTATTATATGCTGCAAGACTGTGTAGATATTCTTCCTGCCCCACATACAATCAACATTCTGGGTTCAGATGCCTTTTATGATATGTGTCAGAGGGCCTTCTGGTTATTCTGCCCCACATACAGGCAATAATGTATGGCTTAAATAAATGGATATTGATTAGAATTTATGGCTTTCAGATTTACATGCACAGATGTGTGAAGGCGCAATATAATGTCATCAAGGATATGTATGCTCCAAATATCGTGCTCCTGGAAGATTCTCTTTATTATTAATGTTACAATGAAATCACTGGCTAAGGCTGATGCAGTGCCACTCAAATTGTTGGAGAATAAGATTGTGCCAACTGAGTTTCTTTAATTATGTCACAGAATCAATTTGATTAATTATAATTTGAAAACTTATCTGAATTACTATGTACCTGAAGATATAAAACTCATCCGTCCAAAATAAATAAGCTATAGCAGCATGTGAATTTTAGATTTTTTTTTTTTTTTACTTTGCCTCATAAGATACATTTGTAAAAGTTTTAAAAGATTAGAATTTGAGCGTAATAATATTCTTTGTATTAGACAGGTGCTCTGCACTTAGAACTTTGATTGGTTAGTGCTATTTATTATTTTCCTGGCAAGGAAAATGGTACAAGTATTATTCTCTCTTTTTTTTATGAGTTTGACCCATTTTATCCAAAATGCTGTAAGGGTTTCTTAGTGAAGTTGGCTTTATAAATTGGTTTAAATAATTTTCTCCACCCTAAAAATCTTAGTCCTCAGGCCCCTCCCAAAATCCCTATCCTGCAGGGTAGGGATTTTGTCACTTCCTAAAACCCCATCTCCTCAGCCTACTAGAAAAAATCCAACTCCCCAGTCGCCTTCCATAATTCCCATCCCACAGGCCCCTTCCTATTCCCCTACCTCCCAAAACCCCTCCCATTCCCAGGCTCTCCCAAGCCTTTTATATCTAAGGCTCCTCTAAACACCCTACATTCCAACAAACCCTTCCTGCCTCCAGCGATCCTCTCACTCTATACCCTCCCCCTCCCACCTTATCCTAACTTCTCTACTCTTTGCTCATCTCTTGAATCTACCCCTTCCTCTTCCTCACCCAAATTACCACTACCCTCTCCAATGAGACCCTAAGATAGCGCCCACAGCTTCCCTTCGCCCCTCCCTATTCCAACATTCCGAGATCACTGTCGCCGTGATCTTGCTAAAACCTCCGGTTCATCTGATCCTCCCGATTTTAAAGTAGCCTAGTGCTAGGCTGTCCTGAGTGCGGCCACTTGTGCCCAAGTGGGTAGTCGCCAGATAGGCTCTTAAAAAAAAAATATATATCTCTCTCTAATTTCCATTCTCTCTCCTTCACTTGTGGCGATTCTGGCCACAGCGGGGCAGCCAATTTCGTCCCAGCATAATCCCCATATCACCCTCCGTCTCTACACCCACCTTAATGCGGTAGCTGTCCGTCTTTAGCTAGAACGACTTTCCACTACATGTTCGGTCTTTATCCCTCTTCACTCGATACATAACCTTATCCTCCAGCTCCCCAGACCCTTTTTTTGCAGCTCGACTTTGCTCACGCCCTCGTTTCGCCACATTTTACCCACATTCTTTCCTGTCTTGATATTTCCCTAGTCTCTGATGACGCACTATTGGATTGTCTACCATCAGGATTTTGGTAGCGACCACTTTCCAGCTTTTCCTTTACTACTTCGCCTTAGGCCAAGTGTCGCGAGACAGAGATGGCATTTCCGGAGAGCAGACTGGGCTGGTTTCTCTGCCCACACCGTTTGCGCCCATAGGATGTTTTATTTTTGCATGATAAGAAGCCCTAGCTTTCCTAAACTCACTAATTTTCACATCCTCCCAACCTTCTGACACATTCCACCCTCGGGCCGTCCGATGGTAGTCTCCTCAGTATTGCGAGTCAGTTGGCGCTAAGAAGTGTGCCGATGCTACTGCACTCGTCTCTCTCAACATAAAATGAGAAACCAGGCTAGAGCAGTTTAAAGAGGTTCGCCGCTCCACCTGGAAGGCGGTTCTCTGAGATTTCTGCCTCTTCTCCCCACGGCGTGGCGGAGAAGCCCACCAACTCATGCGCACCTACCCTCGACGGCGCATCATTCCAATTTGGAGTGATTACAGAGTGGCTGGCTTTCGACCTCGCGGCTCAATTTCAGAGTACTCATTAAACAACTCACTCTCGCGTCTCCCCTCTCCCACTAGTGATGACCTATAACCGGCTCTTGTCTATAAACGAACTGCATGCTCTTTCATCCTGTCGGCTCACAGCCGTGACGGAATTCTCTACCGCCTCTCATCTAACACACCACGTATCAATGCGCCAATTCCTCGTGTATCTGGCTAGAGCATAGGCTCCAGCCAGACTCCGACCCCTCGGACGTTTCACCCAACTCTCCCATAACCATGGCCAGCTGCTCATACTAAATCATTTATTGGATTGTAGCTGCGTGCCTCTTTCCACGCCAACTCGCATTCTCTGTTCGCCGACTTCCAAAGGTTAGAGCCCCTTCTCCGCTTCTGTCTGGGCGTTCAGGAGGCATTTCTAGCCCCGTAGTGCCACGTTGGCCGCTTTCTTTGACATCCGCAAATCTTACTCGCCGTTCCTCTATTTTCAATAGTTTGTTCTCGATTTCGTGGTTTCTTGTCTGCTTTAATTTCTCAGTTTTTGCACAACTATTCTTTCCAGATCCGTATAGGTTCTTACTAAAGCCTATTGACTCTGTTCACCCCCCCCCCCCCGGCTTGGTCTTAACCATCATCACCTTTGTGTTGAACACGCTTCTTTTCCTTTCTGCCCAGTCTAATTAGCAGCTCACTAGACTGACAGGTCCAATAAGCCATCACTTCTCAAGGATTTTCCTCCCCACCCCCTCAAGTCTCCTTGCACACTCTTTCGACACCGACATATCAAAGTTAATACCTTATCTCTATCGATGGATCCAATACTTGTGATGCAAGCAGTGAGGTTTCTAGGCCTCATTTTCAATGAAGCCCGCATGGAAGCCTCGCATCTTATTATCGTCACCCTGTCCACTCGTAACTTATGTCATTTGTTCTACCATACATGGGCCGTCGACCACCACACGTTGCTTCAACTCTACAATTCCTTGGTCCATTCCGAATTCAACTTTGGCTGTGCACTTTTCAACTCCGCTTTTATCCAATTCTGAACCGGTGTCTTCAAGTGGCTACAGGGGCTCTTCACTTCTATTAAAAATACCCCTTTAAATAGTGTATTTTTAAAACTATTGCTACTAATAACCAAATTCTCTTCTTCACTGTAACTACTCGCTACATTTCTTAACACATCCATTTCCATACCACTGCAAAGTATTCCATTTCTTTCCTCATTATACATTCTCAATTCCGCCCGAACAGCTTTAGTCTTTACAAACTTCAACTTTTTTAAATGATTTTTTCCACTCCCTTTTTTTCGGAATTTGGGGAGGGGGATGAAATCTTCCA
The DNA here is from genome assembly GCA_963969495.1 of Ceratothoa steindachneri. Classification (NCBI taxonomy): domain Eukaryota; kingdom Metazoa; phylum Arthropoda; class Malacostraca; order Isopoda; family Cymothoidae; genus Ceratothoa; species Ceratothoa steindachneri. The sequence goes on from OZ018326.1 coordinate 137,596,328, forward strand.
ATAAATTTTCAGAAATTTTTGTGGTATTGAAGATATTTTTTTATTATTAGGAAATTGAGATTGGTTCTTGCCTAATTCCATCCGCCATTGTTTGGTTTATTATAAGGTTGTTTATAATTTCTTTGTATTAGATTTTTTACATTTATATTAAGCTGGAAATGTGATTTAAAATTACGCTCTTAGTTGCACACCATCGACAAGGCCCATTATTCACACTGGTAATATTTTATTTTGTGGTTCCTGGGAATCAAAATGGGCTCACTTTATTAGCATTCACCTTAGCAGGTATCAAAACCACGAAATGGATTCGGAATCGCTTCATTTCTTATGTTGATTAATTTTATGGTATTTGAAAATAAGTATTATAAATTAAACTAGTTTAAAAAAATAACCCCATTTAAATTTCTATCGAGATGTAGAACTTTAGTGGTACTCCTCTCATTGTTTCTTCCTGTTACAAATTTCGGTTTTGTAATCTTCCCTTCGTGTTGCTGACCATCATTGGTGAAATTCCAATCTTAATAGAAAAATAGCTCATTCTAGTGCTAAAGTGATTGATAATTTCAAATAATGGCAAAATACGTTAACTAACTTGCTTATTAGAATTAATTCCATCTTTCAGAAATATTCTCATATTACACCACTTCCGGGCATTTTTTGTTTATAAAAACTGTCCACTGGTAAACGTAATGAACGAAAGTGTCTAAAACTTTCATACCTGTATTCAAGTTAAATTTTGTTCTACCTAGTGTCAATCTCCCCTTCCTAGCCATTGATTCATTGTTATGCCTTACAAGCATAATTTGCAGAATGTGTTTCCTTTGTGAGTTTGGCAATTATTTTCAAGTGCATAAATATGCCACACTGGGCATATTTATGCCCAGTGTGGCATATTTTGCATAAATTTTGCATAAATGGCCTTTGGAAATGTTAGTCAATGATTCATCTTGTGTTCATGTTATGTATAGTTTAAGTGGCTTTATATTTCAGTAAAATCTCCTTAGCCTATTATATTCGGTCATGAAACTACATACTATAAGGTCTGGATCATTTCTTGAGCAAATGGTTTTTTTTATTATGAATCTCATGAATCTAATTCAAAAGATTGATATAAAACAAGATTTTTTAAATTAAAAACTTAGAACTAATAGTAACTTTTCAATACCCACTAAACGGCATTTGCTCCCTAGTTTATAATCTGTTGCGGTGTCTGTAGAGTAATAATAGCACCGCCTTCATGTCAACGATTTGTCGCAGAAATCGACGAAATGGGGTCGTACTCGTGCATGAAAATGCGGGAACACGAACACGGGGCCGGAAACTGTGTAATAATCCATTGTATTGTGAGAAGAAGCGGGGCATCCTTAACTTTAGTCGCGTTATCTTTATTTTTACTCCCCCCTCACCCGTGCAGTATGGTGCCTACCTACTTTCGCCGGAGAGGAGGGGTAAGCCCTCAATCTTGTGCTGTCTGCGAACCCGCCCCATTCCTTTCCCCCAGTCTTTATTTTTTATTTAGAATTTATTTGTGTATTTATTAGTTTGCTTATGCGTCATTTACGTCACTTCGGCACATGCGGTCCTGACACGCCATTGGTCAGCTACTGCCGTCTGTGCCAGTTGTGTTTACCGGAAAATACTGTATGGTATGATCGGCCGCTGGGAGCCGAGCCCTTCACTTGCCAGCATAATGTTTTCCCATTTAGGGTGGTGAACCCTCCTGGTGAAGTATAAATCTATTTACTTGGTTAAAAACTTTAAAATTGCTTCTGGTCGTCGCTCTACTGGATCTCGTTCCACTATTCACTTTTTCGCATACGTCGATCCGTTCTCAAATGAGGTGGATTATCACTGGTTCTCGGTCCTCGGCTCATTTTTTGACATCTCTCTCTCGAGAAAGTGGATATTTTTGAAGTTAGTGAAGATTGTGATAAGCGTTGCGACGAACCACGTCGTATGTGTTCCCGTAATGATGGTAAGTTTCTTGTGGTGTCCTCTCGTTGCCAACATGATAAAGTCAAGACTTGTGTTTCTTGTCTCGTCTCTCAGTCACTGTCTCCTCTCAACATTAGCCTCAATTCGGGTAAGGATTTTGATGCGCTCTGAGCTTAAAGACTACGAACTCAAAAGGTTGCAATCGATGTTCATAGAAAAACCCAAACGCAAATGTCCGAATTAATACAGGTACGCTATTATTTAATTTTCACCTACAACAGTGAAGGCGGGATACCTCCGCATTTATATGAATCAATCTCACATTAATTAGGGTTCAAGGGAGAGAACCAAAGATGTCCTGTTTCTCTTACGGCCCCCTTCTGGTGAATGCGGTAGACGCTGCCGAGTCGGCTATGGTGAGTGCTCTTCAGACACTCGAAGGCTCACCTGTGCAGTTGACAGGCAGACCTCGGGACCCACTCCACTCTTCATCAAGGTTCGATCGCGATAGGCTCCCTGAGGCATTGTTGCCGGTTGGAAACACTAATGCGTCAAAGCATTCCTGCTACTACTTCCACTGCTTGGGCCATACGAATCGCTCGTGAAGACCTTCAAAGTTGGGTTTACTCGGTCTGAGTGAATTGCTCGAAAGACCGTACACGATAAGTCATCGTGTATTGTGTGTGAATTACGGAGAGCTCATTTTATCCAAGAAGCAACGTGGCACGTATCTGGCTCGGGAAGCGTACGGCCATTCCCGTGAGAGTTTCTCTTCGAAGAGTTCCGAGCTAAGCCTAGAGGGCACTTGGGAGGAGCAGCGGAGGCTCGTCTCTACCCGTTTCCCGTAAGCTATCTATTTTCAGGAGACCATGATGGGCGCTTGCCCCCTGCCCACCTTCCCGGGGTATGGTTTTTCGAGCCCCACTACCACGCGATGGAGGCCGGGCAGGAGGATGAGCCATTTACATCCGGTATGATGTCTGTTCTTCTACTCGCTATAAGTCCTTTCCTGCTTTGACAGTGTAGCTACACCGGGGTAAGAGGTATACCGTTATTACCGACTTTGATGCGGGGGTCTTTTCCAGCGTTGTGGCACGGTGCCGATACCCTTTCCCCTGATCGGGGATTTGAACAATAGGCACCCTCTCTGGGAAGCCGACGATCAATCCTAGGGGTCAGGTCATTGAGAATATGGATATTGGTGTCCTAAATGTGTATTAGTTTACGCATCTCTTTCAGAACCGCTTCTTTTTCTTGTCTCTATCTGCCCCTTTACTCTCCAGATCCACAGGTTGATTTGGGGTCGGAGTGGTCGATGAATGGTAGTTACTAGATTCTAGGTTGCTGCTGTCTGTGCAACCGCGCCGGTGCAGTCATCCGCATTTCAGTAAATGGGCGATTTTTCTGTCCCAGTCGAAGAGTTAAGGTCGGTCGATGAGGCCGTATTTTCCCTGGCAACCTTATTGCCGTGTTCCTAACTATAATTTCTCAAAAATGTGCCGTTCTGAACTCCGTTCGCTTCCTTGGTGAGCGGCACACAGACAGAAGCGGTATGCCTACATGCGCTATAAGCGCCGCCCATCCGATTTCATCTTTCAGTGAATTTCGTCGAGCTATAGCTAGGTTCCAGTATGTCTCAAACCTCGCCTGTCGCTCCTCCTGGCTGATATAGGCGTCTTAACTTAACGGGAAAGACCCCCCCACCCCTACACACACATATGTAGAGGTATGGAAACGAATCAAAAGGATTCTGACAAAGTTCTTGCAAGCCACCCTCCCCCCCACTCCCGTTCTATTGAAGAATGAGGCAGCAATTTCGCACCACGCGTCCGTGTCGGACTATTTCGCTACCCCTTTTCTCCACATTCTCTGGCCGTGGTTATGCTACGATAGCATTCAATGCAGGTTGTGAAGTCGCTGAGGGCCGCCGAATGGACTTTAACACCAGAGGCGGATGACCCTTCAACGACAACTTTACGCTAAATGAGTTGCGTTCCATCGTCGCTTCATGCGCGGACACCGCCCCTATTCCGGACGATGTCCAATATGCCATGTTTCGTCACCTATGTCTGTGAGGCATGACAATTTTGTTGGACTTGTTCAACAGGATCTATACAGTGTATCTTCATAGGCTCCTGGCGAATGGCTACTGTGTTTGCTTTTCGCAAACCGGGAAGAGATCACTCTAACCTTCATCAGCAACTTGATGGAAAAAGTGGCAAATGTTAGACTAGCCTTTTTCCTGAGCAGCGAAGGCGACCTGTCTTCTGAAGAGTGCGGCTTCTGCAAGTTTCACTACACGTCAGATGCTCTACTTCAGCTGGAAAATGATATATGCGAGGCCTTTCGTAGACAGCATTACGCACGGTGTTTTCCGATATGAAGAATTCTGATGATACCACATGGCGATACTGTATCATTGGGTCTCTCCAGCCCAATATGACAGGAAAATGACCTCCTGCTTGCAAGTGTGTGTCACACTTTTTTTCCTTGACATTAACGGTATCTCCCCGCTGTTGTCAGAAGTTATTCTGTCTACTCTCTATGTAGACGACCTTAGAACTTTCTTGGTTCGGACCAGATCCAAACTTTTGAATGTTGAGTGGATTCGCACCGTTTCCTTAGTCTTGTTCTTGACCGACGCTCAATCTGGGATACATATACTTGCAGCCTAAAGTGTGCCTTGTATGCGCGCCCTGGACATTCTTCGTTCCATGACGGTCAGCAGTTGGTATGCTGATTGAGGTACCGCTCTTCTATTTTATTGTTCTTTTATTCGCTTAGAGTTTGACTACGGATGCGAGTTTTACGCAGCCGAGCGTGAATTGCGGAAGGTGGACGCGATCTCCCACACCAGTCTCCGTCTGTTGACCTCCATGGTAGTGATCACTTTCCCATTCAAATATATCGCCTCCCTCTCTGAGACCTTTTCTTTCTTCAGAGGTTAGTCCCAGAGAGGCTCTGGCGATCTCGTGGCGAGGGGGATCAGCCCTGGGCCCCTTAGGGGTTCTCTGGTACTGCCATTCGGACTTTTAACATACCCCTCTTTCCTACCACCCTATTACTTTCTTTCACTACCTTTTATTTCCCCTTCTTTCTCCTATCTAGTGGTCCTGACGGTTTCCTGACCTTTGCTCTTTTCCTCCGATTGATTCTGAATTGTTCTTTCATGAAGGTCGGAGGAGGCTGGACATCAACGCCGCCTTCGTCTACCGATGCCCAAGGAAAAATCCATCATTGGCCCCTTTTCTCCGCGCGTAGAACTCGGGCAGCCTCTTTGGTCTATAAAGATGGTAGGTGGATCCGTATCATTCTCCAAGAGGACATACCAGACGTAACCAAATCTAGAGTTGCAGTAGTGCCGGCCCTTGTAGGCTTCCATGGTGGGGAGTCCCGATGGAGAATGTGAAGTTATTTCTTTTTGCAATGGCTAGCCATAAACCTAAAACCTCCCCTTCTCGTAAAGGTTATCGTGCCAAACGTTCTTCAGCTCCCCTTTCAGCCTTGCCTCGCTCGTTAAATACCTATGCCAACAATGTGGACCCAGATTTAGATTATCCCCACTTTTTGGTCATGAGTTCGTCATCTGACAGCCCACTTGCAAAAGTGGATGTGTTTGACGTTAATTAATCTTTTGAGTCCCACTGTGGTGAACCCCGCCAGATGTGGTCAAGAGGTAGTGGTGATATCGTAATCGAGGTGTCATCTCATTCTCAATATAATCTTGTGCGAAATCTGTCTTCGATAGACGAACTTCCATTAACCGTTTCGCCCCATCCACGTTTGAATTGTGTCAAAGGTGTCGTCCGTTCAAACGAATTAAGGGACTACGACCTCACCCGCCTTCAGAGCAAGCTTAGTACCCAACGTGTCACACATGTACACAGGGTGGCTAAAACTGTAGGCTCTACTAGAGTCCCAACTGCCACATTGATTTTAACGTTCGAACGTCAGGAACTGCCGCAGTTTATTAAAGCTGGGTACATTTGTGTCTCGGTAAGTCCCTACATCGAACTACCAAGACGTTGCTTAAATTGTAATCAATTTGGACATGATAGGTCGTGCCTGTCGGCATTCCTGTTCCTGCGTGAATTGTAGTTCTGATACCATGGCCCTGAATGCACCAAAACACCGTGTTGTGCCAAATTCGTTGGTGACCACAGTGCTACGTCAAAAATCTGCCCAATATACTTATATGAAAAGGAGGTCGTCGCTTTGCGCGACTCCCTGCGTCTAGACGTGAGAGAGGTTCGCCAACGTGCTCAAGCACAAACCTCACCTCTTGGCCGTCTCTTCTCAGACGTTTTGCGTGACACTGGACGAAACCGACCAGCACGTTTGAGTTCCGACACGCCTGAAGCATGTCAGAAGCATTCACAATATATGGTCGAAGCATCGCTCTCACACCGAGATACCTAATGTTGCCCCCCTCTCTCCAGCAGCTCTAACAGGGACCGACGTTCTGGGTGTGGCATTGAAGACATCATATGTTATCTGATAGAATCTTCTATATCGACCAGTTAAGGTTCTTTCACCCGGCCCCGGGACCCAAAGCCCCGTGGTAAGAGGAAGAACCCCTCACCTGGGTCATCGACCACCAATAATCAGGCAGCCTCTGGAGCTTACTCGGCCGAGCCTCTAGAATGTTCAATGGACTTTTCTCTTGTTGCTGAATATTCTCTGCCTCAAGCCCATCCCGCCCTTCACAGGACTTAGGCTCCTTACAGTCTAAACGGTAGCAGAAATCCACCCAGTACCTTGTACTTTGTCCAGATCGCCTGTCTCACCCGCTCACCCTCCTACTCATGATCGGATGGAAGCAGATGATATTCCAACATCACCAGCCGCGGTTGTTGGATCAACTCCTTAGACATCGAAAGCACCATCGGCCCATCAATCCGGATCTAGCGTCCGAAAATCTCTTCTCGATCTTCCGTTTCCGCCATGGCTGTGTGCCCCAATTACAGGCAGGGGCCTCGGCCGGTTCTTCGAAACCATCGGACATATCCTCTGTCACTGCTCCTTCCAGGATATCCTCCCCTGCAATAGCAGGCTCTTAAAAATCTGCTCTTCGTCCGTCCCCTAAGCTCTTTGCGACGCACTTCAAACTAAACCTCAGCCACAAAAGAGAAAAAGATATCTACTGTGGTATCTAACTGTCCCACATAATATTCTCCATTTTACAATGGAACTGTCAAGGCGTTCTTCCCAAGTGGGAAGAACTCCCAGCCCAGAGAGTCAGCTCTTTAAAAAGAGGGAGAATTTATACGGGCTAAACCTCGCTCGACACAAGGTGCGTGATGCAATCGGATTGGTATAGAGATCTGTTTCCAGAGGTAGAGCTATCCACAGAACAAAACAAGGTTCTTTTGACGACTCTCCACCTCGCTGTTATTTGTATTCAAGAGAACAAACTGGGTACACGGTTTATTCCGTTGGTACCTGGTTTTCATATTTTCAACTCTATTTCCCCTGCCGGGGGCTCGTCATGGGGGAGGGAGCGTCAGTTATGGTTTCGTCATCCCACCATGTATCTCCCCTCCTCCTTTACACTACCATCCAAGTTTTTGCCGTAAGGGTTTTTCTTACAAGGCTTTTTACTGTTTCCTCTATTTACCTCCCTCCTTCTTTACCATTGTCAAGACCCGACCTTTTAAAACATATAGATCAGTTGCCCTCCCCATTTTTATTACTCTAAAATTTTAATTCCCGTCACCCATATTGGGGCGACATTACTCGGAATGCCAAAGGCAGTGTTTTAGAATCTCTTTTATTATCTGACTTTCTTTGTGTTTTAAACACCGGCGGTTTTACCTCTTATGTCCAGACTGATTCTTTTATTTGTGTTGTTGACCTGTCTCTTTGTTCCACAGATTGCCTCACCAATTTTCGATGGTCAATTCTCGACGACCGCCATGGGAGTGACCACTTCCCTATTGTCTTGTCGGCCTTTCATCCTAGCCCTCATACAACCATGCCTCTCAAGTGGGACTTAGGTCATGCTGAATGGGAAGGTTTCCGAGAGGCGTCTTTCACAAGTGCCTCCTTGGGGACCTTCAATGATGTGGACGCGGTAGAGGCATACTTCACACTGATTATCTACAACGCAGCCATACAGACAATTCCATGGAGGTGACACGTAATGGGTCGCTCAACCGTTTCCTGGTGGACTTCGGAGTGTGTGACAGTCGTCAAAAACTACAAGTTAGCTCATGCCCGATTCCGGCGGAACCCAACCTTGTGTAACAAGGTTGACCGAAACCAAGCTCGGGCGCTTCGCCAAATAACCCTTCGTCAGGCTCGCCGAACTTCATAGGGGCGCCGCTACGTTTCCTCAATTTCTTCTATAACTCCTAACACAAAGATCTTGAAGAGGATTAACAAGATCAGGGGCTGTTATGCAGGCCATAATACCCCCACACTCAACTTATAGGGACTTAGTGAATGACAGCCTAGTGGTCAGCAATGCTTTGGCCGACCATTTCCGCGCCGTCAACAGTGTCAGTCGTTACAATAAGAGTTTTCTAACCTATACATAAAAGGAAGTCTCATTCTCTCAATTTTACAACAAAATCTAACCTTCTGTATAATTCTATATTCACCATGCACGAGTTGCGTAGTGTATTGTCCCTTGACAAGATCCATTTTGATATGATTTGGCACCTCCACCCACACTCTGTCATTTTCTTACTTGATTTGTACAATATTATATGGGTGAAGTGTTTTTACCCATCATCATGTCACGTTGGGATTGTTCTTCCCTTTGTAAAAGCGGGCAGAGACGGGTTGGACGCAGACCACTACTGCCCTATAGTTCTCACCAGCTGTTTGAGTAAGTTGCTGGAGAAGATGTTGTTGGAGTGCCTGAACTGGTTCTTAGAAACCAATCACTTACTATCTCCATTTCAATGCGGTTTTCGCAAGGGTCATATTACCATTGACCTCCTAGTACGTTTCGAGGGATCGATCCGGAAATATTTCTCATTAAAGCACCGAGTCTTGGCCATAATTTTCGACATTGAGAAGGCCTACGATACAACATGGAGATACGGCGTCTTAAAGCAGCTATACGTTTGGGGTATGAGAGGTCTTTTACCGTCTTTTAGAGACCTTCTCTGACCTGCAACTCCCAACAAGGGATAGTTCCTCAGGGCAATGTTTTTAGTGTTTTATGTTTGTAATTGCGATCAATGACATCATTTCCTCTCTCCCAGAGTGTGTATCGGCGACCCTGTTCGTCGATGACTTGGCACTATACTGTTCCTCACATCGTCTTCCATCAGCAGCGCGTCATCTGCAACTGACAGTCGATGTGGTCTCTAAAAGTACACAACATAGGGGATTTCGCTTTTCCACGAGCAAAACTAAGGCAATCTATTTCCAACAGGGTAAAGGGGCTCTTGTTCCGCCACCTATCTTCCTTCAAGGTGTAGAGTTAGAGTTCGTCTCTGAGTTTCGGTTTCTGGGCGCAACTCGATCCCAAGTTATCTTGGTTACCACACATATACCGTTTTCGAACGGGCTGTCTGCGGGCTCTAGCCATTTTGAAAGTCCTCTCCCACACTTCGTGGGGTAGTAATCGTCAAACACTATAGACTTTATACACTGCCCTCGTCCAATCCAAATTGGACTATGAATGTCAAATTTACTCTTCGGCTTCCCACTCAGCCCTTAAAATGCTGACCCCGTAAGGGGCACGGTGATTTGCCAATCCTGAACGCCGTGCTGACGGTACTCAGCACCCCGTCCGGCCCCAGCTTAGCCTCTCTTCCTTCCTTCAAAACACTTGTTTCCTCTCTTTTCATACAACCTCTCCCACAACTTTCTCTGGTCAGCCTCTAATTTCACAGGGTAGATGCTGACCTTCTACTTAAGTCAACCGTCCCGGATCGGGGCTGAGGGGGGAGGGGACAATGTTACCTAACCCCTAAGCTCTGGTCTGGGGTGGTTGGTTTTTAACAACCTGCTTTATCCCCACCCATACCTTCCTCACATCCCTTTTCCTCTCCTCTTCACAATCTATATATTTTTTACGCCGTGTTCAAGGTGGAGCCGCCATGCCGATGGACTGCCAGGCCACCAGGCGGGAGGGGTGGTCTTAAATGGCGGCGCCTGGCTCTGCCGGGCTTGTAAGCACCTCTCGCAGTGCGGGCAACTGCGAGAGGTGATGCGCGATTGCATCCCGTGTCAAAAAGAGGGTCACCATGCCCAATGAGAAGTATAAAAAAAAACCAACCCCCAACTTCCCCTATAACATCGACGGAGGCGCAAAATGGAGGTCTCCCCCTGTGCTTGCTCAGGGGACCCTCCATATATCTCTAACCGGAGAGGAGGCTTACTCCTCTCCTTCGCTTACGGGTGTAGGGGACTCCCCCTCACCCCCTTCTCTGGAGGTGCTTTCGGGCGCCTCCCTTTTACCAGCGGCAGTCCCCTCTGTTCTTTCCAACTGGAAGCCTCCCCTTAGATAGACATGGTTCTTGAGGAAACTCAGCCTCAAACGGTAGGGCCTTCCATGGGAAGGAATCCTGGCTCGGCGCCAAGCACCGAACCCGAATCCGCTCCGATGCAAGGTCCTCCTCAAACGGCTGTGGTTTCCGAAGCAGTACAAGGAGGGGAGGGATCTCCTCCGACCGGTGCCCCCACAACTAAAAGGACCTTCTCCATTTCGGAGAATGACCTGGCTGAGACCAGTCCATCTGGCCTGGGGGCTTCTTCCGGCGGAGGTGAGAAGCGGGTTCATTCCCCGCCCTCCTCTCCAAAAAAGAAAAAGACAAAAAAGACTCGGGCTCCGCTCCATCCGCGGGGGCTGCGGGGACGGATGGATCTGTTGCCACTCTGGCAAGCGACCAAGCCAACATCGGCACATCCGCCCCCTCTGCCCCCCTGGTTGCGGAGCCCCTGAGTAAGACTAATACCAAGAGTGCACAGGGTGGAGCCTCGATGGCATCAGGGCCCCTGATTCAGAGGTTACCTGGCGTTCTCGAGCCCGCTGGCTTCAAACGCTTCCTCGTTATTCGCTCCACTGATGGCAGCATGTTGGCCAAGGGCAACATGATCCATCAGAGGAGAGGATTAGATAGTGCAATTGGTAGAGAGCCGAAGGTGACCCGTTTCTCGGACGGGAGCCTTCTGGCGAATGCGGCGAATACCACCAGGGCGGCCAAGATATGTGCTCTTCGGACACTTCATGGCACCCCGGTGAGTGTGACGCCACACTCTACCATGAACTTTGTGAAAGGAGTAGTTTATGCCAGGGAACTCGTTGACTACTCAAATGAGGACATCACCCTAGAGCTGGCCGACCATGGGGCGGTCAAGGTCGAACGTGTGATGAGAAAACAGGGAGGGGCCTCGAGACCCACCCTACACTCTTCGTCACGCTTGACTGTGACAAGCTCCCTGAGTCGGTGCGTGCCGGTTGGTACCGCTACCGCCGCGGCGGTGCTATTACTGTCACTGCTTTGGCCATACGAATCGATCTTGTAGACGTGCAAAGTCGGGGTCACCCAAAGTCTGTGTAAATTGCTCCAAGGTCGCACACGATAAGTCCAAATCGTGTGTGGCCAAGTGTGTCAATTGCGAATAGCCGCACCCTGCTTCTTCGAAGCAATGTGGTGCATATCTCCTTGTAAAAGAAATCCTGGCCGTTCAGGCCCAGGATCGACTCTCATTCCGCAAGACTAAAGACTTGGTGCTGGCGCGCCCGGCTCTGCCTGGGACGTCATATGCCTCAATAGTTAGAAAGGCACCCTCTGCTCCTGGCCCACCCAGGCCAACGAGCACGGTTGTTTTCGCGCCCATTCGGAGCCCTTCTGCGGGCTCTAATCAACACGAGCGCTTCCCTGGTAAAGCTGGCGGCAAAAAGGGTTCACACCCAGCCCCGACTAAAACCAGGGCTTCCCCCTCTTCCCCCAGCGTGACCGTTTCCCGTAAGGCGAAACGGCCACGCGCCTCCACCGAGTCGTTAGACTCACAGGAGGCAACACCCCTGAAGATGGTCGCTAGGCCATCTTCCGGGGTTCCTAAAGCTGTCCCCCGAAAGGAGGACAGCAACAAAGGAGCTTCGGCTCCTTCGCCCACGCCCCGAGAGGGGCGAGTGACTCGGAGACGGTGGTTCCTCGAAAAAGGGCCCCCCGTCTCCGAAGCCGCAACGCCCGCCTAAGGTTTCGAGGTGGAGGAAGGAAAAGACTCGCATTGCGAGCCCAACCTCCCCCAATAAGTCCTCGAAGGCGACAGCGTTTTGTCTGGCCAACCGCGCCATCGGGATTCTGCCCCCGGGAAGCGTACGCCCATTCCCGTGAGGGTCTTCAATTCGAGGAGAGCCCCCGCATCTCCTCCGAGCTATGCCTGGAAGGCATATTCCTTAAATGGAATTGCCGTGGACTGCTGGCTAACTGGGAGGAGCTGCGGAGGCTCGTCTCGTCCCGTTCCCCGTTAGCTATCTTTTTGCAGGAGACCATGCTAGGCGCGTGCCCCCTGCCTGCCTTCCCGGGGTATAAGAGTCTTGCGACCCCACCACCGCGGGATGGCCGGGCTGGGGGATGCGCGGTTTACACCCGGCATGCTGTCTCCGTTCTTCCTTTCTCTTCAGATACCTCCTTTCAGGCAGTGGCAGTGCAGCTGCACCTAAATAGGAGTTATACTATCATTTCTGCGTACATTCCACCGTCAGCTGACTTCGACACAAGGGACTTCCTCCGCGTCGTGGCACGGTTGCCGAGGCCCTATCTCTTGCTTGGATATCTGAACGGCAGGCATTCTCTCTGGGGAGATTACTCCATAAATCCCAGGGGACAAGTCCTTGCCGATCTGATCGAAGAGCTTGAGATGGGTGTCCTAAACGTGGATGAGTTTACGTATCACTGTCCGAGAACCGCTTCATTTTATTGCCTTGACCTATCTTTGTGCTCTTCGGATGTACAGCTTGATTTTGATTAGAGGGTGGTCGATGACCTCCATGGTAGTGACCACTTTCCTATTCAAATATCATTTTCAGGGCAACTGCCGCCTGAGAGACCACCTCGGTGGTGCTTGGCGCGGGCGCGGTGGCCTGCATTTCAGGAATTGACTGAATTCTCTATCTCAGTCGAGGAGTTTAGGTCGGTAGATGAGGCCGTTGAGTTCTTCTCCGGCAACCTCATCGCCGTGGGCCTGACTACTATTCCTAGGACGTCTGGCAGTTTTGCACACCGACCACTCCCATGGTGGTCAGCCGAGTGTGAGACGGCCCTCAAACAGAAGCGTTATGCCTACATGCGCTATAAGAGCCGCCCGAACGATTTCACTGTCACTGAATTTCGTCGGGCTAGGGCTAGGTTCCGGTATATTTCGAAGCACGCCCGCCGCTCTTCTTGGTGGGCATACGTGTCTTCACTTAACGGGAAGACCCCTTTAGCTGAGGTGTGGAAGCGAGTCAAAAGGATTCGGGGCAAGTTCTCGCAGGGCCCTCCTCCCGTTCTCCAGGAGAATGGGACCGCAATCTCGGACCCCGCGTCCGTGGCGGAATCCTTAGCGACCACTTTTTCCGCATTCTCTAGCCGGGATGCTGCTCCTCTAGCAATCAATGCACGTCGTGATATCACGGAAGGCTGCCGGCTGGACTTTACCTCCAGAGGCGGAGAACCCTTCAACGACAAGTTTACTGTGAGTGAGTTGCGTTCCGCTCTCGCTTCATCCGCGGACACCGCTCATGGTCCGGACGATGTCCCGTACGCCATGCTTCGAGACCTGGGTGAGCGAGGCATGGATCAGGATCTGGGTGGAAGGTCTTCTCCCAGATTTCTGGCGAATCGCTACTGTGATCGCCTTTCGCAAACCGGGGAGAGATCACTCTACTCCGACCGGTTTCCGCCCAATCTCTCTAACCTCTTGCGTGTACAAGTTGATGGAGAAATTGGTAAATGTTAGATTAGCCTATTTCCTGGACAGCGGAGGCCATCTGTCTTCCGCACAGTGCGGCTTCCGCAAGTTCCACTCCACGTCGGATGCTCTGCTCCGACTGGAAAATGCCGTCTGCGAGGTTTTCCTTCGTAGACAGCACTACACCACGGTCTTTTTCGATCTGGAGAAGGCCTATGATACCGCATGGCGATACGGTATCATGGAGACTCTCCACACGATGGGGGCGAGGGCAAGCGTCCCAATGTTTATATCTGAATTGAGCGAGATCGTCGATTCCGCGTAGGAGTGAGGGGAGCCCTCTCTGGCCCAAAGGAGCAGGAAGAGGGTGTCCCGCAGGGAAGTGTCCTCAGTGTCACACTCTTTGCCCTGAGCATCAACGGCATCACCTCGGTGCTGCCGGGAGATATTCTCGTTACGCTCTACGTGGACGACCTATCGATCTCTTTTGGCGCGGCCCAGATGCCAAATCTGGAGAGTCGACTCCAACAGGCATTGAATTGCGTCTCTCGCTATGCCAAAGCGCAGCCTTTCGGTCTCTTGTACCCGCGCCATGGACATTCTCCGTTCCGTGACGTTCAGCGCTTGGGCGCTGATAGGGCTACTGCCTTACTTTTTTATCGACCCTTTGTTCGCTCGAAGCTCGACTACGGATGCGAGTTTTATGCATCCGCAGCCGAGCGTTTATTGCGGAAGGTGGATTCGATCCACCACATCGGCCTTCGCCTTGCGACCGGTGCCTTCCGCACTTCCCCCATTGAGAGCCTGTTGGTCGATGCTGGAGAGATGCCACTCGCTCTGCGCCGCGTGCAGTGCATCACTCGCCCTTAGCGCTGATAGGGCTACTGCCCTACTTTTTTATCGATCCTTTGTTCGTTCGAAGCTCGACTACGGATGCGAGTTTTATGCATCCGGAGCCGAGCGTTTATTGCGGAAGGTGGTTGCGATCCACCACACCAGCCTTCGTCTTGCGACCGGTGCCTTCCGAACTTCCTCCATTGAGAGCCTGCTGGGGAGATGCCACTCGCTCTGCGCCGCGTGCAGTGCATCCCGCGCCTGTACGCAAGAGCCCGGCGCCTCCCTCAGTCGCCAACAGCTCTCACTGCATCCGCAGCTGATTTCGATGGTGCCTATGCCGCCGAGAGACGCCAGTCATACCCTAAGCCCTTTGGGTTTAGGGCCAGTAAACTCCTTCGAGAGCTAGATATAGCTCTCGGGCTGGTGGTGCCCCTGGTTCTGCCCAAGACGCCACCCTGGAGGGTACCACATTTGGCTATTTGTCACCACGCCTCTGCTCCCAAAGCTTGTACATCGCCGGGTGTATTGCGTTTGACCTGTTTGGAGCACACATCGTGTCACGCTGGAACCGTTCCAGTGTATACGGATAGCCCCAAGTCCCAAGAGGGGGATTTAAAGAGTAATCTCCCCAGAGAGGACTCCTGCCGTTCAGATCTCCAAGCAAGAGATAGGGCCTCGGCAACCGTGCCACGACGCGGAGGAAGTCCCTTGTGTCGAAGTCAGCTGACGGTGGAATGTACGCAGAAATGATAGTATACCTCCTATCCAGATGCAGCTGCACAGCCACTGCCTGAAAGGAGGTATCTAAAGAGAAGGAAAGAACGGAGAAATCGTGCCGGGTGTAAAACATGCATCCCCCAGCCCGGCCATCCCGCGGTGGTGGGGTGGCGAGACCCTTATACCCAGGGAGAGCGGGCAGGGGGCACGCGCCTAGCATGGTCTCCTGCAAAAAGATAGTTAACGGTAAACGGGACGAGACGAGCCTTCGCAGCTCCTCCCAGTTAGCCGGGAGTCCACGGAAATTCCATTGAAGGAATATGCCCTCCAGGCCTAGCTCAGAGGAGACGCGGGGGCATTCCTCGAACTGAGGACCCTCACGGGAATGGCCGTACGCTTCTCGGGGGCAGAATCCCGGGCGCAGTTAGCCGGACAAAGCGCTTTCGCCTTCGATGACTTATTGGGGGCGGTTGGGCTAGCCATGCGAGTCTTTTCCTTCCTCCACCTCGAAACCTTAGGCGGACGTTGCGGCTTCGGAGGAGGGGCCTCTTTTCGAGGAACCACCGTCTCCGAGCCACTCGCTCCACCTCGGGGCGTGGGCGAAGGATCCGAAGCTCCTTTATGCTGTCCTCCTTTCGGGGGACAGCTTTAGGAACCCCGGAAGATGGCCTAGTGACCATCTTCAGGGGTGTTGCCTCCTGTGAGTCTAACAACTCGGTGGAGGCGCGTGGCCGTTTCGCCTTACGGGAAACGGTCACGCTGGGGAAAAAGGGGGGGGCCCTGGTTTTAGCTGGGGCTGGGTGTGAACCCTTTTTGCCACCAGCTTTACCAGGGAAGCGCCCGTGTTGAGTAGAGCCCGCAGAAGGGCTCCGAACGGGTGCAGAAACAACCGTGCTCGTTGGCCTGGATGTGCCATGAGCAGAGGGTGCCTTTCTAACTATTGAGGCATATGACGTCCCAGGCAGAGCCGGGCGCGCCAGCACCAAGTCCTTAGCCTCGCAGAATGAGAGTCGATCCTTGGCCTAAACAGCCAGGATTTCTTTTACAAGGAGATATGCACCACATTGCTTCGAAGAAGCAGGGTGCGGCTGTTCGCAATTGACACACTTGGCCACACACGATTTGGACTTATCGTGTGCGGCCTTCGAGCAATTTACACAAACTTCGGGTGACCCCGACTTTGCACGTCTACAAGAACGATTTTTGTATGGCCGAAGCGGTGACAGTAATAACACCGCCGCGGCAGTGGCACGAATGCCTTCACGCGGTAGCGGTACCAACCGGCACGCACCGACTCAGGGAGCTTGTCACAGTCGAGCGTGACGAAGAGTGTAGGGTGGGTCTCGAGGCCCCCCCTGTTTTCTCATCACACGTTCGACCTCGACCGCCCCGTGTTCGGCCAGCTCGAGGATGATGTCCTCAATGGAGTAGTCAACGAGTTCCCTCTCATAAACTACTCCTTTCACAAAGTTCATGGTAGAGTGCGGCGTCACACTCACCGGGGTACCATGAAGTGTCCGAAGAGCACTTCTCTTGGCCGCCTCGGCGGTATTCGCCGCATTCGCCAGAAGGCTCCCGTCCGAGAAACGGGCCACCTTCGGTTCTCTACCAATTGCACTAGCTAATCCTCTCCTCTGATGGATCATGTTGCCCTTGGACAACATGCTGCCATCAGTGGAGCGAATAACGAGGAAGCGTTTGAAGCCAGCGGGCTCAAGAACGCCAGGTAACTTCTGAATCAGGGGCCCTGATGTCATCGAGGCTCCGCCCTTTTCGTCTTTGTCATAGTCAGGGGCTCCGCACCCGGGGGGGCAGAGGGGCCGGATGTGCTGATCTTGGCTTGGTCGCTTGCTAAAGTGGCAGCAGACCCATCTGTTTCCGTAGCCTCCGCGGATGGAGAGGAGCCCCAAGTCTTTTTAGTCTTTCTTGTCTTCTTCTTCTTTTTAGGAGAGGAGGGCGGGGAATGAACCCGCTTCTCACCTCCGCCGACAGAAGCCCCTAGGCCAGATGGAACGGCCTCAGCCAGGTCCTCCGAAATGGAAAAAGTCCTGGTGATTGCAGGGGCACCGGTTAGAGGAGATTTCTTCCCTCCTTGTACTGCCTCTGAGGCTTCAGCCGTTTGAGGAGGACCTTGCATAGGGGCGGATTTGGGTTCGGTGCTTAGCGCCAAGCCCGGATGCCCCCCATACGTGGAAGGCCTTACCGTCTTCAGTGTTTACTGAAGAAAAGTAGTCGTTGAGGAGGTTAGCATTTTCTGCATCTGAGTACTTCAATGTCCCCTCCTCATTCATCAAAGAGCCAATCGTTCGACGGATTGGTTTACGGCTGTTCACATATCCAAAAAACTCCTTGAGATTCTCTTTACAAAGTTTCGACACTCGGATTTCCTCAGACCGCTTAGCCGCCCTTATGTTGGACTTCACTCTCCTGGCTAGCCTCCGGTATTCGTCATAGTCACCCGAAATCTTCGATTGCCGGTACACAGTTCTCTTCTCCCTAAGCAGTTGGCCGATTTCTCGATTAAACCACTTTGGTTGAACAAAAGACTGACGGTGGCATTTCAAAGGGATGAAACGCGATTGAAGACTCATGAATGTGGTTTTGAAACTGTTCGACGAGTCTTCAATAGCCTCGCGTCAGTCAGTGCAGCGCGAAGACCTGCAAAGTCTGCTCTTCTCAAATCAAGTTTCCTCGATTTACTAGTTGCAGGCTCTGCTTTCGGGACTTTGAGTACAAATCTAATTAGTCGGTGTTCACTGCCACCGAGCTCTTCGCTAACAGTGAGTGTGTGTGAGAGAGAGAGAGTGTGTGAAAGAGAGAGAGTGTGAGTGAGTGAGAGAGAGAGAGTGTGTGTGAGAGAGAAAGTGTGTGTGAGAGAGAGAGAGAGTGTGTGTGTAATATATTAATAATAATTATTAGCAGTATGTTCTCCCAGTTAGTAATTTTTTTTTTATTAAATTAGTGGTATTTTTTTGATAACTTTCAATAAAATTTTGTGATCGTTTTGCTTTTTTCTGCTCTTCGTTCCATCTAACTGTCCTTTTACATGCGCTTTCGTTGTTCGTTTGTCGGGATGCGCCCTTTTAAAAGATTATAGAAGGCTGCCTGTCATTTTTGATTCTAAAGTTGGTGAGCAGTTTACGTCGTTTTCGCGGGGTGATCGTGGGTATTTGAGTCGCCTCGTGCTCTCTTGGGCCTTCCTTTGTTTTGTTAGGTCGACTTGTTTACGCGAAACTTTCGTGGTGAGTCTCTTTAGAGGTCCTTTGAGTAATTAGAATTAATCACCTATTTAAGTTTGCTCGATTCCCAAGAGAGATTTAAATCTTATTTGGTTGCGTCGTGTGGTATTCACAATTCCTAAGTGAATTAATTTCCCGTCAATAAGTACCATCTTCTTTGAATAACAGAGGCCAGACTCACTAGAGTTTACTCCTCCGATCCCTCGCGCTTAATGCACTAGTATTCGGTACTCGAGCTGTGTATCTATGAGTTTTCTCCTCTCTTTACGAATTGCTTCAAGAGCTTTTGGTCGTTGTTGTGATGCGTGGATCCCTCGGAGGAGAGGAAAGTTTTAATTTGTCTTTCGGGAGTCGATGCAAACTTGGGATGACAAAAGCCCATAAGGTGTGTTTGGATGTTGGCCAAAAGTGTTCATAATTTTAATGGCGAGACTTTCTTTATAAACCCTACTGCCCTTATCTAAATTTAGCTAGTATTGAGGCTCGTGGAATCTGACTCCATTTATGACGAGTTTGCTTTCTAAGAGGAAGTAGATACCCGCGCGTTTTGATCATTAATCAAGTAGGAATAAGTGAAATAGATGCATTAACGCAAAGTTTAAATTTGCAGCAAATAAAACCCACCGCGAAGAACCGAATAAATTTATGCATTGAACAGTAATGGAGGACTATTAATTACGAGGGATTCGGGCTGGATAAAATGAGTGACCCACAATGGTTATGGAATTTGAATTGCGAGCGAATTATTGTCAAGCGTGATTGAGTTCGTGCTATTTTCCGAATTTGGTGTCTGAATGAGACTTAAAAACCCGTGAGTCACCTGGACCTCGAGAGGTCGTCCACGAGGGACGAAATAATGAAGGTCGTCAGTGGAAGATTAAAGGGTCAACACTGTGCCCTGGAGAGGCAACCCGGTGATAGAGAGCGTCGCGTCGAGGCGAAAAGAAATGAAGACTTTCTCGTGTTCGTCGATGAGGAGCTGACCGCATCGAAACTGCTGTCGAGTCCCCTCAAGGTGATGCCAGGTGGCGCTGGCATCACAGTTCATGAATGTTAATTTCACTACACGACACGATGATCATCCTTCTTGATTGCGTCCTAATTATCTGCTGATAGTCTCTATCTTTCTGCTTGTAGTCTTCGACGATTTACGACACGCGAGTGGATATAATGCGGCTGATTCATTATCAGCCGGCTTCGATTTGGGCTTCGCTTCTTTAACCTAACTCGTATAAAGAGTAAAATCGTGGAGAAAATAAGTAAAAAAAAAGAAGAAATTTCAGAACACCTTGCGAGTAGGGGCTAATCAGTGATGCTTAGCAATGATTTAGAACAAGTAGATCATCTCTTAGAAACCCTACTCGGATTTCTGAATTAGGTAGCAAAAATAATAAAGAGAATAGAGATGAATTTAATTAGATTTTAACACTTTTTCAAGGTTACACAGAGGAGACTTATTTATAAACTAAACATGCATGAAACATGTGGGATGTTTTGAATTCGATAACTGAAATACAGAAAGTAGATGTTGGTACTAAATGGAGTAACGCTAGTGGAGGGATGTTAAGAGTGGATGTATCTCAGGGTCACTTTTTGGTTTATTATTATTATTTGTAATTTATATGAATGCCCTTGGGAAAGCAGTTAATAAGTGTTAATTTTTGGTGGTGACACCAAATGGACAGTCTTAGTAAAAAAAAATAGTTGAGGGTAACTTTAAAGTGAAGTAGTGGCAGATGACATTTAACCTTCAAAAAGGAAATGATTAACATGAGAATAGAAGATAATTTAGATATGAATTTGATATAAATTGGTCCGAACTCAGTAAAGGAAGAGAGATTTTGTAGTGATATTTGCCATTTCATTGTTTTCTAAACGTATCGAGGCAAAAAATAGGGCAGAATGATCTGCTTCATTAAAAGGAATATTAGTTAAAGGTTTAGAAGGTTATTCTTAAACTCCACACAACTCTTATATAATATTTTATGCATCAATACTCTCCACATTTTCGACTTTAGACATGATATCAGCCTGTTAGAGGAGGGCAATAATAAAGATGATACTCTCCCTTGAATATGTTGATACTGTTGCATTGCATAACCTAATTGTGAGGAATCGGGAATAATGGTATATGCAGGGATAGGCAAGAAGTAAATATGTACCCACACTTTAATGCTAAAGTGTTTTTGTTCCTATTTTTGCCACCATTATGACTAGTATTTGGTTTTATATTTTCAGAGTTTAATATTGTAATTTTAAATGTGCTGAGAAAGCAAAATTTCAGATTTTAAGAGGCTGGATTGTTTGTCAATCTGAGGGTGGACTGCCCTAAAGAAAAATTGCTAAGAATCTTAGAATATGCATTTCGCAATTATAGTTCAATTTAAATAAAATGGTAAAACAACTGGATTCATGATCTGAACTTTCTTAAAGAGGTTTCTGTTTTGTTTGAAGATCCATTGAGAACAACCCTCAGTTAAATGCTTCTGAATTGGCAAAAAGATTCCAAATCAGACTAAAAACAGCTGAAAATTACATGTTCTCTTGGATATTATGGAGGTGCAGCCAGGAGGAAGCCTCTTTGAACTATGACCAATATTAACAAGAGGAAGGAGTGGGCTGAAGAAATGAGCGAAAAAAATGAAATTTGGGCACAGCAGAATCTTTTTCTGATAAATGGAGGTTTGCTCAATTTTCAGACAGTGGATGGCATTTAGAGATTACACCCTCAGGAGTTTAACATAAAGAAGTTACAACCATCGGTAAAACATGAGTCTTCTGCTATGGTATGGGGAGAAATTTGGAATGATAGATAGACTTGTGTTGTGTGTTGGCCATAACAACTCGAGGAAAATACATCTCCAACGGTCAGCTTGAAATAGAAAGTTGTTTATTCACGGAAGATGAATCTGATTCCTCCCTACACTGCAAAAAGGACAAAAGAATGGTAGGACCAATGCGACTTCCTCGGGCGAGTCGGTCCCCTGCCATGAACCCAATAGAACATGTGTAGGGAATACTAGACAAAACGTTACGAAAAACAAACCAAGAAGACGATTAGAATTGGCGGTATACGCCAAACATGGTCGAAAATACTACTTACTGTAATCTCAGAATTTATTAAACCTATGCCTAGGCGATTTGCAGCTCTTAAAAGAGGCTAAAGTGAATCCAAAGTAAGGCCTACAGCACATACTAAGGATCAAAGCTTTTTCCTTTAATCTCCCAAGTGGCCGAGGGAGCAGAGATGCCATCTATCCCAGAGAGCTATAAACAATAACATCGTCTGTAAATTTATAAATAAAGGTATTTTAGTAATTAACTGGATGTTTATTTACTTCTTGCGTGTCTCTGTACATGCAGGCTCTCTTCGATGTTTTGAAACTATGAAACTGCGTGTAACCTTGTCATACATACGCTGTCGGTCGCTAAGGGTGTGAATTTGCGTGCGCCGCCAAGCTCAAATGCCGACTGCTCGGCACCAGGACTTCAAATGCGCACTCCCAGCTACGTTTGGCGTAATGAGGTCAGCTATAGTAGCCCCATTGATTCGCATGTTTTTCTCTGCTTTTTTTATCTTTATTTATTCGCTCTCCCCCCCTCCTTGTTTTCCTTTCATTTTCTCTCACTGCTAGGTACACTGCGCAGGTCGAGGCGAAACACTTTTCTTGAAGTAAATTTGCAGGTCATAGCTCTGAGGCATGGCAGCCACATTTAAGCTAGATTATTGGAATTTCCCCGGGGTAGGGGCAGAGTAGGTGATTATAGGTAACTGGTCCCATGGGTAATAGGATTTTTGGATTAATTTAGTGCCCTCTGCTCCATAGGTAGGTGTATTCAGATGTGGGAAAGAAGGGGTAGATAACAGACATAAAAAAAGAGCTCAACCTTATATAATGTTCAGGCAGTGAGGGCGCATTTGAAGAGTCCATGCAAACATTTGTACACTGTACATGTACTCGTAAGTAAAAAAATGCCTGTCCTCCCCTCTTACCTGAAGGGGTGGGGGCGTGAAAAGAAATATTGGGCTATAAACTCACTCCCGTAAGTTAATCCCACGATGCGTTAATGTACATTGAGATCGGATTGGGGGATGTCAGGTGGGACCATCTTAACACGTGGTGACAATTTACAAGAATTGCCTTACTAGTTGTACGGTATCCAGATGGTACCCGTATTTTTTAATGCAAGTACTCTGGTTGTTTTGGGTTAGAAAGCTTTAAGCGCCACACCTACTCGTCCATCTCTAGCACGCATATTAATCTGCTGAATAAAACTCCGTCGTCCCAGATCATACATAGCCTAGAGCAGCGACACAAAATATTTGTTTTTCTTGGTAGCTTCCCCTCCTCCTCACCCGCACACACCCGCAGGGGGCTCCGAGATCTTTCAAGCTCTTTCACTTCACATATTTCCCCTTGCAAACTTTCCGTTGATGCCTTCGTTAGTTTCCCTTTAAGTTTAATTAAAATTTGAAAAGAAGAACAACATCGACTAGCTCTCTGCGTTCGGTCAACCACCCCATGATATGAGTGCGACAAACAAACGGATGAACTTCTAAAGCGAATTTCACCTCTCGACGGAGGCGCAATTCTTTGACGGTTGTCCCTTATCCGCTGGCTTATTCTTATTGGTTTTTCCTCATCCTTATCGTCTTGTACACTATGTTGTTTGGTAACTACGGTAAGATAGACAAAAAAGTGAGGAGAAATAAAATAGAAAATGAAAGGACTCCTGCTGCCTTTCGCTGGTTTTTGGCCGGACTCCTGCTGCCTTTGGCAGGTTTTGGACCAGACTCCTAGTGCCTTTCACAGGTTTTTGGCAGGACTCCTGGTGCTTTCGCAGGTTTTCGGCGGGACTCCTGGTGCTATCGCAGGTTTGGGGCCGGACTCCTGGTGCCTTCCGCTGGTTTTTGGACAGAGTCCCAGTGCCTTTCGCAGGTTTTGGGCCGGAGTCCTGTTTTTTTTCGCAGGATTGGGGCCGGAGTCCGGATGCCTTTCACAGGTTTTGGGCCTGGAGTCCTGGTACCTTTCGCAGGTTTCTGGCCGGAATCCTGCTGCCTTTCCCAGGTTTGGGGCCGGACTCCTGGTACATTTCGCAGGTTTTTAGCCGGATTCCTGGTGCCTTTCGCAGGTTTTTTGCCGGACTCCTGCTGACTTTCACAAGTTTTGGGCCAGATTACTAGTGCCTTTCGCAGGTTTGGGGCTGGACTCCTGGTGCCTTTTTCAGATTTTGGACCGGACTCCTGCTGTCTTTTTTAGGTTTCGGACCGTACTCCTAGTGCCTTTCTCAGGTTTTAGACTGGACTCCTGGTGCCTTTTGCAGGTTTTTGGCCGGACTCCTGCTGCCTTTCGCAGGTTTTGGACCGGACTCCTGCTGCCTTTCGCAGGTTTAAGGCTGGACTCCTGCTGCCTTTCGCAGATTTTAGGCCAAACTCCTGCTGCCTTTCATACGGTTTTGTCCCCTTCGCCGAGGAAAACCAGCTAAAACGGAACGTTCAGGGATGGAGTCAGCTCTTTTGTACTAACAAATTATTCAATTCTAAAAACAACCCCCTAAATCCAATTAATACTACACGTAAAGATAAAAGCGCATCCCCCCTCCCATGTGCATCCCATAGTTCGCTATGCACTAACCTTGGTGCAGGGGCTCTCCCCTCTTACTACTCTCAAAGATAGAGGAACATCACCTCTCTCCCTATTGTACTTACCCTCGGCTAGGTCCGCTTCTTATAAGGAGGAGTTCTTCCTCTCCCCCAGTGCTGTCTCTGGGGCCCCTCCAAGTCTGTCTTAGCGGAGATGGTGTTTCCTCCTCCAATAGATAAGGGTTCGGGGGTTTCCTTCCTTACTTGCTTGTGCAACGTTTCCTTCGGCAACTCTAGTGTAGTGCCCTCCCCTCTAAACTATCTCAGGGGCTCACGGAAATTTATCTTAGCGGAGAGGGCGCTTTACCCTTTCTAATCGTGACATGTACGTGGTTTCCACCCTTCCCTACAGAGAGTTGCTTCAAGGCGACTTTACCCTTGCCTCGAGTCCCCCTTGCTTTTTCAGTGGTCCACCAAGAGTACAGCTAGGCAAAGGACGCGCCGCATTGGTTCTCTCCCCCCACCCTGATGGGGGCAGGTGAACCACTTCAAGGCCTTAAGAGGAGTAAGAGGCGGCGGCGTCCCCTGATATTGTCCCGATACCCCGTTGATCCGATGTTTATCACGTCACCCCGTCGATCCGATGCTTGTCACGTCAATGGGAGCCAAGATGACTGCCCCAGTGACCTTCATGACGGGCCATAAGCCATTTGCACGCCAAACCGGCGTGCTTAAGCTTTGGAAAATTATCCAAACTAATCTTCCTAAACCGTGATCTAAGCGTGGAGCCTAAAGTTAAGGTTTAGCAGGCAAAGTGTCTATCTATTTTATTTTTTGGCAACGAAACTTAGACATTATACAAGACCCAAATCAGAAGACTCGAAGGGTTTCATATCGGCTGTCTTCAAACCATCCTTAACATGGCGTGATCGAATCCTTTATGTAACTATTTTACAAAATGCTTCCCTTATCAATATTGAATCAATGATAATACGTCGCCAGCTCCGGTGGATCGGTCACGTGGTCAGGATGTCTGAATGTCACCTAACATGCCAAATACTATACGGCGAGCTGAGGGATGGCGACCGCTCACCGAGAGGACCAAAAAAGCGGTTAAAAGACCAAATAAAGGCAACTCTCAAGCAATGCAACATCCCTGTTGACCAACTTGAAGTTCTAACTTCTGATCAAGAAAGGAGGAGATTAACAGTCCATCGGGCTCTCGACGTGTTTGAAGCCGCTCGCACGAATACCAAGATCGAGTGACAAAACTGCAGACATGAACGTATGGCACGAGGTCCTGTTAACCCCGCACAAGGAATTCCCTGTCCCACTCGCGGCAAGATCTGTGCCTCCTAATTGGGCCTGAGAAGTCACCAAAGAAGTCACCGTCAAGGAAGCTAGACTCTAAAACTGATACCAAACTGATAGCAAAGATGTAATAAGCATTGAAGCATAATTATTATTGATTGTGTTGTCACTATTGCTCTTGTTGATATTATTGCTATAATCCTAATCTGATTACTAATTATTTAGAGGATAAGTACGTCATCTTCGTTACTGAAGGATTACCACAAACAAAAACATACGCGACACCTTGGGGGGAATGGCTAGTTCGAGGCCCCTACGGAGGTAATCACGCTCCAGATGGCAGTCTTGAATTATGGCGCACCTTGGCATGGTGCCAGACACCGAGCCTGAGTCCTTCCCTGTGTAATCTAAGCTCCTCTGACCACACGGGACCCCACCTAGTGCTTCTTTGATTGCCAAGATCTGAATCTCGGTGAAAGATCAGACCGAGGCGGATCCTTCCGGCCATGTAGTCAATTTCGAGGGGGAAAAGAAGTGGGTTCACTCCCCGCCCTCTCCAAAAGTGACACCGTAAGGGGCACGGCGATTTGCTTTCCTGGCCTCAGTCCTGACGGAACTCAACACCACGTCGGCCCCAGATTAGCCTTTTCTCCTACTTTCTGACAGCCTGGCTTCTTACCCTGCTTCCTCACTTTCCCGAAAACCTCTCCGAACAACTTTCTCTGGTCGGCCTCTAATTTCACAACTTCCTCTCACCCAACTATCCCAGATTGAGGCTGAGAGGGAGGTAACATCGCCCCCTCACCCCTTAGCTCCGGTTTGGGGATTAACAACCTGTTTCACTCCTACTATCTCGTTCCTCTGCCATGACGAAGGGCTGCCTGGCCAATGGGCTGGAAGAGTAGTCCTAAATGGCGTGGGGGGGCTCTGACGGCCACGTGTTCACCCCTCGCAGAGCGGGCTACTGAATGAGATGATTAGCGGTTGCTTCCCGTGAAAACTATAGTGTCACCATGCCTGATGATGATAAATTAAAAAAATACCCTCTTTAATTTTGCTGTAACATCGTCGGAGCCGCCTTTGTTTGTGCTGTCCTTTCGAGAGGCAGCTTTAGGAGCCCCGGAAGATGGCCTAACGACCAACTTCAGGGGTGTTGCCTCCTGTGAGGCTAATGACTCGGGGGAGGTGCACGGCCGTTTCACATTACAGGAAACGGTCACGCTGGGGGAAGGAGGGGGAGCCCTGGTTTTAGTCGGGGCTGGGTATGAACCCCTTATTCCGCCAACTCTACCAGTGGAGCGCCAGGGGTGAGTAGAACCCACACCAGGGTTCTGAATAGGCGCGGAAACGACCGTGCTCGTAGGCCTGTGTGGACCAGGAGCTGAGGGCGTCTTTTTTAACATTGATGTATAAGACGTCACAGGAAGGGCCGGGCGCTCCAGGACCAAGTCCTTAGCCTCGCGAAGTAAGGGCCGATCCTTGGCTTGAATAGCCAGGATTTACTTCTCAAAGAAA
Source organism: Ceratothoa steindachneri (assembly GCA_963969495.1). Taxonomy (NCBI): domain Eukaryota; kingdom Metazoa; phylum Arthropoda; class Malacostraca; order Isopoda; family Cymothoidae; genus Ceratothoa; species Ceratothoa steindachneri. The sequence goes on from OZ018326.1 coordinate 137,623,325, forward strand.
TAAGCACCATATTGCTTCGAAGAAGCGGGAGGCGGCTCTCTGCAATTAAAAAACTTGGCCACACACATTTTGGACTTATATGTGCGGCCTTTGAGCAACTTACACAGACTTCTGGTAACCCCGACTTTGCACGTCTACAAGAGTGATTCATATGGCCGAAGCGATGGCAGTAGTAGCACCTCAGCGGCAGTGGTGTGGATGTCTTTACGCGGTAGCGATACCAAATAGCACGCACCGACTCAGGGAGCTTGTCATAGACAAACGTGACGAAGAGTGTAGGAGTGAGTCTCGAGGCCCTTCCAGGTTTTCTCATCGCACGTTCGATCTTGACTGCTCATTGGTCGGACAGCTTTAATTTGATGTCATCTCATCTATACAGTAGTACACTCGTTCCCTCGCATAAGCTACTCCTTTCACTAAGTACATGGTAGAGTGCGGCGTCACACTCACCGGAATGCCATCAGGTGTCCGAATAGCACTTATCTTGGCTGCCTCAGAGGGATTGGACGCATTCGCCAAAAGGCTCCCGTCTGAGAAACTGGTCACCTTCGGCTCTTTAGCAATCAAGTTAGCTAGGGATCTCCTTTGATCGAACATGTTGCCCTTTGCCAATATGCTGTCATCAGTGGAGCGAATAACGAGAAAGCGTTTGAAGCCCCAACGTAATCGAGGCTCCACTCTGCGCACTTTTGTTGGTAATCTGGGACTCCCCATCCGGGGGAGCACCGGGTCCAGACGTGCCATTCTCGGCTTGGTCGCATACAGAAACGGCAATGGCCCCATCCGTTTCGGTGCCTCCGCCAGAAGGAGAGGAGGCCCCATCCCCCCTCCGAGTCTTTTTCCTGTTGTTTTTCTTCTTAGGAGAGGAGGGCGAGGAATGAACCCGCTACTCTCCGCCGCCAGTAAGAGACCTAGGTCTTGGCAAAATCATTTTCTGAAATGGGGAAGGTCTTTGCTGTTACTGGAGCACCAGCTGGGAGAGGAGATCCATTTTCTCCTTGTGAGGCCTCTGGGACTCTCTAGCCGTCTGAGGAGGAGCTTGTTCAGGGCCGGATTTGGGTTCTGTGCTTGACACCGAACCAGTTTCAATCCCATGGAAGATCCTATCGTCTGGAACTGGGTAACCTCAGGAACCATGTCCATCTCTTGGGAGTCTCCATGTGCCCCCCCCCCCTTCCGATAGTACGGATCGCATTCAAGGAACCTTTTGTCTGGTCTTCGTAGACAGGCGATCCGGCATCCGTCAGAAAGGAGAGGAGGGCAAGTACTTTTATGGTGGAGCGAATGCGACAGTGTTTGCAGAGCCATTCTCCCACCTCGTTTCTAGCAGACCTCTCCATCCCTCTCTCCGTAAGGGGCGCGGCGATTTGCCATCCTGGCCGCCCTGCTGACGGGACTCAGCACTCCGTCTGACTCCAGCTTACCCTCTTCTCCTTCTTTCAGACAGCTTGTATTTATCCCCTACTTCGTCGCTTTTCATACAACCTCTCCCACAACTTTCTCTGTTCAGCCTCTAATTTCACAGGGTAGATGCTGACCTTCTTCTCAGCTAACCGTCGCAGATCGGGGCTGAGGGAGGAGGGGACAATGTTCCCTCACCCCTGAGCTCCGGTTTGGAATGGCGGTTTTTTAACAACCTGCTTCATCCCCACCCATATATTCCTTAAATCCCCTTTCCTTCTCTCTTCACACTCTTTGAATTTTACGCCGTACCCAAGGTGGAGCCGCCATGCTGAAGGGCTGCCAAGTCACCAAGCAGGAGGGGTAACCTTAAATGGCGGCACCTGGATCGGCCAGGCCTATAGGCACCCCTTACAGATCGGGCTACTGCGAGGGGTGATGAGCAATTGCATCCCGTATAAAATATAGGGTCACCCCATGCCCAATGGTGAACAAATAAAAAATCAACCCTCAACTTATCCTGTTCCATCGATGGAGCTGCCCTCGGGCAGCTCCACAGAAAAAATGGAGATCCTCCCCCCCTGTGCTTGCGCAAGCGGACCCTCCAAATTTTTCTAACCGGAGAGGAGGCTTACTCCTCTCCTTCGTCTACGGGTGTAGGGGACTCCCCCTCATCGCCTTGTCTGGAGGTGCTTTCGGGGACCTCCCTTTTCCCAGCCACAATCCCCTTTTTTTCCGAAGGGGACTGCCAAGAAAGCCAGCAGGCAGCCCATAGCCGACCGCTGCCCAATAAAGCGGCTGGGTAAGGGAAGCCAGGTCCTTCGGTCGATCCTTCAAAAGACCTGCTGGCAAGAATATTAAACCTTGCCGAGTTCAAGGCCTGTGCCTTCCCAGACGTGACTAGACAGCTCTGTCAACGGGACCTGTGATGTCCTGGAGGGGGGGCGGAGGGGGGGCCAACTCGAAGCCCCAATGAGATATACATGGTCCTCGAGGCAACCTAGCCTCAGACGGTAGAACCTTACATGGGAAGGAACCCGGGCTCAGCGCCAAACACCAAACCCGAATCCGCCAATATGCAAGGTCCTCCTCAAACGGCTAAGGTTTCAGAGGCAGTACAAGGAGTGGAGGTATCTCCTCCGACCGGCGCCTTTACGACTGCGAGGACCTAGCTCAGGCCGGTCCATCTGGCCTGGGTGCTCCGGCCGGCGAAGGGGAGAAGCGGGTTCATTCCCCGCCCTCTTCTCCTAAAAATAAAAAGACTAAAAAGACTCTGGGCTCCTCTCCATCCACGATGGCTGCATAGATGGATGGGTCTGCTGATTCAGTAAGCGACCAAGCAAAGATCGGCATATCCGGCCCCTCTAACCCCTGGGTGCGGAGCCCCCGACTAAGACCAAAGGGGTGGAGGGCGGAGCATCGATAAGATCGGGGCCCCTCATTCAGAGGTTACCTGGCGTTTTCGAGCCCGCTGGCTTTAAACTCTTCCTCCTTATTCGCTCCACTGATGGCAGCATGTTGGCCAAAGGCAACATGATCAATCAGAGGAGAGCTTTAGCTAGTGCAATTGGTAGAGAGCTGAAGGTAACCCGTTTCTTGGACGGGAGCTTTCTGGCGAATCCCTCCGAGCCAGCCAAGAAAAGTGCTCGTCGGACAGTTGATGGCACCTCGGTGAGTGTGACGCCGCACTCTACCATAAACTTTGTGAAAGGAGTAGTTTATGCGAGGAAACTCGTTGACTACTCCATTGAGGACATCACCCTAGAGCTGGCCGACGATGGGGCGGTCAAGGTCGAACGTGTGATGAGAAAACAAGGAGGGGCCTCGAGACCCACCCCTACACTCTTCGTCACGTTCGACTGTGACGAGGTCCCTGAGTCTGTGCGTTCCGGTTGGTACCGCTACCGCGTGGAGGCATTTCTGCCACTGCGCGGCGGTGTTATTACTGTCACCGCTTTGGCTATACGAATCACTCATGTAGACGTGCAAAGTCGGGGTTACCCGAAGTTTGTGTAAATTGCTCCCAGGCCGCACACGATAAGTCAAAATCATGTGTGACCAAGTGTGTCAATTGCGGAGATCTGCACCCTGCTTCTTCGAAGCAATGTGGTGCATATCTTCTTAAGAAAGAAATCCTGGCTGTACAGGCCCAGGATCGACTCTCATTCTGAGAGGCTAAGGACTTGGTCCTGCTGCCCTTGGCTCTGCCTGGGACGTCTTAAGCCTCAAAAGTTAGAAAGACACCCTCTGCTCTTAACCTATCCAAGCCAACAAGCACGGCTGTTTCCGCACCCCTTCGGAGCCCTTCTGCGGGTTCTACTCAACCCGAGCGCTCCCATGGTAAAGCTGGCGGCACAAAGAGTTCACAACCAGCCCCGGCTAAAACAAGGGCTCTCCCCTCCCCTTCCCCCAGCGTAACCGTTTCCCGTAAGGCGAAACGGCCACGCACCTCCACCGTGTCGTTAGACTCGCAGGAGGCAACACCCCTGAAGTTGGTCGCCAGGCCATCTTTCGGCGTTACTAAAGCTGTCCCCCGAAAGGAGAACAGCAACAAAGGAGCTTCACCCACGCTTAGTGGTGAAACGAGTAGCTCGGAGACGGTGGATCCTCGAAAAGAGGGCCCCCCGCCTCTGAAGCCGCAACACCCACCCAAGGTTTCGAGGCGAAGGGAGGAAAAGACTCGCATGGCGAGCCCAACCTCCCCCAATAAGTCCTCGAAGGCGACAGCACCTTCAACGCTTTGTCCCGCCAACACGCCCGGGGTTCTGCCTCCGGGAAGCGTACGGCCATTTCCGTGAGGGTCTTTTGTTCGAAGAGGGCCCCCGCGTCTCCTCCGAGCTAGGCCTGGAGGGCATATTCCTTCAATGGAATTGCCGTGTACTCCGGGCCAACTGGGAGGAGCTGCGGAGGCTCGTCCCGTCCCGTTCCCCGTTAGCTATTTTTCTACAGGAAACCATGCTAGGCGCGTGCCTCCTGCCTGCCCTCCCATGCTATAAGGGTTATTGTGACACCACCACCACGAGATTGGGGCCGGGCTGGGGGATGCGCGGTTTACACCCCGCATGATATGATGTTTCTGTTCTTCTTTTCACTTTAGATACCTCCTTTCAGGCAGTGGCTGTGCAGTTTCACCTGGATGGGAGGTTTACTATGATTTCTGCGTACATTCCACCGTCAGCTGACTTTGACGCGAGGGACTTCCACCGATCGTGGCATGGTTGCCGAGGCCCTTTCTCTTGCTTGGAGATCTGAACGGCAGACATCCTCTCTAGGGGATTACTCAATAAATCCAAGCGGACAAGTCCTTGCCGATCTGATCGAAGAGCTTGAGATAGGTGTCCTAAATGTGGATGAGTTTATGCATCACAGCCCGAGAACCGCTTCATTTTCTTACCTTGATCTATCTTTGTGCTCTTCGGATGCACAGCCTGATTTTGAATGGGGGGGGGGGTCGATTACCTCCATAGTAGTGATCACTTTCCCATTCAAATATTATTTTCAGGGCAATTACCACATGAGAGCCCACCTCGTTGGTGCCTGGCACGGGCGCGGTGGCCTGCATTTCAGGAAAAGACTGAATTCTCTTTCTCAGTCGAGGAGTTTAGGTCGGTAGATGAGGCCGTTGAGTTCGTCTCCGGTAACCTCATCGCCGTGGGCCTGACTACTATTCCCAGAACGTCTGGCCGTTTTGCACGCCGACCACTCCCATGGTGGTCAGCCGAGTGTGAGACGGCCCTCAAACAGAAGCGTTATGCCTACGTGCGCTATAAGCGCCGCCCGAATGATTTCACTGTCGCTGAATTTCGTCGGGCTAGCGCTAGGTTCCGATATATTTCGAAGCACGCCCGCCGCTCTTCACTTAACGGGAAGACCCCTCTATCAGAGTTGTGAAAGCGAGTCAAAATGGTTCGGGGCAAGTTCTCGCAGGACCCCCCTCCAGTTCTCCAGGAGAATGGGATTGCAATCTCCCACCTCGCCTCCGTGGTGGAATCCTTCGCAACCGCTTTCTCCGCATTCTCTAACCGGGATGCTGCTCTGCCAGCATTCAATGCAGGTCCTGATGTCAAGGAAGGCCGCCGGTTGGACTTTACCTCCAGATGCGGAGAACCCTTCAACGACAGGTTTACTCTGATTGAGTTGCGTTCCTCTTTTGCTTCGTGGGCAGACAGCGCATATGGCCCGGACGATGTCCCGTACGCCATGCTTCGACACCTGGGTCAGCGAGCATGGCCTTTCTGTTAGATTTGTTTAACAGGATCTAGGAGGAGGGTATCCTACCGGATTCCTGGCGAATCGCTACTGTGCTCGCTTTTCGCAAACCGGGGAGAGATTACTCTACTCCGGCCGGCCGGTTTCCACCCAATCTCTTTAACCTCTTGCGCGTGCAAGTTGATGGAGAAATTAGTAAATTTTAGATTAGCCTTTTTCCTGGACAGCCGAGGCCATCTGTATTCTGCACTGTGCAGCTTCCACAAGTTTCACTCCACGTCGGATGCTCTGCTCCGACTTGAAAATGCCATCTGCGAGGCCTTCCTTCGTATACAGCACTACGCCACGGTGTTTTTCGATCTAGAGAAGGCCTATGATCCTGAATAGTGATACGGTATCACGGAGACTCTCCACACGATGGGGGCGAGGAGACGCCTCCCTATTTTTATATCTGAATTTTTAAGAGATCGTCGATTCTGTGTATGGGTGGGGGGGGGAGCCATCTCCGGCCCAATGGAGCAGGAAGAGGGTGTCCTCCAGGGAAGTGTCCTTAGTGTCACACTCTTTGCCCTAAGCATCAACCGCATCACCTCGGTGCTGCCGGAAGATGTTCTCGCTACGCTCTACGTGGACCACCTTTCGATCTTTTTTGGCGCCGCCCAGATGCCAACTCTGGAGCGTCGACTCCAACAGGCATTGAACCGCGTCTCTCGCTATGCCGAAGCGCACAGGTTTCGGTTTTCCTTGCCCAAGACTAAGGTGGTGCACTTCTGCCGCCATCTATGGCTCCACCCAGACCCAGATTTGTTTCTTAATGGGGTGTATTTGACCGACGCTTCACCTGGGAGGCTCATATTCGCAGCCTTAGGGTCTCGTGTGCCTGCGCCATGGGTATTCTCCGCTCAGTGACGTTCAGCGCTTTAGGCGCTGATATGGCTACTGCCTTACTTTTTTATCAATCCTTTGTTCATTTGAAGCTCGACGACAGGTGCGAATTTTATGCATCCGCAGCCGAGCGTTTATTGTGGAAGGTGGATTCGATCCACCAAACCGGCCTTCGCCTAGCGACCGGTGCCTTCCGCACTTTCCCCATTGAGAGCCTATTGGTCAATGCTGGGGAGGTGCCACAAGCTCTATGCCGCGTACAGTGCATCACTCGCCTGTACGCGCGAGCCCGGCGCCTCATTCAGTCGCCAACCATTTTTACTGCACCCGCAGCTTATTTCGACGGTGCTTATGCCACCGAGAGTTTTCAGTCATGCCTTAAGCCCTTTGGGTTTAGGACCAGGAAACTCCTTCGAGAGCTAGGTATAGCTCTCGGGCTGGTGGCGCCCCTGGTTTCGCCCAGGACGCCACCCTGGAGGGTACCACATTTGGCTATTTGTCGCCTCGCGCTTGACCTTTTTGGAGCACACCTCGTGTCACGCTAAAACAGTTCTTGTGTATATGGATGGCTTCAAGCCTAAAGAGGGGCTCGGCTTCCACGCCGTATCTCCACTGTTTGAAGTCAGCTGGGCTCTGCCAGGAGCTGCGTTTGTCTTCACCGCCGAAATGGTAGCAATACACAACTCGATACGGGATATTACGCGACATGCCCGACTCACCTAGCGCCTTGAGTGCTCTCAGAGCATTGGAATATCTGCATCCCCTGATTCGGAATATCCGTGACGCCCTGTTTTTGGCAAGCCGTCGGATGTCGAGATTATCTTCTGCTGGGTTCCTGGACATGTAGGAATAGCGGGGAATGGGGATGCCAAAGAGACCGCGTTTCGCTCTTCCTCACACCGACTACATGGCAGGCATACGTGCAGCTCTCTTGGCTGCTTGGCAAAGAAGATGGGAGACGGTCGAAGGCAACTTAAAGCTACGTGCCATTGCCCCGTGACTGTTCCCATGCACATATCCCTCAATGCCACGACGGCTTTAAGTCACTTTCTCTCACCTCCGAATCGGGCACACTCGTGTGACGCATCACCATTTAATGGAGCGCTCGCCTGTGCGCTATTGTAACGACTGCCTCGTCCCTCAGACTGTTCGGCACATTCTTGTCGAATGTCCCAGTCTGGGTGATCTTCGCGCACGTTACCTGTTCCAGTACCGGTATAGACGGGGTTGCTACCGCCTGTCCTTTGTGCTCGGGACGAGTTGTGCACCCCGACCTGTGGACGTCTAGACTTTTGGGAGGAGGCTGGCCTTCTCCCCGTTATTTAATATTCAAATATGCATCGCAGGCTTCTTTGGCGGGGGAAGGCGAGTGTTCCTCCGTCGATTGAGCTCGCTCTATATTTTTTCAATTCGTTTGTTTTTTTTACTCTGTTTTTTGTTTTGTTTTGTTTTTCGTTTTTTAATTTGGCTTTTAATATAGCCTAGATACAGGCTAGCTTAAGTACGGCGGCTTATGCCTAGAAGACAGTCGCCAGATGAGATAATAGAAAAAAATTCTCCCTCCCTCTGTAAGAAGGTGCGTGTGAATGGGGAGATGTTGTTTTTTATATAATATATAATGGATATCATGTTTTGTTTAAAATGTTGTTTTTTTTTCCAGGAGTCATTATGTTAAATACATAGATTATTATTACTGCTTTTTGTAAAGAGTGGCTGGGATTGAAAAGTTTGGTAGTAAATCAATTGAATTTATTGTGAGTCCCGATAGGACGGAAAGGGCTTTTATATAGCCTCAATACCGTGACCAGATCGCATTATTATATCGAGCTCGGAGGCGCCAGGCCCTTAAGATGTGTGCACCCAATTTTGATTACAAGAGTGACTGCATGTAAGATTTCTTCCCCCGATGAGGGTGGGGGGGTGGGGTGGAATCGTAAGATAAATAAAGGCCTCGTTTTTATCTGTGTTTTTGTTTGTTCGTTCGTTTAGTTATGTTTAGTAAATATTTTGATTGATAGTATTCGTAAGATAGGATTGATTGTTTTGTATATATTTATAACGTATTTGTATAGTAAATTTAATTATCCATACTTGTGTAAATAAAAATCTGTACATACAATCCGTTTCATTTCTCTCTTAATTTCTCACGTCTGACTTAGTGTAGGAAGCGGGTTGGAACGATTGGGGTTAGAGTGTAGGTTCGGTGCCCGCTACATTTGACGTCTGAATAAGGACGTGAGATCTCGAAACCGGGAGCGTAACAGGATTGGTTGCAGTCCGTCATCGGATTGGACGTAGTTGATGGGTTTTTTTTCCCTCTGCTGTCCTTTATTACTAACCTAGCAGGATGGCTTCTGTAGAGCAGGGCATCCATGATAAGATTGTAAAACTGAGGCTGTAGTTGATGCAGAAAGAGGAGGAATGTACAATGTTGAGAAGCGGGATTGAGGGATTGAGGTGTTATGTGGTGCGTAAGAATGAAAAGACTGATCGGATGGAGGTGGATATAGATGGGAGACAGAAGCAGGTCGACCAGCTAATAAAGGACCTATATGACATGATGAAGGGGTCAGGACCGGCCCCAGGTCCTTCGACCCTGGCCGCTGTTCCGACCGAAGGGGATAAGACTAATGGGATCAAAGGGAGTGTGTGCGAGTCTAGAGAGGATGGGATGATTGTGAGTGATAGGAAGGACAGAAATGGATGAGAGTGGAACGCAAGAGAGAAAAGAAGACTGGGTCAAAGAGGAAGGTGAGAGGAAAGAGTGTGGACTCGTTGTATTCGGATGAAGAAGAGAGTGAATGTATAATTGGCATGAGTGAGAGCGAGAGCAGCTCAAATGAGAGTGAAGTAAATGTGGGGAAAGGTTGATAAGTTTAGGTTGCATGGTGGGAAGAGTGTGGATGAATTCTTTGGGGAATTTGAGCGTTATTGTAAGCTCAAGTACCCGGAGAATAAGGAATATTGGGTGAATGTATTAGGCAAGTGCTTAGAAGGGAAGGTGCTAGAGTTTTTCTGCGTGATCACGAGTGTGTGTGAGCCAAGGTATGAGGTGGTGAAGAAGAGATTGATTGGGCAAATGAAACGAATGAAATATAGTGTGAAATACAAACGTGTGAATGAATTTGAGAAAGTTAGTATGGGGAAGAGTGAAAGTGTGAATATTTATGTGCATAGGCTTGAGACTATGGCTAGAAATAGGTATGGTGATGATGGTGTGAATGAATACAAGCAATTGATGAGAAAGTTCCTTGATACGGTCGCGTGAAGGATAAGTGAATGGCTGAATGGGAAGAGAAAGGAGAGGATGAGACTGACAGATGAACGGTTGGTGTGGTAGGATGTGTTGGAACTGTTGAAATACGGACGAAGCCCAGGAGCTTTCCTCCACCCCCAGCAGTTTGTCTGCTATCGAGATGCCCTGAAGTCTACCGCAGCTGGGGTGATGTCGAGCTTCTTGGGCCGCCAGAGGGGACGGATAAATGGAGGATGGATAAGGGGTAGGGTATATATGGCTTTCGTACGACCGAATTGGATATTGCGATCAAGAGAGATATGTCCCTTCGAGTTAACGGTCAAATGGTGTGAAAAAGATCATGGAATGTCGTAGGTGTAGAAGGAAGGGGCATATGTTGGCGGAATGTAATTGGACGTCTGACGCGTGTTTTTGGTGTGGTAAGAAGGGGCATATGATAAAGGATTGCCAGAAAAGAATAAAAAAGAGTTTTGAATGTCAAGAAAGAGGACATTTGAAGAATGATTGTCCGAAGTTGAATGGTGGAGCGAATGCAGGGGGAGTGGAGGATATGCATGTGGTAACTGTGGAAATGCCGGTCACTATGCAAGGATGTGTCATGACCAAAGGAATGTATGTAACTATTGTGCAGTGGAAGGGCATTCGAGGCAAAGGTGTTAAATTAAACTGAGAGCGTAAGGTTCGAATGGAAAGTCTGAGTCGGGAAACTAAATTGTAGAAGGGTACCTAGTGAAGTATCCTCTAGGCGTGTGAATGTGAATGATGTGTTGGTAGGTCTGTCTAGTGTGAAAGTGCTGTCTGTTAGGAAGTATGAGTGTCTGAGTGTGAATGTGGAATCGAATGGAATTGAGTGTTTGGCTTTAATAGATTCTGGATGCAAGGCGAGCTTGGTGTATAAAGATGTGTATGACAAGGTGAGGGAGAAAGCCCTCCTGTCTGAGTGTAAGGGTAGTTTGGTAGGTATTGGTAGTAGGAGAGTGCCTGTGATTGGAATGATAAGGTCACTTGTTCGAATGCATGGTATGTTGATGAATGAATGTGAATTATCTGTGATTGATAAGGTGAGTAGTGAGTATGGTGTGATTTTGGGGTATGATTTTATGAAAATGAATCTTATGGTTGGGCATCCTGCGAGTGATCAGATTGAGAGAAAGATTGGTAAAAATGGGGTGTATAAGTTGTATGTAAGGGAAAGATAGTAGTGTTTTGAGGAGTGTGTTTACTGGTATTGAGGTGACTGCTATGGAGAGTGTAAGGCTTGTGAAGGGTGAAAGGGTGTCTGTTAGAGTGAGTTGGAGTAAGAATGTGAGTTTGAATGTGGGTGAGAATACTATGTTATTGGATATAAAGGGAGCGTATTATGAGGTAAGGCGTGTTGCTTGTGTGTTTGGTGGCTTGTGAGAATGAATGATCCTTTTGTATGTGTGAAGCTGGCCCCAGAGTGAAAGGAAAGGTGAGAGGGATCCAATTTGGTGATGTACGGGGCACCTCTCCACTGTCAATGAGGCAGGTGTGGGTGATTGTACTGATGTCAGAGTGAATGTTGTGAATTAAAAAACTTGAGTGGACGTATGATGAAGTGAAAAGGATGGTGAAATTGGATGAATGTTTGACTGAGTATGAAAGGGAGGATGTGTATCGAATGATGTTTGAACGAAAGGGGGTCCTCAGTAAGGGCGGTCTGGATTTCGAGGTTGCGAAGCTTCCGGAATTCAAGATTGTCCTGAAGGAGGACGCCCCAATCTATCAGCCGCCGAGACATTTTCCGCGTCCGGTTGCTGATGAGATTGAGGAGCAGTGTGTGAAGTTGGAACAATTGGGAGTGATTGAAGAAAGCGAGAGTGCATGAAATAGTCCGATTGTGCCTGTACTTAAGCCAGATGGAAGATTGCGTCTGTGTGTGGATTATCGAAAGGTGAACGAAAGGACTGTGAAAGAGAGGTTTCTGATGTGTGTGGTATCTGAGTGTGTGTATAGTATGCATGGGATGAAGTGGTTTGCAAAGCTGGATCTGATACTAGGGTATTATCAGATGCCCATTGCTGAGGAGAGCTGGCCGGTGACTGCCTTTTCATCTACGAAAAGGCATTATCAGTTCCGGAACCACAGCTTTGGGTTGGGTAATGCTCCTGGTGCCTTCCAGCGGGCAATGAATGCGGTGTTGAGTAAGTTTGCGAGCAAGAGTGTGATTGTGTTTATAGATGATATTTTTATTCTGACTGAGAGTTTTGAGGAGCATCTGAGATTGGTGAATGATGTGCTGAAAACGTTGGAGAGTGTTGATGTGAAGGTGAAAGTAGCGAAGTGTGAATGGTTTGCAAAAGAAGTGGAATTCCTTGAGCATATGGTGAATGAGAATAGGTTACGAAAGTCACCGAAGTACGTGGAGAAGGTGCGAATGTTTCCGAAACCAGTGACTGTGAAGCAACTGAAGTCGTTTCTGGGTTTGATTGAGTTTCAGCGAAAGTTTATACATGATTGTTCGGGTGTAAGTAAGCCACTGACTGGGTGGATGGGCAAGAAAGGTAGTACGATTGTCAGGTGGAATGATAAGATGAGTGAAGCGTATGAGAGACTAAAAGAGGCAGCGGCTGAAGATGTTAAATTGGCATACCCGGACTATAGTTTGAATGCTAACATGCTTGAATTGTATACGGATGCGAGTGGGTACTGTATGGGAGGTTTTCTAATGCAAGAGCAGCGTTTGAATGGAGACAATGTCAGGCGAATAATTGGGTATGTATCCAAGGCTATGAATGCGGCAGAGCGAAAGTATTTGACTGTGGAGCGAGAGTTAGCTGCGATAAGGTATTGTTTGAAAGTGTTGCGCCCGTTTTTGTATGGTGTGAGGTTTGTGATTAAAACAGATCATCAACCTCTTGTGTATCTGCAGTGTGGAATGGGCTGATAGTATGATTGCGAGGACTCTGGAAGATTTGAGTGACTTTGACTATGTAATTGAGTATGTGCCTGATGAACGGAATGGAGTGGCTGATTTGATGTCGAGGTATCCTGGTACGAATGATGAAAATGTGTGTGGAGTGAGTGATTCTGAGTATTTGCCGAAAATGATTATGGATGGAAAGGAGAGTAAGGGTGGTGGTGATTCCTTGTTTGAGAGAGTATGGAATGGTTTGCAAGATTTGAAGAGTGATGGAGTAGATGTGAGAGTGCCCGGTAGTATGGGTGACTTAAGGAAGGAGGTAATGAGTGAACTATGTAGGAAGCCTGAAAGTAGTGGTATGGCAAAGGTGCGGAATTTCATGAAAGAATTGAGAGCGATGTGTATGCAAGGGGTCCCGCCATTTCAGGAAGTGTTGATTGTGGTGAGTCGTTTGTATGGAGTGATTGTTTATGTTCACTTTGGTCGTGAGAGGCCGATTGTCTACAAGGATGAGAAAATTAAGAGTTCGAATGCTAACGTGGTGCATCTGCAGTGTTTCAGCGGTGTGCATTACAATTGGGTGATTAAAAAGTGTTCGTATATGAGGAAAAAGAATGATTGTCTGGATGAAGGTGAGTGTGTGGTGAGTGATGATGTAGGAGTTGATGACGGTGTGGATGTCAGTGCTGATGTTGGTGTCGTTGTTCATTCTGTGTATTGCGGGCATAGAGGACCTGATGTGATGGAAGCGAGAGTGAAATTTGGTGAAAGGTTCTTCTGTGGTTTGATTGATACTGATGCGCAAGTGTCGTTAGTGAACGAGAGGATTCTGGGTAAGTACGATGAGTTTACATTTTGTGAACCGAAGCCTGTGAAATTAAGGATAAGTGGATTGGGAAAAGGAATGATAGTGGCATGGGAACAGGCTAATCTGAGAGTGAGTTTGGGCAGTGGTGTTGTAAAGCATGAATTTGTTATTGCTTAGTGTGGACTTTATGAGATTGAATGATTTGTCTTCAGATGCTGATAAAGATTGTGTTATGAAAGGTGAATGTGAGGTGATGAGGTTGAATGAATGTGCGAAGAATGTTGTCAAATTTTGCGGTATGATCGAACTGGTCATGGATGATGAGAATGAGATTTAAGTGATGATGATATCCTAGAGATGCAAGAGATGTCCTTTTTTTAGTGAGTTGAAAGGGTGTGTGATGATGCGTGTTAATTTGAATGAATGGCCTGAGTGTTTGAAGGAATTTAAAAGGTATGCTAAGGATTTTGTGGTTTGTATGGATGTTGCATATTTTGTGAGGCATATGAAGGATAGGAATGATATGTATGTACCCGTGATGTTCTTGGTTGGTATGATTGGTCTGGTGAAAGTTGTGGATGATACGAGGGGCGGTCAATAAGTTTTGCAATTCGGATATAAGGAAACGAGATAAGGAAAAGTGTTTTATTATTTTTCAATATAACTACCTTCGACTTCAATGCACTTGCGCCACTTGTCCCTGACGCTTCGAATTCCTGACAACCAGAAATCTCCCGACTGCTGTTCAATCCACTTCTGGACGGCGAGCTGGACATCTTCATCGTCTCCCCAAACCGGCGTCCACGCAGTGCAGCCTTGAGCTGGGGGAATAAAAAGTAGTCGCTAGGGGCCAAATCTGAACTGTAGGAGGGATGGTTGAGTTTATCAAATCCACACTCGCGCAGGGCAGCTTGTGCAACTCTGTCCTTGTGGACTTTGACGACGTTGAAGTCGATCATGGGGCGTGAGGTTTCTAGGGACCCAACGGGCCTTGGGACCTTGGTCATGGCCAAATTGTCGTGGATGATGTTGATAATACTTCCATGTGATATTCCAAGTTCTCGCTCGATTTCTTCGACCTTCACCCATCGATTTTCGAGGATCCTCCTCTCCACACGGGCCACATTGTCCGCGTTGGTCATGTCTGACGGGGGTCATCTTCAAGGGACTCACGACCATGGTGGAACTCCCTATTCCAGCGAGCAATGGTTGCATAGGAAGGGTCGGTGTTGGTGTACACTGCAACCATGCCTTCATGGATCTCTTTGGCATTCTTGCCTTCCTTGGTAAAAAATTTGATCAGTGCGCGGTGCTCAACCTTCTCCATTGTTCAAAAAATTGTGACTGACGATCTGCAATCAGCTACTGCTTCTTAAATAGACGAGGTAGGGGCGTGCGGCTGCAGGTCCTGACTTGTCATAACTTGTCCTAACACCCCCACAAACAGCCATTCCTCTTCCTCTGTTTTGCCCTACCGATTCGCAAAACTTATTGACTGCCCCTCGTAATTATGGGCATATGGCTAAGTTTAAGTTGTGGGAGTGTTTGAATTAGCGTTTGTCCATCCCTTTCTGAGGACTGTTTGAATGATGTTGCAACTACGTGTTAAAGGTGTCAGAAGCGAAAGGTGCAAGGTGTGCAAGTGAAACCGCCAATGTTGAAAGTTGATGCGAAAGAACCGTTTTATTTGGTAGTGATTGATTGTGTGTCTTTACCGCGTACGAGTGCTGGGAATGTTGGTATGGTTGTTATGGTTGATCATAAAAGTAAGTTTGCGTATGCAGCGGCTGTGAGAGATAAAAGGAGTGTGACTGTTGCGCGTGTGATTGAGCAGTTGTTTTTACCTATGTGTATGGAAGCCTAAGAGATGTCTGAGTGATAGTGGGCCTGAGTTTGCGAGTGAAGTGTTTAACCGAATGTTGAGAGAGAATGGTGTGGAGCATGTAAGAACGACTCCGTATGTACCATCTTCAAATGGGTTGGCTGAACGTACGATAAGAACTTTGTGTGAGATGTGGAGAAGGATGAGTACGACATTGAATGACTGGGATGTATGTCTGGGGAGAGTGTTGTGGGCGTATAATTCGACTGTGCATATTGCAACTGTAATGTCCCCATGTCAGTTTGTGATGATTTTTTAAAGGCAAATGAAAGATAGGTTTTGTTTGAGTGAAAGTGAGCAGAGTGTATGGCATGAGGCACATGAAAGGTTCCGTTCATTTGAATTGGGTGCGAAAGTATTGAAGGGACAAGAAGTGAAGGGTAGGTTGAATGTGTCAAAGATGAGTGAGAAGTTTGAAGGACCGTATAGAGTTGTGAGGGTCTGGGAGAATGGTGTGATGTATGTCTTGGAGAGTTTGAATGACGGTATGACTGAGAGAGTGCGGGCTCATCAGAGTCAGTTGAGGAGGTGGAATGAGCCATCCGGTGTATGAACTGTGCATAGAGAGAGAGAGAGATAAAGTGCATGATGATAAGAAGAAATGTGATAGTATGGATCTGTCTGGAAAAGAGCTTGTCTTGGTCTTGAGGAGTAGAAAGCGTGCAAAGAAGACTGAAAGGAAGAATACAAGTACGAATGAAGGTAAGTCTGTCAGAGTCTTTCTGGTATGGGGGAGCTTGAGAAAGAGATTGAGTGTTTGAATAAGCAGGTGAGTGATTTGACTGGTGTAAGTAGACAAGTGAGTGAACTTCCTGGGGCCATTTTTTCTGGTTTTGGGAACAGTATGAGTGATAGTGTGTTTGGGCAGAATGAATTTAGTGTGGCTGATTTTTATGGTTTTACGAATGGTAAGGGTAGAGGTGAGTTCGATGTGGAGAATGGAGAAGTGACTGACTTTTCTGGCTTCTGGTGGGAACTAGTTGAAGGGGTTTCTGGTGTACCCGCTGAGAGTAGAGGGGATGTGAGTGATTTGTCTGTTTCGCAAGAGTGTACCTTGAGTTGGAAGAGAGCTGTGAGTGAGAAGCTGATGCAGGGGGGTATGAGGAGTGAAGGTTCTGAACGGAAGAGTATGCAAGAGTTTTGTCAAGAGATGGGAGAGCTAGTAATGAAGGCTAAGAGCATGGTGGGAGATATGATTGATAGTGACGAGGAGATTAACAGGGCGAATGATGAATGACCCCGACTGAATGCTACGCATAGCCAGGGACCAGTTGACAAGTGTGAATAGGTGTAGAAGGGCGCGATTGAATATAAAAAGTACAGTGAGTAAGGATTGAGTGTGTATTGTGAGTGACTGTGGTCAAATGGCCTAAGGAAGGAGGTGTGTGGTGGAGCGAATGTGAGTGTTTGTAGGGCCATTCTCCCATCCTCTTTCTAGCAGACCTCTCCCTCTCTCTGTTAGAATGGGTGTGTGAATGGGGAGATGTTGTTTTTTATATATAATATATAATTGACTTCATGTTTTGTTTAAAATATTCTTTTTCTTTCCAGGAGCCATTCTGTTAAATATATAGATTATTATTACTGCCTTTTGTAAAGAGTGGCTGGGATTGAAAAGTTTGGTAGTAAATCAATTGAATTTATTGTGAGTCCCGATAGGACGGAAAGGGCTTTTATATAGCCTCAATACCGTGACCAGATCGCATTATTATATCGAGCTCGGAGGCACCAGACCCTTAAGACACGCGCACCAAATTTTCGTCACAAGAGTGACTGCCTGCAAGATTTCCCCCCCTCCGGGGAGGGGGCCCAAATCGTAAGATAAAAAAAGGCCTTATTTTTTGTTTCTTATTTGTGTTTTTGTTTGCTCGTTCGTTTAATTATGTTTAGTAAATATTTTGATTGGTAGTATTTGTAAGATAGGATTGATTGTTTTGTATATATTTATAACGTGTTTTATAGTAAATTTAATTATCCCTACTTGTGTAAATAAAGGACTGTACATACAATGCGTTTCATTTCTCTCTTGATTTCTCACGTCTGACTTAGTGTAGGAAGCGGGTTGGAACTATTGGGGTTAGAGTGTAGGTTCGGTGCCCGCTACACTGTGAGCCCCTGTAAACATGCTATACGAGCCAGCAGGACTTTAGAAGGCACGAGCCGGGCCAACTGGCCCTGTCATCCCTTGCCCCTCTATGGGGGTTAGCCCTATCGAGCCGCTCCCACCAGAAGTGGTCAATTATGGGCCACTGGCGTGCTTTTTTTGGCAGTCTCCTGTGAATTAAAGGAGGGACTGCTACTAGAGAGAGGGATTCGCCCAAGGGCGTCTCCAGAGAAGGGAGTGAGGGAGAATCCCCTGCACTCGTAAGCATAGGATAGGATAGTTAGGTTAGAGGAAGCTGGTCTGCATCTAACCTGTAAAATTAGAGGCCGACCGGAGAAAGGTGTCAAAGAGTTTGTAGGCTGTCAGAAGGAAGCAGAAGATACTAATCTGGGGCTGGACGTGGCGCTGAGTCGGCTAGCCTTTATGAGTCAATGTGTCTGTCTTCAAGGCAGAGTTTATTGCAATACACCGCTCCGTACGTGAGAAACGCGTCGTACCCTGTTCGGAGACCGGATTGTGATTTATAGTGACCCAAATCTCCCTGAGTTCTCTATTATCCGTGACGCCCCTGTTACGGGGAGCCGGACGGATGTCGACATTATCTTGTGCTGTGTTTCTGGGCATGTGGGGATTTCAGGGAATGAGCACGCCGATGAGGGGGAACTTAAAGTTCCGTTTCATCGCAGCGCGACTCTTCCCTTGTACCTATAACCTGTGATGCCTCGACAGCTTCAGGTTAGCTTTCTGTCGTCTACGAATTGGATACACTCTCGGGACGCACCGTCATCTAATGGATCACTCTCCTGCACCTTACTGCGACGACTGCCTTGTTCCTCAAACCTCTTGGCACATTTGTGTTGAATGTCCCAGTCTGGGTAATCTTCGCACACGTTTTCTGTTCCGATACCGGGTCGAGCGAAGTCGCTATTGTTTGCTCGTATGCTCGGGACGAGTTCGTGCACACATACTTGTGGATTGTTTTACTTCTTGGAGGAGGTTGACTTCCTCTATTTTATTAGACTCTTTAGTGTTGGTCGCGTGCTTCCTTGGAGGTTTATAATATACCCGCCCGGCCCAAGCACTTAGGGTTGACAGCTTGGTGCTCCTATCGTTGTCATCCCTATCTCAATTTCACATTTTTTGTTATTTCCATTTATCCGGGGGTGTTTTCATCGCTTGACTAACCTCCCCTTCCCGTGCTCTTTATATCCAGTGATTTAACGCGTCTTCATCGGTTACCATTTTCTTAATGGAAAAAGTTGTTTACAATCTGAAATTAAGCATGATCGGAATAGTTGGGTGATCTACCTGTCCTAAATGTTGCATACTCGGTCAATGTACCTTCCATGCAGTTTCACTGCCCAAACTTTATGACCCTCTTTTAATGTAGTCCCTCGTTGTATTTTGTACATAACGACCTAACCACAGAGAGAAAGGGAGATTCGAGAGCGCGGCTTCCCAGGCCAGCGGCGCGTACGGGAAGAGGTCGTAAAAGGTGTGGAAAGGGTGGCTAGTTTAAGTAGCTTTGATGAGCATCTAATCTACTTTGTGGGAAAGCGATTACTGATTATGATTATGGTTTAGTTCATAGGAAAATCGCGAGAACTTCGAAGCAATACAAGCGTTGCGCGTCTTTGTTTTTGCGCGCTAATTAAAATACCTGACCATTTGATAAGTAAGAATTTATACGCTTTCGTCAATGGGACGAAGGCGTAGAAACTTCAGGGTAGAAACAAATTCATTGTTTGTTAATTTAGTTTCATCCAATGTTTTATTTTATGTTGAAATTTAGTCTAATCAATAAATTTCGTTATGTTACTCGGAGAATATGGAAGACGGGTTGATCGGATTTATTGCAAAAACGGCAAGTAAAGAATAAGAAACTTGTAACTGGTAATTTTAACGCTGCGCTCTTATATACTTTTAACAGCTATCTTATATTTGCCATTATTTTTTTACACCATCTAGGGACCTTGAGAAACAACATCCTTGCAATCTCAATTTGCATTGTTAGCATAGGTTTGGGAACAGCTGATGTAGTCAGCTGAATTTGGAAGCGTAATACGCCTTTGTGATTCATTACACATGAGCGCGCAAATGTCTTCCCAACAAGGGTAACAAATTTTCAAGTGTCGTAGTTTTTGGCACCGAAAGTGACTTAACAGTCAGTGATAACACTCGAGTGGAATGAAGTTTCTCTGCTCGAATACACCCGAACTTATCGGTTCTAGACGTCTGGTTTGAGAAGTCCTCTGCTTTTAGGCACAATTTCGTCGAAAAGGAAAAAAAAATTCAAATTTAGAATTCGTCGTCAAAGATAAAGACTAGTAATCTTGTTGTGAGGCATTAAGCTTATCATTTTTTGTATTACGAGGGGCAGTCAATAAGTTTTGCAATTCTGATATAAGGAAAAGAGATATGAGGAAAAGTGTTTTATTATTTTTCAATATAACTACCCTCGACTTCAATGCACTTGCGCCACCTGTCCCTGAGGCTTCGAATTCCCGACAACCAGAAATCTCCCGACTGCTGTTCAATCCACTCCTGGACGGCGAGCTGGACATCTTCATCGTCCCCAAACCGGCGTCCACGCAGTGCAGCCTTGAGCTGGGGGAATAAAAAGTAGTCGCTAGGGGCCAAATCTGAACTGTAGGAGGGATGGTTGAGTTTATCAAATCCACACTCGCGCAGGGCAGCTTGTGCAACTCTGTCCTTGTGGACTTTGACGACGTTGAAGTCGATCATGGGGCGTGAGGTTTCTAGGGACCCAACGGGCCTTGGGACCTTGGTCATGGCCAAATTGTCGTGGATGATGTTGATAATACTTCCATGTGATATTCCAAGTTCTCGCTGATTTCTTCGACCTTCACCCGTCGATTTTCGAGGATCCTCCTCTCCACACAGGCCACATTGTCCTCGTTGGTCACGTCTGACGGGCGTCCTGGACAGGGGTCATCTTCAAGGGACTCATGACCATGGCGGAACTCCCTATTCTAGCGAGCAATGGTTACATAGGAAGGGGCGGTGTCGGTGTACACTGCAACCATACCTTCATGGATCTCTTTTGCATTTTTGCCTTGCTTGGTAAAAAATTTGATCAGTGCGCGATGCTCAACCTTCTCCATTGTTGAAAAAATTGTGACTGACGATCTGCGATCAGCTACTGCTTCTTAAATAGACGAGGCAGGGGCGTGCGGCTGCAGGTCCTGACTTATCATAACTTGTCCTAACACCCCCACAAACAGCCATCCCCCTTCCTCTGTTTTTCCCTACTGATTCGCAAAACTTATTGACCGCCACTCGTATGAATGGATGGATGGATATGTCTATGTGGAATGGTGGGTGCTTGTGAATAATTTCACGTGTGGGATTTATTGATTTACATTTTAGGCAAGAATGTGTCGTTGAGCAGGTGTTAAACGGATAAATTTACTGCGATTTTGTTGACAACTGACCTATCATGGAACATGGCTCTCACCCAATGAGTTTCTATGTAGTCCCAACCTTGAGTTCTTGAAAAATCTTTAGTTTTAGCCTCAGAAAATATTATATGGCAGACTGTTTTCCATGACTTTTCTTTGGTATTACTCTGGGACCACCATTCATTTCTCTAAGTTCCTTATTTGTCCAGCGACGGGGTCACGCTCAAGAAAGTTGTGTGCATTTTCATAGCACCGTCAAATACTCTCCTCTTTTGTTTACTCGAGTTGTATACATTCCATACATGTTTACCTGTGGGATTTACGACCTTGTTTTATGCAAATGCTGTTTCATACCCTGGTCTAACTTGTATCGAGTGCGGTTAGTCGTGGGATGGGAATCCGATTTTGGTTCTGTTTGGTCCTTACCATTAAACTAAAATCTCCCATTGAGATATGTTCCCAAACCTATGTGTAAATCGGAGCTGAAAACTCGAAGAAAAATTAATCGTTTTGGGGTACCATTTTGTAAATATGACAATCTGGGATAAAGAGGCCGTTGTTTATTTCATTGAGTCGTATACATAGAGGTTCGTTCCCTGATAGCGCAACAGGGCTACGGCATAGCCGAGGGAAAACACCCCTTCTGATTTTAGCCAAGTTAAGCCACATCAGGTGTGATTAGCTGTGTGATGGAGTCACGATTAGGCGACGGCTGTCGTCTGCCATAGGGTCCCCGCCGAGAAATAAAAAAGTATCTTCAATGAGTAGTTGGAAGTAGCAAACCTCGAGAACTACATCCCCTCCCAACCCCAAACTCTGCAGAGGGTATGGGAGGATAAACAGGTTAGGGCATCTTTAGAATACTCCGGCTATGTAACCTACATACACTTCCATCTTCATTTTCGCTTTTTAGTTTAAGTAATATTTTTTCATCGGATTTAAGGCACTCCCCGACCAACGAGGGCAGATTACGCAGAAAGTTGGAAGGAGAGATCTGTAAAGAAAGCGGAGAAGATAGAGAAGTCGAAAATCTGTGGAGAATATATATATAGCCCCCAAATCCTCCTGCAAGTATTTATGCTGGGGTGGTAAACTGCAGGTGTTGGTACACAATTCTCCAGGTATCAGACTCAACAACGTTGCCCTTGCTATACACCTGCTACCACCTTGGGAAGAGACCTAAGGTCACAGTGCGATGTAACTTTTTTCATATGGGTGCGATTCGGTGACCGCCGCCTTTTGGCGTGGCGTAGTTGCTAGACTCCTCATGACGTTGGTGGGGGGGCGGGGGATAAATACTCATAGCAGTGGCTTCTTCTCGCGAGTTATCGTCTAGACACGCATGTGGAAGGTTGTAGTAGCCCCTCCGTTTCTAGTGCTGATTTTTTTCTCTGTGAAACTGATTCAGGTTTGTACTCTCTCAGTGCCAGTGATCTTTATGCTAATTCGTCCCTGGGGGATTTTTATAATATTTCCAGTCTGTGTTTGTAAGTTCTTTTGTTTACTCTTTCATCTGTCAGTCTTATTTATTCTCAAGTGTGTGAAATTCGCGCATTTCTCACTCGAGTTTATCTTATTAATTAGCAAAAATATATATTCTGAATTCCGTCACCTCCCCCGTAGGTAACATAACATAACTTCACGGATGACAAAAGCCA
This sequence comes from Ceratothoa steindachneri, assembly GCA_963969495.1. Lineage (NCBI taxonomy): Eukaryota > Metazoa > Arthropoda > Malacostraca > Isopoda > Cymothoidae > Ceratothoa > Ceratothoa steindachneri. Next base: position 137,645,834 of record OZ018326.1, read on the forward strand.
CAAGGGCCTATCAAAGGTCATCCGCATCCGTCAAAACCCACCCACAAAAAGCACCATGACCAGGGGAAGACAAAATCAAAGTCCCCCACAATATAATATAACAGATTGCAAAAGCCACAAGGGCTCATCATAGGTCATCCGAGTCAAACGGCCTGAATATTCATGCGCGTTGGAGTCCTATTTGAAATATACCCGGCGCCATTTATTTATAAAAATGCCCGAAAGTAACCAAACGAAAAACGCTATACGGGGGGGGGGGCCCAGACCCCCCGTCCCCAATTGATTGAAACTCACGAGCCGTCCCCTTAAATTTACTCCCAAAACGAGAAACATATTTTAACACGGGCGAAATAGTTTTATGTCCCATCATTCGAGCCGCCAATCTACATATTTCCCCCCCCATATTCTCCATCTTGGGAGAGGTTATCCTTGAATTCAAGGTTAAGAAAACGTTAAAACGATCGATCTTCGCTGGGTTGCGTTTGGTTGTTTCGGCCCAAATTGTCGGAAGTGAAGCGAGAATCGAAAACTCTTTTTATATGTATATCCAGGGTGTCGGGTGAAACATGGACAATCATGATGTAGCTGTCATCTGAAATATTGCGTCCCCTCCCAGCCCCAACGCCGTAGGTGGATCATATTTTTCACTTTCGTTGGGTTTTGCTTATAGAGTTTAGAATTGTAACTTTTATGTATCGATCTCCGTTCAGAACTAAGGTCAATATTTGATAGAATGCTTATCTTGGGTTCCGACCAGCAATATGTGATGTTTCCTTCATTATTCCTCTGATCTTGATTTCGGACCTTTTTATTATTTATCAAGTCATTATCAGTCATAACCAGTCCACCTCGATTCTCCTCGCTGCTGCATTGCGTGGTGCTCAGGTTTTGCTTGCTGCATTGCAGCAGAGCCTATAAAATTCCTATCCCGTTTGCCTTCAGCTGCAGCCTCACATTGATCAACATGTCCCTCCCCCCTGAAGTAAATTTGAACTGCGTCCTCGTTATTTGAATTAGGAACTCTTGAGGATGATTAAAATATGTATTTTAAACTCCTCTGGTAGCTGCGAGCAAGCACATAACCAACATAAGGGCTAAATCATTTAAAAAGACAAAGAAACAATCAACTAAGACAAAAAACAAAACAAAAACATGAACAGATGCTTAAGGTAGGCCCGCTCCCTTTCCATTTGAAGGAATTGTTTTTCGTTTTGTGCTTTATTGTATTTTAAAGGGAATGTAAATATGCAATTAATTTTCCCTAATTTATTTTTTTCATTTAGTATTTTTTTTTTTAATCTTTCTAGATATATAATTTGAACCTTGACAGCCTTACTTGACTTGAAAACTGACCTATCCAAAACTTTAGGGTAATACTTCAGATTCGGGGCGCACGGTAGATGGCGCTGTTAGTCGGCTACAATTTTGGGCTACAGCATATCTCTTATGACGTGAGGCGGTAGCGTCAGATGTGACCATCACTGGGTTATATTTTTTTGTTGTTTGGGGGATTTGTAACTTTTAGTCTATTATTTACTAAATATCTGCGCTCTGCTCGTTTATAGTTTTTTTTCTAAGTTAGGTAAGGTTTCTTGATGTCTTTTATTGTTTTTGTTTTTTTTGTTTACTGCGAACGATAAAAGCTTCTTACTGGCAACATCGTAGCTTATAAATAGGACCCGTTTTGCAAATGTTTTTCTTTCGTTATTGTGTTTTCGTGCTGCCATGTGCTTCTTTGTTATTCGAATTCGGCTTTACTTTGTATGATCGCGAAAAACTTTTAGATTATTTAGAGGCGCATAAACTAATCAAGAAACCTATAAAAGTAAGAATTGTTTGTTATTAGGTTAGGTTTTTCTGCCAGTAAAAAGGTGCTGGGGAGAAAAAACCCCCAGTAAATTCAAGGGGACTGCTCGTGGGGGAGATATCACTGCAGAGAGACCACCCTGCGATGATCCTGAGTTTCAATCAATTGGGGGGAGTCTGGGGGGCGCAGCCCCCCAGTATATACTCATATACAAAAAAATATTACGCCGATATTGTTCACATCTGACGCTACCGTCTGACGTCATAAGAGATATGCTGTAGCCTAAAATTGTAGCCGACTAACAGCGCCATCTACCGTGCGCCCCGAATCTGAAGTGTTACCAAAAATATTACGCCGATATTGTTCACATCTGACGCTACCGTCTGACGTCATAAGAGATGCTGTAGCCCAGAATTGTAGCCGACTAACAGCGCCATCTACCGTGCGCCCCAAATCTGAAGTGTTACCAACTTTAGCACTCCTACCCTAACCCAATCTTCGCAAGAGGGTGGATGGGGTACTGGACAGGGGTACTTCCCCTGCTACAACTGAAACCTGGAGGAACGACGCGCCCTCCCGACCCCACTACCCCTAACAAAAACTTAACTCTCTCGGGTCGCCTTTTCCACCTCTTTCAAATCTGACTATCTTTTCGACGTCTGTATAGACCCTACAACGGGTGATAGGGGGCGGTAAACTTTCTTTAAAAAAACACCCAATTTTGACGTCACTAAATAAAAATTAGACAACCACTACGAAAAAAATTGGCCGCAACCTTATAACGCTTCGGTTGACTGTATCAGCCTTTAATTAGTATATCCTTTAACTAAAAGGAGGACAATTTTGTAGGATGATCCCCGCCCCCAAATTACATATCATTGTTGCGCGCTTTTTTGCGCTTTAATTTCCCAATTTGCTACGTAAATTTACGCGCTTGTTGAAGATGAATTACTTGGGCCGACGGTTTTTACTCATCCGCAATGGGTTACGCCTCTTGCCGTTTGTTTGTTGTTGTTTTTTTGCCTTTGGATTTGAATTTTTTTTTTTAGTTTTAATTTGTGCTTTGTTTTTTTTGTTTTTTTTTAATTTAGCCCAGCTTTAAGGCTATAAGATAATTTCTGCCCCTGTAGGCAATCGCCAAATGGACGCTAAAAAAATGAAGGCTCCTGCTCTTCTTTTATTTCCTCCCGGGACCACAAAAAGGCAATGCCTGGCGGCAATTTTCCAATCCTTTTCATTATTCCTGTTTTGTCTAATCGTTAATGTCTACTCTTCTTTCATTCTGGACCCGCTGAGCGCGCATTTCTTGTTGGATTACACAATTTTCGTTTTCCTTCTCAGTAATAAACATTATCATTGCTCGAAGACCCGCAAGGGGGGGAGGGGGAGGTGAAGCCTTTGACATATGTAGGAAACTGTGCAGCAAGGTCGGGTGTTCTCTCGCTCTCACTCAGAGCACGTAAAGCGGAGCCTCGGAGGGAAAATTTCATCCCTGTATCCAAAAGCCCGAAAGAGCGGCTGCGTCCTGACGTAATATTGTATCAGGGGTTATAAATCCCCCTCCCCTCATTTCTTCGAATTTAAAGCGCACTAGCAACGAGGTCGCATCACGCAGAAAATTTGTAAGAAAAGATCTGTTATGAAAGTGGTGAAGACGTGGGTATAGACGCATATCTTCCTGTAGGTATTGGGGCCGGAAGGGCAAACTGCGTGTGTTAGGGTAAGGAGGGGGCTCAAACCTTCAGATCTCGCTTGACATCCTCTTCCGGAGTTAACAAACGACAAGAAAAATAAGATGGGGAGGGCAGTGAAAAAGGCTGGGGAGGAGGTAGAATGCAGACATGTTAAAAAAAAAAACTCAACCCCAATCGGACCCACGCGGGAGGGGTGAACAATATCCATGATCTCCATATCCCGGCTGGGGGGGGGGATTAATCAGCCGCCGTCCGAGAAGAGGCTTGTACAGAAAGAGGCAGAAAAAGGGGGTTAAATGGAAACGTCTATAATAAATAAAGCCCAGGTAATCTCAAACCAGTTTGAGGTTGCCGGTGGCACTGGAGCCAGGAGAGCGTGATGCTCCTCCAAGTACCAGGTGCAACAGTCTACAGTGGCACCCCCTCGCGGGGCATTCACCCCTAAACACTCCTCTGGTTCCCTGATGTAATTCTATAATATTAATTAAGTTATTCTTTCTCCTAATTTTCGATAGGAGGTTCCCCTATTTGGGTGGGACGACGGGCAGAATACTCTGACTGCTACACTTGGTACCTTGGGGACCAGGGCATCCACCCTGCTTCATGCCCGCAGTTCAGCACCCTCTGACACGGCTCCCGTGCCCCCCCCCCTAACTAGCCAACAAAATAGCTAAAAGCATGCGCAAAAGATGTCCCAGAGTCGACCGCTCCCGGTGGAACGAACCCCCTAGGAAAGACTGTAGTCCATTGGGCCATGCTTGTGACTCCTGAACGCTGGCCTGCCCGCCCCCCAAATCCATGTGGGTGGGGGGCGAGATGGCGACCCTCCTCGAGGTAAGCGAGGATCCGAAGCTGCCTCTGATCCCGTTATCATGGTCGTCCCTGGGAGTGGGCACGGAAAACAGATCCGTGTTAGGTCCGCTTCTAGGTGAGCCCCTCACCCCCGAGGACCAAGAATAAGAGGAAGGTCTTTCTCTCTTCGACGTAGCTCCGGGTTTGGAGGTTTTTCGCCTTTGCTTCCTTTTGGAGAGGTGCCTCCAGAGGACTCTCCACTTTGCTTTCTCAGTGGCCACCAAGAACATAGGAAGCAGAGGACGCGCCGGCTCGCCCCCCTCCCCTTGCGATTGGGAAAGGTGAACCACCGCATCAACCCCCTTAGAGGGGAAAGAGGCGTCGTCGCCCTCTGGGCCTCCTTGAGACGCCTTGTTAATCCAAGGTTTGTCACTGATAGGAGCCGGCACTCCTGCTGCCCCATTCTTCCCAATTGACGTCGGCATACCCGCCGACACTTTGTGGGGGTGGGGGTCACTTTTAACCCTTAATTATATCCCATCAATTTTGGTCTACCTGCACTTGGTATCAGGAGGAACTGTTCTCAACCGGACAGGCTGCAAATTAGGGGGTTGAATTGAACTTTTTGATGGGGGCCTGGCAAGTTGTGGGGGGCACATCGTCCTCGTTCCCTCTCAGCATTCCTTTTTCTCTAGACCAGCGGTCGCCAAACTTTTTTCGCAGTGAGCCAGATAACGGAGAGAATGACGAGCACGGGCCGCATAACCATTTTGTTTAATACAATATAGTGAATACACAAAAAATAAAGACGCAACATATTTATTTACTAATAAACAAAATAAAAAATACACAAAAAATAAAGACGACAAACATTTATTTACCCCAAAAGTTATCAAAGAAGGCGTCGTTAGCAATAATATAGTATTATCACACCCAGTCTCACAAACTAAGCAGCAAAAGAGGTTAGTGAGATTTGTGAAACTGGCGTTTAGCTTTTAAGATATCATCAATATTTGTTTTCTAATTGTTGCATCCAATCAAGAGAATTGCTTTCAAATGTTCATCAGTCAGCCTCGTTCGATGTGCTGACTTCACATATAATTATATGCATATAGTTATATTTTAGCTCATTTGTGGTACAGTACAGTGCCGGATGAACTGACCTCGCGGGCTGTAGTTTGGAGACCCCTGCTCTAGACTATCGCCTCAGCCCTCTGTCTTGGTTTAACCACCTGACCAGCTACTTCTTTCCTATCAGAATTGAGGCTTTGGAACCTGAATAAACGACACTTTTTAACACCCGTAGGTCTCAAGAGACCAACTCTTGAGGGGACCTGGGTGGGCGTTAGGGCGCGAATAATGGGAATATCGGTTAAACCTCAATGACCACACTCTTACATGTAATGGGCCTGGCCACGTTCCTGTGGCCCTTCTCGCGTGCATAAGCCTCTACCCCGTCGCCTGCCTCTCTGGCTCGCCAGTCGGAAGGCGCGACCTTTGGGGAAAGACTGACCACTGGGGAACTTCTGGTCGGTGTGCATCGTTGTACAAAATTGCGAGCAGCATTTATTCAAGGCCTCCCCTTCCAGGTGGATCGCTTAAAAATCTGAAAAGCCGATACGGGATAGGCGGGAGCGGGTGGAGGAGGGCTCTAGCCCTTCCTTCTTTCCTTCCTAGTGGTTGCAAGCTCAGGAATTTTCGTGTGTTGGCAAGTCTTCATAAGCTTTCGCAAAAATTAAAATTACGTGCCTGTTTAAATTCTCGCCCGACCTTGGTGTAGGGGCGGACGAGAAGACTAGCGCCAGCACCACTCTGACCGGTAAAAGAGCTCCCCTACAACTTTTTGACTGCGTTCGTCATGGTGGTTTCTCCTTTGCCATTTTCGGAGACACCTTGGGGCATCTCCACCTCTGCGGCGGAGGTACATTCACCCTTTCTCTGTGCATTCTCAAGGACCCCTCCAAAATCCTTATAGTGGAGGTGGCGCTTCTCCTTCTCCATTCCTGAAGGGTTCGTGAGTCCTCCCTTACCCCATTTTGTAGAGTTGACTCCGGACTACTTTCCACGTTCTGCAGGACCCGCCAACAGCAAGGCCAGACAAAGGACACACCCTCATAAGGGGTATCGTCGTATGAGCCTTGACGAGGCGCCTCCTAGACCGAGGATTGTCATTCCGATGGGAGCCGGCATGCTTCCTCTCCAAATCTTCCCAATGCGGGTCGGTATGCCGGCCCTAGTGACGTTAGGCTCCTTGAGTCGGTGCCTGCCGGTTGGTATCGCTACCTAGTGAAGGCATTCGTGCCACTGGCACGACCATACGAATCGCTCATGTAGAAGGGCAAAGTCGTATTTAACCGAAGTCTGTTTAAGTTGCTCCAAGGCTGTACACGATAAGTCCTTACCGTGTGTGACCAAATGTGTCGTTACAGTGAGCTGCACCTTGCTTCCTCGAAGCAATGTGGCCCGTATCTCCTGGAGAAGGAAATCCTACCTGTTCAGATGTGAAGCTAGGGCATTTGTCCTGGCGCCCCCAGAATTGCCTCTGACGTCATATGCTTCTGACCTCTCTACTGTTACGAGAATAGTCGCTTCCACGTTCATTCGAAACCCTTATGCGAATTCTACCCCTTTCCCCACTACTATCCCTGGGAGAGCTGGTGCCAGAAAAGATTTACACCCAGCCTCGGCTAAAATCAGGGCTGCTGACCTCCAACCGGATACTCCTAAATATGTCTCACAAAGTAGGATAGAACCAAAGGAGCTTAGACTCTTACGCTCCTACCCAAGGCTGGACAGGGCGATTCAGAGACGTGGGATCCTCCAAAAGAGGGAGCCTCGTCTCCAAATGTTTCGAGGGGGAGAGTGGAAAAGACTGTCATAACGAGCCCAACCCTCCCCGATACGTCCTTGAAAGCGACAGCGCATTCACCGCCTTGTACTGCCAAGAGCGCTGGGAGTTCTGCCTCCAGCAAGCGTACGGCCATTACCGTGGGGACCTTTCCTTCAAAGAGGCCCCCCGCATATCCTCCGAGCTAGTCCAGGAGGGCATATCCCTTCAATGGAATTGCCGCGAACTCCAGGCCAAATGGGAGGAGCTGCGGAGTCTCGTCTCCTCCAGTTCACCCTCCCGGTGTATAAGGATTTTGCAACTCCACCACCACGGGATGGGGGCCGGGCAGGCGGTTGCGCGAGTTACACCTGGCTAGTAGGTATACTGTTATTTATGCGTACATTTCACAATCAGCGGACTTCGACGCGTGGGACTTGCGTTGCGTCGTGGCACGGGTGCCGATGCCCTTCTCCTACTTGGGGATGTGATTGTACACCCCTTTTGGGACTCTACGATCAACCCCAGGGGTCAAGTCCTTGCCGACATGATCGACGAGCTGGACATATGTCTTATATGTAGATGAGTTTACACATCAATGGCCGAGAAGCGCCTCTTTTTCGTGCCTTGATCTATCCCTGTGCTCTCTATATGCACAGCCTGGTTTTGGATGTTAGGTGGACGATGACCTAAATGATAGTGATCAATTTCACATTCAAATAATAATTTTAGAGACTCTACCGACTAAAAACCCGCCCAGTGATCCTTGGAACATGCGCGGTGGTAGGCATTTCAGGAATTAACTGATTATTCTGTCCCTATCGAGGAGTTTAATTTGGTGGATGAGGCACCCTCATGGCCATAGGCCTAACTACTATTCCTATAACATCTAGGTCGATTTGCATGCCGTCCTCTTCCTTGGTGGTTGGCTGAATGTGAGGCGGCTCTCATACAGAAGCGATATCCCGACGCACATGTGCTATAATAGCCACCCTAACGACTTCACTGTCGGTGAATTTTTTCGAGCTAGGGATAAGGTCCGTATATTTCAACGCACGTCCGCCGATCTTCCTGGCAGGCACACGTCTTCACTTGACCGCAAGACCCCCTCCTGCAGAGATGTAGTTGCGAGTCGTAAAGAATTCTGATATCGGCTATAGTCCAGACGATTTCCCATATGCGATATTTCGACACCGAGGTGAGTAAGAAATGGCCTTTGTTAGATTTTTTAACAAAATTTGGACATAGGCTATCGTCTCTTGGCGAATAGCTAGATACCTTGCTCGCTTTTCGCAAACTGGAAAGAGATCAATCTACCCCGGCCAGTTTCCGCCCATGCTCTCTAGACTCCTGCGTGTGCAAGTTGATGGAGAAATTGGTAAATCTTAGATTACCCCTTTTGTCTGGGTAGTGGATGCAACCCGTCTTCTGTATAGTGCGACTTACGTAAGTTTCACCCTACGTCAGATGCTATTTTCAGAGTGGAAAATGCAGTCTGCGACGCCTTGCTTCGTAACCGGCAATACGCCACGATTTTTTTCTCGATCTGGAGAAGGCCTATGATACCACATGGCGATACGATATCATGCAAACTCTACACAAGGTGGGGACGTGGGGATGTCTCCTAATCTTTCTGCCCCGTAAGGGGCGCGGCGATTTGCCTTCCTGGCGGCCAGGAAGGCCCTTGCTCCCTCTTAAGGGAGCAAGGGATGGCAGCGTCCATCGGCCCTTGCCCCATAATATTCCCCAACGGATGCCGGTTCGACGGTAGCATCTTTCATAGGGTCGAACATGGGCTCAGTGCTAAGCATAGAACCTGAATTCTCCCCTGTGAAAGCTTCTCCTCTGAGGGCGCGGGCGCCCGATTGCTTACAAGGAGAGGAAGGATCTCTTCCACCGGCTGGTGCCCCTGTGACAGCCAGAACCTTATCCATTTCAGAGAAGGTTCTGGCTGAGGCCGGCCCATCTGGTCTAGGGGCTCCGGCCGGCGGATGGGCAGAAGCGGGTTTATTCCCCGTTCTCTCATAAATATAAGAGAAATAGAGAAAAGACTAAAAAGGCTCAGGGCTCCTCTTCCTCCGCAGGAGCCACAGGGACGCACGGGGCCGGTGCCAATCAGTATACGACAGAGCCAAGACCGGCACGTACGGCCAGGCTACTCCCTCGGGTGGGGACTCCCAGACTAAGACCAAAATTGGTCAGAGCTGAGCCTCGATTACATCGGGGCTCCTCATTCAGAGGTTACCTGGCGTTTTCGAGCCCGCTAGCTTCAAACACTTCCTCGTTATTCGCTCCACTGATGGCAGCAGGAAAGATTTAGCTAGCATGATTGGTTGAGAGCGAAGGTGACCCGTTTCTCGGACGGTAGCCTTTTGGCGAATGCGTCGAATCCCTCCGAAGTGGCCATGATTAGTGCCCTTAGGGCACTTGATGGCACGCCGGTGAGTGTGACGGTTCATTCTACAATGAACTTCGTGAAAGGAGTAATTTATGCGAGGGAACTCGTGGACTACACCATAGATGAAATCACCTTTGAGCTTGCCGACCATGGAGCGGTTAGGGTCGAACGTGTGATGATAAAACGGAGAAACCTCGAGACCCACCCCTATATACTCTTCGTCACGTTCGACTGTGACGCTCCCTGAGTCGGTGCATGCCGGTTGGTACCGCTACCGCATGAATACATCCGTGCCACTGCATCGGAGGTGCTACTACTATCACCGCTTGGGCCACGTGAATCACTCCTGTAGACGCACAAAATTGGAGTTACCCTAAGTCTGTGTAAGTTGCTCCAAGGCCGCACACGATAAGTCTATATCGCGCGTGGCCAAGTGTGGCAATTGTAGAGAGCTCACCCTGCTTCTTTGAAGCAGGATTTCCTTGAGAAGGAAATCCTGGCCGTTCAGGCCCAGGATAGTCTCTGATTTCGCGAGGCTACGGATCTGGTGTTGGCGCGCCCGTCTCTGTCAGGGACGTCTTGTGCCTCAATGTTAAGAAAGATACCCTGTGTTCCTGGCCCATCCAGGCCTAAGAGCACGGCCGTTTCCGCGTTCATTCGTAACCTCTATGATTGGTCTACCCACCCTGGGTCTTCCTCTAGTAGAGCTGGCGGCATAAAGGGTTCACACCCAGTCCCCGGCAACTTATGCCCAAGTAGGCAGTCGCCAGATGGGCTCGTGAAAAAAAATACACCTAGTCCTGGCTGAAATCAGGGTTTCCCCTCCTGCCCCAAGCGTGACCGTTTCCAGTAAAGCGGAATGGCCGCGCGCCTCCGCCGGGTCGTTAGACTCACAGGAGGGAACACCCCTGAATCTGGTCGTGAGTACATCTTACGGGATTCTTAAAACTGCACCCCGAAGGAAGCCTCAGCTCCTTCGCCTACATCCGGTGGTAGGTTGTGTGGCTCGGAGACGGTGGATCCTCCTAAAGAGGGACTCTATCGGCCGAAGCTGCTCCACCTGCGTAAGGTTTCGTAACGCAGGGAGGAAAAGACTGGCATGGCTAGCCCAACTTCCCCCGATAAGTCCTTGAATATGACAGCACCTTCACCGCAGTGTCAGGCCAACAGCGCTTAGAATTATGCCTCCGGGAAGCTTACGGCCATTTCCGTGAGGGTCTTCTCTTCGAAGATCCCCCGAAGCTAGTCCTGGAGGGCATATTCATTCAATGGAATTGCCGCGCGGACTCCGGGTCAGTTAGGAGGCTCGTTTCCTCATGTTTCCCGTTTTGCGATCTTTTTGCAGGAGACCATGGTGGGCGCGTGCCTCCTACCTACCCGACCGGGGTATAAGGATTTTGCGACCCCACCACCACGCGATGGGGGCCGGGCTGGAGGATGCGAAATTTACACCCGACATGACTCCGTTCTTTTCTGTTTTAGATACCTTCTTTCAGGCAGTAGCTGTGCAGCTGCACCTGGATAGGAGGTATAGTGTTATTTCTGCGTACATTCCACCGTCAGCTGACTTCGACGCGGGGGACTCCCGCCGCGTGGTGGCACGGTTGCCAAGGCCCTTTCTCTTGCTCGGGACTTGAATGGGAGATAAGTGTCATAAATGTGGATAAGTTTATGCATCCCTGACCAAGAACCGCTTCATTTTCCTGCCTTGATCTATCTTTGTTCTCTCCAGATGCACAGCCTGATTTTAGGTAGTGGGTGGCCGATGCCCCCATAGTATTGATCACTTTCCCATTCAAATATCATTTTCTGGGCTACTACCGCCCGAGAGCCCGCTCCGGTGCTGGTTGGCACGGGCGCGGTGGTCCGCATTTCTGGAAATGACCAATTTCTCTCTCACTCGAGGAGTTTCGGTCGGTAGATGAGGCTGGTGAGTTCTTCTCGGGCAACCTCATCGCCGTGGGTCTAACTACTATTCCTAGAACATCTGGCCGTTTTGCACGCCGACCGCTCCCGTGGTGTGAGACTCCCCTTAAACAAAAGCGTTATGCCTACATCCGCTATAAGCGCCGCCCGAACGACTTCACCATCAATTTCGTCGAGCTAGGGCTAGGTTCCGGTATATTTCGAAGCACGCCCGCCGCTCTTCTTGGCGGGCATACGTGTCTTCACTTAACGGGAATACTCCTCTAGCAGAGGTGTGCAAGCGAGTCAAAAGAATTCGGGGCAAGTTCTCGCAGGACCCCTCCCGTTCTCCAGGAGAATGGGACCGCAGTCTCGGACCCCGTGTCCGTGGCGGAATCTTTAGCAACCGCTTCGTCAACAGTCTCTAGCTGGGAATCTGCTCTGCCAGCATTTATTTCTTGTCGTGATGTCGCGGAAGGCCGCCGCCTGGACCTTTCCTCCAGAGGCAGAGAAGACGTTAACGACAGGTTTACTTTGAGTGAGTTGCGTTCCACTCTCTCTTCGGGAGCGGACACCGCCCCTGATCGGGACGATATCCCGTAGGACATGCTTTGACATATGAATGAGCAAGGCAGGGCTTTTCTGTTAGATTTGTTCAACAGGATCTGCGTAGAGGATATCCTCCCAGATTCCTGGCTAATCGAGACTGTGCTCGCTTTTCGAGCCGTGCCGGTTTCCGCCCAATCTCTCTAACCTCCTGCGTGTGCAAGTTGATGGAGAAATTGGTAAATGTTAGATTAGCTTTTTTTATGGACAGCGAGGCCATCTGTCTTTTTCACAGTGCGGCTTCCGCAAGTTCCACCCTACGTCGGATGTTCTGCTCTGACTGGAAAATGCCATCTGCAAGGCCTTCCTTCGTAGACAGGAAGGCCTCCTAGATGGAGATTCTCCATACGATGAGGGGTGAGGGTACTCTCCTTATCTTTAGATCTGAATTTTTGCGAGATCGTTGATTCCGCGTACGGGTGGGGGGGAAGCCCTCTCTGGCCCAATGGAGCAGGATGAGGGTGTCCCGCAGGTAAGCGTCCTCAGTGTCACACTTTTTGCCCTGAGCATCAACGGCATCACCTCGGTGCTGCCGGAAGATGTTCTCGCTACGCTCTACGTGGACGACCTTTCGATCTCTTTTGGCGCGGCCCAGATGCCAACTCTGGAGCGTCGACTCCAACAGGCATTGAACCGCGTCTTTCGCTACGCTGAAGCGCACAGGCTTCGGTTTTCTTTGGCCAAGAATAAGGTAGGGCATTTCTGCCGTGATCCACGGCTCTACCCAGACCCAGACTTGTTTCGTAATGGGGTGGAGCTGAAGGTGGTGGACTGGCACCGTTTCCTTGGTCTTGTATTTGACCGACGCCTCACCTGGGTGGCTTATATACCCATCCTTATTGTACCGCGTCGTGATATTCTTCGTTCCGTGACGTTCAGCGCTTGGGGCGCTGATAGTGCTACTCCCTTACTTTTTTATCGATCCTTTGTTCGTTCGAAGCTCGACTACGGATGCGAGTTTTATGCATCCGCAGCCGAGCGTGTATTGCGGAAGGTGAACTCGATCCACCGCATCGGCCTTCACCCGGCGACCGGTGCCTTCCGCACTTCCCACATTGAGAGCCTACTTGTTGATGCTGGAGGGATGTCACTCGCTCTGCACCGTGTACGGTGCATTATTCGCATGTACAGCTCTCACTGCATTGGCAGCTAATCTTGACGGTGCCTATGCCGCTAGCAAACTTATTCGAGAGATAGGTATAGCTCTTGGTCCGGTGGCACCCCTGATTCTGCCCAGGACCTCACCCTGGAGGGTATCACCTTTGACTAATTGTCGCCACGCCTCTGCTCCCAAAGCATCTGCAGCGCCGAGAGTATTGCATTCCCTTTTTTGGAGCACACTTCTTGTCACGCTGGTTCCTTGTCAGTTTATACGGATTGCTCTAAGGCCGAGGAATGAGTCGTTCTCCACGCCGTATTCCATCTGTTCCAAGTCAGCGGGGCTCTGTCAGGCGCTGCGTCTGTCTTAACGGCCGAGCTGCTTGCAATATACCGCTCGGTATGGGAGATAATGTCACATGGCCTCTTCGGAGACCGTATTGCGATCTTTAACGACTTAGAAAGCACCCTGAGTGCTCTCGGATTATTGGAATCTCCACACTCCCTTGTTGTTGGCATCCCTGACGCTACTGTTGCCGCGACTCGGGTGGATGTCCAGATTATATTCTGCTTGGTTCCTGGAAATGTGTGAATTGCGGGGAATGAGTGCGCCAGAGTCCGCGATCACTGGGCGACCAGTCCAGCGTTTAGCTCTTCCTCATACCGACCACATGCCAGAAATTTGTGCAGCCCTCGCGGTTCCTTGGTAAAGGAGATGGGAGACGGCCGAGGGGAAATTAAAGTTGCGTACCATTACGCCGCGACTCTTCCCATCCACCTACCACCGATGCCGCGACTTCTTCAGGTCTCTTTCTGTCATCTCCGAATTGGACACACTCGCGGGACGCACCGCCATTTGATGGAGCGCTCGTCTGCCCTCGCATGCGATGGCTGTGTTGCTTCCAGACTTTTCGGCATATTCTAGTTTAATGTCCCTGTCTGACTGATCTTCGCGCACGTTACCGGTCCCGGTACCGGAACGAGCGGGGGCGCTGCCGCTTGTCCCTTATACTCTCAACGAATTCGTGCACACATACTTGTGGGCTTTCTGGAGAATTCCGGCCTCCTCCATTTTATTTAACTCTTTGGTTTTGGTCGCATGATCCTGCGTCGGGGAGGCCCTCCTCCCCCCCCCCGACTCCTGGTCGTCCTTGTTTCTTCCTATTGCCCTTATTTTTTTATGTTTTTTACTTTTTGCCTTTTGTTTGGTTTGCTTTATCAAATTTTTAAACTAGCCAATACTATGCTGAAATTTAGTTACGGCGATCTATGCCCCTGGTTGCAGTCGCCAGATGGGCGTGTTAAAAAACTGCTAGAGCTTGGAAAGTGTTCATAGCTTCGATTTGAATGAAAATGGGAAGGAGCAATGGTGCAGTAATTGGATAAAAGAATACTAGTGTGTGGTTACAACAACATATGTAACTATTTCCATCATTTAAACTACCCTCACCTAAAAAAAAACAACTAAAAGATAACCATAACCTTGAGGATATCGCCACTCCTTATCGAGAGGTTAAGTGGCGTCTTTGAACCGCCGGTTTTAAACTGGTTCTAATCGCCCGTTCTATTGATAGAGCAGGGTTGCCCGACGGAGATACGTTCCATCAGCGTCAGTTCTTAGATAGGGTTTTCGGTAGAGAACCCAAGATCTGCCGTTTTTCGCTCGTGAGCCTTCTAGGTTAACGCGGCCGATCCCGACCAGCTACCCCATTGTGCACTCTACGGACCCTCGGTGGAGGCTGCGCATTGTACACCTGGATAGAAGGTATCATGTTTCTAAATGGTGTCCCTAATCACGCGTTCCTTAGCTAATGCTTTCAACGAGAGAAACAACAGTTTCCTGCTTGATTTGTCAAAGTGGTAAATGGTCTCAAGGTTTGGCCTGCGGTAGTCATCGATCTGTGACCACTAAATATTTTCTTGTAGAGTTACTTGCGGAGTTCCGCCGCGTCGTAATACGGTTGCAGATGTTCCTTCCGAATCCTGGAATTAACTTATATTAAATCCAATAGGCCAAATCTTAATTATAATCTGCCTTTCGTCTCCCTCCTATCTAACAACCAACTACTTTTTTCTTATTTTTCCTTAGCGTACTTTTTTTCTTCATCTTTTCTCTCTTCCTTGCCTCTTCTCTCGAGTGACCCATAAGATTTTCGTTTGCGGGTATTTTTTACCTATCCCTAATTCTGTTTACGTGCTGTTTTATTTTTTTTTTTTATTTATTACCACAGTTTCGGTTATTATTTTCTATTTCAATTGTATATATGCATATTTGTCGACGCTAATGTATGCGCATGGACACTCCCTATTCTCGTCAACAGCCCCTACCGTGATTCGAACATGCTACCTAATGCGTCGAAGCCCGGTTCTTACTTGTTACCACTGAACACGATGGACAAAATGAAACGCTAGTTGGAATGATTTAAGAGCTTCGGGGAAAGATAATGACACAACCTTGCTTTCGTTGAACCTCTTTGGATATAACTATTATTATTACTAACAACAATCTCGTTGTTTTGTAACACTTTTGGCCCACTTTCCGCCAAGCTACGGATTTCGCATTCTTAGAATAAACCCGCGGCGTAACGGCATTTCGCTCAATACTGTTGCATCTCTCAGCCAGAGACAGGTGGATTCCGCGTTCAATGGTGACGTCACCTGCGCCGCCCTCTAGCTTAAGAGAGGGGTGGGAACTGAACCATTTTCCCACAGCGAATGCTGCGGGTATTTTTTTTTACCTTTTTATTCGTATGTGTAATCAAAATTAGCTTTATCTATTATATAATCGCTAGAGGGTGTCGTGTAGCAACCGTGCTGCAGCTGAAATCTAGATGCTTGCTCTCCCGGCCCCTTCGCCAGCAGGGGGATCTGTTTAATCGTAGGGGATCACCCGTCAACCAAGTCCATAACCTCTAACGTAGTGTATATATTATGCAGAATTCGCGGGTTGCATACCTTTCCCACCTTCCTCATTACCCAATCACCACTTAACAAAGTTCTTATAAACATTCCCTTCGGTTTACACTTCTAGTTTGAAGTTAAAAATAATAACGATTTCAGTTCTTTCATAAAAAAAGAAGAAGAAATGGGAAACTATTTTAAATCCTTTTTCTTTCGTCAAAACGGACCCCAAATGCGTCGTACAAACATTGCAATTCGTCCTCATGACAGAGGTGGGCTCAGTTAATCCTTACTTCCATTGTTTGTTTTTTTCTCATTTTTTGGTCCTTTATAATTCTGGTAATTTTGATCTTTTTTATAGTTTGGGCAGTTTTGATGTAGTTTTAGAGCAAAGAGACGTTTTATGTATTGTTTTATAATAATAACGTTAACGTTTTAGCGTAACATGCATTAAATTTAACGGATTAACCGTGCTGACGTCTGCTTCATGAATATTTTCAACCACCCTGATGTTATAGGTCAATTTTATGTAGTCAATAGACATTTATGGGTCCTTGTGCTCCCGCAAGGTGGTGACCCCGTGTAGGCAGTTATACCTAGCATCTAAATGAGTTACACCCCCCCCCCTCACCCTGCACCCCCGGTTAGTATCAAAACTACCTGGCCTTTACTTTTTTCCTTTAGACATCGCCATTTTTACCCTATGGTCCTACCTTCTTTCCAAGACCCTTCTCACCTATTTTCTTGGCCGCAGATGGTTTTGTAGGTTAGTCGCGGACCAGTTTCCATACAGACATCTTTGCCACCCTTTTTTCATCTTCCCCCCGCGAGGGGGTGTCGGGTGTTGCATGGCCAACTATGCCGCAGCTGACATCTGTAGGATTGCGTACTTTCGCGGCCGCAATTCCCCACAGTTGCTCGCCCTGATGGTCCCAATGCCCTCGTGTGCCTCTCGCCCCCCCCCCGATCTCAATGCCCACTATTGCGTCCCCTCCCGTCCCCAATGCCAGCAGGGGTATCTGCAGCTTTATATTTTTTACATCTCTTCTCCTCTTCAATCTTCATTACTTTCTTTACAGTTTTCTTCTTACCAACTTTCTGCTGGAGGGGATCTCGTTGGTTTTCGATTAAAAAAATACTAAAAATAAATTATAAATCATCTCCCTCCCCAGGGAAAGCTTGAAATATGTACATATATCTATTTCTATGTTCTACTTCTCTCCGCTCTATCTCCTCTTCACTCCCTTCCCAACAGAGTACCCGTTGACACTTGCCGTCTTTTTTGTGTGTGTTTTTTGCGCCTTTTCTTTTCCATATAATAACTGGATGGGCCGTCTCGGAGGCTGGGGACCCCCCCCCCCCCCGCTTCCCCGTGCATGCCTCGCTCGCGTCCGCGCATTTAGCCACAGTGCCTTAAAGTCCATTCATGGTGATAGTCGATAATTTTATATTGCTCAGTCGTGCCGAGTCCTGAACCCGTCTGAGTTGTACTCTCTGGTTTCCTTCCTCACCTACCTAATTCTCCTTGATTCCAGGGTTGACTAACACCTCCCAAGGGGGTGTGAGAAAACTCTACAATGGGTGGGCATCATATGGCCCGGTTGGGGCCCTTGCTCGCCCGTCGGTCCTTAGGACTATTACATAGAAAATTGTACGAGTTGAAGAGAGTGCGATTTGCTTCGAACAAAAACACGTCCGTTGAATATAAGCCGATCAAATCCATTCTTGTGGCCAATAGAGGTAAGGATGTTCAATTTGTTTGAGCTTTATTTTTAGGTAAAATAGTTTTGTGGTGATTCCTGACGCAGGGATGGTGAGGGAAGGCAGATCATAACATTTAATTGAAGGTCATTTGTGTATAACTTTGGAAAATGTGAGGGTTGCAGCTTAAACGATCTTCTTTATGAGCGTAATTAAGGACAGTTTTATATCAGAGTTCCTAAATTAAGTTTCTTGTAATTTATGTAAAGGATGTAATATAAATTCAAAATACGGATCCTTAATACATCGTACTTATCTATGGATGCAACGTGCGTCTAAAGTCGTACATCCGAGTCTCGGTCCTTTTGAGTATGAACTCTTTTCATGTTGGTTAACTCTATCCCAGTCTTAGTATTCAGGGTTAGTGAGATCTGGTACGAGTCTTGCCACTTCCCTCCTAACTTTACTATGAGTGCTACGGAGAAGCACTTGCCTTCGTTGCCAAACCGGTCCGAGTGTAGGAGAATTGCGAGGCCTTTCGCATCCCAAATAGTCTATTCGAGTTAGTGTACCCCGATTAACTTCACTTTATTCCCGAACCTCTATTCAACATCTCTTAGAAATGTCTATAGTTTTCTATTTTTATTGATAAATTCGAACTCGCTCCTTCGGATAGTCCTGGTCGTTCTAGTTCCATTTACTCCCGACATGAAGGCCTCGGTGGTGAGAGGGGGGGGGGGGGGGGGCGTCACTACTGCCAACGAATTGTTGAGTCCTCTGTCTGTTGCGAAGGTATCATTAAAGTGTGTAACGTCTAGAGCTCTTGCAAGGCGTTAATTTCTGACGTCCAGGCGGGGGTTTACTCACAGCGCCCTCGGACGAAACTATCAACGGCGTCACGAGTTGGTCGCCCATTGTTTCGGATACGCTGACACCCTCGCGGGGGTAAGTAGCTCCGCACGCATCATCATGTACACAAGCATTCACAACACAGGCTATCATTTCTCTTCTCAACACAACATACCCACACTCTCTTCTGTTCTGGAACCTTACCGATGGAGTACGAGTGTCCCCTCTGAAGGCCATTCATATTATCCACATACTGCGCCCCCTTGGGTTATAAAGGGTTCCACCATCGCTGTTTGGTGTAAAAAGACAATATAACCCCTCAACGAGCCCGGCGCCTGACGCCTTTTGGAATCGAGAGGGATTGTCATTCGGATCTTTATTCGCATTTCATTATCCGATTGGGTGATCTCATTCACGACGCACTGGCGCTACTTACATACCTACGTACGTACACAGAATAAGGAAATAATGAAGCAGCGGTAAACAAACAAATGCTGCACCAGAATTGTCAACCATCAACACCAAGGATAGGTACGGCCTAGCTTAGTATGAAATTGAAATATCGCTTCCCTACTGAACGAAGTTAAACCACATCGAGTGTGGTTAGTCCCCGCATGGATTATCTATTCGACTTGACTTTGGAGTTCCCACGTTAAGCTTTAGGTCCCAGCTGAAAAAGTCCTAAAAAAAAGTGGGAATCGGTGGTAAAACAGACAAAAAAACGAAGGAAGCTTGGCAAAAGTGCATTTCACCTCGCGAAATGAGTACCTCTGAATGCCACAAAAACTCGCTCGACAGCGGGCTCATTCGTAATCATAGTCCGATATCGATGAATGGTATCAATCGAAACTTAGTTCGGTTCGACAACAACACATGATTTTGCTTGATCATGGAACTTATCATACTTTCGCGTCTACCGATAAGCCTCGAATCAAGAAAAAGCGGATTTTCAAAAGTAGTTACTGTATTTTTTTGTTGTAGAACCCATATCACACTTCCTAACACATGCCTCCTCCCCTGGATGTATGGTAGGGTGCAAGTTGAGATTTGTGCTGAATATGGCTTGGTCGGATTATCCTTTTTTAGTATCTAACGAATGTAGGCTTTGCATAGGTAATCCACTTAAAACTCCCCCCGCCATTCTTTTTGCACTTCCACTCGTGAGCAACGTCATTCTTTTTGACAGTTGCCCAGTAACGATACAGGTCAACATTTCTCTTCTGTTCATAATTTTATTTCGGATGTTGTGAACGAACTTTGATCAGTGATCATCTCTGGAGTTTGTTTTGCGTCTCAGGTTTCAATTACAACCTCATTGATAAGTCGTGCGTCATTGTTTACATGGTCCACATAGCACTAATTCAAAAAGTTTTCTTTTTTTCCTTTAAGTATATAATTTATCTTTACGCGTGTTGATTTGGTTGCTAACCACAGTTTCTGCAGAGTTTTATTGCAATAATAGATACGACCTAGTGGTAATATTAATTGTTCAAGTAACAGTTAACTAGGTCGATTCTCGAGTCTGTCGGTCACTTTTAGTTGCTGTACCTTTAAGAAATATTTTATGGTTTCTTTGGAATTATTTTTTTGTTTCTTCGGAAGTTCCTAGTTCCTGTTTCTCGTGATTCTTTTAATTAAATTTAAAGCGAGAACCAACGAGGGCGTCTCCCGCAGAAAGTTTATAAAGGAGAGCCGTTCAGAGAGGAAAAAATGTGTCCAAGATATATTACCCGCAGATCCTGTGTGGGTATATATCTCATTCGGGCATGCAATCTTCCAGATGTTACCTGCTGCATACAGACCCCTAAAAATCCGTGGTAGGGTACACACTAGAGCTGTTTATTCGGAAGTTCTAATACTGTTTTCCTAGAAGTTCTGTTTCATGATATTTTTGTTAGTTTAGTTAATTGCGCCACCCATCCCTTTTGAATCGTGCGCGAACTCCGCCGATCCCATAATGAAATTTACATAAAGATTAGAATGATAATCGATGGCCAGCCCGAGGGCACCATGAGTTGGTCTTCCTGAGAGAATAAGGTGCAGACAAAGCGGTAATAGCGTACCCACCCACCCCATCTCCCCATCACACAGAAAACCCTTCTTGGCGCAAGGCATGACCACTCCTTCCGCGTCAGCAGAATGCAGATATGGAAACCCCCTTGGCTCTTCGGGGCGGAAGAGTGATGTGTTGTGTGCGCGAACAGAGTAGGAAGAGACAGTGATGTTGTGATTAGATGCTCGTGTGTTTGTGATAACGTAAGTGGTTGGAGCTGGATGCGCGTATGCCCAGATTCGACCCCCGTCCCCTTTCCTGTTTGGACGGCTGCCTCATGCGAGTGCCTGGAATCGAACCCGGTACCTCCAGGTGGAGAAATGCAACGCATCATCCACGAGGCTGGCGAAAGCTACGAGTTCTGGCATGTTTTTATGCTCCAAGGTGATTCAGGTTCATAGTTCCGAATACCTGGGGGTGCTTAAATGCCCCCCCCCCCTTCCTCTATTCCCAGTATATTCTAAAGTAAGAGCTGAGGCGGACGATGCTTCTTGCTCTTGCGTTCGTTCTCTCTTGTTCCTACTTTTGAGCGCGGATCTGTTTTTCGGCCTTCTGTCTGAATAAGGTTTATATTGTGGTACGTCCTTTTTAACATTTACACTCTTTCTATTTCCCCTTTGCCTTTAGCCCCCCCATTATCCTTTTTTTTACATTGAATAAAAATGTTATCGTTGGTTAATTTCTCATTTTTCATTATATTCACTTCTCAGAGTTTTGGAAAT
The DNA here is from genome assembly GCA_963969495.1 of Ceratothoa steindachneri. NCBI lineage: Eukaryota > Metazoa > Arthropoda > Malacostraca > Isopoda > Cymothoidae > Ceratothoa > Ceratothoa steindachneri. The sequence goes on from OZ018326.1 coordinate 137,667,187, forward strand.
GCATCTTTCCGTTCCGGCATTTAAAGGGTGTTTATTTCCCATTCTCCCCACTAAGCACCATGTCCTCGTTAGTTCCTTTCACTTTCCGTTTCCAATGAATCGGTTCTCTCAAATCTGGTGTGGCCCCCGTTGGTTGCCGCCCTCGATCTCATAATCAATCGAGGCGTGTCTGTCTGCGACAGCTTCTGAAAGGAAAGCAGTGGCGCTGCAGGTAGTCAGATATAAATAAAGCCGTAAATCGCGTAAAATCCGAAATTAATCAGAAGGAAATTGACGGTGCGGAATGCAATTCATTCTGACAAGATCTTTACTTCTGCCATAGCCATGAGCCTCACATTCTAGTACAATGAAACGGGTGCATTGTTTGAATGATGGTAGGCCTACGCTGTTCTGGCAAGTTGAGTGGCAAATACGTATAGCTGTTCAAACTGTCGTAGTGTTGTATATTGGTGAGTCGCACATCGATAATACAGCTCTGTCGGAGTTAGCAGTTACACATCGACAACACTTATAGCTTTGCTGGTTAGAGCGGTGCCTCAAGATTGAGCGTCGGCTTTTGTCCTTTTTTCTCGTTACCATAACTATTTCAACTCTAATTTCAGCTATAGTTAAGTCTAGCTTTCAAGTTGCTGATTTTTCAAAGTTTATCATCTCTCAGCGATTTGAAGTTTAATCCACTTTAAGATTTGATATATAATACTTTATTAAGCTTTATTTTTGTTCTAAAACTTTACTTTCGAATAAAAGCTATTAATTTGAACTTATTCCATTTTTTTTATAAGCCTAATCTTATAAACCGTCTTGATTGTGCTCGCGCTATGCTTTTGTATAACAAATTTCATAACTTTTGTTTTTGGTCTGTCCAAGAACCATCACTAATATTGACCTGATTTTAAAATTATTTTCTATGGTAACATTTCAGGAGTGTGACGAGTAATTTGTTTTCTTATATTTTTATGGATCTTGGTCAAGATATCCAGAAAGCCAAAATCCCGAATCACCAAAATCTCAACAAACCAAGTATTAAACTTATACAAGTAAACATTGTCTTTAAAATGGCAATCTGTACTACGAACCCTTCAATAATATGGATGCATTTTTTAAAATCGTAACTTTTTCTTTGAAAAGGCCTAATAAATTCAACACCTCTTTAATAGTAACGGATAAATATAGCCTAACCAACGTGGCAAAAGGATTAAAGCCGTTGTCAGAGACTGAACACCGACCAATTTGGGAATATCTTTGAGCTCCTATCTCCTTTTAATCACTTTTCGCGTTGATTTTTTTTTTTTTATTTGCTACCTCTCTTTTGTAACTTGAAATAAATACAACTGCTTTACTTTTTAAAAATTTGAGTCCCTAGCTTTTATAAAGAAAGGTTGGTAAACTTTTGGAAATACTCGTATACTAAATTTACAACGTAACCTAAACTAAGCTACAGTACGCCATATCTTTATCTTTTAAAAGAAAATTTGAGGCTCGGCAAATCACCGCATTTATGTAATTAAAGAAATGGAAGTCCGCGTTTCGGGATTTGGGCCAGCACAGGATTTTTAGGTCAGCGAGAGAATGGCCGAATACCTCCCCCTACCCCCTTATCGCATTGTATCCCTTGATTTTTTTCACACCCTTCCAATTACTCGGTTAATTTGTATTCTCTACTTATGTAGGTTTCTCGGTCATATCATTTTATCTTAAAGTTGTACAATAAATTCATAACTTTAATAAATTATCAGTAAATTGCTTTGAAATTAACGAACATTTTAAATGAAAATTTAGAGTCTAGGATTCCATACAAAATGATTACATTTCTCAGGACAGATAAGACCTGTTTCTTGTTGTACTCGTTGACCTTGACGTGCCTCTAATTATCGCCATTGGCTTTCAGATGTGTAGAGATTTCGTAACTTAAAATTTTAAATGCCCTTGTCAGTCTTGATCCTAAGGGCATCCTTCCTTTGTTTAAAAGAAATTATCTTTTAGCCCCAAAGCTTGTTTGTATTACTAATTTTAATTGGACGTGGCTGTTTTCTAAATATGTGGAGATGGCGAATCTTACTCCGATTCCAAGAACTTCTGTCCCTTCTAATTCACCTCGGAATCGTCTCCAATTTCATTAATATCTTGCATTTATAAAATTTGCACAAAAAAAGATTTCTAATTGAACATTGATGGAATTTATCACTTCTTGACTCTTATTAATCATCCCATTTTATAAGTTACAACTACTTGATCCGAGCACTTCCTTTTTTAAAAAGATGGACAAGCAAACCTTCTTATACCTGGTGTCAGACAAGGTTCAATTTTCGAACCTCTCCTTTTTCTTATTTTTACGTCGGACTTGCGGAATGTTAACTAATCATTTCGTGCCTGGTGCGGATGGTGTAGTAATGCCTCGGATTTTTTACGCTAGTAATACCGATGTAGGCTTTTTTTTTTTAAAGGTAGTAATGCCTAGGAAAGGTTCCAAAAAAATGGTGTTTGGATGCTACATGAACTGTGTGAAGGACACCATTCACAACATGCGAATATTGTTTCATTTCTATTGGCTCGAAATTCCCATGATCCATTTCTGGACAGAATTCTTATTCGAGATGAAAAGCCGGTTCTTCACTGTAATATTAAGCCCCAAAACAATGACAAACAAAAACACATTCCTACTCCTTGAGGTGGTTTCCAACATTAGAAGGCTATGATTTGCATATGGTGGTATGCGAAATAATTTTTCAATATGAGCTCCTCAATAATATGCCAGCAATTACTGCAAACTTAAATGTTCCAAAATTGCAACGTCCTCCTCTATAACGAAACATGTTCGCACGTGGCACGTTTGATCCAAAAATAAAAATATTAGGTTGGAAAGTCCTTCCTCATCCTCCATATTTATCGTACCTTGCATCATCAAAAAGAGAGAAGGAAGCAGAACGATAAAGATATTTAGCTGACTATATACAAACCCAGCCAACGAAATAACCAACCAAGACACCAGATTGATACTCTAATAAGACAACCGAATTTAAACAACTAAAATAGGAAGAAACAACCGACTAAGAAGAGAACACAGATCAAAAGTGTAAACAGAAATAATACGAACAAAATGAACTAACGGTGTAATAAGTGAACTATATTAAAAAGTTTAACAAAAATGATAGTGAAGTGAAAGTTAATAGTAAAACAAGTGAACAAAGTGAAATAGCGAAAAACGTGATAACAACAAGAGAAAGTGAAACAAAGGAAAGTAAAAACAAGTAACATAACAATACATAAACAAAGCTCCGAGCTAAGATAACTCAAAACGGCATGAATGCTACAATAAACACATGAATGAAAGATGAAGAGAAGAAGGGAACAGAGATTAGGCGGTCCTCCCGCTTCTGTATGAGGAACATAGGTGCTAAAAGTGTGAGAAAGGAAGTAAGAATGATGAGCAAATGCATGACAGTGGTTCGGAATCCACGTTAATCAGCAGCCCCCCCTCCCTTGTCCTTCGGGCGAGGGTATTCCACCCTTTCCACCTTTGACTACCGAGGTTGCTTAATCTGCCTCCTCACCAATCTGTCCTCTTTTACCTCAATACTTTACGTCTCCCACAGCTATAAACCCTCTTCTAAAGCTTGTTCCCGACTTCCCACGAAGCACTTCACTTTCTCCAGGAGCAAGTCGGTCGCGGGCCTCCTCCTCTTCTGTGCCCCCCCTCCCCCCCTCGATCGTGGGAGAGGTACACAGGGAAGGAGTAACCGCGAGCCGTACCTTTTCTCCCCCTAAAAAAAGAGATTACCATTTATTTAAGTCATTAAAACATCACCTAAATGGTAAAGTTTACTCTGATATGAAGGGAATTGGAAAAGGATTCCCTCACTTCACAATTGATTGAATTCTTCAAGAAAGGTAATCCACTGCTTATTTAAACGATGGGAGCGCGCTGCCAATAATGATGGGAACTACTTTGCTCACCTAATGTAATTTGTATATTAAAAATATTATTTCCTTTTTTTTCAAAAGCGACCTTAATTTCTTGACAGTTGCCCTTTTCAAAGCATATTTGGAATGTTGTAGCTTTGTTAGCTTGCGAAATTGGTGTTCACCGCAAATGCTCATAAATTTTCAATTCCATCGGTATCACTAAAAACTGCTGCTATTTGCTTTTGTTGGTTGTATTTTAAAAGTACTACTTCCCAGTTTGACTTCTGTGGTTGTTGCCCATATTAATTTACTAGAACGTCTTGTTTTTAAAATTGAAGTTTTAATCCTTGATTAAACAATGTTGCTTTTGTGTATGTTCTGCAAAATTGTCAACACTTCGCGTCTTTCAATTCATTTATTACTCACCATCATCGCCCATAGTGTATTACTGCATGCAGTATGAAACCTCAACTCTAAATTGTTCCAATCGAGCCCTTCCTACACTAGTCGGTTTGGGTTGTTTTATTCCAACTTCTGTTTTAACTTGGTATAAATTGGAAACTGAGGGTCTTCAATTAGTTGCTATACAGCATTTTAAATCGAGGCGAAACAATTTTTTCAAGTCTTCTTTTATTTTATATTGTTCTGACTTTTAAATGTTTTCTAATTTTTGTTTTGTCACTGTAATCCAAGGCTATGAACCTGAAAAGACTTTCGAAGAAGCTACTGGCTACCACTTTAATACTTGTAATATTTATCAGAATTAATATCGCGAGTGTTGTGAGCAGACGACCCGAATTCGATTCTTGGTCAATGGACTTTAACACTTTGGTTGAAGTTCTTTTTGATTCAAATTTGAAAACACAGCACTTTTTCTCAGGCAAAAGAGAAGTAGAGTTCCAATGAGTTCAATGCTATCCAGGGTACAGATTGGGCAAGATATTCCAGAGCGAAAATAAGACAAGTTAAAAAATATATAGAAAAACGAGAGTTGATACAGCAGACTGAATCCTGAGACCACATTTCGAAAGTACAAAAAAAACAAAGGCGTTATTTGATGAGATTTGTAGTTTTTAATTAATATTGACAAAAAGTAAAAAATGTTCATTCGGGCGATTTCTTGCCACAAGAAAAATTCTCACGCGTCTTTTTTTTCCCTCTTATATTAATAATATGCTAAAGTCCAGCATCAAAAACAAAATGATTTGTCAATGTTTTATAGGAAAAATTTGAATGGTAAAATCCTTTGCAACTTCTTTTAAATCAAACAAAACGGGAATCTCTTGGCTTTGCTCAAGTCATACAGATAGTTTCCAGATATTAAATTGACGAAGTAGAATATAATAAATATTATGAAATTAAAAGTTAAGTGTAACTCTAAGAAATAATTATCTTCTAGTAAAAAGCTATATAGAAACAAAATGAGAATAATAGAAAAGATTAAGACTGAAAGAGATTGCAGAAATAAATATTATCGACTGTAAATTCTTGGAATGGAATTAAAAAATTTTCACTTTAATTGGATTGATCGAAAAAGGTTCACTTTCTGGGTTCGTTTCCGGAATATTACGTCTGTGCGCTCCACGCCACGGAGTTGTAAGCTCTCTTATTTGACTTTTTGGCGCTCTTGCGGGCCTACATGGCATAAGAGATTTTGAAATTCCTTCTACCAAACTAAGTGTTCTCATCACTAGATTTGACAAAGGGGTGGGGTGGAAATGTGGAGTCTTGTAATAAAATTTGCTTTTATTTCATATTTTCCCTCTGTTTTCACACTAGCTGGGTAAACGTTTTTCAAGCTACGGATGATTCACTTAAAACTCAACCACCGTTCTTATTTTTTTCATTTTCCATCCCTATTTATCCAGTCCTGAGGGGGCTGGACTGAAAGGGGACTTTAGCTTAGAAAGTCACCTTATAAAACTTCCTGTGATTAACCTCTTTAAGAGCAGGATATTCAACTTTGACAGGCCTCTGACGTGCAGCTATAACAGGATCAATAGAAACAAAAGTATATTTCGACGATCTGTTAATTAATCATTGGGTGAGGTTGTTTATGCAGTGTGGAATTTCCCGTTATAGTTGCAACGCAATATCAGTTAAAGAGGATAATTTTACCTTTTTAATAAGGTGCCATTGATGCTTCAAAAGGACGAATGCTTACAGCATTATTATACTAATGTAAGCGTTATTCTGAGTGGTATGCTAAAATGACCACAGCAATATTCTGAAAATCTTGGTTATCTACATGTAGAGGCTAAACCCCCAAAAAACATCCGCCTCAGACAGTTTCTGTTAACCACATTTTCCGATCCGTCAAACTCTCCTTGAATTTCACCCGGACTATCTTTCATTTCTAATCACTTACCAACTAACACACCATTGGACGGTTCAAAAAACTTTTAAAAAGTTTATTGAACACAATTTACCAACCACAGAAAATGATTTGTCCAACTTCCACTTCATTGGACTAAGACACATTAACAACACAATCTTTGAAGTGCACAAGAAACATGTTCCCGAACGGCAGAAAACTATTTACACTAGAATTAAATATCCTTATAAAACAGAGAAACAGGAAAATCATAGCACTCCCAGGAGATCAAATCCATACTCTCAACACAGGTCAAAAATCTTATTGCCACGAGCAACAAAACAACTGGAAACATTGCCTACTAATAATTAAGAACATAACTGACTTTGGTCCACCATAAAATACCTGTAAATGCACGTCTCATAGACAACTGTAGCCATTAGCAACCACGTAGCTGCATTCTTCCTCTACTCGATAAGGGCTCGCCTCGTTCCCAGCAGAAATGGATCTTATCTCGTTCCTTTATCACCCTTAATATTTACTTCACGATTGTAAGACACGCAATTTATCACATCATAGTTTCACGATCTCGGAAAATAACCTCTTCTCCCAGTGAATATGCCACCGATATACGATCCAGCTTCGAACACTCCACGGGGTAAATCAACTGTCCCCTTCACGAGTCAACAGTCAAGAGAAAAAAAAAACAACCCTAAAGGATAGACGTATTTCCACTCGCTACACAACTCTATAGAACACATCTCTCTAGTCAAGGATTTTGTATAGGGATACTTAGTCCAATCGCGCTGCCCCAACTCGTTACCTCGAAGTTCGCTCTTGACTCTATATTTGCTACTCGCCCGAGAAGCTCACATTTGTTACTTTTCGTATACGTGGTGGAAACTATTCTTCACGACTGCAATCACAATATAAGCTGCCTCCATGCTCGAATACCTTTGGGTTTCTCCCTCGAACTTTTATATTCACGAACACATGAACGAACCGATATTCGCGTGAATATTACCGCTGACCTAGGAACGCACTTTGAATTTCCAGTGAGTCGAAACATCGCTTAAGACATCTTGTATCCTTTTCTTCAAACACCCTTTCTTTATTTTTTTTCGTTATTCCTTAAATTCTATTTTCTCAAAGGAAATCTTTATTATAACCTTTATCAAAATATCGACACACGAATCATTACGTATCATAAGCAACAAAATTCCCCGACCAAGAAACCAATACAATCTGGCCTGGCCATTGTGCACTACAAAATCAATCAACCCCAAATAACAGGAGACTAGAAGCTATCGTAAACCACATAACCCGAACCCTATAACTGCCATTCTTCATTCAATATATACTACTCGCCAGCAAGTCCTTCCACAGAAGCATCTTGGTTCCACAGGTACATCTTCAAGTAGATAACCCCAGCTTAGCCTCTTCTCCTTTCTGACACCCTGTCGTTTTACCATGCTTCCTCACTTTCCCTACAACCTCTTCCACAACTTTCTCTGGTCGGCCTCTAATTTCACAGGGTAGACACCGACCAGCTTTCTCTCACCCAACCATCCCGGATTGGGGCTGGGGGTACAGCCAAGTAGGTAGTCGCCAGAGGGGCTCCTAAAAAAGGAGGCTGGGGGGGAGAGAACACCCCCCTCACCAATGAGTTTGGTTTGGGGAGGGAGGTTAAGAACCTGCCTCACCCCCACCCTCACCTTCCCCACATACCCTTTCTCTCTCATTTCACCGTCTATCAAATTTACGCTCAGCCCAAGGTGGAGCCGCCATGCCGATGGGCTGCTTGGCTACTGGTCAGGAGGAGTGGTCTCTAATGGCGGCAGATAGCCGGGATGCTGCTCCGCCAGCATTCAATGCACGTCGTGATGTCGCGGAAGGCCGCCAGCTAGACTTTACCCCCCAGAGGCGGAGAACCCTTCAACGACAAGTTTACTGTGAGTGAGTTGCGCTCCGCTCTCGCTTCGTGCGCGGACACCGCCCATGATCCGGACGATGTCCCGTACGCCATGCTTCGACACCTGGGTGAGCGAGGCATGGCCTTTCTGTTAGATTTGTTCAACAGGATCTGGGTGGAGGGTCTTCTCCCAGACTCCTGGCGAATCGGTACTGTTCTCGCCTTTCGCAAACCGGGGAGAGATCACTCTACTCCGACTGGTTTCCGCCCAATCTCTCTAACCTCTTGCGTGTGCAAGTTGATGGAGAAATTGGTAAATGTTAGATTAGCCTTTTTTTCTGGACAGCAGAGAACATCTGTCTTCTGAAACAGTGCGGCTTCCGCAAGTTCCACTCCACGTCGGATGCTCTGCTCCGACTGGAAAATGCCATCTGCGAGACTTTCCTTCGTAGACAGCACTACGCCACGGTGTTTTTCGATCTGAAGAAGGCCTATGATAACGCATGGCGATACGGTATCATGGAGACTCTCCACACGATGTGGGCGAGGGGACGCCTCCCAATGTTTATATCTGAATTTTTGCGAGATCGTCGATTCCGCGTACGGGTGGGGGAAGCCCTCTCCGGCCCAAAGGAGCAGGAAGAGGGAAGTGTCCTTAGTGTCACACTCTTTGCCCTGAGCATCAACGGCATCACCTCGGTGCTGCCGGAAGATGTTCTCGCTACGCTCTACGTGGACGACCTTTCGATCTCTTTTGGCGCGGCCCAGATGCCAACTCTAGAGCGTCGACTCCAAGCATTGAACCGCGTCTCTCGCTATGCCGAAGCGCACAGGTTTCGGTTTTCTTTGGCCAAGACTAAGGTGGTGCACTTCTGCCGCCATCCACGGCTTCACCCCGACCCAAATTTGTTTCTTAATGGGGTGCGCCTGGATGTAATGGAATCGCACCGTTTCCTCGGTCTTGTATTCGACCGACGCGTCACCTGGGAGGCTCATATTCGCAGCCTTAGGGTCTCTTGTACCCGCGCCATGGACATTCTCCGTTCCGTGACGTTCAGCGCTTGAAGCGCTAATAGGGCTACTGCCCTACTTTTTTATCGATTCTTTGTTCGTTTGAAGCTCGACTACCAATGTGAGTTTTATGCATCCGCAGCCGAGCGTTTATTGCGGAAGGTGGATTCGATCCACCACATCGGCCTTTGCCTTGCGACCGGTGCCTTCCGCACTTCCCCCATTGAGAGCCTGTTTGTCGATGCTGGGGAGATGTCACTCGTTCTGCGCCGCGTGCAGTGCATCACTCGCCTGTACGCGCGAGCACGGCGCCTCCCTCAGTCGCCAACAGCTCTCAGTGCATCCGCAGCTGATCTCGATGGTGCCGATGCCACCGAGAGACGCTAGTCATACCCTAAGCTCTTTGGGTTTAGGGCCAGGAAACTCCTTCGAGAGGTAGATATAGCTCTCGGGCCGGTGGCGCCCCTGGTTCTGCCCAGGACGCCACCCTGGTGGGTACCACATTTGGCTATTTGTCGCCACGCCTCTGCTCCCAAAGCTTGTACGACGCCGGGAGTATTGCGTTCGACCTTTCTTGAGCACACATCGTGTCACGCTATAACCGTGCCAGTGTATACGGATGGCTCCAAGTCCCAAAAGGGGGTTGGCTTCCACGTCGTATCCCCTCTGTTTGAAGTCAGTGGGGCTCTACCAGGCGCTGCGTCTGTCTTCACGGCGGAACTGGTGGCAATACACCACTCGGTACGGGAGATTACGCGACGTGCCCGGTTCGGAGACCGGATTGTGATCTATAGCGACTCACAAAGCGCCCTGAGTGCTCTCGGGGCATTGGGATCTCCGCATCCCCTGGTTCGCGATATCTGTGACGCCACGGTTATGGCGAGCCGGGCAGATGTCGAGATTATCTTCTGCTGGGTTCCTGGACATGTAGGAATTGCGGGGAATGAGCGCGCCGATGAGGGCGCCAAAGAGTCCGCGAGGACTCTTTGGCGCCCACCACACTGGCCTCCGCCTTGCGACCGGTGCCTTCCGCACTTCCCCCATTGAGAGCCTGTTGGTCGATGCTGGGGAGGTGCCACTCGCTCTGCACCGCGTGTAGTGCATCACTCGCCTGTACACGCGAGCACGGCGCCTCCCTCATTCGCCAACAGCTTTCACTGTATCCGCAGCTGATCTCGACGGTGCTTATGCCGCCGAGAGACGCCAGTCATACCCTAAGCCCTTTGGATTTAGGGCCAGGAAACTCCTTCGAGAGGTAGATATAGCTCTCGGGCCGGTGGCGCCCCTGGTTCTGCCCAGGACCATACCGTGGAGGGTACCAAATTTGGCTATTTGTCGCCACGCCTATTCTCCCAAAGCTCGTACGGCGCCGGGAGTATTGCGTTCGGCCTTTTTGGAGCACACCTCGTGTCACGCTGGAACCGTGCCAGTGTATATGGATGGCTCCAAGTCCCAAGAGGGGGTCGGCTTCAAAGCTGTATCTTCTCTGTTTGAAGTCAGCGGGGCTCTGCCAGGCGCTGCGTCTGTCTTCACGGCTGAGCTGGTGGCAATACACCACTCGGTACGGGAGAAAAAAACAGTTTACCTCAATATTTTCCTTGCTTCTGGAGATTGCGAGTGAGCCAATTGAAGTTTCAGTCCTCTCTCCACGAAGGAGTGAAGATCCGTCCGTAAACCGTCTTCAATCGAAGAAGGGCAGTGGTCCACTTTTCAAACGATCGAGCTTTCTATATTCCCAATTTTTAACACTACTCAAGACGAGTCACACTATTCACTATTCTTGCGCAGAAATTCGCTTTGTAAAAATTCCGAGTAAGGAGTTGTCACAGTGGGAGTTCAACTGACTAAGGCAACCAAAGCAGTCTTCCTCTTCTCATTGGACATTGGACATAAAAAGTGAGGAATATAGTAGAAGAGAGTTTTAGTAGGAGAAATAGTGGGGAAATAGGGAAAACTGATAGGAAAGCGAATATGAAAGGTAGTATGAAAGACAGATCCCTGATGAAAGGGTATCACTGGCTTTCTTTGCGTTTTGGTTGTGTTTTTTTTATAGTATATAAATATACCATCCGGTAAATGCACTGGGCATTCAAGCCTTTGTAGTAGTAGATATTATCTCTACGTGGCTTTTTAGAAGATTTTCATCTTCGATTCTGGGTGTTTCACACCTAGATTTGGATTTTTATGTGTTGTTTTGTTTTAATTGTTTCTTGGCGATATTTCGCACAAAAATTTGGGGAAGTGTTTTTAGAACTAAATTCAGCAAATGCTAATTCAGTGGCTGAACTCGTTTGGCTTTGTTCATGTTTTGTTGTGTTATGAATGGGGGTTATCTAGCTTTAAGTGAACTTTGGGTCGACGTTAATGTCATTCGGTAGTCTACTGCTTTTGAAACTAATTGGTCGTCTTAAGTTACGTAAATTGTCAAAGTCAATGTGCTCGAGTACAAACTCGGGAGGGAGGTGCCGGTGCACCTTGTCCCAGATTTTGGTTGCTCTGAGGTGAAGCTCCACGTTTATGGGGGTCATCCCCAGTTCACCATGCAGTTCACTCTGCCTTCTCCCTTCTCTCCTTCGGGTTCCCGTAATGATGTATACTGCCTTATTCTGGACCCTTTGCAGTTTAAGGACTTGGGTCTTGGAAACTACGTTTATAGGGACCGGGGGGTACAGGAGTTTTGAGCGAATGCACGCATTGTAGATCTTAAGTTTGTTTGGAGGTGCTCAGGTTTACGAATTTGAAAAATTCACCCAAGTCCCTCCGTGCATTCTGTGTAGTTTTCGCTACATGGCTCCTATACCCACCAGTCGTAATTTGTAGTCCCAGAACCGTGCTCTCCGTGCGGTATGGGATGCGTGCACCCCCCACGCGGATGTCTGCCAGTGTCCTTCGGAATAATGGAATTACACGGAACTTTTGGGCATTGGTGGATATCTTCCATCTTCTCTCAAAAGAGTTGATGTTTTCGATTTCCACTGCCGTACTTCGTGCCATGAAATTCGCATTCCGATAAGGCCCCGTACATATCATTGTTATATCGTCCGCAAATTGGACGTATAAGGAACCCTCAGTCAAGGGTTGGGGAAGGTCTATGGTGTAAATGTTATAGAGCAGGGGACTGATGCACCCGCCTTGCGGCACCCCCGCCTCGAGTTCGAACTCAGGGCCGCTATAATCTTTGATACTTAGAAACGCTCTCCTCTCCATCACGTAGTCACAAAGAATCCTCTCAAGTATGGGATTGAGGCTTAGTTGTAAGATCTTATATTGTAGGCCTCTCCTCCATACTTTGTCAAAGGACTTTTTGACATCGCGTAGCACCAGATTTGCGTGGCGTTTTTCTGATTTTACTTTTGCCAACTTCTCGGTAATTACAGCTAGCGCCGTGTCTGTTCCTCGCTTCGCTCGGAAGCCATGTTGTTGAATATTGTGAGAGTTGTTATTCTCGAGGAACGTATTTACCCTGTTGGCCAATATCTTCTCCAAGACTTTCCCTGAAAATTCTAGGAGAGATATGGGCCTGAAGTTAGCTGGACTGTCCGGTGGTTTACCGGCTTTTGGAATGAATATCATTTTCGCTACCTTCCAGTGGTCAGGGAATTAACCCACATTTAGGCATGCGTTCATGATATTCATGAGCCCCAATAAGATATTGGGCGGGGCTCGAATAAAATTCTTCTTCGTCAGTCCTGTACGCCCCGGTGCTCGCTGTCGAAAGGATTTTAAGGTCATTGAGAGTTCCTCGGCAGTAATTCTACCGCCGAGTCCCTCCATTTCCCTATCCTGTGATACGCAATGGTGAGGGTGTGTTCTGTGTATTTGATCATTCAGGTCGTTAATAATTCCGTCTTCGAAGTTCAAATCGAAGTCATCATTCTCTTCCGGGGATATCTTAAATATAGATGCCCAAAAGAGTCTGAATTCCTCTTCGATTCTTTCCTCGTCAGAAATTTCAATGTCATCATGTATAAGTTTGATAGTCTTTGCTGGCTGTCCGCCTTTTAGTCGTTTAACCGTCTGCCAGAATGTACGTGAGTCAGTTTCTACGTTTAGTCCGTCAATTAAATTATTCCAGAGTACATTCTGTTGGTCCCTTATAAGAGTCATTAGTTCGTCACGTATGAGTCGTGTTTGTCGGTGTGTGTTATGTTGGGGCCAGTGAGGTTCACTTCATTGATCCGTTCCTTATATTCCCTCGCGAGGGTTTTCATTCTAGGGATCCATGAGGGGGCAGGTAGAGTTTTAAATTTAACTCGGGGGACGGCTTCCTTGTCGGCTTTTAATAAATTTTCATTTAATTTATCTAACTCCTCGTCAATTTCTTCTAGGGAGGCATTATTTAAGGGTTCTGGGTTATAACTTTCGAGGAGTTGTTTATACTTATCCCAGTTGGCTCGAGCGTAGCTCTTCCGCTCTGGGATAGGGATTTGAATGGGGGAGGTTGAGACTTTAATAAGGATAGCCTGGTGGTCGCTGGGAATAGGGGGGCCCGGCTCAATGAAGTAGTTATATGGGAACATATTGCTTGTTAGAACAATGTCTGGTTTGGTGGCTGACCTGTCAGTGATGAATGTGGGGAAGTCTGGTCCAATTCTAGTCATAATGTGTCTATCAATAAGTGTCTTGAGATTCCTGCCTGCTGGGTTGGTCGACGTATAACCGGAGGCAGCGCTTCTTGCATTGAGGTCACCGGCAAAGAGAACGGTTCTGCCGTGACCACATAGCTGCAAGAAGTTTGGAAGGGGCAAATACCCTCTCCTTGGGGGTTGGTACCCCGTTGCCAGGACCAGGGGTCCCACTGCCGTACGGACCTCCACAGCAAGGTAAGATTCGTCGAGTCCACTTATTGATCTGAAGTCAAGACCTCTTTTCACAGCTATGGCGCATCCGTCAAAACGTTCTCCGCTGTGATTTTTGGTCAAGACTTCGTAGAGAAAGATCTTTATTGGGTTAGCGTCGTTTATTCCATGTTCGGAAATAAATATAACGTCTGGGTTGCATTGTCTTAATACGTTTCCGTATACTATTTTTTTGTTTGTCCATCCGTCAGAGTTCAAGTGTAATATTTTTAGAGTCGTCATTTGTAGTTCACTTAAGGGTTTTCGAGTGTAGTATGGTGTTTTTAGGACTTATTCTCTTACGAGTTTAGGTCCTTGTGGAATGTTTGGGGGCGTTATGGTTTTTCTTGTTCGTTTTTTCCTGTATTCGCCGTCAGTTAGGGTGATAAAAGAGTCCGGAGTCAGTTTAATCAAGCCTTGGAGTAAAGCCTCCTCGACCTGCTTTTCACTGAGCTCGTCCGAGGTAAATTCCCATTTGTATATTCCGGCTATTAAACCTTCGGATACATCTAGGGCGTCCATCTCCTTAGGAAAAGGGGACCTTTCGGCAGCGAATACCTTCAAGTTAACTTTTCTCGAATGGTATGCGTGCCTAGATTCCCTTTTGCAAGAAGAGGGCGATCTCGGGCGTCTCTGGGGCTGCGAGGTTTTCCGTGAGCGGGGTGAACGTGCCCCTCCCTCGGCTCTCGCAACTCCAGTCTCCGTAACTTCGTTATTAACCTTGGTGGGTGTGTTTGCGTGGGTGGTTTTGTTTTGGTGGGTTTCTTTCGCTTGTTTTTGTTCCGTGCGTGCTTTTGCAGCCTGGATCCTGGGGTCCCTGGAGGAAGCTGGGGTTGTGGCATTGCTTGGGGGGTTGGGAGCTTCTGACAACTAGTCTCGCACTGGGGTTTGAGACTAATTTTCAGGATCTCTTCTGACCGTGGGTTCGAGGGGAACCACATCTTCTCCATTCCATTATTAGTTAGCATCTTATTTAGCTCATCTGCAAAGTACCCCGGGGAGGAGACATTCGCAATATGAGCATAATATATGCAACACATAATTTTCGTCGAGTTTTCATTCTCGACGTGGAGAAATGTAGGGTTCCCTTTCGACTCCGCTACCGCAGCTTTTGCAACCTTGGCATAGGTGGTGTTGGCCTTAGTTTCCTCTTCTAGTTTTTTAATGTGGCTTTCTTCTTGAGGATTTGTTTTGATAGGGCAGGCCATGGAGAGTGTCTTATGTTACCCGGCGCAGTTAAGACACTTCATGGAGGTGCTTTTGCAGCTCCTCCAAAAGTGGTTGTCCGATGCGCAGATGGAACACAAAATAGCATTCCCTTTGGGGCATTTGGCTGTAGTGTGCTCCTCATACTTATAGCATTTGAAGCACATTTGGAGGTCGATAAACTCCTCGCGTTCAACCTGCTCGGGGCAGATCCGAACGTTAAAGACGAGCATACCGCACTCCGTAGCCTTTACCGCCATCGCCGAATCCGTGAAAACAATCTTAAAGACGTGCGTATAGTCCTTGAACTTAAGGACTTCCGCTACTTTGGCCCAGGGATGGTTCTTTTCAACCTCAGCATGAATTTCTTCGATGCTGTGGCCACCGACCCAAGGATCGAGGCGTCGAAGGATGATGCTGCGATGAGTCTTTATTTGTGGAGGTGTGTGGGGTCTGAGGTTTATTTTTTTCAAGGATTCAGCTGCTTTTGGGGAGGTGAGGACTTCACAGTCACTCTCCTTTTGGCAGATAGCCGAATATCCATTGTGAGTTTCAATTAGTCTGACTAGGGTTACCCCTAGTTCCCCGTGGGTGATGGCGAAGACCTCTCCCCGATCTGGCTTGGGGCCATCGGAGAGGGTCCTCAGTGGTATCCGCCGAGTCTCCCTCATTTATTTCTCCATTTCCGCATAGGGTCTGAAGAAATAAATTTTACGGAGACTCGGAGTGTTTGGCTATGTTCCTGTGTGTGTTTGTGTGATATTTTTCACCAGTGAGAAAAGAGTGGGTCAAAGTGAGTAGTCCCTGTCCAAAACAAAACAACCCGAGCAAAATAGCCCTTTACCTTGGGTGCGGTTGCTTTTCGATAGCCTGCAGGTCTTAGGTCCACCTTAAAGGGAGTCCGATGTGGAAAACGGAGGGGACGGGCGGAAGCAAGCTCACCCTCGCTACCGACGAACAAAGCGAGGGAAAATTCACTTTTTAATTGCAAAAACGCAATGTCACTAACGAACGTAGGCTGAATCAGTACTCCTGAGCGAGCAATCACTAAACGCGCGAAAATAACAATTTCACAGATCGTATGCGAAGTCAAACGTAAGGTTGGCTTTATCAGAACACACGTGAGAAGAGCAAGACTTACTCAGGCAAGCAAAGCAGTCTTCCTTTTCTCATTGGACATTGGACATAATAAGAGATGAAATTAGTTAGAATAAGAGAGAAAATAGTAAGAGAGTAAAGTGGTTAAGAAGTGAGTTTAAAGAATAGATGATGTGTGGAAGACAGAATAAAAGATCCCTGGTGAAAGGGTAGCTCTGTTTGTGGTATTTTTTGGATTCTTTTTAGTTATAAACTATAAGTTTTATAGTTTATTTAATCAAATCAGCATAGCTAATTTGATTAAGGGTTCTCATCTTGATGATGAATTTATTTTGGGGCATTCAAGCCTTTATTAGAGACGGGGTTTTTACATCCCGCTTTGGGTTTTTGAAAAAAAAATTATTTTCCTAAAAATTTTTAGGTTGATTTTGATAATTATTTAGCTTTAATTATTAATAATTAAGTGAATTTGTTTTTGTGAGGTTGAATTTTAATTAAAAAACTTTCACATTACACTGGTTAGTTGAGTCTCGTCTATTGTCGAACACGTAGTGTATATTGGGGAGTCACGTCACTGTCAGACTGCAATTTACTACTTTTAAAAGGTCTTATTTGTCTGTCGACCTCGATGTCTAGGTGTGTACGAGAGAATTAAGGGGTCAAGCGTGCACCAATGGCTTGCCATATCCTCTTAGCTCTCTCGTGGAGCGCCACGTTGATCGGAGATAATCCAACCGAGTCGTGGAGCTCCCTCTGTTTTTTGTGTTCTCTTCTTCGGGTGTTTGTAATGAGTAAAACCGCCTTGTTCTGGATGGTTTGTAGTTTCGCAATGTGGGTCCAGGCGCACGCTTTCAACGGCACCGGGAGTACAAGAGTCTCAAGCGAATGCACGCATTGAATATCTTGAGTTTATTTGAGCGAGTTAGGTCAATGAACTTATAAAACTCCCTCATATCTCTCTTGCTATTCGCGACTGTCCGCCCGATATGACACTTGTATCCCCCTGTGGTGATTTTGAGCCCCAGGACCGTCCCTTCCGAGCAGTAGGGGGTTCTCTCCCCCTCTACCCGTATATCATTGAAGGTCTTGCGAAACATTATTTTGAATTTTGGGGCATTGGTCGAAATCTTCCATTTCCTCTCGAAGGAGTTGATGTTGGAAATCTCCCTAGCCGTATTTATCGCCATAAATTCCCTGTGAACGTAGGCGGCTGTACAAATTTGCGATATATCGTCAGCGAACTGAACGTATATCGTACCTTCGGAAAGAGGTTGTGGTAGGTCACGTGTATATATGTTGTATAAAAGGGGACTGAGACACCCCCCTTGTGGGACCCCAGATTCGAGCTCGAACTCGGGGCCTTTGTGTTCTTTGATCTGTATATACGCTCTCCTCTCCATTATATAATCGCATAGAATCCTTTCAAGAATGGGGTCGAGGCCTATTTGCAGGATCTTAAATTGCAAGCCTCTCTTCCAAACCTTGTCAAATGCTTTTTTAACATCGCGGAGCACCAGGTCGGCATGCCTTTTACTTGCCTTGATGTTCGCAAGTTTTTCCGTAATAACGGCTAGTGCCTTGTCAGTCCCTCTTTTCTTTCTGAAGCCGTGCTGTTGCTCGTTATGCAGGTTGGCTTCGTCGAGAAAAGAGTTGACCCTATTTGCCAATATCTTCTCGAAGACTTTGCCAGCAAATTCTAAGAGAGATATCGGTCGGAAGTTTGCAGGGCAGTCCGGGGGCTTTCCCGATTTGGGAAGGAAAATCATCTTGGCCACTTTCCTCTGGTCGGGAAAATAGCCTGTGTTCAGATCGGCATTCATGATGTTAAGAAGCCCACTCAGAACATTAGGCGGGGCCTTAATGAAATTCTCCCTGGTCAGCCCCGTGGTACCCGGTGCTCTTTGACGAAAGGATTTTAGTGCGATGGAGAGCTCTTGGGCAGTTATTTTACTCCCATAGCCCTCCATCGCTCTTTCCTGCGATACACAATGATGAGAGAGGTTTTATCTATTTGTGTGTTTAACTGTTGGATGATGTCATTTTCGAATTCGATGTCATAATTGTAATTTTCTTCGGGGGTAATTTTAAAGATTGAGGACCAGAAAATCCTAAAAATTTCCTCAATCTCTATAGTCTCGTCAATTTCTTTCTCGTCATGCTTGAGTACAATTTTCTTCTGAGGGGGTTGTCCTTTTAAACGTCTGTACGTCTGCCAAAAGTCCGTGAGTCTCTCTCTATGTCAAGTCCCTCAATTAGTCTGTCCATACCTGTTGGTATGTAATGAGTGTCTGGAGTTCGTCTTTTATCTGTCTTATTCGTCTATGGGCATTGTGGTTGGGGCCTATCAGCGCTATTACATTGGACAGGTCTTTATACTCTTGGGCCAGGGCTTTCATGGGAGGGGTCCAAATAGGAGCTGGAAAGGTTTTATACTTAATGGGGGGAATGCTAATTTTATCTGCTTTTATAAGGAGGTCAGTGATTTTATCCAGCTCTTCATCTATTTCTTCTAAATTTGCATCAATTAAAGGGTCTGGGATATAATTTAGAAGGTAGTTTCTGTATCTTCTCGAGAGAAGGAAGCGTCCTTTTATACGGGTGTTCTGACGTAATAGCCTCATGCGCGCAAGGGTGTCGAATACCGGGGCAGTCCTAGAGACTAGAAAATCACTTCAAATGGGAGCCAAACTGACCTAAATAGGACCCTAAGTCACCCCCTGCCCCCGCCCTCCCCCCGAATAAAAATACCTTTATTTCCCAGCCACGTCATTTTAAAATGACGTGCTACCCCCCCCCCCCCACCCCACCCACCCCCCATCCCTGCTCCGCCGTGATGTCTGGCTCCGTGAACGTGACTCTACACATATAGCTTCGTTGCAACTATGCCGTTCTACTTAGAAAAGGCATAATTGAAAACTCTGGGGAAAGGAGGTCTGAGGCTTACCCCGCTGCGGAACCCAGAGGAAGAAGCAACCTGGTTTGGGATTCAGTTACAAACGTGGGGGGGCATAACAACCTACCCTGCGGCCACCGTCCAGGACCACAGAGGGAGACTCTTCCGTCTCTGTGAGATGTCGGACGTAACTGTTAAATAACCAAAACCCAATAGAGGGGGCGGCACCCCGACTGGAGTCAGTTGATTCTGGCTTCAGTCATCATTAAGTCCGCCATGTTTTTACACCCTCTGAGGAGCCCAACCAGGTCCATAAAATCATCCATCACCCTTCACCACATCCGAGTCATGTTCATGGGATCCTCATCGGCGGGGCGGGGGCCTTCCCAATCAAAAGTAAAACGTTAAAAGTATAAAATGGCAAACACCTCTCATCAACTGACTCCCAATCAAAAGTAAAACGTTAAAAGTATAAAATGGCAAACACCTCTCATCTAATTCTAACACACACCACAGAACCAGCACCCGACACAATCGACCACCACACACTGCTTAACCTAGCCTCCACCCACGACACACCAATAACGAACATAATAAAACTACGCATAGGCCACAAGCTCGTCTTCCGCTCACAGGAGGACGCGCTAACGTTCCACGAAAATGCCACCACTACACTCAACACACACAACCTACAGACTAGACTCGCTGACGGTATCATAAAAAGATACCAGATACGAGTCACAAGGACCAACCCTTTGTGGTTGGCCTTTACCAACGAGGACCTTCGCTCGCACCTCCGTCAGGAGTACGGGGAGGAGCTCGTCAAGGACCTTTACTTTAACAGGTCAAAGAACTGGGCAGTGATTACACTGTCCAGTGACAACAGAAAAAACATGCTGCTAGACCAAGGTATCAAGGTCTGCGGCACCCTCACAAACCCTCAACACATTGAAGAACAGCATAACATAAGACCCACACAATGCCACCGGTGCTACAAGACCGGACACAGCACCAACACATGCACTGCAGACCTAATCTGCTCCAAGGGCAGTGTAGTGGGGCACCACTACACGACCTGCACCTCCACCACAGCCCGCTGTGCCAATTGTGGCGGCGACCACGTCGCCGTCAACCCCAGGTGCCCTTACCTAGGTAAGGCACGACACGACGCCGTGGAGGCCATCCGGCACCCACAACCAAACACACACACAACCACACACCCCGCCCCCGCCCCCCCTCCCCTCACCATGACATTCGCCGCTGCTGCCAGCGCTACGCTGCCGGCTCCCCCTGCTCTACCCCTGACACCCCCCCCCCTGCAGCAACCACACCCCACCCACACATCCCTTCCCCCCCAACCCAGCTCATAACACTCAGAGACCCCCACTACTACCAACACCCACACAACCACACACCCCGCCCCCGCCCCCCCTCCCCTCACCATGACATTCGCCGCTGCTGCCAGCGCTACGCTGCCGGCTCCCCCTGCTCTACCCCTGACGCACCCCCCCCTGCAGCAACCACACCCCACCCACACATCCCTTCCCCCCCACCCCAGCTCATAACACTCAGAGACTCCCACTACTACCAACACCCACACACCACACTACCACCCCCACACCACTCTACACGCCCACCCCCACCCAACTCTACACACCACTCTACACGCCCCCCCCCCACTCTACACGCCCCCCCCCCACTCTACACCCCCCCCCCCACTCTACACCCCCCCCCCACTCTACACACCCACCCCACTCTACACACCCACACCCACCCCACCCCACCCCAACGACAACACAAAAACCAAACTACACCTGGCCACCCTGCTCTCAGCGGTGGCAAAGGACATGTCGAGCGGTGACCCTCGACTATACGCGAAGATCCTCAACATGCTATTCGCCTCCAACGGCATAGAGCAAATCACCTTCCCTGAGAAGGTGTTCTCTCTAATAGACGCACACACAACTAGACCCGCACTCCTCCCCACCCCAACGGGTACACACCCCTGCCCGCAGGGAACCACCGCCCCCCACTCTCACCACGCTCTCCCCGCCGCCTGTCCTGTCCCTGCACCTTCCTTAGCCAATGCTCCAGCCCCCACTCAAACAACCTATCCTCCTCGCACTTCTTCCACCCCTCTATCAAAACCCCGCCTACCTCCCACTGCCCCCCCCCTCGCACCCATCTCCGCCTCCTCTCCCACAGCTTCCACTGTCACCCCAACCCCCTCGCAGTCCACTACACCCCGTGCCAACCCCAAAAAACCCACCCCCAAGCCCCATCCGCGTAGACAGGCACGGGACAAAAAACCCCACACCCTCTCCTGTCGTCTCCACTCCCCCCTCGCTCCCTACTGCTTCCCCCTCCACTCCTTCTCAATCCTCCCCTTCTCAATACACCCCTTCTCATTCTACTCCTTCTCACTCCCCTCCTCCTCCGCCTTCCGCCCCTTCACCTAAGACTCCTTCCCCTTCAACCCCCCTTCCTTCAACTCCTTCTCCTTCTCCTTCAACCCCCCCTCCGCCGTCCCTACCTCCTCTCTCCCCCGACACTCCTCCTCTCATAATCTGTACCTCCCCAACCACTTCTAGCCCTTCATCCTCCAGCTCTACACCACCCACCTCCGTCACGAACTCCCCCCACCAAGACACCACCCCATCCAAAGCCACCACCTCTACAGAACACACTCCTCCACCCACTACGGCTCCCCCACCCAATAACACTGCCGTGTCTCACAAACATGCATCGACACGAGTCAAGGTACTCGCCCCTCACGCCTCCTGGGCAATAACCAAGGAGAAGGGGACGATTCCTGGCAAATCAGCCTCCCGCGCACTAAGACCACTACAATAGGTCATATTAGCTTAATACAACTAAACGTACGCAGTTGGCACGGTATTCGCCATACGGTCGCCAATTGGGTACTCAACACACAAAGACCCGACATCATACTACTGAACTCCACCAGCTTACACCCTCCCAACAACAGACTCCGTATTGCAGGCTATCACACCTACTTATCCCCACAGGCGCGGCACCTAGGATCTGCGATCCTAGTAAAGCGCAACATACACCACTCCCTCGTCAACACACGCGACACCTCCTTTCTAGCCTGCAAAATTGACACAAGCTCTGGCCCCATAATAGTGGCCACACATTACAGACCACCACGATTACAGCTAAACTTAGAAGTCCCACTCCGGGCCCTTTCAAACCACAACCTACCTATCTTCTTTGCGGGGGGCCTCAACGCTTTTCACCCGTCACTCCTTTCAAACAATACGAACGATGCGGGTGGTTACTTGGCCGGTGCCTTACGGCGTTACCGTTGCGAACACATCGGCACTGCCTTCCCCACGTTCTTCGGCCCACGCGGAGGCACCACATCCCCGGATGTGGTCTTCCGTAACGACCACGCCACACGATTCTACACTCACATTGCACCCGGTCCCCACGTACTATCAGACCACATACCAATATGCCTTCTCATATCCACATCCCCCATACTCATCCCCACATCACCTATATACGATTATAAAAACACTAACTGGGCTGAATTTAGGAGCCACATATCCACAAACACACCACATAACCTCGACCTGGAGAACACCAATCCAGGACAAATAGACCACCACTGGTGCTCACTCTTAGACACCAGCACCACCGCACGTAATCTACACTCACCACACAAAAACTACACCTGCTTAAAACATTTCACATTTTCAATACACACACAGAGACTTATCACACAGTACAACAACCACTACACCAGAGTCCAACGACAACAGAACATCAACCAACTACGTGCCCGCATCCTTCAATGCGTGCAGCTAGATAGGAACCGGCAGTGGCGTGAGGTCGTCCGCATCGCGGACGACACCCGTTGCATGGACCCTTCTTTCTTCTGGCAGCACGTGAAAAGGATGCTGGGTACGGAACCATCCAAACCAATAACACTGAAAATAAACAAACACACACTCACAGACACTAATGACATCCTCGACGCATTCAGGTCCCACTGGGACACAGTACACACCCACAACCCACCAAAACCACATGCGCAGGAGCACTTCCAAGACATTCAGGAATGGTGCCGGACTCATGCTCACGAGCTGAGGCCTGCCCCCCTGATACGTATGGAGGTGCTCGACTATACGTCCACACTTACCACTCCAATCACCGTCGAGGAAACAAAACACTAGATAAAATCGACACCAAAACGCGCCCCCGGCCCCTCCGGTCTACCAGCCACACTAATACATAACCTCCCCGCAGACATATACCCCACACTCACACATCTATTCAATGCCTCTCTAGCCTCAGGCCACTTCCCCCAAATATTCAAAGTCTCTCACAATATACTCCTTCATAAACAACACAAAGACCCAAAACACCCAAACAATTACAGGCCTATTGCTCTATTAGAGCACCTAGGCAAAATACTCGGACGAATGGTCAACTGCCGCCTACGGGAGTTCCTGGAAGAGAGGGACTGGTTCTCCCCCCATCAATACGGGTTCAGGAGAGGCAGGTCCACTCAGGCGGCCGTGACCATCGTACACGACAGAATACAGAAGAAACGACAGATACACCAAAAGACTCTCTCCGTCAGTAAGGACGTGAAGAAAGCCTTTGACAAGGTGAGGCACGAAGGACTCCATTGGAAACTCGCCAACAACACGGAGTTACCTCTCTGCACCAGAAGGCTCCTCTCACACTACCTCACTGGACGGCGCTGCCACATCAGATACAACAACACCCTTTCAAGACCCTTCACACCACGCTCAGGCGTTCCCCAAGGAAGCGTTCTGGCACCCACACTCTACATTATGTTCACAAATGACACCCAACGCCCACCAGAAAACTGCGTTCACACATACATAGTGGCCTACGCCGACGACGAGACCATTCTCGTCAGCGGCCGGGCCCCCGAAGAAATCGCGCTCCACGCACAAAGAATACTTGATGAGAAGACAGATTACGAGGATAAATGGCTGATTGCCACGAATCCTCAGAAGACACAGATGACACTCTACGGCGCTAGAGATCACTTTATGCACAACCTACAAATCTACTCACACACACCAGACATGATCCACCAAAACCCAACAAGGCTCGCATACACACAGTGCACCAAAATCCTGGGGGTAACTTTCGACAAGTCTCTCAGGTTCAACTTACACCAAAAAATAATACAAGCAAGAGCCTCGCGCACAAACGCATCGCTGGGTAGGTTCTATCCAGCGAGTAAAAAACTAAAACTACACTTATATAAAGCACTCGTGCGTCCCATTCTCACGTACGCCCCACTGTCACTCGTAGCTGCGAGCGACACCTGGAAGCGAAAGGCTCAGCGCATTCAGAACTCTGCTCTGAAGCGCGCTTGCCGTTCGCCGCTGTACTCGAGAATGGACGCACTACACAACAACAACAAACTAACCACTCTCAACACTTACGCTCACACCAGACTTACAAAACAACTCGGTAAACTCACCACAGACCCACTTTACACCTCGCTACACGTGAGAAGGTACGCGATGGCGCCGTGATATCCCGCGGCCCACGAACACCTGCCGCCCGTACCGTTCTTCGCATAAACCAATAGGCATCGTGAATAACGCGTTTCCGGATGAGCTGTCAGCCTCCCCCTCCTGACTTGCCCCCAACCCTCGCCCAGTCAATACCACATAACCTACACCCTCATAACAACACCTCGCTTCGGTGTATAACCACCGACCTATCTACTCTCGCTGTCCCTTTCTTAATTATTTTCCGCAACGTTCCTCTCTGACTACCCGATTGCCGTATTACAGCAGTCCCTCTCTGTTCTTTCTTTACACAAAATGAATGAATGAATGAGCCAAACTTTGTCGCTAGCTCGGAAATCTTGGCAGATATACCTCGGAAGAAGCATCTTGATATCTGGTAAAGGAGGAAAGGTTTGGGGAAGTTTTGCCTACGCCTCCAAAAATCTGCTCTCTAATTTTAGAATCAGATTTTAAAAGAGAGAGTACTATCCTGGTGTCACACTTACCCTCATCATCATTCACTACTAACCATCTTTCTTTTACAGCAGCCCACTTAAGCAGATGACTGCTTAAGTTCACGGCCCACCACCCTGCGTAAACCGCCGTTAGATGTGAAAGGGGATTGACATTCATGTTTCGCCCCAACTATGCCAGGCAGTAGCATGGCCATAATTTGGGGCATTGGAGGAAGCTGGTTTGAGGAATAGCCCATAGCAGATAACAATGTCAGGAACCTTTCCGGATAAGGGACGGACTGCTACCTCCGCTGCTCATCCCAGCGGGGGCACCTTCCAGGACCATAGAGGGACACACAACCGTCTCTATGGTATGTTGGGATGCGGTCGCGATTAAAACACCCTCGGGGATGGGGGGGGGGTTGTTAATAAGTCCGCCATACAATCACACCCCTGAGAGGATCTCACCCGGATTCATCTCATCCATCCTAAAGGCAATTTCCATTTCCATCCAGGCGCGGGGGGCGGGTCTCTCTTCATCCCCAAGGAAACCAAAAATAATTAAAAACGTAAAAATATATACACACACACATGCAAAAATCACAAGCCGTGCTACAAACCAAGAAAAACAGAGCTTGGTAAAGAAAATCTGCACCTCCCAGCAGAGGGGCTGCAAACGCACCAAAAAATGGCGTCCCACCCAGCCACTAGAATACCATTGAGGACAATTGGGGTCAACCGAAGCCGGACCGAGGAACAGTGTTGCAAATGATCTTCGGTAGGCTTAACGTGGCTATCCCAAGGCTTATAGACACCCCCGTCGGCTACTCTGCAGTCTGCGAGAAAGAACCAGACGTGGAGACGCTGACGAAAGAAGAAGGTCAGAAGGTGCCTGGATCCCCCTCAGATCCAGGCACACTGCACCGTGGTGTGCAGGCAACTCGACCCCTGGATCGGTCAACACAGCAGAGAGGAGATTAAGGAGGAGATTAACCGTAATCAATCGTGGGCCAACGTGGTGGAAGTCGTGAAGTTCTGTAACAAACGGGACAACACGGAACACCAACACGAATTCAAAGTCATATTTAGTGACACTCAGATGGCCCAGAAGGCCAAGGAAAGGGAACTCCTGCTGTTTAACGCTAAGATCAGCGCTGACCAAATGGAGAGGGAGGAATTCACCCCAATCCAGATATGCTTTCGCTGTTATAAGCTGGAGCAGCATACGACTAAAGACTGCAAGGAGCAAAACATCACCTGCTCTAGATGCAGTGATAAAGGCCACGGATGGAGGGAGTGCTCGGCAGCAATGGAAAAATGCCCAAACTGCGGCCTGAATCACGGGGCGATGGCCATGTCCTGTCCCCAAAGGAAAGAAATAATAAAGAAGAAAAAATCAAAAGAAACGAGGAGGAATACCACTTCTGACGCACAAGCAACCAGATCAGCCCCAAACAAAGAGAAAGAGATCACAAAGCAACAGCCGAAGACGTATCTTAAACTTGAGAACGAATATTCGACTAAGATTCTTACGTGCATACTATTCGCGTACGTAAACAATCTGACAAACCAGGGAACGTTCGCAAAAACCCTAAATCTCATGCTGAAAAAGAACGGCTTTTTAGAGAAACAGAAGGCAACCTCGCGAGCCAATCGTCCTCGGATTCTGATGCTGAAGAGGCCGAAAACAAGGTGACCAAGAGCCCCGTAAGTTCGAGGAGTAGGTCGAAGACCTTGAAAAGTACTTACAAGTACGATGGAGAGGAGATCGACCTAAAAATAATCACATATAAGCAGATCCCACACCCCGAGAAGCTCTCCCCCAAGGAGATATTTCAGGGGATCCAACAGAGGAAAATCAAATGGACCTACTCAGCTCAAGATCGTGAAACATGTATAGAGCAAGCGATGCACGAAGGCACGGTGAAACTTCACAAAGACTCCTGCATTACCCTAAGTGATGCAGAATTCAAGAGGATTCATAACGGAAAAAACAACAACACACAAGACACACCAAAAAGAACAAAAACACAAGAACAAGAACATGAAAAACACAAACGCTTTAAAAATACTCACACTGAATGTGAATGGATGGAAGGGAAAGGCCATTGCTTACGGTAATATCTTTCGTACGGTGGACCCGGACATTATTCTCATATCGGAACACGGCATCAATACAATCGCAGACACCATGAAAATAC
This sequence comes from Ceratothoa steindachneri, assembly GCA_963969495.1. Lineage (NCBI taxonomy): Eukaryota > Metazoa > Arthropoda > Malacostraca > Isopoda > Cymothoidae > Ceratothoa > Ceratothoa steindachneri. The sequence continues at coordinate 137,694,546 of OZ018326.1, forward strand.
ACAATTACACAGTAATAAAAAAGAATCACACGTAAGAAAGATACGATTGCGCAGCCATCGCAATCAGAAAAAACATAAAATTCAGAACACTACCGGACTTAGATGAATCATTCGTGGCTGTCGAGATCCCGATCCTGGTTGGAGGCCTAACTGTGGCGGCAGCCTACCAGCCGCCCAGGCTACAGTACCTACCGATCAACAACTTCCTCACCCTCTTCGGGCACAAAAGGCTAGCGTTGCTAGGCGGAGACCTAAACGCCCTCTGCCGTGCATCTGGCTACAGGCGCGTCAACCAAAGGGAACGAAACCTGGAACTACTATTCGAAAGAAATAGAGTCCGGAGAGTAAGAGCCGACTTCCCAACTTATCTAACACGATGCTCGGCGACAAAACTGGACATTGTGTCGGTAAGTCTGGAATTCCCCTTCAACATCACTAACGCCCCTGGCCCGGTGGTCCCGAGTGATCATATCCCAATTATCGCCACCATTTCGCTTGCGCTAATGTTCAAGCCTGTCCCACTTAGGAAAAGTTACGCGAAGGCTAACTGGGAGCAGTACAGAAAAATGCTCAGCACCTATCAGCCGGCTGACCTGGATGACGCAAATCTTGAGGAAATTGATGAGGAGATTGATAAAATCACTAATCTCCTCATTCAAGCTGACGAAAGATGCGTCCCCAGAATCTCGTACAAAATGCCCCCACAACTTAGGTGGACGGACGAAATGAGGGATATCGCTAGGGAACACAGGAAAATCTACGAGGAAGTCGGTAAGACATGCCCGACCCGGGAAAGGAAAGCCCGAATGAGACATCTAAGCGAAGACCTAAAAAACATAATCCTCGAGAAACAGAAGGAAATCTGGCATGATATCATAGGCAGACTAGACAGGGATAGAAATCCTGTAAGTTTTTGGAATAGCATCCGAAGACTTAGGGGATTGCCTCCCAGGCCTGAGATAAAGATAAAGGAAGGCGACATCATCATAGAAGATCCGGATTCCCTAGAAAGAAGATTCAGGAGCCACTGGAAAGAGGTCTTTGCAATCTCACCTGAGGAAAACGACGATTTCGACCAGGACTTCAAAGGCCAACTGCTCGAGGACCTCGGAGTGATGATACATAGGACCCACCTACAACCGCAAGTGTCTAGAGAGAGAGAGAGAGAGAAAGAGAGATGGTTAACTACGGGCGCCCTATCACCACAGAAGAGACTATTAACACCATAAAGTCCTTCAAACAAAGGGCCCCCGGTTGGTCTGGGCTCACTAAGAACAACCTAGTGAATGCCCCACGGCAAATTATTCAGGGCATGGTGAACATCATGAACGCATCCCTGAATACAGGTTACTTCCCAGACGGGTATAAGGTGGCAAAAATCATCTTTACCCCGAAAGGGAATAAGCCCCCAGACCAAGTGGCTAACTACCACCCAATCTCTCTCCTAGAAATAGCCAGCAAGATCTTCAAGAAGATTATAGCCAACAGGCTACAAAATTGACTTGACGAGTTGGGAGCGCACATTCCACAACAACATGGGTTCAGACCGAAAAGGGGCACTGAAACGGCCCTGGCGCTCCTAACAGAAAAGATCGCTCACTACCGAGCGAAGGGTCATTATGTAGACATCGTGATGAGGGACGTGCAGAAGGCCTTCGACAAGTTTTGGCTGAGAGGACTACAATACAAGATCCTAGGCCTCCAGCTAAACCCAGTCCTGGAAAGGATTCTTTGTGACTTCATCATGGACAGAAGGGCGCGTATCATGATCGAAGAACACAAAGGACTAGAATTCGAACTCAAAGCGGGCGCTCCCAGGGGATCTGCCTGAGTTCCTTGCTTTACCTGGTCTTTACCATTGACCTCCCTACTCCAATACACAGGGACACGATGTATCTGCAATACGCAGATCGTCCCCAGTAGGGTTAGGGAAGCAAGGGATTAAGCTAACAACACCATCGCAGAGATCTCGAACATCAATCAATTCGAGAGAAGGTGGAAAATCCGGACAAACAGGGAGAAATTTAAGATCCTCCCGCTGTGCCGTAAGTTGACGTGGCCCATTGTAATCAATGGGAGGAGATATGGCTACTCCGCCGAAGGCACCCTCCTGGTCCTAAAAATCTCCAACCACGGATACTCGAGTCACTACAAGGAGAGGCAGAATATGGCGAAGAGAGAAATCTCTAAGCTATATAGGTTCAGTAATCTTAGCTCGGTGAATATCAGGAAGCTATACCTTTTGTTTATCCGGGCTAAGCTCATCTACCCTGCAGTAGTGACTCAAACGGCCAGCAAGTCCGCTATGGGGAGGCTCCAACGAGTGTAGAACTCTGCATCCCTCTGCATAAACAAAACCAGACGAAGAGAGCATCTTCGGCAGAGGGACCTACACCGCAGGCATAAACTGGAGCCAATAAACGTCGCAACCCAGAAACTGGCCGAAAAGGTCTGGTCTACAATGGCCAATGATATCATCCCAGAATTAAGAAGAACTGGAGGCAGAATTAATATCCCTGCCAGATCTCACGGGAAGGTCGCTCGAAACCGGCGATTCCCAAGCAGTAAAATCTGTTCCGAGGAAAATACATTACCAATTTACACATAAAACATCAACAACACAGAGGATGACATAATAGACTACGGGACAATACTAAACTCACAATCAACAAATAACAAGAAAATACATCCGATAAAAACACGAGGTAAAAAACTAAATTCGAACACTAATAAAGGCTCGAATGCTCAACAAAAACACTGCACGAATACAAAGTAAACGAGACGAGGAGACAAATAAACAGAAAAACACAAAGAAGAATACACACTGAGACAAACACTTGACAACATAAATAAAACAAAAAGGAAAAAATAAGTATTAAAAAATAAAAAATGCCTGCGATGCCCCTCAAACAAGGGCAACCCTACCCCATTTTCACCATCTATCATCTACCACTATTTAAATTCTTCCACTATTGAGTACACCAAACTTTGTCGCCCTTACATATTCCTAATCTTTTTTTTTCCTGCCCGATCTACTTCTTTCCCCACTGAGGATCGAACATCCCCACATTATTATTATTATACAAATACAGAAGTTTCCACTGGAAAGGACGAGCCTACAAGACCACAGGTGGTCCCATAGGAAAACATACTGCAAGAAAAGAAAAAAAGAAACCATATTAAAAGAAAATGTTAAAACAAAGTAAAACCATATTAAAAATATTTACAAACAAAGTCATTGATTAAACAATAAATTTATTTACTTTAGATTTAAACGACGCAATATCAGATGCTGATACACCTTCTTCTGGCAGTTCATTCCATTCCTTAGAAATATTAGGAATGAAACAGCGAAGTAAATTGAGTTGTATTACATCTAACAACAGAAAGCGCTTTGCTGTTCCTATTAATAATGTTATTAGAGTGACGTGTGAATCGGACTGCTGTAAAAGGCTCAGGCAGAGCAGGATGGAGTGAATGTGCATTATTATTTAAAATTTTAAATAAAAAAATAATGACTTGACCAATCTACATTTCTGTAGGTCAATATTTAGATTAGGCAACAGAAATTTAATATTATTGATATTATTAATTGCTCTATTGAGCAATATAAGATGGCAATCCGCAGCCGACATCCAGACAGTAGAACAATATTCAAATTTTGATAAAATAAAAGCAAAGAAGGAACGTAAAACTGCATCATTATTACCAACAGTTTTCTGCATTTTCTAAGTAGACCACCGGTCTTCTGAGCAATGGAGGAAGAAACAACGAAGATGAGTTTCAAAAGTAAGCTTGCTGTCTAAAACAACACCAAGAAACTTAATATTATCAGAAGAATCCAGACAAATACTAGTTGCCTTATCTTTATCAAATCCTAACTTTGGTTCTATTGAGGTTGGACTAAAGAACTTATCTGTTGGCGTCGTAACTCGAGATGTTAAGAATATGTCTTATCTCTAACGCGCCTGAATCTGTTAAGAGGTCAAAATATCATTGTGATTGTTCGGGATTTTCCTAAGTCTTTCGCTCGGAGACACCATGGCATGGCGGGAATTTCGAACCAAAGTAAGTATTGCGAAGCCTCTCAAGAATTGCATTCTTTTGTTGGTTATTAAAAGGACATTGTTAACTTGTGTCCTTGGGCATGTTCGCAGAAATGAGCGTTCACAGAAAACGAATGTGAATGGCAACCATGGCGAAAACTACTTGAGGATAAAATCCTTATCATTTAAGTACACGTTTACAAACTGTGTCATTGCCATACGATGAATAAGAAAGAGTAGACGGTAGATAGTTTGGGGCCTGTGTTTCCCACCACATGATCCAAGGTTATTTAACGCATCCTGATTGTTATAGGTAAAAAAGATTGCTAACCGAGCTTCCTACTATGAGCAAAATTGAGCCAAATTTGGTGTGGTCACTCCCTGGATGGAGTTCGGATTCGGGTCGCCTTGATAAAGTAGCCAGCAGATGCAGTAGCAATCGTTGGTTTGGACTCTACGTTGAATTGTAGGTCCTGATTCAATTACCTTAATGGTTGGAAGAGATTAAAGAGAGAAAATGAACCCTAAAAAGCGCTCTTCGCACATCCAAGGCCACAGCAACGGCAGCGTTCCTTCATATTCGCAATTCATTTTAAGTTTATTTGTAACCTCATTTCCACGATCTGTTTCCTCTCAAGGCGAAATGGAAATTTGTCAGTCCAAATAAAATTTATAAAGAAAAAATGAATCATTTGGCTTCACAGGAAAATAGTCTGAAATTTGAGTTCCTGCTGGAGGCTTTTCTATCTCGAGGAACCTCGTGTGAAAAGAAGCGGTCCAAGGGATGCGAGCTTGAATCCCCTCACGAGGTTTCAACCCATTATACGGAAAAAAAACTCCCACTAAAACTGCTCCATAATTGTAAGATCCACCAAACTCTTGCTTTTCTCTACGTGTACCCTAAAAAGTTGTTCCTGGATGGTTGTTTACTACGTTAGTCATTTCTCCTTATCCTTTTACTACCTTTGTTTTCAGTTTTGTTTTATTTCACCTTTGTTCTTCTATTTTTCCCTCGCCTGAGTGGGGCGAGAAGGGGAGAAGAGGGCACTAAGCTCCTTCATAAATAACATCTTCAAGAATATACTTTCACCAAAAGGCATAATAACGCCAGGTTACGAGCGTCATCCTTCCGCTGAGTTGGTTTAGGATGGACCCCATCCGGAATCAAAGCCATGCTCCCATTTTTAGCCTTTAATTTGCCTTTTAGTCAACCATTGATTGCCTTTTTATCACAGGTGAGATCGCGATCCGAGTATTTCGAGCATGTACCGAGTTGGGGATCCGATCAGTGGCTGTGTACAGCGAACAGGACAAGATGCACATGCATCGGCAGAAGGCGGACGAATCTTATCTCATCGGGGCTGGTCTTCCCCCAGTTGAAGCCTACTTGAGCATCCCAGAAATCATTCGAATCGCCAAGGTGTGTACGGGTGAGTTGTCGGGAAAGTCATCTCGGCTAATCTACATAAACAGGTGGCTGCATGTACATTAACTACGCACATGTCCCCTTAGAAAAAACAACCCTGTAATGTATGCTTGGTTTCCCGTGTACTAGGGCCCCTGCTACACCTGAATCCTGGAGGAATTGTACGCCCTTCCAGCCCCAGGGTATACGCCGCAAGAGTGTTAGGTCTAGCAAGGGCTAGCATCCTGTAGCTGGCATCTGAATAATTTCGTTGCTCTCACGACCTCTATCTTCTCTGGAAGATATACGGCTCTTTATCTTCCACAGTTTCCCTTCCCCCATCTTCACCGCATTCTTTACTTATCTCCCCTTACAAACTTTTTGCAGGAGATTCCTTCGTTGGTTTTCGTTTTAAATTAAAAAAATGTTTCGTTCATGCTTGTTTGGATGAGTTTCCACTGCGCGCTCCTCTTCTGTCATACAAGGGTGATAATGCGTTTACTCATCATTCCTCTCGTCACTCTTTTCTTTTTTCGCTGTCCTTATCATGTCTATTTTCCTTGTCCTTTACCCCTCCCCTTGAAAGGGAACCTGCTTTCCTTTAGGAATGGAAGCAGGAGCAGGAGGGTCGGTTGCCTTCTCGGTGCCAAATCGCCCCTAAGTCTTCTCCGGTTGTTCCTTCCGCATTTTTCCCCTTTCCTTAATGTCCTCTCTCTCTATACAAACATCTTTTATTTCAAAATTCTGGAAGTGATGCTCTCATTGGCTTTCGTTTTTTTATGTAAATTAAATACCCTCCCCCCCATTTGAGTGGACAGTCCAAATTCATCTTTAAGGTGTCAAAAAGGGAAGAGTTTGGGATAATCGTTAACGAAGACTTGAAATCTTCAAAGCAGTGGATCTACAAGTCTCTGGTTTGTCCTTATTTGGAGTTCACTGCCCAATTTTGGACTCGATACTTGCGAAAATATGACATCAGGCTAGAAAGAGAGCAGGGCTGGACCTCCACAATGAGACCCTGCTTAAAAATTCACATCCTATGAAGTAGACTTAAGGGACTGAACTTTTTATCCCCAAAAACAGAGGCAGCGAGAAACTAATTCGGTCTTTTAAAATTTTAAGAGCATGCGACCAGTTTAATTGGAAGTGCTTCTAAAATTAAACTAGAAGCAATCGACTTTTAAATTGCGTCTTATCAAGATTCGAAACCGATATCACGATTTATTTTACTTGATTATTTATCTTCCTGATGTTTGATTTAAATACATCATCAACCGCTTTCCAAACAAGTTGGGATTGGTGTACATCAACGCCATTCGGACAGCATTCTGCGTTTCGTTCACCCGAACGCAACTTAGGGGGACGCGACTTCCTAGTCCTGCGGCTCTTATCTAGAACAGGGATTGTTGCGATTGTGGCCAAAGTTCAATAATCGACTACCAACACAAACAATAACTATTATAGTTTTGTTGGTTGATGCATGCACATATGTAGAGTGACGAGAGCGGGATAAGGAGAGAGAATTTTGCTCTAGTCAGTTACTATTAGCACACATACATACGAGGGGCGGTCAATAGATTTTGCGAATCGGTAGGGCAAAACAGAGGAAGGGGGATGGCTGCTTGTGGGGGTGTTAGGACAAGTTATGACAAGTCAGGACCCGCAGCCGCACGCTCCTGCCTCGTCTATTTAAGAAGCAGTAGCTGATCGCAAATCGTCAGTCACAAATTTTTCAACAATGGAGAAGGTTGAGCACCGCGCACTGATCAAATTTTTGACTAAGGAAGGCAAGAATGCAAAAGAGATCCATGAACGCACGGTTGCAGTGTACACCGACACCGCCCCTTCCTATGTAACCATTGCTCGCTGGAATAGGAGTTCCGCCATGGTCGTGAGTCCCTTGAAGATGACCCCCGTCCAGGACGCCCGTCAGACGTGACCAACGAGGACAATGTGGCCCGTGTGGAGAGGAGGATCCTCGAAAATAGACGGGTGAAGGTCGAAGAAATTAGCGAGAACTTCGAATATCACATGGAAGTGTTATCAACATCATCCATGACCAAGGTCTCTACCCGTTGGGTCCCTAGAAACTTCACGCCCCGTGATCGACTTCAACGTCGTCAAAGTCCACAAGGCCAGAGTTGCACAAGCTGCCCTGCCCGAGTGCGGATTCGAGGAGCTCAACTATTTCCCCTACAGTCCAGATCTGGCCCCTAACGACTACTTTTTATTCCGCCAGCTCAAGGCTGCACTGCGTGGACGCCGGTTTGGGGACGATGAAGATGTCCAGCTCGCCGTCCAGGAGTGGATTGAACAGCAGTCGGGAGATTTCTGGTTGTCGGGAATTCGAAGCCTCAGGGACAAGTGGCGCAAGTGCATTGAAGTCGAGGGTAGTTATATTGAAAAATAATAAAACACTTTTCCTCATATCTCGTTTCCTTATATCCGAATTGCAAAACTTATTGACCGCCCCTCGTACATGCTTAATATTATTGATGCGTTGACTTTCATAATGTATTGTAGATCCTAAAGTTGTCTGTGATCTTCCGGGATTTACGTTGCCATGAGTGTTTCACTGATGCGGCACTTGTCAACACGGGATTATCTCGATTGCGCGACCCCGTAAGGGGCGCGGCGATTTGCCATCCTGGCCGCCGTGCTGACGGGATCCAGCGCTCCGTCCGGCCCCAGCTTAGCCTCTCTTCCTTCCTTCAGATAGCCCGATTTCTCCCCTACCTCGTCGCTTTTCATACAACCTCTCCCACAACTTTCTCTGGTCAGCCTCTAATTTCACAGGGTAGAATGCTGACCTTCTTCTCAAGCCAACCACCCCGGATCGGGGCTGAGGGGGGGGAGGGGACATTGTTCCCTAACCCCCTCAGCTCCGGTTCGGGATGGGTTTTTTTTTAACAACCTGCTTCATCCCCACCCACATCTTCCTCACATCCCTTTTCCTCTCCTCTTCACAACCTATATTTTTTACGCCGTGTCCAAGGTGGAGCCGCCATGCCGAAGGACTGCCAGGCCACCAGGCGGGAGGGGTGGTCCCGAATGGCGGCGCCTGGCTCTGCCGGGCTTGTAAGCACCTCTCGCAGTGCGGGCAACTGCGAGAGGTGATGAGCTATTGCGTCCCGTAATCAAAAGAGGGTCACCATGCCCATGTATGAAAAAAAACAAAAACCCCAACCCCCAACTTCCCCAAAAACATCTACGGAGCCGCCCTCGGGCAGCTCCACCGAGAAAATGGAGGTCCCCCCCCTTGTGCTTGCGCAAGGGACCCTCCATAATTCTTTAACCGGAGAGGAGGCTTACTCCTCTCCTACGCCTACGGGTGTAGGGGACTCCCCCTCACCCCCTTCTCTGGAGGTGCTTTCGGGCACCTCCCTATCTCCAGCGGCAGTCCCTCCTTTGCTTTCTAAGGGGACTGCCAAGAAAGCCAGCAGGCAGCCCATTGCCGACCGCCCCTCGTGCAAGCGGCTCGGTAGGGCAAACCCCCTTAGGGGGGAGAGGGAAGCCAGGCCCCTTCGGTCGCTTCCCTCAAAAGACCTGCTGGCAAGAATTTTGAACCTTGCTGGGGTCAAGGCCTGTGCCTCCCCACACCACCTGACTAGTGACAATACTGCCAAGGGGACCTGCGATGTCCTGGGAGGGGATGGCCAACTGGAGGCCCCTCCTGTGATAGACATGGTCCTTGAGGAGACCCAGCCCCAGACGGTAGGGCCTTCCATGGGGGGGAATTCGGGCTCGGCGCCAAGCACCGAACCCGAATCCGCCCCTATGCAGGGTCCTCCTCAAATGGCTGAGGGCTCCGAGGCAGTAGAAGGAGGGGAGGGATCTCCTCCGACAGGTGCCCCTACGACAACCAGGACCTTCTCCATTTCGGAGAGGGACCTGGCTGAGGCTGGTCCATCTGGCCTGGGGACTTCTGCCGGCGGAGGTGAAAAGCGGGTTCATTCCCCGCCCTCCTCTCCTAAAAAGAAAAAGACTAAAAAGACTCAAAAGACGAAGAAGACTCGGGGCTCCTCTCCATCCGCGGGGGCTGCGGGGACGGATGGGTCTGCTGCCACTTTGGTAGGCGACCAAGCCAAGATCGGCACATCCGGCCCCTCTACCCCCTCGTGTGCGGAGCCCATGACTACGACTAAGACCAAGAATGCACAGGGCGGAGCCTCGATGACATCGGGGCCCCTCATTCAGAGGTTACCTGGCGTTTTCGAGCCCGCTGGCTTCAAACGCTTCCTCGTTATTCGCTCCACTGATGGCACCATGTTGTCCAAGGGCAACATGATCCATCAGAGGAGAGGATTAGCTAGTGCAATTGGTAGAGAGCCGAAGGTAACCCGTTTCTCGGACGGGAGCCTTCTGGCGAATGCGGCGAATCCCGCCGAGGCGGCCAAGATAAGTGCTCTTCGGACACTTCATGGCACCCCGGTGAGTGTGACGCCGCACTCTACCATGAACTTTGTGAAAGGAGTAGTTTATGCGAGGGAACTCGTTGACTACTCCATTGAGGACATCACCCTAGAGCTGGCCGACCATGGGGCGGTCAAGGTCGAGCGTGTGATGAGAAAACAGGGAGGGGCCTCGAGACCCACCCCTACACTCTTCGTCACGTTCGACTGTGACAAGCTCCCTGAGTCGGTGCGTGCCGGTTGGTACCGCTACCGCGTGAAGGCATTCGTGCCACTGCCGCGGCGGTGCTATTACTGCCACCGCTTCGGCCATACGAATCGATCATGTAGACGTGCAAAATCGGGGTCACCCGAAGTCTGTGTAAATTGCTCCAAGGTCGCACACGATAAGTCCAAATCGTGTGTGGCCAAGTGTGTCAATTGCGGAGAGCCGCACCCTGCTTCTTCGAAGCAATGTGGTGCATATCTCCTTGAGAAAGAAATCCTGGCCGTTCAGGCCCAGGATCGACTCTCATTCCGCGAGGCAAAGGACTTGGTCCTGGCGCGCCCGGCTCTGCCTGGGACGTCATATGCCTCAATAGTTAGAAAGGCACCCTCTGCTCCTGGCCCATCCAGGCCAACGAGCACGGTTGTTTCCGCGCCCATTCGGAGCCCTTCTGTGGGCTCTACCCAACCTGGGCGCTCCCCTGGTAAAGCTGGCGGCAAAAAGGGTTCATACTTTGCCCCGGCTAAAACCAGGGCTCCCCCCTCTTCCCCTAGCGTGACCGTTTCGCGTAAAGCGAAACGGCCACGCGCCTCCACCAAGTCGTTAGACTCACAGGAGGCAACACCCCTGAAGATGGTCGCTAGGCCATCTTCCGGGGTTCCTAAAGCTGTTCCCCGAAAGGAGGACAGCAACAAAGGAGCTTCGGCCCCTTTGCCCACGCCCCGAGGTGGAGCGAGTGGCTCGGAGACGGTGGTTCCTCGAAAAGAGGGCCCCCCGCCTCCGAAGCCGCAACGCCCGCCTAAAGTTTCGAGGCGGAGGGAGGAAAAGACTCGCATGGCGAGCCCAACCTCCCCCAATAAGTCCTCGAAGGCGACAGCGCCTTCAGCGCTTTGTCCGGCCAACAGCGCCCGGGGTTCTGCCCCCGGGAAGCGTACGGCCATTCCCGTGAGGGTCTTCAATTCGAGGAGGGCCCCCGCGTCTCCTCCGAGCTAGGCCTGGAGGGCATATTCCTTCAATGGAATTGCCGTGGACTCCGGGCCAACTGGGAGGAGCTGCGGAGGCTCGCCTCATCCCGTTCCCCGTTAGCTATTTTTTTGCAGGAGACCATGCTAGGCGCGTGCCCCCTGCCTGCCCTCCCGGGGTATAAGGGTCTTGCGACCCAACCACCGCGGGACGGCCGGGCTGGGGGATGCGCGGTTTACACCCGGCATGATGTCTCCGTTCTTCCTTTCTCTTTAGATACCTCCTTTCAGGCAGTGGCTGTGCAGCTGCACCTGGATAGGAGGTATACTATCATTTCTGCGTACATTCCACCGTCAGCTGACTTCGACGCGGGGGACTTTCGCCGCGTCGTGGCACGGTTGCCGAGGCCCTATCTCTTGCTTGGAGATCTGAACGGCAGGCATCCTCTCTGGGGAGATTACACCATAAATCCCAGGGGACAAGTCCTTGCCGATCTGATCGAAGAGCTTGAGATGGGTGTCCTAAACGTGGATGAGTTTACGCATCACTGTCCGAGAACCGCTTCATTTTCTTGCCTTGACCTATCTTTGTGCTCTTCGGATGCACAGCCTGATTTTGATTGGGGGGTGGTCGATGACCTCCATGGTAGTGATCACTTTCCCATTCAAATATCATTTTCAGGGCAACTGCCGCCTGAGAGACCACCTCGGTGGTGCTTGGCGCGGGCGCGGTGGCCTGCATTTCAGGAAATGACTGAATTCTCTATCTCAGTCAAGGAGTTTAGGTCGGTAGATGAGGCCGTCGAGTTCTTCTCCGGCAACCTCATCGCCGTGGGCCTGACTACTATTCCTAGGACGTCTGGCCGTTTTGCACGCCGACCACTCCCATGGTGGTCGGCCGAGTGTGAGACGGCCCTCAAACAGAAGCGTTATGCCTACATGCGCTATAAGCGCCGCCCGAACGATTTCACCGTCGCTGAATTTGGTCGGGCTAGGGCTAGGTTCCGGTATATTTCGAAGCACGCCCGCCGCTCTTCTTGGCGGGCATACGTGTCTTCACTTAACGGGAAGACCCCTTTAGCTGAGGTGTGGAAGCGAGTCAAAAGGATTCGGGGCAAGTTCTCGCAGGACCCCCCTCCCGTTCTCCAGGAGAATGGGACCGCAATCTCGGACCCCGCGTCCGTGGCGGAATCCTTAGCGACCGCTTTTTCCGCATTCTCTAGCCGTGATGCTGCTCCGCCAGCATTCAATGCACGTCGTGATGTCGCGGAAGGCCGCCGGCTGGACTTTACCTCCAGAGGCGGAGAACCCTTCAACGACAAGTTTACTGTGAGTGAGTTGCGTTCCGCTCTCGCTTCGTGCGCGGACACCGCCCATGGTCCGGACGATGTCCCGTACGCCATGCTTCGACACCTGGGTGAGCGAGGCATGGCCTTTCTATTAGATTTGTTCAACAGGATCTGGGTGGAAGGTCTCCTCCCAGACTCCTGGCGAATCGCTACTGTGCTCGCCTTTCGCAAGCCGGGGAGAGATCACTCTACTCCGACCGGTTTCCGCCCAATCTCTCTAACCTCTTGCGTGTGCAAGTTGATGGAGAAATTGGTAAATGTTAGATTAGCCTATTTCCTGGACAGCGGAGGCCATCTGTCTTCTGCACAGTGCGGCTTCCGTAAGTTCCACTCCACGTCGGATGCTCTGCTCCGACTGGAAAATGCCGTCTGCGAGGCTTTCCTTCGTAGACAGCACTACGCCACGGTGTTTTTTGATCTGGAGAAAGCCTATGATACCGCATGGCGATACGGTATCATGGAGACTCTCCACACGATGGGGGCGAGGGGACGCCTCCCAATGTTTATATCTGAATTTTTGCGAGATCGTCGATTCCGCGTACGGGTGGGGGGAGCCCTCTCCGGCCCAAAGGAGCAGGAAGAGGGTGTCCCGCAGGGAAGTGTCCTCAGTGTCACACTCTTTGCCCTGAGCATCAACGGCATCACCTCGGTGCTGCCGGAAGATGTTCTCGCTACGCTCTACGTGGACGACCTTTCGATCTCTTTTGGCGCGGCCCAGATGCCAACTCTGGAGCGCCGACTCCAACAGGCATTGAACCGCGTCTCTTGCTATGCCAAAGCGCACAGGTTTCGGTTTTCTTTGGCCAAGACTAAGGTGGTGCACTTCTGCCGCCATCCACGGCTTCACCCCGACCCAGATTTGTTTCTTAATGGGGTGCGCCTGGATGTGGTTGAGTCGCACCGTTTCCTTGGTCTTGTATTCGACCGACGCCTCACCTGGGAGGCTCACATTCGCAGCCTTAGGGTCTCTTGTACCCGCGCCATGGACATTCTCCGTTCCGTGACGTTCAGCGCTTGGGGCGCTGATAGGGCTACCGCCTTACTTTTTTATCGATCCTTTGTTCGCTCGAAGCTCGACTACGGATGCGAGTTTTATGCATCCGCAGCCGAGCGTTTATTGCGGAAGGTGGATTCGATCCACCACACCGGCCTTCGCCTTGCGACCGGTGCCTTCCGCACTTCCCCCATTGAGAGCCTGTTGGTCGATGCTGGGGAGATGCCACTCGCTCTGCGCCGCGTGCAGTGCATCACTCGCCTGTACGCGCGAGCCCGGCGCCTCCCCCAGTCGCCAACAGCTCTCACTGCATCCGCAGCTGATCTCGATGGTGCCTATGCCGCCGAGAGACGCCAGTCATACCCTAAGCCCTTTGGGTTTAGGGCCAGGAAACTCCTTCGAGAGGTAGATATAGCTCTCGGGCCGGTGGCGCCCCTGGTTCTGCCCAGGACGCCACCCTGGAGGGTACCACATTTGGCTATTTGTCGCCACGCCTCTGCTCCCAAAGCTTGTACTGCGCCGGGAGTATTGCGTTCGATCTTTTTGGAGCACACATCGTGTCACGCTGGTACCGTGCCAGTGTATACGGATGGCTCCAAGTCCCAAGAGGGGGTCGGCTTCCACGCCGTATCCCCTCTGTTTGAAGTCAGCGGGGCTCTACCAGGCGCTGCGTCTGTCTTCACGGCCGAGCTGGTGGCAATACACCACTCGGTACGGGAGATTACGCGACGTGCCCGGTTCGGAGACCGGATTGTGATTTATAGCGACTCACAAAGCGCCCTGAGTGCTCTCGGGGCATTGGAATCTCCGCATCCCCTGGTTCGCGAAATCCGTGACGCCACGGTTTTGGCGAGCCGGGCAGATGTCGAGATTATCTTCTGCTGGGTTCCTGGACATGTAGGAATTGCGGGGAATGACGCGACGATGAGGGCGCCAAAGAGTCCGCGAGGACTCTGCGACCGGACCAGCGTTTCGCTCTTCCTCACACCGACTACATGGCAGGAATACGGGCAGCTCTTCGGACTGCTTGGCAAAGAAGATGGGAGACGGTCGAGGGGAACTTAAAGTTGCGTGCCATTGCGCCGCGACTGTTCCCATGGACCTATCCCCCAATGCCGCGGCGGCTTCAGGTTGCTTTCTGTCGTCTTCGAATCGGACACACTCGTGTGACGCATCGTTACTTGGTGGAGCGCTCGCATGTGCCCTATTGCAACGACTGCGTCGTCCCCCAGACTGTTCGGCATATTCTTGTCGAATGTCCCAGTCTGGGTGATCTTCGCGCACGATACCTGTCTCGGTACCGGGATGGGCGGGGTCGCTACCGCCTGTCCCTTGTACTCGGGACGAGTGCGTGCACCATGACTGGTGGACTTATTGACTTTTTGGGGGAGGCCGGCCTTCTCCCCTTTATTTAAGGTTCCTTTTTTTGTTATTGTTTTGTTTTAGATTGCACTCTCCTGCACCGGGGTGAGGGGGACCTCCCCCCGCTGCCGGAGATTGCTTCGATTGTTAAGTTTTTCAAATTTATATTGATTGTTAAGTTTTCATATTTTAACTTTAAAGTAGCCTAATTCTAGGCTGTCGTGTTTTTCGGCGACTTATGCCCAAGTGGGTAGTTGCCAGATGGGCTCTATAAAAAAAAAAAAAAAAAAAAAAATCGATTGCGCGAAATCCGAACATCGAGATGGATGACCTCGCTATTCCCTCGGGGTTTTTTTTAATAACCAGGCAATGGCTTCGCCACTCCCCCTTACGAGGAGAGCTTGCACTTCGCTACTAAAATTAAAATTTAAAATCGAAAAAAGTAGCCATGGTTAAATTTGTATAAATTTTCTGAACTTCGCCAATTATAATAATTTTGAAAAGGAACTGTAAACTAAATATGGTAAATATGTAGATTAGCGGCCCGGCCGAAAAAAAATTTGTGCGTAAATATTATCGTTCACTCGTGTCGGAATATTCATGCGCGTTTGAGTCCTTTTCGAATTATTATTCTATAAACAATTAGGATTATATACTGGGGGGCTGTGCCCCCCCCCCAATTTAATCAAACTCAGGATCATCGTAGTGTAGTCCTCCCATTGTGTTTACCCCCACACGAGCCGTCAACTTAAATGTACTCCAAAAACGTGAAACATTTTGGAACACTGACGAAATAGTACGTCCCATCGTTCGAGCCGATAATCTACATATTTACCCTAAATATCCCACCCTTCAAAATATCACTTTGCTAAAATATAGTTATACTTATATTTATTTCTGAACTTCACCATTTTGTTTTTTGATATTATAAAAGAATTATTAGAAATAAATTTAATAAAAAACATAAGTCATAACCAAACTAAGATGAAATTATTATTCAAATAATTAAAAACTCCCCTTCTTAAATTATAATTAGTGATGATGATGATGATGGTGATAAGTGTAATCAAGTTGGTAAAGAATAGAGGTGCGTGGGAATAAAAAAAAAAAGAATATTCAGACTAATTTAATTGGGTAGAAATGGTCATCTATTTATTTTGGTGATGCCAGGTTTCGTTGAACGCTTGACCATTGCGTCTATATAGTTGAACTCAGCTTTTTTTTTCTGGGGGAGGGGAGCATATTCGTCTAAAAAAAGTGTTTATGTACAAATGGATCATAGAAAATTTCGGCATATGGATCCATGGCCAAAGATTTTGACAATAGTTTATCGTAACCTTAGCAAGAGTATATTTGAACATTGGAAAATTTAAAAATAAAATGGGTGAAGTTAAAAAAAATATGATGATAGAATGTTTTGGAATTTTAAAAAGAAAAAAGAATTACGAATGATGAAAATTAAAAAAAAAAAAATTTAGGCAAGAGATTTTTTCCGTATATTCGGTTTTATCGAAGTTATTTCTAAAATAGATTTTCACTTTTAATTTTTAACAAGAAGAATGGCTACTGGCTCCTAAAAACGAGTAAAGTTTAATGAAAATATTAGTGAAAATTTAGATGGAGGGAGGGGAAGTCGTAAAGATTTTTTTTCGTATTTCAAAAGAATCCTCGTTTTCTTTTCCTGCCTTTATGCCAAAAAAATATCCTCGATGGGAAAAAATCTAGACCAAGAGCAAATTATTAGGAGATATGTACTGGAAACCTTTTAATTTTTTTTTTTTTAGACCAAAACTCCGTTGCTAGAGCCAGATAGGCCGTACGTAGATCACAGACCGAAAGGCTGCCTACCCTACAGCCCTACTCAACCTCCTCTTGAACGAAGCCCATTGAACCCAAACAGTATATTTTACAGCATATGCACAACTAGAGTTCTACACTGTTATATCGCAATGCTCAAACTCTGGCTACAACAGAATCGGTAATTCTACAGATTAACAACTCCAATTTTTATTAAATGCATTCAATCTATTCTACAGGCCTAGCTTAATAGTCTGTTGCTACTTTTTTCGGCGCGCAAAGCAAGAGTTTTAGAGTTATTAGCACTTAAAAATAGTATTTCCTAATACACAAATCTATTATTTGCCGCTGCTATGATGTCATAAGACTGTAGCGTGCGAGAAGTTCAGGCGAGCGGCTTAAATGCTTTGCTTGAATGAGTCTCTTTTGGGACTCAGGATGGCCGAGTAGTTTAAGACACTCGCTAACGGGATTTACGTTGCCATGAGTGTTTCACTGATGCGGCTCCCTTGCCTACACAAAACTACGTTTCATTGAACCGTTTCAAGAAATAGATATCAAATGATGATGAAAATTTAACTACAATATAGAAGGTTAAGGGCATTAGGTTATTCAAACACGTTTGGTTTTAAGCGTTTTTAAAAATTGATTTCGACCAGTTGTATATATTTTTTCCGAATCCTCAAATTTAACTGGCATCTCCATAACATTCTCGTTAAATCTATTTCAGCCTTACTACCGCACAGTTCACAACTATGTTCTTTACAGATTAGGCCGTGCTTTTGACAAAATCAATTATAGCTTCGAAACTACCATAATATTCACGGGAGAACGCAAGTACAGGTATTTCACAACCACCACAGAGAGCAGATATTTTATACTGTCAGCAAAGGGTTGGCAACCTTTTTCAGCTTACGGGCCAAAAGCAGTCTATAATGGGATGGAAGTCCACTTTCATAATTTATATTATAAAATTTAAACTATTATAATTATAGATGTTATATTCGGTAATAATAGTAAAACATGAAACTATATATTACAATATTGTTTATTTTAGTTTGTATACATTATAAATTTTGCATTGAACTATTGATAATGAACACAATTAGTATGATGTTATTTTGGGGTAGAAGGTTTTTCAACATCGGTTGATAAGGAGGTTGAAGCAAGAAGCAGTACGTTTTATAAATGGTCATCCGTGATTATTGTCCTTAGCTTACTTTTGGTGTATTTTACTTTGGAAAATAATTGCTCACACACACACACACATATGTGCTACCTAACACTGATGCCATTTTCCTCGCATGACCAGTCAAGTTTGTATACAGCCCGGGTTTAGAAAGATATTTCTAATAAAAATAAAATAGAGATACATTCTTTGTGTGAAAATTTTTTATTTTAATACTTCATTGCATTGTACATGTCAATGAGTTCCATTTGAAATTCTTCTGGTATGTTATCCAGTTCCACATCAAACGGAGTAGCAAACAGTTTGAAATCGACTGTGTGAGATCGCATGACAGCAAATTGAAAGGAAAATTCCGTTCTTAAATCACGTATCACAGTCACAAATATGTTGCCATTTGTCACCGTAAGGGGCGCGGCGATTTGCCATCCTGGCCGCCGTGCTGACGGGACTCGGCACCCCGTCCAGCCCCAGCTTAGCCTCTCTTCCTTCTTCAAAACACTTGTTTCCTCTCTTTTCAAACAACCTCTCCCACAACTTTCTCTGGTCAGCCTCTAATTTCACAGGGTAGATGCTGACCTTCTTCTCGACCAACCGTCCTGGATCGGGGCTGAGGGGGAAGTGGACAATGTTCCCTAACCCCTGAGCTCCGGTCTAGGGTGGTTGGTTTTTAACAACATGCTTCATCCCCCCCCCCCATACCTTCCTGACATCCCTTTTCCTCTCGTCTTCAAAATCTATTTTTTTTACGCCGTGTCTAAGGTGAAGCCGCCATGCCGATGGACTGCCAGGCCACCAGGCGGGGGGGTGGGGGTGGTCCGAAATGGCGGCGCCTGGCTCTGCCAGGCCTGTAAGCACCTCTTGCAGTACGGGCAACTGCAAGAGGTGATGAGCTATTGCGTCCCGTAGCACAAATAGGGTCACCATGCCCAATGATGAAAAAAAAACAACCCCCAACTTCCCCAAGAACATCAACGGAGCCGACCTCGGGCAGCTCCACCGAGAAAATGGAGGTCCCCCGTCCCTTGTGCTTTCGCAGGGGACCCTCCATACTTGTGTAACCGGAGAGAAGGCTTACTCCTCTCCTACGCCTACGGGTGTAGGTGACTCCCCCTCACCCCCTTCTCTGGAGGTGCTTTCGGGCACCTCCTTAATTCCAGCGGCAGTCCCTCCTTTGCTTTCTAAGGGAACTGCCAAGAAAGCCAGCAGGCAGCCCATTGCCGACCGCCCCTCGTGTAAGCGGTTCGGTAGGGCAAACCCCCTTGTGGGGGAGAGGGAAGCCAGTTCCCTTCAGTCACTTCCCTCGAAAGACCTGCTGGCAAGAATATTAAACCTTGCCGGGGTCAAGGCCTGTGCCTCCCCACAAAAGACTCATGACGCTGCCAAGGGGACCTGCAATGTCCTGGGAGGGGATGGCCAACTGGAGGCCCCTCCTGTGATAGACATGGCCCTTGAGGAAAACCAGCCTCAGACGGTAGGGCCTTCCATGGGGGGGAATCCGGGCTCGGCGCCAAGCACCGAACCCGAATCCGCCTCTATGCAAGGTCCTCCTCAAACGGCTGGGGATTCTCAGGCAGTACAAGGAGTGGAGGGATCTCCTCCGGATGATGCCCCTGCGACCACCAGGACCTTCTCCATTTCGGAGAAGGACCTGGCTGAGGCCGGTACATCTGGCCTAGGGGCTTCTACCGGCGGGGGTGAGAAGCGGGTTCATTCCCCACCCTCCTCTCCAAAAAAGAAAAAGACCAAGACCAGGAAGACAAAAAAGACTCGGGGCTCCTCTCCATCCGCGGGGACTGCGGGGACGGATGGGTCTGCTGCCACTCTGGCAAGCGACCAAGCCGAGATCGGCACATCCGGCCCCTCTGCACCCCCGGTTGCGGAGCCCCTGAGTAAGACCAAAAGTGCACAGGGCGGAGCTTCGATGACATCGGGGCCCCTGATTTAGAGGTTACCAGGTGTTTTCGAGCCCGCTGGCTTCAAACGCTTCCTCGTTATTCGCTCCACTGATGGCACCATGTTATCCAAGGGCAACATGATCTATCAGAGGAGAGGATTAGCTAGTGCCATTGGTAGAGAGCCGAAGGTGACCCGTTTCTCGGACGGGAGCCTTCTGGCGAATGCTACGAATCCCGCCGAGGCGGCCAAGATAAGTGCTCTTCGGACACTTCATGGCACCCGGTGAGTGTGACGCCGCACTCTACCATGAACTTTGTGAAAGAAGTAGTTTATGCGAGGGAACTCGTTGACTACTCCATTGAGGACATCACCCTAGAGCTGGACGACCATGGGGCGGTCAAGGTCGAACGTGTGATGAGAAAAAAGGGAGGGGCCTTGAGACCCACCCCTACACTCTTCGTAAATTGCTCCAAGGTCACACACGATAAGTCCAAATCGTGTGTGACCAAGTGTGTCAATTGCGGAGAGCCGCATCCCGCTTCTTCGAAGCAATGTGGTGCGTATCTCCTGGAGAAAGAAATCCTGGCCGTTCAGGCCCAGGATCTACTCTCATTCTGCCAGGCTAAGGACTTGGTCCTGGCGCGCCCGGCTCTGCCTGGGACGTCATATGCCTCAATAGTTAGAAAGGCACCCTCTGCTCCTGGCCCATCCAGGCCAACGAGCACGGTTTTTCCGCGCCCATTCGGAGCCCTTCTGCGGGCTCTACCCAACCCGGGTGCTTCCCTGGTAAAGCTGGCGGACAAAGGGTTCATACCCAGCCCCGGCTAAAACCAGGGCTTCCCCCTCTTTCCCCGGCGTGACAGTTTCCCGTAAGGCGAAACAACCAGGCGCCTCCATCAAGTCGTTAGACTCACAGAAGGCAACACCCTTGAAGATGGTCGCTAGGCCATCTTCCAGGGTTCCTAACGCTGTCCCCCGAAAGGAGGACAGCAACAAAGGAGCTTCAGCTTCTTCGCCCACGCCCCAAGGTGGAGCAAGTGGCTCGGAGACGGTGGTTCCTCGAAAAGAGGGCCCCCCCGCCTCCGAAGCCGCAACGCCCGCCTAAGGTTTCGAGGCGGAAAGAGGAAAAGACTCGCATGGGGAGCCCAACCTTCCACAATAAGTCCTCGAAGATGACAGCGCCTTCAGCGCTTTGTCCGGCCAACAGCGCCCGGGGTTCTGCCCCCGGGAAGCGTACGGCCATTCTCATGAGGGTCTTCAGTTCGAGGAGGGCCCCCGCATCTCCTCCGAGCTCGTCCTGGAGGGCATATTCCTTCAATGGAATTGCCGTGGACTCCGGGCCAACTGGGAGAGCTGCGGAGGCTCGTCTCGTCCCGTTCCGCGTTAGCTATCATTTTGCAGGAGACCATGCTAGGCGCGTACCCCCTGCCCGCCCTCCTGGGGTATAAGGGTGTGCGACCCCACCACCGCGGGATGGCCGGGCTAGGGGATTCGTTGTTTACACCCGGCATGATGTCTCCGTTCTTCCTTTCTCTTTAGATACCTCCTTTCAGGCAGTGGCTGTGCAGCTGCACCTGGATAGGAGGTATACTATCATTTCTGCGTACATTCCACCGTCAGCTGACTTCGACGAGGGGGACTTCCGCCGCGTCGTGGCACGGTTGCCGAGGCCCTATCTCTTGCTTGGAGATCTGAACGGCAGGCATCCTCTCTGGGGAGATTACTCCATAAATCCCAGGGGACAAGACCTTGCCGATCTGATCGAAGAGCTTGAGATGGGTGTCCTGAACGTGGATTAGTTTACGCATTACTGTCCGAGAACCGCTTCATTTTCTTGCCTTGACCTATCTTTGTGCTCTTCGAATGCACAGCCTGATTTGATTGGGGGGTGGTCAATGACCTCCAGGGTAGTGATCGCTTTCCCATTCAAATATCATTTTCAGGGCAATTGCCGCCTGAGAGCCCACCTCGGTGGTGCTTGGCGCGGGCACGGTAGCCTGCATTTCAGGAAATGACTGAATTCTCTATCTCAGTCGAGGAGTTTAGGTCGGTAGATAAGGCCGTTGAGTTCTTCTCCGGCAACCTCATTGCCGCGGGCCTGACTACTATTCCTAGGACGTCTGGCCGTTTTGCACGCCGACCACTCCCATGGTGGTCGGCCGAGTGTGAGACGGCCCTCAAACAGAAGCGTTATGCCTACATGCGCTATAAGCGCTGCCCGAACGATTTCACTGTCGCTGAATTTCGTCGGGCTAGGGCTAGGTTCCGGTATATTTCGAAGCACGCCCGCCGCTCTTCTTGGCGGGCATACGTGTCTTCACTAAACGGGAAGACCCCTTTAGCTGAGGTGTGGAAGCGAGTCAAAAGGATTCGGGGCAAGTTCTCGCAGGACCCCCCTCCCGTTATCCAGGAGAATGGGACCGCAATCTCAGACCCCGTGTCCGTGGCGGAATCCTTAGCGACCGCTTTTTCCGCATTCCCTAGCCGTGATGCTGCTTCACCAGCATTCAATGCACGTCGTGATGTCGCGGAAGGCCGCCGGCTGGACTTTACGTCCAGAGGCGGAGAACCCTTCAACGACAAGTTTACTGTGAGTGAGTTGCGTTCCGCTCTTGCTTCGTGCGCGGACACCGCCCATGGTCCGGACGATGTCCCGTACGCCATGCTTCGACACCTAGGTGAGCGAGGCATGGCCTTTCTGTTAGATTTGTTCAACAGGATCTGGGTGGAAGGTCTTCTCCCAGACTCCTGGCGAATCGCTACTGTGCTTGCCTTTTGCAAACCGGGGAGAGAGCACTCTACTCCGACCGGTTTCCGCCCAATCTCTCTAACCTCTTGCGTGTGCAAGTTGATGGAGAAATTGGTAAATGTTAGATTAGCCTTTTTCCTGGACAGCGGAGGCCATCTGTCTTCCGCACAGTGCGGCTTCCGCAAGTTCCACTCCACGTCGGATGCTCTGCTCCGACTGGAAAATGCCGTCTGCGAGGCTTTCCTTCGTAGACAGCACTACGCCACGGTGTTTTTCGATCTGGAGAAGGCCTATGATACCGCGTGGCGATACGGTATCATGGAGACTCTCCACACGATGGGGGCGAGGGGACGCCTCCCAATGTTTATATCTGAATTTTTGCGAGATCGCCGATTCCGCATACGAGTGGGGGGGAGCCCTCTCCGGTTCAAAGGAGCAGGAAGAGGGTGTCCCGCAGGGAAGTGTCCTCAGTGTTACACTCTTTGCCCTGAGCATCAACGGCATTACCTCGGTGCTGCCGGAAGATGTTTTCGCTGCGCTCTAGGTGGACGACCTTTCGATCTCTTTTGGCGCGGCCCAGATGCCAACTCTGGAGCGTCGGCTCCAACAGGCATTGAACCGCGTCTCTCGCTATGCCGATGCGCACATGTTTCAGTTTTCTTTGGCCAAGACTAAGGTGATGCACTTCTGCCGCCATCCACGGCTTCACCTCGACACATATTTGTTTCTTAATGGGGTGCGCCTGGATGTGGTTGAGTCGCACCGTTTCCTTGGTCTTGTATTCGACCGACGCCTCACCTGGGAGGCTCATATTCGCAGCCTTAGGGTCTCTTGTACCCGCGCCATGGACATTCTCCGTTCCGTGACGCTCAACGCTTGGGGCGCTTATAGGGCTACTGCCCTACTTTTTTATCGATCCCTTGTTCGTTCGAAGCTCGACTACGGATGCGAGTTTTATGCATCCGCAGCCGAGCGTTTATTGCAGAAGGTGGATTCGATCCACCACACCGGCCTTTGCCTTGCGACCGGTGCCTTCCGCACTTCCCCCATTGAGAGCCTGTTGGTCGATGCTGGGGAGATGCCACTCGCTCTGCACCGCGTGCAGTGCATCACTCGCCTGTACACGCGAGCACGGCGTCTCCCTCAGTCGCCAATAGCTCTCACTGCATCCGCAGCTGATCTCGATGGTGCCTATGCCGCCGAGAGACGCCCGTCATACCCTAAGCCCTTTGGGTTTAGGGCCAGGAAACTCCTTCGAGAGGTAGATATAGCTCTCGGGCTTGTGACGCCCCTGGTTCTGCCCAGGACGCCACCCTGAAAGGTACCACATTTGGCTATTTGTCGCCACGCCTCTGCTCCCAAAGCTTGTACTGCGCCGGGAGTATTGCGTTCGACCTTTTTGGAGCAATCATCGTGTCACGCTGGAACCGTGCCAGTGTATACGGATGGCTCCAAGTCCCAAGAGGGGGTCGGCTTCCACGCCGTATCCCCTCTTTTTGAAGTTAACGGGGCTCTACCAGGCGCTGCGTCTGTCTTCACGGCCGAACTGGTGGCAATACACCACTCGGTACGGGAGATTACGCGACGTGCCCGGTTCGGAGACCGGATTGTGATTTATAGCGACTCACAAAGCGCCCTGAGTGCTCTCGGGGCATTGGAATCTCCGCATTCCCTGTTTCGCGATATCCGTGACGCCACAGTTTTGGCGAGCCGGGCAGATGTCGAGATTATCTTCTGCTGGGTTCCTGGACATGTAGGAATTGCGGGGAATGAGCGCGCCGATGAGGGTGCCAAAGAGTCCGCGAGGACTCTTTGGCCCTTCCTCACACCGACTACATGGCAGGAATACGGGCAGCTCTTCGGACTGCTTGGCAAAGAAGATGGGAGACGGTCGAAGGGAACTTAAAGTTGCGTGCCATTGCGCCGCGACTGTTCCCATGGACCTATCCCCCACTGCCGAGGTGGCTTCAGGTTGCTTTCTGTCGTCTCCGAATCGGACACACTCGTATGACGCATCGCTATTTGATGGAGCGCTCACCTGCGCCCTATTGCAACGCCTGCGTCGTCCCCCAGACTGTTCGGCACATTCTTGTCGAATGTCCTAGTCTGGGTGATCTTCGCGCACGATACCTGTCCCGGTACCGGTTTGGGCGGGGTCGCTACCGCCTGTCCCTTGTACTCGGGACAGATTCGTGCACATTGACTTGTGGACTTGTTGACTTCATGGGGGAGGCCGTCCTTCTCCCTATTATTTAAGCAAGGTTTGTTTTTTTTTGTTTTGTTTTTTGCATGTTTTTTTTTCTCTTCCCTTTGGTTTTACGCTCCTGCGCCGGGGGACCTCTCCCCGACGCACCAGCTTGCTTCCTTTCCCCCTTTTTGAGGTGGTTTTTTTTTCTCTTTTTATTTTAAAGTAGCCTAGAACTAGGCCAGTTTTAATACGGCGACTAATACCCTAGTAGGCAGTCGCCAGATGAGCTCTTAAAAAAAAAATGTTGCCATTTGTAGGTTTAGTCTCCTGGAGTTAGGGAAATGAGCAGTGGTCGGTGCCCCAGTAAATTTCGCCGGTCCGTCATTCGTCATTCGCCAGCGGCCGGTCCGCCAGTCCATCATTATTTCAGGCCTGCCCAGTCCGTCACTCCGTCATCGTTATTTTAACCATGCTTCCGTCATCGCTAAATTACAGTTCGTCACCGCTATTTTAGGACCGTTAGTAAAAAAATATTGACAAGAGTAACAGTACACAATTTTATTCATTGAGAAACAGTTTGGACCACTTTACACAAAAAATGTAAATTCTTATATTATTACTGCCTCTCCTCTTGTTTCTCCTCCCCAAACTGCCCCTCGTAGCTGAGGTACCCCAATAGGGACATGTTTCCCTTGAGGAACACCAGCTTCTGGAAGTTGGCGCTGGCCAGGGCGGCCCTCTTCGGCCAGATAATGTCGCTGGCTTTAGAGAACATCCTCTCCGCTGCCGTGGAGCTAGGGAGGGGGGTGTTGTACTTGATGAACAAGTCTACCCACGCCTCCCTGTGCTCCTTGGGAAAGAGGGCCCAGGAGAGGGCTTCCTTGCTTACATTTCGCAGTTCTGGAGGTAGCCTTTGAGTTCTCTGATGGCCTCAGCGTTGTCTTAGTCCCCAGCGTCACCTGTCTCCTCCAAGAGCTGGAGGCACGCAGAGACTTGGCACCAAGCGACATGCTGGCGTCACTGTGCTGGCTCTGGTCCATTTCAGTGTCTCTGTTACTCACAGGTGTGCTGGCTCTGAAGCTCACGCTACTTAGCATACTATCAGGTCTATCACTATCAGTAGACACACTCCTGCTCCTGTCTCTGCAAGATATCTATCCATGATCTATAAAAGTCGAGAAATGCGGTGAAAATCAATTTAAACAATGTTACTTCACTTGATCAAACGCGGGTTGGAATGCTAAAGCTTCGTCCACACTACAGAAATTTATTTTGTAACAAGTTTAAACTTTTAAAACAAGTTATAACTACACCGCAGAGGCGGAGAGCTCGCGACAGACAACCTTTCATTACCGAAGCCAGCAGGCTACTGATATGACGCAGCAAGGTTGCCAGATTTTTTCAGCAAAAGTAGCAGATTTTGATAAAAAGGAGCCCAATTTATATATATATATATATATATATATATATATATATATATATATATATATATAATTGTTGCAATATGAGCCGGCCCTAGGCAAAATAACGACGTGCGCCCCTCTCCCCATCAATAAGTTATTGCACAAAATTATATTGTTTAAGCCAGTGCAAACAGAATTAGATAAAAATTGGGTATACAAAAACAAACCTGCTACACATGAACAAAATTCAACACAGTTTTACAGCACACATGGACAAATTCAACTCCACTTTAGATGCAACAAAATGGGCTAACGCGCCAACGTGTGCCACAAAACATTATTTGCCAAAGGTCTTCTTTGCTTTTCGGGTTATTGACGGTTCGGATGACGGCCGAAAATCGCTTCCTTCGGCGCTTATTCCGTCATTACTGACGGACTGCCCACCACTGGAAATGAGCATAATTTGATTTCTCCAGCTGACATTACCACAATCGTAGTTTTGTTTCAAATGCGGCTATGTGTCTCCACATGTCATGTATTAATGATTTTTTTCCCTGAAGCGTCAAATTCCAGCGGTTTAAATAGGATGTTAAATCTACTAGAAATGCTAGTATTGAAAGTCATTTGTGATCGTGAAATTCTGTTACATGCAAGTTTTTGCTCTCAAGGGGTCCAGCTATATCTCCCCTCACTGCACATACTCTTTCCAGCATAGCGCCTCGAATGAGCCAGGGAACATCCCAGAAGTAAATCAAATCCTTATATTGATTCCCTGCTTCCGTTAAATGTTGTCGAAACTGACGGTGGTTTAATCCCCTGGACAAAATCTCGTTTGCTGCTCTCACCTCTACGTCCTTCAGATTTGATGTTTTAGCTCACAATGTTTCTTGGAAGATTATGCAGTGCACTTTCATGACACTGTGTTTACTTCCAAGACCTTCCACGTGTTTATGAAGCAGAGCCACGGCACCTTTAGTTTGTCCAACCATAGCCGGAGCTCCATCGGTTGTTACGGATACTAGCTTTAATAGGTCCAGATTCATGTTTATAGTGCACTGGAGCTGTGTCTTTTATAGGTACCAGCTGAACAAATTCTTCCGAAATGTCTAAAGTTTTGCTTACTCCACGTACAAACTGCAAGTTGTGCTGTGTCGGTAGAATCGGTGCTCTCATCAAGTGCTATCGATAAGAATTTAAATTAATTTTCAGATTTGCTGACATTTCTTTTATTGGTCCTGTAACTGTTCTTGCAGAGAGACAGACATTCGAAAATAAAGTTTTTGTCTCGGGACATAAAATTTCTACTACAGCAAGCAAGCATTTTTTCACGAAGTTCCCGTCAATGAAAGGTTTCATGTTTTCCTCTATCAATTTCGACACCGTAGCTTGCATGTATACATTTTTTCATTCCATGTTTCGTTTTTGAAATATCGAACTTTGTTTTTCTAAACTCCCTTTAAGTTTATGAAATTCGTCCTTCCTCGTTTGCCCAATAAATATACAACTTGGAGTGTTTAGTCTAATAGTGCGTCTTGATGTTGAACTCCTTATTCACGGCAACACTTACATGGTAAATAAGGTAAATTGGATTACCGAAGCGTTGAATAAACGTACTTTTCTGTCCATGTGTCTTGAAAAACTCGACACTCCGCATCAACCTCACTGCGTTTTGTTGCCATTTTGGAGTTTCCTAAAAAAATAAATTGCCAGTTAGTTTCATGTCACAAATTATCAAAAACAGTCATTAACATCTTCTTAGTCGATATGCCAAATTTCGGAAAAAATAATCGATTCGTTTTTTGTTATGGGGCTTATGTTGGAGCCCCCATTCGATACGCCATCATTCTCTATCACTATCCCACAAAAATTAATATATTTCAGTACCAAATTGCCTCATTTTTATGAGATAAACGCTATTCAAATGGTAAAATGCATACATATCATAGTTAGCCATCTTTTTTTTTTTTCTTCACTGACTTTTGTAAATTACATGGGAGACTATTTGCTAAGTAATTCTACTAAAGAAATTCTTATGTTTGATAATTTAATTAAATCATTTAAAACCATTTATTAACTTGACTAAAAAAATATTTTACAATTTCTTAACAACGTTTGAGACTTACTTACCTTCGTTGAAGTCACTTTAAAGTTAACTATGTAGTTTCCCTAAATATAATAATTCACTTATGCCACGACACATCTAGCCCAATGGTTTTTTGAAATTGACTACCTTAATCTTAACGCTCTCAGCGTAATAGATACACACGCAGAACTATTCCAGAATATTCCAAAATGCTCTCGCCTAAATTCTTGATAACGGATTGTTCTCGAATATTCCAGAATACCTCAACATTCTATGAGTCTACAAGTTACTTTTAGAATCTAAAAGTCTGGAAATAAAAATCTAAAATTTAGATTATTTCTAGACACGACGGGCCGGGTAGATAGCATATTCCGTTTGGAGACTGCTGGCCAAACAATTTTTGCTGACGGTCCGTATCTTGCCGACCCCTGCTCTAAGTATGCCACGCCGTCACAAGAATATGCTTCTTTTTTGGTTCCTTTTGGGCGGAAAAAATAGAAAATAAAATTTAATAGAAAACTACCCCCTCCCCCTATTCCCAAATTAGCATGACAAAAAACAAACTAAAAAGAACTAACCTACTTAAAACCCCCATCAAACCCGTTATTTTGGTGGTTCAAAACAAGCTATCAATGAGAAGATGGCGGCCAATCTATTTTTCGTCATAACATAATTAGAAATTTGCGTGTCGTAATTAGTGAAAGACCTACATAGTGTATATACATTAAATAGAATTTGCATATTTTGTTCAAAATAGAGATATTTTTAACAAAGCGCCTTCGATTGCGTTGGAGTTGTTAATCTGTAGAATAACCACATAATCTAAATGGCTGTCTCACCTATAAAATGTTCTGTCACTCTTTGTATCTTTTTCCAACGAGCACAAACTTTACTCTTGCAGTACTTAATAATGGGACCAACCCTTAACAAACGCAAAAATAAACACCCGAGCATTCAGTCAATTCATTTGAACAATACAAGGATACCATCAACACCTACAAGGTGTAAATTCGTCGCACACACCGCTTCCAGTATGGATTTTGCGCAAGATCTTGCAACCAAATTCCTCAACACATTACAAAAGCCATTAGTCTTTTGTTTCTTTGGGTTGCCATTTATCTTTTTGTTTTTTGGGGGCCATTGTTCCTTTTGTGCTTCCTTTGGTCTTTCTCGTTTCCGTTGGTGGGTAGCAATATGATTGCAATTGTTCTTATTTATTTTGCTACTTAAGCCCATAGGCAATTAATTGTGTTATCACACCATCGGATGACCGTTGGCGCGAGTTAATGGGAAAGAATAAAATAGGTCCCATCGTGGCTCACCTTTACACTTCTTAATGAGCCTGCTACACCCAAACTCACCCGTCAGGGGGTTTCCTTTCGTTGTATCAGGTTGGAACGAAACTAATATCCGATTTTAAGGTACATTTTTAAAATGAAGGAACTTATAACTATGGAAATATTTAATCATAAACTCCATTACTTTATAGAACCTCATTCAATCTCTCAACAAGCTTATAAATGCGAGGCTTGTAAAATTCTTTAGGTTTTGATGCAAAATATGACTCCAACCTGTTTCCAACCTCTTGATGTCAACCTAAGACCATCCAAATGGTTTTGTAATCGCCTAAAAAAGGGATAAGCGGAAATAGCAAGGTCAAGAGAATATGGAGGATGAAGCAATATTTCTCAACCGAACTCCTATGAGATCTTTGGTCGCTCGAGCTTTGCGAAGACGGTCATTTTCGTGCAGTTAATAGTTTGATTGTTGTCTAACAGTTCGCAATGGACAATTCCTTCAATATCCCACCATACACTCAATATTATGATGTTTTGGGGCTGAAGTCCTCCTCTCGGATGATGGAATTCTGCTTCCTCGACAGATCCACGAACGGCGGCATTTAAGGTTATGATAAAGGATCCACTTCTCATCACCAGTAACGAGCCTGCCCCAAAATGCTGCCTGAAGGTGTCGTGAAAGCAATGACTCGCAGCAAGTAACACGCTGTTGCAGATTCGCCGTGGCCAGTTCGTGCGGAACCCATTTTACAATCACTGGAACCTTTTCAATCATTTTCAGTTGGCATAGGAAGGTCTTAAGGGGTTAAGTTAAATTGTTCTGCGAGTTTCCTATAAGTTGTAGTAGATTTGCTGTGATAACAGCTCCCAACTCTTCGCAATGAAGCTCTTTTGGATGACCTTCTTTTGATCCCTCTTTTAGACTGAAATCACCACTTCGGAAACGAGAAAAACACCTCATGCAACTTACTACATCATGTCCATATGTTCTCTGAATGGCATTTGCCTCTGTACTTGCATTGACACCTTTATGAAACTCAGAGTAAAACATGTCTAATGTGATCTTATGATGGCACGACATAAAGGTGAATTCCCAAGATTATTATGAAAAATATTTTTATAATCTGACAGAAAAAGGTATAAATAACAAGAGACATTACTTAAATAAATACTATCTAAAACTTTATTATAGAAAATCGGACATTACTTTCGTTCCAACCTGATAGAATAGAACAAAGCCAGGAAACTTGTACCACCCTATCCCTTGTGCATCAAGTTAACATTTCTTAAGAATTCTACTCCACTTAATACTCTTACTATTTACAAGTGCCGTTATTATATTTTTCCCCCATAGCTTAGATAAACGGGCTACGGCGAAGCTGAATGGCAACGCCAATTCTGATTTAAGCAAAGTTAAGCGACTCGGGTCTGTTTAGTTGCAAGATGATGGCACGATTCTGGTCAAATCCACGTCAGCAGCCTCCTCTCCCTACATATGTACATAGACTTGGGTGGATATGTCTTCATTGGTTTTTGTATTGAATAATAATAATTTAATATTAACCCATTCCCATACAATTCGCCACACTTGCAAAATAATGAAATTCATTTCGCATTTCATCTTGGTTCATTTACAACGGGTACTGAAGGCACGGGACGCCTTCCCGGCTCCAATGCCACTTTTTCTTGACCGGTGGCTGATTTCGCACAGCTGGTCACCGACCAGCTCTCGTCCATTCATCTCTAGGACGGGGTATGGAGGAGGAGAGGGTGGATCATCTTTCCATATTGACCCTTTTCTCAATTTTCTTGTCTCAATCCTCACGAGATCATCAATTCAACGTACACGGGGTAGTTCTCTCGAGTAAATTATAGCAATAAAAGGGCCTTCCGCAGCTCAGTGTCCTGAGAAACACGGTGTTTGAGCATCAACGATATCACTTCAGTGCTGCCGAAAGATGTTCTCGTTACACTCTACGTAGATGACCTTTCGATCTCTTTTGGTAGGGGTCAAATGCCAAATCTGGAGCGTCCGCTCGAACAGGCATCGCTCGCTTTGCCGAAGTGCACGGATTTTGGTTATCCTTTCCCAAGACTAAGGGTCTCTTGTACCCGCGTCTTGAAAATTCTTCGTTCCGTGGCGTTCAACGCTTGATTTGCTGATAAGGCCACTTATTGACTTTTTGCTGATTTTATGTTATAATTTAAAGTGCAGATGTGAGTGTCACGCGTCCGCAGCCGAGCGTGAATTGCGGAAGGTCAACTCGATCCACAACGCCCGTCTCCATTTGGCGACCGGTGCTTTCGTCACATTTCGCGTACTGTCCATTTTTGTCGATGCTAAAAAGATGCGCTTGCTTTACGTTGTTCACAGTGCAATATGCGCGTACACGCGCCAGTCCATTGTTTCATTTCGTCCGTGGGCGATCTCTTTGCTGACCTTGAGACGCCAATCATGCCGTGAGCTTTTTAGGTTTCTGGCAAGGAATCTCCTTCGAGAACTCTATGTAGCTCTCGGCCCAGGGGCACCCCTGGTTCTACCCAGAATGACATAAGTGGTCACGCCTCTGCGTGGGGTAGGAGCACAAGTATTGTAAGACTGTAGCCTTGGCAGTGTACACGAATGGCTTCAAATGCGAAGAGGTCGTCGGCTTCCACGACTTCTCCCTCTGGTATGAAGCCAGCGGGGCTCTTCTAGGCGCAACCTCTGTCTTTACCGCCCCGTAATGGGGGTACCCTGTGTAGTCGGTTGCTCTTGGTACTTGGAGTAGTTGCACGTTCTCCCGGCCCGAGAGCAAATAAGCAAGGCCCTGGTCACTGGTTATGAACCAGTAGGCAGTTGCCAGATGAGTGCTTCTATAAAAAGGAAGATCTCGGAAGAGTGTAATTGATTATATGAGGGTTCTTAAGTGAAAGGGATTTGACAGAGAACTGTATGTTATGTGTACATGGAGGGGTATGTTAGGTGGTATGTTTTTGTCCCTATGCCTGAGGGACTAACCGGGACTGGGCGAGATACTACAGCACCTTGCGATCCATCGCTATGAAGAGCCAATGGCCCGCAAAAAGAGGATTGGATAACCCTCTTCTAATGAGAGATGGAGAGAGTACTTTCTGTAGAGTTTATGCCCCCTACCCCTCTGTTTTTGCCTTGTATATTGGTTATTTTTCTGATTTTATAATATTTTAAATAGTCTTTTTTCATTACCTCTTCTTTCCCTTTACTTTTATCCATTCTTTATATGCTATACCCACGTAGTTTATCACCATTTTCAAGTATATCTCATCTTTTTTGTTTAGTGTTTAGGTAAAAAAAAACCGATATTGCCCTAAGCTTTACTCGTTGAATCCACTTTACTTTGAATATTGATGCTTGCCTTGTTTCCATTATGCTATTGTTTAATTTGGACCATGAGAGAGATCTAGGGACTTCTTGTATAACCCCTTCTCTGTCTTCCGAAGGAAAATCACATTGATGCCATCCATCCCGGGTATGGATTCCTATCGGAGCGATCAGACTTCGTGCAGGCGTGCGAAGATAATGACATCAGGCTCATTGGTCCCACTGCACATGTTGTCCAGAGGATGGGGGACAAGGTCGCTGCTCGACAGGCTGCTATCAGTGCAGGTAACTTAGCCTCCGTTTCCCTTCCATATTCAGGTGAGATCTCTATTACACATCCAGTGTGTCAATATATTGCAAGCTAGGCCACATTTTGTTGTGCTTACCAAAGATCTTGCGTGGTCGTGTTTTCTACTACAGGAAGTAGACACAACATGTTCAACATTCGCTCCCCTTAGACAAACCTACGGAGAACTTGATTTCTGGAAGAACCCTGTTTGGTTTGCAGAGTTCGTCTGGGCGGATGGCTTAAGGGCAGGACCGTAACCCGGGGGCTCTCTAATTGACGAAGCTTTATTGCTCATGACAGCAAGATACTAGTTCGCACAACGTACCCCCCTCTCACCCCTACCTCCTGCAGTTGCATACCTTCAAGACCCGAAGTCCGCAGAAGGATCTGCGCATCTCTTGCACACATTTTTACTTACTCCATCTTCATCACTTTACAGATCTCTCTTTACAAATTTTGCGGTGGGAGATACCGTTGTTGGTTTTCGCTTTAAATTAATACAACACACACACACACACAAACCCACGTACTTATTTCCATAGTCTGTCCACCCATATTCGCAACTCATCCATCCGACATCTAACTTAAACCCGTTGTGTAGACTTTCTTCTTTCGCCAATATTTACCTTCCTCACAAACGCATTTTATAATTCTGTCCAAACAAATCCCTTTTCAATCAAACTTGGCATCACAAGGTCTATATATAAGATTTCAGGCAAGTCTCGCCTAATTCTCTTTTCGCATAAGCCTTCTCGAACTCCTACACTCATACCCAAACATAATTAAGTATCATTCACCAGCTACCAACATAACTAAATCCCCCTTTACTCTCCCACTGGCACACAATCCTACTCGAACACCATTCATGCCTTTTCAACTTTCCTCGCACTTTCTCTACACAATTACCCCTTATGCCTCCGCGTTTACATTTCACGATCCTAATTAATTCCGGAGACGTCCTAGATGCAAACAGTCCTACGCTTGTCTATGCCAATATGGCATGTGCACCAGAACACTACAGAAGACACAAAACACTTCCGTCCGTCAAAATGTACGATCCCATTCTGATATATCAACTGCACACTAAAACGAAGATAATGTCTCTAAAGACTTACCTAGAGTTCCACGAAGCGCAGATTCTCAACACCACACTAACGCCGAGACAACATTGCAAAAACAGGCAATAGCCGTACTCCCCTTTCCTATACAAAGAAGGGTATACTATACCCCGTAATTAGTCGGCCATGTCAAACAAAAACTATCAACACTAAGTCGTCCATTCAGTGGGTCAACGCCCTCTTCAAAATGCCACCCGGCCAAATCGCCAGAAGAAATACTCCTTCCACTGTACCGTTGTCACCCTGGCAAGATTCCGATGTTGTTCCCCAAACTAAACATACAAAAGCCGGATCGGATTGAAAAACCCAGACATTTGCACTCGTTGCTGCCAAGAGACACACACACATACACATTCAACACATATTTCCAACATTTACGCACCTCAGACAGACAAACAAAATCTACAGGTACACGGATTAATGGATCCTTTGGAGAACCCACTTTAGTCGGCGCGATCATCTAGGAGGTTGGCTTGGGGGCAGTACCATTTTGCAGGGGCTACACCATCCTCATCATAATCATTCTGTTACACGCATCCAGCATCGTAGTGGTAATATTCTTATATTACCAAGGGAAATCGCATAGTTTCCCATATTGAAAATATTTTAAACGATACCATATGTTTTTTCCATTTCAAGGTTTAAAACCTTTTGTTTTGGTTACTAAATTACCACTGTTGAAGTTGATTTTTTTCTTATCATCCCTTGACGTTTAGGGGTTCAGGTAGTTCCTGGAACTGACAATCCAGTGACATCCGAAGATGAAGCAATGGAATTTTGTGTCAAGTATGGTCTACCAGTGATCTTCAAGGCTGCTTATGGAGGTGGAGGCCGAGGAATGAGGGTTGTCAAAGAGTTGGACGTAAGTAATTAACAGTCCACAATTCAACACTTTGGGGCTTTGAGTATTAATAATAATTCTTATATCCATTGAAATGTGACGCATCTCCATAATACCCCGAGTTCATACTACTAAACAGTGAGTTTGAGTGGAAAGAATCGGTTGATCGAGAGGAAAGTGACGGCGAAACAAAGCCATCGATATCTCGATCAGGAAATGGCGGATATTTTGTCAAAAAAAGAAGACTTCGGTCAAAGAAACAGCGCGGCAACAAAAACAAAATGTACCACCACAGTAATTGCTATGGAAAATACCTATTAATTCGCAATAACCAAAACTAATGCTAAATTTCAAAACCACGAACAAGTACTGTTTGCGCTGGGACTCCCTTACGGACTTGTTAGTTTTGATGGGAATTTTTACCACCGATTTTCACTCTTTTTTCAAAGCTTTGTGTCTCAGTAGACCTACTATTTAACGTGAGATCCGTACCAAAGATCTGTATAGCAATATGACAGCCAACCCAAAGTCGACCTAAATCGAGATTCCATCCTGCGACTAAACTACCCCTTATGAGGCCTAATTTATCTAGGCGCCAAACTGCATTTCCACTCGGCTCCGCCGTAGACCCTTTCAGAGTTGTATTTTAAGTGGCCACTAAAGGTGGTTGCCATTCAAGGGCTTAGATACTTCCCACCCACAGCTGGGGGCAAGCCAGTTAGGCGATTATAGCAAAGCCGTATTGAAGTAATCAAACGAGAGACCAACAAGGATATGGATCGATCCGATGAAAGATGCTGAGACTACAAACATAAATTTTGAGGGTGGAGGTGTGCTAAGGGAGAGAAATATACTAGAACCGTGTAGTAGATGGGGGTAAAGTATTTAGGGGGTGTTGCAGAGTAGGAGGATTGTTACGATGAAAATTAGGAAAAACTTAAAATTTATATTAGGTTTTGTCCTTTGTTATTGATACTGTGCATGAGTGAAAAAAGCGCGGAAAGAGATAAATAATGTGAGTAAGCAGTTAATATAATAATGATTAGCCACCTTGACGCTTCAGTGGTCATACCCTGGGGTAGCTCCTCATACACACTTAAAAGAACTGTATTAATTGGTTATTTCAACCTCAACTTTTGCCGTCGCAGTACACGAGCTTGGTCTGTTTGGTACAGTCGGTTGCTTGGTCTGTTGGGCACAGTCGCGTGCTTGGTCTGTTGGGTACAGTCGCGTGCTTGGTCTGTTGGGTACAGTCGCGTGCTTGGTCTGGATGAGAGCCTACCCCAGGCGTACCCGATGCACTCTAATGGTGCCTACGTATTGCTATACTAACCACATACCATCACTGCGTACAGTACAGTTTACCGTAGTAATGTGAGTAAAGTAATGGAGTTTGGGTGAGGGTTGGGTGGGGTGTAATATTAAAGTCTGTGGTATTACCCTTAAACAAGGGCGAACTGTTCAAAAGGTAAGAAAATTCAGGTGTGATGAGAGCGTTAATGAATGGTAAGGGTTTGAGTGTTGAATTTGCAAGTAACCTGCATGAGTGTATGCTGGTGCTAATGGTAGTTTATGAGAAAGAAAGAATTGGGTATGGGTTTGACCATCGATCTGCACTAATTCAAAATTCCTTTTTATTTCTGTGTGTGGACCTATTGTTTAGCGTGGGATCCGAACCTCGGGTTTATGGGGTGAAACTATTATGGTATAGAAGGAGAAAGATGATTTGGAATGAGAAAAGCGCAAATGGACAACTTGAGAGGGATGTTTGGTCTGCGAAAAGTAGATATAATGAGAAACGACTAGTTAAATGGTGTCTATGGTGTGAATGAAAGTGTTCTGATGTGGTATTGGCGTGTAAGAAGGAGGGATCGAATTAAAGTTGTGAAGAGAATATAAGAGAGTGAATGTCAGGGTGTTTGAAGGGTTGAAAGACCTCGTAAAACATGGCTTGTTTATGTGAATGCGTGTTTGAGAGAGAAAAGGCAGACCGAGGAGTAAGTGGATAATAATGTTTATGGTAGATGTGGATGGTGGGAGCTTGTGAAGTTGCTTGCGTGGGGCCTTAAGTCCCGAGATGAACCATGTGGAGGGAATGCTACAGCGCATAGCGCCTCATCCCTATGAAGGGCTTTAGGCGTGGAAAAATGATATGCGGCTTTCTGCTTGATAGGGGGCATAAATGGGTCGGCGTTGATGCGCGCCGAACCTACTTTGTGTGAGAGCGGTTAAAATGAAGAATGAAAAGTCACCTTTAGTTAGTAAGTTAAGTGATTTATTTTTCGATAAATCTTGGGAACTCTAGTGTTAACTTGTCATCTGGATGGAAAGAAAATACTGCTGTTGATCAGTCACCTCTCATGACCTTCGAATTTTACCATAAAAATGGACCCACACTTATGTCCTCCTATATTTTTCGTAAACCATCTTTTAAGTTTGGTCATTAATCAGAGGCATTATAATGTTTATCAAGGAAGTGCGGGAGAACTTTCGACGTGCTACTTCGGAGGCGAAGGCGGCGTTCGGTAACGGCGCCATGTTTATTGAGAAGTTCATCGAGAAGCCGCGCCACATCGAGCTTCAGATTATTGGGGACAAGACCGGCAATGTTGTCCACCTCTTTGAGAGAGATTGTTCGGTTCAAAGACGCCATCAGAAGCTCGTCGAAGTTGCTCCTGCGCCTAATTTGGATCCCAAGGTAAGAAGAGACTCGTGTTTCAACACGTTTGGGCCAAAAGAAGCCCGAAACGAAAATTAAGGTATGCTTATCAATAGATCCGTGTATGTGGTGGGTGGGGGGCAAGAATAATGACCATACCCAGTGGTCTAAAACTCAAAAGTTTTCTTCCTTCTAGTGCAATACGCAATGGTAGTCTAGTTATGATGACATTGGCATTGTTGTGCGCCAATTCCACGTGGGAAATGGGTTGATGATGATTTATCATTATGAAGTAATCCTCATATTGAAGAAACCAACAGAGGGAAAGAATACGATTAATTGCAACATAGGATTTCCCGGCAAATCTAACCCTGGGGCTGTATATTATATCTTATTGCGGGAATCTAAGGAAACTTAAAAAGGAGTACTAAGTCATTTGATTAGTAAATTAGTGGTATTCATTCCTAATGAACCTGTAATAATTTCGAGTGAAACTGATATGTATCTAATATCGTGAACTTGCCAATTGGAGATAAATGAGTCACGATATATGACTAGCTTTTCTTGATGTGGAAACGTATAGCTACGGTTGATTGAGATCTTCAGAAGCGAAATTAACTTGTTTCGATTTCCGTAGGTTCAAAAATCTATGTCTGATGACGCTGTACAACTTGGTAAATTCGTTGGTTACGAAAATGCTGGTACTGTGGAATTTCTTTTGGACAGCCACGGCAATTACTATTTTATTGAAGTTAATGCCAGACTTCAAGTGGAACATACAGTTACCGAAGAGATTACTGGGTAAGGTAACCTTATTTTTACCGATTTTTTTTGTGATAAACGTTTGCAAGAGATTTGTATGCAGGGGTAAAAATCTATTTGTCCAGTCCAAGTTTGGAAAAAATTAAAAATATACTTTGTTGTTTACTTCTTCAGTATCGACTACGAGGGAGTTAATGGGTTTTCAGGGCGAACTTGGTGTAGCGTTTGATGGAGTTAAGAACAAGGCTTGGGTTTCAGGATCGACTTGGTTCAGTCTCAGATTCGAGTTGCCGAAGGTATGACCCTTTCGGAATTAGGAATGACCCAGGATAAAATTAAACCCCAAGGATGTGCCATTCAGTGTCGAGTAACAACTGAGGACCCTGCCAAAGGCTTTCAGCCGGACACCGGAAGGTTGGAGGTGGGTTATCTTCCTATTTTTAATTAAAGGAAATTTCTACTCATAAAAATAGCAAGTGATTGCGATTAAGTCCTTTAATTTCGTTGTTTTAATCCTCCTCTTAGTTAACTCGCATTAATACCGGTGAATACAAGAATCTCCATACTTTCGCTGCCCTCATTGGGGCGAAGTTGAGCCACATCAAGTGTAGATAGTCGCATGTTGATGTCGTGATTGAGATCGACTCACTAGGGACTACTTTATGCAGTTTTGACCCTGGGTTCGAATCCCACATTAAAGGACCCTCCAAGAATTGCCTACAAAATGAGTACACATTGGAGATGAACTCCGACCAGACACAAAACGAAGGGATACGATTGAAGTAACTTGGGTCGTCTGGGATGAATGTTGATGGAGAGTGAGATTTTTAAGTGCCTCCAAGATTTCACCTGCAGTTAGTTACTCTTTAATATACCCCTCGCTCACACTCCTTCAGGAGTGAATTGAGGAGTGTTACGTTGAAATAAAATAGATTGCGAGAAAAGCACTTCATCTCAACTTGGGAACGAAACTATTACTCCATCGATGATCGCAACTACGTTCGCTTATCAAGGTTTTACCTGCGGAGAAGCTCCAGGTCAAGGCATCGCTTTTTTTTCAAAAGGAGTAAAGTTCAATTGCACCCATTTAGAGCCATAAAATGACCCATATGACCATGGGACATATAATTATTCATCCTGGAGATTTCAAATCTACCATCGGATTTGGCGCTGGGTGGCGCTATCTAGTGGCAGAAGCCACATTTAGCCATTGAAAGGCACTTGTAAGTGATTTCAACCATGGGAAACCATCAATGCAATAACCATTTATCATCTTATCACAAAACGCCGCAGGTCATTGGAGAGATTTTCCCTCTTGTTATCTTCCTGATTTGTTTTTATATCCTTCGGGAGGGAATTAAAATATCACTATCGTGGTGTTAGTTGTGTGTCGTAGGAAACTAAATGTGACGGCGAAGACGCTGGGGGAAAGTCTCTTTTGTATTTTAAGCATAAACTGTGTGCGGATTTTTCCTCCTTCAGAGGGTATTGGTGTTAGCGTGAACAGCTATGTTTCAGCTGATATTTGGCGGGTTGCGTGCCCTTCCAGCCCCAACAACTGTTGTGCGATGTTAGTTTGGGGGGGAAGGGGTACGTACCCTTCCGAGTCCGATCGCCTAAAGTAGTTTTTGTATTTCCCGGGTGCTAGACCCCATTTGCGCCCCCTTTCGAACAAACTTTCCAATGGCGATGCCCTTGTTGGTTTTGCCTCAAGTTTTAGGTAAAAAATAAATAAATACGAATATTATTGATTTTGGATTAATGGGATTCGATGGCGCTCCCTCTTGCCTTACGATGGCTTAAGAGAAAGCGCTGAAGATGGAGTGGTGCAGGAAGAAGGGCGATGAAAAAATCCGTAACACCTTCAACGCCTCGCTGGGACCAGTGTACTATCTTCCCCTTTCTGTACAGATCTCCATACAAACCTCCTACGGGAAATGCCTTCGTTGGTTTTCGTTTTGAAATTAAAACAAAACAAGAGTAAGCACATCATGTTTGTATGTGAAATGGGAGGAATTTGCCACTCAAGGGCTCACGAGGAGCCGGTTGTGATTTTGGGCTAGGGGCTGGTAAAACGGTAGTACTATTTTGGTACCAACCGCAGTGATAGGAACCCTTTGTGGCTCAAGGGCAAGCCACCACTTCCACACTTCATGAAGCGGTGATGAATGAAAATCTCCCCTCTCGCAGGGAGTTCGTAGAGGGAGTATATCTGGTGCCGTATCTATGAAGGAAGGAGGCGAACGAGTGGTGTTGTGCTTAGCTATGTGCGATGGCGTATCTGGATGGAACTGCCTGCACGCATGCGTTAGACTCGGCGCCACGCTGTAATACCAGGAAGCTCTATTCGTGTCCATTTTTTTGTGTGTCCTCGCCGGGACTCGAACCCAGTACTCAGACGTGGAAATCCAACGCCTTCTTCTCTAGGCTAGCGAGAGCTCCGCACACTTTTACCTAAATGGCGGACCAAATTCGCAAAGCCGATCAACGAGACCGATTATGTGTAAATTTGATCCCATTCTAGAATTTCTGATTTTATCGAGGCATTTCTATTAACTTCCCAATTCATTGTGAGGTCATAGTATCTACTTTCCATGAGTTCCTTTCTCTCTTTTTACCATGGTTAAAATAGAAGGTAATAGTGGTGAAGCGCATGGATATCCACCTCCAAACGTTGCCTCGCCCTCCCTAGGTGTCGCGGAAGACGAGAAAAATTGAGGCACACCTTAGATGAGCGGAGGGGCTCCCCTCTCCATCTTTGGAGCCGCTGTCGGGGAGCTCCACCTCTGAAGACGAGAAAAGTAGTCCCCCCCCCCTCCCTCCCTCCTGTGCTTTCTTAAGGGCTCATCTAAACCTTTTATACCGGAGAGGAGGCTTACTTGTCTCCTAGGCCTACGGGGGCGCTGGCTTCCCCTCCCTTCACCCCCTTCTTTGGAGGCGACCTCGGGTGACTTGATCTCCTTACCACAGACGGTCCCTCCTTTTCTCCCGCATGGGACTGCCAAGCTAGATGGCGGGCGGCCAAAAATTGGCCACTCCCAGTAGGAGCGGCTCGATAGGGACAAACCCCTAAGCCCGTCGGTCAGTGCCCATAACGCGTGGCGAGGCGACCCAGTGGCGTATGGCAGGATCTTCCACGGGGGTGAAATTGGGCTCACTGCCAAATACCGACGCATGCTGGGGAATGCTTCTTCGGACACTTGATGGCACGCCTGTGATTGTGACGCCGCGCTCTACCATGAACGTCGTGAAAGGAGTGGTTTGTGCGAGGGAACTCGTTGACTACTCCATAAATGACATCACTTTAGAGCTGGTCGACCATAGATCGATCAAAGTCAAATGTGTTATAAAAAAGGGAAGGGGCCTCCAGACCCACGACTACACTGCTCGTCACGCTCGATCGTGCTGCTCCCTGAGTCGGTGCGTGCTAGATGACATCACTACCGCGTGAAGGCATTCCTTCCACTGCAGTAGAGGTGCTACTAATCGTTCCTGTCATACGAATCGTTCCTGTCGATGTGAAAAGTCGGGGTTACCCGAAGTCTGTGTAAATTGCTTCAAGGCCACACACTACAAGTCCAAATCGTGTGTGGCCAAGTGTGTCATTTGCGGAGAGCCGCACTCCTCTTCTTCGAAGCAATGTGGTGCGTATCTGCTTGAGAAGGAAATCCTGGCCATTTACGCCCAGTATCGTCTCTCATTCCGCGAGGCGAAGGACTTGGTCCTGGCGCGCCCGACGCTGCCTGGGACTTTTTATTCCTCATTTATTTTTTAAAAAAAGGCACCCTCTGATCCTGACCCCTCCAAGCCTACGAGCAAGGTCATTTCCACATTCATCCGGAACCCTTCCGCTGGTTCTCACCCCAGCCGCTCTCCTGGTTGAGAAGGCGGCACAAATGGTTTACACGTTGGTTTTCACTTAGATTTTGTATTGATTTGATGAGGATCGCATGTTATTTCGAGCGATCCATTGGCTTTTCTCCACATCCAATATCCCTTCTCTCTGTAGCTAAACTACCATTCATTGCGTGATTAATGTTTCCTCCCCGTCTCTTCTTCTCCCTCTGCATTC
Organism: Ceratothoa steindachneri; assembly: GCA_963969495.1. Classification (NCBI taxonomy): domain Eukaryota; kingdom Metazoa; phylum Arthropoda; class Malacostraca; order Isopoda; family Cymothoidae; genus Ceratothoa; species Ceratothoa steindachneri. The sequence goes on from OZ018326.1 coordinate 137,736,968, forward strand.
TATTGATAGAATAATGACGAGCTCCTAATTCTTCTCTTCATTCCCACCAGGTGTTCCGAAGCGGTGAAGGAATGGGGATTCGTCTGGATGGCGCCTCCGCATTCGCCGGCGCCATCATTTCTCCTTATTACGACTCCCTCCTAGTCAAAGTGATCTCCAGGGCTTCTGATCTGCACGCTTCCGCCGCCAAAATGAATCGCTCTCTTAGGGAATTTAGAATACGAGGGGTTAAGGTAATTAAGACAATTTTAATTCATAGGTAACAAAAGTATCTTTCGTTATGTCTTAAAAGAACGTTACAGACTTCGAGAAAACGCTCGTTCGTTATGAAAATAACCTATTGCTATGGTTGATCGATGCGTTTGCAATAGCGTACATTCTTTACAAAAAAAAAATGGCTATCTTTGAAAGGGCAACAAGAGGCAGGGTCTAATTAGTGTTAAAGCGATCACTTACACTAGAAATGAAGATGGATTTGTTACCCAACAAGGTTAACAGACCTAAGTCGCTTGCTCTCAACTATTCTGACTTATGACCCTATAACCATTTTACTTTTCAATGTGTTTTTTGGCAATAACATCGGTATGATCATATGACCTTACGACCTTCAAAACTTTTAATATCTCCCGGACTAACCTGGGGAGGATATTGAAAATTATCTCATTCGAAAGAGAGTTTAAAACAACATAAGGGTTTCAAATTTCGTTAGAATCGGCCGAATAGTAACGAAGTTATTACCAAAAACTCATTGAAAAGTAAAATGGTCCCCACCCACCCCTTACGGACCGACAGAATAACTTATCGACACGACTAAAAATTTACTCTTAAAGGTACAAAAAGAGTTAAATGGCGCACATGCCGAATCTTGCAGATTAATAATACAATTCTTTAATTGCGAGTTTCTTGCTTCAGACAAACATCCCTTTCCTTCTGAACGTACTCGAGAACCAGAAGTTCTTGAACGGTACTATAGATACCACATTCATCGACGAGCATCCTCAGCTGTTCCAGTTCAAACCTAGTCAGAATAGAGCCCAGAAGTTGCTTAATTATTTAGGCAATGTTTTAGTTAATGGCCCTTCGACTCCCTTGGCCACTCCGTTGAAACCCGCTGAGATCCACCCAGTGATTCCCCAAACACCTCCAGGTAAGAGGCATTGGACTTGCACTATTTCTCTGTTGCACACCAAATACACTGCATTTTATTACGCAAGCGTTTCATAGTTATTTGATGTTAGATTTCCCGTTTGATATCTGTATACGAGTTAATGTAACCTACTTTACATGTAACAATATTGGATTAGTTTTTGCGTTGACCGTTGGATTTTTAGACTTTTTCTTAACGAATGTGTATATAAAGGGTGTCAGGAAGAATGGTGCACCCCCCCTGTAGAAAAAAAAAACTAGAAAAGCTAGATAAGAACCGACAATACCACTTGAAAGAGCGTTAAAATATGAAAAAAAAAGCATAGTATATTCCTCTGATATTAATCCTTCGATTTCCCCCCGAAACAAATCATGACGTCTATCTCTTGGAAACATTTGGGATCATACCCTGTCGAATAATGGCCATCAGAGCTCCAAATGGCGCAACACTACATCAAAACGATAGGGTTTTTTTTAATCAAAATTATCTGAGGGATTTTTATATTCTTTTCGGTTTCTTATTTACAGAAAAGGGCGGGAGGGAGAGATTTCCTTACACCTTTTATACCATATTCCTTTTGAAGCTATTTTTCCTTCATTTCCTTGCGAATACATTTTATTTTTTCATTGTATTGTATCTTCATACTCTACTTGTTAGAAAGAAGAAATAAAAATAGGATAGAATTTTCCAAAGCTTAAAAATGTTTAGACATAGTTTTAATTTAAAGAAATACTCACATATGCGTAATTTACCTTGCTTTAAATATTCAATATTTTACCCATGATCTTTGAATTGTCGAGTCTGCGAATGCTCATACCGTTCGACTGTATCTACATATAACATTGCAAGGCTGTTAAGTTCTTTATTCTAATGCATTACATACCTAAATTTATCTCTTCGATCACTGCATTGGAGAGAAAGATGGATCTCTTGCGCTTCAAATTCATTCTTGAATAAACCTTTTTTTTTTTCTAGGACGTAAGTATTCTATAAGTTTACCTTTTTACTGTGGAATGGGTTTCTCTTTATATATTCCAAGAAATCACTATCACTATTATTTGCTTTCCATTAACCAATTTTTGATTCTTCAGTGTGCTTTGGGACGCCAGATGATTTTCGTTTCCACGTCTCGAATTTACTAGGGAAAATATTTCTTTAGTAGGGATTTTTTGTTGTTGTTGTTGTGGGGGGTTGATTAAAATTTATCGAAGCAAGGTGATGTCTACTATAGGCGAATTACTTTTTATTTTTACTCACTGATAATTCAAAGTTGTATCGATAGTTTTAATGATTCTCAACAAAGATTTTTTTTCCCTTATATTTCCATGTTTCTTGAGGCTTGGAATATGCCTCCTAGGTCGTGGAGCTTTGGTTGGCGTGGCTTACTGTAACAGTGTTTTCATCTTGGATACTATTCTTCCTCTAAATTAATTTTCTATCTTTTCTTACTTTGTCCCGTGTTTGTTGGCAAAGCTCAATGTACTTTTTCTTGCGATTATTGCCTTGTTATTGAAATGGGTGCGATTATTGCCTTTTTATTGAAATGATGTGCATGCTTCGGGAATTAATTAGATTCGCTTTTGGCTGAAGTAATTTTTCCTCACATCTGATTATGCTATTTCTTGAGACGGTAGGTTTTGTTTTGTTTTTCTCGTGAAACTCAGTTGTGCTTGTATTTGTCTTCATTTTTTTCACTGTAGTGAGCAGAATAGTAACTTCCATATACTGTTTTTTGAGGTTTTACTTCGCATGTCGACGTATTCTTGTGTTGGTCTCGCAAGTTATAGTTGTTTAGCAAGGAATGTGAAAGGTTATAGTAAATATAATATGTGTATGAGGGATATGCAAAGGTGGAAACCGAGTGATGCATATTGCGATGTATGATAGGTTTGCTATAACGTCTTCTTTATAGAAGATTAGATAGTTACTGGAAAACAACAAAGACGATGAATAATAACGGTGTATTACACTCGAACTTTAGTATAGATATGAGCATAAGTGCACGTGTTGGGCAAAGAAGCGACTAAATGTAAGAGTATGATTATTCTGCTCTTGGCGCTAAATAGTATGAGGGATGTTTGATGCGAAAGTTGTGAGAGATGTGACTACATGCCTATTTGACTAGATGATTGTGTGTAGGAGAATAGCATAATGTTCCCAAGTTTTGCCCACCTCCTTCCGGGCCGCTTATCAACCTTTCCCTTCCGGCCCAATATCTGGTGGTCGTCAGCCGGAAGAAACCGCCGACCATTTCAGCTAACCACCGAGTTCCTTCCCGGACTGTTTATCGATAAATGGGAGCCCATCTTCGCTTCCGATAGTTGAGGGAAGTTTATAAAGGACGAAATAGAGTAGCTTGACATCTAATCTACTTCCGGCGCCCTGAGAACCTCTCCCGAGTTTCAAGTATAAAAGACGAATTCTTTTAACCCTCAGTAGTAGAGCTTGCACAGCGTCTGGTGGTGCAGGAATTGCCATCTATCGGTGTAGTGGTAATTCGTCTAAGCATCAAGTCTTCAGAGAGGAGATCGGTCCCAGTTAGGGAGGTTCCTTATCCCGTTGGTCTGCAAGTCAGTGTGGACCCAAGCTCGTACTCACGTGTCGGAGCAGAAGCTACAAACAGCCTCACTCTGGTTCCCTAAGCAAGTAGTAGAGCTTGCACAGCGTCTGGCGGTGGAGGAATTGCCATCTATCGGTGTAGTGGTAATTCGTCGAAGCATTAAGTCTTCAGGGAGGAGATCGGTCTCAGTTAGGGGGGCTCCTTACCCCGCTGGTCTGCAAGTCAGTGCGGACCCAAGCTCGTACTCACGTGTATGAGCCGAAGCTACAAACAACCTCACTCTGGCTCCCCAGGCGAGAAAACTACATCTCGGCTTTTCTCCGTGACCCTACGCGTCGGTAGGTCACTTAGCCCCCCCACCCCCACCATCACAGAGGCACCCAAGATTCCTCGGAGTTCACGAGCGTGGGGCCCTCTGTAACAAGAAGCTCCCGTCACCGCCTTCTTCCAGCGGAATCGTGACGGAATTGTGGGATCAGGTCGGTCCCTGGAGAACCTACCTTATCGTATCTATCCCTTACCTCACCACCTTCACTCACCAACGCCACCCGAACATCAGGTTCCAAGGTAACCCTTCCCTTTCACATTCCCCGACTTCCCCGCGAAGCTTACCAGCATTACAAGTGTATAGAGATTTGTATGGTGAATAGTAATTTTCAAGCCAAGTGAGATATCCAAGATTCACTTATTAATTTATCTTTCAAAGCACATTATTTTACGTTATTTATCACCTTCCTCGCGTTTTCTCATCCACACACCATCCAATTTAATCATGGCAAGCACAATGTCAAGGAATAGGCCGAGGGGTGGTTGGAGTTTTCCCCGACTCTTTTATATATATATATATATATATATATATATATATATATATATATATATATATATATATATATATATATATATATATATATATATATATATATATATATATATATATATATATATATATATATATATATATATATATATATATATATCTTATTAGCCCGAATGCGGAGGAGGATCGTACTACTCCTTATACTTCGTTCGGCCCGTGTCCTGAATGGGTTTATTGAGTCAGAGTGTTTAGAGGTTGGCTACGGAGGGATTGGAATGAACTTTGCCAGTAAGCGACCCAAAGGAAGTTAGATACACAACAATATGAAAATAAAGTTTTATTGAACACTAAACAAGAAATATATATATATATATATATATATATATATATATATATATATATATATATATATATATATATATATATATATATATATATATATATATAAGAGTCGGGGAAAACTCCAACCACCCCTCGGCCTATTCCTTGACATTGTGCTTGCCATGATTAAATTGGATGGTGTGTGGATGAGAAAACGCGAGGAAGGTGATAAATAACGTAAAATAAAAAATAAAACTGTTCGATTAACGGGAGGGAAGAGTATGCGAGAGCTCTAAAGCAGAATAAAGGAATTGCGAATATGAGGAGAGAAGAAATATAATAGCAGGTAATAGTGTAAATGCCGTATTTACATAGGTGTGCTAGAACTGGAAATAGAAAGTCCAATACTAAATAGTGGAATAATAATATGGCGCATGCAGTGGAGAAGAAGAACGAAGCGCACATCTAGATCCTTCATAGTACATATAAGGATATCGGGGCTTGTGTATGAATGCACACAAGCAAGTGATTAAAGCAGTGAAGCGAGTGGTTAATCAGAATTAAACAACAATAAAGGAAGCATTTAGGAGGATTAATGAAGATCTGGATGGGAACAGGAAGTTATTTTGCAAGAAGGTATAAAAGGTAAGTAACCAAGGGGAGAATAACTGTGTGAACATCAAAGATAATAGTAAGGTACTTGTAAGCCATGAGGTGGTTAAAATTAGATGGGGGAAGGTACTTTGATAAGCTGTATAATGTGTGTATGAATGAGTCAGCAAATGTGGAAATAGAGTGATGCATATTGCGATGGATGATAGGTTTTCTGTATATAATTACTGGGAAACAACAAAGACGTTGAATAATAAAAGGTTGAAGTTGAAGTAAGATTTTGATGCCATGGTTGAAGTTAGATTAAGATGCTTGATGCCCTGGTTGAAGAATATCTTTGACACTTGTCAGCGATTGCAGACTACCGTCGATGTACTACCATCCGATAGATCCCTCTTCGAAGTTGAGTGTGTACTTCCTTGGTGGGCGAATTTGCTGACCGTGTAGTTAATTAAACGATTGTTTCGCTTCGTGAGTAGTCAGCCGATGGAGGTGTGGGAGTTTAATAGCACGTTTGGGTGCGTGCAAGCATGAGTTATTGTGTGAAGAGTAGGTCCTTGAGTTGGTCGAATGCGTACTTCGGCTGGCTGAATCGATCAGGGCGTACTTAGTAAAGTCGTTTCTCAGATGAAAGTCGCATGTCAGTGTTTGCATAATAGTTCAGCAATCTTTCGGGTGGGGATGAGGAAATATAGGGTGATCTAAAAGTCTATAGGCAGTAAAATAATTGTTTAGTTATTTTACTTCCATGATTTATGCATACATCAAGAAACAAAGTTTCTTTGTCATGTTCTGTATCGGAGCATGTTCAAACAGCGAGAACCTGGTTTGTTTATAGCCAAGAGCTGCCGCGTTATATCTGTGGGGGTTTGTACAAGGTTTCTTCCCTTGATGTTGTCTAATAGGATGTAACTCTGTACATGTAGGTGCAATTTCAAGAGTGAGATCAATGCAATTGGTCTATTTAAGTATATATGTTGTGAGCAACAGTGTTTAAAAGAAATGGGCGTGTTTGGGTTCTTCTGCCTTGGGATGGAACTAGATTTGACGAAATTTGCTTTAAGTTTAATATAATTAAAGGTGGTGTGTTAAGAGTACTGGTCGATGTACTGATAACCTCTAAATTAATTATTTCATAGAAATTAAACTTTTTTTACTCACTAAATATTGTGGTTTTTCGTCTCTTGCACCAACTCACTAATCGTAATAATCCCTTTCGCATTTGTTGGAACCACTCGAATAACTTAATGCATCTCTGATCGATGGATGTTATGTATTTAATAGATGTTATTTTTAGTGAATTTGCGATGATTGCAAGATCTATGGCCGTGAAACTTCAGAGTCGGTTTTGGTTTCTTTGCTTTTTTTCAATGTCGGCAATTTAGTGTCACCATCATTGTGATGGTTATTTTTTTCTTCCAGATGACCTCACAAAAGGGTTCAACTACGTACTTTTGAGTTCCCGTTTCCTGAAGGGTGTAATATGCCCTCAGGAGTGGAAAGACCCCCATGATTTGAGCAAAGTTAAGCCACATCCATGGTAGCAGTCCTCGAAAGGCGTCAGGATTAGGAACGACTTCTTTGTGCTTGCTATACGTTGTGATGCACCTAGTTCAGATCCCACGTTAAACTAGAGAAATAAAAGGCCTCAAAATGGAAACTTCAGTTGTGCCTTCCTAATCTCTTTAGTTTCTATATATGTTATACCTTCTCTTTAAAAAATGTCGTTGGAAGTTTGCTCGTCAATTGTGACGACATATAAGATTTCATAGCTCTTAACTCATGAACCTTGGCAGGTAAACCACCTCCCAGAGGATTGAGAAACTTGCTAAAGGAAGAGGGACCATCGGCGTTTGCCAAAGCAGTACGGCAGAATAAAGGCTTAATGCTTATGGATACTACTTTCAGAGACGCCCATCAGTCACTCTTAGCTACTAGAGTTCGAACGAAAGACATCCTCAAGGTGAGGTACTAAAGTAGTGATGGCCAAATTGTTTGATAAGAGCCACACGTTTTCTTTTAACATTATTGAATATTCAAGAACCGTAGTATATATATATATATATATATATATATATATATATATATATATATATATATATATATATATATATATATATATATAATATTAATGTACTAATAAGGAATAATATAGTATATTTTCATTAGAGAAATATGAAGCAATTATAACTGTTTTAGGTAAAATGGCAATTAAACAATATTTGAATATTATCTCCCCACACATAGCAGCTTCGAGAGTCAAGTTTTGGTCCCCGTTGTGGTAGCTAGAGTTTAGCAATGTGTTGATGGTAATAACCTGGCCTCCATATTTGCCACTAAGATAACTCCTGGAATCCACATAATGAAAGAAGGCCGGCACGGAGCTTGGGCGGATTAAGGAGAGTTGTGTAGCTCTTGTACCTTCTACGGATTCTTAGATCAGATAACTTCGCCACTTTCGTAATGTTAGTTAATTGCAATATTCGTCCTTTTACAATCGTGGGCGAGGTCTCCCACCGTGTAATTAAATTTACATTAAGATTAGAATGACAATCGCTAGCAAGCCCAAGGGCACCTGGAGCCAGTCTTCTCAATGCCGGCAAGTCCTCTGATCTGATATATGGTCTCGTAACACATAAATGGGATTATTATAGAAAGAGGCGGCTTACCACCAACCCAGCGTCTTCTTATATCTCACGCGTAGGCGCGGACATTTTAATCCCTTCGTAACGGCGCGAAACTAACATAATGTTGTTAGTATTCCTGTTTTCTCACACATGACGAAGAGGAGCTCTCGTTTGTTTAGTGGATAAAGCGTTGAACCTCCATGCATTGGCACAGGGTTCAATCTTTTCGACAACGTACACCAATATTTTCAGCTTGCGTAGGGAGTTACTATCGATAGCGCGCTGTTCATACGAGCGCATACAGCTCCGTCCACACATGCACTCACACACACACAGCCAGTCAAAACCCCTAAGTCTTATTAGTATCGATCCCCCAGCCCTCCCCTTCCCAAAAAGTAAGGGTTAGTCTCTACTGGTTTTGAATTGGATTTTGGAGTAGGCAATAAACGGATTGGTTCGTTAAGGAAAAGTTTAAATGCTTTCACCAGAGTTGCTTTGTTACGAGTTGAGTCTCAAATTCGCTCGTTAGTTAGGTAATTGTTGAAAGCAACAATTTGGTTTTTGTAAACTTTTAAATAAAGGAATCGAAGATTTAAATAGAGGTTTGAACAAGTTTTAAAATAAATGTGGTAAAATTTTAATAAAGGCAACTTGGGTCAGACTGCAATTTCCCGCGATTGAAAGAGAAGTTTGTTTCAGGTCGCAAAGTCTCTCATTTGGAAACTTGAAATTAGGAGTGGAGGAGTTTAATAACAAGATTTGATAAACGTATTTGATTTTAAGAGTTTGCACTTTTGGAGCCTAAAATAAATTTGAAGGATTTGAAAGTTTGTTACAAGATCAACGCCCTAAATATTTGACGATATGGGAGACACGCAAGTTAATAAATGTAACCTCGCGTGCCACTCAATACGAGCTTAAATTGACTCACCGTTAACACACACAATAGTAAAAATACTTATTAAATAGGAAAGTCAATTTGAAAGGTGAAACGATGAATCTAAAGAGGTAGATGAAACATAAGTGTTCTCGACAAGTAAGAAAAAAAAGGTGTCTCCTTGGAAAACACGTAGCTATTGTAGGAGGCTTTCAGGTCAGCCCAAGAACGGGAGTAGGAGTGTTGGTCCTATGAAATCTCTTACCTTCTTTGAAAATGTGAAACTTGAAAAGTGCATTTCCCTACCAGAGAGGGGGGGAGGGGAATCGAGTGCCCCAACCAGACCCACGTCAAATTCCAACCTCAAGAAGGAGTTGTAAAAAAGTCCCACCATTGCCACAAGGCCCAAGGTCGAGGGAAGAACCCCTGCTCCCATGATTTGTCTTAAAATATGTACCCACTTACCGCGCCCCACCATTACCACAAGTCTCGCTTTCCTCGGCCGGGCAGTAAAAGCCAACCGAGGTAGCTTTAAGTTGGAAACAGTCATAAAAAGGACAGGAGCAGAAATTAGACCCGCTTACGATAGAGCGATCAAGTTAAGCCACATCGGTTGTGGTTAGTCATCGGATGGTTTCCCGATTCGAGTCATCTTCCCGGTGGCTGCCATACGCTCTAGATGCACGTGGTTCGGATCCCACGGTAATCAGTAGGCCCTCACTGACAAAGGCATCTTAAGTGAGTGCAGATCGGTGGTAAAATCTACAATTAAAAAAAAAGACAAGAGGGAAAGAGAAAAATTCACAGACCGAAAATATTATTCTTAGTCTCTTCTTCCCTCCTTCTCTTCGTACACGTAGCACTTCATTCTTCAATCCTGTAACCTACTGAAGGTGTTGACATGCCGCACTTCCCAGACTCTTCCCCTCTAAAAATGAGGATATGGCATTGATGCCATTGGTCTTGATGAGGATTGCATTCTGATCTTTGTGAGTTTCATTGATCCTACGGAGGAATCTTGTTAACGATTGGAAGTGGACGGATAGCACAATTACCTGACCAGTAGTGATAAGGAATGGTGTCTACTGCCGCCACGGTTTTGAGATTCTCACGTTTCTCTTTTCAGATTTCGCCATTTGTGGCACACAATTTTAATAACTTGTATTCGTTGGAGAACTGGGGGGGAGCCACGTTTGACGTTGCGCTCCGGTTTCTTCATGAGTGCCCCTGGGAACGTCTCCAAGATATGAGGAACAGAATCCCAAACATTCCCTTCCAAATGTTGCTGAGAGGAGCAAATGGGGTGGGATATACGAGTTACCCCGATAATGCCGTTTACAAGTGAGTTTTTTTCTGAATTAAAAGAGCAAAGTATTTCTTAGTTGAAAAATGTTAAAAAAAAAATCAAACCAATACAACACCGACAAGGTCGAAAACCTAACGCGCAACATCCAAGCATTATTCTGACTGAGGAATCCACAGGCTGAAAATATAATTCTTAGTCTCTATCTCCCCTCTTCTCTTTGCACACACAGCACTCAACCATAAAACAAGTAAACAACCATCCCCTAAACCATAAAACAAAAAGCAATTTTAGAAAACAATCAGGACGGTAGTCAAACCAAAGAACGGTGAACAAAACGCCCACGAAACCATCTACTCCGGCACGAACGAACCCCATTTCACCAAATAAGCCAAAACACTACCCAAATCGGTCACAGAACCAAACATAGGTTCACGAACACGACCTATAAACAAACGTTTACACCGCCTCAAAACAGACCATGCAACTCCACCACAAATCACTGTCCCCTCATTGTCCGTAATCTTTCTTGGCCCGACTGCGGATGGTTCCTACCTTTACGGTGAGGGAGATTAGCTTTTATTGTGCTCTTTTCTATCTCCCATCCCCTTTATTCCCTACCGTCTCTCTGATTTTCTTTCCCTCTTCACACTGATTATTATTAAAGCTTGTGGTTCTCTTACACTCTCGCAAGGGTATCGCTGTTCAGACCGTACCATGTTGTGATGGTTGGTGCCCGGCGAGTGATAGCTGTCCTCCCTGGTCTTTGCAATATCTCGGGATACGAAATTCCTTGTGTCAGGAACTTTGAACCGTTGACCCGAAAGAAAACTCCTTACGGGGTGGATGCTGCTGTAAGAGTGGTAATAGGCGGGGTCCTCCCTTTATTGAATATTCCAATAGTGTATGGGAAAATTTAAAAACAAAACTGGCTGGTCTACAATAATACTTACCTGGGTTCTAACTTGGCTTACTCAACAAACCCTAATATCCCTTCCCTATCCCTCCTAGACCAGCCCATGACTACGCTCCGTGATGCAACAAACCACGCCTCCTTCCGCGGCTAGTCCCGTCTTATGCCTCGAAACATTTGCTCTCCGTTAATGTCCCCGCCATTCCCAACCTACATCTATCCGTCTCGCAAAGTTCCTTGACTCTCCTAAATGCCACAAATTATACGATAATAAAACGCGCGCCTTTAAAAACTCGCGACATATCTACCCCCTATTCTTGAACACGGCTTCTATTTCCATTTCACCTATCAATTGGTTTCTGGTCATATGACCATCTTCCTCATCCGCACACGTGCCATCAATCCAGGATGACCTGGTTATACGCTATGTTCCTGCTGGAAAATGATAATTGCGAGGAGGGCTTCCTTCATGGACATTACTTTGCCACGGTCTTTGATCTGGAATGCCACCGCATGGCGATACTGTAGCATGGGAACTCTCCACACCTTGGGGGCGAGGAGACGCCTCACAACTTTTGTGTCTGAGTTTCAATGAGATTACTCGATATGGCAGGAATAAGGAGTAACAAGGAAAGGAAGTACCCTAGGAAATTTTACGGTCCATTCAAAGAGGGTACCTTTGGACTAGCAATCGAGCAGGCACATGGCTGCTCAATTGTTTTGCGATCCTAAACGGCCACTTTTAAAGACTTTGTCTAGTCTTGACTTGAACTGGTCAACAGATTCACTGTTGACAACTTCCAATGGAAGTGCGTTCCACTTACCGCAGATACTGTAAGTGAAAAAATTTCCCCACAGATTACGGTTGTAACGCTTCAGTTCAAGTTTGAAGCCGTGATTGCGCGTTCTGTTCTCACTCAGTGTGAAAATATCCCGGTAGTCAACATTGTCGAACCCTCGAAGTATTTTGAAAACTTCGATGAGCTGACCACGTAGTCTACGGGTTTCCAGCGAGAACAGATTAAATTCCCTTAGTCTATCCTCATAACTTTTATGCCGGATAGAGGGAATCAGCTTGGTTGCCCTGGCTTTTACGCGTTCCAACCTTGCGATATCCTTTCGAAACGAAGGACTCTAAAAATGTGCGGCATACTCCAGGTGCGGCCGAACGAGGGAGTTGTACAGACAAAGTACTATCTCCTTGTTATGGTATCCAAACTGGCGCTTTATGTAGCCTAACATCCTTTGGGCTTTCTTCTCTGCCTCGATGCACTGTTTCGAGAACTTGAGGTCACTAGTGATTGTTACACCCAAGTCCTTCTCAGTGTCGGTGGATTCAATAGCAGTGCCCTTAAGGATATACTGAGATTGGGGGTTTCTGTGGCATCCCAGAGGCATCCCAGAGGAAAGTGTCCTCAGGGGCTTTAGGATTAACAGTATCATTTCGGTGCTGCTAGAAAATGTTCTCGCTACTCTCTACGTAGAGGACTTCGCTATAATTTTTGGTGCGCCTCATATGTCTACTCTGGATCGTTAACTCCAACAGGTTCTGAACCGGGTTTTAGATATCTTTGCCCAAGACTAGTGGTACACTTCTGTCGCCATCCACGACTTCACTCCGACTCTAACTTCCTAAATGTGGCTTCCCTTGATGGGGTAGAGTCGCACCGTCTCAGTGTTGTTTTCGACCGGTGTCTTCCCTGGGAGGCTTGTACTCGCGAGCCCAATGTCTTCTTCAGTCGCCAACGGCTTTTACTCGTAGTTCATACAGCCATTCTTGATGGAGCCTATGCCGTCACTCGACACCAATTATACCCTAAGGGAAAGGAAACTCATTCGAGAGCCCGATGTAGTTCACGGATCGGTGGCGCCTCTGATTCCTCGTAGGACGCCACCATCGAGTATACCACCGGCGAATGCTTGTCGCTATGCCTCTGCTCCCAAAGATTCTACAGAGCTGAGATTACTTTTCGCTTTTTTTTTTTAGCTCACTCCTTGTCACCCTCCTGCTGTACACGGAGGGCTCTCCTGCTCGGAGCGGGAGATTTCGCAATGTAGTTATTTGAGGAGGCGGGCCTCCTTAATTTTAATTGTATATAGTTTGTTGGGTTTTTTTTTTGGGGGGGGGAGCCCTTATCTCTTTTTTTAGTTGGGTTTTGTTTTATTTGGGTTATTGGTTTGTTGTTTTTATCGTTTCTTTTCCATAACTATTAGCATAGCCTAACAAAACTTAATGTTGTTTGCGTTGATTTTGTGAGTAATAGTTGTCTGGTTACGTGGAGGTAGGATTCCTTGGTGTCACTTTATAAAATGTATAATTAATATATGCATCATTATCATCTTAAACCACTTTCCCACGGAGTGGGGGTCGCCGTGCATTAACGCGACAATGCGTTTTTTTCCGCACAGAACAATTTCGAGGTAGTGGCTTTGTAAAACAGCGACCTATTATCCGGATTTAGTAGCCTTTTACAACTACCAAATAACAGGAAAGATATTTTAAGTCGCCCCCACAAAAGTGTCAAGGATAGCTTGGTCATTCATGCTGCGTCTGCCTTCAATAGGATTGCGGTTTCGCCTTCCTCGAATTCTCAGATCCGGATCTACTTTATAGTGATTTGGGAGTGTTGCGCGACCGCACCCCTTGTTCTTCAAGTAATCTCCTCTTAAGACTACTCGAGCTATAAATGTTCCACATTTTGACTTTCCTCATCTTCGCGTCGACAATTCGAATTTCTTAAATTTTCTGACGGAGGTGCCGTCGTTGGTTTTCGTTTCTAAATTTGACTTAATGAATTGTCAGTCACTTTCTTCTCTTCGTAAACAATAAAACTCCTTTGCAGAAGGTTAATCTTTTAATATCATAATATCAGTCTTATTTATTGAATTTAAAGCGTGAATCTGGTTCTAATCTCCTAAAAATGGAAACGCACCAAAATTAGTCTCTATTTTTGTTTTTACTGTTCGCAGGTTCTGTGATTTAGCAGTGCAAGCTGGAATGGATATATTTCGTGTATTCGATTCCCTGAATTATCTTCCCAACCTGATTCTTGGCATTAATGCTGTCGGCGAAGCTGGTAAAACAACAAAACACTCACAAAATACTGAATAATTTTTGCTTTCTTAAAATAAGGGTAAAAAAATTACTTTCAAATTCCAGGTGGCGTGATTGAAGGAGCTATTTCATACTCAGGCGATATTTCGGATCCAAATAAAACGAAGTATACGTTGGAGTATTATCTTAACCTTGCTGACGAATTGGTTAAAGCAGGAATTCACGTCCTCTGCATAAAAGTATGTTTAATATGTATGTGGAGTTTATTCTCATATACATAGGTTCCTGGTTAGTTATTTGGCTAATTGGTGTACGTGTGTGTTTACACTTGACTGTATATGACTTTTTTTTTCTTCTGCTATATTAATGATGCCATTGCTTAGATTGTATGAGTTACATATTTTCGAAATATTATTTCTGGAGTTAGTGTAGGGGTATTAATAGTATCGTTTGTTCATAGTAAGCTGTTGATACTTCTTCCGTCCATATAATACTAGATTAGCACTTTATTACATTTTTTTGGTCATTCCTGGGTCGTAATTAAATTTCAAATCGTGTTCGGTCACGGATTATATTTATTTTCCTAAATCGTCTTATAATATTTATTTTCTTAAATCGTCTTATACCGAAGGTCAGTAAACCGATTCGATTTGATTATAATTGACCGACTCGTGTTTTAAACAAGTTTGGTTCACTCTGTCTTCTGTTGAAAACAAAGCAGGTATCGGGGGAATTGAGTCGCTAACCTTTAGTTCGACTATAAATTTAACCCACCCATTTCAGGATATGGCTGGTCTTTTGAAACCGCGAGCTGCAAAGATGCTAATTACGGCCCTCCGAGATAAATTTCCAGATATGCCGATACACGTTCATACTCACGATACTTCTGGAGCAGGTAAAATATTTTTAAGGCTTTGTTTTAATGTGTGTATATGATTTTAGGTACTTTACACTCCTAACTTATTATTTTAAGAATCTTCTCAATTGTCACTATGCACGAATAATGGTTGTTAAAAAGCCAATAGACAATACAAGAGTCCGTCCTTTTGGATGAAATGTTATTGAGCTGAAGACGAAAGTGGAAAATTATGAATGCCAATTTCTTACTTATGAGTTTGACATGGTGCGTGTTGTATGTTGTTCTGCTTTCAAATGGCTTACAACACGATTACCAGCCCGATTCCATAAAAGTCCCATCTCCAATATTTAGCATATCAACGACTATATCATCTCTCCAGCCGTGTTCCCATTTTTCAGACCTTACAGCTTTAACCTCTTTCATGCTTATTGCTTCCCTACCCTGATACAGCCCTCTATTTACAGCAGTAAAACCAGTCACTTTCGCTTCATCTTCATACCCGCATTATACAAATTTTCAAATGTATATTTTACTTCTTTAGTGCTTATAAGTACTCTGCCATTGACATTTTTATTTTTAATGTTTGCACAAGTATTCTTGTAGTTTCTCACTTCCTTCCGAGATAACTTTCTTTTCCCATCCGAATCCTCATTCATTTTCCATCTAAATGCTTCATTTGCCTCCTTATTCTGTGTCATCACTCATGTCATAGAATAACTGTATGTACCATTTGTTTACACGCTAGCACCTACCCAAATGGGAATACTACTCTCCTCCACCCAGCAGAGCCACAGTAACCGCCCCCAGCCGGGAGGATGGGGTGTCTTGAAGGAGCCCCACTGTCTCCCCCAATATTTATTAATGAAAATATAAAATTTTCGAATACGCATTTTCTGTAATTATCTGGGACTGCTGAGAATAGTATTTGTGGTGCATGGCACTACTTGGGAAAGGGGTCACTATTTGGGAAAGGGGTCACTAGACATTGCTACGGCTCTGCTTCCATGTGCGAAGCTAAACGATCATGTATCGCCCTCTAGTCCGGATCCCACGTTTAAGCTACGGGTAGCCACTGAAATAGTGATCAGACGGTGAGAATTGGATACAAAATTTGTACCAAGCCAATATTTGTAATTACACTCCACAGGCGTGACATCCATGTTGGAATGTGGTCGAGCTGGTGCGGATGTTGTGGATGTGGCCGTCGATTCCATGTCCGGCATGACATCACAACCATCAATGGGTGCCATCGTTGCTACTTTGATGCACGACGAAATCGACACTGGTTTTGATCTCTCCAAGATTAGTGAATACTCCGCTTATTGGGAGCAAACGAGAACCCTTTACGCACCTTTTGAATGTACAGTCACCATGAAATCTGGTAACGCGGACGTCTATCTGAACGAGATTCCTGGCGGCCAATACACAAATCTGCAGTTCCAGGTTAGTCTTTTTTTTAATGGTGAAATAATGATTTTACATTTTTAAAATGTTAGTTCCTTGGCTGCCCAGTCCAATTCTGAACAATTTCACATCTCACCCACAGGCCTTCAGTCTTGGCTTAGGCGACAAATTCGAAGATATCAAGAAAGCCTACCGCGAAGCTAATTTGCTCTTGGGAGACCTTATAAAGGTTTGGCTCTTTAACGTGTTGTTGATTGGTGGCTTTATTTTCTACTGTATTGAATTATGATTGAAGAACGATGTTATTATAGAATGCTCATTCCTTAAGAATACAAACAAAATGAGGAAATTTGTATTTATATCACAATTGTTTATATTTTTTTAAATTATGGAAATTTCACGATCATTTCCTCGCCATGACAAGTTGAGTACATGTGCACTCTCAAAAGCTTCGTGGTAACGAATAAAAACCCCGTTATTTTCCTTATAGTCTGGGGAAGGGCATCATCTAAACTACACCACAATGATAGCGACTTTCAGCTTTACCTCGTTCTTACCATGTATCATTTACGACACACACTAGATACCAAAATATTACTTAGTCAAGGCGCTCACTACGGCCTCTAATATCTCACCTCGACCCATCTGCACTTCCAAACACAATCATCTTGCTCTTTGCTCCATTTAGTTTTAATCCCCCTCTCGCGCACACAATTTCAAACACTTCATTCCACATCTCCAATTCTTTCTAGTTCTTAACCAATAAATGCTAGTCACTAGCATAACACCCTACACCTATTAGCCCGTATTTTCTTTGTCAGCTGATTAAACGCAAACACAGAATCCATGCTCCCCCACACGATTTTTATACGAGTCTAAATATCTTTTTTTTATTGCACCTATATTCCAGGTGACTCCTTCTTCGAAAGTAGTCGGGGATTTTGCTCAGTTTATGGTCCAGAATCAACTTAGTGCAGCGGAAATTGAAGAAAAAGCTGAAGATCTCAGTTTTCCCAAATCTGTAGTTGAGTTTATGCAAGGATATCTTGGAGAGCCTTATGGAGGCTTTAGAGAACCACTCCGGTCAAAGGTCCGTTTACCAAACCTTTTCGTTGCCTCTTAAATTGTCAATCATTGCACTTGGACACTATTGATATAAATTTTTCCTTCAGATTCTCAAGGGAATGCCCACAATACAAGGAAGACCTGGAGCTTCTATGCCCCCTCTTGATTTTGACAAGATGAAAGAAGACTTAAGAGAACGGCATTCTAAAATAAATGACTATGATCTTCTGAGTTACGCAATGTACCCAAAGGTAGGAAACCAAGGCATTTAGATACTGAGAATTCTGAAACTTGGTTTCAGCTATGTCTGCAATCGTCTTTACACATTAGTATGGTTTTCGTTAGCTCACATTGTCTTTACAGGACCATAATCATTAGTTTTGTTAGACAATGATGTTTGAGGTAGAGGATTGGGTGGCGTGTGATATTAGAATCTATGATGAGGCCCTTGAACAAGTTTAATATTTTAAGTACCTAAGTACGAGTCGAATTATAGTGGTACGGATCAAATAAATTGTGACAAGGTTTGAATGTTTTGAAAGTTTCAAAGGCGATCAGAACGTATATGAATGCCAAGGGTTTGGTATGAAATACTCTCATGTCAGAAAGTTCCATAAGTTAGTTTATGGGAGTAAGGCTATTACATCAACGGTGGTAGCTCAATGCTTCCCCTTCGGACATAGAGGCCATTCTACCGTCCACAATTCCCCTTGCTATACATGAAGTAGCCGTGCTATGCCGCTTAAACAAAGCTCCGCAATACCCTTGGACAGCGAGACCTTACGGGACATGGATTCACCACCCAGTCCACCGTCACAATCCAGACTCGTTCCTAAACGGGGCTCGCCTGGAAGTGGTGGATTCGCATCGTTTTTCTTGGTCGTGTTTTCCACAGGCACCTCACCTGGGAGGTTCATATTCGCAGCCTTAGGGTCTTTTGAACCCACACCATGGGTATTCTTCGTTCCGTGACGCTGAACATTTGGAGTGCTGATAGAGCTACTGCCTTAATTTCATACCGATCTTTTGTTCGTTAGAAGCTTAACAACGGATGCGAGTTTTACGCATCCGCAGCCGAGCGTGAATTGCGGAAGGTGGACTCGATCCACCACACCTGTGTCCCCCTGACGCCCTGTGCCTCCCACATTTCCTCATTGAGAACAACTTGGCGATACTGGGGAAATGCCATTTGATCTGCGCCGTGAATTTGGAAGTGCGAGCCCAGCGCTAACTTGGACAGGCAACGGCTCTCGCTGCATCCGCGGCCGATCTCGACGGTTCCTATGCCGCGGAGAGACACCAGTCATACTTTCAGCCCTCTTGTGTTTAAGGGTAGGAAACCCCTTTTAAAACTCTATGTAGCTCTCGAGCCGGTGGTTCCTTTGGCTCTGCCCAGGACGCCACCCTGGAGGGTACCACCTTTGACTCTTTGTTGCTATGCCTCGGCTCCCAGAGCTTCCAAAGCGCCGGGAGTATTGCGTTCGGCCATTTTGGAACACGAACCCTTTCACGCTGGATCCGTGACAATGGCTCTAAATCACAGGAGGCTCTACCAGGCGTAGCCTGTCTTCAAGGCCAAGCTGGTTGCAAGGAGTCTGGGCGACCAGACCAGCGTTTCGCTCTTCCTCATACCGACTACGTGGCATGAATCAGGGACGCCTTTTGGGCTGCCTGGCAAAGAAGATGGAAGACCACCAAAAGAAACTTAAAGTTGCGTGCCATTGCGCCCAATCTGTTCCCAAGGACGTATCATCAAATGCCGTGACGGCTTAAGGTCGCTTTCTGTCGGGACGAGAGGAAACGCTGCTGCTTGTCTCCTGCACTTGGGACAGATTCTTGTACATAGACTTGTGGGCTATCTGACTTTTTGGAGGAGGCTGGCCTCCTCACGACGCCGGGGCGTGCTTCCTTGTTATGTGTGTGTGTGTGTGTGTTTTGCTAATTTTAGACTAGCCTAGTACTAAGCTAGAATTTTATTTGAGGTGATTAATGCCCTCGAAGGCAGAAGCCAGATGGGCGAAAAACCCCTAAATTTAATATACTATCCTAAAGTTTGCAATGCATAGAGCATCGAAGGTTTGGCGGGATGGGGTACTCCATTTCTTAGTAAGTGCACACAAATTTTATAACTTTGGAAAGGTAGAACTTCTTTTAGACAATAGGGTGAAGTTTTGATTTCCGTATTTTTAGTTTTTTTGCCGTCATTTTTTATTCCTATTTTCCCAAATCACCCGACAAACTAAGTGTTTTTTTTACTTGCCTCATTCTTTTCAATAGAACTTTTAATTTCACTTATTTTCTTGATTATAACAAAGTTTGAAAGTAAATTGCTTTATCACAAATAACCAATAAATATGTTAGTTGGTCAAAGCATTTAATGTTTATTTTGTGTGTAAGGTCACGGAAGACTTCCTCACTTTTAGAGAAAAATATGGGCCGGTGGACAAATTAGATACTCGAATATTTCTTACTGGCCCAAAAGTTGGTGAAGAATTCGAAGTGGAAATTGAGAAAGGCAAAACTCTTCACATCAAGACACTGGCTATGGCTGAAGATTTGACACCGAATGGAGAGAGGGAATTGTTTTTTGAACTTAATGGACAACTCAGATCTGTATTAATTAAGGACATGGAAGCAGTTAAGGTAAGAAATAGACTATTATATGTATATTAAAAATTAACAAAATCGCTAAATATTTTTCAATTGATTATTAACAAATGAGCAGAAAGCTAGAAGATAAAGCCTCCCAAATCTGGTTACCCTGCAATAAATGGTTGATGAAATATGGCAAAAGATTGCTGTTAGGTAGGCGTTTGATAGTTGCTGGCTCAAGTGTAACCTTTTAGGAACATCATAGGGCATTCAAACAACCTCTTTGGCGTAGTGGGAGGGGGACAAATTATTCTCGCAGACTATTCTGACCTGTGATGCAGGGTTAGTTATTTTCCACATTTCTAACTGCGTTTCCATTTTACCTCACTAATATTTATATATTATATAAATCTATTCTTTATAGGCGCTTCATGTTCACCCTAAGGCAACCCCTAGTGACAAAAGTGAAGTTGGCGCACCTATGCCAGGAACAATTCTAGATATCCGAGTTAAAGAAGGCGATGAAGTGAAAAAAGGCGCTCCCTTAGTAGTTCTTTCTGCCATGAAGATGGAAATGGTTGTCCAGGCGCCTTATGATGGTATCATTAATTCCATAATGGTTACGAAAGACATGAAGATAGAGGGAGATGATTTGATTGTTAAGATGTCCCCTAAATAGAAATGTATTTTTTTTGTATTAAAGCAAAATTTGTCCAGTAGATATAATCTTGTTTTTATATGTCCAGAGATTTTTTTATTGTTGTTTTTAAGGATTGGGAACTGTTTAATATCTTACAAATTCACATTCCAATAGTCTATTTTCATTGTGTATATCACGTTAATTCATCTGTTAAAGAAAATGTCAGCAACTTCCATTGGCAGTGATGTTTGTCTTCCATAGTAAAACTGTAAAATACCAGTAGCAAATAAAACTACATGGATTCCAAGGCTTTTCTTTTAAAATTGCTAAAATCAAAGTCGTTTGTTAAGGTTTAAATTTTTATTTAGAAACAGCACACTTTAAGTAAAGAGGTGCGGGTGACCCTTGTGCTTAACTAATACTGTTTGAAAAGGGAAACGTAGATTTGGAGTATTTTATAATAACGTAAGAAAATGGGTTGACAGCACCATGGTTGGACAGAAAGGAAAAAAACACATTTTTTTTATCCTAGGGCAATTGTTTTACTCAACTTTGCTTCAAAACAGGCTTTTCATTCAAGGGTTTTAAAAAATCCTGACTGAAGCAACTATAAAGATCCTCGGATCACTCAATAAGAGTAAACTACGCGAAAACGGCTTTACAAGTTTTACCTTACTGTTAACCAACATGATCCGCGCAATTGAACCCAAGTATCCAGTAAGAAAATTTACCAGAATGTCAGTATTCAAATCATTTATACAACTACGATTATCATTTAGATTTGATATGAATGCCAAAACTCTTACAGCGATAGCATTGCGGTCAGTAAGAATTTACAAAATTATATGTTCACTTTTATCACAACCTGAGCACTGCAAATTCACTGCTGTAATTTTTTTAAAAAATAGGAAAGCAACATATAAAGAGCCCCTAAATAATAATTGATGAATTTAATCATCCAAAAGATCAGCTGAATTGAACACTACCCACTGCTTACAATTCATTCCAGACTGAAGATACATTTGAGGACGAATTTCACTATACAAACACTCCCAACATTAACAGTGTAAAAATATAAATTGCTTATCTGGCAAAACATCTTAGTTTTAGTTCTACATAGAAAATTGGTAGGTGCTCATAAAACTGTCCAATATCTCTGAATGAATGTAAGCCTGGACTTCAACTACAGAAGCCGCCAAAAAGGTAACAACAGACAAATATGTTCAAATGCTGCCAAATTCCAGCACCCCAAAATATTTGGGATTTGAGCTCTTCTCGGTGCAGGGAGGAAGTAGGCAAAAATATCCTGCTACATTATTTAGATAATGGTCATGAATTATCACTGGAGGTAACATTGCCAAGTAAATAATGCTTTAGCGAAATGGCTCAAATATATAACATTGTTATATATGTATACCTACCTCAACAAATACACATTCAAATATGTATACACTTGCTTATATACAAGTATTAGTTGTGACAGTCGCGGAAGTACAAGTATGTTCTTCAATGGCTACTAACAAACTGACGAAGTCGGGGAGGAAGCTCAGTGTAGGGAATTTTATGCTTTTGTAAAACCTTTGCACTTAAACACTGTAAGGACGAATGGTGAAGTGTGTTTATTAACTGATGAATGGGTTGACCTCTTCCTTGCCGAAGGATTTCGAACGTTTGACTATCATTATTCAGGAAATCTAGGTGAGAGCCACCTTTGAGCAGAGCCAAGGCTATGTCTTTCCGACATTGTTTGTTGGCAGCGAGGGTGTGTAATGGAGTATTGCCCGCATTATCACGGGCATTGGGATTTGCTCCTACTTCAATCAACAATTCGAGAACCTCGAGATTCGGGAACATGCAAATGGCCACTCGACCTACTGCGGAGGAGGTATCTCGGGAGCATGCCAAGTGCATAAGCGTGACGCTATTTGTGCCCATTGGGTTCAATTTAACCAGTTTATGGACGGCACATTTCAAAGTGTGACTTTGAATTTTGGACAGGTTTCCGACCATTTTGTTGATTAAACAAATTAAATGAAGTGTAATGACTAAGGTGCGGTGGAAGTAGGTGGTGTCCCGTTCCCCGTTGGAGTAGC
This sequence comes from Ceratothoa steindachneri, assembly GCA_963969495.1. Lineage (NCBI taxonomy): Eukaryota > Metazoa > Arthropoda > Malacostraca > Isopoda > Cymothoidae > Ceratothoa > Ceratothoa steindachneri. The sequence continues at coordinate 137,759,853 of OZ018326.1, forward strand.
TACTGGCATGATTACTGGTACTACTAGCTATAGTGTTACTTGAAGTGTTACCTCTACTTTTCAAAGACGTGCTGGAAGTGTTACTAGACGAAGTGCTTTTGGAGGATAAACATGAAAACTTATTCAAGTGACTCATTCCTACTTCGATTTCTTTCAAGCATTTTTGCAAAACTCTCATCATATCACAGAAATTAACTGCCGGAATGCGAGCATTTTTATTATTGGCCTCATTCATCATGAAGGAGAAGAGTTCAGCAAACGACACAAATGAACTCTGGGTCATTGGACTCAATGGTTCTAAAATCTTCTGCTGCATATCTAGAGCGTACATCCAAAGTGTGATGCACCGATTAAAGTTCCCAGTGTCGGCGTAAACAGCACCCCTGTATCGTATATAATAACTCGTGTCCGGATGGGCAGGACCTAGGATTCGCTCTCGTACGAGCAATGCTTGCATTCTCATCTCGTCTGGATCGGAAATGATTTCATCTAATTGAGTCATCGATTCTACTTCGACTGCATTTTCATAAGCCATGATAGGGGTTGGCAACTTCGGTTTCGTGTACACCATGATTCCATCTTCGTATCTGTAGAATGGATGAAATAAATAAATAAGAATAATTGAGACAAGGTTCTTGCTCTTTTGTTCTTCAGCCTAAATGATTGATATAAATTGCAGGTGTTAACGCATCAGTGCCATACGATGGAAAAAGGCAATCGTTCATCTCTAACAACATTGCTTAAAGACAAAACCAGTCTCAAATTGTCCATTGGACTATGCACATACTCTCAGGCAACTTCCTAGCATATTTCACGGTCAAATCCGCACAATTCACAAACGTTCTAATCGCGATTAAAATTATCCTACTATTCAAATCATTGCGGTCGTAATTTGTCACATTCGTACCTAAATCATTGACGATATCACACAACACCCATCATCCTTTACATATACTTTCAATCGTATCTTTACACACACCATTTCAAACGCATCATAAAACATTTTCAAATCTCCTCTCACTCACACCGAGGCATATACATCCTTTGCATTACACACCATTACTTCGTCAATCTTGCTCCACATTTGCTCATCTCTAAAAAACTAAAGTAACTCCTAATATTTATTAAAACGCAGGATTATATATAATAATCATCGTCAACTGCTTTCCCACAGTGTAGTGGGCATGCATCAACGCCACCCTCCTTTCAATCTCTTTGTGCCCTATCAAACGCAAAGCGACACATTACATTTTTTTTCTCTCACGCCACATTTGCCGTCCATAATATATCACGAGGGAGAAAGCCCCCCCCACTCTTTTTTTTAATCTGTCGACTGCCTACTAGGGCACAAGTCGCCTTAATTCATTCAAAGCCTGATCAATGTTTGAAAAATGCAAACAAGAGCAGAAAAAAAAGCAAAAAAACAACAACAAACAAACAAACAGAAGAACGAAGCACGCTCCGGCGCAGGAACATACGACCTACACACACAGTCGGAGGAGACCAGCCTCCTCCAAAGGATCAGGAACTTGTCCCGAGCACAAAGGACAAGCGGTAGCGACCCCACTCGTCCCTGTACCGGTAACGTGCGCGAAGATCACCCAGACTGGGACGTTCAACAAGAATGTGCCATGTAGTCAGTGTGAGGAAGAGCGAAACGCTGGTCTGGTGGCCCAGTTATCGCGGACTCTTTGGCGCCCTCATTCCCAGCAATTCCTACATGTCCAGGAACCCAGCAGAAGATAATCTCGACATCAGCCCGGCGAGCCAAAACTGTAGCGTCACGGATATCGCAAACCAGGGGATGCGGAGATTCCAATGCCTCGAGAGCACTCAGGGCGCTTTGTGAGTTGCTAAAGATCACAATCCGATCTCCGAACCGGGCACGACGCTTTAGCTACCGTACCGAGGGGTGTATTGCAACCAGTGCTTCCGTGAAAACAGACGCAGTGCTTGGTAGAGCCCTGCTGACGTCAAAGAGAGGGGATACGGCGTGAAAGCCGACTCCCTCCTGGGATTGGAGCCATCGGTATACACTGGCACCGATTCAACGCGACACGAAGTGTCCTCCAAAAAGGCGGAAAGCAATATTCCCTTTTCTGTGGAAGTTTTGGGAGCAGTGCCGCGGTGACAAATAGTCAAAGGTTGTGCCCTCCAGGGTGGCGTCCTGGGCAGAACTAGAGGAGCCACCGGTCCGAGAGCTACACCTTGCTCTCGAAGGAGTTTCCTAGCCCTAAACCTAAGAGGCTTACGGTATAACTGAATTCTTTCGGTAGCATAAGCCCCGTCGAGATTGGCTGCGGATGCAGTGAGAGACTGGGAGGAGGGTGGTCTCTCCCTCGGCAACGATCGAGAAAATGATAATTGAATAGGAAAGAAGTGATCACTCTATGGAGGTCATCGACTACCTCCAACCCAAAATCAGGCAGTGTATCCTGAGAGCAAAAGGATAGATGAGGAGAGGAAAAGGAAGGTGTTCTCGGTCAGTTATGTGTAAACTCATCCACATTTAGGACAGCTATCTCCAGCTCGTCGATCAGGTCAACGAGGACTGACCCCTGGGATTGATCGAGTATTCTCCACAGAGTGGGTGTCTACCGTTTAAATCCTGGAGCAAAAAAAAAGGGCCTCGGCAGCCGTGGCACGACGCGGCGCAAGTCCCCCATGTCGAAGTCGGCTGGTGGTGAAATGTACGCAGAAATAACTGTGTACCTTTTACCCAGGTATAGAACGGATACATCATGCCGGGTGTAAATGGCGCGTCATCTTGCCCGGCCCCCATCCCGTGGTTTGTGGTCGCAAAACCTTTATACCCACGATGGGTGAGCAGGAAATACGAGCCCAGCAGGATCGCCGGCAAAACTATAGCTAAGGGAAAACGGGAGGAGACAAGACTCAGCAGCTCCTGTGAGTTAGACCCGAGTACGCGGCAATTCCATTGAAGGAATATGCCCTCCAGCCCTATCTCGAAGGAGAGATGCAGAGGCTCTCTTCGAAGAGAAGACCCTCATGGGAATGGCCTTACGCTTCCCGGAGGCAGACCTCCTGGGGCTGTTGGCCAAACAATGCGCTGAACGAGTCTTTTCCTGCCTCCCCCTCGAAACCTTAAGCGGTGCGAGGCGGCTTCGTGACCGGGGGTTCCTCATTTGGAGGATCCACCGTCCCGGGGCAACCAAACCTTTGTTGGGCGCGTAGGAGCCAAAATTCTTTTGGCGAAAAATTCTTTTGGCGATGTCTTTTCAGGAGGCAGCTTTAGGAACCACGGAAGACGGCCTCAAGACCACCTTCAGGAGTGTTGCCTCCTCTGCCCAATGACTCGGTGGAGGTACGCGGTTGTTTCGCTGAGTGTGAACCTTGTGTGCTGCCAGCAATACCAGAGGAGCGGTCGGGGTTCAGAAGGGTTACAAATGGGCACGGAAACATCCTTGCTCGTAGGCCTGGAGTGGTCAGGAGCAGAGGGAGTCTTATTTAACAGCGAGGTATACGACGTCCCAGGCGGGCGCGCCAGGACCAAGTCCTTAGCCTCGCGAAATGAGAGACGATCCTGGGCCTGAACGGCCAGGATTTCTTTCTCCAGGAGATACCCACTACAATTGACACACTTGGCCATACATGCTTTGGACTTATCGTGTGCGGCCTTGTAACAACTTACAGACTTCGGGCAACACCGATTTTGCACGTTTACAGGAGCGATTCATATGAGCGAAGCGGTGCAGTAGTAGCACCTCAGAAATGCCTTCACGCGGTAGCGATACCAACCGGCACGCACCGACTCAGGGAACTTGTCACAGTCGAACGTGACAAATAGTGTAGGGATGGGTCTAGTGTAGGGATCGCTACCGCGTGAAGGCATTTCGGAGGTGCTACTCCCCATTTTCTAATCACACATTCGACCTTAACCAATCCTTGGTTGGCCAGCTCTAAGGTGATGTAATATATGGAGTAGTCCACGAGTTCCCTCGCGTAAACTCTTTTCACGAAGTTTAGGGTAGAGTGCGGCGTCACTTACCGGCGTACCATCAAGGGTCCGAGGCGCACTAATCATGGCCGCCTCGGAGGGATCTGACGCTTTCACCAGAAGGTTTCCCTCCAAGAAACGGGTCACCTTCGGCTCTCTACCAATCAGGCTAGCTAGTGCTCTCCTCTGATGGAACATATTGACCTTGACCAACATGCTGCCATCAGTTGAGCGAATAACCAGGAAGCGTATGAAGCCAGCGGGGTTGAAAACGCCAGGTAGTCTCTCAATGAGGGGCCCTGACGTAATTGAGGCTCCGCTCAGCGCACTTGCAACGGTGTTCTTGGCCTAGGCCTCCCAAGTCGGAGGCGCATCGGGGCCGGACGTGCTGATCTTGACCTTGTCGCCTGCCTCCTCTGGGAATGGCCTTACGCCCTCCGTACCCGGAGCGGCGGGGGGGAATGAACCCGCTTTTTCCACCGCCGGAAGGAGCCCTTAGGCCGGATGGACAGGCCTCAGCAAGATCTTTCTCTGAAATGGAGATGGTCTTGGCTGTCAAAGGGGCACCAGCCGGGGGAGGTGGTCCCTCCTTTCCTTCTGAATCCCCAGGGGCCCAGAGATGTCTGAGGAGAAGTTTACGCAGGGGCGGACTCAGTTTCGGTGCTTGGAACCGAGCCCGGGCTCGACCCCATAGAAGATCCTGCCGTCTGCGGCTGGGTCACATCCGGGACCATATCCATCCCATTCGAGGTACCTTTTGTCTTGTCTATAGCCGGCAATCTGGCATCCATCGGGGAAGAGAGGGGAGCAGGTAAGCCGGCCCCCTGTAGACTGAAGCTACAGGAAAACGGCATTCTAAGGGATAGGAATCGGCTGGCCCTGCTAACCCTTGCCCCTTTTGGGGGCATAGACACATGGAGCGCTCCCACCGGAAACCGTCAATTTTGACTCCCCTGTGAAGGAGGGACTGCCGCTAGAAATGAGATGGAATTGCCCAAGGCCGCCTCCAGAGAAGGGCGTGAGGGTGAGTCCACCGGACCCGTAGATCTATGAGAGGAGTAAGCCTCTCATGGAGGGGCCCTTGAGAAAGCACTGGGGGTGGGACCGTTTTTCTGAAGTAAAGGTGCCCGAAATCGGCTCTGACGATGGTAAAGCAGGCAAGGTTTTTTTTTAAGTCATCCATGGCTATTAAACTAGATTCCGCCACCCCTGACCCCAACAAGGGAACGGCAGTACTTAGTGCCTTTGATTGACCTCGACCGCTATCACTGGGCGGGGTTGTGTATGCCTTCTCTGCCACCTCTTGAGAAAATCCAGACCAAATCCTACACGTGGCGTGGTAGGTAGGTAGGTAGGTCGGAATGACGGATCAAGCTTAGTTGTTAGGCGTGTTTACCACGCCTAACAACTTTAGGTAGGAGTGTTCGGTTCCATGATTTAAACGAGCTCCGGGTCCATTAGGAAGGAGAAGGGGCCCAAAAAAAGTGGGTAGAGAAAAGGTGAATGTAAGGGGACTGCGATTAGGGGTTAGCGAAGAAAGGCAGGGAAGCTGGGCTGGGGCTGGGCGGGGCGCTGAGTCCCGTCAACATGGCGGCCAGAGAAACACATGATCGTGCCCCTTACGTGGTGCAGTTCTACCAGGTACCTAATGTAACAGGCTACACATGGTACTCCCCTCTGCGGGGGTAAGGCCCAATACATGCTCCATCAGAAACGGCTTTCATGCACACCGATAAATAAACGGCTGTCGGATCACAGCTTTCTCAATCTGCCAAGCGGTCGGAGGAAGCAGAGATGCTATCTGCTCCCAGGAAGCTATAAACATCACATACACATAATTTTTGAAGTCCCTACCATACTAAATTCACTCCAACCATCACAAACTCTTCATTCCCGTTCATATGCGTCTTGCATAATACATCGACAGTTTCTCTCATTTAGATATTTACTGCCTTCCCCCTCTTTTCCCCATCATAAGTACCCCTCACATACCACCCACTCCGTTCACACATGGACGAGGATCAACCGGCATAACTTAACGGGAATCTTAGCCCACCCACCCCACACACACACTTCATTCCCGCCTGTGCATATCACAACCGCAGCAACAAAAACTTTCAGGAGCTCAATTTCTAAGGCGGGCGAAACCCCTATCCGGACTTCTTAATCACCTTTTTATGACACGCGACGGAAGGCGGTTATATCCATTCTTCCCGACCAAAATACAGGCGATAAAAATGAAGATCAAATTCCCATAATTATCTCAGGATCAGATTAAATAAACAAAAGAAATCACCCTCACCTTTCCATCATAGCGAGTTTCCAGAACTTCAAAGCTCCCAGCATATCCCTTTTCTTGTCCACGTACGTCGCACCAAGAAGCTCCAAAGCGTCTATTTTGTCTTTCCGCGTGACCAAATCGTCGCGCGATATTAAGTACTCGACAATGTGTGTGTGACCGGTGACGGCCGCTGCAAGAAGAGGGGTCATCCCTGAAATAAGAAAAAAAAGATATAAAGAATTACGAGTCTTTGGGGTATCAGGAGAATAGAATAAAATAGTAAGTTCGTGTCCCCCGTGGGGGAGCGGGGGCAGGACGGGTCATGGGTATGTGAATGCGTATCAATGGGGTTCAAAATAAAGGGAAGAATGAATATGTTAAGCTGTGAAGGAAAATGATAGCGGTGTTGCGATTGCCCATGAGTCCCTGAACTTTAAAATATTAAACACTTTGACGAGGGTATACAGAACAAAAAGCCCTAAAAATAACTACAAGCCCTACAGGACATCTTCACTCTAAAATCAGTGAGAGAGAAAAACATACTAACCACATCATCCACAAACCCCACAACGCTACATAGAACACCCACTTGCAAAAGGAGAAAAATAAAATATCCCCCCAATATCATGGATAAATTGTCACCTCTCCCACCCAACACAATGGTTCGGATCCCACGTTAACCAGTAGTTTCCCCCTAAGAAATAAAAAGTGATCTTAAACCGTGCAGATCGGTGGGAGAACCCACACCAATTTCTTTCTATCCACACACATCATCCAGAAATATCTCTACACTTAGGAGGGTCGAGGCGCTTTTTATGATTTCAAAATCCCTTCTGGCGCCCACCAACAAAGGCACGGCAGCTAAAATCGCAAAGAAAATAATCCTATCTTTGGGGTAAATAATAGTAGCATTTTTGGGGGGATAGCCCATCTGGCGACGGCCTACTAGGTCAGAGGTCGCCGTACTCACTCATGAGCCTACTAGTAGGCTAGATTAAAGAACAAATAACAATATGTAAATAAGATAAAAAGAGAGAAAAAGGCTAAGAACAGCTTAATAAAAAAAACAAGCAAAAATAACAAAGAAAAAGCAAAAAGGCAACAGGAAGGAAGCGCCCTCTGGCGGAAAGGGTAACACCATCCCCCGGTGCAGTAACAAGCGACCTACAAAAGGACAGACAAATAAAGTGGAGCAAAAAGTCGTATAGTCCACAAGTCAGTGTGCACGAACATATCCCGAGTACAAGGGACAAGAGATAGCGACCCCGCTTATCTCGAAAACTGGAACAGGTAACGTGCGCGAAGATCACCCAGGCTGGGACATTCAACAAGAAAGTGCCGAACAGTTTGGGGGACAACGCAGTCTTCACAATAAGGCGCAGGCGAGCGATCCATCAAATGGCGGTGCGTCCCGCGAGTGTGTCCAATTTGGAAACTACAGAAAGCAACCTGAAGCCGTCGCGGCATTGGGTAGGGTAGGTCCATGGGAACAGTCACGGCGCAATGGCACGCGACTTCAAGTTGCCATCGGCCGTCTCCCATCTTCTTTGCCAGGCAGCAATGTAATGGGTGAGAAAGAGCGTAACGCCGGAATGGTATCCAAGTCCTCACGGACTCTTTGGAGCACACATTTCCAGCAATTTACACATGGCGAGGAACCCAGCAGAAGATAATCTCGACATCCGCCCGGCTCACGGAAACTGCACTCAGGGCGGTTTGTGAGTCGCTATAGATCATAATCGGTTGTCGAAACCGGGCACGACGAGTTCTCTCTCGTATCGAGCGGGATATTGAAACTAGCTAGACCGTGAGGACAGACGCAGCGCCTCCCAGAGCCCCAACTGACTACAAAGAAGAGGTACGGCGTGGAAACCGACCCCCGCTTGAGACGTGGAGACATCCGTGTCACGGTTCAGCGTGACACGGGGTATTCTCTAAAAAGGACGAACGCAATACTCCCGGCGCTGTAGAAGCTTTGTGAACAGAGGCGTGGCAACAAATAGTCAAAGGTGGTACCATCCAGGGTGGCGTCCTGGACAGAAACAGGGGCGCCACAGACCGGAGAGCTATACCGAACTCTCGAAGGTTTCCTAGCCCTAAACCCAAAGGGCTTAGGGTATGTGACTGGCGTCTCTCGGCGGCATAGGCACCATCGAGATCAGCTACGGATGTAGGCCCGGGCTTGCGCGTACAGGCGCATAATGCACTGTGCACGGCGCAGAACGGGTAGCATCTCCCCAGCATCGACAAGCAGGCTCTAGATGGGGCGGAAGGCACCGGTCTCCAGACGAAGGCCTGTGTAGTGGATCGAGTACACCTTCCGCAAAAGACGCTCGGATACGGATGCATAAAATTCGAACGAACAAAGAATCGATAGAAAAGTAAGGCAATAGTCCTTATCAGTGTCCCAAGCGCTGATCGTGACGGAACGAAGAATATCCCATGTCGCGGGTACAAGAAACCCTTAGGCTGCGAATATGAGCCTCCCAGGTCAGGCGTCGGTCAATTACAAGCCCAAGAAATGGTGCGAATCCAGCAATTCCAGGCGAACCCCATTTATAAACAAGTCTGGGTCAGAGTGGAGACAAGGATGGCGGCAGAAGTGCACCACCTTAATCTTGGCCAAGGAAAACCGAAGCATGTGCGCTTCGGCATAGCGAGAGACGCGGTTCAATGTCTGTTGGAGTCGACGCTTCAGATTTGTCATCTGGGCCGCGGCAAGAGATTCAAAATTCGTCCAAGTAGAGCGGAGCGAGAAACTTCAGGCAGCACCGAGGTGATTCCCATAGCTCAGGAAAAAGAGTGTGACACTGAGGATAATTCATGCGAGAAGGCTCCCCCAAAACCCGTACGCGGAATCGACGATCTCGCAAAATTTCAGATATTAAGATTAGGAGGCGTCCCCTCGCCCCCATCGTGTGGAGTCTCCATGATACCGTATCGCCATGCATATCATAAGCCACCCCCAGATCGAAAAACACCGTCGCGTACTTCTGTCCATGAAGGAAGTCTTGCATAGAGAGAGACGCGGTTCAATGTCTGTTGGAGTCGACGCTTCAGATTTGTCATCTGGGCCGCGGCAAGAGATTCAAAATTCGTCCAAGTAGAGTGGAGCGAGAAACTTCAGGCAGCACCGAGGTGATTCCCATAGCTCAGGGAAAAGAGTGTGACACTGAGGATAATTCATGCGAGAAGGCTCCCCCAAAACCCGTACGCGGAATCGACGATCTCGCAAAATTTCAGATATTAAGATTAGGAGGCGTCCCCTCGCCCCCATCGTGTGGAGTCTCCATGATACCGTATCGCCATGCATATCAGAAGCCACTACCAGATCGAAAAACACCGTGGCGTACTTCTGTCCATGAAGGAAGTCTTGCAGACTGCATTTTCCAGTCGGCGCAGAGCGTCCGACGTGGAGTGGAACTTGCGGAAGCCGCACTGTGCAAAAGACATCTCCATAAAAAAAATGTTAATCTAACCAACATTTACAAATTTCTCCATCAACTTGCACACGCAGGAGATTAGAGAGAGTGGGCGGAAACCAGCCGGAGTAGAGTGATCTCTCCCCGGTTTGCGAAAAGCGAGCAAAGTAGTGATTCGCCAGGCGTCTGGGACGATGCCCTCTACTCAGATCCTGTGGAACGAATCTAACAGAAAGGCCATGCCTCGCTCACTCATGTGTCGAAGCATGGCGTACAGGATATCGTCCAGACCAGGGGCGATGTCCACGCACGAACCGAGAGCGGAACGCAACTCACTCAATGTAAACCTGTCGTTAAATGTTAACCTCCTCTGGAACTAAAATCCAGTTGACGGAATTCCGCGACATCACGACGTCCATTGAATGCAGGCGAAGCACCATCTTGGGTAGAGAATACGAGAAAGCGGTCGCGAAGGACTCAGCCACGGACGCTGGGTCCGAGAGAACTTGCACCGAATCCTTTCGACTCGCTTCCTCACCTCAGTGAAATCGTTCGGGCGGAGCTTATAGCGCATGTAGGCATAACGTTTCTGTTTGAGGGCCACCTCACACTCGGCTGACCACCACGGAAGCGGTCGGCGTGCAAAACGGCCAGACGTTCTAGGAATAGTAGTTAGGCCCACGGTGGTGGGGTTGTCTCAGAAGAACTCAACGGCCTCATCTACCGACCTAAGCTCCCGAGACAGAAAAATCAGTAATTTCTTAAAATGCTGACCACCGCGCACACGCCAAGCACCACCGGGTGCGAGTCTAAGGTGGCAGCGGCCCAGAAAATGATATTTAAAAGGGAAAGAGATCACTATGATGGAGGTCATCGACTACCCCACGCCCAAAATCAGGCTGTGCATCCAGAGAGCACAAAGATAGATCGAGACAGGAAATTGAAGCGGTTCTCGGGCAGTGATGCGTAAACTAGTCCACATTTACGAGACCCATCTCCAGCTCGTCGATTAGGTCGGCAAGGACATGACCCCTGGGATTGATCGAGTAGTCTCCCAAAAAGGGGCGTCTACCGTTCAGATCCACGAGCAAGAGAAAGGGTCTAAGCAACCGTGCCACAACGTGGCGGAATCCCGCCGCTTCTAAGTCGGATGACGGTGGAATGTACGCAGAAATAACAGTATACCTCCTATCCAGGTGCAGCTGCACAACTACTGCCTGAGAGGAGGTATTCAAAGCAAAGAGAAGGACGAAGACATCATACCGGGTGTAAATGATGCATCATCCTTCCCGGCCCCCATCCCGCGATGGTCGGGTCTTAAAACCCATATACCCAAGGAAAGTGAGCATGGGGCACGCACCCAACCAACATGGTCTCTGGCAAAAAGTTAGTTAAGGGAAAACGGGAGGAGACGAGCCTCCGCCGCTCCTCCCAATTGGCCCGGAGTCCACAGCAATTCCATTGAAGGAATATGCCCTCCAGGACTAGCTCGGAGCTGCAGGGGCCCCCTCTTCGAAAAGAAGACCCTCACGTACGCGCTCGTAGGCTTCCCGGAGGCAGAACTCCGACGCTGTTGGCCGGACAATGCGCTGCAGGCGCAGTTTCCTTCGAGGACTTATCGGGGGAGGTTGGGTGCGCCATGTGAGTCTTTTTACTCCCTCTGCCTCGAAACCTTAGGCAGGCGGGGGTCCCGCCTTTGGAGGATCCCCCTCCTTTGAGTCACCCAGCCTATCACTCATCAGTCGGTGTGGGTGTAGTAGTCGAGGATCCTTTAGTGCTGTCCTCCTTTCATGAGACAGATTTATGAATCCCGGAAGATGGCCTCACGACCAACTTCAGGGGTGTTTCCTCCTGTGAGTATAACGAATCGGTGGAGGGAAGCGCCCGAGGTGGGTAGAGCCAGCAGAGGAGTTCCGAATGGACGCGGAAACAACAGTGCTCGTAGGCCTCGATGGGCCAGGAGCAGAGGGTATCTTTTTTTAACATCGAGGCATAAGACGTTCGGGGTAGGGTCGGGCGCGCCAGGACAAAGTCCTTAGCCTCGCGACATGAGAGAGGAACCTGGACCTAAACGGCCAGAATTTCCTTTTCAAGGAGATACGCAATACATTGCTTAGAAAAATCGGGGTGCGGCTCTCCGCAATTGACACACTTGGCCACACACGATTTGGACTTATCGTGTGCTGCTTTGGAGCAACATACACAGACTATGGATATCTCCGACTTGGCACGTATACAGGAGCGATTCGTATGGCTGAAGCGGTGGCAGTAGTAGCACCTGCACGGCAGTGGCGCGAATACATTCACGCGGTAGCGATACCAACCGGAACGCACCGACTCATGGAGCTTGTCACAGTCGAACGCGACGAAGAGAGTAGGGGTGGGTCTCGAGGCCCCTCCCTGTTTTCTCATCACATGTTCGACCTTGACCGCTCCATGGTCGGCCAGCTCTAAGGTGACGTCATTTATGCACGAGTCCACTAGTTCCCTCGCATAAATCCTCTCCTTTCACGAAGTTTATGGTAGAGTGCGGCGTCACACTCACCTGCGTGCCATCAAGTGACCGAAGGACACTAATAATGGCCGCCTCGGAGGGATTCGACGCATTCGCCAGAAGGCTCCCGTCCGAAATACGGGACACCTTCGTCTCTCTACCAATCACGCTAGCTGGAGTTCTATCTGATGGATCATGTTGCCCTTGACCAACAGGGGGCTCGAAGACACCAAGTAATCTCTGAATGAACGGCCCCGAGGTAATCAAGGCTCCGCTCTGCGCAATTGCAATTTTGCTCTTTGTCAGGGACTCCCCACCCTGGGGAGCAGCATGGGCGAACGTGCCGATCTTGGCTTGGTCGCTTACAGAAACAGCGGACCCGTCCGTTCCTTTTCTTTTTGGCAGAGCAGGGCGGGGAATGAACCCGCTTCTCTTCTCCGCCGTCAGAAGCACCTAGACCAGATGGGACCGTCCTCAGCAAGATTCTTCTCTGAAATGGTGAAGGTCTTGGCTGTCACAGGGGCACCAGCCAAATGAGACCCCTCAAGTCCTTGTAAGGCCTTGGGGGCCCAAACCGCCTGAGGTGATGTTTGCACTGGGCGGACTCTGGTTCTGTGCTTGGCATCGATCCCGGGTTCGACACCATAGAAAATCCTACCGTCTGGGGCTCGGTCACCTCAGGGACCATGTCCATCTCTTTTAAGGGCTCTCCATGTGACTCTTCCCCCACCAAGACATCACAGATCCCCTTCGATGTACCTTTTGTCTCGTCTTGGGCCACCGGGGAAGCAGCATCCATTGGAGAAAGAGAGCGGGACAAGTACACCGGGCCCCTGTATACTCACAAACATGAGTGCAGGACGTTAGGGGGCACAAGCTGATGGGCCCTGGCATCCCTTGCCCCCTTAAGGGAGTTGGCCCTATCGAGGCGGTCCTACCGGAAGCGATCAATATTGGGCTGGCCTGCGTGCTTTCTTAGCAGTCCCCCGTGAAAGCAAAGAAGGTACTGCCGCTGGAAAGAGAAGGGAATGGGGGAGAGTCCACCACATACGAAGGCCTCGAGAGAAGTAAGCTTCTTCCCCGTTAGAAGAGATTTGGAGAATAAATTTTTGAGCAGGTGATTGAAAACACCATAAAATATATACACCCCTATCAAAGATGAAGCCTGGAATGAAAGCGAGAGCTGAAACGATTTGGTTACTCACCGTAAGAATCAACATCAATCTTAGCGCCATTATCCAACAACAGTTTCATGATATTCAGAGACCCTGACTCCGCACAATCGTGCAAAGCTGTGTTGCCCTTTACGCTCTTGCGATTGACATCGGCTTTAATTTTAATCAGGTAATCTGCTATTACGTAGTGTCCTTTATAGCAGGCAATCATAAGACATGTATGTCCATGTCGATTGGCGACTTCAATATCTGAAAATAAAAAGGACAATTAAAACTGGGTGCCCTGTTTGCCACTATTCACCTAGCTTGCCTTATTCCATGGGTTTATGTGTATAGCTCTCCGAGCATTGAGTTTTTCACAGTTCCACTAATCTACTCACTAATTTGTACCTTCAGTCAACTTGAATGGAACGCAATGGTTTGCCATATTAAAAAAAAAACAATAATAAAACCATTTCTCAGCAGGTGATGATAAACTTGCAAATAAAAACATGCTCATAATCAAAATGGCCTTTATCTTCTTACTGAATAGAAAAAATAACCTTTAAGGACTTTTATAGCAATAATAAATCCAATGTAAATGGACGCTGAAAAGGTTACCTCACAAATATATTAAGGCATTTGTCCTAGGATAGGCCTGAATTTAATAAAAAAAAGTGCCATGCCTGGAATCTATCAATGAAAAGGAAGTACAGGGTTCATACTACTCTAGACCCCGCAAGTGGGTGCCGCCTCGTGGAGACTATTGCACCTTGTACCTGGTGGAGCGACACACCCTCTCAGTCTCAGTGCCCAGGGAGTCTAAACTAGATTGAGACTGCCCGAACTTTATTCTTTCTCAACATTTCCATTTTAGCCTTTTTCGGTGGCAGGTCACCGATTGGCTTTGGTCCAGTTATCCCCCCCCCCCCAATCGCTGCTAGGAGAGGGTCCACTCTTCCCTCACACATCTTAATCTTCCTGATCTATCTTTTTAAGCAGCCGCAATGGGAGGTTATGACGAGTATGGGCAACCTTGCTGCGGTTGACATCTGTGGCTATATAATATCATCCAAAAAAGATCAGAAAGACTGGATTTCTATCACATCGTCCATAATTTTTATCTGAGAAAATCAAAGGTTTCTAAAATGGATGTACAATAACAGAGGTATGGTAGAGGTTAAGCAAATTTAAATGAATAAAGCGAAATTTATCAGCAGATAAACAACTTATTAGAAAAATTCAAGTAAAAATGATCCGAACGTTTACGCGTACTGTAGAGAGAAGCGGAATTCGTTGCATAGCAACAACTTCAGTTAATGTTGTGTAGGTCAGGTCATTTTCTTGCCAGCTGCCATACAGGTAAATAGCTTTAAGATCAGTTCGCGGACAAAAAGAGAGAGAGGCGTGACATATTTCTTAGGCATATATATTACGGTAAAATATATATGCCTAAGAAATATGTCACGCCTCTCTCTCTTTCTGTCCGCGAACTGATCGTAAAGCTGCGCCACCAAGATGATCTAATAATTGGAGTCATTTTAGAGACTCGGGTGCTTCGAAAGTGGAGAAGACCGAGCCATATTACTCAAATTGTGAAGATGGCTGCAGCAGTTTTTTAAGAAATTAGTGAGATTTTGGCCATCAATGTCTCCAGGCAGAGTGTGTCAAGTCGGCTGGAAGAAGACAATCTTCACACTCGCGCACCCCGAGGTTAAGCCATTGTTGATCAGTTAAAGAACAAGAACGAGTCTTGCATTCGCCACTGAGCACGTTGCATGGACGAATGAGCAATGGAGCCAAGTTCACTTCAGTGACGCATCGAAGTTCAATTTGTTCCGATCCAATTGCTGGAGGTTCGCTCATCAGAGGGTAGTTGAAAGATTGTCGAGCAATTGCACCAAAAAAGGTGTAAAGTTTGGCGGAGCAAGTACCATGCTCTGTGGAGTGATTTCGGTAAAGGCACTGAGTGAATGTATAAGTTTAAGTGTGCAATTGACACGAGAGTATGCTTTACCACCTGCGAGCCTTTGAGGCCCAACCTAGAACTTCATGCAGAATAACGCAACGTCCCCTGCCAAGTGTGGATGACAAGCGCATCACTTATGAACTGGAATTCAGTCTAGACATGAATCCCAATGGAAATATTTGGAAGACAATCAGTTAGAGGTCTAAAGTGAGGAACCCCAAAACAATTCAAGAACTGGGAAATTTTTCAATACGAATGGAGCAAAATTACTGGGCAAGAGTATCAATAGTTGGTTCGTTGTTCCTCTGGCAAATGTCAAAGCACTATCGAGAATAAATCTCCAAATTAAATACTAATTACTTCTAACTTTTAAACACGTTTTCCAGTGTTATTTTAATCGTTATATTCCAATATAAATTTGTTTCCGCTCTCATTCGGATGCTTTCGCAACCATTTTTCTAGTAAACTGTTTATCTGCCGATAACATTCGCTTTATTCACCCATACCTAGTTTATACCTGTAGGTTATCGTACAGCAATTTTGGAAACCTTTGATTTTCCATAGCAAAATTTATGGAAGATGTTGTGATAGAAATATACAGGCGTTCTGATCATTTGGGACGGTACTGTTTATCTCCCGCAAATTTACACTTCCTCAATCTTCATCACTTTCTTTAAAAAACTTTCTGGGTGCTTAACAATCGTTGGTATTGCGCTTTAAATTCTAAGAAAAAATGAGCCTCAAATAGAAAGAGCTTTAACTCGAGGACGAAAATTTATTATTTTTTTAATTGATGAAAACAAAATACAAACATGAGTAACCCAACGAAAGCGCGTTAAAATCACTTTGAATAGAATAAAGAGATGAATAGACAAACAAAAACAAAGACAGGGAGAATAGGGCAAATGAAAATAAACAAGAACTGCAAGAGCAAACTAACTTCCGCCATAAACGATGCGACCAGTAGGGTACATTCGAGCCTTCCAAATAAGGGTGTATCCAAGGCTATCAAAAATAAATTCCTACAAGTGTGAATTTAATCCCCCTTTGCACGGGGGATACAACCGTCGAATGGTGTCAATTGTTTAGGGAATGTCAAATAAGCTTGCGAAGAGTAAAAATAAAAGAAGAAAAACATACCTGCATTATTTTTCACCAATAACTCGACGATCTCAAAGTGTCCATCAAAACAGGCTGCCCGGAGTGGGGTGGAGTTGGTTTTTGTGGTCGCATTCACGTCGGCTCCTCGTTTTACCAGGAACGACACCACGCTTAAGTGTCCGGCCGCGGCTGCGCACCACAGAGGGGGCGCACCGTCGATCGTCTCCCCGTCGAAAACCACTGTCAAAACAAAACCACGTTAAAACCACGCTATCTGCGCACATCCTCACTTCACTTCCTCCTCCGCTCGCTGTGCTAACCTCATCATCTAAAACTTTACTTGGAGGGAGGAGGGAAGGGTAGGGGGAAGGGGGGTGTAAAAACAAACATGTGCGAGGACTAAAACTACGTTAGATTTTCACCCTAAACAGGAAAGTGGGGCATTTTTTAAAGTTACAAGGAAGAAACTTTTGTTTGAGAAACAAAGAACCCAGAGAACAAAGGTTATATTTTATATGTGCATTAGTATCGTTATTAATTCATTCAAACAAGAATAGAAAGCCAATCAGGGCATCTCCGCCAGAACATTGGTGACGAAAGATTTGTAAAAGAAATTGGTGAGGTTAGGGAAGGTAAACAAGGTCTGCTGACCAGAATGAGTACAATAATATTAAGTATTTACGAACCTTGGTTCGGTTTAACCGGCAATAAGACTTGAAAACAATTATCCACTCAAGAAAGGCGAGTATGCTCGTAGTTAGGTGAAGGTGTAAGTCATAGAGGACGAAACAACAAAGCTATGGAGAACTAACAAACACTTAGGAACAGTGCAACAAATAAATGCAATGGATGCTTGTTGAAAACTAAAACAGGACAGAACTTGGAACTATGACGCAACTGAAACATTCGCTCGTGCAGACGGTGCAGTGCCAATCTTGTAAAGCAGACGTGGCAACTCTTAAGAATTAAAGGATTTTTAAAATATCAAACGTGTATAAACCAATAGCATCATGTTTTCGGGCGGCCTACAATTGATGCACACTCGCATTATATTGTATTTTAAGTTCATTTTGAAAATACTAAGTTCTATATACATTTTTTTACTAAATTCCACATATCGTAAAAAAAAATACTATTAAGGAGCTACTCTCAGAATTACCCCGGCAATTCACTTACTTTCAGGATAAAAAGTCTGCTTTGCTTTAAGGCTATTGCAATCGCATCATATTGTATTATATATCATTTTTAAGGTAATTTTGAGATGGAGAGGGGGGGGGATCTTTTCTCTTATTATGGCCCACCAAACCACCCAAATAAATATAACATAAAAAAGTAATCCCATCCCTCGATTCCCACGTATGAGAAATGGAATTAAGAAATCTATCTGAGCTACTCGACTGAGGAGAAGAAAATGCGCCATAATAAGAGAAAAGATCAGGTGTTTATTGCCATATAATTTCCTGGCTAACCTTGGGAGAAATTTGGCATTCGAAAAAGAAGGTAAAACAACATGAGGGTTTCAAATGTGTATAAAATATATATGCCTAGTCATCTGAAGGGGAGCAACCTTGTATTGCTCGGACCAGAAGGCGCGTAAGTCTTCGGAACTTGCTAAATCACCATAATGAAGGCAGATGCCCCTGCAGGAGTTGAGGCGGGGAAAGGTGCGCAATCCTTCAGATGTCAGTTGCAGCACCAGATGTGCAAGCTACATCTGGGATTGATAGTTTAGTCTGCCCATTGTAACTATTCGGCTGATTCTAACGAAATTTGAAACCCCTTATGTTGTTTTACATTCTGTTTCGAATGATATAATTGCCAAAGTCCTCCCAAGGTACACCCCCAGGGTCGAAGTCGGCTGACAGTGGAATGTACGCAGAAATAAAACTATACTTCTTATCCAGGCGCAGCTGTACTGCTACTGCCTGAAAGGGGATATTTGAAGCTAAGAGAAGAGCCGAGAATTCATGCAGGGTGTAAATCGCGCATCCCGATCCCGGGGGAGGGTGGAGACCAGCATCCGCAGCTCCTCTTAGTTGGCCCAGAGTCCGCGGCAATTCCAATGAAGGAATATGCCCTCCAGGGCTAGCTCGGAGGAGATGTGGGGCCCCTCTTCGAAGAGAAGGTTCTTACCGGAATAGCCGTACTCTTCCCGCAGACAGAGCTCAGGGCGCCGTTAGCCGAACAAGGCGCTGATGGTGATGTCATCTTCGAGAAATTATCGGGGAGGTTGGGCTTGCTATGCGAGTCTTTTCTTCCTTACCCTCAAAAGATTCGACACGCGAGGTCGTTTCGGAGCCTTGAGTCCCTCTTTTGGAGGGTCCAGCATCTGCGAGTCGCCAGGTACAGCTTTGGGTAAGGGGGGGGGGGGGTACGAAGAGAAACTCCTTTTATGCTGTGCTCCTTGCGGGGGATAGCTTTCAGAGTCACGAAGAGGGCCTCGTGATCACCTTCGGGAGGGCGGGGGGGGGGCATCTTGAGAATCTTCACGACTTGGTGGAAGAGTGCAACCGTCTCGCCTTGCAGGAAACGACCGTGAATGTAGGCCTTGAGGGGCCACCAGGAACATTTTTTTTTTAAATATTGAGGCGCAAATGGCCAAGTCTTTAACCTCACGAAAGGAGACGATCAGCTGCCTGAACGGCTAGGATTTCCTTATCCAGGAGATACAAGACACATTGCTTCGAGAAAGCAGGGTGCACGATACGGACTAATCGTGTACCGCCTTGGAGAAACTTACATAGACTTCGGGTAAACACAACTTTGCAGGTCTACATGAGTGATTTGTCTGGCCGAAGCGGTGGCAATAGTAGCACCTCCGCGGCAGTGGCAGGAATGGCTTCACGCGGTAGCGATACCAAACGGCACGCACCGACTCAGGGAGCTTGTCACAGTCGAACGTGACAGAGTGTAGGGGTGGGTCTCGAGGCAACTCCCTGTTTTCGCATCACACGTTCAACTTTGACTGCTCCTTTGGTCGGCCAGCTCTTCGGTGATGTCTTCTAAGTAGTAGTATACGAGTTCCCATCTCACATAAGCCACTCATTTCACGAAATTCATGGTATATTGCTGCGTCACACTCACAGGTGAGCCATAGGGTGGCCGAAGGGCACTAATAATGGCCACATCGAAGGGTCCACCGCATTCGCCGGAAGGCTCTCGAACGAAAAACGTGTCACCTTAAGACACACTACCCAGTCAATCTAACAAAAGCTCTCCTTTGACGGAACATGTGGCCTTGAGACAAATTGCTCCCATCAGTGGAGTGAATAACCTAAAACGCTCTAAGCCAGCGGGCTCCAAAGCCCCGGGCAATCTCTGAATGAGGGGACCCCACGTAATCGAGACTCCGTTCAACACATTTGCGACTTTGGTCTTGGTCTGCAACCCCCCCGCCCCCCCGAGAGCGCCTCGGTGTAGATGGGCTTGTCTTGGACTGGTCACTTACTGAAACGGCAGCAGACCCGTCCCTCTCCAACCTCCTGTATATGGAGATGAATCCCTTGTCTTGTTGATTTCTTCTTACCTTCCTTTTCTTTTTTTTGGTGAGGGGGCAGAGAGTGAACCAGCTTTTCTCCCCCCCCCCCGTAAGGCCCCCCAGGGCCAGAAGTACTCTCCTGGGCCATATCTTTCTCCATGATGGGGAAGAACTTGGCCGTCAAAGAGGAATCAGGTGGATGAGGGGGTCCACCATCTCATTGTGAGTCTCGAGCGACCCGTGCCGCCTGGCATCTGGGATGGGGTCAGCTTCGGAACCATCTCTACCTCGCGAATGGCGTACAAATGGACCCCGACAAGGTGTTAGATAACCCGAACGGAGCCGGAATACCAGACACCACTGCTAACAAAGAGGGAATGAGCATGTCGGCTCCCATCAACTTGACAAACCTCGGATAGACGAGACTCTTAGCCTCCCCTCTAAGAGGCTTGTGGTGGCTTGAGGCGGCGCGTCTTTTATTTCGCCATCTTTTTAACGGGCAACTGAAAAGTCAAGGGGGGAAACCGGTGCAAGAGGAGGGTCGCTCGGAGGCAACTCTACAAAGGAGGGGGGAGAAACCCTCGAATCGGTCAAAGGGTAGAGAGAAACGCTTCCTCCGCTGGAACAGTCTGGGAGGGGCCCTTAAGAAAGCACAGTGGTCACCTGCCTCCTAAAAGTGGGGCTGCCGCATTCAGAAGCTAGTAAAAGAGCCACTCCACCTGTCAGAATGGTGGTGTATCTTGGCTCCTCGTCCTCCCCAACACAAAAGTCGGGCGATGATTTACAGAGGGGGGGGGGGCGTAGTCCGCTAGTTTGGCAAAATTTGCGAAGATCAACCAAACAACAAAAATTCCTACCCTTGCGACAAGATAAAGAATAAGGGGGTTGGTGAGCTATATCCGGCGTCCAGCCCCTCCCGCCTATCCTGCCTAGGGCTTTCCGACTTTTGCAGAATTCGCCCTGGGTGCGTTAAGGAATGGTGTTCGCAACCTATGAAAGACTCACAAGGACCAGAAGTTACCCAGTGGCTGGTCCTTCTCCAAATGGGCAGGTAGGGTGAGAATGCAGACATCCTCACTAGGACAATAATTCTCGACAGGACAGGAAGCCCAGGATCTGAAAATCTGTTGTGTCAGACCCAGAGACGGGAGCCCAAGACATTTATTTTGCCTCGTAGCCAATAAGGGAGTACAGCAAGACCGCCACGAGCAGTACAACCTTGTTGCACCCGAGAACGGCGACAGGGAGGTGGTCAACCTATTACACGCAGGCAAGTAAGTGGTTATTGGGGCAAAACCGATATTCCCATTATTCGTGCCCCAACGACAGGTCACCCACCTCAAGACCTGGTCTCTTGCAACTTACGGGCATTTGTTTGTTGTTTTTTTTTCATTTTAAGAGTCTATCTGGCGACTACCTACTAGGGCAAAAGTCGCCTTAATCACGCTACGGCATAACACCAGGCTCAATTTTTTAAAAAACAAACTTAAAACATGTAACAGAAAGATAAAAAAACCGTAACAAAGGCTAAGAAACAAGCTAAAAAGGCAACAACAAATAAAACAACAAAAAAAGCAACCGTGGCGTCACGAATATCGCGAAGCAGGGGACGTAGAGATTTCAATGCCTCGAGAGAACTCTCGGACTCCTTAGTGCCTACATTTTCCACAATTCACACATGGCCAGGAAACCAGCAGAAGAGAATCTCGATATCCGCCGGCTCGCGGAAACAGGGAATGTGCAGATTCGATGACCTCGAGAGCACTCAGGGCGCTTTGAGTTGTTATAGATCACAATCCGGTTTCCAAGCCGGGCACGTCGCGGAATCTCCCTTAGCGAGTGGTGTATTGCCACAAGGTCGGCAGTGAAGACAGATGCAGCGCCTGGCAGAGCCGCGCTGACTTCAAACAGAAAAGAGATGGCGTGGATACCGATCCCCTCTCGGGAGTTGGAGCCATCCGTATACACTGGCACGGTTCCAGCGTGACACGAAGTGTGCTCCAAAAAAGGTCGAACGCAAAACTCCCGGCACTGTAGAAGCTTTGGGAGCAGAGGCGTGACGACAAATAGTCAAAGGCGGTATCCTCCAGGGTGGCGTCCTGGGCAGAACCATGGGCACCACAGACTCGAGAGCTATACCTAGCTCTCGGAGTTTCCTAGCCCTAAACCAAAGGGGTTAGGGTATGACTGGCGTCTCTCGGCGGCATAGGCAACTTACAGGCGTTTATAGAGGTTCCAAAGCGTCTCTTCTGACACGGCATGAGGTAGCTGGTCAGTTCCTTAAGCCTAGACAGAGGGTTGAGGGGAAAGTTGTAGAGAAAAAGGAATACTGAGAGAGAGCGAGTACAAAGCGCACCAACAACTTAACCTGGTCTCGTCAAAAGAGTTCAATTTGCACTCTGTTCGGCTATGAAGAGTTCCTCTTGGTACCAAGTGCAGATAAACCAAAGGTTGAAGGGATGGTCGCAGAGGGACAAAATAATAAACAAGTAGCGGTGAGAGTGAGCAATGGGGAAGCGTACCAACGAGTTTAAGTCAATTCAGTGACAGGTCTTCCCTAATTGGCACTCAAGCCGGGAGGATGTGCAGCTCATCCAGGTGCCAAGTTTAATAGGATACAGATGCTACCACCATGCAAGGTCAAATCTGGGTTAACTGATGTGCGTTTTCTTCGCGGGCCCCTGTGAAAGAGAAGCGGTGGGTTGGGGGTGGGGCCAGCCACTGATAAAAATAAGAGTAGCCTGAGGAGCGACTGAGGAAGGGGGTGGGGTGGAAACGCCTTAGCCCCTAGACATATAATGGAAAGCCCCTCACGGCTGGGGGAGATTGGAGGGTGCTCTGAGAAATCACGGGGGTGGAGGCTCCATTACAGAGGTGGAGTTGCCGGAAGGCAGCTTCATTAGTGGCAACGGTGAAACGCTTTACCAATGCGGAGTGGTTAGAGAGAAGTCCCTCCACCAAAGTTTTGGCTGTTGTGGTCCTCGCCTACACCAAAGCCAAGGTTAGGCGAGGTTTAGCTGGCGGAGACGTATTAGGAAATTTTGGCAAAGAACCAACCAAAATGAAAATATACAAAATTTGAGATCAATAAAAAGAAACAAATGTGGTGGATGGATGTGCTATATCTGCGGTCCGGCCGGTCCTGCCTATCGGCTACAAGTCTGGGAGTGTTAGAGGGTGGCGTTGGCACCTGAGCGGGGGAATTCAGCGAACACAAGTTGCCTAGTTTCTGGTAGTTCCCAAATGAGCAACCAGAAAGGCAGGAAGACATTTGCCTTACTAGGTCGTACTGATCGTCGACAAGACGGCCAGATAGCAAAGTCAACCCCCACCCTCCCCCGCCATAAGCAGTGCAGCCTTGTGCACTCGAAAACGGCCCAGGGGAGTGATCAGCCCATTAGACGAAAGGAAGGGGTTATTGGGGCAAACCCGATCTTGCCATTAATGGGGCCCCAATGCCCACGACCCCTAAACTCTTGGTCTTTTGAAACCTGCAGGCGTTAAAGGGTGTTGTTTATATGTAGAGGTTCCTAAACCTCTCTCTTGACACGGCATGAGGTAGCAACTGGTCAGGACCTTAATCATAGATAGATGATACCCTTAGAAAAAAGTGGTTACATAGAGGAAAAAAGAGGGGCGAACGCCCCAACTTCAATTCGACCAGGTGAAACTGGTCTTTCATAATGCCACTCGAGCCGGGAAGACGTGCCGCTTCTACAGGTATCAGGTTGCCCAGCAGGCAAGACTGCCCTTGACTTAGAGGGGAAGAAGAAGAAAAAGAGTTGAAGAAGAAGAAAAAGGGTTGAAGAAGAGTTGCCATTCATTTGCAAGTGAATAGGACATGACCTGGATGAAATCCTGGTGGGGAACCACCCCACTTGGACGTATCCCACGTGATGTTAAGTTGCAAAAGAACTCCCACTTCCTAGCTGTTGCATAGACCACTAGCACAGGGGGGGGGGAGGCGAGGTGCTAAAAAATTACCACAGCATGCGACAGCCTCCCTCCACTCTAACTTGGTCCCTCAGGACAGCCTCACAAAAAGCGCGGCCACACTTGATTGTGGTAACGTTGGTGGGGGTTGGGGTGCTATAGCAGAGGCTGTAGGAATCGGAAGCAGTCAGAGATGCCATCACCCCCCCCCCCGGAAGTTATAAACAAGAACCACCGGGTAGCAGGTGTCACAGTATATCCCCATGCGGGAATAGAAGTATCTAATCCACTCGAACAGATTTTGCTCACTCTGAAGACGACTAATTTACTTCAGTAAAAATATCGGCGGCCATTAATCAAAACCGAAGTGCTTAACGGGTGGAAAAAAAAAATAAGTGTGGCAGAAAAAAAATTAACTTTCAAATGTTTCTTCGCAGAGGATTAAAAGAAAATACAAAAAAAATTAATGGTCCCCTGCTTGGCGCGGTTCTCTTTAGCCTCGACCGTTTCTGTCTTTTCTTTAGCCTCGACCGTTTCTCACAACAGTCTTTTTCTTTACCCTCGACCGTTTCTTTTCTGCTCCGTCTCCAGTAGTTATAATGCAAAAATTTAAAATTTCCTTCTCATTATTAGTGAAAAAAAATAAATTCTAAAGCCACAAGAACGCCTTTTAAATCTTCTGGAACGAGTCCATTCTTAGAATGGAAATTCAAGTAGTATTAGTAGGGAGGGAGGAAGGAAGGGAACGCCATCCATCAGTTGGCCAGGACAAACTTGACAGGATAATTGAACCAAACATAAAGCTTAGCGTGACAATCGCTGGTTAACACGAGGGCATCGGTAGCCGGTCCTCCTTTAGGGTGGGGAGAGAGGTGTCGAGAACAAGTAGGGACCTTGGTCACCCGTTCCGAGTGAGGGATATGTGGATAAAACTATCCATCGGCAGGATTCTTAGAACAGTGTTGTGCTGTGAAGACGGAAGAGGAAAGGCTTGGAATTTAACCCGGTGCATGGACGATAGAAAACCAACGCCGTATCCACCAGGCTAACGAGAGCTACAGCGATATTAGTGATCGAACCGTGTATATATAATTCCCAGGTATATGAATAAGCTTACCTGAGCCGACTTGTTCAAGATCGCTACTGCAGTAATCAACGAGGTACTCAACGCATGTGGTGTGTCCATTTTTGGATGCCACAACGAGCGGTGTGGCGCCATTCGTTCGAACGTTCACCAACAGATCCACTTCGCTGCGACTTCTTCGGTCTAAGAACGCCTGAAACGTGAAACAACAGCGTCAGAAGACGTCAAATTCACACTTTGGGGGGGGGGGGACGTAAAAAAAGTAGTGGGAATTACAACCAACCATTTTCGAACATATATTTCGTAAAATGCAATATAATTATTAACAATTCGCAGTGGTTATCCGAAGAGAAGCGACTCCCAAAGCTCGCGAATTTGAACGAGGAAATAATCAATACATTGTAGAAATCCCAAGTCATCCTGGAACTACATAAACACGGAGTATTTAGGGATCAAGAACACTTGCAAACTCGAACCCGGTTAGGTGTCAGGTTCTATTCTCGGCAATGAGCGGAAACAAAAGTTCGGCGCACATTTGGAAGAAACACATGCGAGCAGGTACGTGATTTGCCGTACCGTAGGAAACAGTGTATCCGAAGTTTTAACCTAATTGCGACGCCCGTCTCTTTTAAATTGTAAACAAGGTCCTCCTCACAATGGCAATCGTTGGTAAGCCCGAAGGCAACAGGGGTTAGTCATCGAGGGTTGGGGTTGCACAAAAAGCTGTAGAAGCGTTTTGCCACCAACCAGATAGCAGCTTCGTGCCCCAAAGATGAGCCACCGGTTACACGTCAAGGGACTGTGAATATTAAAACCCTTTTTCAACAGGCTTCGAGATGGAAGAGTGACGTGATTTCTGTACGAATCAGTGGGGAATGGAAGAGATGGCGGTGTTGAGCTGTCTGCGGGCATGCTTCAGACTCGATACACCGCAAATCCTTGGTGAAGATGCGGTGACAAATTCAATAGGGAGTCCCGAGAAAGCCATACAACGTCTTGTTTTTTTCTCCAAGAATCGATTCTAACACCAGTGATTGGAAATGAAGAACGACATTGACAATTTTGCAAAAACCAAGCCACATAAAAAAAGAACCCGAAGCTTATTTAATTCGTTTTCACTCTAAAGTATTCAATGGTAGCGATGGGGTAAAATATAATCTAAGGTGCCATAGGCAACTGGATCACCCGAAGCCTTCTAAAAGAAAAAGGTGAATGAAACCGATGTTTTGCCGGACAACTTTATATCAATCAAAGGACCAAAATAAAAAAACAACAACTAAATTGACAAGAGGCAAACAAGATTAAGATGGAGCATATGATAATAGGAAGTGTCTTGACGGTTACAAGGGCAAATTCAAGAAATAATATTAGAACCGGGGAATAATTGGCCATTTTGTTATTTTGCCACCTTTATCATTATTCTTTAACAATGATGACCAGTGGTGTAAAAAAAAAAGTATATAGATAACACAAAGACCATGACTAGAAAACATTATTTCTAATTTTGAAGGAAGTATAAAAAAACATACGATTTAATACGTACAAAATGTGACTGTGGGTCAAAGAAAGTTCCCGCATGGAACTAAAGGGAGCTCTAGTTCCCTATCATTATGATAGTTAGGACTAGGGACCCCACGCCATTTAAGCAAACGTCGATAAAACTAACGTGATGCTGATCCCCAAGTCGAGGGATGGGGGAGAGTGAAGAGAACAACAGAGTGCACACACAAACACACATTTGATCACAAGGAGAACAAACCGGAGTCTGGAAACAAACATGTTCGCAAGTAAAGGCAATGAAAGGAAGAGGAATAAATGATGAATTATTTTATTTTTTTAAATAGGGCCAAAAGAGCGAGATCACCATCACAAAGATTTGAAAAGAGCTTAGTACAGAAAGTGGTGTTAGGGAAGGAGGAAATGTGTGGGGGGTAGATATAGCCAGAGTAGACAATTTGAAGCGCTAGGGCCCTAAAAGGGGCGTAATTCTGCATAAGTTGCCTTGGGTCGATAATAGAGTACGATCCCCTTGCGGGCGAAAAAAAACAGGATCAAGACGGAACGCTGCAGAGAAGAGATCGACTCAGCGAAAAGGAATGGCGATGGCTAGGTTGAAACTTGCACTTGGGGAGGAGGAAGGTGAAGATGAGTAGATAAAATAAAAGTGAAGAAAGGGGAGGAGGTGACATGCATTTATTTCAAAGGATAACAGAGAGGAGGGGGGAAACCTTTAACACCACTTCTTCCACACCCTGGTGTGAGTTGTGGAGGGACTGCAT
Source organism: Ceratothoa steindachneri (assembly GCA_963969495.1). Taxonomy (NCBI): domain Eukaryota; kingdom Metazoa; phylum Arthropoda; class Malacostraca; order Isopoda; family Cymothoidae; genus Ceratothoa; species Ceratothoa steindachneri. The sequence continues at coordinate 137,787,006 of OZ018326.1, forward strand.
ATTTGTCCACTTTCATAACCAGTGCAATCCAATGTGATTCGCTCAATCAAACGAACATCGGGATGGAAATGGCGAAAACACGTGCGCCGAATGCGTCATCCCCTTCCAATTGTCTCGCACAGTGAAAGAAAACGGAAACGTCCAAAATCTCGTAAAGCTGCAAACGTGACTCGAGTTGGCTCAACGATGAAGGCAAATGAGATCATCTTCCTCAGAGGGGAAGAGTGATGGAAGAAAGATGTGCACAAAATATTGAAGGGTAATCCAGCAAGAGGAGAGGGGGAATAAGACTTTGAAAAGCCTCTGTAATCGTCAGGTCAGCACAGTTCAAATCTCTAGGAAATATATCAGCACATATGTAATTAACGAAACCATGAGTTTGGATATTCTTTCTCCTACACATCATCTATTCTTTAAACTCACCCTTTAACCACTTTACTCTCTTACTATTCTCTCTCTAATTCTACCTATACTTCATCTCTTATTTTGTCCAATGTCCAATGAGTTTGGAGGAGGCATTAAATAATAATGTTTTATTATTATCTCAATTTCAATTTCTTTCCCTCACAGTGCGGATCAACGTCCCTTAAAAATTACCACCCCACCCTTTTATGCCCTATCAAATAATATCACGACCCTTCATAATGTTGTGGGTATTTACTGTACTGCATTGGGCGTCATAAAATCTTGTTTATGAATAGTAGTAGATTGAAGATGGCATAAAAAAAAACGAAAAATAGCGAATATTCAATAAAAATGTGATCCGTTTACATAAATATCCCATTAACTTCCCTATTTTCGAACCTTTCAATACGAATAAGGAGTTCAAAGTGCTGGGAAAGATGGCGGCAACCATGTGAATTTTGAGGAAGCTGCAAAACTACATATCCCAATTATCTAAGCTTAGACACCCAGGTGGGAGGCGTAAGGCTGATATAATCATGAAGCAGTATTGCTCCATACCTATAATGAGTGTAGACTGTTTGATGACCAATCTTGAATGCCTATCAGCAATCTATCGACAATACAATATGGCTGTTATTGTTTTTCCCTATTCCCCAAAAAACAAAACCCGAATGATTCTTTTCCTATTACACCAAACTGTAACCATAACCTTTTTTGAGTGCAATGATGGATTTGACATATAATTAGGGTTTTCATTCTTATCTACTAGCCATTTACCAGACCTCTTTCTGTGATTGTATAAGATCCATTTTTCGTACGGGTCACAATTCTCTCCCAAAATGTGCCCCTATTCTGTCTCATAACATGGTATAAGTTTCATTCAATTCATATGGAGCACTTTTTTTTCCAATTTCCTAACCTTCTTTCTATGTTGCCTTGGGATGACGTGGTATAGTGGATACTTAAGTCCTAACATTTTCAGCAAGTGCTCGAACCTTTGCCCGAGTTATTTGGCTGCTGCAGCCGATAATTAATCCTTTAACATTACAAACACGTTTGTGCCTCTCTCGAGGTTAAAAAAAAACAGAAGGTAGCGAATATCGAAGTTACTCGTCAAGGTAAGGGGACAGGTACTGTGGACGAAGCAGATCCCCTAGACTAGGAAATGCAACTAATATATGGCGTACAGTCTGGGATACCAAGGAGTCTTCGCAGAAAGGTTAAGTCAAGTGTGTATTCCATCTATGTAATGGCGCGGCTTTCCGCAAGTGTGGCCGTTGCGGAGAAGATGAAAATGACTTTATAACGTTGAGACATCGGAGGAGGGCCGTGGGAAAAGTGGGAGGGAAAACGGCACGCAACTTAAATTGCCAAGCGCTGTCTCTTAAATTCAGTTTATTATCTAGCTCGAAGGGCTGATTTGATATGATGCCCAACATGTAGTGAGTTGATAAGAGCGAAACGAAGGTCTGGTTGTAGAGTCTGTGCCTAACGACTATCCCTCTCATGAGTGTGCTCATTTCTAGCAATCCATAAATGTCCAGTAGCCCACCAGAAGAAACTCCCGACGTCATTCCGACTCGCAACAGCCATGGCGTCATGAATACTGCAAACTAGGGAATGTGGAGATTTCAATGTCACTTGGCACGCTCAGTGAGTCGTTATGGATTACAAAACAGCGTATAAACAGAGCACAACGCGTAATCTACAGGACCGAGATATATATTGCAACGAGCTCGGCCTTGAAAACAGACGCAGCACCCATAAGCGCCCCGCCGGCTTCAAACAAACGGAAAGTAGAACCCGAAAGTTTTAGGGATTGACGTCCCACGTCAACATCTGTATCGTCTATCGTCGAGGTTGTCTGCGGACGAGATTAAAACCTTTTGGAAATAGGGAAGACGCTGAACACGCGCGTACAAGCACATCATGCCTTGATCACCCCGTAAAGCGAGTGGCAATCCACCTGCGTCGACAAGGAGGTTGTGGGTGTGCGGAAGGCAACAGTCGCCGCCAACCAGAGCACACCATAGTGGATCGGCTCTACCATCCGCAATAAACTTTCGGTGATTGCGGTGGAGCCAATCACCCGGGAAACTGAAACCCGTAAGTTTCGGTATGCGAGACTCGGTTCAGAACTTGTTTGGGTCAGTATGTAAACCGCGTCTAAAGGGATCAAAAGTTGTCTACCTAAATAGTGGGGAAAACACCTTCCGGTAGCACATGTGATACAGTTGGTGCTCGCGGCAAAGGGACTGACGCAGATAACCCTCCCCTGTCGTAGCTGGAAGACGAGACGAATATGAATAGGATTGGTTTCGATAGTGTAAACCGACTGTTGTATCAGGGTGTGGCACAAATAAGTAGGTAGGAGGTTGTATGTACTGCGAGAGGTCGGAAAATGGGAAGGAGTTGGAGTGACACGGTGCGCTCCATGTACTAATGAATGTGAACCATGTGACAGGGCAAATATTGCCTAACTTAGTCTAAATTTACCCTACTCCTTTAGTAAAAGTATTAGATTACACTGTATTAGGTATTTTTTTTTAACCTAAGTGTTAGATTATTGAACAAAAATATTTATTTCCCAAAACACGAATAATAAAATTAAAGCTAAAATCCTGGGGGCCAGAACATGTTTACTGTTTCCATAGTGACTAATACATCGTCTCCAAATTCTTTTAACAAAAAAAGGTCCGATAATATATAAAAGTAAAAGAAAATGGTTTTCGATGATAAGAATACCGATATTTTGATCCTCTTTCGGAAGCAACCAACTTGGGTACAGCCAATGAAATTACAAAAAACAAAAAAAACACACCTTTAGGACACGCAAATAAACCTAAAAAACTGCAACTGGCCGATATCTAGAATGCAGGCTCAGGAGGCGGAGGGAGCCTCGCCTCACTCAAAGGCCTAACCGTGCAGCCAATTGGATGAACAGCGAAAAACTGATTCACACCACAGCCCCGAGTGACACTCGGTAACGACCCGCCTGGCATAGGCACTACTCAAAAGCTCGGTGGGGAGAAAGATAAAACATAATTCGCCGCTTCTCTCAGGAATAAGTATTACAACTAAAATGCGAAAACCAACGAGGTAATCTCCAGAAAGTATAATATCTGTAAAGTGAAAGTGTGTGGAAGATATATATAACCGCAGATGTACCTGCGGGCGTCGAGGCAGAAAGGGCACGCAATCCTTCCGGTATCACCTGAGGCCTGGTTACACCTGACACCCGCTTGGCGGGCCGGTGACAGTAATGAGGAACACCAGACGTAAAAAGGAAAGGCGAAATATGAAAATGGGGTAAAAACTATTGAGTAGAGAGTAAAAATAATGACACCTGGATTGAAATGTGGAAGAGAACTGCGCTATTTGCTCGATGAACACACACACACACATGAATCCACACCGCCATGGCTTTATCTCGTAAACAAAGTGGCACGTTAAACGGCGCCTCATGAAATCGGGGTCACGGAGCGACAATAATGCACCTGTGATGTGAAGGCGGCTCGATCGATACACGTTGATTTTTCCCACTCCAACACATACTTCACGTCTCTGTCGGTCCCTTCCTCTTTGTTATACATCGAAACACGCACACATCAGCAACGAATTAGGTGACATTTTCGACACAGGAATCAAACCGCGATAATGGGGCGAATCAACAAGAAAAATGAGCATATAATTCGGCTTAAATGTCGGGAAATTGACCAAGGAACAACACACTTGAGGAGATCGGAGGGGGGGGGGGGCAAGAGGAATTGTAACCTGAAACAGGCAGGCAAAAAACGTCCATTATATGATTGAAGCGAAGAATAGCTCTTACTAAGCAAGCATATAAATGAAGTAAACTAAAAGGGGAGTGGGTGGAGGGGGTAGGTGGCATTCTGTATGCAGTCTGCTTTTAGTATTTTAACTCCCCCCCCCAACTGAGGCGGAGGCATTTCACCTTTTTTTCGATAACCACAGGGCCAAAATAATCATTGTAAACACACACACACACACACACATATATATATATATATATATATATATATATATATATATATATATATATATATATATATATATATATATATATATATATATACGCACGAAGCGACCGATTTAACGTGATTCGAGCTCTGGTTGGGATGGAGTACCCTTACAGCAAGCGTTTCGCGGATAATTTGAGAAAGAAAATAGTTTTAATGATCATCGGATCACGTAAAAAGGGGTCGGGTGAAGAGCCCCAAGGAGAAACCAAAGGTAAGAAGGGTTCCAATTGTCGTTGAAGCACAACTCATCGGGAGAGGAATCAACTAGTTTGACCAAAGGACGGAAACGACACAGCTGATGCACTGAATGGGGAAGTGAACGGTTGCCGAGCACGGGTCGGAGCGACTAATTCGATAAGTGAGCGAACGTATGAACATCTCTGCAATTTTTACACTCCGTCTATAAAAAGATAGATCACAATTTATAAAGGAAAAAGAGAAACATACTTCACTGAGAAAGAGAAAGAGAGAGAGAGAGTGAGTGAGAGTGAGAGAGAGAGGATAGGGGGGCAAAGAAGCGACCTGCCTATCCCATTGCAACTGAAAACTTCAAAATCTTACACTGCAAAGTGGCTCAGTACAACGATTCAGTTTTAACTAGTCACGTCACTATTTTATGTCACCCTCAAATTAGCACGAAAAATGATTATGTGCACAATAAAAGGATATTCATAACACAAAATTTGGCCTCACTTCTTCACATTATGGGTATAAACAAAACCATTACACGAGCAAATTAGGGCCATTTATGCAAATATGCCCAATAAATAGGTTATTGAAACTGAAATGTTCGCTATGAAACCAGGAAATGGTAGAGTTACAATATAATAAATGGAACATAGGAATCAGGGTGAAGAAACGTGGAGGAGTGGGGGCATTGGCGTGGTCCCAAACCACAGCAATAATTAAACAAACGCCACAAGGACTCTCAATTTACAAAGAGCACGCTTAAGCGGTTACCGACACTACCAATCTAAATATACCCGATCAATGTGCAATGAAAAATGCTTAACGCAAAGAAGAGAAGCCCAACGAAATCTCACTGGTGAGATTGAGAACGACAAGAAGATCGCGTACCACAATGCAAAATATTTCCCTCTAATGAACCGAGATCGCAAACCGCCAAAAAGACGACGGTGGACACACGGACACGTAGAGACCACTCCACTCATTTCAAAACGACAAACAAAATTCGACTCACCCAAATACAAATGCGGCAAATTTTTATCAAATAATTTAGGGGTTTTTTTATCGAATCCCTTGCCCACATGAGACACTGACGACAAACATGGCACGCTATTCTCGGAAAAACAAAGACCTCTTTTGGGGCCCCCCAATTCTCACCGACGTCAAGCAGACTCATGAAGACCCTGCCTGGCATCAATGACACAACCCCTGTTGCCACCATCATTATTACGACTGTTGTTGACCTTCGAGAGAATAAATTATAATCATCTGCTCTTTGGGGGGTAAACGAGTTGAGGACGTGGGGTTAAGCGGAAAACCGAATGCGGAACGTCGCTCAGAGGCAATCACGAGTGAGTGTTTGCTAAGTCGTAGAATTTTCCAGAGTTGCCAATGGCAACGTCGCTGTGCCATCAATCCTAAAGTCCAGGGTGCGGCAGAACCGATTGCGCAGTTTTAAGGAGTTATAAAAAAGTAAGGGAGGTATATAGAAGAAATATTATACTCAAGGTTAGCAGTACATACCATTTATAATCTCTAGGTTCTGAAAATAAAGATGGCAGCCGTTAATAGCAACACACTGTTGGAGTCGATCTCTGAAGTTTCGTACAGCACGTTCGCACATACTGCGGGGTATGGCGTTAACTTCTTCAATAATCCGCTACCTTAGCTGTGGTAATTAATTACCCAACACAATGAGTCAAGAGCAAACCCAAGTGCACGGGCCCCATTGAAACACACTAACACAGGGAGGACGAACCTCGGTGCACATCGATTTAACCTTTTTTTATATGAAGCAACGAGGGCATCTCTACTCGAAAGGTTTTAAAAGATGTTCGTAAAGAAAATGGGGAAAATAAGGGGAAATAAAAGTGTAAGGAAGGTACAGAGTCCAAGCAAAAATCAACGTTGAATGGTCTAAGATCATTTGTGGCACTCAGGACCAGGAAGGGAAACTCTCCCAAACTTCCCTCCCCAACCTCTGTTTACACTACATGTAATAAAGATTACACTTTAATTTGGCAATATTATTAAGCCACAAATCAAGTTAATCAGATATAAAGTTTCGCTGACGACAAATGACGGCCTCTCCAACGTGAGATTACTCTGGATGATATCCTTGAAAAACATTTCCTAGAAACGACCAGAAAAACGTAACCCAACAGATAATATTAATGCGATCTATTTTGACAAGTGTGCACGTATATGCATATCTAAAATACCCCCGTGCACTGAAAACCCTATCTTCAGGGTTAGTGGTTTTTGCATCAAAAATGGCCAAAAACAAAGGAATTATTACACCAATGTCGAATAACCATGAGACGAAATGTAAAAAAAAAAAAATGCAAACCGTTATGGGTCGACTTTATTTTTTACAGACGGGACTTGACATTTGGGTTCACCTGGGAGTTTGGCTGGCAAGTAGCCGCAAACAACTACACAAAACCGAAAAAACCCTTCGAGCTATGGTAGCATCCACGACCGCGAGGAGAACAGCTGTCATTTTCGCGCATCGTGTGCAACAGAGTCGCGGTTCTGAGTAAACTGAAACTTATAAGAGGCTGTTCCGGGAGCACAGAGCTGAACATTTTCCCGTAATACTGAGTGCAATTCCAGACCAGGAACCACAGGTTCAAATTAATGGGCATTACTCTCCTGGCAAAAGGGGGCTAAAACTTATCCGAGTGAAAACACCACTTCAGATAGTAGGCTCGTTAAGCGATGCCAGGTGTGGTTAGTCACTGGATGGAGTTCCGATTCGGGACGACTTCTCGCCGGCTTCCCAAAACTGTTGATACACATGGTTCGTACCCCATATTAGTAACTAGGTTCCCACTGACTGCAGATCGGTGGTACATTTTTTTTCTTTGCCAACAAAGTTTAGAAATAAAAGTTAGTAAACTTAGACTAAAAACTATTACATGAACCTTTTAAAAAAAAATACCAAATGAAGAAGCCGTCTGACTTTTAATGTTAATTTTTTAACAACTTCACGAACGGGTGGGAGGGATCACTCTCCTAAAATGCAATGCAGATCAGAGCGTTTTGGTCGTCCAAGCCGACCGATCTTTTTTTTTTTTTTTTAGTAACGGACACGTTGGGGTTTGTTTTTTTTATCTTCCTTGAACTTGAGTTATGCAAGGAGTATTAGGTTACTGCAACCCAAGAGGCCTTTGTTCTTTCGGCAGAGTAAGAAATTTTCGCACCACAAAGAATTCTTAGATGGGAAAGTGTAGTTAGAGGGAAGCTTTCCAGCAATACAAGAATGTGAACAGGAAGATAGTCTTTAGTCGATAGTCAGCGCGGTTTCCAGACTTAAAATTTTAAAGCTAAAACCAACGAGGGCATTCGACGCATATTTTCGAAGAATACGTTTGTAAAGCCTGAGGAAGCTAGAGGAATGGACCATGAGTAGAAGATATATATAGGTAACCGCCGATCCTCATCTATAAATGTACGTGTGTGTGTGTGATAGAAAGATCATATGAATAAAATGGCGAAATCACGATTTTGAAAGAGTTCACGAAAATAGGCCATGGCATTCTCGTTCATCTTCCCAGTTGCTCTGAGATTGCGTTAACTGCATTCAAATTCAAACCATAAACTAGTATGAAAGTTAGTCGACCAACCAATGAAATTTCCCTAAAAAGATCTTCCTTGATTCCTTCATTAAGTCTTCACTACCAAGGTTAGCTTTGATGAATAAAAAGGCGTTGTTAGCGTCCTCGACTCTCGATTCTACCAATGAAATGACACGAGGCAATGAGGAGCGAAATAAATCACTCTTAATGAGGGCTAAGTGATATGAACGGATTTGAATGGCACCATAAGATGCTTTAACTCATCTTCTCGAAGTCCCTAAATTAAATCGAGAAAGATGCTGCCCCTCCCCCTTATTTTAAATCCCTCACCCCGGTCGATTTCATAGCCACCGGCGAAAATAGTGTATGAGGAACATAAACAAAGTATCGGCCAAAGAGGAGGACTTACCAATACGTCCACGAAGAGGCAGAAGCAAAGTTAAATGGCGTTTCAAAAACTCCGATCGATGTTTCTTTCAGAATTTAATTGTCGTTAAACTACCTTAAGGGTGAATAATTCCAGGCAAGACTACACAAAATGAGCCACTGCGTGAATAGTAGTGAATAGTTAACTAGTTTAATTGAGAAAGATGAATAATTAATCGGGTAAGATTGAAGCACAGGGGTTGATTTTCATTTTTCTTTCCTTCTGCTATGGATGAGACTGCCTATGACGAAGGGGGATTTGCTTTATTTATTTAAAAACAAAAGCAACCAGAACATCATCATCATTTTTTCTTAAAAGGTTTATAAAGAATAACGTTGAAACTTAGAGGAAGCGAAATTATGTGCAAAATGCATCACCCAATGGAGCTTACCGAGTGTGAGGGTACGGGTGCGAAACTGTTGGCAACGAAGGAATTTCACAAAGTAAAAAGCGAGTGTGTGGATGCAAAGAAAATTAATCCAACAAGGATTGATTAAGGATGAAGGAATCGGGGAGATGAGACTGGACTGGCAATTTGAGGGCACAGTAAAAGAATTAATCGCGAAAAAAACGTGATCTGAAGAAGGACGAACGGCGGGGAGATCACCGAACGACGATCAGGTGTAGTGGCTTGTCTCGACTTGATCTTGGCGGTGAAAAGGGAAGCAAGAGCAGAAAAGCGATGGCTACTTGGGAGTAAACACGCTCTTACTATTAAGCCGAGGGTGAGACTTCGAGAAGAGTGACGAGTTCGCGTCCTTTCATCGGAACACTGTTGATCTATTAACGTGACCAAAGTGGCGAGAGTGGATTCGGTTCATCAGACTTTTTGAATCGATCCAGCAAAGTAATTTAGACTTTCTTGTACTTTATCGACCCATGGGTTGCTTCTCTTCAGGCAAACTGGGTAGAAATCAGGAATGACGACACGGCACGAGGTCTTTCCCATAGATATTGAAGCGCAATGAAGTGTCACGCTTTAGTTTTGCTTGGCTCTCTAAAACTATCGGAATCAAGCCCTGTTTGGGCCAGATTTTTCCTGACCGAGTTCCGAGACAGGAGCAATAACTCATAATTCTTCGATTCAAAAGTGTGAAATAAAAATTCCATTATTATGTATATGCTACAAGTAAAAATTAAACTTTCTTTGTGAGATCGGCCGCATTAAAATACCAAACCATTTTGCGCCTTCTATAGCCACTGAGACAATGGTACTTGTGAAAATAAGAGGGCGACTTGAGCAGAGGAAGTTATTAATTAACCTTTTGCTTGAATAACTAACAACAATACTCGGTCGTTTACGCGGACAGTGTCGGAATTTGCATTACCTCTGGGGACACCTTATAACTCGTTACCACAAGATATGCACAAACGGAGGGGTTACGTGGATCAAAGGCGACGCAGATCTCACTATCCATAGTTTACACATATACAAGGAATTTAATAACGACCATATTAAAAAGTAGGTACTTTCTCATTCCGGCCCTAATAATTTTCATGTGGTTTGGCTTTGCGTCGCAGTTGTATAGACGATCCAATTAAGAAATGAAATAAGCAACTGGGGTTAAGAAGAATGCAACACAACCTCAGCACCTTTGCGCGAGACCGGGTGGCAGACTGGCACAGCGCGCCCAAGTATTCCGTCACAAAAGCACATGGAAACCATTGGCATTTATTGATCGAATGTCGGGATAAAAAAATGATCCATTTAAAATGTCCGGAAACATTAAATCCAACGCTACAACTCAAAGACACATGGGAACAGCGACCGCGTACAACATCCACGTTGCAAATCGTTCATACGTGCATTAATTAACAATTCACTCCCAAAGGCATTTACTACCCATGTATTAAGCCTCATACATGAGAAGTTACATTTACCTTACACATGCACAACAAATGAAACAAGGCGGGTTTAAAGTGTAATGGCGTGCCAAACAACATAAATTTCGTATGGGACAGGCATAACATTCACTAATATATGTTGCACAACTTACTAGAAAAATGAATAAAGATTGCGTCAGGTTGATTTGTTTTGAGTACCACCGATTTGCACTTGTTTTTTTGAAGCCTTTCTTAGTGTGATGAGTACCAGGGGTCGCGAGGGATGATATTCAGGCTGTGTTTATCAGTATAAGAAAAGTGAAAGCCCGTTTTCGTGTAAAGAAGACTTAATTTGGGACTAATAAGTCTGTGGGTCTCCTTCGACGAATCCCTTGTTGTTCGGTGGGACAACAATTGCTATCGAATAAAGGCTGTGACCGGACATCAAGAAGACACGTTCGCTAACCGGTAAAGGCTAGGCATATTCACTTACGCAAAGGCTTCATTCACAGTTCCTAGCTTGAAATTGTTGCGCTTTAATGTACGAACTTTTATTCTTGGATTTTTAAATACACAAAACGGCCCAGGCCCAACATATACGACTTGAAATTAACTTCTTGTTTTCTCTCTATGATTTCGTATGGCGCCCGTCAACGAGGGTAAAGACGCAAAAAAAAAACATAAAAAGATAAGACTTAAGAAATACAACTTAAACGAGTGCTCCGCATAATGGGGTCGATGCGCGTCAATGCCACTAAAACTATCCGCCCCTATTACTTCATATGCCTTACTGAGCACAATGCCATCTATCATTTTGTCCACGTCAAAGGCGAGAAAACAATGTTTACCCCCTCCCATCACACACACACACACACACACACACACACACACACTCTAGGGGACCTAGTTCTTAACAAATATGACGAAGATCTCTGCCCCGCTCGGAAGAGGAAGATCTCTTGCTCTTCTTGGCCTTTTTCTTTTAAAAGGGACCTTTTGTCCCCATCGAGGCCCATCTCAGGAATGACTGACTTGAGGGTTGTCCCCCGCCGAGCCTTGATCAATTCCCAGAAAGGACACTCTTTCCTCGCGCGGGGACACCTTATTTCCCTTTAAACTGCGGGAGGAAGGGGGAGGGGCATCGGGACATCGCTTATCGAAATGTGGGGAACCCCATCCGGCACATGGCCAATGGGGATCGCCTATGTCCGTGTGGCCGTCGCACGATCTATCAGTCGGAGGGCATGGGGGGGACAGGCCCCCGGCATCAAGATTGTCAGAAGGCGAGGGTCGATTATCGGACCCAGAAACCAATGGTGGCTGTCCCCGATGCCCCCCCCCCCCGCCGATCTAGACTGGTCAACACACTTCGAGGGCGGTTGAGCTCCCTCCTTTCATGTTATTTTTCTTTTGTAGGGGGGCCTTTGAGAAAGCATATAGGGGGGGGGACCTCCATACTAGAGAGGGTGGCTTCCACAAAACATGTGGTATACTGGCAGCCCCTTTACCTCATAGCAGTGAGAGGGAGGGGGGGGGGGTCTTCCCCGCCACGAGAACTTGGGAGGGGCCCATAATAAAGCAAAGGGGAGGCAATCTCTCCATTAAGGATGGAGCCGCTTGGGGAGACTCGAGAAGGTATAGTCAAGTCTTTTTTACTCACGGAAATAATAGGACAAGGGAGAAGCCCAGAATCGTGAGACAAAAAAAATCAGCGATCTTAATCTTGGAGGCGGGTGGAAAACATGACATTTTCAGATGCTCTATTCCGTTGACGTCAGGTAATCTGATTGCCAATTAATACCTTCCGATAAACCAGGTTCGTGACCCAAGAGCATCAAATGAACCAAGTACGGCGCTCGCAAAACAAAATGTGGGTGAACGACCGACACTAAACACGAGACAAACGACATACGCCAATCAATTGCGCCAAACGAGACAAAGAAGAACCTTGCACTCTAAAAATGGCGGACATTCGCTACAAATCCGGAAACAAAGAGGTGGGAGAGTTAAAACGAGCTCCCCTTTTTTTACTACCCACCTAGGTCCAAGGTTAGTTATTCCTTGCCCAAATGCTGAGATTTCCCTTAATCCATTTAGAGACAAGAGCAAGGTGGCATAATTTATTTCCATCATTGGGTGTTTGTTTGGGTCAAGTGGCAACCTTTACACAAGAGATCCCACCACAAACGGCCCATTGATTCCAGCAACAAAAACTAAGGCACTGACGCTGTTATGTAACCATGAGGAAACGAGGGTTTGCCTAATATTCAATGCCATTTTGAGAATGAAGGGCAAATTCCAGGCGCCGCAGTGAAACCAGTTTCCGTGTTCAAGGACCCGACACACGTGCATTCCCAACGAACGTCCCCAAAGTGAAGGAGAATGTAATGATCCTAGATCACGCGTGATAGGTGCGTGACCAAAACCAACCAAAATATGGCACGATGACGTCACCTCTGGGGTGTGATGAAGCAACGGAGCGGAAAAGGGGAAACTTTTACAGAGTTGATTGGGTAGCAGAATTTAGCGATGGTGCGCCAAAATTGAATTATCAACGAGGAGACAACAGGCGTAGGTTGCCCTCCCTACCATCCGCAAATGGGGTGTCGAGTGCAGCATGTGTGACCATGCTGTAACTGACATCTGGAGAATTATAACACATTTCCACTTCATCTTCACCATTTTTTTTTTACTTCTCTCTTTACATACAAAATTTCTCGGGAAGGTGCCTTTGTTGGTTTTCGCTATAAATAAAAAAAATCCCCCGCCTCTACCTTTTATTTCAAAAGGAGGGGGCATTAAAAGAGATGTGTGAAGTGGCTTAAGGAAACGAAGGGTTGTTAGTTGAGTAGGACTTTTCATATACACTACAAACGCAACACAACAATATTTTTTTAATTTACATAGGAACGATAATGCATAAATATACTAGATGTTAAAGTGTGAACGGTGTAGGGCGGATGCGAACCAATAGACCGCGTCGCCGAGATGAAATCGACAAGCGCACGAGACCATCTCGCACAGCTGGGAGAAAAAGAGGAACATCCAAGCCGAGCTTATGAGCCGCTCTCGCCGCTCTCGCCGCGCTGCGGGGGAAACTGAAGCCCCGGAGAGCCAGAGGAGCTTCATTCGTTTATTGAAACAACTTAAAGAGTGGGACAAAATGTCCCACTAAACACAAGCGATATTTGTTTCCACATTTTACACCTGGTTTACGTATGCACACTACTACCATTATCTTAAAGAAACCCAATGATGATCTACTAAAAAAGAACCAAAATGATCGCGATTCCCCGAGGAAATCCAACCCCGCTTTTGGATATCATATCCACCATGCTCAAAGACGGCGTTGGGACACGTCAATGGGATGAATTTTCAGTTTGTAAAATAAAGCGAAAACAAACAAAGGTTCGAGAAAATGCGATTTACAAACGCATTAAAGCGAACGTGTATAAAAAGTACATAGCACGAGAAGACTACTTGGAGCGTTAGGAATAGGGAAGGTGGGAGGAGCGAAATTCCCCTAAACCTACCCCCCCTCCCTCCCTCCCTCCGCTTTGCAACAAAGGCATGTCGGCTGCTGGATGACATAGGATGAAATTAAAGAGTAGTCCGACTTAAATCCCATCGACGACAGAACTACATATTCATGAGATGAAGGACACGTTCCCAATCTAACATCTCTACCTATATCACGCATGATCGCGGTCGCAACATACATCACGATGGTATTATTCACATGTCCCTATCAACCCAAAGGGGGTGGGGTATGGCACAAATCACGTGTTCGACCGCGTCTAGCGTCGGGGAGAGTCAATAATTTCGCTTTGCATAATCAACAATTGTGCGAAACAGAACCAAAATGTGTCAAGAAACAAGGTCGTATCATCTCAAAGAAATATTGGCATCAAAAGAATGACATATAATTTTATTAATGAGAGAAACTGAATCTATGATTATTGAGAGAAAAAGGAATCTTGTTTTCTCCAAGGAGGACATGTTAATTCTGCGGAAAGAGAAGACATAAGAAAAACTACATAAGTTCGTACTGAAGACATAAGAAACTTAAAAGCAAGAACTTGTAGTCCCTTAGCGATTCAAGGGTAGAAAACCAAGTTTCCTGCTAGGGTGAAATTATAAGAAGCATTTGTTTTACGTCTCGGTTAAAGGGAGAAATTATAACACGAAATATAAATGGAAGGAAATCGTCGAGGTAACCTTAACATCATACAATGCGGTGACTCTCTCTATGAAATCTAGGTACAAAAAATGTCTACCTCTTACACGGAGGTATGGAACTAAGCCCAAGTTGAGAAATGTGCAAACTGGAAACAGGACCCCATGTAATAACCATAGGATTTTATAAGTCTTGAACTTTAAGGAAACAAACGTTGTTAGAACTAGGACTCAAGGAAAGCCACAAAAAAAACATAACTGGACCGTCTTGATTATGATTCAATAGGGGGAGGGGGCAATTTCTCTTTGGTGGGACTACCAGGAAAGCAGAGGTGCAGACAAGGCAATCTTTACGAGGAACACTCGATACCCACCAAAAACCACATTAAAGATCCCTCCCCAAATATCTTCCATCTCTCTCGTCCCCAATGAAGACGGTTGATGCTCCAGAGTTGAGCAGATCGGGGCGTCAAAATCACAAATTGGAGCTCTTCACACGAATCAGAAACCAACTTAAGTCCTCTTCAGTCCACTCACACAAGGCTGATTAGGTTTTGAGTCAATTAAGCGATGGGATGCATCAACAAAGGCAACATTGAGAGTCAGGCAGTAAAGAACTTCCTGGACGGAAAAAAACCGGAATATGAGAAATATTCACTAAAAGATAATAAAATAGGGTAGATTAGATTTATTGAGACGAGTATGTGATCATCCTCATAAGCGACGACAGTGTTTTGCTTGGTTTTTATAAAGGGCAGAGCGAGTCTACATTTAGCTACAATTCTAACAAGTCTTAAACGTGGAAGGACGAAACGATGGTCATTTGAAAACTTATGGACCATTAATACTTATTTACGAAGATAATACAACAATTGCGCTTTGAATCAATTGGGAAATGGGGTGTATAACTGAATATATTAGAGTTTTTAACGATCAAATATTAAAAAAAAAAATAGCCAGAATTGTAAAAAATTAAAAAAGTGTATAATCCGACTTTGATACAGAGAATATAATGGACAAAGAAAAGAATTAGACAAGTGGAAGCAAAAGATGAATACACAAGTAGAGGCGAAGTTTGACAGTGGTGGCAGCGGAGACAGCGTTGAACATTGTAGGTCATCATCAAGCGCATTTGAAGACCTCATAACAAGGACTTACTGCGATATGATAGAAAGAACGAAAACTCTAATCACGAAATTAAGAAATACGTACGTGGAAACGCAACGCAAATCCAAGGGACGGTACGTCGGAAACGATCTTTGTGCATTCGACTCGAGGTGACTTTGGTGTATTTTTAGAAGCAATACTGGCGCCAACCAACAGGGTCGCAAGTAGGCGGAGAAAAAATAATGGGAATGAGCCAACACACGAAACATGACTAAATTTGTTGCGACAAGTTTGTGCTCCTCGTCATAAACAATGATTATAAGTGTTCAAAAGAGCGACAGGGAGATCTCATGACAGGGACTACAAAAACCTAACGAAAGAAGAAAAACATGCTAATAATCCCTGATTCTTTCCAATCTCCCTGACCTTCCAGAAAAGGGAGTTTCTAGATTACTAACCTAACCAAGGACAGTGGAGTACGAACCAATACCAAGATCTAAGGGTACAAAATTACCACATTATCTGGAGGAAGAAGAGAATTCAAAAACTTCCAAGATTTATAAGGAAATTCCCCACTGATGTGAAGGACTACAACCCCTCCGAAAAGGGGGAACCGGAGGGACTACCGAACATAATGAAGACGCAACTATGCAGACTAACCTTCAAAAAGGCGCTCAACGAGTTTTCGAAGGCAAACACATAAATGAATCAACCTTCCACAATCAACGAGGAACAAAGTGCGGGATGGTAAGAAGCCGCCTCCTTGAACAACTGCTCAAAGAACGGACAGGTGGTATAGGAAGAAATAAAACAGCTGGATTAACAGCTGTGGGGACACGGAAGGACGTGTAGCTGACTTCGGAGGCGACAAACGAGTCTTGTTTACGAAAAGTGAACAAAAAGCTCTGTCCAGCGTTTCTACCCATTTCCGCAAGGGATGCAGTCACATTTAGTCATCTAAGACCTTAGTAATACTTAAATTGGGCAGTAAGAAAAAAAAAGGCAACTGGTTCACAAATTAACAAAATACATATCCTTCACCTCCGACTTCCATCATTTTCCCTCTCTATTTGAATTAGCCTCTAGTCTATCTTAGGGTCTTTGCCGTCCACCATCTTAACTCAATGCGCGATATATAAAATCTAAACTAAAACTAAGCACTTTAAGAAACAATGTTCAAAATTCAGCTCTACAATGCATATCAAGTCGAAGTAACCAACAAATTAAAAATTACCACCGAAAAAATACAATATATTCGCGAAGAGAAAAAAACAAAACAAAAAACAAAAACGAACAAAAGTAATTTGAAAATGGTCATAGAGAAACTCAGAAGAGTTGTGAACTTGTCCACTTCTTAAAAGACATAAAATGAGTGAAATAAAAGAAAATCTTACGTGGAACGATAAATCATGTGAAAATTCGGGTGGTAAATTCAACCTCGTGTATCCAGAAAAATATCAGGCTTGTTCCCCACGGATGCTTCCTTGCAGAATGCACATACTTTCTGAGGTCATTAGGTAATACAATTACCCCAACTTACAATCTTTATCCTTCTCAACTCCTTTAGCACCCCCTTGCCAGCCCTTCACTTCTTCAATGGGGATTTAAGCTTCATTCGATTTGTGCGGTTATTTAAGCTGGATCAAATGAGCAAGCTTGTGCAACGGAAGGGCTCAGCCACAACCTTTTTCGTTCAGTATCACTGTGCTTATTGCAGCGCCTTTTTTCAGGGACACCCTGCTCAGTTATATCCGTAATGAACTAGTTCGTTGTGTAACGAATTATTTAAGTTCCACGAACTCATGCAAGGGTGAGATCCAATTTTCTCTCGTGCCTCGTTACTTTTAACATCACTTCGAGAGCTAAGCTTCATTCGGTGCTCCGACCTTCTAGGCAAGTGTTCTCCAGAAGACCGTACCTTCTGGAAGGTGGCAAACAACGCTCTCCCACCATCCATGTCTAATTTAACCTTTTAAGAGCCTGTTGTGCCATATGGAACCTCATAATATTGATTTAAGGGTTATTATATCTTATATAGAATTTAATTTGGGCATGAAAGGCTTAAAGATTTTCAAAAGATCATTTCTCACAGAGATGTCTGGCAGCTGAATATGAAAAAAATAGGATAGTTATTTGGATGCAGCGCACACTATTTGACGCGGCGCCAAATCCAATCCAAGTTCGACTTGGGAGAATGTTCATTGGGTGTGTCGGAGCTCCGTGTCAATCTCAAGCAAAAAAACATACCGGAAATATCATTCGATAAAAGCTGCTTCCAGGATCCTTATCAGATCTGCTGTTCTAACTTCAAGATAAAAAACTAAGCAAGTAGAGACCAGTTCGAATATTGATTTTAAAGAGCTCCATTTTGAGTACTAGTTCTCAACCAAGGATAAAATATCTTATGTCTGAGGGTAAATACATCAATCTCAAAATTAATTAATATTTCAAATATTCACTAGTGTAGCACTAGTGACTGTCCAAAACTGCAGAATAATAAGCAGATGTAAATAGCTATTAATCATGTCACGTCAAAGTATTCTAATCAATGTGTACTTTTGTGCAATACTTTCATAATGTTCTTATCTGCGTTATCTTTTTTTACATATAACTTTTGTGGGGGGGGCAAGGGGGGGGTTTAATGACCGCTTACAACAAGCATAAGGGATAAATGACAAAATGCTGAGAATCACTGATTTAGACATACCCTGACGCGAGTCTAGCCTTCACCACCTGCTGAAAAATGACCTTGACATGATCCTAGAAAGAGAGAACACCTGCCGGACCGAAGAAGTCATGCGAACAAGCCATCAAAATGAGCGGGAATCTCGCGTCCCCTTTGCGCACCACAAGAGATAAGCGATGCACACAGGTTGGAGAATCAGGAACAGGAAGCCACAAAGAGACTGTTTAGAGGCTTGATGGAAAGTGTTAAGTATTTCACCAAACTGTTTTCGAGATTTGACGAATATAATCAATAAATTAGCGAGCTAAAATAAATGTCGATATTGATAAAATAAAAACTAGTCTTTAATATTATCACGTTCTTCCATGCATTTATAAGCGAATGTGGTTCTACAACAATTAATGGATGATAAAACGAGTTTCAGAATAACTCGATGTCCTCCTCCGGAACAACTGTCGTATCAGGCAGCTTCAATACAAATTTGGAAGTAAAATATCTAGGCAGAAAGTAGGTGCGTTTCATTGTGGACAAAACATGAGAACAAATAGAAGCTATGGATAAAATATGGCCAGCTGTCCTGAAAAAGGAATTATCAGCAGGAGCCCCTATTAGATAAACGCAGTGAGATTCGTTTCTTCGTATGACAGATTAAAGTTTAAAAGTCATCGTTCGCTTCCACCACTTCACTGATGCTGCGGTGGGGGTAAGAGGTATGAGCATATCGGGTATATTGGAGAAGTTTTATTTATAGAAACGAGAAGGAAGTGCGAGAAGGAATTGTGGTAACCAAGGTCAAAAAAAGATTCCGTGCCGCCGCTTGGTCGAGACCTGACGAACACAAAATGCGAGTCGCGCGTTGCTAACAAGGGAGGTTCCATCACGCATCACTGACCTCGGTCTGGCTCGAGAGCCACGGTCAGAGATGAGGCATATTCTGTAATTATGCAACCACTAAGACGACCGACTCCACGCGAGAAATCAATGGATATCGCTTTTACAAGCGTAGAGGTGGATACCCTAATCCGGGAAGGCCTAAATTAATGAGAAAAGATCCCAAAAATGTCGTTCAAATTTCTTGCAGCGAACACCTATAATATGGCTATTGACCTCAAGTACAAACAACTGCAGCACTCTGTTACATACTAGCATTGCGCGTGCACGAACATACACATACGTGGCGCATGAGCAGACCAAAAGGCCGCCGACCTTGTCTCGAATGTCGTAAGAGAGCGAACAAAGCTAAGTCGTAAACGACTCCTGTTACGCAACTCAACCCAGGAAGAGGGCAAACTGTGGCCACACACACAAACGTATATGTATCAAATGCTAATTCCATTTGATCCATTAAATGAATGACTCCATTATATTGGAAATAAGACCAACACAGCTAAGCAAAGGGATTTCCGGAGCAACACTAATTCCGGAGGCAAAAAGTGATAGGGGCAAACCCAAAACAGGAAACGAACAGACAACAGCGAACAGCCCAAGTCAGTACAATAGAGCTTTCAAAAGTCAAAATTGCAAAATTATCCCTGAAAAACAAACTACCCTTCACAAGTGACGCTTTTTATGCATTCAATTTACTAAATTGAGTAAAACGCGATTCACTAAAAACAGTTTCAACTAAAATATAATGGGATGGTCGAAAATTAAGGGAACGAGTTTAGTTAAAATCAAATCCAGCTGGTGAATCAAATTGAACCTCCAAATAGTTATCCACCCTTCGCTTCGTGTGTCGGTTAATTTCGAATCTTTCGGGGCTTGAGCGTTTGTTTGATCTCGTGTAACATAGCGAGCTAACTTGAGTCTTTGATACTCGAGTTCTTGCGTTCTTTCTAGACTAGTTCATCAAAGTACTGACTTCCACCACCATTTAGCGCCGATGAAAAATAAAAACCGAAGAAAGCATCGTAAAATGTGGTGCAATTATAATGGGACCTGAAAAATATGCATAAAGAAACTTAGCTCGAGTAGATTACTTAGGAACCATGGAACCAGGAGTGACGAAATCCCGATGCGGATGGAGGAGTGATTTTTTTCCCCTTAATTTTAGGAGACTATCTGGCCACTACTACCCACTTGGGCACAAGTCGCCGCACTCACGACAGCCTAGCACTAGGCTACTTTAAAATAAGAATATGAAAAACAACAACAACAACCATAAAAAGGGAAAATGGCAACAATTAGGAAACAAGCTCCGGAGTCGGGGGTGAAAGAAGAGGACAAGTATTCCCTAACTTTCCTCTGTAGACTTTCTCCCGAAAGGTTGTATCGCTCCACGCTTTCCAAATCTTGTTTGATATAAGTGATAAATCGTTAGGCACTTTAGTGAGAATTTTGCTTAACCTAGGTTAACTCCTTATATCTACTGCCTGAATAACCTAAGACCTTTTCCGTAACGAAAGTCGCCCGTGCAGGGCACGGGGGCATTCTTCTCTCGAGATGTCTCAAAAGGACAAATCTCGAGTTAAACTAAAACGACTTAATTCTAATACTGATCTTGAATCATCTAACGTTGATCCTACTCTAAAACAACTACATAAAGTGATCAAAGAGACTGACCAAGCTGTCTCGCGTTTCTCTTCACAGCCATCAACTTCTGGTTCAGAGAAATCGAACACCTACCCGAATTACTCTGCTATATATCATAATCCAACGCACAGTAATAAAGCTCCTGTAACATCACAAAGTAAGACCAATGATACAGGTAGTATAAATGTGACTTCCATAAACAAAAATGACCCCAAATTGAATATTGATCCCAAATTTGTTTCTTGGGTATATTTAAGTTCTCCAACAGTTAATTTGACAAAATTAAGTCCATTAACAATTAAAACAGTTGTTGAATCCATTTGTCATGGCCCTGTCAGCGAGGTTAAATATTGCAGAGCAGGATCCCTCTTAATACATACAAAATCCTCAGATCAAACAACAGTTGCACAAAATTTAAACACTATTCAAGGTATCATATATGCACCTGATCTACTATAATTTGATGAAGAATTATTACTTAATGAATTAAAAATTAAAAATGAGTCGGTTATGAAAATTAGACGCCTCAATAAAGGCCCTTCCCGAATCCCTACCCCCTTGTTAGTATTAACTTTTGCTGGAAATGTCTTGCCTTCTAAATTATATTATGGATACCTTACGTTCAGTATTGATAACCACTACCCTAATCCCTTGATGTGCTTTAATTGCTGGCATTTTGGACATGGAAGTAGGACCTGTACAAATAAATCTAGATGTCTTTATTGTAATGAGCAACATAATTCTCAGGATTGTATCGCTCCAAGGGAAGCTCCTAAATGTATTCATTGCTCTTCTCCCAACCATTTAGGAAATTCTAAGGAATGTCCTGTGTGGATAAGGGAGAAAGAAATTATTCATTTAAAATTGATAAAAAATTATCCTTCTTGGAAGCTCGACAGGTATATTTCAAAAATCATCCTATAAATGCAAGTGACATATATACAAACAAGAAAAAAAATATAACTGAAAAAGCTACAAAAGAAACACAATGCGACCTACCCATTACTAGACCACAAACTACCTGCAAAAAGTATTAATAATGAAGATAAACAAAACTCTCATAATATTGGATGTCTCAAATGAATACCTATGGTCTATTCTTAAAGAATATAAGAAAATCATGGAAGCAAACATTGCCCCTAAACAGGCAGTTAACAAAATGGCTATAGTGTTTAATAAAATAGGCTTTACAAAAAAAAATTGATTCAAGGGATGGTTACAGAATATTATTTGGTGATTAATAGTTTAAATTATATATAGATAATGAACTTTAGAATATGTCAGTAGAATATACGCAGTTGATCTTAAATGAGTATTCCCCATCAATTGTAATGTTACAAGAAACAAGGTTAGGAATAGAGCAAAACATTTCTTTAAAAGGATATTCCATCTTAAGAAAAGATAGAAATCGTAATGGAGGAGGAGTTCTACTTGCCATAGCCTCCTGGGTACCATTTGTAACTTTAAATATCACCTCTGATCTGGAAGCTATAG
The DNA here is from genome assembly GCA_963969495.1 of Ceratothoa steindachneri. Classification (NCBI taxonomy): domain Eukaryota; kingdom Metazoa; phylum Arthropoda; class Malacostraca; order Isopoda; family Cymothoidae; genus Ceratothoa; species Ceratothoa steindachneri. Next base: position 137,809,467 of record OZ018326.1, read on the forward strand.
CAGCTAGAATTAATTTACCATCTTTAAAATTCACAATTTGTTCAATCTATATACCTCCAAGATTTCCTTTAACTACACAAGACTTAATGAATCTTTATAACCAACTTCCTCCACCAGTATTAATATCAGGATATTTGAATGGACATCACTACCTGTGGGGCTTATCAGAATGCTGTCAGAGAGGAAATAAAATAACAGATTTTATTGAAGAAGCAAATTTATACATCCTAAACTCAAAGGCCCCAACTTATTGCAATGAATTTAGGACACTTTTCTCATATAGATATATCTCTATGCTCCCATTCTTTAAAACTAAACTTGGGTAATTGAAAAAAATTTCATCAAGAGCTACAAATTCCAAAAGTCAATATTTCACTTAATGCAAATGATGCTTGCCTTCTAGTAACCTCTGCTATCGCCAAATGTGCAGCCAAAACCATACCAAAGTCATCATCAAGAATATTCCCTAAATATAACAATCCCTGGTGGAATGATAGTTGTGCCTATGCAATAAAAGTTAAAAAAAAAGCCTATAAACTATTTAAGAAGTACATGAATCCAGAGTCTTTACTGTTATATCATAAAGCTAAAGCCTTAGCCAGAAGGGTAATTAGATTATCGAAACGTCTCTCTTGGAGAAGGTTCGTACAAACTATTAATCATAACACTCAAACAGCAGAAGTTTGGGATAAGATAGGGAGACTTACAAAAGGATATAAACCCCATCCACTCGTCACATTAAAATCTGGCAGCAACTTTACTTCTGACCCATTTGTGACTGCCCAAATATTAGCTGGCCACTTTGCTACTATTAGCAGTATTCACTCCTACATAGAACCCTCTGTATACACTATGGTGGAGGCTGAATTTAATGAAATTTCATTTGGGGTATCTAACAATGAGGAATATATATATAACTGCCTAATTACATTATATGAATTAGAAAAAGCTATTCCCCAAAACAAACCAAGCTCTCCTGGCATGGATGACATAATATATCCCTTCCTAGCAAATCTTAGTAACGTAAATAAACATAATCTCTTAAATTTCTACAATCACTTATTTCTAAATAATACCTATCCAGATACATGGAAAGAGAGTTTAATCATCCCTATTTTAAAGCCAGGGAAACCAAGTCAGGAACGATCTTCTTACCGCCCTATAGCTTTGACAAGTTGCTTATGCAAGACATTAGAGAGAATATTGACCATTAGATTACGGAAATACCTTAATGAAAAAAAGTACTTATCATACTATCAAAATGGATTCAGAAAGCACTTCTCAACTATGGATAGTTTGGTATGCTTGGAATGTGACATAAGGAAAGCGTTCCTCTGCAATAAATATGTATTGGCAATCTTTCTGGACATTGAAAAAGCATATGATACCATTTGGCACCATGGTCTTTATAAAAAACTATACAAGATGGGTTTACGTGGCCATCTCCCCAACTTTATTAAAAATTTCATTTCCTCTAGAATTCTAAGTTTCGATAGCTAATCTCCCTTCAGAAAAATTTGCTGTACAAATTGGCTTACCACAGGGCAGCGTTATAAGTCCACTCTTATTTTCAATCATGTTAAACGATTTATTCAAAAATTTAGACATAAACCATGCCTTGTACGCTGATGATATTGCAGTGTGGCTATCTGGTGAAAACTTGGATCAAATGCACAACCAGATGCAAAATATCATGGATTCTATATCTGACTGGTCACAAAAATGGGGCACCACCTTTTCTCCGACTAAAACTAAGTGTATAATTTTTACAAAACGCCCTAGGAAACATAACTTGCCAGAGCTGATAATATTAAATTACCCTATTAATTACATGCAAACTCATAAATACTTGGGCATGGTATTAGATCAGGGACTAACATGGGCAACTCATATTACGTCATTAATAGAGAAATGTAAATCTAGCATTTTGCTCCAAAATATCTTGCAAATACAAACTGGGGGTCAAATAGAATGCATCTATTACATATATATAAATCCCTTATTAGAAGCAAAATAGACTATGGCTCTTTCCTATACCATACATCATCAGAAAGCAACCTATTAAAACTTGATAGAATACAATTTAAGTGTATTAGACTAGCTATAGGTACATTAAATTGTACCAGAGTTGATTTTTTAGAGGCAGAAGCTAATATAATGCCTCTTAAATTTCGTAGAATATTGCTAGGGCTAAGATATGGTATCAAAGTACTCAGTATTGCAAATCACCCCACATGTATATGTATTTTAAAATTCTTTTGGTATAATTTCTATGACCTTCGGCCTCACCCAAAACCTTTTTTTGGTTGGATTAAAAAATATATAATGAACTTAGGATATGACCCCATTGATTTAAACACCATAAAAATATCTAACTGCTATATAACACTAACTAAAGTTCACTTTAACCTCTCATTAACTGCATACCCTAAGAACAAAACTCCATGTATTTATCAAACATTGTCCTTAGAATTAATTGAGTTGTATAAATCCTCAGGTTTTAATGTAACCTTCACAGATGGTTCCAAAAGTAATGAAGGAGTAGCATATGCTTATAGCTGGAGGGAAACCATAAAGACCTTCAAACTGCCCCATCACTGCTCTATATTTACTGCTGAGTTATATGCAATATTGAGTTCACTCAAGTACATAAATCAAAAGCTAGACAACTGTAAACTACTCATAGTTTCAGACTCCCTATCAGGTTTGCTAGTTGTGAAAGAACAAAAAAGTCATTACTTAATCCACTGTATAATTAATTATATACATAAAATCAACATGGAAGCTGTTTTTTTATGGGTTCCTAGTCATGCAGGTATAAAAAATAATGAAGTGGTTGACGCAGCAGCTAAAGCAGCAATACACAATCTTAATATGACACACCTGGGGTTCTCAGTATCAGAAATGATGGCATGCTGCAAGCCCTCAGTCTTCAACCTCTGGCAAAATGAATGGTCCCAAAATAATGGCATTCTCCCCCAAATCATTCCTAATTTAAATAATAACAGACCTTATAAAATGTCATGTTATGACAGTATCGTACTAACTAGACTAAGATTAGGGTTAGGTAGACTATCCCATGGATACTTCTTTGATCCATCACTTTTCCACTTTTGTGGAAAATGCAATACACAACTTACCCCAGAACATGCTATAACTCAATGCCCTGAATATGCTTTAAGTCGTAACCCCTTATTAAATTTCTGCTATTAAATATGCTACTGTCCTAAATTCCTCAGTCCCATTTGAACTAGTACTAAAGTTTCTAAGAGATACATCATTATATAGACACATTTAATTTATATATTTTTAATTTTTTTATTTTTTTTTTCTTCCAGTTTGTATATCCATTTATGTACATATATATATATGAGTATTTGTATACATAATTGTGTAACTGTTGGCACTGTCTAGTTTAGCTTATCTTCTCATACTAACAGACTCCACCTTTCTCTTTATTCTTGAGTGTCTAGGAGTGGAGTCCCTAGACTGAACGAGGTGATGGTGACTATCTTGACTGTAATTTCACGGTGCCAATAATCCTTATAGGGTTTCAGCACCCATAAAACAGATTAAATCAATCAATCAAGTATTCCCTATCCCATTTCACTAGCAAGTCCTTTCTACCCTAAGTTTCTGAAGGAGGCTAACTTCCTCCTCCTGTTTTTGTCATTAAATTGTTTGATTGCCTCGATTTGAGAGCAGGCAGCGTTCTTCTATGTATTGTTTAAATGTTGGGAGTTATTCTTCTTCTGCTTGTTATTAAGTGATTTATTTTTTTTAGTTTCTTAAGTTTAAGTTAATATATTCGGCCAAGATAACATTGTTGGTTCACACTAAACAAAAAAAAGAAGCAAACTCAGAACCGACAATCAACGTTAGCATATCAGTCAAAAAGTAAATGAATAGTAAATGGAAGAGGACTTTTGGTGAATGAGTATAGAAAGGAGGAGAGGGAAGAAGAGGAGGAGGAGAGGGGGGGGGCGCTGGCGCATTTAATGTTATTAGAACAAATTTGGCCTCAGCAAAGGCCCACTTCTGTGCAGAAGGAATATAAATAAAAGGCAAAAAGTGGTTTGCTACACAAAAAATAACGAGCTTCCTGTGGAATGTTGGGGTGTAGTTTGTTGTGGAAGAAATCAGATACAAATCCCGTCGCACCATTCGGATCGTGGACGAGAAAAGGGGATTAAGAAATGCAAATATATAAATATCAGATTGAGAATCGCTGGTGCGCACGAATGCACCAGGGTGCTTGGCCATCGGGGTCGGGGATGTGGTAGAGGTCCAGGAAGTGGTGCGTTTTATGACACAAACCAGCAGACGTGTAACCTTTACTGCCCCTATGGGGTAGGCGTGCCTCCGTTTCACGTCAAGGGTATACGCACATACGTAAGTAGCCCCAGAGGAGATGCACCTACTTCATCGGCAGAGCTTGGGAACAGAGGAGATGGTAAATAGGGCAGGGGGGGGGGGTAACAGCGCCATTGCGATTGCCTGTGTGCTGATAAAGTGTGTAAGAGGTACTTAACACCACTCCTGGGGAATAGGTTGAGCGCTTCGGCCCAATCGACAGAGAATCACATCGCTTAATTTTTATGCCCTGGCTCGCTGGGATTGAGCTGGGTAGCTCTACCAGAGTAATCCAACGTCGTATCCGCTTGACGAAAGCTCCTCAGATCCCAAGTTAAGTGTATTGAGAAAATGACGATTGCGTTCCCTATTCATTACCACCCTTAAGTAAACGAATTTTTCGCTTGCTATTCTATGCAAGTGACTAGCAAATATCAGCACCGCAGAGGGGTGCCATGGTTAGCATGGGCAACCATTCTGCAACCGAAATCTCTAGGAATGCGTCCCTCCCCCGACTCCAACAGGTACATCTGAGGCTATACATCCAACATTTTCCTTTAAAAAAAACCTTTCTGGGGGAGATGGCATCGTTGGTTTTTGCTCCTCTTTTAAGTAAGAATAACTGAACATATCGGGGTTTTTTTATTTAAAACCCATCTAAAATCACGACTAAAAACGTATCGACAATAATAAAGAACCTGCTCTTTTCATTTAGTCCTAAAGGGGCCCTTTACTGTGGCAAGAAGGCGCACAAAGTGCTAAAGTAATGTAAACGTCCTCGATAAATCATGTGCGCGCGCGTGTGTGTGTGTGTGCGTGTACGCACGCAGTGAAATAATCAAGAAAACTACAATGGTATTAAAGTTATTGATTTTCCCTCACCTGTTCGCTTGAAAATGGTCCCTTAAGCAAGGTGGCTCCGTACCATGGCTCATTTATGTACTGGAGAGCCATCCTCGCCGGCAGTCGTAGATGGGAGGGGACGAAGAAGAGAGCGCGACGACGCATCCGCTTCGCTCACCGCGCCCCACCCCATAGAATGAGATCGAGGCAAAAGACCATACATACCCCACGCACCCCCACCCCCTCCCCTGACATCAGATTTACAAAAAAAAATCATTGTGTTGGAGTTTTACCACCGACCGATTTGCTGCTCTCATGAATCCTTTTATTTCTCAGTGGGGACCAACAGTTTAAAATAGGAAAGAACCATATGGCAGCACTAGAAAGGCGACCTAAATCCTCACTCCGTTCAGATACTTACCACACCTGATGTGGCTTAACATCACTGTACGTGTTTTCACAAAGAATATACCGAAAACCATAGGGAAGGGGTCCTTTATAAAATAAAGTTAGGAGGCAAAATGAGGAAAGGTACATGCATGTTGGTGTGGCGCGAGTACACATTATCCGAGCCCCGCCCCTCCCTTCCCTTCCTTACGGAAAATTCCCCCATCCTCCCCCTTCAAATTGAAGAAGTCGGTGACGTCATACATTACTCATTCCTCCATTAAGTCACGCACACAATCATGGCGAAAGATGAGAAAAGCTTAGGGGGGGTCTGACAAACGGCTTATTGCAGTCAAATTGAAGGAAAATGGAAAAGTCAACGTTCATAGAAGGAAGGGTGAACAAACAAGGGAAATAAATAATAAAAACCGACGCACAAAGAATACAAACCCCTCCCCACATCCCTTATCCGGATTGACAAATTACTTTTATAGATTCGCGCAAAGGATTGTTGTGTAGTAAACTTTCATAAATAAGACGACGCAAATAATAAAGTGTAACAAGATGTAGCTAAAGCCCTTTTGCGGAAGGGTCGAGGACTAGTCGAAAAACGAATGGGAGACTTAACTCAAAATGGTGATAATCACAGCGCCAAATGAAGGGCGAGGAGAATCCGAAATAAAGGATAGCCTAGGGCTTTAAAAAGGAGAAATTAGGCTTCCTTTTTTGGAGGGTCAAGACTTGCATTACTAAAGGGAGGCCAGAGGCTCTCCAAAAGGTACTTATGTCGCTCCTATCGAATAAAACAGAAGCTAATTGTGCAGGAAGCTAACTTGGCAGGAGATTAAAAGTACACCATCCAAACAGGAACCAAAGTCAATTTATGGAGAGGGGGAGGGAGGGGGCTTAACTGATCCGTGCATAACTTTTTTAATCCCCCCTTCCCCAAAAAACGAAACCCAAGGGAGGGACATCTCCAGCAAGATTTTTAATTAGTTCCGTAAACAAAGTAAAATTAGAAGAAGCCTAAACATACAAAATAAAGAGACGCGAGATGAAATGTTGGACCTGACTGTTCCAACTTCCACTACAGGCCAAGAAGGCAATTGGGGACGAATGAAAAAATAAAATGCACATTTGAGCAGTAATACTTGATTATTAAAGGTAAAATCATGAGTTCAATTCGTATTTATCCCCATGAGTGTATCATGAAATCAGGCTAGGGAAAGAGCAAGATGGCAAAAACATTACAAGCATTTTTTTTAACTTGCCGGAAAACAAATTAAAAAAAAATAATATATATATATATATATATATATATATATATATATATATATATATATATATATATATATATATATATATATATGTTCATATATTTGTTAACATCTAAATGACGATGTATATAAAGCTCTGCCTTCAATTCCTTAAGTTACAAATATCCACCTTTGATAACGATACAGGTGTGTATCGAAACGCGTCAGGCCAATAAATATTTCGTTTTGCTCAGTGAACTAGTTTCCCGCCCTCGTTCATTACTACTTTTATAATGAATTTTGGCGAACGTATCCACGGGTTAACAAATGACCAAAAGCAGAATATAAGACATGCAATCGAGTCACTCGAAAAAAAAAATAACGCTATATATATATTATAAAGTCATAACTTAAACATAATTTTGCTGTTGAGTAAGAGAACTTTAATGATACAAGGTCATGTATCATTATGACCTTTCGAGTCTTCAAAAACCGAAGACAAAAATGCCTTCCCACGCTTTCCCATGGCGACCGAGCTCGAAAAAGTCAAACCCACGCCAAACGCCATTCATATACAGGTTTAAGTATCAAATTCACGTAATCAATGAAGGAATGAGCCTCATTTGCACACAGCAGGAACGAGAAGTAGCGCCACTTGATCAAGAGAGAGAGAGAGAAAAGAACCCTTCTTGAGAAGCTTCTACTTGCAAATATACTTATTAAGACATTAATCAAACGTACAGATTATAAACTCGCGGAGACTTGCCAGGACCATTCGAATATCTCGAGCGGTAGCGGCGGGGGGGGGGGGGTCATCTGCTATTTACCAAGATAAATTCTTAGGGCATTTTTTTATTTAAAAGTGAAAATCAACGAGGGCGTAATACGCACAGTTTAAAAAGAAATATCTGTAAAGAAAGTGCTGAAGTTAGTGACAATGTGTGAAAGCGACATAGCCGCATATCGATACTTTGGGTATTTGAGCTGCGTTTTACAAGAACACCTTTTAAATAAAAACTTAATGCTTAAATAACCCACATATATCACACATTTGAGCATACTCCCAGAAAGTTGTAGTCGATGTTCTAACCACATGAAAGAAAGTAAAAATGGGAGTTAATGCTAGTCATTCATTTTTCGTCCTTTCGTCTCATTCGCCCCGACGATCATCAACCTGTTTCCTTCCCAACAATCATTTATGTCACCGTGGGTGGGTGTCATTATTTTTCACTCGAGCGAACATCACTCAATTTTCAAATCAAGATCGTGCGTTCCAATCAAGAGCTCGGCTCGGCTACCACGAATCACAGCCATATTTGCTGATCAATGGCGCACGCGTCGTCCAAATGTTTTCATAACTCCAATTAATAAATGGCTTTCTCCAACTTCCCAATTTTATCGTCCCCAATCGTCATCTATTTGTTGTTAATTATCAACGCCACCCGCCCTTGTCATTTAGGTCAGGTGAACCGGACGGATAATGAAACTAACATAGATTTGTATGACAGTTACTCGCAAACCCAAGGGTACCGGAGTCTGGTTTTCGTGGGGAGGGAAGGGGGGGGACCCTTTATTAGTTTGGCCACAAACTAGTGAGCGTTGGGAAGCTTGCGTAGCTAAAATTGATAAGCCACTCTTTCTAGTGGAAAAGTGAGAGGATTGTTACAATTGTATTCAATTAATAACGCTCAGAATATTCTCAGCCTAAACATATTCACAGTTCTCTTCACAAAGTAGATAAAACTAAATATTTTTTTATGTAAACCAAAAACCAACGAGGGTGAATCCCGCTAAAAGTTTATAAGGAGAGCAAACCCCTAAAGTGGCGAAGATATAGGAAGTGAAAATCTGTCAAAGATATAATAGCCACAAACACTTAGGAGCATTGGGGCCGCAAGGAGATGCCAACGGTATATGGCACCCGCCAACATCTCGACCCAAATCGGGGCCCATAAAATAGCTCCATTTTCTCCACTTGTCAATTCGCGCTCACTATCATCCTTCATCAATACAAGAGTAGTGAGTGAGAGTTCTGAAACCTATCATAAGCATAGAAGGAAGCACAAAGAAATGAATTGTTATGGTGGATGGGAACGAAGACCAAGAGTTACCGTAGAATATTCGTGATGAGATTGAAGCGAAAACCATGGAGACCATCTCGAGTGGTCAAGTTAGGAGAAAATGCGATTAGAGGTGCTGGGAAATGGGCGGACGCACACCACTTCTAAACATGCCTATGTTTCACAACAAAGGCAAATCCTTTTTTTAGGGGTTCCCGGCGAGACAAACCACTTGTTGAAAATATTAGGATGTTCTTCAGCGTAGATGAGCGGGAAATTAAGGGGGAGGGGTGACTTCTAAAGAAAGTGAGGAATAAAGGACACGAAGATGAACAACTGATGAAATATGGCTTAATTGCGTCATTTATTTTAAATGAGCTTAAATGAGGCAAAGATTAATCCTGTTAATATCGGTAGACAAGAGAAGGCGCTGGTGAAACATCAGTCAACTATGACGAAACCGCTCGGTCTACCTTCCCTCCCAAAAGGGACCGATCGCTCTCAATCCTCTGGATAGATAGAACCATCCAAATGAGACATGTGAGATAACTTACGAGATTAAAAAAGACCAAGAAAAAAATCCGTAAGATTTAAACATTTGCTTAAATATAAGCAACCACGAATACATTAGGAGGCTCTTTCTCAATTCTGAAGCGAAGTTCGTTCCCTGGCGACGTATTCTACAGCAAGAGGTTGTCTTCGAATTAAGGCGATCACTCTCGGATTTATCACATAACTGACATGAGTAACTACAGACAGATCACGCGAAATTACAATGCGGAATCCAAGGCTTTAATAAAACCACCACAGCAAAATTGAACCTAAAACATTTTTTAAACAAAAGAAAATACTAATCGTCATCGTCAGCGATAAACTTGTAATTGGTGGTCATAAACGCCACAGAGCCAACACCCCTCGTGCACTATAAACCACAAAGCTACTTTTTTTCCGCATCATTAGCCATTCATAGCGACGGAGCCGCTATGTGCTGTAGTATCTCGTCTACACAAGGTTCATCAAGAACGCCCCCTCGAAACCCCCCCCGCTATACATAATATCAGCCCTTTACCCGCTTGCTACCTACTCATTCTTTTACACGGTCACAAAACTTCTTTTTTTTACATGTCATTAACACCTCAAAATATTCTTCATTACATTAATAATAATAAGCTAAATAAGAGACGAAGAGGAGACTCTTTAAATGTTAGAATAAACTTTACTTTCCCACTAATCAGGGCAAGGTTATATGAGAATACTAAAGGGCTATCTATTGAAAGTGGTATGTTCTTGTGGTCCTTTTACTAATTCCTATTTTCAATTGTTTGGGCCTTTTTTCCCCCCTTTCCTTTCCTTATTCAAATTCTTATTTTTTTATGGCATGATCTCGTGCTATTCATATTTGTTTTCAATTATTGAGAAGAAAGAGTGCAAGGTAATCCAAAGGGGAAGACTGGCAATGACGGGAGGAAAATTCTTTTTTTTTTATTCTAAAAGGCCATTTGGCGACTCCCCACAAGGACCTAAGTCGCCCAAATTAAATCAACCTACTAGGATACATTAAAAAAAAAACCCCAAAGAAAATAGAATGGATAAAACGGGACAATAAATAGAAAGGGATCACGGTTGATAAGGACGACGACAGCAAATCCCTTCAAGGTGAAGCTCGCTCAAAGAGCACATGTAATTAGACACCGGAATTTGAGCTCCTTTGCGGGGTCAGGCAAAGCGTACCACAAAAATGGGGGTACCTGTACGTGCGTGACACAATGACCGCGATTCAGAAGGCAACGCTGGAAAGGCGCCTGCAAACGCCTCTTTAGCAAATCGAGCCACATCATTACCCTATTTCCTCCTCCTCACTCCCAACACAAAATCCACCAGGCTGTTCATGTTTGCACTTATGGCCCAAAGTCCCCTTTGTCCAAACCTGTTCTGGGAATATCCTCCTGCTCGAGGTGAATTACAGGACCCTTCCATTTCGTAAACACCCAGGCAGTTGATTCGCTTTAACCTTACGAATGTGAGGGCGCTTCGTACACGAACAATACAACCCACCGCAAACGCCGGATCAATCCAAATACGCAAGTTTTTATTGTAACGAACACGAATGTAAATAAAAGCACGAATACCACTACGACACACGGTTTTCTACATAAACCCTTTGTGTCGGTTGAAGCTAATTGTGAGGAGGGGTTTCACCACAATATCATCACTTAGAAAGTTTGAAACGTCGAAACTTTCTCGGCCACGAGAGAGAAGAAAATTTGATCGCCTGGTAAGTGGCTCCTATGTTCCAAGCTCTTAACGTTCCTTTGCCTCCGTTCCACGCAGGACCGAGAGAGCATCACACCCACCTGGGAGACATTTTAAAAGGCAAAATTGTTAACGCTAACTGAAATTCGACGAGTCAGAAAGCCGAGTACCATTTGTAAATGCCCCTCACCAGCCCCGCAGGAGACCCACTTTCAATCCAAATCGTCTGAGCTTAGAGAGAAACGGCGCCTTCCAGGTCCCAATGCGTCCAAAGTAGTTTCGTCATGCGGGTAGTCGGATTTCCTATTTTTCACATATTTTCACTTCTAAAAACCACATACTTTATGAAACGTCCAAAAGTTCTGGTTGAGAGGCTCATGTTGGTTTCCGATATCTTTCCTCAGATGATAAATTTTTCCTTTAATTATTAACTTTTTTCAAAGAATAAATTTGCTTTACACATAATTGCGGCTTTTAAGAAAATATCAGCTCCAGTTAGTCATTAAAACGAGGATGATTACAAAAGGTCCCCTTCCCTTTAACCTTGTAAGTTTTCTGATCGCCCCACCCCTTCCCAGCATGGACAACCATGCTACCACGTGGGATCTTCCTGAATTGCGAAGATTGGCCATGAATGGAGAGTTGTGGGCTCTCCCGATCCCAAACTACTATCATCCTTAGACTAGTTGAGTTCTACACTCGCCATACATTTTCACCTTACTAAATTCTCATAAATTTGGAGGGGAGAAGCACTCAATGATTTTGATCTTAGGTTCAAGTAAATCAGTCAAAGGCCTCCGTATTCTTTAGAACATTTAACGTCCTCCTTCACACTTTGTTAGGTCTAAACAGGCACGGAAAAGATAGATTTAAAAGAGATGGAAAAGACGACTCTAGAGAGAGCATTACTTTATCGGGGGGGGGGGCTGGGGGGCTGGGGGTAGTCGCGCCTCCCGGTTACAGCACCATCCACGGAACATTTACAAAGATCATAAACGTCCGAAACGATAAAATACATTGGCGCGCGCTCACAAATATCAGGTGTTGAACACCGAGTAAAAATAAGCGAAATAAGGTACAACGATCGTTTCATACAACTTATTTTGCTGAGGTATGTCGCACTTGAGTATTGACGCATCAAGGGCGAGGTTTGCAGCATCTGATACGCCAATTTACTCATCCAATTGCGAGACCTGCACCGTCAGAGGGAACAACATGCTGAAGAGTGCTTAGAAATCAAGGCTCCGACTATTGAAAATAAAGGGGAAAGGAAACAACTAACGAGAGCGCATACCTCTTGTCAAGAATGGGAGATGGAGAGACTAAAGACTTAAAAAAGGGAGAAATAGAAAATTAAAAAGATAAAGGTGACAAGACCGACAACAAATCTCGCCACACCCTATAAATATTTAAGCTTGGAGGGAGCATCACAAACTTCCAGGAACAAGTTCGTACAACCCAACAAACCGATATTCAAGACCTCAAACTTAAAACTCCTCGCAAGAACGAGTTGTGGTAAAGTAGGGACCACAAAATGGGGGCATCACCACCAGAAACTTCGTGAGGATTCGTAGAGAGAAAAATAAAGTTAGAACTGATAATTTAGGGAAGGTACGAAGCCCGAGAAGTCTAAAGAGGAGACTACTTAGGGCGCTCGGGAGCGGGGAAGGCGCGAAGATCTCTCCAAAATCATCGAGAACCAACCTCACTGACGAACGGCCTCTCGGCGTCCTCAGTTCTTACACGAGGGGTCAGTGAGCGTCTCCTCCACCCTGGCTGGAAGGCTCGACAAATTTGGGTATAGCGCCACCTGCCATACACCCGTGTTTATAACCCCCCCACACCCCGTCTGACTACACTTTAGTTCTCAAGATCCTAACGAAGACATATCTCGAATTCACCCTGGTTTTTATTTTGTTTTGTTTTTTTAAGTCGAGAGCAACGATGGCATCTCCAGAGGAAGGTTTGTAAGACAAGATCCGTAAAGCGAAAATGGGTGGAAAATATACAGCTACAGATCCTCCTGCAGTCAATGGGGGCAGGGAGGGTGCACAGCTGCAGGAGTTGAGGCCAGGAGAACACACAACCGGAAGGGCGTTGGGGCATGAAAGACACGCAATCCTCCTGATGTCAGCTGCAACGTAGTTGGCAATGCTAAACCTAAAAAACACTTGCAGGGGGATAATATTGGGGGGGGGGAATATGAGGGCAGTTGAAAGGGAAATGGGTGGGAAGAAAGCAGGCATCTTACCCACTCGAAGACGAGAGGTGCTCAAAGTCAACCCCCCACCTCCGGGGGCGACTAATGATGAATGGACGAAAGCTGGTCGGCAACTAGCCTGCAAAATTAACCGACGGCCACGAAAAATAGATAGGGAGAGGCTTGTAAAGTAAGTACTGAAAAAAGCTAAGATAGACAGGTAGTCTCAATCTAGTTAGAGAATGTCGGGGACACCGAGGCCTGGAGGACGTGCCGCTCATCCAGGTATCAAATGCGTCTCCATGGGACACCCCTTTGCGTGGGCACCCAGAAAAAAATGGGGAAAAACTATCGTGAACATGTTTTTAAAATTTTGAGAAAATGATGTTCTGAAAAGAGCGAATTCAGGGAAGGGAGAGCGTCTCCCAGAGGCGGTGAGGCCGCTGAGGAACCAAGGCGTGCGAGTCCATCCGGAAGTCCACACAAGACTTGCAGAACTCCTTTTGGTAGATTCGTTTCTCCTGAATAGAGAATTAAGAGCAAACACCATTTAGCCGATTCCTCCTCCTCCACGTCCTCCTGAACTACCCACCATCTGAAACCGTCTGTATATTTTAAACAATTGTGAGGAAAAGCTACGACAATCAAAAGGAAACGTGTTCATGATCTTCGTCAGAAAAGAAACTCCTTTAATACAAGTTCAATGGGAAACGGGAAGAGAGAAAAACAAGGGGGAAAACAAGGATAGGTATAGCGAAACTAAATCAATTGGGATAGAAAATTACAATAATCTTTAATCCCGAATGGGGTAAGTGAGCGTTTATTTGTAATGTTCCACGAATAATCGCACAACAGGCAGTTAAAAGCTAAACTTGAATTGCTCTGCGACCAGTACAACGAAAAAAGGGGCCAATTAAAGAAGCGGACAGTAAAATGAAAAAACTTTAGGGCCAAACTTGAAGATTGGAGCCGACATGAGAGTCAGTCAACCAGCCGTGCGCTAGTTTTTTATTGAAACTTTACACTAACTTTAATGAAACAAAATTCACTAACCTTTTAATTTCAGTCATCCTACAGACGAATCCTTTTTTTTTCATTTTACGCTTCCTCTGGTAGCCGCTAACAAGGGCACAACCATAATGGCAATAATCAGCCATGAATAAATATCTAAAGGACATGTTGAGGGGTCGGAAGGCCCTCAGCCTGTAACTATGTATCTAAATTGAACTTAAGAAAATAATATCTTCTTTTCTTTTAAGGTGTAAATTCTTAGTTTCACTGGATAACTATTTTGAAGGGGGTACAAGAAAAAAGGAAACCTGTTTGCGCGCATTTTTTTAGCAACATAACAAAAGCTCATCAAAAAGGAGAGAATTGACAAGTTAATTCAGTAGAGGCAATATAAGCATTGACACTGTGTCTCAGGGGTACAATAATGAACTATACCCAAGAATAAACGAATGGATGGGAATAAAAATAACATAGACCAAGATACAACAAGGTATAATACAAGAGAAAGGGCACCAGGTACTGAGATCATGCAAGGGGATAAAGCCGAAACTCTTCCCTAATGACCGGGCATAAAATAAAAGAATGTATCCGCCCGTTCTAGTTCCTAAATTTCTTGACAATGTCACTAAGACAAGGGTTCCCCAAACAACTAAGAAAGTGGAAATTCGTGACAATTAGTATGGTTTTGATTGAAGTTTGTACAACAAACAGAAACAACCGTAATTGAATGGGCCTTAGAAACAAAAGGCATTAAGCAAACCAATATATAATGCGAAAAAATATTGGGGGTTTCGCTTATCTAAGAGCTAGGCCACAGAAAATGACAGATTGTAGATCAAATTAAAATAAAGTATTGGGTGCATTGTTAAGATTACAGTTTTAAGGGATTATACTTTTAGACATACGCCAGTTGTTCCAGGTACGGTAAAAATGCAGTTTCAAATATTTCAACCAAAATGTTACCGTACATTTTTTTAGGTTATCGACCCAATGTTGCATCTGTTACGTTCAAATAAATATTCGAGGTCCATTTGTGTCGCAAAACACTCATTCTATTCTATTAAGAAATATATGGAAGTTGTGAATTGTCAAGCAAAATCGCGGTTGATTAAGTCCTCAATTGGTCACTTATGTAATGAGAAATCTAAATCAAAACGCAAAGTATATCCGTCATGTTCTTAAGAAACTAGTATATAATGGACTCTTCATGAAAAGTAGGAATCTTGCTATATATAAGCATCCCATTTAACGATCGGGCCGATTCTTATGACTCGCAACCAACATTTCTCAACATCTACTTCAAAATTAAAGATTTTTCATTTTGGTCACTTTAATGAGCCTTATTTTAGCGTCTATTACGCAGTCGCGAGTACGTGCTCAATGGCCAATTGGACCAACATATACAAACTATGTTAGTAAAACCTACATTTAAATTTCTTAAATATTGCAACAATTCCCACACCATCGAATCCAATAGAATAGGGAATTGGTTTCGAAAATTCAACCATACCAACTATTTACCCAATTCACAATTTCAGCACGGCTACGGCGAGTCGGGATGAGGTCGATATCCTCTCCAAGGTTCCTGGACAATATAGATTGCGGGAAATGAGCGCGCTGATGAGAGCGCCGGTGTTCGCGGGGACTGGGTGACCGGACAAGTGTTTCGCTTTCCGCCAGTGACTACATGCAGGATCGAGGTCAGCGTGGCAAAAGAGATGGGAGACGGTCGACGGGAAGTTGCGCGTCACTGCGTTGTGAATGTTCTCGTGGACCTTCGCCCCAAAGCGTCGACTGTTTCAGGTAGCCTTCTGTAGTCTTGGGATGGAACGCACCTTACTACAACTGCGTCCACCCGGTACATTCGTGTCGTGTTCCGGTTGCGGGACGAGCGGGGTCGCTACCGCTTGTCCCTTGTACTCGGGACGTGTTCATGCACACCTGATAATGATTCTTCTCAGTTCTTGGAGGAGGCAGGCCCCCTCCAATGTATATAATTTTTGGTGTTGGTTTCATGATTGGGCGACGGAGAAAGGCGGGCGTCGCTCCGACGACGGAACATGCCTTCGCTTTTTGCCTCGTTTGTGATGTGTGTGGAAGGTGAGTAGATATCGTGTTTTGCTTGGTCCTTTTTTTTCAATATAGCCTAACTAGTTAGGCGAGTATGCCCTTGGAGGCAATCGCCAGATGAGGTCCCTTTGAAAAAAGGTTTTCCACACAAGGAGGTTCACCTCCCTCAAGATGTTTATGTTGTGATGAGCATTTTTTTTAGTGATTTAAGGTTGTTAGACAATTAGGATCTTTTTGTTTTGTTGTTATGTTAGTCCCAATGCCTAAGCCCAAAAGGCGCAGAACCGATAAATAAGAGTAAGGCCTTGAAAAGATACAGGTGGCCTTTTCAGGGAAGATTCTCTAAGCGAAGTTAGCACAAAAAAAACCCTCGTTAATCCACTGTTAAGAAAGGTAAATAAAACGAGGAAGAGTTGAAAAGAGTGAAAATTCGAAGGACTAAGTCCGTTCTCCCGGGAATGAGAAATTGTGTACTTACGGGTACATTGAGTAGATTTTGGAATCGAGATCTTACTTTGAAAGGAGGAAACGGAACGAGTCTGGGGTCTTGAGATAGGGTGTTTACGCGTCGAGGCGTAGGTGAATTATACCGGGTTCAATCTCGGAAAGCGGGAAAGAAACCAGGGTGGGGGGAAGGGAAATTCCATTCCCCGCGTCGTAGGAAGTTTGGGGGCGCTCAAAACAACCAAAAGAGGGAGGTGTGATAACCAGGCCAGGACACGTGGAGCGTGGAGAGCCCGGCAAGTGCATGGTCCATTTTTCTTAAAAACCTGCCCACCCTCCACACAAAAAGCTCCGAGTTCCATTATATACACGCCTATCATCAAATATTATAGACGGGCATTATTAAATATTTAGTATTATTCAGTATTTTGCAAGGGCATCTGTCCTTTCTTTAAGACGGTCTCCGTCAGCAAGGTCTTACTCGGATGTTTGTATAAAAAGCGATTGTCTGGGAAAGCGAAGCAGGAGAAGATGATTTTTTTTTCTGAGATCCCTTTGGGCGGTCACCAGTATTAACCAAACTCGCTCAAACTGACATTCAAAGAAAAAGCGGTGCATCATTCCACATCCGACCTTTTTAATTTAAAGCAAAAACTAAAAACGAAATTCTGCTAGAACGTTTCTAAGGAGACATTTGTAAAAAAAAACAAAGATACGGATAGGAAAATTATGTAGATGATAGGGAGTTGGGGCATGGAAAGGAACGAAATCCTGTGGATGTCAGATGCATCGTACTAGGGCATGCTACACCCCCAACACCTTGCGGACAAACGCAGACGACTGAGAATTACAATCCATAAAGGGACAGAGACCCAACATAGGGCTTTCAGGATATGTTCAGTGAGGAAGACAAGTAGGAAGGAGATGCGGCGTTTTAAAAATACAGTTGAAGATGGCCTTGAATATGATCGTGCCTGGATCGAATTAAGGGCCAGTGCACGAAAAAAACGTCCCTGGAGGAGAATACGAGATGGGGAGGAAGACTTGCTAACATCCTGCACTGCACCGATATAAAAACCTCTAAATGCTCGGCGTTCATTCTCAGTCTGCCTTCCTTTCCTAGTAGTCAGCAGTAGCTTACTATTCTTTTCCTTGCGAGTGTCGACTGAATCCTCCACCCCTCCGTAAACGATAAAGTTGGAGGGAAATAGATAAGCCATCTAAAATGCCCCCCACCACCTGCACAACAGACTAAAGTAGTAGACAAAGGTATCATTGGATCTTCCAGGATGGGTCTTTCTGCCTAAAATAGCGCTAGGATGATGCATAAGGAAAGTGACTGAACCGTGTGGTTCCAAGCAAAAAGGTCACAAGATGTCGAGGGTAAAGGTCGGGGCAGGTTAGCTGCTCAATCAGATACGAACAATTTTCTCCCCAAATTATGCTTGCCAAAAATGATTGAACTTCTCGAAAAGGCTCCAGTCGTCACGAAAATGCGGAAATCTTAAAATACTTCGTCGTTGCTCTCTCGGATCATGCAGCATGAAGCACAGCTGCCAAGGGACCTTGAATCATATTCTTAATTCAGACTTATTTGACATCTGTACGAGTGGCTCGAATATCCTTCCCCTCAAAGCCATTCACCAATCCATGTTTATGTAGATATTACTACCTATCAAGAAATACAAAAGATTCGTGGGGCTCGAAGTCCCGTTTGGGGATGTACGTGTCAAGGCCACCTCACCGGCGGGGCACTTTCCTTCCGCTCTCAGCGAGCTCGATGGCGGAGGCGGAGGCGCCTGCTGAACTCGTCTAACACAGGCCCAAAACTCATTCCCCAAAGGTCACATCTGAACATACCCGGAAATGAAACTAACTAAAGAGATAAGGTAAGAGGGTATGGATAATGTATACAATGAGCACAAACAACGCTCATAAATGCAATGTGCTGGATTAAACTACGTATATTTCAAGTGTTTTATTTACAATACAGAATGACATGAGATGCAGCTATCTTGTCAGGATTAAAGATCGCCATTCTTATAAAAATTATGTATAACGAAGAATCAGGATGTCCATTAAATATAGGAATTCGATGAAAATTTAAAAAATCGTAAATATTTTATCCCTCCGCTGCATTACATATATAATGATCATACCGGAAAAATGTTCGGGTCTGAATGATCTAAGTTTGATCTACAGAATGAATAACTGTTAAAAAGATGTCGTTTAGATGTAGGATGAATTTTTTTACAAATTATTTTAACCGACACCCTGCCTAAAGAAACCGTCTAAAAACATGAAAATAAAGCCATTTACACATTGATTTTACATTTCGCACATGGTGTGGGAAATCAAAATTGGCAACTGACGACATGGAAACCGGGGGACGTAAAGATAAGACGGAGGGAATGACAAATGGAGTGGAGAGATGGCAAACGTTTGAAGAGGGAGCACCTAGTGAAAAGAATTCCGAGGCAAGTACTTTTATTATAGCCAATGGGCCTAGGCCTTAACCTAACCACTTGAAAGAGCTGATCATCACTAGCCGCGTCGCTTAAAGATCTATTTTTTGATCGAAAATTACTTAGGAAAATAAAGCGGGCGGACGCATTCGACCGATGGGAGATTAATGCACAGGAACAGGAATACGGAGAAAGAAGAAAAATCAGGGATTTGTAGAGGATGCAGTCATATAATAGCTAATCTTGCCAACCCAACAAGCTATGCGAGGAGGGTGATACCGAGACCTACAATAATGAACATCGCTCTTAAAACCATAATAAACCTTTTTTGCGTGTTGGGGGAAGTCGGGTCCTCAAAGTATTAAGCGAAACAAACGAGACCATCTCCAGTAGAAAATGTGTAAAACAGCGATCTGTAAAGAATGTGGTGAATATGGAAGTGAAATTTATTGAAGATATATAACGGCACACCACCCTACAAACAATGAGATCGGGAGAGAACGCACCCGCGAGCGTTAGAACCAGGCAGGGACACAATCATCCAGATGTCAGGTGCAGCATGAAGGGAAAGGGGAAAAAAGGCGACTTGTTAAATACCTACACCCCAAAGGCTCATCTGGTGGCTGACGACGAGGGCGCATTCTAGACAAGCGCGGCTTTCGTGTCTATATTCAACAAAAACAAAGCACCGAACGATGGTACGGAATAAGAACGGGAATTAAGCGATAAAAAGCCAACGGGGAAAGTCAGAGTGCACAAGAATAATCTATAACATTGACATAACTCCTAACCTGCGTCGACACTGTTGGATAGAGTCCATACTCAACTTTACGACCATTCGAAAATTTATCGATGCGAGCGAGGTTCATACTTTTTCCGTTAAACTCTAGAATAACTGGACAATCGTCGCTCAATTTACACTCCCCAACGCTCACTGCGTATTTATTCATCCAATTCAATTACACTATCTTAGACTGAGTTCTATGTACGGAGTAGCCTCACTTATCTGTTCTACATCAATTAAATATATTCTTTTTTAAAGGAACTTGCCTATTATCACTCCTATTCAACACTCACAATAGAAAGAGGAGCATCTTTCTTACCTAAACTGCACAATTCCGAGATGTTGGCCTGCATTAATTGAAAAAAAAAAACAAACCCTAATACTAATTTGCTAGTGGTTTTACCACCGATATGTATTCATTTAAAATGCATTTTATTTCTTACTGTAGACCTACAGTTTAACATAGTATCCAATCCGCGGGTATCTACAGCGTATGTCACATCCAATGTGCCTTAACTTCGTTATAATAAATTATTTTCGCAATTTTACGATCCCTCAACGAGGGGCATAATGCCGAAAATACTAAGCCTAAATTTAGGTTACTTCAAAATAAAAAATCAAAATGGGCAGAATAACTAAAAACAACAAACTATAAACAAATCCAGCAAAAAAAAAACAGGCCCGGGTGCCCTAGGGGAGGTATACCTCCAATAATTTAAAAATTAGTATGGAGGAGCCTTCCGCTTCTTCCAAAACCCCCATCACCAGGGTTGGCAAATCAAAAAACCCAGCCCTTAAAAAACCCGGGTTTTATTCCCGGGGTTGGGGGGAGTCAAGGGAAATTTGAAAAAAAGCCTTTTTAAATTACACTTTTTTTTCAAGAAATGAATAATACTTATTATTTTATTCAAAATGCATATTTATGTTATAATTTGAACAAATATGTATCAAATTAAGATTATTTCTCTGATTCTGATACCGACTCATAATTCATCTCTCCTTCTACAGGTTATGGCTATCATTGGTACCCCAAATTCTCGATCAGTGATATGTTACTGTGATCTGTTCTTACCTTAATATAATTATTAAAATAATTAATTATTAATATTATATAAAAATAAAGATAGCTATTCTTTTTCTATGTTATTCTAATGCTTGTAGTGTTTGTTTTTTGAAAAAAAAAAAAACGATTGAAAAAAAAAAACCTGGGTTTTTAAAAAAACTTTGGGTTTTATAGGTTTTTTTTTGGCCAACCCAACCCATCACCCTATAATCGAGTGTAGAGGAGCCGGCACCCAGTACAAGGGACAAGCGGTAGCAATCAATTCAGGCCAGAAAATTACTTCGGTCGAGACATTGAGGGAATCATTTTTTCTTTCGAATTTGAAGCGAAGCTAAAGAAAGTTAAATAGGCAAGAATAAAGCAGAACACTCCCCTACAGACATTGGGGAAAATCGTAGGCACTAGTGAAGATGATACAAATAAATGTGTTGAAAGAGCAGTTTCCATGTACAGAGACCTAGTCGTGCGTTAGGAGCTAGGCGGGTGCGCTACGAACTAGTCAAGCAGAAACAGGGATTCGATCCTTCTTAGCCTGCCCCAGGTACCACCAAACTTCTTCGCTATCAAATTCCAGCACTCCTGCTAAGCTCCCCACAAATCTGGAAAATCCGCGTCGCCCTTAACCAAATAAACTCCTCGACCGAAACCTGTTTGGAGACTTTAAATTTCGTGTTCAATCAGTCCTTGGGGGCTGCTCACATCCTTTCTTAAATGTAATAAAAGACAGCCGCGAGGGCAAAATCATTAATTGGGAGCGAGTTTAAATCCCGTTCTACTAAAAAACGACAAAAAAAGTACGAAGAGCAATAAACTAACCGGTGCGCGCATCAAATTCGGAGAGGTAACAGCGTTGGAAGTCTATAAGAGACTACAAAATTCGTGCCTCAAGGTTTTTATCTTCATTAAAAAATAATGTAGAGGAAATGACTCGCAAAATAAAAATCACCAAGGATGAAGATTTCACAGAGACATTAACAAACAGACAAACTATACCAGATCGTTTCGATCTACTTTGTTGCCTAATGTAGCAACACTTCATTGGCAAAATGAGGCGAAAGAAACTACTCCGCTACAAACACAGGAGTGATTTAACACGTGTACAAACATTGTGATGCAAACTGATCGATGTATTTTGTGCCCAACTAAGTAATAAATTAAATAAATTGTTGTTACCTTAACCTAAGAGGGCATCTCCGCATGAAAGTTAAGGAAATATCAGTGAAGATAGAGGAAGAAAAAATGTTGTAAGATATAGAGCCGGAGATCCACCTGCGGGCGTTGTGGCAAAGAGGATACGAAACCATACAGATGTCATCTGCAGCATGGTTGTCCATGCTACAGACACCCCCTTGCAGAACACGAATTAAGGACAGAAAACTAGGTAGTATCCGTAATACCAGAATCTTAAAACATCACAATGATAGACGAGCCCTACACCGCAATTTAGTTTCCTTAACAAGATAATTTCGATGCGGGAATGTGACAATTGGTAAGAATGTCGAGCAAACGAAGGAAATAGAACGTCTACAACTAACATGTTACCCGCACTTGCATTAAGGGAAGGAAGATGGGTTCATTAAAAAACAAAGTGTTTCTTAATGAGTGAGGAGAGGGAACAATTATAATCCAAGTTTAAAGTTAATTCCATGAAGAAAAAAGTATGGGGAATGGAAACACACCAGATTTTTTTTAAAATAATGTACAAGAAAAGGACAAACTAATGTAATGGGCACCATCGACAAAAGGTTAAAAGAAGTTCCTAAATAGATTATTTTATAATAAGCGAAACCCAACGAGGGCAACTCTAGCAGATAGTTTGCAGGTTCTGTAAAGAACGTGAAGATAGAGGAAGTAAAAACGTGTGGAAGAAATATAGCTATAGATCATCTGCAGGCATTGGGACAAGAGGGTACCCGTCCAGATGGCGTCAGCAGCAGCATGCTGCCCCATGCCACAATTGACACCCCATTTCGGGGTACACACTGGGGCTAAGATGAAAGGCAACTGCCCTGGATAACACTGGTCCGGCAACTCTATAATGAAAGGTCGTGAGGGAACGAAGACCTTTCAAAAGCAATCAAAAGGTGAATGATTGAATTCATCAATAATGGACAAGGACTAAGAATACAAAAAAAAAACCCTCTTGCGGCGGAAAAAGCTGGGTCGAAATACTCTAAAGTAAGTGAATTAGCGGCAGGGCAAATAAAAATTAAATTAGAAGCACTTTCATCTTTATTTACCAAGAAAATAAAATAGGAAACCATTTTTGTGTGTTTCGCTCCATTCAAAAGCAAGACACGAGCATAGGTTGAATATACGACGAGAAACTGGGAATAGCGTCGAAGTTTTTAACTTTAACTGGTTAAAAATTCCAACCTCGAAAAGGGGTGGATGCGAGGAAAGACGAACTGTTCCTGGCGATACTTCTAATGCAAATCAACTGAAGATCGGAACTATCAATAGAGGCTTGGAATTCTTGACGCTACGAGTAGTTTTCGCCATCGATATCGCCTCATCATCATTCGTGTACACATGCATATATGAATACGTTCACCACCAAATGTTTTCATGAATAATGTTGCCCCTAGCCAACTCGAATGATTAATACTCGAAGGGATTCCCTTTGAGCGAAACAAAATTTGCGTATAATTCAAGCGCTCGGATGAAGGTGAATGAAGCGAGCATCTAGAATTCATCGCTGATTTAAATGGCAATGAAAAGAGTCAGGGTGAACGGAGGCAATCAGAAACGGAGTACTTACTAGTAATGATATTTTTTTTCATCACATTTAGAACGCAATAGCAACGAGGCCGTATCACGCAGGAAATTTGTAAGGAAATTGGTAAAGAAAGTGGTGAAGAGATAGCAAGTGAAAATGTAAGATATGTACATATTATTGCTGTTCAAGTTCATATTATAAAAATATAAAAGTTGTCGGAGTCTTCAGGCCCATGTTGTTCTTGTTCCACTTGGGGTCGTATGGGTGCACATAAAATTTGAACCTGATCGGATAAGATATAAAGGTGCCCCAGAGCAACACATTCTCCTCTACCTCCATGAGGCCGCCACCTGATGCATTATTGAGGTGACGTTAGCAGTCAGTGAAGTATATGGACCTTAGGAAGGGTTTGTTTGGTGTCTAGAGGTCACCAACTTCTTCATTCTTTTGGTGGTAAATTAGTACAAACATTACTGGTTGTTTGGGGAACTGAAAGTTATCATTTTCAGTTGCGATCACTAACAGAACAGAGGACTTCAATATTCCCATTTTCCCTTTCACAGGTGCGATGGTTTCTATTCACAAACAGTAGTGGTTGATCGGTCACCCGGAGGAGAACATCACCGGGAGCCGTCTTCCCTCAAAGGGGCACGTGCTCCGAAAATTCTTTCACCAGGGTCTGGAAAAAGAAAAAGGCGGAGGCTGCGTTGCAGCGAGGCGAAGCTGCTCAAGTTAGTGGAGGCCTACGAGGGTTTTCAGAAGCACAAGAAAAGAACTTCGGAAATGGCAAGGATGAATGAGGAGATCTTTTAAGGGGACCTTGATGACTTGATCGATGTGGCGCACATATATGCCCTTGAGAAGACCACAAACGAGGAGGACAGGGCCTTCCTCATCAGCGAAAGAGAGGATCGAGCGACTTCCTCCATGACCGGGCAGAACACTGTGTCTGCGAGGCTCCAAGAGAAAAGGCGGAAGTGGGAAGAGGCGGAGGTGAAATGGAAACAGACTGCGGAGATGGAGAAAAAGATCGGCTTAAGTGCTGTACCTGCAAGCCAGGTGGCCTCATCGTCTTCGTCCTCTCACGGGGAAACGGATGGAAGCGATGCCGAGTTCAAGTGCCTAAGTACTCCTAAGAGGAGAGCTGGAAAGAAGTCTGCCATGATCCTGTCAAAGGAAGTGACCGCCAAACTGGACCGCTTCAAGGTCTCAGGTCCGGCTGCGATGGCAGTGGTAGGAGCCGTGGCCAAGACAACCGGTCAGAACATCGACAACATCACGCTCTCTACGAGCTCCATCCGCCGCCATAGGAGAAAAAACCGAAAGGAAGTGGCCACCTCAGAGAAGATCGAACTCCCAGGGAGATGCCTTGTGCTACTTTACTGGGATGCCAAGCAGCTGCCTGAAATTGCTGGGGGGCGTGAACGCGTTGAAAGGCTCGCCATTCACGTCACAGGTGGGGACAAAGAGTACCTCTTGGAAGCAGCCAAGATCTCCCAAGGCACTGGGTATAACATGGCGGAGGCTGTCCTCAAGGCGGTATCCGACGCTGGACTGGAGGCGCGCATTCAAGGAATCGTGTTTGACACTACTGCCTCGAACACAGGTCCCGATGAAGGATCCTGCATAAAGATTCAGGAGGTTCTGGGAAGGACTCTCCTCTGGTTTGGTACCACATCCTGGAAGTGATCCTTGGAGACGTTTCCAAACACTGTTATGGACCATCTGGCGGGCGTAACGTCGCTCTCTTCGTCCCGTGACCAGTGGGACTTCCTCGACCAGAAATCTTGGACGTCCTCCATGGATGAAAAAAGCCTTCATCTCCTGAGAGGCGAGCTATCTGATGCAACGGAGACAGATTTGAGCGAGCTCAAGAGTGCCAGCGAACAAGAAAGCCATCCAAGAGACGACTACAAGGAGCTCTTTGTTTCTCTCCTACATCTTCCTGGGAGGAGATATTGGGACGACCTTCAAGATGAGGGCACCAGCAGCGTTCCATCAAGCGAGATGGATGTCGAAGGGAATCTACGCTCTCGAGATTTTCCTCTTCAGGTCTCAGTTTCGGCTGACCTCTCACGAACTTCGAGTCATTAAACAGGTGACCCTCTTCATCCCCCTCCTTTACGCCATTCCGTGGAACGAGGCCATGGTTCCTTCCCATGCTCCCTACAACGATCTCCTCTTCATGAGGGAACTTTGAAGTGAAATCCTCAATAAACGCGTTGCTGAAGTGGCACTAAAGGCATTCAAGCGCCATCTCTGGTACGTGCCAGAAGACTTGGCGCCTCTGCCTCTCTCTCTCTCTCTTCGACCAAAGGGTTACAAAGGAAGAGAAGGCCTCCATGGTCCGGAACATGAAGAGGGAGTGGAAGGGACTGAAACATCTGGACGGAAAGGCCTTCAATCCCAACAAGCCTCTTTCAGTTGGGAGGGGGATCCTCTCTTCTGCAAGATGAAGAGGGCGATTGACTAGGTGAAGGTGGTCAACGACGTTGCCGAACGAGGAGTGGCCCTGATGACCACCTTCAACGCGGCCATCACTCGAGGACAAGCTCAGTAGCAGTTCCTTCTGAAGGTGGTGGCCAAGGAGAGGAGGGAGTCCCCCACGACCTCCAAGGCAGCCCTACTGAAGCCGAGCGATCGGACTGTGAATAGGGGCAAGGAGGTCCTTTCGGAACTGTTTTTTTTGTCTTGTTTCAGTTTTCAGTGACGTCATTCTATTTGTACTTCTCTGCGTGCGAAAGGAAATATATTAGAACTTCTTTTTACATATTTGCTAACTTTTTTTTCCTTTTTTGTTTACTTTTGAAAAATTGTTGTTTCGTGGGGGACCCCCCTTCCTAAGCAAAGTCCGATCACAGTAAAATTTGGGCACGAATCTTTTACTTTTTTAGTGTAACAAAAACCACATGTGACCCCAAAGTGTTTGCAACATGACATTTTGAACGGGTCTAGTATATATATATATATAGCCACATATATTCCTGCAGACAGTGAGGCCGAGAGGACAAACTATGAGTAAGGACGACACACGTGCCTCCAGACGGTACCCGATACCCCCTTGCGGTTGCGTTAAATGATAGAGAAGGAAAAGAAAGATGAGCCTAAAAAGAGTAGTGAATGTCCGAAAGCTGGTCGCCGACTAGCCTGCGATATTAGCCCCTGCCGAAAAAGGTTAAAATGGAAATATCTCGAATGAATAAATCGCAGGTAGTCACAATCTAGTTTGACACTGTTGGTCACGCTGGGGTTGGTAAGACGTGCCGCTCCTCCAGGTACCAGGAACAGGCTACAACGAGCGAAGTCAAACTTGAAGGGTTTAAGATCATCCTCGGGAGGAGGGATTCGAATCGACGGGGCGAAAGGAAACTGACCACTGTGTTTTATACGACGAGCGGAAATTTGATGGCGTCGCCGTATAACCATTGCTTATTATGGTTGTGACTTTCGTAGCGGTTATAAAGATGTGAAAAAGTGTTGAGGTACAGAGCGAAGGTATCATGACAAGGCGATAATTGGGATGCGAGGATTCAGGCAAACCAAGAACAAACCACGAGACTAGAACGGGGGAGCCGTTTTCTTACAGTGTAGTAATACTTTCATAGAGTCAGAACATACGTGCATCATGTTATATTTACAGGTCACGGCTCAAAGAATGGTCGAACCGTATCATGGTGACCAGATGTGATACGAGGGGTCGAGAGGCAGGCAGAAAAAGAACACTGGAGAAGGGTCAAAAATAGACCGATAAACGGAAAGCAACAATGGGGTGGGGGGAGGGGGGGTATAAAGCATAGAAAAGACTGCTCTTAAAGTGGGTAAGTTGAGTGATTAAAATGCGTGTGGAGGCGGGGAGGGGGGCATCGAAAACCAACGAAGTTCGTCTCCCTCAGAAAGTTTGTAAGGAGAGATCCGCGAATAAAGGGAAGCTGGAGTAAGTCGAAATATGGGGAGTATTAATTATGCGGTTAAAAGGCTATTTTTGGCAGACACAGTCTTCCTCAAAGCTCTCGGAGAAGAGCTCCTTCCGAGGGCTTTGAGGAAGACTGTGTTTGCCAAGAATAGCCTTTTAACCGCATAATTAATTGCGTTACTGCAATGATTTTTCTGAGTGTATATATATATATATATATATATATATATATATATATATATATATATATATATATCCGCAGATCTTCCACCAGGCAATGGTTCCGGAAAGGCAAATGAAGGTATGAAAATGCAAGGTCAAGGAGACCAGATGACCTCTGGTTTGCAAATCTAGCGATCCTAAAATGCAGAGCCAAAGTACACACGAGAAAACAACGAGGAAAAGCAACGCTGGTACCGCAGTGAAGTGCACAACCTCAAAACAAGGAAAGGGACAAGATAACAAATGCCAAAGTCACCACCTTATTTTTTCCTCAAAATTTATAGAGCAATAGCAACGATTCCGTATCACGCAGAAAGGAGAGATTTGTAAAGAGTGGTGAAGATATACTAACTGAAAATACTGAAAGAATTGGGACGGGGCATAAGTGTGGGTAGGTTCATCCAGGTTTCCGTGGCAGCTGGGATGGGCATTGCCCCTGCTAGAAAAGGAGAACGGAGAACGGCACTAGTACATTTACACAACGGAGCTAAAAATAGGGACCTGCTCGTATTGCAGGGCAGGAGTTTGAGTCTAATTGACCTAAGAAGGATTTTTACAATGATTTGTTGTATTTTGAGTCTAATTGACCTAAGAAGGATTTTTACAATGATTTGCTGTATTATTATCAATTAATATTATCAGTATCGAGAACACTATTATTAGCTAAAGTTTTAAAAATATTCGTTTCAAAATTCGACTCGGACAACGTAAATCAAGGATAAAAACTGATAACTAACCCTAGAGTATTGGGGATGTCTTTTTTTTACTGGTCTTTCAATTCATTCTTTAACTGCTTGGGTTCTATTCTCTTACACAATGAGCGCCATCGTCCCCATCATCTTTCTTTAATATGTCAGTCCGAAATTTGGGGTGAGGTGCATAGAAAGGAGAAACCGGTTCAGAAGCGTGTCCGGACACCACAAAGAGAAACAAAAATTCTTCGACTCGAGCGAGACGGATTTCCCCTCCTATTTTTACTCTCGCTATCTGCTTTTCAGATCCGACCAACGCAATTGCACAGATGCAGGGAAGTTCCGCAAGGGCGTCTGATTAAACGAAGAATTGGCGCACTCTCGTTTCCTGTTTTGGCAGAAAATTGGCGCTGGATGGCGGGCGTTTCTTTACGTCAAACACCACTTATTCAAGCTTGTTTCTCAAAAAATAATTATATATATATATATATATATATATGAACTGAACAAGTTAGAAAGTACTTGGAATCAGCCTTTCATTTTGCTGTGGGATTTTTTTTTGCATTCATTCTTCTACTCACGCGCTATGTTCACATGGCCTCAGTTCATAAACAACGGCGTCAATTTGCGTAGCTAAAAACAAAAGATTTCGAAAAAGAATCAGAACTTCGTTTAATAGCTGCGATTCCATCAATATCTTTTTTTCTGTCCCTCCACATTTAATGCCATATGCGGTGGGATTTGCACCCACGCTATTGTGGCACCCGAGGCGGAAGCAGATTGAACAAAGGCAAGAAAGGGCGTTAGGGCAATGGAGGTCAACGAGCCAACGAAACCTCAACATTTACAAGCTCTAATAGAGAGAGGTGGATGTTCAGAAACCTCCATAGAGATATTAAAGAAATAATATGCGAGAAAAGTTGGACACTAAAATGGGACGCTTGTGAGAGAGTTTGCGGGGTTGTGGGTCAAGCAAGAACCCATCTCTGGTCAAATTGATCGCCAGCGAGCGACGTTTTGACTTTTTATTTTTTTAAATTTTATTGCGTTCATCTGGCGGCCCCGTTTGAGACGAGGAACACGTGTATTCGTTAGTCTGCAGGGGAGGGGCTGTTTATGCGCCGTAACGAACGAAAACAAACAGGGAAAACCAAAAAACCTACGCACATAAGTGATCAAGTCACTTCGAAGAACGCAATTGGCAAAAATACGTTTTCACCTCGATGAGTTCATTCCCCTTCCTCACAAGGGTAGAAACCAAAGGGAAATATTATATACGTTGCCACAGCTCCGGGGGGAGTGTGTTCGTAAATTGAGGGATAAAAGTGTTTTACACATACAAATTGCAAATTTAGAAATTCTCAGTGACTCCATAAATATTTATGGCTGATCAGAGTTTGTCGTTACAATGATCACCCCTCTCTCCCCGCCTTATGCCATTACTACTATCCTCTTTCCCCTTTCTGTTCTTCTGCCAATATCCGCAGGAATTGGCACACAACAAAGGTCGTCCTCAGAAGGACGAGGGACACCACCCTCACGGGCCAGGGAGAAATCGACAATAACCAAATGGATGCATACACTAAATTGATGATGCCCTTGGGACTAATCGAGCAATCGCTCGAGAATCCAATCTCCATCTCCAACCTAAGGACCTTCGTCTGCTATCTCCGAAGGTACTCACTCACTCCCAGGGTGATAAAACAAAGGAAACCCAGGAGTAGATAGAATCAAACGTCAAGAAAATGAAATGAAGTTAAATTAAAAGGTGGATTTGATACGCGATTGGGTTTATCGAAAATGAGCCTATTTAACCTAGAATATTTCAGGGCCCGTTGACCTTTATAACAAGGAACAGGGACGTAAAAGTACAACATCGCCATCACTAGGAGACGAGGACACAACACAAGCCTCGCTCCATTGTGACTTCGTTTCGGTCTTTGAGCAGCATCTCCTTGGGACGCCCAAGAACGCGGGTGTAACAGCTGATGGCCACGTATTACTTCGTGCCCTTCGTACCCGCGGGCCATTAATGAGAGAAGAGTGAGTCACCGCAATAATTATCTCTACCATTGCAACAGTCAACAAAGCATCGATGCAAAGTATGCGTAGAGACATTTGCCTATAATACAAATTGGAGACGAGCGAGACGAACGAAGGATGGTGACAGAGAGGAGAGAGGAAGGAAATACAAGAGAAGTCACCGAAATCTCTCTTTGCTCTTCAACGTGGACTTGTTCATCAGTCTTGAAAAAGATAATTCACTGCCAATGTTAGTAACCTCACTTTCTTCCTTTGTTTGTAAGATACCTCCAGCAGCCGAAGGCCACAGACGATTCTACATGAACTCTAACGAACCTCAAATTTCAATAGCGTAAAAATAAAATACCAATATCAGATGCAGGATCGATGAGCACGCGAAACTATAAAACCCGGAGGGATCACAACGGGTTCTGCTACTCACCCGTGCCCAGAGGCGAGGTCCCCTTGCATAAAAGATTCTTTCGATTAGAACACTTAAAATTGCTTTTTTTCGCGTCCTACAGATTGGCGAAGGTTGAAAATTTGGAACGCATCACCGGACCGGCAAATTGAAGCTTTGATTCGATGATGCTGCAATGAATGCATTTTCATAACTCTGGGCAGCCCGATAAACGCCCGAACGTCATTTCCGTCGAAGCACAAAGGGAATATCGACGACCTGACGAGTCTCTGCTCCTCTCACTGGGAAATTGATCGATTCCACCACTAAAACAAACTCGGCTAATCGTATTCTTAAATCTTATTAACTGCATTTTTTTTTACATTGCCGAACAGGGAAAGGTAAAACCAAGAGAGAACTACACGAGGAAGGGAACATTATTAGTCAGAAAAAAATAAACTAACGCTTTCCTACTGTTCTTTTCCTGTGACGTAAGTGATGCTGAATCGATTCTGACAGGGAAAACGAGACAAGGAAGCGGGGGGTTAATACCCCCTTCCCGACCTGGCCATCATTTCGCTTCTGGAGAGCAACGTGATGTGGAGATGACGGAAGTCCACGTGACAACGCGAGCTAATTTATGATTTTTTTCTTACCAAAGAGCATTAAAGAATGCGCAGTCACTAATAATAAATGGGACGGGGAGGGAAGGGGGAATAATGAACCGCTACAAATCTTACCTCAATAAGAATTTGATAACGGAAGAGGGACCAGGAGCGAATACCCTGGCAAGAGAAATCTGGCTCCATTATTAGGGTCCTCTGGCTAACTGAAGACCAGATTTTTTTTTCTATATTACTGGGTCGCCTAACCCAGCAAGAAGTCGAGACAAAAGTAGAGGAAGACTTTTCCTACCAATCAGCTCACGCCACGATAGAAGTTACCGCACCAAGACTTTTTTTTTAATAGGCTTTCCTAGAGACTGCCTGCATGGGCATAATTCCCGTAATTCCACATCGGGCAGATGATTTTTTTTGGTTAAAAAAAATGTAAGCAAAAATCAACGCAAGTATATCTCATAAGCAACTCGAAAAGAGGCTTGCAGAAAATGGTAAAGTAAAAATGTCGCAAATAGGCCAAGTCTGGTGTGCTTCTATCTAAAAGATGCCCCCCATTTTGCCACAAAGGCAAGTCTCTTTGCAGAGATGGACGGCACTAGTCTCCAAGCGCACAATGCTTGTTGATCGCGGCGAAATTATTAATCTTTTCAAGGTTAAAATCCGGCCGAGAGATTGACGGAATGAAACTCCTTGGAGAGGGAAAATGGGTATTTCGAGGAGCACTGCGGACCATAGTGTGGAATAGCATCGTGGAAGGCAGAGACAATACAAATGAGAGCTCTCCCCCAATCCTACAACCCTTTCACAGCAGCAGGAAAAGAAAACCAACGAAGGAATGGGGACCGAATGTTAGTAGATATTTATAAAGCGATGAAGTTAGGGTGAAAATATATGGAAAATAAATAGCCGCAAATCTTCCATCAAGTATTGGGGGCGAGAGGGTACGAAACTGTGAGCACTGGGGCCGGGGGAGGGAAACGTAACAAATATTAAAAATGGACTATAGGAAAAAAAATATATATATATATATATATATAAATATAAATATTTAAATAAATATATAAATATATATATATATATATATATATATATATATATATAAATATTTAAATAAATATATAAATATATATATATATATATATATATATATATTTATTTATTTATATATGGTCTGCAACTACACGCCTTCTGATCTTTCTTTCTGCAATCAAAAGGTTATTGCAAGTCAGGAAATAAATATGGTCCTGTGATAGTTGTAGCTACCCGCAGGCCCGGTATTTGCTTTTTGTATATATAAGTATGAAATAATCGCCCGACATATTTATAGGTTATTTGCGTGAAAAAAAAATTACATATCTGCAAACTAATTTGACTTGTGTGACACCAAGAAAAAATAAATATCCGTAGCGTGTTCGGAAAAGGCAACTAAGTCCGGCTAGGGTCCGCTAGCTGGGAAGGCGCGCGCTAGAAAATATTATTCCTGCGAACCAAATGGAGGTAATGGGCGGGTCTGTCGCGTCATGCCGGTAGTGACGTAGATGGGCGCGTCCCCGCCTCGTGGAATTTTTTAAGAGGCTCTCCTGGCGACTGCAGAGTGGGAGGAGGCTGATGATGATAGTGATAAATATAAAGCCTGGCCGAGTGGACTAAGGCGTTGGATTGCCATACCGGTACCAGAGTCAATACCAGCGGTGGCGGTAAAGGGTCTTTCATATGGAGATAGTTGCATAATGCCTGCGAGCCGTCGCACGCGTGATCACCAGCACCCCTAACTAACCACACCTCCACGGACACAGTTAATCCCCACCCCACCCCGATTCATTCACACAGACACCACGTCTTCCTCTCGGAACCTGCCAAAGGAATTTTCATATCAACACACCCCTAACGCGGAATGGGTGGCGCTCTTTTGAGCCACACAGTGTAACTTGCTCGCTGTTTGGTGGCAAAACAGTACTAAAGCTTCTTCTGCGCCTTCCTCTCCAACGATTACCGGCCCCCGATACTCTCGCACTTGGCTACAATCGTCATTCCAATATTCATGTAGATTTCATTATCCGGTCAGGCGGAGGCGGCGTCTACGGTCGAATGATAGACGTGACGCAATAAATACAACTCAAACCTCGACGTCAACACTTCGATCTAAGAGGAACGGGGACTAGATTTTCACGAAATTAGAGCCCCCCCCCCATCCAGCATGGATCTACTACGTGAAGGGAAAATGGAATCCATACAAAGATTGAGTCTTTGAGAATTGCTCTTACTCACTTGTATGAAAACTTTAAACCTCACCCTGAACTTCAAGCTTTTTAGAGCGGGAAATGTTTCTGCCATCAATCCAGGAACAAAGGACCCGGGGCGAAAAAATGGTGGACTACCAGAATAGTGGAAGACAGCGAGAACCATCGACAATAGTATTTTTTATCGCACCATAATAGCAACCAAGGAGGGCATCCCAGCCACAATAGGCATACATACACGCATCAAGCCACTTAACTAAGCTAAATCCATGACGAACTAGAACTACAGCATCTAAATATTACTTTTTTTTCAGTTCTTAAAAACTCGCCTGAAGGTTCCAGACAAGGCCACAGAGCCCCCCCCCAAAAAAAAAAATAACCAATCAATTTAAATTAACGATTAATAAGAAACGAACCAATTAATTATTTTTTTTTAAGAGTTCATCTGGCGACTGCCTACTTGGGCATTAGTCGCCGTATTAAAACTGGCCTAGTTCTAGGCTACTTTAAAATAAAACTAAAGAAACGAAAAAAAACCCGCCCCAAATGGGGGAAAGGAAGCAAGCTCCTGCGTCGGGAGGAGGTCCCCCCCGGCGCAGGAGCGTGCAACCTAAAGGAAAAACAAACAAACAAACAAACAAATGCAAAAAACAAAAAAACAAACAAACCCTGCTTAAATAATAAGGAGAAGGCCGGCCTCCCGCAAAAAGTCAACAAGTCCACCAGTCGATGTGCACGCACTCATCCCGAGTACAAGGGACACTCGGTAGCGACCCCGCCCATCCCGGTACCGGGACAGGTGTCGTGCGCGAAGATCACCCAGACTGGGACATTCGACAAGAATGTGCCGAACAGTCTGGGGGACGACGCAGTCGTTGCAATAGGGCGCAGGCGAGCGCTCCATCAAATAGCGATGCGTCACACGAGTGTGCCCGATTCGGAGACGACAGAAAGCAACCTGAAGCCGCCGCGGCATTGGGGGATAGGTACATGGCAACAGTCGCGGCGCAATGGCACGCAACTTTAAGTTCCCTTCGACCGTCTCCCATCTTCTTTGCCAAGCAGTCCGAAGAGCTGCCCGTATTCCTGCCATGTAGTCGGTGTGAGGAAGAGCGAAACGATGGTCAGGTCGCAGAGTCCTCGCGGACTCTTTGGCGCCATGATCGGCGCGCTCATTCCCCGCAATTCCTACATGTCCAGGTACCCAGCAGAAGATAATCTCGACATCTGCCCGGCTCGCCAAAACCGTGGCGTCACGGATATCGCGAACAAGGGGATGCGGAGATTCCAATGCCCCGAGAGCACTCAGGGCGCTTTGTGAGTCGCTATAGATCACAATCCGGTCTCCGAACCGGGCACGTCGCGTAATCTCCCGTACCGAGAGGTGTATTGCCACCAGCTCGACCGTGAAGACAGAAGCAGAGCCTGGTAGAGCCCCGCTGACTTCAAACAGAGGGGATACGGCGTGGAAGCCGACTCCCTCTTGGGACTTGGAGCCATCCGTATACATTGGCACGGTTCCAGCGTGACACGATGTGTGCTCTAAAAAGGTCGAACGCAATACTCCCGGCGCAGTATAAGCTTTGGGAGCAGAGGCGTGGCGACAAATAGCCAAATGTGGTACCCTCCAGGGTGGCGTCCTGGGCAGAACCAGGGACGCCACCGGCCCGAGAGCAATATCTATCTCACGAAGGAGTTTCCTGGCCCTAAACCCAAAGGGCTTAGGGTATGAATGGCGTCTCTCGGCGGCATAGGCACCATCGAGATCAGCTGCCGATGCAGTGAGAGCTGTTGGCGACTGAGGGAGGCGCCGGGCTCACGCGTACAGGCGAGTGATGCACTGCACGCGGCGCAGAGCGAGTGGCATCTCCTCAGCATCGACCAACAGGCTCTCAATGGGGGAAGTGCGGAAGGCACCGGTCGCAAGGCGAAGGCCGGTGTGGTGGATCGAATCCACCTTCCGCAATAAACGCTCGGCTGCGGATGCATAAAACTCGCATCCGTAGTCGAGCTTCGAAAGAACAAAGAGCGATAAAAAAGTAAGGCAGTAGGCCTATCAGCGCCCCAAGCGCTGAACGTCACGGAACGGAGAATGTCCATGGCGCGGGTACAAGAGACCCTAAGGCTGCGAATATGAGCCTCCCAGGTGAGGCGTCGGTCGAATACAAGACCAAGGAAACGGTGCGACTCAACCACATCCAGGCGCACCCCATTAAGAAACAAATCTTGGTCGGGGTGAAGCCGTGGATGGCGGCAGAAGTGCAGCAGCTTAGTCTTGGCCGAATAAAAAACGAAACCTGTGCGCTTCGACATAGCGAGAGAAGCGGTTCAGTCCCTGTTGGAGTCGACGCTCCAGAGTTGGCATCTGGGCCGCGCTAAAAGAAATCAAAAGGTCGTCCACGTAGAGCGTAGCGAGAACATCTTCCGGCAGCACCAAGGTGATGCCGTTGATGCTCAGGGCAAAGAGTGCGACACTGAGGACACTTCCCTGCGGGACACCCTCTTCCTGCTCCTTTGGGCCGGAGAGGGCTCCCCCCACCCGTACGCGGAATCGACGATCTCGCAAAAATTCAGATATAAACATTGGGAGGCGTCCCCTCGCCCCCATCGTGTGGAGAGTCTCCATGATACCGTATCGCCATGCGGTATCATAGGCCTTCTCCAGATCGAAAAACACCGTAGCGTAGTGCTGTCTACGAAGGAAAGCTTCGCAGACAGCATTTTCCGATCGGAGCAGAGCATCCGACGTGGAGTGGAACTTGCGGAAGCCGCACTGTGCAGAAGACAGATGGCCTCCGCTGTCCAGGAAAAAGGCTAATCTAACATTTACCAATTTCTCCAAGAACTTGCACACGCAAGAGGTTAGAGAGATTGGGCGGAAACCGGTCGGAGTAGAGTGGTCTCTCCCCGGTTTGCGAAAGTCGAGCACAGTAGCGATTCGCCAGGAGTCTGGGAGAAGACCTTCCACCCAGATCCTGTTGAACAAATCTAACAGAAAGGCTATGCCTCGCTCACCCAGGTGTCGAAGCATGGCGTACGGGACATCGTCCGGACCATGGGCGGTGTCCGCGCACGAAGCGAGAGCGGAACGCAACTCACTCACAGTAAACTTGTCGTTGAAGGGTTCTCCGCCTCTGGAGGTAAAGTCCAGCCGGCGGCCTTCCGCGACATCACGACGTGCATTGAATGCTGGCAGAGCAGCATCACGGCTAGAGAATGCGGAAAAAGCGGTCGCGAAGGATTCCGCCACGGACGCGGGGTCCGAGATTGAGGTCCCATTCTCCTGGAGAACGGGAGGGGGGTCCTGCGAGAACTTGCCCCGAATCCTTTTGACTCGCTTCCACACCTCAGCTAAAGGGGTCTTCCCGTTAAGTGAAGACACGTATGCCCGCCAAGAAGAGCGGTGGGCGTGCTTCGAAATATACCGGAACCTAGCCCTAGCCCGACGAAATTCAGCGACAGTAAAATCGTTCGGGCGCTTATAGCGCATGTAGGCATAACGCTTCTGTTTGAGGGCCGTCTCACACTCGGCCGACCACCATGGGAGTGGTCGGCGTGCAAAACGGCCAGACGTCCTAGGAATAGTATTCAGGCCCACTGCGACCTAAACTCCTCGACTGAGATAGAGAATTCAGTCATTTCCTGAAATGCAGGCCACCGCGCCAAGCACCACCGAGGCGGTCTCTCAGGCGGCAGTTGCCCTGAAAATGATATTTGAATGGGAAAGTGATCACTACCATGGAGGTCATCGACCACCCCCCAATCAAAGTCAGGCTGTGCATCCGAAGAGCACAAAGATAGGTCAAGGCAAGAAAATGAAGCAGTTCTCGGGCAGTGATGCGTAAACTCATCCACGTTTAGGACACCCATCTCAAGCTCTTCGATCAGATCGGCAAGGACTTGTCCCCTGGGATTTATGGAGTAATCTCCCCAGAGAGGATGCCTGCCGTTCAGATCTCCAAGCAAGAGATAGGGCCTCGGCAACCGTGCCACGACGCGGCGGAAGTCCCCCGCGGCGAAGCCAGCTGACGGTGGAATGTAAGCAGAAATGATAGTATACCTCCTATCCAGGTGCAGCAGCACAGCCACTGCCTGAAAGTGGGTATCTAAAGATAAAGGAAGAACGGAGACATCATGCCGGGTGTAAACCGCGCATCCCCCAGCCCGGCCATCCCGCGGTGGTGGGGTCGCAAGACCCTTATACCCTGGGAGGGCAGGCAGGGGGCACGCGCCTAGCATGGTCTCCTGCAAAAAGATAGCTAACGGGGAACGAGACGAGACGAGCCTCCGCAGCTCCTCCCAGTTGGCCGGAAGTCCACGGCAATTCCTTTGAAGGAATATGCCCGCCAGGCCTAGCTCGGAGGAGACGCGGGGGCCCTCCTCGAACAGAAGACCCTAACGGGAATGGCCGTACGCTTCCCGGGAGCAGAACCCCGGGCGCTTTTGGCCGGACAAAGCGCTATCGCCTTCGAGGACTAATTGGGGGGGGAGGGGGAGGTTGGGCTCACCATGCGAGTCTTTTCCTCCCTCCGCCTCGAAATCTTAGGTGGGCGTTGCGGCTTCGGAGGCGGGGGGCCCTCTTTTCGAGGAACCACCGGCTTTGAGCCACTCGCTCCACCTCGGGGCGTGGGCGAAGGAGCCGAAGCTCCTTTGCTGCTGTCCTCCTTTCGGGGGACAGCTTTAGGAACCCCGGAAGATATCCTAGCGACCATCTTCAGGGGTGTTGCCTCCTGTGAGTCTAACGACTCGGTGGAGGCACGTGGCCGTTTCGCCTAACGGGAAACGGTCACGCTGGGGAAAGAGGGGAGAGCCCTGGTTTTAGCCGAGGCTGGGTATGAACCCTTTTTGCAGCCAGCTTTACCAGGGGAGCGCCCGGGTTGGGTAGAGCCCGCAGAAGGGCTCCGAATGGGCGCGGAAACAACCGTGCTCGTTGGCCTGGATGGGCCAGGAGCAGAGGGTGCCTTTCTAACTATTGAGGCATATGACGCCCCAGGCAGAGCCGGGCGCGCCAGGACCAAGTCCTTAGCCTCGCGGAATGAGAGTCGATCCTGGGCCTAAACGGCCAGGATTTCTTTCTCAAGGAGATATGCACCACATTGCTTCAAAGAAGCAAGGTGCGGCTCTCCACAATTGATACACTTGGCCACACATGATTTAGACTTATCGTGTGCGACCTTGGAGCAATTTACACAGACTTCGGGTGACCCCGACTTTGCACGTCTACATTAGCGATTCGTATGGCCGAAGCGGTGACAGTAATAGCACCGCCGCGGCAGTGGCACGAATGCCTTGACGCGGTAGCGGTACCAACCGGCACGCACCGACTCAGGGAGCTTGTCACAGTCGAACGTGACGAAGAGTGTAGGGGTGGGTCTCGAGGCCCCTCCCTGTTTTCTCATCACACGTTCGACCTTGACCGCCCCATGGTCGGCCAGCTCTAGGGTGATGTCCTCAATGGAGTAGTCAACGAGTTCCCTCTCATAAACTACTCCTTTCACAAAGTTCATGGTAGAGTGCGGCGTCACACTCACCGGGGTGCCATGAAGTGTCCGAAGAGCACTTATCTTGGCCGCCTCAGCGGGATTCGCTGCATTCGCCAGAAGGCTCCCGTCCGAGAAACGGGTCACCTTCAGCTCTCTACCAATTGCACTAGCTAATCCTCTCCTCTCATGGATCATGTTGCCCTTGGACAACATGCTGCCATCAGTGGAGCGAATAACGAGGAAGCGTTTGAAGCCAGCGGGCTCGAAAACGCCAGGTAACCTCTGAATGAGGGGCCACGATGTCATCGAGGCTCCGCCCTGTGCACTTTTGGTCTTTTCATGGTCAGGAGCTCCGTACCCGGGGAGGCAGAGGGGCCGGATGTGCCGATCTTGGCTTGGTCGCTTGCCAGAGTAGCAGCAGACCCATCCGTCCCCGTAGCTCCGCGGATGGAGAGGAGCCCCGAGTCTTTTTAGTCTTTCTTGTCTTCTTTTTCTTTTTAGGAGAGGATCGCGGGGAATGAACCCGCTTCTCACCTCAGCTGGTAGAAGCCCCTAGGCCAGATGGACCTGCCTCAGCCAGGTCCTTCTCCGAAATGGAGAAGGTCCTGGTCGTCGCAGGGGCACCATCCGGAGGAGATCCCTCCCCTCCTTGTACTGGCTCAGAATGCCCAGGCGTTTGAGGAGGACCTTGCATAGGGGCGGATTCGGGTTCGGTATTTGGCGCCGAGCTCGGATTCCCCCCCATGGAAGACCCTACCATCTGAGGCTGGGTTTCCTCAAGGACCATGCCTATCACAGGACGGGCCTCCAGTTGGCCATCCCTCCCAGGACATCGCAGGTCCCCTTGGCAGTGTCGCCAGTTTTGTGTGGGGAGGCACAGGCCTTGACCCCGGCAAGGTTTAAAATTCTTGCCAACAGGTCTTTTGAGGGAAGCGACCGAAGGGGCCTGGCTTCCCTCCCCCCCCTAAGGGGGTTTGCCCTACCGACCCGCTTACACGAGGGGCGGTCGGCAATGGGCTGCCTGCTGGCTTTCTTGGCAGTCCCCTTGGAAAGAAAAGAGGGGACTGCCGCTGGAAAAGGGGTGCCCGAAAGCACCTCCAGAGAAGGGGGTGAGGGAGAGTCCCCTGCACCCGTAGGCGAAGGAGAGGAGTAAGCCTCCTCTCTGGTTAGAGAAATATGCAGGGTCCCCTGCGCAAGCACAGGAGGGGGGACGCCCATTTTTTTGCTGGAGCTGCCCGAGGGCGGCTCCGTCGCTGTTTCAAGGGAAGTTGAGGGTTTGTTTTTTTTTTGGGGGGGGTTCATACATGGGCATGGTGACCCTCTTTTTTATACGGGACGCAATAGCTCATCACCTCTTGCAGTTGCCCGCACTGCAAGAGGTGCTTACAGGCCTGGCAGAGCCAGGCGCCACCATTTCGGACCACCCCTCCGCCTGGTGGCCTGGCAGTCTATCGGCATGGCGGCTCCACTTAGACACGGCGTAAAAATGGATAGAATGTGAAGAGGAGAGGAAAAGGCATGTGAGCAAGGTATGGGTGGGGATGAAGCAGGTTGTTAAAAAAACCCGATCCGGGACGGTTGACTTGAGAAAAAGGTCAGCATCTACCCTGTGAAATTAGAGGCTGACCATTGAAAGTTGTGGGAGAGGTTGTATGAAAAGCGATGAAGTAGGGGAGAAATACAGGCTATCTGAAGGAAGGAAGAGTGGCTAAGCTAGGGCCAGACGGAGCGCTGGATCCCGACAGCAAAGCGGCCAGGATAGCAAATCGCCGCGCCCCTTACGGGGAACCAATTAAAAAATAACTAAGAAGCAAGTCCAGCTGCCCTTGGGGAGCCTTTGGGGATCCTCGGGCATGCTATCAATAATTTAAAAGTTAATTAGGACCGAGACTGCCCTGCCTACCACCTCAAAAGGGAACAAGACACGACAAAGTGGTGCGCAAAATCAGGCTTCGAGCACCAGGGGCAAGTGTTATCGATCCCATTCGAAGCTCCCCCAGACTAGAACATGCAACCAAAAAGTGACGCAGAAGGGTTCAGGATTTACCCGATGGTGCCGCGTCCCGCAAGTGTATCCGATTTGGAAACGACAAAAAAAATACTCAATAGGGGAGGTCCACGGGAATTGTCGGGGCGCAACAGCCCAGATTTATTACCTACATATATGCAAGAAAAACAACGAGGACGGCTCCACTAGGAGCATTTGAAAAGTTGATAAAAAAATAGTGAAAGTGGAAAAAGATGGGGTAACCCGAATAGCCAAAGGAGGAGACTACTATTAGGGGGGGCGGTAAGCATTAGGAGAAAATGAGTACTGGGCAGCTCATTACTGCAATAACTATAGTTTGGAGTCGTCAGCAAAGGAAAGCAATTGCTACTGAAACCGCGCGGTGCATTCCAATATAGACATAGGGGTTGAATTCCATTACCTCGTCGTTTTTGTTTTTATTTTAGAGCCCATCTGGCAACTGCCTGCTTGGGCATAAGTCGCCGTACACCACACAGACTACTACTGGACTATATTAAGAAACAAGTAACAAAGAAACAAGAAAACAAATAACACTAAAAAGGACAAGAGCTAAAAAAAAACAATGAGGCGCCCCCCGTCGTCAAGGGGTAGGCGCGCCTCCCCCCCAGGCGCAGGAACATGCAACCTACAAAAAAAAACAATAACAGTCAAATTCAGGGAAGGAGGCGTAAAGTCCACAAGGTAGTGTGCACGAATCCGTCCCGAGTACAAGGGACAAGCGGTAGCGACCCCGCTCGTCCCGGTACCGGGACAGGTAACGTGGGCGAAGATCGCCGAGACTGGGACATTCAACAAGAATGTGCCGAAAAGTCTGGGGGACAACGCAGTCTTCAGAGTAGGACGCAGGCGAGCGCTCCATCATTCAACCTTGTTTACCTCTCATCAATCGAATATTAGTTTGGTGCCTTTTCCCAGGAATAATGGCGTTTTTTGCTATCGCTTTTTAAGGCTTCTTATAATAAAATAGGGTAAAGCAAAAATATCCTTAGAAACACTTAGAATTAGCTCATTTTTATATTACCGCGAAGACCTGCTTCACCCGATAATATAAAAGGCCTCAAAACGAGTGCAACTCAGTGATAAAAGACATTCAAATTATTAATTACTTACAATAAATACGTGCACATATTTCGCGTTGCTGCGTCTTATGTTGAAGACAATCACATCCAATTAGCAAAGCAACAAATCGTGTACGAATTTCTTATGATGAATATCAAATGTAATGTATGATTTAGTTATAGTTAATGCCGTTTCGTGTGTATTAAAACCGACGAAATATTTGCTATTCGATATTTGTGAGAATAGTAATTTTCGCACGAAGATACTATAAATGAGCTCAGAATTCTCCCTCTCGAGTGAGTGGGCCTTTTCTAGGGACTCGTTTCTGCATCCCTAATGCATTATGTAATGTACTCTGTATTAAGAGTTAAAGATACCAGCCAATTTCAGTTCTTTGTTTCAATGAACAATTTCACTAATTTTCTTTTTTGTTCCTGTTCTGTTAGTTATTTACATATTTCATTTGTCTACTACCCCAATCTAATTTGGTTGTGAACAAAAAAACAAAAGGTGTGAACTACTGCCCTAAAGGAATACTAAAATCAATACCTACCAACTTCTGACATTAAATAACAAGGTTAATTGGAAGAGATAACAAAATAGATAGATTCAAGAAACTACCCTTCGATGAATAGTTGTCATAAAAAAATCAAAACGGATACACTATTTTACTTTTTTGAAGCTTTGGATGGGTTTGGAATATATGTAGTAACCTGTTTAATTGTTGCCTGGTCTGAATACGGCTGGAGATCAAATTGGAACAGCACAACTACTTTATAAGTCTATTCTAAAGAGTCCTGTCATAACCACTGTTATTTTACCGGGACCATCGAAGCTCAAATGAAAGCGGTGCTTGAAAAGAAACGAGACAAATCTAACCTTAATCTTATCACCATAGTCAAGCCAACACCGAAGAAACTGTTCAGGTGGACGATTGTTATGAATATGCTCACACAGTCAGCCACATCATACCTGCAAAGTAAACGAATAAAGTCAATATTGTGTTATAAACATTACTAAGATTATATCAACTAATCACCCACTTTCCCCATAAGAAAATACGATACACTTCAACCTAAGTGACTTTAAGAGATGAAGGGGTGACCAACAGAGACGGTGGTATTCAGCGAAGGAAAAAACACAGAGGGGGAGCGGAAAGATGGGTTTAAAAGAGTCGTCTGGGATATATTTTTCAATGGGGGAATAAGAGACGAGTAAGCCAGCGAAGGTACTTTAAAGAGGGGAGTTTGCGAAACGGAACAAATAAAATGTGTAAAAACAAAGCCTATAAATGCTGGAAACAGGATTTTTTTTTTTTTAAGAGGCTATCTGGCGACTGCCTGTTGCTGGAAACGGGAGATCAGATTTATGGCCTCAGGAAAGAAATGCAAATATTTGAGAAAATGAGTCCCTTGCATGATTCCCACAAAATATGCTTAAATGGCGGAAATGAGGGAACAAAGTTCATACATCAATTGGAAGGGTCAACCAATAAAGAATTAAATGAATGAATGTACACAATGCTTACAGATAGACCCTAACGATCATTGTGTAGTTATTA
This sequence comes from Ceratothoa steindachneri, assembly GCA_963969495.1. Lineage (NCBI taxonomy): Eukaryota > Metazoa > Arthropoda > Malacostraca > Isopoda > Cymothoidae > Ceratothoa > Ceratothoa steindachneri. The sequence goes on from OZ018326.1 coordinate 137,853,616, forward strand.
ACAATAGAAGAAGGGTAGCGCACAGCCAAATATGATACTGGTTGTTATCATCGCAGCGAGCAATCAATGGCCCCTAATAAAATGTCAAGAGTTGGAGGAGAAACAACTGGCTGCACAGGGTCGAAGCTCCTTTGGTGTTGTGCTCCTTTCGTGGGGCAGCTTTAGGAACCCCGGAACACAGCCTCGCCACTTTAAGGGTATCTAAGGAGTCGGTGGAGGCGCGCGGCCGTTTCGCCTCCACCCAAGGATTGACTGGTTGGCTCGGTGACGAGAATTCTCCTGATAAGTCCTCGAAGGCGACCTCGCATTCAGCGTTTTGTTCGGCCAACAACGCGCGTAGTTCTGTATCTGGGAAGCGTCAGGCCATTCCCGTAAAGGAAGGAATCCTTGGTTCTAACCGAAGCTGGGTGTAAATCCTTTGTGCCTCCAGCTCTACTATGTGAGTGAACGCGGTGAGTAGAACCCGCAGAAAGTTTCCGAATGGGAGAAGCGACCGTACTCGTAGACCTGGAGGGGCAAGGTTGTGGATACCTCTTTTAAAATTGGCGTAGTAGACGTCCCAGGCAACGCCAGGCGCGCCAAGACCAAGTACTTAGCTTCGGGAAATGAGACTATCCGTTGCCTGAACGCCAGGATTTCCTTCTCCAGGAGATACGCGCTACATTGGCTTCAAAGAAGCGGGCTGCATCTCTCCGCAAGTGACATACTTGGCCATGCAGGATAAACATATCGTGTATGCTCTTGGAGCAACTTTAGGCAACAGACTTTAGGTAAACCCGATTTTGCACGACTACATGAGCGATTCCTATGGCCCAAACGGTTGCAGTAGTAGCACAAATGCCTTCACGCGGTAGCGATACCAGCCGGCTTACACCGAATCAGGAGAATGTCAGGTTCGAACGTGACGAAGAGTGTAGGGATGGGTCTAGAGGCCCCTCCTTTTTCTCATCACACGTTCGACTATGCCCATGGTGGTCTAGCCCTAAAAATATTTCTTCTGTGTAGTAGTCCCAAAGTTTCCTCGCATAAACCACTCCTTTCACAAAGTTCATGGTAGAGTACGGCGTCACAACCAACGAATAGTCATTAAGTTTCCGAAGGGAACTAATCATAGTGGCATCGGAAGGATCATGTGCGAGAAATGGGGCACCTTCAGCTCTCTACAAATCAGGCTAGCTAGTGCTTTCCTCTGATGAAACATGTTACATCGGCCAACAGCTGCCAGCAGTGGATCCAGTAACCAGAAAGCCTTTAAAGCTAGGGGGCTCGAACACGAGAATGAGGGGTCCCAACGTAATCGAGGCTCCGCTCAGCGCGCTTGCGATTTTGGCCTTAGTCTGCCCCCCTCCCCCCACCCGAGGGTACCTTACGGTTGGACGTGGCGATCTTGACCTGGTCGCTTGCTGAAATAGCAGCGGACTCGTCCGTCGCCCGGAGCCCTAACGGAGGGAGAAGAACCCCCCCCCCCTGTCTTTTTCTTGTTCTTTCTCTTTTGGGGAGACAAGGGTTGGGAAAGAACCCGCTTCTCCCCACCGCTGGAAGGAGCTCCTAGGTCGGACGGACCAGCCTCACCAAGATCCTTCTCTGAGATGAAGGTCTTGGCAGTTAAAGAGGGATCAGCCGAGGAAGGAGCTCTCTGATCTCTTTGTGAGTCCTCGAGTGTGGGGGGGGGAGAAGCTTTTACGGGGACGGACTAAGGTTCGGTGTTTGGCACCGAGCCCGGCTTCGGCCCCATAGAAGATCATGCCCTCTGGGGCTAGGTCACCTCCAGGACTATGTCCATCTAGGCGGGGAGGCTCCATGTAGCAGCTATAACCCCCAGCCAATGCATCACGAATCCCAGACGAGGACTCGCGTCTTTTCGTTGTTTGTCTTGGCCGGCCTGCGAACCCTCATCACAAAGAGGGGATGGGGGGGGGGCAGGTACGCCGACCCCCAGCGGACATGTAACGCAGAACTGCAGGAGTGTATTAAATAATAAGAATGATAATAATAATAATGGCAAAAAGATAAAGCATAGCTGAGAGGGAGCTAGGGAAAAGTGCAACAACTTTCGCAGGTCCCATCAGAGAATTTATGTGAACCCAGTGACAGGGCTTCCCAAATTTATATTTAGGGTGGGAGAGAAAATATAATAAAATTCCTTAATCAGCTAGAGAAGTCTCCCGCATTGACTAGAACGTTATTGTTCATTTATCCCCCAAAATAGAAAGGGCGAAGATCCACAAAGGAATTCACATTCCTCCGTTTTCTGTTGAAGTTAAACGTTAGCTTATACAAAATTCTTCTTGAAATTTCTCTTTTTACAGAAATGGATGGTTGCCTTGTCGTAAATGTAACGCTTCTGAAGAGGGCTGTGAAACTCCAAGAGACTTCTCTAGCTGATTAAGGAATTCTTATTATTACCCTTAACGTTATTGTTCATTTATCAATATATATATATATATATATATATATATATATATATATATATATATATATGAATTGTTATATTCAACAGCAGAAGAGGTATTGTTTAGCTTCTTGAGAATTTTTTAATTTCCATATGATTTTTATTGATGAGAAAAAAAGATAGATAAAGATCACATTTTAACTCATTATTTATTATTTGCCCTAGGCACTTTTCTACCAAACTGGTCATCTTCTGGGGTTACACTGATAAATATGAAGAAATTCAGCTATATAAATACAAAATATATTTAAATACTATATAAGCTTTCAGAGGAGCAACATTGAATATATTTTTTAATATTAAAATATAAAAAATAAATCTGAGATTAAAATAAAAAATGTTGAGTTTAAATGAACATATTTTGAAGCTATATAGTGTAGAAAAACAACATGAAACTACGGCAAAATTAACACTCCCTCTATTAGAAATGGTATCAGATGTCACCTAAAGTTGCGGTGCGTACTGTGACCCACAGGAAGTGAGAGTTATTCTTTGAATTTCTTTTTTCTTCTAAATTCTTCATTTATATATATATATATATATATATATATATATATATATATATATATATATATATTGCATGCCTTTGACGTACTAATAAATATATAGCTTCGTTAACTAGAAAATTTAAACCAAATACTCTTAGAAATGCTCACTAGAAATTTCCACTAATCTAAAAGCTTGCTAGTGAGTTAGAATCGGAAGTCATCCTTGCTTCGTGTATCTCTTGTCCTCATCAACTTGCGAGACATAAAATATTACTTAGGGTCAGCAGGCCCTTTCCGAAGTTAAATAAGAGGCGGAATATATTTTCGTTAACTATATATATGCAAAACATAAGCAATTTTTATTTTCCTCGGAAACCATGGCAATTATTCTATATTATCAGAGTAGAATCTCTCTTGGCTATTAAAATCATCATAAAATGGCCATAATGGGTTTACGAAACGAAAAAAAAAATGAATAAATGTATGTTATATTACCCAATTTTCCTCAAATTGAAAACCCATTTGTAAGGTCATCAAATTCTCAGCCGAAGTGACAAACAATGGAATAAACCCGCAATTTGATGATACTGACACCATTAAACGAGGAGAAAGCCATTTGGGGAGACTATTAAATATTTTTGCTGCCCTATACTTAAATATATTTGCCTTTCTACCTTTATTTCACAGGTGTCTATGGCAGCTTGGAATAAAATGAGGGATACGACCAATGATGATCAGATAATATTGTTTCGGGCTTCCCAGAAGCTCCAAATGAATTAAACTATCAGACCATAACCAAGAAAATCGGGTGTTAATCAACGATGACAGAACGGCCGCTTTCGAATCCACTTAAGATAGAATGAGAGAGCACAGCAATGCTGATAAGAAAGGAAATATTGGCGAACCCAGAAAGAAACTAACGACAGCTGATGAGCATCGGTGCCAACAAATGATGCAATAGAGGAAGTTATTGGACGCGAGCCGTAAAAAGGAAATCGACACATTGTTGATGTTTCTTTTTCAGTTAAACTACCTTCTTATTTCTCAAGCAACGCCCAAAGGGGCAACTTCTCAAAAGAATATTAACTTGTCACAATTAGACTCAATCAACACACCTACTTTCACTCGAATTTAAAGTCCGAATTTTTACTATTTTCTGTTAAACAGCAAGATTTTTTTTCACCAATTCTTAGAGGGTAAAAATTCTTATACAATGCGTTATTTTTATAAATGAATCTTGCGAAGGTGACTTTTTAATTTACTTACGTAACTAAAGTGTCCAATCTGCAACAGAAACATTTGCAGGAGATTAATAAATGTTCCGAAGAAATTTTGCTACTCACAGACTATTTTTAACAGTTTTTTACACCAGTTTGCGGTAAAACTTCCTAACACAAGCGGCGTGCATGCCTTAATCTGGCAACTTCAATATCACTTTTCCAAACGCCTAAAATTAGCAGCACGCAGTCTATTGGTAGCCACTCATTTTCAACATCCGCTCGTTGGCAAGTACTAAATTTATATAATACCACTAAATGAGGGAAAAGAGAAAAGCCAAAATAATAATAAGAAAAATAAAATGGAAAAGAGAAAGGCACAAGTATAATAAAAAGGGAAAGAGCAAAAAAAAAACAAATCAAAAAAGCTCAGGTGATCCAAAATTGGGCTAACAGATTTATATCAAGCGAGATCAAGAACGACAAACTCCATGGCCGCCGCCCCCTTCACCATCTTTAAGCTGAAAACCCCCAAAATTCCAAGAATCACGTTTAAAAACACACTAATAGGCAGGGGGCTGCAGCTTAACGACAACTTATTTTCCCATCCAAAGCCCGATACCAGTTTACTAAGAGGCAAAACATTTTATTTTTTGTATTAATGAAAGACGAGAAAAACTAATATAAACAACCCGGATATTTCCGCCAAATCATGAAGGAAATGGTTGATATAAATAGTGAAAAGGGTCAAGTATGATGAAGACTTCCCTATACAAATCGTCAACCCTAAAATACGGGACAAGGCGGAGGTATTATACACCTCAATGAAGTCGGTACAAAGAATAGGCACTCTAGGGTTACGCCCTTTAATCATTCGCGGGAATGGGATTGCAAACGAGACTATAAAAAAAAAACTGCTTCAAGAAGACAAACCTGAACTCAATATGCAGGGTGTTGATAGAAGGATTGGAAGGGAAAACAATTGAACGGACAATAGTAAATAAGACAATAGGAAATGAATTGAATCTCTAATTATAACAAGCTAACAAATGACAGCATGAGAAGAGGTTTAAGGGGCGGCGGCCGAGGCGAGAAGACACCACTTGACGGGTGGGTGCCTCGCCAAATGGAGGAGCTCATGCTAGCCGAGTGAATACGGCGTTGGCCTCTCAACGTCTCGATACCGAGTTCGATTCCGAATCCCGGCATGAGCGGACACAAACGTCAGCGCACGTAAAGATCTGGATACCGATTGGTGAACGCGCTGTGCTCACTCCGTTTTCGGGTGGGTAGATCTTACACCTCACACATAGCCAATCACAAAACTGCTTTCTTTCCTCTCCCATCTTCACAGCACAACACAAACACACATTCTGTCCCAAGGAATCCTGCCGATGGGTATCTATATCCACATACCTCTGACGCGGAACAAGTCCCTCTCCCCCGAGGTGACCAAGGCTTCCACCTGAACGCTGTTTGGTGTCAAAACATAATACTTCCTGGCATCTCTCCCCAAAAGAGGACCGGCGAGGACCGGGGCCTGGGCCCCTCGGCCGACCAGCGATTGTCATACTGACACTTATGTAGATTTCATTATCCGCTATCATGGAAGGATTGGCGCTGGCTGACTAACTAACGACTCTGGTCCACTTTGCTGCGAAATGTAGCAACGGGTGGTTCGGACCCTAGGTTAAACACAAGTTTTATCTATTTGAGGGCGCAACTAGAACAGGCACAGTATAAAATGTCTGTCCGGCATTTAATTTTAAATGCTAAAATCAACGAGTGTAAGTCCCATAGCAAGCTTTTAAGAACTGGAAATAAAAGGAAGATATAGCAAGTTAAAATGTGTGGAAGATGCATATATAGCCACAGATCTTCCCACAGTCATTGGGTCCGGGAAGTCACACAATCCTCCAGATGTAAGCTGCAGCTTAGTTTCCTATGCTACACCTAACCTCCTTCTTCAACCCGGCCAAGAAAGGGGAGCTGACTAGCTCCCCTACTGGTCCAAATCAGGGATATAATAAAGCTAGCAGGCGACTAACCTGCACAATTACACGCCTGTCAAGATTTCTTTTAATAAGGGTGGGGGGGGGGTCCACCTGGTGACTGCCACCAAGGGCTATTATAAATCACCAAAATTATTTTTAGCCTATTTATTTGCTATATTAAAAAACAAACAAAGATCGATAGAAAAAACAACAGAAATGAAAAAAAACATGTTGCGTGGGAGAGCGGCCCCAGTCTCATCCTCAAAGCTCGACCAGTCCACAATTCGGGGTGCACGAACTCGTCCCGAGTAAAAGGTACAAGCATAGCTACCCCGCTCGTCCCGATACCGGGACAGTTAACATGGGCGCAGATCCCCCAAACTGGGATACTCTACCCAAAAGTGGGGGAACAAGGGGGGGTAGGGAAACAAGGTGTCGTAACAATAAGGTTCATGGGAGCGTTCCATCAAACGAAGCTGAGGCGAGAGAAAGCGAACAGGCGTCGAAGTACTGTGGGGTAGATCTAGGGGAACAGTCGCGGGCAACTTTAGATTCCCGTCGGCCGTCTCCCATCTGCTTTGGCAAGTAGCCAGACTGCCGCGCAAGAAAAGCAAGGTGCTCAGAGAGGAAAATGGCGAAATTTGCTTTTAATTCATTTAGAATGAACTTGATACGATTTCCCACATAAAATGTAAAGAAGTGATGGAAAAAAAAATGAAAATGTGGCGAACCGCAGATCATTTGCAGTTACTGGTGGGGGCAGAGAGAGCACGCAACCCTCGAGATGTCAACTGCGACATGTAGGCCTAATGCTACGGTATACCCGACACTCCCTTAGTGACCAAAAAAAAAACGAGGTTAAAGCGAGATGATTAACAGGAATACCACACGGGTACTTTTGAGATTAACCGAGGGCAAAGGGCAACCCTTTTTTCGGGGAGGGGTAGGAAGGATTCGCTCTTGTGTAGTGAAAAAAATCCCTAACTGCTGGTATGAAGAAAGCGGATTAAGAATTTTCCGGGAACATTTTTCGAAAGGAAAGAATCTACAAAGACTGGAGCCACCTCATCCAGTCTGGAAAAGTGCGGGTTAAAAAAGGTAGTGATTTAAAGAGGGGGGTGAAAAGTTGATGCCAAAAAATGGCCGGGAGGATGGGCAACTCTCCTGAATTTATGCCCCAGTTTTGTATTGGAGTTAAAATGCTGTAGCCACAGAGAAAGTCACCCCCGACACCAAACCAAATCAGTAGAATTTGACTCTACTAAAAATTCAGTAAGATCCCCATTATAGTAACTCAAGTCAGTACCTGCCCCTTATTTTCAATTAAATAGGCCATGCAATCAAATGTGATGTGTAATGATGATTAGCAATGCCACGTCCAATACAGCTTTTACGCAATTCCTTTCAAACCACAGTTTTGTATCATTCCGCGACAAACCGTCATTCCTTAAAACTATGGATAAAATAAAAAACTATGGTTAAAATAAAAGAGGCGGAAGTTGCCGATGGTGAGAAGGGAAAAAGGAAGTGAACCGCAAGCACAAGTGAAACCCATAGACAGATTAGAGGACGCCGTTAAGCAAATAACGGAAATTTGTCCTACATTCGCACTTCCTTCTGGACAGCAAGAGGAGAGCGGTAGGGCGTTGTCAAAAATGCAAATGCCAACACCAGTGATTGGGCCAATAAGCCTACGTGTACATTTGTCAAAAATTGTACACATGTAAAGAAGTACATACATAAACCGTACACTAACGGAGGAAAGAATTAAACATTGACGGATGGCTTTATAGATACCGAAATAAGGAATAACTAATCGATGCTTCCTGCTTGCAGGTACGCCATTTCGCCATCAGAATTTTCTCACCCCGCAAAGGCAAGCGATAAACACCGTTTCGTGGCGTGATGTTCATTCCCGTTTGTGTGTCGAGTCCGGAAGTCAACACCTACATAAAACTAGGAAGCGAAAACCTATAAGGGCATCTCCGCCGGATTTTTTTTAAAGGAGATATGTACAGAAAGATGCGAAGATGGAAGTAAAAATGTGTCAAAAATATAGTCGCAGGTTGACCTGCGGGTGTTGGGGCCAGGAGGGCAAGCAGTCAGCGCGATGTCAGCTCGAATATGGTTGCCCACGCCATCCCCCTGCAGGGCGGAGAGCAGACTTTGAAACTAACCATTTCGGGGCTGATGATTAAAGCTCGTCAACCCGCATTAGATACGATAGATAAAGAGAGAGAGAGAGATGGAGGGCAAATATATATAATTAAAGCCTTGTCTCTGTCCTGGCAGGCGGCAATTTGGGCCTTCGTAGCGGGTAGGGTACACTGGCCCCTCTCCAACCCTGTGACGTCACACGATCCCCTCCCCCTTTGCCTGGGGAAATGCGTGATTAGACCCATTTTACCGCTGCCAGACGAACCTATTTATATAGCTCTTGTGTTGTTGCCGTGTATATGTGTGTGTATATGTATATATATATATATATATATATATATATATATATTCATATATATACCACAGGTCAGAGAGACCACCCACTTGAAAAAATCGACAAGCGAACAAGGTGGTATTAAGAAATAACGGTTGCCGTCGTTACCCGGCGATTATTGCAACAGTTCATTGTGCCAGAGCCCTTTTGGGAGTCGAACCCTCCTCATTCTATGTTCTCCCATTTGAATCGCTGCCTTTAAATGAACGTTCATGTTCCCGAGGCTTTTTAAACCCACTTTTCCCGGCTCATTATGTTTGCATTATGAAGTGTGAAATTAAGAGTCAAAGGGTGGGGGAAATCTCAAGACACTTAGTATATTTCCTTGTATAGTATTCTATTTTCTTCTGGGTGTCCTTCGCGAGTCATAGCGAGCGCCCTTTTGGTATCTGTCGGATTTATGAAAGCCTACAGTCAGAACCATAGACCAGCAAAGGTATTCAATTTCCCCCACGTGATAAAGAGGAACTAGCAGATATTAGCATGGGTGAGAGGGCAAAAAGACATAAGGGGAACAAGGGAATTAAATGAATTAGAGACGAAAAGGAAAGCTTGCTTAAACCAACGAGGGCAAGTTCACTCGAAAGGAAAAGAATCAAGGAGTACCACGGCGAGCTTCTTAGATTGTAAATACGGAGGACAAAAAGGCACATTCAATCGCCCCCTCCACCAAAGAATAAATGCTTACAAAGGCCACAGACAAAGTGGGGGTGGAGACGACCGCTCATTCAACGGGGCCCAATCAAACAACACGGGGTCGCACTCGACTTCCACGATGAAGCGTGTACAAGGAGACCAGCGGACAAACTAGGAAGGGTTTCATTTACATGAAACTTAGAAGCGAACTAACGTGGGCATCTATGCCAGAAATTCGGCTATGTTAGAGAAAGTTCAAATGGGTGGAGGTACTAAACTTTCCAGCACCTGCCCAACCTAGGCAATGAACCAGACCCCCCCCCCCCCCGCACACATACATACAAGGGGGCTAGGAATTATTTCGACAGAGTCGCACAAAGTGGAGCGAAACCATAGAGCAACAAGTGCGCATAGCGAGAGTCTGCATTTCCGACACTGAACCCACTTGAGAAGAAAAAAAGTGGCGCTGACCACAGGGGCATAAGCACTAGGCGATGAAGACGTCGTTGGCGAAGTCGTCTTCGATTCCCGTCACCCTGAGCAGAACGGAGACGGGAACCGCTGAGTCACTGACCCCAATACCGAGCTCCTGGACCCGACGTACCGTGGCGCCCCACCCCCCCTGCACTTTCTAGTTTCCAGTCGACCCTCGAGGAAACAAGGGAAGCCTCGGGAGAAAGCGATTTCTGCCTACCAGGTCAACCTTGTGATAGCGCACATTCACCGCATCGTCGGAACTTAGCGAGATTTTTTTTTTCTTTAATTTTAAGAGTCCCTCTGACGACTGACCACCAGGGAAAAAGTCGCCGCAATTCACGCATAAGCCCTACATTATTCTAGATTAAAAAAAAAGAAGTAAAAACATGTACAAAATAACAACAACAACAAACATGAAAACAAAAACAAAGGCTAAGAGGCAAGCTAAAAAAGACAACAAAAACAACACTAAGCAAAAAAGCAACAAAGAGGAAGCGCGCTCTGACGTCGGGGGTAGAGCGAGACAACAGGGGTGGGAAGCGAGAGAGCATCGAAGAACCTAAAATTGCAAATAAAAGTGTATGGTAAGAAACTGCCAAAATCCACATCAACCAAACCCCTTCAACTTAGAATACCATTGTATAATAATTGGTTTTATAAATTTACAGCGCTCATCTGGGGTGCCGTTCATTAGCATAAAGCACAATGCGAGGAAGTCAAGTTGGAAATGAAGACCAGTCATGCCCTGTCCTTACCTTAGCCTCTTTCGTCGTTGCTTATAAGGAAAGTGTCCGTCAAGACTAATGTCAAATGCAACTCACGAAGAGTTTAATGAGAGCAAATACATTGACACGGGCCAGAGCCTTGAAAATCTTCCCCACCCAAAATCTCACAAATCCATCATAGTACGTATAAAATGTCTGCATATTGGATAGTTGTAAAAATAAATATTCAATCAACCTAAAGAAAAAAAAATAAAGATATTCTAACTTCGAGCCAAGCGGTTTTCCCCATTTTCCGCGTTGCTTTGACGAGAGGTGGTGCACTGATCCGCCCCTCTCAAAGTAATTATGCCCCCCAACCTCGGGTGAATAACTTATCATGAACTAAAAATATACCCTTCAAACCCCAACACGGGTAGAGGGGCAAATTCCTCAATGCCACAGTGACAACAATTTCTTCCATCTCTAAAATGAGAGTCAAAGAATTATTCGAAGCTTCGCAAAAGTGACGGGACGCAGGTCAAAATGAAACACTGGGACAAAACGAAGCCACCATCGGATACAGGAATGAGATGGGGGACAACGCAGGCCAACGCACGTGGTGAAAAAGATGGAGTGGAAATGGAAATCACATCAAATTTTAGCAATAAGGTGCGTTCAAAACCTTTAAAAACAACTCGAATATCCCAACTCGGGAGCTGGAAAGGGCGATTACAAAGGCGTCACATTAAATTAGACTCAATTTGCCTTTTTCTCGAAGTAATAGGAAAAGGGGCGCGTGCGCACGCATTAATCGCAGAACCAGGAAAACGTCAGGACGAATAAAGGGAAACAAGCAAGAATCATGGTGGAAAAAATATGTCCAACAACGTACCTTAAAATAAGTATTGAGATAGTAGGAACAAGCGCGGGGGGGGGGGGATGAACAAAATCGACCAATATAGAAAATCAGCAATCAACATTCCCCACACGAGTAGCAAATTATATTCTTAAAAAGCTGTCATAGGATAAGCGCCCCGCCCCCCTTTACTCACAAAATGATTAACAACACACCAATTCATCCGGTCTCTGGGTCCAAACTATTTAAACGTCATTCTACCGGCCACTCACTCAAACACGGGTCGCGCTGGCAAGGCTCCGACGCATAAACCATCCAAAGCTACACACCTACAAACATCGCATTGGCACGACCAACACCGATATTTGCACTCCCATCAACAAGGTTCTCGACACACAGCACACTCTAAGCATGCACAACACCCACACACACATTGACAAAATGAGAGATATGCGCAGTACCTGAACATTGGAGAGAGAGAGAGAGAGGGGGGGAGGACAGCCTAATCGGGGAGTTGAGAGAGCTGGCTTGAGGGCACGATCTAAAACCAAGGTGAACTTTCTCATTCTAAACCGCATTACAGAGGGTGAAACGAGAAAGTTAAAAAAAAGTAAAGTTGAAGAGAAATAAAACATACATATCAGCAGAAATAGCAAAAAGGAAAAAAAAAAAACTAACCAATACACAATAAATTTGAGTTCGAATCGAGCAAGGAATAGAAAAAAAAGTGGGAAAATAGAAAATTGCCATCGAAAATGGGAGGGTTGGGTGCTGGAGGGAAGAAATATTAAGAGGTTGAATTTCGAGAAACTGAAGGGAAAATTTCAAAGTGACTGAGGAGGAAGGAACTCTGATAGAGATGCCGACTTATTTGGAAGGAACAGCACACTTGAGTGAAGCTTGATGAAGAAAATTTACTATAAATATTAAGACACTGATTACCCAGTCATATACGATGGGCGAGAATTAATTGGGGTGACCACAGAACAATAAAACTCGTCACAGAAAGATGAGCATTCAGGAAAGTCAACAACATTGTCACGTGAGGTGTGGGGAGATGTCTGAGCTATGAAAGGAAATAAATTGGGTTATTACAAGGTATAACGAAACATCTACAAAAGCCATGAAAAAAGTCAAGATGACCATAATTTTATAAAAAAAAAAGTTTGCTTTCCAAAATGGAGTTCTCAATTTCGTTTGGATTATAAATAGATGTTTCTATATGGCCGCTCTCCTGAAACTCAATAGGGGTAGAGGCAGGAAGGCAGCTTCTATTTAACAGCGAACAATCTTCTACCCATCCTAGAACATATCTAGATCGAAAAACTCTCTAAGAAATGCATAATCCCCAAAGAAGACAGCCATACATCCTTTGGCCAAGTCAACTGTTGAATTGGATTGGATTGTGGGGAAGTAGTGAGTGAGAGAGAGAGAGAGTGGCGTACAAGAATAGTGGTGAAGATAGGGTTGCAAGATTTTCAAAGTTGCCTGGAGATCAGGCTAAACCCTTTCTTTGTTTAGTTTATTAAAGTTGTTTTTGATATATATATATATATATATATATATATATATATATATATATATATATATATATATAAATGTGCACAAATAAGTATGAATATATATGTATGAATATATATATATATATATATATATATATATATATATATATATATATATATATATTTATTACTAAATTGGCGTTCAAACCTTTGGATTCGTGTACTAATTTAGCGTATATTGTTTACTCGGCGTGTTGTTTGGTTGCTCTGGTTCATTTTATGTGTTTTCCGTTTCTTCATTTATTCTTACGTGTGTATTCTTTTGATTTTTAGTAATTTGTTTTGTTATTTTCATCGTTGGTTGTTTGTATTCATGTGTGTTCTGTGTTTCATACTATTATTTTCTTCTTTTTGATTCTTCCTTCTTCCTTGTCATCATTAGTTATTTGGTTCGTCGTTATCGGTTGCTTTTCTTCGTCGGTTTTTGTTGGTAGTTCTTTCTTATGCTTACTTGCTTAATGTTGTCTATCGTTGCCGATGACGACGTCACTCCATACATTGATGATTTTTATGATTATTATCTTGGTGAGATCGTTGATGACTGCGGAGTCCGCCAAGGTTGGCACAGAGGGCTATGACAGCATTGTGAATAAGGTATTGCAAGAATGTGTGGATGAATGAGCAATGCATGGAGTGATAACTTGCACGATGATGTTTAAGGTGGAAAGTATGTGTGCAGTCTTCAGTCCACCATCTTCACTTTTCCCTGCTGAGACCAGTGGCAAGGAAATGATCCAGGACGACTGGAGCAGGTTTAAGTTGCAGTGCTCTGCCGAAAAAAGGTCCCTCCTTGGACTATCGCTTGATGCACGAGCACCGTCCAGATTTGATCTCCAGGTTTACTCCTGAAGACTTGGCCCTTCCAAGGGCTCCCACGAGGCAATGGGGTTGGCCGGGCCAACTGCGTTTCCAAGCTTGCTGAAGCTGCTTGGGAATCTTGCGTCACTTGGAACTCGTTGGTTTTTGCGATGAGTGCTCTAATTTCCTCGGTGCTGTTCGGTGTAATTTCTTCTTTCATATCTGACGCTCTTTCCTTTAAAACTGAGTTGAGCGATTTGATGTCCATCGCTCTATGCAGATCCCCTTGCTTCCTCCTATCCCTTCTTCGTATAATGGTGATGATATACATACACGTGTTTTGTATTCTCTGCATCTCTTTTTTGCCGTTTATGAGAGGTTGAACAGAGATGCTGAGGGATAGATGAGGGTGTATGTGACTAGCGCCAAATACAGTTTCCTTTTATTCCTTTAGATGAGGTATCTGAAAGTATAGAGGGTTCTGACTGCCGATTTTGATCTCTGGGTCCGTTCTGTGACGTGCTTCCGGTACCCGGTAGAAGTGACCTTGATCCCGAGTACATTGCACTCGTTCGTGTGGGGATAACGCGTATCTCCCCCTCTCACATCTGCTGTTTTCTTTCTTTCCAATGGGACAATCTTGAATTTGTCGCCATTAGTTCGGATCTTCCATTTTGATTCTTATTCGTTGACTTTTCTAATTCATCGGCAGTCATTCGAGCTTGCGAAGGCGCGTTCCTATATCCACTATCTATGAGTTGACTTATGTCATCGGCGAACTGGATGTTTAGGCTAGTGGTGTAGCTTGGCTCTGTGATGTCGGCTGTATAGATAGAGTATAAAGTTGGACTGAGGCGGGTGCCTCAGTCCGTGCGCCCTATAATGATGTAAGCCGACCTCTCCACGAGTCAGAGAGGATTTTTTCAAGCTTTGCGCTTAAACCTAGCTGGAGGATCTTGTAATGTATCCTCCTTAGCCATACCTTATCGAACGCCTTTGACACGTCCGTGCATACTATGTCGACATAGCTCCGGTTTTTCTTCGCTTGAGCAATCTTCTCCGTGAAGACATTTATTGCCATCTCGGTGCTTCTCTTCTTTCTGAAGCCGTATTGCTGTTCATTGTAGAGAGAATTTTCCTCCGAGTGCTCAACGAGTCTTCTGTTCAGGATTTTCTCGAAGAGTTTACTTCTAATTTCCAGAAGGGATATTGTGCGATAACTCTCCTTCCTCGTCGGGGGCTTTCCAGGTTTGGCAATAAAGATAATTTTTTGCCGTTTTATATGCGTCGGTTAAGTAGCCTACATTTAGGCAGGCATTAAAGATGTTGAGTAAACCTTCCCGCACGCATCTCGGTGCTTTGACGAAGTTTAAAAATTTCGTCAGGCCTGACCACCGGCCTGGAGCTCTTTGCTTAAAGGACTAGAGCGCACTTTCTAATTCTTCTAGCCTCACTCTTTCTTCTTCTTCCCTGTTCACTTGGGGGGTTCGGATGCGTCCTTTCAATGATTTCATTCAGCTCGTCTATAATCTGATTTTCAAAATCAATGTCAGTCTTCATTGATTTTGAAAATCTGTTCCCAATGTTGCCCGAGAATTTCCTCTATTTCATTCTCCTCTGATTTAATTTCACCTTGGTCGTCTTCTAATTCCATCTTTTTCTTCTGGGTCATTCCTCTCATCCTCTTGAACTTCGCCCAGAATTCCTTCGGTGTTGCCTTGCTATCGAGTTCTTCGATAGCTTCATTCCATTTCTCTTTTGTTGTTCGTAAATTAGATTTTTTTTTGTTCTTCCTTTATTTCTCTCATACGGCACATTGTCTCACGGGATGTACCCGTCGTGATGCTCATCTGATACAATCCTTTCAGTTAACGGTGTAAACTTTTCATATGATCGGTCCATTTGTATGCAGAAATTGTTCTGCATGCAGTTTTGCGAATCGACAGTCAGCCTCGATCATCTTGGCCTCCAGCCGCTCCATTTCTTCGTTTATTTCCTCGAGCGTTGCTTCGTCGAGGTTCGCTGGGATGTAATTTCTTAGCAATCGCTCGTAATTATCCCTATTTGCCCTGCTGTAATTCTTCCTTGTGTGTGATGTTACCAATATAGAGTTAACGTTGATATAAAGATTAATCCCCATATGGTCGTTACGAGGTATCACTTCAGGGTTAATGTGATAATTAAAGGGTAAGAGGTAGTTGGCCAAGAAGATGTCCGGCTTGGTGGCGCTCCTTTCCTTGATGAAGATCAGAAAGTCAGGGCCCAGTCTCTGGACGATGTTTCTATCGAGGAGGGTATTCAAGCATCTGCCTATACCGTTGGTTCGAGTATACCCGCACTTGGCACATCGTGAGTTCAGGTCCCCTATTAATATCGTAAGGACCCTTCGCCAGAATATACTCGTGATGGTTTGGTTAGGCAAATAGTCGCGCCTCGGGGGTTGGTATCCATGGCAACAACCTTCTTCACCAGGCTCATTTCTACCTCTACGGCGAGTTAGGATTCTTCCAATGCCCTGAGTTGCTTGAATTTGATTCCCTTCTTAACCGCAATGGCTGCTCCCTCGTATCGTTCTTGAGAATGGTTCACTGTTAACACGTCATAGTTACATATCTTGATTATGTCACTATCCTCAAATGAGTATTACGAGTTTATCAGTATCGATGTTTCGGAAAATGTTACCGTATTGCACTCTTTTCGTAGTCCATTGGTCCGTGTTGATACTAAAGATTCTTAAGCTGTCTCTTAGGATTATGAGGATTTATCTACCGCTTCTTCAGTCTGGGGTCTCTGTTGGGGACCTTTTTGTGAACAAGGGATGGATTTTCAGCAGTTTCCTCCTGAATTACTTCCATGTCCTTGCTTCACTTTGATAGCTGTTTTCTGGGGGTACCTGGCTGGGAGTCTTCGATTTACTCCTGGAGGCCCTCTGGGATCTTGTTCTTGGTTCCGTTTCTTTCTCTTCTTTGGGTTGCGAGTAGCTTGAAGACTCTTCGTATGATTTTCCAGATTGTAACAGGAAAAACATTTGTATATTGTGGAATTTTTCCCATTCGATGTTCTAGGAGCCCATCTCTTTTGGTTTTCTGGTGCCATTTCGGTGGTTTGGTACGTGAGTTTAAGCACATGGGTGTGGTTATTAGATTTGATTAATTCCTTAATATTCGCCCATGGGTTTTTATCTTCAATTTCTTGCTTGAGTTCTTCTGTTGTTCTTTCACCAATCCAGCTTCAATCTTAGGGCAGATGACGCTCCTATTAGCCGCCACCTGAGGGGGGGGGGAGGTCTTGCCTCAAACCCGATCTTCTTTAGGGTTTCTGTTCCTCGGTTGGACACAGTATTTCGTCCATGTCTTTAGTTTCTGAGCAAATGGATGTATACCCGTTGCTCACATCGATCAGTCGGATCAGTGCGACCTTAAGTTTTGCCAACAGAACCAGGCACACCTGAGCTTTGGTCGAAACTGCATGGCCGGGCAGGGCCCTCATGGTTTTGTGTTCCATTCCCTTGGGGGTGGAAATCCTTCATTTTGATCGTTCCTTATTTCCTTTTCCTTGTTTTTCTTTTATCTGTAAAAAAATATTTAAGAAACCCTGTCACTCGTGAGTGATGTGTTATGAGAGATTTATCGAAAAAATAGATGCAAAGAGGGTGTCCCCCGCCGTAATGCGACCTCGTGCCCCGCGAACCAGTACTGAAATTGATGGGGTTATGGATATTGAAGGGATGGACCCGGAAAGGGATACTCCCAAGGGATGAATTATGGCGGACTTGATGATGGGTGAAGGCCGACTCAACTTCCTTCACCCGGGGGTGCTGCCCCCTTGTTTTTTTAAAGTTATTTACTGCATCTTCCATAGCATAGAGACGGTCGTTTGTCCCTCTATGATCTTGGGCGGTAAACCCCCATCGATAAATCTAAAAGCTAAATGAACGGGGTTCGCAGTCCGTCCCTTTTCCCGGGAAGCCTCTGAAATTGATGTGTGCTGTGGGCTATTCCTCAAACCAGCTTCCGTCAATTGCCCCAATTATGTCATATCACAGTCGACTGACATAGTTGGAACGAGGGTTATGATGCAGTGCAGGTCCACGATGCACGACACCCGCCGGCGGGGAACGATGAAGGGAGCTTAAGCGCTCATGTCCGTATAGGTGAACGATGAAAAGACAACCTGAAAAGACAACCGTAGGGCTGTTTAAAAATAGGCTGGCTCGGCTCTCGAATCCTTACTTCGAACGTAAGAAAGAAGAATTGTGAGAAAATTAGTCGGTACGAAAAACTTTACGTAAATACGTCAGTGAATAACCTTCCGTCGTCAACTCTTAAGATTGGCTGAATGCATAAATATTTTTTTAGGGAAAAAAACAAAAACTAGAGCAATGAAGAACCGCAACAAACAAAAGCCAACGCCTCTTTTATGGGACAGAAAAAATATATAAAGAACAATTCTAGTCTAGGAGATGAGAAGGGGAGGGGAATGAGGTAAAGGAATAAACCACAGAATCAAAGTGGGGGTCGAAAGATAGTGAAATTTCCGGAATGATTTGAGATAAGGAAATAAGAAGAGAAAAGTGTTATGATCTTAGTGAGAGACCTAAAGTGCCTCAATGGGGCAGGGGGATCCCCAGGAAACAAACAAATCAAGAAAATGAAAGTGATGAAAATGCGAACGCTGAGATCGATATCTAAAATTACGAAATTAGATAGGATTTAAAAAGAGAAAATTAGAATACCTGAAGAAAAGGGAATTTCAACAAAAGAAGCATTTTCATTCGAGGCGAAGAAACAAGAGGGAGATAAAGCGAATGGAAAGAAGAAAGAAAATAACGATTTTTTTTTTTATTTAAGGGGCTATCTGGCGACTGCCGACTTAGGCATAAGTCGCCGTAAAAAACAGCCTAGTTCTAGGCTACTTTAAAAAATTGAACAGGAAACAATAAAAAGAAATAACAATAACAATAACAAAAACAACAACAATTAAATCGGGTTAAATAAAAGGGAGAAGGCCGGCCTCCCCCAAAAAGTCAATAAGTCCACCAGTCAAAGTACACGCACTCGTCCCGAGCACAAGGGACAGGCGGTAGCGACCCCGCCCATCCCGGTACCGGGACAGGTGTCGTGCGCGAAGATCACCCAGACTGGGACATTCGACAAGAATGTGCCGAACAGTCTGGGGGACGACGCAGTCGTTGCAATAGGGCGCAGGCGAGCGCTCCATCAAATAGTGATGCGTCACACGAGTGTGTCCGATTCGGAGACGACAGAAAGCAACCTGAAGCCGCCGCGGCATTGGGGGATAGGTCCATGGGAACAGTCGCGGCGCAATGGCACGCAACTTTAAGTTCCCCTCGACCGTCTCCCATCTTCTTTGCCAAGCAGTCCGAAGAGCTGCCCGTATTCCTGCCATGTAGTCAGTGTGAGGAAGAGCAAAACGCTGGTCCGGTCGCAGAGTCCTCGCGGACTCTTTGGCGCGCTCATTCCCCGCAATTCCTACATGTCCAGGAACCCAGCATAAGACAATCTCGACATCTGCCCGGCTCGCCAAAACCGTGGCGTCACGGATTTCGCGAACCAGGGGATGCGGAGATTCCAATGCCCCGAGAGCACTCAGGGCGCTTTGTGAGTCGCTATAGATCACAATCCGGTCTCCGAACCGGGCACGTCGCGTAATCTCCCGTCCCGAGTGGTGTATTGCCACCAGCTCGGCCGTGAAGACAGACGCAACGCCCGGTAGAGCCCCGCTGACTTCAAACAGAGGGGATACGGCGTGGAAGCCGACCCCCTCTTGGGACTTGGAGCCATCCGTATACACTGGCACGGTACCAGCGTGACACGATGTGTGCTCCAAAAAGGTCGAACGCAATACTCCCGGCGCAGTACAAGCTTTGGGAGCAGAGGCGTGGCGACAAATAGCCAAATGTGGTACCCTCCAGGGTGGCGTCCTGGGCAGAACCAGGGGCACCACCGGCCCGAGAGCTATATCTACCTCTCGAAGGAGTTTCCTGGCCCTAAACCCAAAGGGCTTAGGGTATGACTGGCGTCTCTCGGCGGCATAGGCACCATCGAGATCAGCTGCGGATGCAGTGAGAGCTGTTGGCGACTGAGGGAGGCGCCGGGCTCGCGTGTACAGGCGAGTGATGCACTGCACGCGGGGCAGAGCGAGTGGCATCTCCCCAGCATCGACCAACAGGCTCTCAATGGGGGAAGTGCGGAAGGCACCGGTCGCAAGGCGAAGGCCGGTGTGGTGGATCGAATCCACCTTCCGCAATAAACGCTCGGCTGCGGATGCATAAAACTCGCATCCGTAGTCGAGCTTCGAGCGAACAAAGGATCGAAAAAAAAGTAAGGCGGTAGCCCTATCAGCGCCCCAAGCGCTGAACGTCACGGAACGGAGAATGTCCATGGCGCGGGTACAAAAGACCCTAAGGCTGCGAATATGAGCCTCCCAGGTGAGGCGTCGGTCGAATACAAGACCAAGGAAACGGTGCGACTCAACCACATCCAGGCGCACCCCATTAAGAAACAAATCTGGGTCGGGGTGAAGCCGGGATGGCGGCAGAAGTGCACCACCTTAGTCTTGGCCAAAGAAAACCGAAACCTGTGCGCTTCGGCATAGCGAGAGACGCGGTTCAATGCCTGTTGGAGTCGACGCTCCAGAGTTGGCATCTGGGCAGCGCCAAAAGAGATCGAAAGGTCGTCCACGTAGAGCGTAGCGAGAACATCTTCCGGCAGCACCGAGGTGATGCCGTTGATGCTCAGGGCAAAGAGTGTGACACTAAGGAAACTTCCCTGCGGGACACCCTCTTCCTGCTCCTTTGGGCCGGAGAGGGCTCCCCCCCCCGTACGCGGAATCGACGATCTCGCAAAAATTCAGATATAAACATTGGGAGGCGTCCCCTCGCCCCCATCGTGTGGAGAGTTTCCATGATACCGTACCCTTGGACAACATGGTGCCATCAGTGGAGCGAATAACGAGGAAGCGTTTGAAGCCAGCGGGCTCGAAAACGCCAGGTAACCTCTGAATCAGGGGCCCCGATGTCATCGAGGATCCGCCCTGTGCATTCTTGGTGTTAGTCTTAGTCAGGGGCTCCGCACACGAGGGGGTAGAGGGGCCGGATGTGCCGATCTTGGCTTGGTCGCCTACCAAAGTGGCAGCAGACCCATCCGTCCCCGAGCCCCCGCGGATGGAAAGGAGCCCCGAGTCTTTTTCGTCTTTTTAGTATTTTTCTTTTTAGGAGAGGAGGGCGGGGAATGAACCAGCTTCTCACCTCCGCCGGCAGAAGCCCCCATGCCAGATGGGCCGGCCTCATCCAGGTCCCTCTCCGAAATGGAGAAGGTCCTGGTCGTCGTAGGGGCACCTGTCGGAGGAGATCCCTCCCCTCCTTTTACTGCCTCGGAGCCCTCGGCCGTTTGAGGGGGACCTTGCATAGGGGCGGATTCGGGTTCGGTGCTTGGCGCCGAGCCCGGATTCCCCCCCATGGAAGGCCCTACCATCTGAGGCTGGGTCTCCTCAAGGACCATGTCTATCACAGGAGGGGCCTCCAGTTGGCCATCCCCTCCCAGGACATCGCAGGTCCCCTTGGCAGTGTCGCCAGTCTTGTGTGGGGAGGCACAGTCCTTGACCCCAGCAAGGTTTAAAATTCTTGCCAGCAGGTCTTTTGAGGGAAGCGACCGAAGGGGCCTGGCTTCCCTCTCCCCCCTAAGGGGGTTTGCCCTACCGAGCCGCTTTGATGGGGAGCGGCTGGCTAAGGGCTGCCTGCTGGCTTTCTTGGCAGTCCCCTTGGAAAGAAAAGAGGGGACTGCCGCTGGGAAAAGGGAGGTGCCCGAAAGCACCTCCAGAGAACGGGGTGAGGGGGAGTCCCCTGCACCCGTGGGCGAAGGAGAGGAGTAAGCCTCCTCTCCGGTTAGAGAAATATGGAGGGTCCCCTGTGCAAGCACAGGGGGGGGGACCTCCAATTTTTTGCTGGAGCTGCCCGAGGGCGGCTCCGTCGATGGAACAGGGGAAGTTGAGGGTTGGGTTTGTTTTGTTTTTTTATCATCATTGGGCATGGTGACCCTTTTTTAAACACGGGATGCAATCGCGCACACCTCTCGCAGTAGCCCGCACTGCGAGAGGTGCTTACAAGCCCGACAGATCCAGGCGCCGCCATTTAAGACCACCCCTCCCGCCTGGTGGCCTGGCAGTCCATCGGCATGGCGGCTCCACCTTAGACACGGCGTAAAAATTAATAGATTGTGAAGAGGAGAGGAAAAGGGATGTGAGGAAGGTATGGGTGGGGATGAAGCAGGTAGTTAAAAACCAGCCACCCCAGACCGGAGCTCAGGGGTTAGGGAACATTGTCCCCCACCCCCTCAGCGGGACGGTTGGCTGAAAGGAAGGTCAGCATCTACCCTGTGAAATTAGAGGCTGATCAGAGAAAGTTGTGGGAGAGGTTGTGTGAAAAGAGAGGAAACAAGTGTTTTGAAGGAAGGAAGAGAGGCTAAGCTGGGACCGGACGGGGTGCTGAGTCCCGTCAGCACGGCGGCCAAGATGGCAAATCGCCGCGCCCCTTACGGGGAAGAAAATAACGAAAAGGTTAAATATGACGCAGTTTCACCAAACCTGGTTAATCCTAAATACAAAGGCAGAGAGTAGTTATTAAAAGCAATCGAAGTAATTAAGGAAGAGTGGAGGACCGGTCTCTAAAATCCTAGTCACAATGACACTTGGAACACACCACACCCTCTCCTAGCGAAGGCACAGTCGACCCCCGCAACTTGATTTCCTCAATGTGCTTAAGACCCTAATGATTCCCAAGAAATAAGGGAACGCCTAACCTAATTCAATTATAAATAATGATGGGGTGGGGGGCGCCGCATTCCGGGAACAAAAAACACGGCTAGAACAGCCCCCCCCCCAACCCGACAAAGGAAACTGATTAAAATGAGGAAGAGATGGGGTCGTTTGAAGAAGGGAGCAAAGACCCTCTCAAAGAGATGCGAACAAGGCAAGTTTGAAACACGTTTACAAGGTCATACAGACAAGTTTAAATACTCATCCCAACTTCAAACGAAGTGACAAATGCAAATGTGAAAAAAGGTGCGAGGAAATTAAAAAAAAATCCCGCCGGGTGTTTATATCACTTGGGTTTTACAACCGGAATTTATGACCTCCAAGAAGAGAAAAATGCACACTTTCCATCATAGAAAATAGGCAGTAACCGACAGGGGGACTGGTTACTATTTAAGCTCGTATGCTCATTCTGGTTTATTGGGCACATAACTGGGTGGAAGGCTACTTACCGGAAAAATTTAACTTGCGTCTAAATTTAAGAAATTATCCAGATTTTAAACAAGGTAGGCTGACCAAACTCGCGTGTTTTCACTTATTCTGACTTACGACCTTTAAAACTTCCAATAATTCCCGGACTAACCTTGGAAGGACCTTGGCAATTATATCATTCGAAAGATAATGTAAAACAACATAAGGGTTTCAAATTTTGTTAAAACCAGCCAAATAGTTACAATGTTATCACCGAAACAAAAGAAAAGTAAAGCGGGGACCGACCGACCAACTGACATAGTGAGATATAAGAGTCGCACGCGACTAAGAATAGGTTTCTAGTCATCCATTCCGACACGTATAGTATCCCCAACAATCCAACATCTAAGGTTGTCCGTCCAATAAATTAACAATAGTTTGCCTTGTATGTACCCCCTACTTTATGGAAATATTTCAAGATTTTATCTGTCGACGAAACTAATTTTTAAAAAGAAAATTAGGTTTGATATTAACCTCCCTGACCCACATGATCACTCATTCAATTAATTAAAGCGCGTTTCTAATGGCCTTTTCTCGCGTTAAGGGGCTTATTGGATGCAAAGAAATGGGACTCAGATTATGCCCTGTTCTTTGTTGCCTCTTCATGGAATACTTGGAATCGTAATTATTTCCCAATATTTCACAAATAAAACACATGGGCGGTATATATGATTTATCTTTAACATAAGCTAACAAATTTGATACTTTTTAAACCAACTTCAGCGATAAAATAATTATATCCCCAAATCAAATTTAAATGCGAATCTAATAACCCCAATCCGCTTCCTTAGTGTGATTATTCACTGTAAGATAAATTCCAACTGTCTCCACTTGTGTTTATCGTAAACTCACTCATTCCGATGCTTATAACTATACAATTTTAATCCGGCCATGCGCTACAATAAAAAAATCGGCTGTCCCGATAATGAAATTAATAATATTGACAACATTTTATAATCTCTTCATTCGATTGCAAATTTTAATCTGTGGAAAGGGAACTTCAGTTTCAACCAGTTCATTGGATCTCATTTCTAAGGATGAGTGACTTTTTAGGACGTACCTTTATCACAAAGGACAAGCAGGTCAGCTTTAAGGCGTCCAATTTGTGAACCTCTACATTGCCAAAGGATTTTTTTTTTAATTTAAGGAAAACTCAACAAGGACAAATTTCTACCAGAAAATTTGGGGAAAACAAGAGTTAGTAAAGAAAGTAACGATATTAGAAAAAGTTATAAATGTGGAAGGATGCTAGGGGACAGATGAGGCTTTATCCACTCGGCTAACAATCAGCCTCAAAATGAAAGGTTCACACTAAACTTATAGGTAGCCCGCTTCAAAGTCACTATCATCACCCCTTCCCCCTAGGAAGTGTATTCGGTAAGCATCAAGCACCACACACATTATCATAAGCGCCATAGGTTCTCTGGCTTCCCGAGGACGTTTCTTCCCACTTGTGTGAAAAGTTGCACCGAGGGAACGGGTGTTCCGTATCTTATCTGATGGACCTAAGTTACAGCCCTATTCTCACTCCTCTCCGAGGGCCATTTTTTCCACCAATTATAACCAACCCAGCACATATTTCGCCTTACACTTTTGTCTCCTGACTCTATATCATCGCAATGATATGCACCAATGAGTAAGTGCAAAACAGTGATAAAATTAGAAAAGAAAAACCACCAGCATGAAACAGAAAATGGTTTTGCTAGAGCCATTGGCCCTTCATCGCGATTGGGCGTTCGAGAATATTGTCCATTCAGAATTCATCCCCAGGCCGAAGGCCCTTAGTACGCCTCCTTAGAAACCCCGTCTACAACCCCACGCACCTACTTGCTCGTCACCACCAACTACCCTCTCAAGCTGTCCATTTACATTTATTGATGTCTCCTTCCATACCAAATAAGAACCTCGGGAGAGAGACTCGCTATCCTAGTAGATAAGGCGTTGGATTTCTAACTTCGAGGTGTCGAGTTCAATTCAAGCGAGCGTGGCTACAAAACTTCAGCGCAATCACGATCTGGCCGCCCACTGGCGGATGAGCAATCCCAGCCCCGCGAGGGTAGGGATTACCTCTACATACGTCATCACGCACATAGCCAAGCATTTTTTCCCTTCCCGTCTTCAAAGCACAACATATGCACACTCCCCTCCATTCTATAACCGTGTAGAGACGATGGGAGTACTGATAACCATATGCTAGAGACGTGGAACGAGTGCCTCTCCACCCGAGGTAACAAAGGGGTACACAATACCTCAGGGAAACCGCCCCCTGGTGCTTTCCTTCACCAGAAATCGTCTTTCTGACCTTTATATTTCATATCCATTTCATCATAACCCCGCGAGCTAGGAACGGGTGGCACAACATAGTTCTGTTAGTAAGTACTCTTGCGCAACGTTCTAGTATATTCCACACACAAACCTTTATCAGTCAGCATTGCATTGATCGCGCCCCCGAGACTTTCCTACCATTAATAACACCAACTCACCTTTTCATCCTTTGGTTTCGCTGTCAATAAATGGACATCACCTTCGGATCCCACGTTAAACTAAGCCCTGACTGAGATGTAAGTAAGCATGAGATTGCAAATAGGTAATAATAATACCTAAAAAACAAAAATATCCATCATTCATTTACTCCCTGAGGGATTAACCTTAAGAGTAAATTACATATCGTAATTATTGCTTCTTCTGTCAGTTTGATCATATACTATGTGCATTTTTTATTTCCTCGATTGCCAAAGGAATTAGACGCATCAACCATTTCTTGCTCGCCCAAGTTTTCACACACGCAAATAAAGAAGATTCAATGCCTGGCGGTTCTTTGCGTCTAACAGGTTGATCAAAAAAATTCCCAGTGTCCCCACAGCTATTTGAGTGTTCTCACGCAGTGTGTGAATGGGGATAGGAAACTGGGGGAAGATTGTGAGTGATATGCAAGGTGGTCAACTTTGGTTGCCACCCGCATCCCTTTCCTTACCTTTCAAATTGAAATTTATATATTTTCTTAATTCCATCATTGAGGGTCAAAATAATCCGAAATTAAGGCCTCATCTATTTATAATCTTACCCTTCTTAATAATTTGTTTTTTTTCCTCAGCAACGGACAAACACGCTTTCGTGAGTAGTTCTTCTATAAACAATTTTAACTCGGGGCATTCACACGTAATATCGTCATTAACATGTTTAGTTCCGATTTCGAAATTGTCTACGAATCTTGAATCCTAGCGAAGCCTAAGAGGAAGAAATATCAATGTAACGGGTGCAGGAAATGCATGCAAACAAGAGCTTTCGAAAAACGAGAAATGACAAAAGATTGCGCAAAAAACACTTCGCATAGTTTTGAATTTCTTAACTGTTTGACAGTAGTCAACTGCAGCAACAATCAGCATTATCAGCACTAAATTTCGATATATTATATATCCCTTTGCCTAAATAATATAGGAGTGTAAATTGTACAAACGACATTAACCTTATAAGAACCAAGATTTGATTTTTTCGAGCACACCATGCAGTCGGTATCCTCTAGGAAAGATTTATTCATGCAGGGAATATGATGACCATGGCGTGTATAAGAAATGCACGAAAAAACAACGGAAGAGTAAAAGTAAAGTAGTTCCACTTCACGAACTATGCACACAAGTTTCACAACCGAACATCTAATGGGAGGAGCTCCCCATTCCCTCTCAGTGCACCCCTTGTAATGATAACGCCCAACAATCTCATACATTGAACATTCTCTAGCGTTAAAAGAATGCTACATCATATAACTAAAGAACAGATGTAGAATTTTAGTTCTAGTAATTGACGGCTTGCAAGGAAATCAAGACATTGGGAGTCGTTTATGAAGAACTATTTAAATCTTGAATATACGTAGGTCATTCCTATGCGACTTCACACATTCTCGATGTGGATTGGTGCACGCTATTCGAACATCGAGCCAGTTGAAAATACCGTTATGTGGTGACTTGACAAACGGTATCTTAATGACCGAGCAAACGCGAGTTGAAAAGACAATGCGAGAGAAACAGTGTAATCTATAATGGTTTCACGTTACATAATTGAAGCGGGACAGTGAGCAGGCCAAATAAAGTGACCATAAAGACGAATCAAAGCCAAAGAATTAATTTTTCGAAACGAATAAAGCGATGTTCGTTCTCTTTATTTAAGCCGATTTAATTTTGTTTCAGATTTTTACTCTTCGGTTGGTACGCGAACAGTCGACGAATTCTGTTTATTAGCAGCTGAATGTTAAATATCGGGATATTATAAAGTGGTGAATAGGTAAGAGTATAAGACAATAGGTAGAAATTAGTGTAAAAAGGAGAATAAGTGATGTTAATGATATGGATGAAGAGAGAGGGCGATAATGAACAATGATATGGATGATGGTGATATAACAGGTTGCCCGGCAATCGCTATATTTTACTTTACTTATTCGTTTGTTTCTTTTAAACATAAGAGCCTTTGTTTTCATAGATCTTTATACGTAGTTAATTATGTTGTAGGTAGTTTTTTTGCGTGAAAGCCTTTGTTTTCTTGATTTATTCTTTAAAGTATTCTTCTTTTTTCATTTTCAGGATTTTTGTTTGTTATTTTACGGTTGCATTCTCGTGCTTTGGTTTTTCTCTATTTTTAGCACATATATGTTTTTACTCGTTTGTTTTTCTACTTTTAATTTATTATTTTAAATTATTACTAAATTATTTTCTTAACTTTTATCTCCTCTTTTGGAATCTTAACTCTATTATTACTTAACTGTATACTGGTACTATCTCCTCTCATATTGTCTTCCTAGGAACGCATGTTCCTGCGCCGAGGGGAGGCGGGCCTACCCCCCCGACGCCGGAGCATGCTTCTTGTCCTCTTGCTTTTTCTCATTATTTTTTATAGTTATTTGTTAGTTACATATTATTTATTGTTATTTATTTTCTAATATAGCCTAGTATTGGGCAGTGCGGAGTACGGCGACTTATGCCCAAGGAGGCAGTCGCCAGATGAGCTCTTAAAAAAAAAAAATCCTTTCACATTCGGTGTCTAATTTTGTTCAGTAGATCGTTCGGGAGTTTTTATTCCAATTTGAACGGGACGAACGTTCACAAAATAAAAACCAGCGCCATAAATGCAAATGATTAAGAGCTCGCAAAGTACCCCATGCGACACAATTGTGTTAAAAAAAAGAAGATTCCGTGCGTTGTCATTATTTATGAAGACCTTTAAGAAAAATGTCCCCGTAAATAAAGATGAAAGCACTCGGAATTTTTCCTTTTTCATTGTTATTGTTTTTACGTGTTAATATTTTACCCTTCTGTTTCGAGATTGTGATAGTATACTTAAGCCCAACCTAAGAGAAATATTACGTTTCTATGAATAAATAAAATTATGCAATGGGAAGGGGGAAAAAAGTTCAAGAAATTGAGTGAAAACAAAATTCAAGCAATTTCAAGCTTATGTAAATAATGATGGAATACAAATAAAGTCTTGCACCGTAACCAGATAGATTTATTTTAAGAGCTCATCTGGCGACTGCCTACTTGGGCATTAGTCGCCCTATTAAAAAGTGCCTAGTACTAGACTACTTTAAAATCGAATGCAATAACACACAAAAAAACAACCCCAAAAAGGATAAAGAAAACGAGTAGTAAGCAAGCTCTTGCGTCGGGGGAGGTCCCCCCGGCGCAGGAACGTGCGACCTATAAGGAAAAAAAAAACAAACAAAAAAACCCTCGTTAAATAATAGGGAGAAAGCCGGTCTCCCCTCAAAAGTCAACAAGTCAATGTGCACGCACTCGTCCTGAGTACAAGGGACAAGCGGAAGCGACCCCGCCCATCCGGTACCGAGACAGGTAACGTGCGCGAAGAAGATCATCCACCCTGGGACATTCAACAAGAACGTGCCGAACAGTCTGGAGGACGATGCAGTCGTCACAATAGGGCGCGGGCGAGCGCTCTATCAAATAGCGATGCGTCACACGAGTGTGTCCGATTCGGAGAAGACGGAAAGCAACCTGAAGCCGTCGCGGAATTGGGGAATAGGTCCATGGGAACAGTCGCGGCGCAATGGAACGCAACTTAAAAGTTCCCTTCGACCGTCTCCCATCTTCTTTGCCAAGCAGACCGAAGAGCTGCCCGTATTCCTGCCATGTAGTCGGTGTGAGTAAGAGCGAAACGCTGGTCAGGTCACCCAGGCCTCGGTAACTCTTTGGCGCCCTCATTCCCCGCCATTCCTACATGTCCAGGAACCCAGCAGAAGATAATCTCGACATCCGCCCGGCTCCCCAAAACCGTGGCGTCATAGATAACGCGAACCAGGGAATGCGGAGATTCCAATGCCCCGAGAGCACTCAGGGAGCTATGTGAGTAGCTATAGATCAAAATCTGGTCTACGAACCGTGCACGTCGCGTGATCTCCCGTACCAAGGGGTGTATTGCCTCCAGCTCGGCCGTGAAGACAGACGCAGCGCCTGGCAGAGCCCCGCTGATTTCAAACAGAGGGGATACGGCGTGGAAGCCGACACCTTCTTGAGACTTAGAGCCATCCGTATACACTGGCACGGTTCCAGCGTGACACGGTGTGCTCCAAATGGGTCGAACGCAATACTCCTGGCGCTGTACAAGCTTTGGAAGCAGAGCCGTGGCGACAAATAACCAAATGTGGTACCGTCCAGGGTGGCGTCCTGGGCATCCGAAGAGCAAAAAGATAGATCGAGGCAGGAAAAGGAAGCGGTTCTGGGGCAGTGATGCGTAAACTCATCCAAATTTAGGACACCTATCTCAAGCTCTTCGATCAGATCGGCAAGGACTTATCCCCTGGGATTTATTGAGTAGTCTCACCAGAGAGGATGTCTGCCGTTGAGATCTCCAAGCAAGAGAAAGGGCCTCATCAACCGTGCCACGACGCGGCGTAAGTCCCCCACGTCGAAGTCAGCTGACGGTGGAATGTACGCAGAAATAATAGTATACCTCCTATCCAGGTGAAGCTGCACAGTCACTGCCTGAAAGGAGGTATCTAAAGTGAAAAGAAGAACGGAGACATCATGCCGGGTGTAAACCGCGCATCCCCCAGAGCCTGACCCCCATCTCGTGGTGGTGGGGTCGCAAAACTCTTATACCCCGGGAGGGCGGGCAGGGAGCAGGCGCCTCCGCAGCTCCTCCCATTGAAGGAATATGCCCTCCAGGCCTAGCTCGGAGGAAACGCGGGGGCCCTCCTCGAGCAGAAGACCCTCATGGGAATGGCCGTTCGTTTCCCGGAGGCAGAGCATCAGGCGCTGTTGGTCTGACAATGCGCTGAAGGGGCTGTCGCCTTCGAGGACTTATTGGGGGAGGTTGGGTTCGCCATGTGAGTATTTTCCTCCCCCAGCCTCGAAACCTTAGGCGGGCGTTGCGGCTTCGGAGGCGGGGGGCTCTCTTTTCGAGGATCCACCGTCTCTGAGCCACTCAGCCCACCACTAGGCGTGGGCGAAGGAGCCGAAGCTCGTTTGTTGCTGTTCTCATTTCGGGGGACAGCTTTAGGAACCGCGGAAGATGGCCTTGCGACAAACTTCAGGGGTGATGCCTCCTGTGAGGAACGACTCGGTGGAGTCGCGTGGCCGTTTCGTCTTAGGGGAAATAGTCACGCTGGGGAAAAGAGGAGGGGGGGCTGGTTGTGAACCCTTTGTGCCGCCATCCTTACCAGGGAAGCGCAAGGGTTGACTAGAACCCGCAGAAGGGCTCCGAATGGGCGCGGAAACAACCGTGCTCATTGGCCTGGATGGGCCAGGAGCAGAGGGTGTCTTTCTAACTATTGAGGCGTAAGACGTCCCAGGCAGAGCAGGGCGCGCCAGGACCAGGTCCTTAGCCTCACGAAATTAGACGATTCTGGGCCTGAACGGCCAGGATTTCTTTCTCAAGTAGATATGCACCACATTGCTTCGAAGAAGAGGGGTGCAGCTCTCCGCAATTGACACACACGAGTTGGACTTATCGTGTGGGGCTTGGAGCAGTTTACACATAGTTCGGGTGACCCCGACTTGCCAACATGCTGCCATCAGTGAAGCGAATAACTAAGAGGGCGGGGAATGAACCCGCTCCTCCCCTCCGCCGGCAGGAGCCCCCATGCCAGATGGACCAGCCTCAGCAAGGTCCTTCTCCGAGATAAAAGAAGGTCCTGGCAGTCGCAGGGGTACCGGTCGGAGGAGATCCCTCCCCTCCTTGTACTGCCTTGGAAACCCTAGCCGTTTGAGAAGGACCTTGCATAGAGGCGGACTCGAGTTCGGTGCCTGGTGCCGAACCTGGATTCACTCCCATGGAATGCCCTACCGTCTGACGCTGGGTTGCCTCAAGGACCATGTCTATCTCGGGGGGGGGGGGCAGTTCCCCCCCCAGGACATCACAGGTCCTACTGGCAGCAGTGTCTTTAGTCTTGTCTTGGGAGCACAGGCCTTGACCCCGGCAAGGTTTAATATTCTTGCCAGCAAATCTGCTGAGGGAAGCGACCGAAGGGGCCTGCCTTCCCTCTTCTCCCTAAGGGGGTTTGCCCTACCGATAGGCTTCAATGGGGAGCGGTCCACTATGGGCTGCCTGCTGGCTTTCTTGGCAGTCCCTTTGGAAAGTAAAGGGGAGACTGCCGCTGGAAAGAGGGAGGTGCCCGAAGGCATCTCCAGACAAGGAGGTGAGGGGGAGTCCCCTGCGCAAGCATAGGGAAGGCGCCTCTATTTTTTCTGTGGAGCTGCCCGAGGGCGGTTCCGACGATGGAAAAGGGGAAATTGAGGGGAGATTTTTTACTTTTTCATCATTGGGCATGGTGATCCTATTTTTTTTACGGGAAGTAATCTCTCATCACCCCTCGCAGTAGCCCACCCTGCAAGAGGGGCGTACAGTCCTGGCAGAGCCAGGTGTCGCCATTCAAGACCACCCCTCCCGCCTGGTGGACTGACAGTCCCTCAGCATGGTGGATCCACCTTGGACACGGCGTAAAATTGATAGAGTGAGAAGAGAAAAGGAAAAGGGATGTGCGGAATGTATGGGTGGGGATGAAGCAGGTTGTTAAAAACCCAACATCCCAAACCGGAGCTCTGTGGTTAGGGAACATTGTCCCCTCCCCCCGCCAGCCCCGATCTGGGATAGTTGGCTGAGAAGAAGGTCAGCATCTACCCTGAGAAAAAAAGAGGCCAACCAGAGAAAGTTGTGGGAGAGGTTGTAGGGGAGAAATACAGACGGATCTGAAAGGAGGAAAAGAGGCTAAGCTGGGGTCTGACGGGGTGCTGAGACCCGTCAGCACGGCAGCCAAGAAGGCAAATCGCCGCGCCCCTTACGGGGACAATTTACCCGAGTTGTAAAGACAAACTAGTTTAATGAAAAAATGGCTCCGTAGTCTGTTTGACACTTCACCAATTAGAAATTCGTTACAGTTTGTTATTCTATACTTTGTTTACTGGGAGGAGGGGGGGGGGGGAACGCTATCTACGGATGCAAAGAAAACTCATACTCGCAGTAATAAATATTTAGAGTTCGCCGTGCCAAGATTCAAATCACACGACCCGTCATGAGACGCGTAGCCTAGCCTATTAGAAGGGCAAAAACGCAGTTGGCAAGCGAACGTAAACGAACCGCTTATTTTGGGAAGGCCTACTGACGGGTTTTCCCACTTGGGCTTCAACGAATAAGCGCGTCTTCGTTCTTCGAAAGAGACATAATTTGCCCTATAGTCAAGCAAGAAGGCAAACAAAGCAAGCATTTAACACTAAAGTGCAGGCCCATCGGTGTGTGGACACGCCCTGGCGTCTACCAACCACTGCCCCACCCCCCACACTGCCTTTTGAGGCGAAGGCTAGAGAAAAGATACCTCGATCACAAACCAGGATCGGGAGTACCTAAAGGCGAGCATCAACAGACCGGTATCTCGGCAGCTCCCTGCATCCGAGGATGAAACCTGGTCGTCTCGAGCCTCTCCTGCCACCAGGGTCCTTCTCCCCCCGGACAAGATACGGGTCCGAAGACTGCACACATTCCTACCCGATTAAACCTAGTGCAGGTTGATGCCCTCACGAGGGCATCCGTTATCATCGATCTCGATGGACTTCCCAAAGCTAAAAGAAAGAGTATGTCAAATGATAAAGAAGCAAATATGTAATAATCCAAGGACATGAAGCTTTCCTATATTAGATCAATGGGCTCCTCATTATGGAGCCTAGCGTTTATTCAATGTTCCCCCGTTTACATTTATACCAAAAAAAGGCCCCATGATTCAATACCATAAATCTTTAATATTATAACCAGTGTATCTGTGCCGTCAAAAATGAGTACAACTTTTAATTATTATCGACTTGGTAATACTAAAAGGATAGATTAATTGCATTTTAGAAATTTACTCAGTAAAATGAAATTCACTTTTTCACTTGCAAGTTGATTTTACAAAAGTTACAGAAACAACTTTGAAGTGGAACGTCTCATTATTGTATTTAATTAGAAAGTTTCCCGACAATGGGAAAGTTGGACATAGGGCAGTGGATTTGAAAACTACTGCTTACGAGGATTTGGCACTACATTTTTCCAAAAAGCTCGAGTTAATTTTATTATGAATAAAAAAGGGGTGTTGACCGAAAGGGCAAATTTTTAACACCGAAAAATAAACGAGCAGCGCAACAAAAACATGAACAAATAGCAAGGTCAGAGGTCTTCTCGAACAAAACATTATAAAGTCAAGATTTAACGATAGTTTAAAAAAACTAATGACATAGCCTCGATGAAATTAGAGGAGATGAACCTATGTTAGAGGAACATAGCCCGACCACCCAAAATGAGATAATTGGGGCGCTAAAAATAGGGTGATCTTGAAACCTAGATCCACCTCGCAACGAAGGCTGACCCCTTTGCGGATAGCACTGTAGATGACAAGGAGAAAAACAGGGTAGAGAGCTAGGTCTAAAGAGGAGCTTTTCAAATTTGCGAGCGAACAAGTTTCGTAGAGAGCTTCTGAAAATCCAAGGTACGAACATAAATTGTGTTCCTAGCTCGGAAAGCACATGGGCGGCAAATAGAACATTTTCAAGCTTTATTCCGATTAAGGAAAAAGATGGATAAATAGAAAATAACCCAAAATATTGTTCACCCTGAACGAGGGGGTATCGTGCAAATCACACAAATTCCTTTCTAAAATCTGAAGGCTAATGAACAATTATAAAATCAAATATTTTTCGAGTGCTTAAGGGTCTAATTTCAATTATTCATCGAAACTTACAATAGTTAAATAGATTAAAAGTAAAGCAAGAAATTATCTCGGATATTTCTTAGTTGCTTTCTTGATCATTATAATTCAAATCTCGTGTTACGTGTTAGTGCTGCTGCAAATTTCCTGCAGCACTTCGAATATACGATTTACCACCCTTTATAAGGAGTTGTGTACACTATGATTATACGTAGGTACCTGAATTAGGGCCCCGGCGAAACGGGAATTGCCCGTGCTCGTTAAACTCGAGTAATGAGAGCACGGCCAGTCAACCACATAGTTGAAATGAGGCTGGGAGGTAGTGTTGCTGAAAAACTCTCTTCGAATTCCAATTTCAAGGTCTTTAGAAAAGAAAGGAACAATGCGTTTGGCGAGAAAATTCGTGACTTGTACACGAACGAATCGTTGTTATTTTAGAAACAATCACACCCAGCATACTCTACTGAACTAGATCCAAATCGGGCCACCGTATCACCGCTTGGATATCTCTGGGTATAGATTAAAACTCGCGTCGAAACCTGCTGTGATAACATTAAAAAGTGAAACCAGATTCGTTTTAGGGTTAAATTCTTCCAATTTATTCGAAGGCAGATCCACACAAGTCAGACAAAAATATAATCTGGCAAACAGGCTGACTTGATTAGAAGACAAACAATGGCAGTCCGCAAAGGCATAGTAATTCCTCCTACCCATGGAGAAGAAATAATTATGATAACAGACAATGAGACAAAAAAAAACCCACATTAAATGCATCAAGACTAATGGGAGCAAGCAGGCAGAGTGCGGGGCTTACCAACATCAGTCAGCCTATTCAAATAAAGCTAAAGCTTAAAAGAAACATTAAAACGTGTACGAGCGAAATTTGTACTGTTTTAAATTTCCATGTACAATTTGTGCTGCATTAACTGCCAAAGAACGTGTATGTGTCAGAGAGGAAAAATACGACAAACAAAGAAGGCATCTTTGAATTTGAAAACTGAAAACGAAAAGCAATGATACAGTCTCATTGGAGAGAAGGAACGAAGAAAGACTGGCGACAAGAAGTGAAAATTTGTACAAGATACAAAATCATGAGGAACCACAAAAAAAAAAGTGCCGAGGGTAGCGGTTTGGGCAACTCGTGGCTTCGCCGAGCTTGCACTTACTTCGCTACTAAGATTAAAATTTAAAATCTAAAAAAAGCAGCCATGGTTAATTTTTTATAAATTTTCTGAACTTCGCCAATTATAATAATTTTAAAAAGGAACTCGAAACTAAATTTCCCCCCTTTCAAAATATCACGTTGCTAAAATATAGTTATAGAAGATATATAAAAATAAATTTTCTGAACTTCACCATTTGTAATTCTTTGGGTTTTAAAAAATTCACAAATTTTTGATACTTCTATTTATTTCTGAACTTCACCATTTTGTTTTTTTGATATTATAAAAGAATTATTACCAAACTAAGATGAAATTATTATTCAAAATGTACTCAAAAAAATCCCCTTCTTAAATTATAGAGTTTGTGATGATATGTATGTATATGCGCACAGTAAAAACTCTTCGAGGAAACAAGAAACCCAAAGTTCAAAGCACTTTCGTTTATTAAAATATTTAAGGTAAGAAGAGGGAGGTAGAAATAATTTAAAATATGCTAATTTTATGTCACTGGTGTCTCTCAACAAGAGTTTTATTCTACAAGAAATATATTGAAAGCACAATATATACCAACTTGGTAAATCACTAAAAAAATTATGTCAATATTCGGCAGTGCTTACTTACGTTTGCAAGCAACTCTTCTCAAAATGAAATACCTACACGAAGAATAAATTAAGAAACCGACTGACTGATACCCACTTAGATGACATTTTGCATCTGGCCTCTTCCGGCGTGACATTAGACTAGCGAAAAACAACATTAAATACTGTCAGACAAAGCGAGAAGTGAGGGTAGATAATTAACTTATGCTCAGTAGAGACAATATTGCTTAAATATATAAATTTAATACAATATTACTGTATTATTACCTCTATAAACAATGGGGATAGATGTGGCCCGTCATCCGTCAACAGACATGGGTCTTGGCCCTTATGCAGAAGGAGGTTACCGGCCCCTGGCTAAGGGTGCCCGAGACCCGGTAGTGTGTCCATCTTTCCAGAAACTAACCAACCTTCATAATTAAGAGAGATCCCTGCAGATGGTAAGTGCAGTGTGGTCCTTCGTGAATCTCTGATATCCCCTATTAAATTTGTTGAGTGCGGGATTTAAGACGCCCCTCTTAAACCTATAGCCAGATTGGAGTAAACTCCAAAGAGAGTTGGATTGAGAAACGGGATAACAGCGATTAAAGAAATAAACTATTTTTTTTGGCAAATAACGAGAAGCATAACCAAGGCTGATAAAAATAATAATAACGTAAACAAACTTAGGTTTCTCGGAAGGTTTTGGAAAAGAGGTTCAGAAGTTTATAAAGTAAAAATGTTCCGCGAAAAAGACAGGTTTCAGTTGTAAAATAGGATTCGTAGCATATTCCAAATTGTATGACTATACTTATAAGTCAATCGACTCGTATCCGCACATCTCCCAACACTTCAAGAGTGAATTATCTTAAACTGGATTCTATAGCACAGAATTCATAAGGTGGATAGATTTTGCAATGTGTTGTTTATAATCAAATGAACCGAAGTCGCAAGACAGATTCCCCAAGTAAATTAGGTATTTATTATTGGCAAAAACAACACACCGAATTTGATGTTGAGGGCACCTCTAGCTTGCTTGTTTTTATTTCTTTGCAGCTTTTATACGATATTGTTGGTTAACAATTCTTGCTTTTTTTATATATAATTTCTACATTTATATATATTTTATTCAAAAAGTAGTGATCATATCTAGTTGACGAGGGAGGGAAATAATCGGAAGCTCCTGCATCTCGTAGTTCTAGGATGTGGACCCATCTGCCGATAGCTATAAGCTCCCCCTTGCATTGGTGACCTCAAGCGTTGCTCGCAGACGACGCCCAGCTTTTCTTAGTTGGTAGAGAAGCGAAAGCACGCGACTTTGAAGGGCACCATATAAAAAATGAGCATTAGTAGTCATCTGGAGTTTAGTTAAAAAGGCGAAAACTAACTGAGGTATCTGTGATAGTATGTTTTTGCAACTAAGTTCGTAAAAAATCTTGTGGTTTGGCGGAGTAAAAGTCCAGAAGATAGAGTCAAAGTAGTCAGGGAGGATCAAAATTATTTATTTTCTTGAATTTAAAAGGGAATAGGTAAGAAGGCAAAGAAAACACCTAATAACGAAGGATTTTTCAATTGAAAAAGATGCGACTATCGAGAGCATTTCACTTAATATGTAAAAAAAAAATGCATGGGATTTTTTACAAATAATTTTACCGGCTGCCAACCATCGAACAGTCACCGACGATGGAGCGAGAAGAAATCTTAAAATTTCTCCTTTTATTTTAAAATACCAAAACAAAGACTAACAAAACCCCCCAAAATTAGAAAAAATATATAAACACACTCAGACCCTCTCCCCCGCCCTCCAAGCAAGCGGCCAAACAGTTTTCTTTTTTTTAAGAGTTCACCTGGCGACTGCCTCATTGGGCCTAAGTCGCTGTACTTGCCACTGCCTAGTACTAGGCTACTAACAGAATCGGAAAGCGAACGTAATGGGAAGAGAGAAAGGGTGTCAATACTGAGACTGGGAAAATGCATTATAACACTCCATGAATAGGCATGCAAATTATAAACTTAAACCTTTAATGGCGCAGATAAAGAAAATTTGCTACTAGTTTTTATCGCCGATCTGCACTCACTTAAGGTGTCTTTTTATCTCCCAATTGGAACCTACTAATTAACGTGGAATTAGAACCACAGGACAGATTAAGAAGAATAGTGAAAATGGTTAAGGTGACAAAGCGCTCGAAAGTTCGAACTTAATCACCTCTATGGGAATCAAATGGTTTTATATGGCGCCCCTCAAGACCTTTAGCCTTCGAAGGGCGATCGTCCATCAACTAGAAAATTGCCTAGTCCGGCGCATGAAAGCGCCGGAGGAGAAGAGGAGCGTATGCCAAGAGGCAGACCATTCCACAGCTTAGGGGCAACTACAGAGAAGGCATGATCACTCATGAGGCAGAGACGAGTGTGAGGAACCGAAAGCAGGAGGGAACTTCCCAAGCGAAGGGCTCTATGTTGTATGAATAGCCATTATAGAAGGGCAGGTAAGTGAGAATTGCGGTGTTTAGGATTTTAAATGTGACGAGGAGGATTCAAAAGTAATTCGAAATTCAATTGGCAGTCAATGCAGTTCGCGGAGCAGGGGTGTGGCACGAGAGAACCGTCCTCGACGGAGGAGAACTCTGCGTGTTGAGGAGGACTAATTGTATGTGGAGAAAGAACCTCATGCCAGGAAGGTAGAGTATGCAATTCGAAAATAAACACCTCCCAGAAAGAGATGTATGGTGCTCCCAGGCCAACATCAACTTAGAATTCTATGAGCCATACCACTGAACCTTCATACAAGAAAAAATATATAAAACACAATGTAGAGTCAGGCCTTAAAATAATAGGATCGTTAGGCTTTTTCAATATCCAGAAAGCAAATATAACTACTATGAATCCCCAAGAATCAAATCCAGCCACAAATAAATTCAAGAAAAAAAATAATGTTTCTTTTGTATGGCGCCTATCAAGGCCATGGGACTTTACAAAGGGTCTGTTTATCAATTATGAAAAAAATTAAGATATTCGTCAAGGTCCGCTTGAAGGCACCAAGAGGAGGGGGAAGGGTAACAGCAGGCAGAGCATTCCACATTTGAGGAATAAATATCGAGAAAGCGAAATCACCTGTGCAACACAGATGACTACAAAGAATAATCAACATATCATAACAATTTGAATTTTTTTTAAATGATTTAAAATTCGTTTTCGCAGTTAACGCCTGACTTAGGGGAATAAAAATGAATATCCCCGTCTACAAATATGAGGGAGATAGGGGGATAAGACGCCAAGAGCAAACCCTGAAATATTTGGTGATTTATCCAACATTGGCCTCATTTCTCCCCGGAAATTAGCTAAATTGCGACTCCGTGGCAAACGTTTGAACAACCAAGAATTGAGGACAGGGCACTTGCCTCGAAACCTATGGGATGAATACTTCCCATAAAACCTTAGGTGAAAAGTTTCTTTCTGTTCAAGAAAAACTATATTTTCGGCGTTATCGAAATTCCAACCGCCACCAAATTGCGCCACAAAGCCAAGTGGTACGAGGGCGCGACTATCAACATAGGGTGGAGATCCCAAAGCATCATGCGGCACTATTTGCGTGCTAAATAAATAACCAACTAATTAGGAAGATCATCATTTCTGAACAATTTGCTGAGCAAATTTCCTCCACCACAACTAACGCAATCGCAATCAATTTGTTTATAACCAATCATGTCCAAATATAAGAGGTAACCATCATATTTATTTGAAGACTATATAGAGATGTACGAATTACCTGACTGAATTATGCACGTTTCACAAGGAATATTTCCATGAAGTTTAATTATTCTTTGCAATTAGGAAACGAGTGGCTTCTGCCGATGAGCCACAACAAAATGAAGATGGTTAGCAAACGTAATAAAATAATATAAATTTTACTCGTTAAAGTGAAAATCAGTGAGGTTCAAACCTATAACGTCGAGCGCTCTTCATGCCACTGTGGTAACCATAGCCAATATATATATATATATATATATATATATATATATATATATATATATATATATATATATATATATATATATATATATATATATATCACATTCTACTGATCAAATGAATGGAACAACAAAAACAGTAGGGGAGGAGTTCCGCATCCAGGTGCAATCAAGTTTCCAAATTAAGAGAAAATAATGGGCCAGAGAATACCTTTTATGACTCGAATCTCAAAGGGGCAAAACAAAGTAACTTTTATATATATTTATTTTTAACTTGATTTGCATAGGAAGTTTGACGTTCCTTCGTGCAAAGGCTTCGCAGTAAACACCGAGCCTCATAAAAGAATTAGCGCAGTCGAAGGGACAGGTGTGGACGCAGGGCACTTAGAACGGATTCAAATGGTGGGCAATCGGTTCTCAAGGTTTGTTTTGGGCTCAATCCTCGCAAAACCAGGCACTAAAGTGGTCTTCCTAAATTTATCTCTTAAGGATTTAACCGCACCCAGACATCGTGTGAAAATTGTACAAAAAAAAAATTGCCTCTGATACATGGAAAGAATTACTAACTGGAGAAAGAACGAGGGGTTGAAAATAAAAATGCAGAGAAAGAGAATTATAATATATGTCGCTATATAAGCATTGTAGCATAATCTGATAAACTGAGCATTTAAGAGATGACACAAACATCAGCGCCCGTAATGTGGTGGTTAGGCCATCGATTGGTGTTGGGTTGTTAGGTTGAACTTACTCTGGCCACCGGGGTACAGATAGATCTTACACACATCCAATCACAACACCGTTGTCTTTACTGCAAGGTCTTCACAACATAACATACACACCTGATTCTCTGTTCCGGAACACTGCCAATGCAGTACTAATATTCACTATGAGGGTACCTATAGCCACATATCCAGAGGTGGAGTACTAGTGTCTGGGGTGGCTTGCTTAAGTCACTTATGCTAGAAAAAGAGAAAGAACAAGAAAAAGTGAAGACGAAAAAGAACAGAACAAGATCTCCCGTACCGAGTGGTGTATTGCCGTGAAGACATACGCAGCGCCTGGCAGAGCCACGCTGACTTCAAACAGAGGGGATAAGGCGTGGAGGCCGACCCCTCTTGGAACTTGGAGCCATCCGTATACACTGGCACGGTTCCAGCGTGACACGACGTGTGCTCCAAAAAGGTCGAACGCAATACTCCCGGCGCTGTACAAGATTTGGGAGCAGAGGCGTGGCGACAAATAGCCAAATGTGGTACCCTCTAGGGTGAAGTCCTGGGCAGAACCAAGGGCGCCACCGGCTCGAGAGCTATACCTAGCTCTCGAAGGAGTTTTCTATCACTAAACCAAAAGGGCTTAGGGTATGACTGGCGTCTGTCGGCGGCATAGGTACCGTCGAAATCAGCTGCCAATGCAGTGAGAGCTGTTGGCGACTGAGGGAGGCGCCGGGCTCGCGCGTACAGGCACTGTGCACGGCGAAGAGCGAGTGGCATCTCCCCAGCATTGCACGCTCGGCTGCGGATGTATAAAACTCGCATCCGTAGTCGAGCTTCGAACGAACAAAGGATCGATAAAAAAGTAAAACAAGCCCTATCAGCGCTGAACGTCACGGAACGGAGAATATCCATGGCGCGGGTACAAGAGACCTTAAGGCTGCGAATATGCGCCTCCCAGGTGAGGCGTCGGTCAAATACAAGACCAAGGAAACGGTGCGATTCAACCACTTCCAGGCGTACCGTATTAAGAAACAAGTCTGGGTCAGAGTAGAGCCGTGGATGGCGGCACAAGTGCATCACCTTAGTCTTGGCCAGGAGAAAACCGAAGCCTATGCGCTTCAGCATAGCTAGAGACGCGGTTCAATGCGTGTTGGAGTCGACGCTCCAGAGTTGGCATCTGGGCCGTCGCAAAAGACATCGTAAGGTCGTCCACGTAGAGCGTAGCAAGAACATCTTCCGGCAGCACCGATGTGATGCCGTTGATGCTCAGGGCAAAAAGTGTGGCACTGAGGACACTTCCCTGCGGGACACCCTCTTCCTGCTCCATTGGGCAGGAGAAGGCTCCCCCCACCCGTACGCGCAATCGACGATCTCGCAAAAATTCAGATATAAACATTGGGAGGTGTCCCCTAGCCCACATCGTGTAGAGTCTCCATGATACCGTATCACCATGAGGTATCATAGGCCTTCTCCCGATCGAAAAACACCGTGGCGTAGTGCTGTCTACGAAGGAAAGCCTCGCAGACGGCATTTTCCAGTCGGAGGAGAGCATCCGACGTGGAGTAGAACTTGAGGAAGCCGCACTGTGCAGAAGACAGATGGCCTCCGCTGTCCAGAAAAAAAAGGCTAATCTAACGTTTACCAATTTCTCCATCAACTTGCACACGTAAGAGGTTAGAGAGATTGGGCGGAAATCGGTCGGAGTAGCGTGATCTCTCGCCGGTTTGCCAAAGGCGAGCACAGTAGCGATTCGCCAGGAGTCTGGGAGGTTACCCTACCCAGATCCTGTTGAACAAATCTAAGAGAAAAGCCATGCCTCGCGCACCCAGGTGTCGAAGCATGGCGTACGGGACATTGTCTGGACCATGAGCGGTATTTCCGCACGAAGCAAGAGCGGAACGCAACTCATTCAGAGTAAACATGTCGTTGAAGGGTTCTCCGCCTCTGGAGGTAAAGCCCAGTCAGCGGCCTTCCGCAGAGCAGCATCCCGGCCAGAGAATGCGGAGAAAGCGGTCGAGAAGGATTCTGCCACGGACGCGGGATCCGAGATCGCGGTCCCATTCTCCTGGAGAACGGGAGGGAGGTCTGCGAAAACTTGCCCCGAATCCTTTTGACTCGCCTCCACACCTCTGCTAGAGGGGTTTCCTGTTAAGTGAAGACACGTATGCCACGCCAAGAAGAGCGGCGGGCGTGCTTCGAAATATACCGGAACCTAGCCCTAGCCCGACGAAATTAACCGACAGTCAAATCGTTCGGGAGGCAGTAATAGCGCATATAGGCATAACTCTTCTGTTTGAGGGCCGTCTCACACTCGGAAGTGGTC
The DNA here is from genome assembly GCA_963969495.1 of Ceratothoa steindachneri. Taxonomy (NCBI): domain Eukaryota; kingdom Metazoa; phylum Arthropoda; class Malacostraca; order Isopoda; family Cymothoidae; genus Ceratothoa; species Ceratothoa steindachneri. The sequence goes on from OZ018326.1 coordinate 137,896,518, forward strand.
GGCGTGCAAAACGGCCAGACGTTCTGGGAATAGTAGTCAGGCCCGTGGCGAGGAGGTTGCCGGAGAAGAACTCAACGGCCTCATCTACCAACCTAAACTCCTCGACTGATACAGAGTTCAGTCAATTCCTGAAATGCAGGCCACCGCACCAGCGCCAAGCACCATCGAGGTGGGCTCTCAAGCGGCAGCGGACCAGAAAATGATATTTGAATGGGAAAGTGATCACTGCCATGGAGGTCATCAACCACCCCCGAATCAAAATAAGGCTGTGCATCCAGAGAGCACAGAAATAGATCAAGGCAAGAAAATGAAGCAGTTTTAAGGCAGTGATGTGTAAACTCATCCACATTTAGGACACCCATCTCAAGCTCTTCGATCAGATCGGCAAGGACTGTCCCCTGGGATTCATTGAGTAGTTTCCCCAGAGAGAATGTCTGCTATTCAGATCTCCAAACAAGAGAAAGGGCCTCGGCAAACCGTGCCACGACGCGGCGGAAGTCCCCCCCTGTCGAAGTCAGCTGACGGAGCCACTGCCTGAAAGGGGCTGTGGTGGTGGGGTCGCAAAACTCCTATATCTCTAGAGGGTGGACAGGGGGCAAGCGCCTAGGATGGTCTTCTGCAGAAAAAATAGCTAACGAGGAACGGGTGGAGACGAGCCTCCGCAGCTCCTTCCAGTTGGACCGGAGTCCGCGGCAATTCCATTGAAGGAAAATGCTCTCCAGGCCTAGCTCGGAGACGCGGGTGCCCTCTTCGAAGAGAAGACCCTCTCGGGAATGACCGTACGCTTCCCGGAGGCAGAACCACGGGCGCTGTTAGCCGAACAATGCACTGAAGGGGGACTTATTGGGGAAGGTTGGGCTCGCCATGCGACTCTTTTCCTCCCTCCGCCTCGAAACCTTAGGCGGGCGTTGCGGCTTCGAAGGCAGGGGGGCCCTCTTTTCGAGGATCCACCGTCTCTGAGCCACTAAGCCCACCACTAGGCGTGGGCGAAGGAGCCGAAGTTCCATTGTTGCTGTCCTCCTTTTGGGGGGCAGCTTTATGAATCCTGGAAGATGCCATGGCGACCAACTTAAGGGGTGTTGCGTCCTGTGAGTACTAACGACTCTGTGGAGGCGCGTGGCCGTTTCGCCTTATGGGAAACGGTCACGCTGGGGGAAGGGATGGGAGCCCTGGTTTTAGGCGGGGCTGGGTGTGAACCCTTTGTGCCGTCAGCTTTACCAGGGAAGCGCCCAGGTTGAGTAGAACCCACAGAAGGGCTCTGAATGGGCACGGAGCAGAGGGTGTCTTTCTAACCATTGAGGCGGAATTATAGAGTGGATCCTGGGCCTGAATGGCCAGGATGTCTTTCTCGAGGAGATATGCACCACATTGCTTCGATGAAGCTGGGTGCGGCTCTCCGCAATTAACACACTTGGCTACACATGATTTGGACTTATCATGTGCGGCCTTGGAGCAATTTACACATACTTCGCGTGACCCCGACTTTGCACGTATACATGAGCCATTAATATGGTTGAATCGGTGACAGTGGGCGCACCTCCGCGGCAGGGTCACGAATGCCTCCACGCGGTAGCGGTACCAACCAGCTCGCACCGACTCAGGGAGCTTGTCACATTCGAACGTGACGAAGAGTGTAGTGGTGGGTCTCAATGCCCCTCCCTGTTTTCTCATCACACACTCAACGTTGACTGCCCCATGGTCGGCCAGCTCTAGAGTGATATCTTCTATGTAGTCCACGAGTTCCCTCGCATAAACTACTCATTTCACAACGTTCATGGTAGAGTGAGGCGTCACACTCACCGGGGTGCCATCAAGTGTCCGAAGAGCGCTTATCTTGGCCGCCTCGGAGGGACCCGCTGCATTCGCCAGAAGGCTCCTGTCCGAGAAACCGGTCACCTTCAGCTCTCTACCAATCATACTAGCTAAAGATTTCCTCAGATGGATCATGTTGCCCTTGGCCAACATGCTGCCATCAGTGGAGCGAATAACTAGGAAGAGTTTGAATTGAAGCCAGCAGGCTCGAAAATGCTGGGTAATCTCAATGATGGGCCCCGATGTAATCAAGGCTCCGCTCTGCGCACTTTTGGTCTTAGTCAGGGGCTCTGCACCCGGGAAGAGAGGGGACGGAACTGCCGATCTTGGCTTAGTCGCTTACCCAAGTGGCAGCAGACTCATCCATCCCCGCAGCCCCGGCGGATGGAGAGGGCCCCCTCCCCCATCTTTTTTTTTAAAGAGATGAGGGCGGGGAATGAACCTGTTTCTCCCCTCCGCCAGGAGGAGCCCCCATCTCGACCTTCTCCATGATGGAGAACGTCCTGGCAGTCGCAGGGGCACCAGTCACAGGAGGAAATCGCAGTCCTCCTTGGAAACCCTAGCTGTTTGAGGAGGACCTTGCATAGGGGCAGACTCGAGTTCGGTGCTTGGCGCCGAGCCCGGATTCGCTCCCATGGAAGGCCCTACCGTCTGAGGCTGGGTTGCATCAAGCACCATGTCTATCTCAGGGGGGGGGGGGCTCCAGTTAGCCATCCCCCCCCTCAGGACATCACAGGTCCCATTCACAGTGGTGTCACAAGTCGAGTCTAAGGAGGCACAGGCCTTGACCCCCAGCTTCCCTCTGCCTCCTAAGGGAGTTTGCCCTACCAAGCCGCTTCAATGGGGAGCGGTCGACTATGGGCTGCCCGCTGGCTTTCTTGGCAGTCCCCTTGGAAAGTAAAGGGGGGACTACCGCTGGAAAGAGGGAGGGGCTCAAAGGCACCTCCAGACAATGCGGTGAGGGGGAGGCCCCCTACACCCATAGGCGAAGGAGAGGACTAAGCCTCCTCTCCAGTTAGAGAGATTTGGAGGTTCCCCTTCAAGAGCAGAAGGTGGCAGGGACCTCTACCCTCTGAATAATCAAAGTTTGCTCAATTTGCAGAAACAGGTAGGGCATGGGTTTGGAGCTTACACTATCAGGATTTGCATATAAACAGGTTATAACCAATGATGAAACAGTGTCTTTCTCGTTATGATGAAGGGAGCAATTTGGAAAAATAAATTTTATTCTTAAAGAGGGACTTTTACCCATTTTCAAATGATCAGCTTGAAAAAGAAAGTTATTTATTCATGGATGATAGGACACTGCCATACTGCTAAAAGGACAAGATTGGGAGGAGTAAAGTGGCATCAATTTTCCTTGCCTGAGTCAATCCCCTAACATGAACCCAAAATGAGGTGCCTAGGAAATGCATGTTAACACTAAAAAACATCACGCACTCAAAAAAACATGAATATGGCTAAATTTGTTGAATGACAAATGCCAAACATGCTTTGAAATATCACAAGTTGTCGTCAAAGCTTATTAATTCTATGCCTAGGGAAGTAGACTTCTAAAATCCACTAAAGTTAAGTCTACAAAATTTTAACAATCTATTTTCATTGTTCAAGATGTATATCATTCTTTAAATTTATATTTTCTGCACATTTTCATTCACTTTCTTTGCAGATCCATTTTTTACAAATTTTATAGAAGATTCTTTCATTGGTCTTTGCTTTAAATAAAGAAAAAAATTTATTGTAGGAAAATAGAAGGGAGGGGAGGATCTGATTTTTAGAATTGGGGAGCATGTTCATTTAGGATGTTCTAAGGATGGGTTTTATTATGTTGTGATTTGGTATAGGTATTGGTTTTTACTACTATTTGTGAATTATTCTTTGAGTCTGGGTGGTCGTAATTTTGGTATAAGGTGGTGAGGGGGAAGGAGATGATTTTGAGCTATTGAAATGTTTTTTTTTGTTTTTTTTATCATGTCTAGTTGTTCATCATTTGGTAATTTTTAGTTTCCACATGGGGGAAGTGGTTTGTGTGTATCCTGTTTAGCTGCCTCGGCAACCACTCATTTACTTTCATTCTATCAGGGGTAGATAACTTGAAGTAATAGGAGCATATCATATTTGATTCAACGGAAATCAAATAGCTTTTGCCAAAGAAAATCCAATATATGAGGATTGGGATCAATAAAATAAAAGTTATTAGCAGATAAGCAATTTACTAAATAAATTGATGTGTACAAAATTATCATAAAGGTGGAGGGAAAATTCAACAATAATATAAACAAATTATCAGTGAAAAACATTTGTATAAGTTACAAGTAATTACTAAGTTTAGTGTGTCAGCCTTTATTCTTGATGATTCTTTGATATCTCCTGCTACAGGAACGAACCAACTATTGACACATTTATTCCATTCATCCTGAGGTATTCCCCAGAGTTCTTGAACCATTTTTGAATTTCTCACTTTAGCTCCCTCTGCGAATGAATGTCTTCCAAACATTTTCAATGGGATTCAGCTCCAGGTCAGTTTATAAGTGATGTGCTCATGATCCAGGAAGGTCTTTGCCATATTGGCTGTGTGGCAGGGGGCATTATCCTGCAGAAAAATTACAGGTTGAGTGCTGGTGGCTCACAGCTGGAGCAAAGCATGCTGTTAGCATTATTTGTATACTTGTGCATTCACGGTGCCTCATAAATGCATAAGTGGCCCACCCAGTGCCTCTTACCAAAATCACAACCCCAAACACCGACACTTCCTCCATCAAAATTCACTCTTTTTGGTGCAATTGATAGACAATCTTTCGCATGCTCAACAATGTATTAACCTACTGCCATCAAACCTGAACAAATTGAACTTAGATTCATCATTAAAGTGGACTTTGCTACATTTGTTATCCATACATGGAATGTGATCATTAACCCATGAGCGCATGACACCCTTTCTACCTTTTCAAATCTTTTACATATGAATTCGATAATTGATGTTGCCAGATGAAATTGTTAACATTTTCTATGAGCCTGTAGTCCTAAAAAAAAAAATGATTTAAAGGAAAATGTTAAAATTTCCACCAAAAGAAAAATCATATATTGCAAGATGAGCATTCTTGTTCTTTGGAACGATCAATGGCTTGACCACAGGTGTGCAAGCATGAAGATGGCCAAAATCTCATTAATCTCTTGAGAAACTGCTACAGCCATCTTAAAATGGTCCTTCTGAACAATTTGAGTAATGGGTTGTTCTTCCTTGGCCTACTGGTTGATTTACCAACCATACATAAATCTATTTTGTCATAGGTTAACAAAATATTATGGACCAGACTTCACTTTTGGAGCGGTTGACAGTCTTTGAAATGGTTCCAATTGAAAGACCATCTTGCTGATTCAGCTTTGCGGATCAGTTCGCATATAATGAAAAGCTTGACAGATTTCTTGGGTATGTTACCTGGACAACAGTTGGCAAGAGAATGATCTAACATACAAGATTGTTAGTTGTTATCCAAACAATGGCAGTTCTTTCTACAAGAAACTTAAGAAACCTAGTATCTTCATCCATAAATCTAGCCACCATCGAACAATCAATTGAGAATGTTAAAGTCATGTACTGGTGAAAAAATAATTTCAACACATTTATTTTTTTAATTTTTAAGTGAAGACCCCAAGTCCTATTATTACCTTCCAAATAAAAATTTACCAACATCCAATTTTATCTATCCTATCCCTGCTAACACACCTCTCAAAGGACATATTCAATACACTCTGTCTATCTACATACTCAAGGCTACTCAGAGAAAGCACCCTCTTTGTTCACCTCTTTTGCACAGACTCCACCATATAAGTATCATGGCTGCATACAGTACTCTAGATGTGCCTTTATACGAGTTATAGAGTTTAAGGATAACAACCTTACTTTTGTAACTAAAATTCCTTCTAATGAAGCACATCACTCAATTCCCTGTTTTATTTTGCTTCAGTTAAACTGCCTAGAAAAAAATGCAATGATTATTTATTGCTACTCCTAAGTCCTCCTCTACCGATTTCAGTCAATGCCCATCCATTTCACAGCTAAATTCCCTATTTTCCCTCCCCATGTTAATAAATTACATTTCTGAAAGTTAACAGTCATCTGCCACTTATTTGCTCAGGATACTAATTTATTCCAATGATTCTGCACTGTAGTCTCCTCTTTTACATCCTTGAGGCACAAGAGAGGGCAGAAGTGAGCTAGAGCAGAATACATCTTATTGCTCTCTTGGAGGTTTCTGAACATACATGAATAGAGTTTTGACTAAGCTGAGGCTCTCAAAATTTGATCAGACATGCTGCTGCCATACCAAGATGAAGTAATTTTCATACCAAGTACATTGCACTCAGTGGTGTCGGGCTAGCGCTTATCCCACACCCTGACATTTCTCTTGGTTCATTCTTATTTTCCATTTGGCTTCATAGATGTTTAATCTTTGGATTTCTGCCATCATTCGAGCCTGCATAGATGCATTGTATTATCTGACTGAAATCATCTGTCAATTTAATGTTGAGGCCATTGGAATTGCTAGGCACTGCGAGATCTGCAGTGTATATCGAGTAAAGAATGGGTGACAGACATCCCCACACCCTCGAGGGAGGTCTGCATTGAGCATGAACCTAGGCCCATCCACCCTCCCCATACTGACATATGCTGCCCTTTCCATGACGGTCACAGAGTTCTTTCTCAGTTTTCACTTAGTCCCAGTTGCAGATCTTGAATTGCATCCCCCTTTGCTAAACCTTAACAAATGCTTTTGATACATACTGACATACAATGTCCACATACCTCCCCTCCCTTTTGGCTTAGACGAGCTTTTCCATGATGACAATAATTGCAATCTCCATACTTCATTTTTTTCCAGAAGCCAAATTGGTGCATATCGTACAGGGACTTCTCATCCAGATGAGAAACTAGTCTTCTGTTGAGGATCTTCTCAAAGAGCATCCCGCCAATTCCAAGAGTGAAATTGATTGGTAGCTCTCCTTCCTCGTTGGATCCATCCTGCGGTGGGCTAAGAAGATCATCTTAGCGGTCTTGAAATCTTCATAGAAGTATCCTGTATTTAGACAGGTGTTAAATTTTTAGTCATTCCCTCGATGATGTTGGCTGGTGAATTTTCAAATTTGTTAGCCCTGATTGTCCTAGGGCTTTCTTGCAGAAAGAGCAGAGTAGGCCAAGTAGTTCCTCCTGTGCTATCTCAGCACCTGGTGGTGTAGGTGTGTCCAATGGATCTGGGTATTTAGCTCATCTATGAATTTGTGTTCAAATTCTGACATATTCTTCATTCTCCTCATTATTTATCTTGTTATGGTACTTGTCACTTTTGGTCTGGTCTGTATTTAACACTACTTGCAAAGAGGAATTTGGGACCTATTCCTATTTCTGCCTTGCTGGGATTTTAAATTGCCATATCATCAGTTTCAGTTGGGCTATTGAGGTGGGACTTTGTGCACTCTTAAATAAGGGTAATTCATGTTTTTATGCAAAAAAAAGTGCATCATATGTGGCTCATGTCATGACACCATAATTTATTATGATTATACAGCAAATTGTGTGCCTTATGTGGTACACAAATGAATGTGCTATTTTGGGCTTATTTCACTGTGAAATAAAAAAAAATTAAATCATGGAAATTGGCAACTATATATATAAATATATATATATATATATATATATATATATATATATATATATATATATATATATATATTCCTTTATTAATCCATTCAGAATCGGTTGTTTTGCAGCTTGCAGGAAGCTTATTGAATAAGGGTGTCACAATCTATGCAGATAACTTTTAGTCACATGCGACTCTATATCTCACTATGTCAGTCAGTCCCCATTTTGCTTTGGTAATAACATTGTAACTATTGGGTGATTACAAAATTTGAAACCCTTATGTTGTTTTACATAGAGATGAACATCAGCAGCTCCTCCAAGCTAATTTTGAGAATGAAAGAATGAACAACTTTTACCAAGCTATATTATTAATAGTAGGCATATATCAAAATTACAATAGATGTATGGAGATAAATAAACATCAGCAGGTCCTCAAAGGAATTAGATAGCATATATATTTATATATCAAAAATCAACTGGTAGTCATACAATGGATGAAGCATCAAGGATTATTGAGGCCTGAAATGATGTGCAGAGTGCAAGATTACAAGCAGATTGACGGCTTATTTGATCTAAGTTATGCCGAGCGACTGAAATTCCTTAACCTGTATTCTGTGCAAGGTAGACTCCTGAGAGTTGACCTTATCAAATGTTGGAGAATTTTCCATGATCAATCCGCCATTGCTCCATCTAATATATTTACTGTCTCCCAGGTCACCTCTACTCAGGGTCATGTATTGAAATGGGTTAAGCCTCATGTAGCTCATAAATGACTCTTCTCAGGTTATTTTTCATGTAGTGATCATACCTATTTTTTAATATATTTACTTATTCCACTCGTTAATTACTCTGTTGTCAAAAAATCTGTTCCTTTTGGTGGTTCTGTGACATAGCTTTATTAGTTTCAAGTTGTGTCCCCTTGTCTCGATGTTACTTTCTTCAGCCCTTGGTGCCCTCCGGAAAAACTGATTGGAATAACGTTCTCAAAACTCTTTAAATTTTTTAAAACCTCTACCATGTCTCCTCTACTTCTTCTTTGCTCCAAAGTAGGCAGTCCCAGTGCCTCCAATATATCCTCATAGGGTAGATCTCTCAGTTCTGGAACTATCTTAGTAGCCCTCCTCTGGACTTTCTCAATGTCACCTCTTCCTTACAGAGACCAGGCTTGTACAGCGTGCTCCATAAGAAGGCTGATCAGGGGCAGGTAGAGAGACTGGAACATCTTTGTTCATAAAGGTAAAGGTCCTTCTCAGTCTCCCAACCATCTGATTTTCTCTTGAAGCAACTTGAGTTTCCTGGTTTAAGATTATTTGCAACCACTACCCCCAGGTCTTTCTCTTTTGTCAATGAACTTAATATTGTGTCTCCTATTTGGTACTGGTTGTTGTGTCCTATGTGCATGACTTTGCACATTTCCTGATTTAAGTCAAGGAGCCTTTTGCCAGTCCATTCTTGGAACTTATTCAGATCATCTCGCAGAGTAATTGTATCTTGAGGTGATCCAATTTTTCTATAGAAATTTAGTCCACTTTCTTTAACTGATTCAAGAACGGGCAGATCCCCAATATAACGGGTATTCCATACAACACAGCCAAAGTCAATAATTGGATAAATATGCATAACAAACACCTGACAAATAAACTGAATTGATCTACAAACAGTTCCTTGGAGAATATTATTAGCAACACCATTAGCTTTAACAAAGACCCCTCTAACATGAAGATGGAATTTTAGAGTTGCCTCTACCATAATGCTAAGGTCCTTAAAGGATGATTTAGATGGAATAGGACCCTCGCCCAAGTAGTACACACCCATACAAACAGCAGGTGAACGACAAAAGCGGATGTGGGCACATTTATTTACAGAAAAAGAAAGGCCCCAGGATTTACTTTTATTGTAAATTAGAGAAAGACAAGCACCATTATTATTAAACTTGCTCAGATCAACATGTGGGAGAGCCAAATACAATTTTAAATCATCTGCAAACAAGACGATTTTACTGCTGAGACCAGCACAAATGTGATTTATATAAATTTAAAAAATAACAGGTCCCACTACAGAACCCTGTGGAACCCCACTAGTAACATCAACTTAGTAGCTGGAAGAACCCTACACTACAATCTTCTGTCTGTTAAGAAATCGCTGAACCATCCAGACATTATGCTGGTAGAAGAGTTACTTAAAGAAGAGTTCAATATGGTAGTGAAAATCGCCAGTGCAACCAGGACAACCGTGACCCTGTTAAACCCCGGCTACTGAAAATATAAGAACATAAGAAAAGAAGGAGACTGCAAAAGACCATTCATGGCCTACACTTGGCAGCTCTCTTGAAACCCTCAGTATCAAGAAACAGATACTAGCTAGAGCAAAGGAACTCAGAATGAGTGGAAATAACATATACAAAGAAGTATTTATTAGACCTGACTTAACAAAATGGCGGAATCAAAAAACTTACGAGCTCAACTCAAGACCTGCAGGGAACAGGAACCAAGCAAGCAGTGGGTGATAAAAAGAGGACAGGTCATGGAAATACAAAAGGAATAAAAAATCACGCAAACAGCAACGAAAAACAGGACCCAAACAAGACAGGCAACATGAAGATATATTACTCAAATGTAGATAACTCGCAAATATGATGAACTACTAATATTGCTTAGTACTGAATAATATGACATTATAGCCTTGACCGAAATCAAACCAAAAATTGGCTGTATACCAGACCTTCAAACCATGGCAATACCAAGCTATGAATTGTTCATTAGTGACTTGTCTGCTCCAAGCACCAGAGGAACATGCATATATGTTAAATCAACCCATAAGGCGAGGCAGATATTCCCCAAGTGCTCAGACCCATACAAGGACAGCACATGGGCAACAATAATAGATTCAAGTAGCTCCAAACTTCTCATGGGATGCATATACCGCAGTGGCAACCTCACAGTGCAGAAACCTATGATGCCAACCTTTACAACACCCTCCACTGGGCAACTTCTAATAACTATACGCATATAGTTCTGATGGGTGACTTCAATCACCCAACTATAAGATGGACTCCAGACCCAGTACTACCTAATAGCATGAGAACCGAGAACCACCTTTCAAGATTTATTGAGTGAATCAGAGATGCATTCCTCTTGCAACACATTACAGAGCCTACACAGTTTAGAAAGGGACAGAATCCCACCCTGGATGATTTGATTTTTACCAACGAAAGATATGATTGAACAGCTAACCCACCTTGACCCACTGGGAGCCAGTGACCATGTAGGCATTACCTTCAAACTGATTTACAGCAAGGAAACCACATCCCCATCCAAATCATACTTGGATTACAAGGCAGATTTCAATGCTATACACCAGAAATTGAATATAGACTGGAAGAACAAACTAGAAGGCAAATCCACCCAAGAAATGGCAGACATCATAGACATGTCCATCACAGATGCGGTAAAAAGATACACACCCTCTAAAACCCATATTAACTCAAGAAGCAAGGCAAAACCCCTTTGGATGAACTTGGAGAGCACTACGTAGTATGAAGAAGCATCATCACTGGATTAGATACCTAAATACTAAAGATAGTCAAGACCATCTCCGGTATATCACAGCAAGAAATGAGGCATCACATGAAACTAGAAAAGCATGCAAGAGTTTCAATGCTAAGTTGGCAAAAGAAATAAAGACAAATACCAAGGCTTTCTGGAGATATGTCAACAGCTGGTGAGCAACTAGGGCAACACTGGCCAACCTACAAAACAAAAAGGGCGAATATGTGATGTATGACAAAAGCAAGGCTGACATTTTGAATGAGCAATATGCGAGCATGTTCACATATGAGAACCTAACCTCATTACCATCTTTTACAGAAAAACCACTCACATCGGAGTTGCAGATTACTGTCACAAGAGACTGGGTCTTCAAAAGGTTGAAGCCCTAAGGAAAGATAAGTCACCTGGCCCAGATGCAATCCATCCTCGAGTACTAAAAGAGCTAGCTAACGTACTGGCAACACCCCTAAGCATTTTGTTCAACCAGAGCCTGTCAAAAGGGGAAGTTCCAACACAATGGAAGATCGCCACAGTAGTCCCCATTTACAAAAAGGGGAAGAAAACAGACCCAGCTAACTATAGGCCAGTATCACTAACATCTGTGGTATCAAAAATACTTGAATCATCACCTGAAGACATTACAGAACACTTGAAGCAAAATACCTTATCAAGCCGAAATCAGCATGGTTTTATATCTGGGAAGTCTACAGTAACAAACCTGATTGAAGCACTGGACATTTGGATGGAAGCTTTGAGTCATGGCCTACCAGTTGATGTGATCTTCCTTGATTATGAAAAAGCCTTTGAAAGGAGTTCCTCCTGAACGGTTGTTGAAACAAATACACACATTTGGAATTAAGGGCACCCTGCTGGGATGGATGAGGAACTTCCTAAAAACAAGGAAGCAACAGGTCTCAGTCAACGGCACTCTCTCAAAGTGGGCAGTGGTTAAGAGCGGAGTACCTCAGGGTACAGTATTGGGCCCCCTCCTATTCTCACTCTTTGTAAATGACATCCCAGAATTATTGAAGGGTTTCATCTCAATGTTTGCTGATGACACCAAGATATATCAAGCAATAATAGACTCACAAGAAGCACACCAGATCATCCTGCAGAACGATCTTGACCAGCTATGGGCCTGGACTCATACCATGCAGATGAAATTTCATCCTGAAAAGTGTAAAGTAATGCACCTAGGCCACAATAATGCTGAACATGTCTATACAATGAAGAAGGAAGATGGTACCACCCACATTCTGGATGGAATCAAAGAAGAAAAAGATCTGGGAGTAACCATTGACCAAGGGCTAAAGTTCAGTAGATATATATAGATGCAGACAAACAAGATTCTAGGGACACTAAAGCACACCTTTACAGCACTGAACAAGCAGTCTTTTATACTTCTTTACAAGAGCCTTATTCACCCACACCTTGACTATGCATCAGTGGTGTGGTCACCCAAACTTAAGCATGACCGAGACACACTTGAAAACATGCAGAGAAGAGCAACTCGATTGGTCCAGGGGTTTGCTTCACTCTCTTATCCAGAACGCTTACAAACTCTTGACCTTCCAACACTGGAGTACAGGCGGCAGCAGACAGACATCCTTCAGGCCTTCAAAATACTCAGAGGGTTCAACTCGGTGCAGTTTAATAGAGAATGCCCCACCTGCAGCAACACAATGTTCAGGCCATCACTCAGCAGGACCATCAGAGGACACGACAGGAACCACTTCTTTGCAGCGCGGGTGACCCAGGCTTGGAACGTCCTCAGCAAGGAAACTATCAACACACCCACAGTCAACACATTCAAGACAAAGCTCGAGAAGGAATGGAGCAACCACCCTAACAAATTCAGCTACAGATTCTCCTATTAGTGCCTATATGAGGCACTATTAACAAGCAACACTGATACTCTGAAGAGGATCACCCCACTTTGGTATGGGTCTAAATACCCTAATCAGGTAATAAATGACAATACTTAAGATAAATTACTTAAGGTATAGCTAATCTTTACATGGGTACACTGGGGTTACCGATCTTTACAAGTTGATGCTACAATTAATATAATAAGGATTGAATTTCAATATTTTTTTTCTCTTCCTCAATTGTGATGCATTGGAACTTAATTATTCAACTATTTTCCAATACGCCTTTGGATTAGAAAACTTGGCATTATGACCTGTGGATGTGAATTACATTTCAAACACCTGACAGAAGATGTTCACAGTGCATTAGAAATTCTTCTAAGGGTCGGCTTATCCGGGGGATGGGCCTACGATGATCCTGAGATTTGAATCATTTGGGGAGTCTGGGGGGCACAGCCCCCCAGTATAGGTAAATATGTAGATTATCGGCGCGAACGATGGGACGTACTATTTCGTCCGTGTTCCAAAATGTTTCACGTTTTTGGAGTACATTTAAGTTGACGGCTCGTGTGGGGGTAAACACAATGGGGGGACTACACTACGATGATCCTGAGTTTCATTAAATTGGGGGGGTCTGGGGGGCACAGACCCCCAGTATATAATCCTAATTGTTTATAGAATAATAATTCGAAAAGGACTCAAACGTGCATGAATATTCCGACACAAGTGAACGATAATATTTACAGACAATTTTTTTTTCCGGCTGGGCCGCTAATCTACATATTTACCCCAGTATATAATAGGAAATCGCCATAAACTTCGTCCACATAGATTTGAGGAAAAATAGCCCAAAATAAGCTAAGACCTGGATCCGGCCATACTCTACACAATTACTGAAAAAATGCTACAAGCAATAATAAAAGGAATGTACAAAGGTTATTACGGTAAAGTGAATAATAACTGTCCTTTGGAATAAATATACATTTTATCATTAATAAAAGTGTCGATGAAATGGCGATGCGTGCATAAATCTGTTCTGGTATAGCCAGTATAAATATAGTCTGCTCCACTGTTTGCAGACAAGCCTCAGTGACTGACGACTGTAAATAAGAGGCATAAGTTAAACTTTAGTAGTTTAGTGCCTTAACGAGTGGTCTTTTTTCATAAAATATAATCTACTTTTTCACAGACAAACGAAGAGATAAAATGGGAAGAAAAATGGGGTTTTTTTAGTTTCATTCGATGATATCGTGCAATTTAATGATGGGGCAACAGGACAATATCTGATGGATATTACTGATCGGCGCTTCAATGCGCATAGATTGTTCTTTATTTAAGCCTAACTTAAAAGAAATATATATAAGCAAACCTTTAATCTCCGCAACTTTCCTAATCTTGCTGCATTAAAAACTGCGTTCCTAACCTCCACATCTACCTTCGCCATGAATATCGCTATTATCCACAGATTAGAACTAACAACGTATATTCACATCCCTTCACCCAACTCCTGAACAGCTGACTGATTTTTAGTGTCCACGATGCCACGATTGTGATCATTTCTTGAAACTTGCCAGATACTTCCATTATTAAATCACTCCATATTATTAAAAGCTCGTATAAGCAGTGAAAGAAATTAAGCAAAAAAAATGAATTAAAAATAGTGTTCAATTCACTTTTTCTAGCATAAATAAAACAAGAATTTTAATGTGAGACTGCCATAGTTTTTATTGGGAAAAGTAGCTGAATGCATGTTTCAGAGAGATAGAAAAAATATAATTTTGATTGCATATTTTTCATAAAAAATAATGATATTAATGAACGGGTAAACTTAATATAATCATAATTTTAATAAGCAAATCTGTAAGAGTACATTTTATGTCGAAACTTAAAATGAGCCTATTGGTGAAAGAAAAATAAAAAAAAGCCTTTGGTCGGAGGGCCGCTTTAAGTTAGACCCTTCTCTAATTGTGGAAAAATAACTTAAAATATCAAAACCTAAGCATCTTTAGTCTGTTTGTTGTTTCCTTCTCCTATATTAGTATTAATTGTATGCATCTGTGGAAAAATAACTTAAAATATCAAAACCTAAGCATCTTTAGTCTGTTTGTTGTTTCCTTCTCCTATATTAGTATTAATTGTATGCATCTGGATACTCATTTTTTTTAGTTAATATATATTTTTTCCATGGCCTTGACGCAAATCAGTCGTGTACACACGCGATCAGTAAAATAAAATAATAAAAAAAAATTAGGCTTCACTCTACCAAATGAAACTTTCGGAACTTTTATGCTGACTGTGCACTAATGATGTTCGGAACATCATTAGTGCCCAAGTCACATTTTCATTTTCATTTAGCTCACCACTTTCTCTGCCTTTAATACTCTGACTTCTGAATTTGCCCTCCCGTTACCTACCTTTTAAAATAGAAAATAACACACTATAGTTTCCATACCCCGTTTATGCTGATCTCCGCAATGTCGTGCTAGTTGTATTTCTGACTAGATTACATCAGGTATATTTCGTACCCATATTTTGTACGATCAGAATATGAAACCTCTGTATAACGATCTTGTGTGTGCATCTGTTCCATGTTGGATTACACATCTCCTATATTCATTCACGTTTTGTTAAAGAAATGTCCCGAATGAGTCAATGGCGGATATCAATGACTTTGGAGTCCTGCTTGCTTCAAATAATCACTCGAAGCTAGGCCTGTATTCCTCGCTGACTTTGTCTTCATACTGAAATCATTTCCAAATATTCCAGATGGTATAAAGTACCAGTCAGTGGACTTATTTTAAGCCCGGAATTCATTTTTAATCTTGTCACTCTCATTTCAAACACAAAATGCAACGATGATTGATTTCGAATTTGAAATTGTAACCACAATCTCTTCAAATTTATTAAATTGCCTAAAACCGACTAGCATTGCTTTCTTAAATGGCCATTATTACGCTAAAAATTATTTACGACTAGACTCGCATGCGACTAAAAATTGTTAACTTAATGCAAGGACGTCGTTTCCATGACCATGTATACTAACGCCTAGCGGTTGAGTGACCTTCATTTCCCCTTCTGACATTAGAACTTTTAGTTTTCCTGAACTCGTTGATTTTCTATTTTTTTAAGTATGTCTTTTTTAAACCAATAATTTTACAACATTTTCCCTCTCGTACTCCATTCAGGTTGACATGAGGAACCCTTTACCAATCGTGAAGGTGAGTTTGTGAAACTGCAATAATGGATTCGAAGACTACCAATAAACAACATAATCACAAATGGATTCGACAAGAAAATTCCATCACACAGAACCATAGCAATCGTCCTTGACATGTCCAAAGCATTCGACACAGTAGACCTACACAAACTAGTTAACAAGATCCACAAACTCACCATACCCACCATACCCACCACCCTAATCAAGCACATAGCAAACTACATCAAGGGACGAACGACTCCAATACACCCAAATACAAAACACAAAATCCAAACACAGACACACAAAATCCCGAGTTTCACAAGAAGGAGTACTTTCCCCAACACTTTTCAACATCTACACCTCAGATATACCAACTCCCCTACAAACAGTAAAAATTGTCACCTACGCAGACGACATCACAATACTCTCCTCACACAACAAACCAGAAACCACTACACAACAGATACAACCTACCTCAACAAAATACACACATGGACAATATAAAACTCATTAAAGCTAAACGCCTCCAAAACAATGACCACTCTCTTCACACCAGACCCTGCAGAATACAACACAACCCTAAATCTAAACATACAAAACATAACACTACCCACCACAAAAGAACCGAAGATCCTTGGCCTCCCTTTCGATCCCAAACTCCCATACTCAAAACACAATAGTCAAGGCCACGAAAATACTCAAAGTCATCAAGTCACTCCAACTACACACTGGAGGAAAACCAAGGAAACGCTCATTAACACATACAAGACAATCACAAGACCAGTACTAGAATACGCCAACACAATCTGATCCCCAATCATTTCAGAAAACAATACCAAAATACTACAGACAATACAAAACACAGCCCTCCGCACTGCCACAGGATGCATTATTGACAGAAACACTCAACATCTACATGACGAGACGAACATCCTACCAATCAAAAATCACCTAAAACTACATGCATCACAACTTAGGCAGAAAACACAACATCCAAATCATCCCCTCCACTACATCACCAGACAACCTCCCAATCACCGACACAAAAAATAGACCACTTTTGATAACAACAACAAATACACCACCAACTTAGACATATACCTTAACACAACAACAGAAGACACAATCAAGCAAAACATGAAAACAATCCACTCTCAGATCATACAACAATACTTGAAACAGATAACCCACAGCAAAATATTAAGTGCCCCACCTCCAACTATACACAACTCAGAACAAACACTCACAAAGCAGATCAGAATAACACTAGCACAGATACGAACAAACAAATCACCACTCCTGACATCATACATGCATAAAATATCTTCCACCACCCATACAGCACTAAACTGTCCCAAATGCCTAACACAGATACACCACACCACACATCTCTTCAACTGCCCACAGATACACACAGACCTGGACCCGGTGGATCTCTGGGAGGCGGTGGGAGGCGGTGGGTTTGCTCCTGCGATGGTCCGGGAAGTTGGGGTGGGGCCTAGAATAGGTGTGAGGGTCCCCGACCCACTGTCAGGCCGGGAACAGGGTCACCACCACAACTACCAACCCCGCGGTTTTTCGAAAATAGGTAAGTGTCATTACACGCGCATATCAAGAAATTGAGGTAAATTAATTTTTTCTCATTCTTTGCTACTAATTTGGAATTTACAACCATTAAAATACTGAATTGTACTTGAATCGAAGGGAATGAAAAATTTGTCTCGCTGGCCTTCTCACGTGCCAAAACCTATAAATGGGTTATTTATAACTATATTGGTAAAATATAGCGTTAAAGATTCGTTTTAACACGCTTACGATTTTTAAATTTTCAAAGTCAATAAACGTTCTTAATTCTTAAAATGACATGTCATTATTCTGTGATTAAATCAGTATAGAATAACTACAAAATATAAATTATATCAAAACGATCTTAATTTCATAATCGAGGTATCTCAACACTTGTATTCCCTATATTTTGGCAAAATGGTATGTTCCAGTTCGCAAGCCCCACCCCAGCTCTACGCCCTGACGGAGACGGAGTTCACAAAGCGGGCAGTTTATCATGCAGTGCAGTCCAACGACGTATACTAGATTAACCTTCGCTACATAAAGACTAAAAGTGAAAAGGAATAACCAGAATCAGACTTCTTTGCATAAAATCTTCAGTAGAAGAATAAGACACAGACAGGTGGTGATAATGTTGCCCCACAAAAACAGAGTGAGCTCACTGTTGCAAAGCACGATGCTGCTAATGCTAACGTCAGCACCGAGCTAGCAAGGTTGGTGACGTTAGCTTATAGGCTAGCTTAGAAGTTGTCTATGAAAATATGTTACTTTAGCTAACATTACCGTGCAAGCCAGCCAACTTTTAGCAGGAATCATTTTTTAAATGATATTCGGGGTTTTTTTTCGCTGATAAAATATGTAGGCCAATACGCAACGTGAATATTTTCAGCAGGGCTAGCATGACGGCTACACCAAGAGAGCAGCCAACATCGCCACCGGCTCAGTTAGACTAAAACTGATCGTCTTTAGAGTCAGACATGGACAGAGTCAACGATGAAGGCAAGGGTACGAGTGCAGTGGCAGCGGAAGTCACTGCCACTGGGCCTACTGGTACCAGTGCATTAACTACCACTGGGATGAGCCGGATGACTGGAACAACCACGGACATAAGGGAAACTAAGACTGCTGAACTCAAGCGTCCACGTCTGTCCCACTTCCCCGTAACTAATGGTAGACGCTTTAATGTGAGTGTTTATGAAGAGACACCGGTTACAAGTGCTGGAAGAAGATGAAGAAAATATACGGGACCACCAAGGGAGCAGTAGGCATAAAACTGTTGTCACAGCGTGGGCTGACTTCCAGTCTGTTAGGAGTGGACGCAAGGAATCTATCGCAAGTCAGACTGATGCCAACAGATCGAAACAAGGTAGTCCTAATAGGATAAAAAATAAATTGCCATTGTTTTGGTTATTTTGTTTTTAATTTTTTATTTATCTTGAATGTTGAAATAACCAAATCAACATTCATTTATTCATTCAGGTTCAAGAGAACCAGGAGCACGTGAAATTCCTTTTCAAGATCACAGCATTTCTGAGACCACTGGGAGCAAGAGGACGCTGAAAATAAAAGAAATTTCCTCGAACTTTTAGATGTTAACTGATGATGACAAACACGTGAAAAGCAAACAGGAGAGCAGATATGGGCACCACTCCTTCCCCGAGGCTCAGAATGACATGGAGAGAGTTATAAGAGAAAATATACAGAAGATAATAACAAGTGAAATAAAAGAAGCACATTTCTTTTCTATTTTAGTGGATGAAATTAAAGATCTGACTAAATGAGAGCCCTTGGCTATCTTGATCCGCTGTGTACATAATGGAATGATAAAGGAACAAGCAATAGGCACATTCCACATGAATGATCTGACAGCTGAACTGGAACGAGTGTGATGCGGGGTAATGTACGTAGAAGGCAGGCTTTAATACATACGTGCTATAGTGTCTCATGCTGCTTATGTACACTGACATGCACATAGGTTAAATCTTGTGCTTGTGTGCGTATTAACATAAATACCTGAGATGCCCGAGTTCTTTCGTATTGTTCAAACACTGTATACTTTTATTGCAAATATCAACCCTATACACATTCTTTTCGTTGAGGCTCAAAGTAACTTGGGATACAACAAAGTACTACATAAATGATTAGGGGGGAGCTGTGCTGATGACGTTGCCACACTCTAGCTTCGGCTGTTTGTTGGTTTTAATTTTCACTTGGAAGTATTAATATACCATCTTAATCGGAAGTATGAAAGTGTAATAATTAAATCCTACCCAAATCGTTAAAGCCTCGAATTTCTAATTGGATATAGCAAAAATAGAAAGTCGGTCTTTCTCTTCGGTATATAAACACTGCAATGAGATTACTTTTTTTAAAGAACTTTTAACAAACTCTGTCATTCTTTGATGAGTCTACACAGGCGGGGGAAAAAATAGTGGGAGACTTAAGGGGTCCAAAAAAACGACACGATAAAGAGCACCAGTTTCTATTGGGGTTAGTGAGTGGGAGGCGCTTCTCAGGGTTTCGTTTGTAGCAGATGTAGTGTTCCTGTTTCAACATCCGAATCTTGTAAATATGAGGCATACTAAGGCTTTTCCGACGTTAATATAACCTAACATAGCCTATTCTAGATTAGGTTGGTTAGGTAAGGTTAGGTTATATTAGGGTCGAAAAACCTTGGAATACCTCATCTTTACAAGATCCCTCCCGTCCCTGTTTCTGTCTGAGCTCGTTGATTTAATTAAAAACGTTGGATCAATCCTAGACAATGACCTCCCGAGAACACCATTCCTAATTAATGATTCTAAGAAATTTTAATCCTAGATGACCCCACCCAACAAAAAAATATCGATCATAGTTGATTCTGGGTTCTTCTAAGGTCCTTTCTCTTGCCTCTAAAAAACTGCGTTTTCTTGTCTCAGTGCTCATTCGCGTCCAATTTTCTCTTTCTCTTGTACTATATATATATATATATATATATATATATATATATATATATATATTAGTGTAGATGGGTAGCAGTCTTTCTTGAATGCAAATTTCGTTGAAGACCATAGTGTATTTCGCCTTAGTTAATTTCCTTTGGCAACTTTCTACTCTTCAAACTGTCTTTTTTATTCCATCTTGTAGATGGTAGATCACTTGTCCTGTATTCATCTCTCTTTTAAATGAATGGGTTTGGTAAAAACTAAGATGAAATTATTATTCAAATACTCCCCAAAATCCCGTTCTTAAATTATAGAGATAGCGATGATATATATATATATATATATATATATATATATATATATATATATATATATATATAGGAAGGTGAAAAACAAGCACGCTATTGATAAAAGCATCTTTATTTGTCTGGGTTTGAACGTTTCAAGGTCCTAGCCTCATCATCGGCACTAAGAAACTAAGATAGTAAAGGGTTAACATTTCTAGTTTTCATAAAATACTAAAATTGAATAATGCAATTTAGGAGAAGCTGCTTAATACAATAATAAAAACTTCAAGAATTCATGATACAATATAAAGATTGGATGCAGTTTGATTTATATTGAAATTAAGCAGCTTCTCCTAAATTGCACTATTCAATTTTAGTATTTTAAGCCATTACTATCTTAGTCTCTTAGTGCCGATGATGAGACTAGGACCTCGAAATGTTCAAGTAAGACAATGCCTCAATGTTATACATCCAACCACACCACGAATTGGTTTGGAGAAATGGGGAGCACCTCTATGGAGTCGTCACCACAGAGCCCATACTTAAATTCACTAGAACACTTGTGGGCAGTGCTGGGCAGTGCCACGAAGAATTATTATGGCTGTAATTAAAGCAAAACGTGGCCAACGAAATATTAAAATAATTTAAAATAAATGCATATATAAGAAGTATATATAAACTGAATTCATTTACCACAAATGCCTAATTACGTTATATGAATGATTCCATAAGGTTCTCGATACTTTTCCCGCGATTCTCGACCATATCCAACTTGCCTCCACTGTGGCTATTGTGGAGAAGATTCCTACTTCACATGAATCCTCTTTCTCTCTCCGCAAGTTTTCTTGCGTCCCCTTTTGTTCTTACCGCTTAGGACGTCGAAATGTGGTCTTAGTTAGTTAGTTAGTCAGCGCCAATCCTTCCATGATAGAGGGAGGATCCCCGACTGGATAAGGTCAGTATAACAATCGCTGGTCGGCCCGAGGGCCCCAGGAGCCAGTCCCCTTTTGCGGAGAGGTGCCAAGAGGTCCTAGGTTTTGACACCAAACAGCGTTCAGGTGGAAGCCTTCGTCACCTCGGGGGAGAGGGGCCTGTTCCGCGTCAGAGGTACGTGGATATAGATACCCATCGGCAGGATTCCTTGGAACAGAGAGTGTGTGACTGTGTGTGTGTGTGTGTTGTGCTGTGAAGTCGGGAGAGGAAAGAAAGCAGTGTTGTGACTGGCTATGTGTGAGGTGTAAGATCTACCCATCCAAAAACGGGATGAGCACAGCGCGTCCACCAATCGGTAGCCAAATCTCTACGTGCGCTGACATTTGTGTCCGCTCATGCCGGGATTCGGAATGGAACCCAGTACCGCGACGTTGGGAGACCAACGCCGTATCCACTCAGCTAGCCTGAGCTCTAAATGTGGTCTTTATTTATATCCCCGAATCCATAGTATCGAGGTAATCAGTGGGTTTTCATCACCTCATATTTTTACTAGAAGCTTTTGTGGAAGTTTCACGTCTTCTTCTACCTAGACTCTGGCTGTGTCATGTACTACTTCACACTTTCCTCAACCTCCCATCGTATTGATACATCTCTGAACATGGGTCTTCTTTTGGTTCCAGGGGACTACTTCTAGTTCACAGTGGAGGTATCCGTGCTGAGTGTAGTGCCGCCACTCTTCACCGCCCTCCAATTCCCTCTACTCCCCCTCTATCAGATCACTTACACGGAATCTGCAAATACCTCTTGCCAGTTGACAAGGCCTCGAACCGGTCAGGGATCTTCGCCGATAGCTACCATTACCTCCTCAGCTCGTCTGCTGTCGTTGTGACGGAGACGGTGCCTCGGGGTAGCTCTTTCTTGCCTTTCCTTCGGCTATTATTCGTACATGGCAAATATGTACGCTATAAGGAAGACCCTTTGTATCGTATGTCTTCTCTCTTCTTTCGAATTCGTGTTGTTAACGGATTCCGGAAGCGTTGTTTCTGCACCGTCCTATTTTTTGAGCAGCATGAACCTACTGCTCTTACTTGAAATTCCTATTTCATCCAATAAATTTTCACCTTTTATGTATCTTCCCAGGTTGGGGTGCCTGGCAACGAGGCAACTAACCAAGTAGGTCGGTCAGCCTCCATCCATATAATACATCCATTCGTTAATTGATCTTCCACATACGAAGGGGATCCTTAATACTCAATGGTTTACCGCCTGCCAAACTTGGCCTTTCACAAAATTCTAAGGGATTTAATCCCTACTCGGCTAATGGGCTCCATCATTCCACACCATATTAACCGACGGATGCCTTATGTCCGCGAACCCCCTTTCAACTCCTGCCGTACAAAACTCAGACTCTTATATGCTCGCTGTGTGTTCATTGTATTCCACTCCCCGTTGCTATTTCATTCCTTTACTTTGCTCTTACCCTTATTCAGATTTTTTTTAGTTTAATCTAATATTTAGTCTTGTAGATAAACCGTTTAATTGGATTTCCTTACCTAAGTGCCGGGTTTGATTTCCAACAAAAGCGAAGATAAAAAAATGGTGCTCGTAAGGAGCTAGTTGACCTTTTCTTGCTTGGTGCTTTGTCTTTTCCTTGGTTTATTCTGTTATTTACGAAACCTGGAGATTAAGAAGGTTGTGATGTACGTGGACTCTAGGGCGTTGTCCAAATGACTAAGATTAGAGCTGCAATGAATCAATTTAAGCCACCATTAGCATACTAATTTCCTGCCGTCACAGCATTAGCAACAAATGCACTAGCTAAAAAAAGCAACCGAGGGGCTCATCTGGCGCCGCGGTCTCTGCACAGGAGTTAATCTTACGTGAGGATATAACGCCAAAGACCAAAGTTGCAAACGACGAGGGGAGGCCTGTCACATTAGGAGAGAGATCAAAATATTCTACTGTTCTTCTTAACTTCATCGCCCGACGTTCTTAACCCCTCGAAGTTAGTAACAATCTTTAAGTCAACTCATCCGCTGGCAGGGCAGCCAATCCTTCCTGTCAACAACTCCACTTCCTTCACTCTTATGCCTTTGTCAGTACAAATTTACCATATTCAACTGCAGAGCTGGGCGTTGCGGCAACGAACTTGCAACTTTGCCGCACTAAGAATTTCGAAGTCGCAAAGTCGAAAGTCGCAAACGTTTTGAAAAAGTCTGACTAAACAAAGTCGCATCGCCAATTTTCCTCGACTTTTGCCGCGACTTTGAACAGGAACAAAGACGACTTTTTTGAAAGAAACTACCGCGGCTGTTTTAAGCCAAGTTTTAAGGCCCGATTTGGCTAAAATGTCAAATTTTTAACTTTCATTTTACGATAAAATAAATTCTTCACATTATATGAGATTGACGTTACATGAAACGACCTAAACATACCAACAAAAGTTTGTCACCGAATTTTATTATAAATTAGTAAAATTAAATACACTTTTCAGGCGTGAACCAAGTTTTAAACCTGTCTTATCAGTTAAAAACGTTCGAGAACGTGTTATGCCTTGTGGCGTTCATCGTGTGAATTAATCTCATTTCCTCCTATTTTAATATATGCTTATACTTTTCTTGTAGCTAAGACGAAAAAAATACTGTGAAGTGTAAGAAGTAATTAAAATCTAACATCATTCCACCTTTAACATGCCTAAAATTAAATAATTTAAGTAAAAATTGAACCATCTTACATAGACTAGGCCTTGGTTCTAAATTTAAAGATCATATTGATATAACTTATTAAACTCACATAGTTTTATCTTTCTTTAAATCCATTAGGCCACTCTATGAGCTTAGAAAATCTCGATTGTTTAGTAACTTAAACCGGTAAAGGTTAAGAGTGATGTCCTTCGCTGATCTGAATCTCTTATTTCATCATTTCTTTCTTTTCCGACGCCAACCTGCGGCGAGTGGTTTTAGCATGGGTGTTTTTCACTAACTTTCTTCTTGTGGCTTTTATTGTAGCTTAATTTATTATTAGTTACTGAAAATCGCTTGTAAAGTTTTTGTTCTTTTACAGATTGGAAAAACTGAGACATAGACATGGGTAGTTTGTAACAAGGAGTCGGGATAAGAGCAGGAGTTTTTCTGGCGACAGTGCTGCCAATAGTAGCTTCAGGAGCAGCACTCCTATGCTAAGTGGAAGCAGCGACATGGATAGCCACATGCCTTTTTTTGTACCTGAGACTCTGACTGTGGAGGATGAAGAGAACCTCCAGAACACGTCCCCAGTGGCGGCCAACCAGATCAAGGAGGCCGCCAAGAGAAAATTGGACTCCAGTGGCGACTAGGTACTATTATAAAATTTAAATTTAGCATAAGAAATTGTTGGCGATTATATAAAATTGGATTTTGTAAGTTTCTGATAATTTATTTAAATAAAATGTTTTTTTTCTACAGATGGAACTCCCTCTATGAGTGTGTTTTGTTCCTGCTAGAGGTCCTGAGTGTTGGTGACCAGCTGGATGCCATCAACACCATCCTGATCAATCAGACCGAGAGGGGTTCTCCCATCACAGAGGTGGACATCCAGGTAAGCATAAAGTAGCGCGCTAATACCGATCGCTATTTTAATATTTTGACTTAGAAATAGCGCGCTAATAGCGATCGCTATTTTAATATTTTTGCTTAGAAATAAAATTATTCTAAGTTTAATTATATAAGCTTAGTTAACTAAACAATATATTAATGTTCATTTTTAAGGTCCTCAAAGAATACAAGCTGGTGATGCAGCCTGTGGTGCAGTGCCTGGACATGCTTCAGGGGGAGAGAAAGGCCTACATGGGCACCCTCCTCCCCAGCCTCTGGTTGATGAAGGCCAGCCTGGAGGAGCAGAGCCAGAATGGCGACCTGGTGTATTCCAGGCCCAAGGTGCAGGCCCTCCTCAGGAGCTATGAAAAGAGGTTTCGCCACCTCTTTGAGGATGGCAACCTCCTTATGGCCACAACCATCCACCCAAACCTCACCCCCAAGGCCCTGGAGAGCATTGTCCCTGACAAGGCAGAGGAGATCAGGGACACGATCACCAGTGGGCTAAGGGCCGTCATCAAGCCCAGGGAGGAGGAGGAGGAGCAGTAGCAGCGTCAGCCTGGCCAGCCAGAAGTGCAGGAACCCCAGGACTTGGACCCCCTTTTCTTTAACAAGTTGTTTGCTAGAGGTCCGGCCAACCAGCAGCAATGTGTGAGGGAGCTCCTGAGAAAGTCCATGGAGGAGTGGGTGCCCTCTAAAGGCGAGCTGGCCTGGTCCCTTTTCCCATACAACACAGGGACCTGTGGGGGGACTTATTCATTAAGTACAATACTCCCCTCACCAGTTCTGCAGTTGTTGAGAGGCTATTCAGCACGCCCGGGACGTCCTCAGGGCAAATAGGTCCTCTCTAGATGAGGTAAACTTTGAGGAGTTTGTGTTCTTCAAAGGGAACATGGACCTCCTGGAGGAGAAGATGGGCCAGGAGGACTTGGAGGAGGAGGAGGATCACCTGTAGATATTAGTTTAGGCTGTGTTTTAACTAAAAAATAATAAATGTGTGTTTTTCTGCTTTATAAAAGCATGTTTCTGTTATCACGCTAAAGTTTACTTTGTAATTTAGCTGAGTCGCACCGGGAAAAATAAGTCGCAGTTGCAAAGTTGCAAGTCGCACTAGAAGGGCCAAAATAGAGTCGCAGTCGCACCAGATCCTGCGACAAAGTCGCACTTAAAAAAATTAAAGTCGCGCCAACTGACTACCTTAACATAATAAGGCTCGCTGAATAATCTTCTGTCATCCTCGCCTCATGCTGAAGCTGCCTCTCCCGCCCTATGACCTTTGAGAGTCAATATCTCCTATCCCCCAATCTTCTGTCGTCTGTCTCTCTTTTCCCATCATTAAATCCTCGCGAGGTTTACTCCAATGTATAATCTCTCTCGTCTGGAGCTATGGGAATTAGCACCAACTCCATCATTGTAGATGATAGCACCCATTTGTACTATACATTTTCATCGAAATTGCAGGAATTTTTATACACCATATTCGTCTAGATCTATGGCGATTAATTGTGAATATTTACAATTGATTGGGTTCATTTCATGTGTCCTTCACAACGGCCGAGGTTTATTAACTGCAATCTAAAACTTTGGTTTATTTAAAATGTATTTATTCCTTTATTTCTTATATTCATTTATATGCAGTTCTATTTTGGTCAATGCACCATAAAAAAAAAACAGTTTTTCTTCAGCCACGAGAGATGCATTACACGGTTGCTTGTTATCTTAATCATTAGATCAAAATTCCTTGCATTATAATGACATTAATTGGTTCTAAGTGAGTGTCTTTGATTCTCTGTACTTTTATATGTACTTTTGTCCGAGAGTATTAAAATCCGTTCCCCTGTTCAACTATTTATAATTTATGATCAAATTTCTTTCATCCTTCATTAGCTCTCATTGTCATCTCTTTCTTGCTGTATTTTTGGGGGCGTCTCTTTTCTTATATTTCCTTTAGTAGATACCAGGTTTTCTAGTAGTCACTACCAGTTCTGGTTCTCTTAAAAGAAATAATTACTACACTCATATTGGAGAAAACAATACACGTTTTTCTTCGCTCCTGCTACCACGAGTATCTTGAAACTATGGAGCTCTTCTTTTAGTAAATACAATTTGTAAAGCTCCTTTTAGAGGCCTAGGTCTCGAAGAGCGCTGTATTTTGACTTACGTAGATAACGGAAGAAACAGAAAGTGACAAAGCCGGAAGGAAGTTCATTGGTGAATGCTTTATGGAAGAATTGAGTCTTTAAAATATTTAAAGCTAGTGAAGGGATCAATGAGAACGTCAAACGGAAGGGTATTCCACAATTTCAGTGAAGCAACCGAGAAGGCAATAGAAAATAGACGGTCAAGGGGCAATACGAGGAAAGAAGAGTCCTAGTACTGAAGATCTCTAGACTAAATTTGGTGGAAACATTAAGGAGAGAGGATGATAGGTGAGGGAATGTAAGTACTTGCCTAAATTTACCAGAAATTCAAAGTTAACGCGAAATTCAGCTGGAAGCCAAGCGATCCCATTCAATAAGGTCATCGAATGAGGGTATTTGCTCATCTACAAAAAAGGTCATTGCCATTATTTTGAACCGGCTGGAGACGCAGGTTGAAGACAATGAAGTAGACTTCCTCTTCCTTATGTTTTTCAGCGTTCCTTGGTCGCTGATCACTTCCAGTATACTTTATTGCCTACCCCCGCTAGGGGAGGAGGTAAGTTTATGATTCTGAGTTCCATTTTCTTCATTATTCCTCTTTTTTTCTTATCTCCCTTTCGCCTTCGTCTAACTGCTTTTTTCCTCCATGGTTACATCATTTTCCTCCCTTTTTCTCAATCAAAAAGGATTGCTACCAAAGAGAAAGGAAAGGAGAATATTTGGTTACAAAAAGTGAAAGGCGAAAATGAATTAGACAAACAACACTCGTTTGCGGCATTTGTGCTTGGCACGAGAATAAAAGAATTTGGGGTTAGATCGAAAGCCTTGTGAAATGGCGGCAATTTAATTGCGAAGTGATCACAGGTGTAAACTTTCGCCATTAAGTATATTAATGGTATCGCGCAAAAGTCTAATATGCGACGAGGCACGATGTGCGTCACGTCTTTATCCTATTTTTCACATCATCGCCCCTCATAGTATCACGCGAGACGGCTCCGAGGTGGTTAATCTCTCTTATTCATTAATCAATTTTGGGAAGAGGATATTTCGGCGCATTAAAGCCTCAAAATCTTAAATTAGGGACTTAAATAGTCAGTATATGTATCGCCTCGCCGTCTTGTGCTGAGCAATGCAATATCTAACTTTTCCCATTTACTTATTTTCATCGCTTTCTTACAAAGCTGGTTTGTAAATTCGGCTTGAAAATGTTATTGATATCTAGTGCCATCTACCGGTGAGATTTCCTGTTTCTTCTTCCTAATCTACTGTACATTTATTCGTTTCTTCCTAGATCTTGGTCAAACATGAAATTCGTTCTTCCTCAGACGACCTGGGCTATTTTTAATATTGTTCTTATTTCCACTAAAACTTCCGTATGGAAGGTTCACATTTTATTCATCTAATTAAATTTTGATTTGGGACGTGCATCCCCCCCCCCCTTCAGTCCCTAAGTTAACAATTTCTTTATTTATGAGCCATACATCTACATCTGCCCCACTCCTTTCCATATTTATTTGTTATATCCATATATGCCTCTAGTAGCCCAAATTCTTCTTTGGGCTACTAGAATGATGCATCTTGAATTCAATATGACTGCCTCTAACTTTACGGCTCTCTTCACCAGCCTTTTCAAAGACATCTAGCTAAGAAGCCCCCGTAGATCTTCAATGATTTATTAATTAATAAAAAAAAATAGGATTTGAAAAATCGACAACTGGGATCTAAGTTTATATGCTTCAATTCTGGGGATTTGTGTACGAGGCAGTATTATGCGATCTCATGGAAAGACATCGAAGAAATTTAGTGCCTTAAGTTTTGTCATCTATTTATTTTCTTTTGGTGCCTTTTCAAAAATGTCACATTCTCATTGATCTATAAATCTTCTTTCTTTTTTTAACATTTAAGTTTATTTAGATATTTCAAGTTACCAATACAATCTAGCGAAATCTAACGCGGATATCTCCGTCAAGAGGTTTTAAGAGGTAAATAAAATAGCAAAGTTAGAGAGAGTGAAAATGTGTAGATAGTACATTGATCATGTAGACTATTTGGAAGGCTAAAAAGATCACACAACACACCAGAAACCTGCCCTCATTCTATAAAAAAACAGGTCATGTTGCGGCGATTACTATGTAGGTGGTCTAAGAGGCTTGAGATTACCGAGTCCGTCTTCCCTAGCACAAATCAGTCGTTGTTTCGAGCGATAAAAGCTTTTCATCACAGAATCCATCTCAAGTAGTAAAATAAGATGCGAACTCATTTGCGGCCGCTAAAACGAAAGGTAAACAAAACAAAAATACCAAAGGAAGAGTTAATGACAGGTAAATATGGAAATGTTTGTGGTTAAAGGCAGTGATATTTTGCATCGAAGGTGCATTCACCAAGTGACCGCTCGGAGCGCCAAGTGATTACTGAGAAGATTTGAAAGAACTTTGTGCCCATCTTCGTCTCATTTGATTGTTTACGAAAATTCGGTGCGTACCACAAATGTTCAGATTCCTTAATTAATACATCGGGGATGGGGGGGGGGGGGAATTTAACATCAACAGGGTGTTCGCGAGTAATTCGATTTGAATCTTTCCTCAAAATAAAGTTTTACTAATTCCTCCTTTTAAGGTTTGACTTAATGTTTTATTGTTTTCCAGAATTTATTTTTTTCTTCTTTTCAGTTTACTTTTCTTATTCATCTCGTAAGAATTATATTTTCTCTATTATCCAATCTTTTTAATTTCATGCCTTTATTGCGTTCTTTCCTTTTCTTCTTAATTGCATCTTCTCCCCCTCTCCTCTTCCTTATCCCCAAGGGAGACATTGTGTAAAATTTTGTACCTGGTGCCTAGAGGAGCGATACTCATCACTGCTCCAGGCTGTTTCGAACTAGATTGAGACTACCTGGGGTTTCTTTTTTTCTAGCCATTTCTATTTTATCTCCTTTTCTCCTTACAAGCCTCTTCTCACCTATTTTCTTGGCTGACGGGTAATTTGTAAGGTTAGTCGCTGACCAGCTTTCGTCCATTCATCCCTGGTCGGGACTGGGGGGAGGGGAGGGCTGGTCCCCCCTATTAGCTCCGGTTGCGGTTTCAGGCGTAGTAGCGTGGGTAATCATGCTGCGACTGACATCTGCAGGATCGTGTGCCCTCGCGCCCCCAAAGTTTGCCGGAGGCTCTGCGGCTCTATATCTTCCACACATTTTCACTTCCCCTATATTCACCACTTTCTTTAATACAAATCTTCCCCTGCACATTTTCTGCGTAATTCAGAGTCGTTGCTATTGCGCTTTAAATAAAAAATTCCTTCCTTCATCCAACTCGTGCCACTCTTAGTCTTTTGGATTGCGACGTGGCGCGGCTCTTCGTCACTCGGTTCTCACCAACGGCAGAAAAGAGAAGGAGAAATTCCCGATACTTTGCCACCTCTTTCCATACTTTTCAACCCACTTCTCCTCTCGGTTCGAATCCCACGTTAAGCTGCAGGTCCCCACTGAGGCTAAAAGCCACCGTAAATGTAGGGAGATTGGTGGTAAATGAGTGAAGAGTGGTAATAAATTAGTGTGGATTGTTGGTAAATGAATGTAGATTGGGTGGCAAACGAGTGTAGATTGTTGCTAAAAGAATAGATTTGATGGTGAATAAGTGTATAATGGCAGCAAATGAAGGGGGAGTGGTGGTAAATTAGTGTTTATTAGTGGTAGTTGAATGAATATTTGGTGGTAAGTTCGTGTACATCGGTGGTAAGTGACTGTGGATTTGGTAGTAAATCGTGTCGATTGGTGGCAAATGAGTGTAGTTTGGTGGTAAATGTATAGACAGGTGGTAAATGAGGGAAGGGCGGTGGTAAAACGCTTACCCATTTCTCCTCTCAGTGATGACGACCCCTTCTACCATTTAGATGACCAACGGGGGGGGGGATCTTCGAGTTTAGTTACCACAAGGGGTAGGCACCCTGCGGAGACTGTTACACCTGCGGGGCGATACATACCCCCGGCTCCAGTGACCCTGGCACTTTCAAACTATACTGAGATTACCTGGGCTTTAGTCGTACTAGTCACCCGTTTACCCCTTTTTTCCATCCCTTTCTTTACAACCCTTTTCTCATCAATTTTATTGGCCGGAGGCTAATTCCGTAGGCTAGTCGCCGGAATGGGGTAGTTCCCCCTTCCCTCTTGTCTCAAAGAGGGGTAGTGTTTTTTTAACATGTCTTTTCTCACCCATGCTCCTTTTACTCCGCCCCCCTCCTCTTTCTTTTCTTAAAATATCCATTTAAGTGCTTCCAGTACAGCCCCACCGTAAGGGCAGCCATGCTGCGTGTGACATTTGGAGAATTAGGGGGGCTCTCCCGGACCCAACGCACACATTTTCCCCCCTGGCCTCAATGCATGCGGGAGGATCTGCTGCTATATATCTTCCATATATTTTCACTTCATACATCTTCACCACTTTCTTTACAAATCTTCCTCCCTTTTTATTTTGCTTAAACGTCGAGGAATAAAACAAGATCAACAGACCTAAGTCACGTGCTCTCAATTAATCTGACTTATGATCTTACGACCTTCAAAACTTACAATAATCACCGGGCTAACCTTGGGAGGACGTTATCGATTATATCATTCGAAAGAGAGTGTAAAACAACATAAGGGTTTCGTCTGAATAGATACGATGTTATTGCCAAAGAAACTCTTTGAAAAGTAAAGTGGTTACCATCTGACCGACGGACTTACGAACCAACATACTAACTTATAGAGTCAATCACGCGACTTAAAATTCCAGTCTCGCTTCAAACAAGGCTGATCTCGCAGCACTGACTCTGATCCCCTCAATGTAAGTGAACTATGTACTTCATCAACAATCTAAGGCTGGAACCTAACTTTGGAACTCTCGGCATCTTTCCACACTCTTGATCATTTTTTCTTCTTCACAATCTTCATGGATTCCTGCTAGTTACTAAAGAAGCTCTTAACTAGTTCCACTCATACAGGCAGAGTCAAAAGTTTTCGAACACCTCTGAAATTGGGGGAAATTAGATAAATGCACGGTCGGAAAGATTTCATTTGTAATTAAATATGAATATAAGTGTAATAATATCCCAAACAATCAACAAGAATTAATAAAAAAATGCCAAAATGTAACATCTAACCGATAAGCAGATGAAGTTCGGGTGTTGAGAGTCACTTGGCAGTGATGAAAGCATATATTCTTAGAGGCATTCTCTCCACAAGGGTACCATGCCTGAGAGTTGTGATGCTGGGCCACTCCTCGATGAGGACTGCATTGAGTTATTTAGTAGAGGCTGGCTGACGACGTTCTTACGGCTTATTTTTCACCTTAATATTGATGTCCAGGAACCAGTGCATGCTCGACACAGACTTGTGACATGGGG
Organism: Ceratothoa steindachneri; assembly: GCA_963969495.1. Classification (NCBI taxonomy): domain Eukaryota; kingdom Metazoa; phylum Arthropoda; class Malacostraca; order Isopoda; family Cymothoidae; genus Ceratothoa; species Ceratothoa steindachneri. The sequence goes on from OZ018326.1 coordinate 137,929,385, forward strand.
CATTGTCTGGATAGATTTTTCCGTGAGAGCAGCATGTAATTTCTCAAGATAGCTTGGTACTTTTCTGAATTCATTATGCCACCACAAATGGTGACACGCCCCATATAATTAAAGAGAGGCCACCGTGTTTTACTGTTGGCACTATGCAATCTCGATTCCACTGCCCCCCTACAGAGTCTAATGTTGCCTTGGGTCGAGAACTACAGGAACATAGACTCGTCGGACCATAAGACACGTCTCCAGTGACGCATGATCGAGTTGCGGTGAGCACGTGCCCAAGGTAGTTGTCATCGCTTCTGCTTAAGGTTTATCAGCGGCTTCTGGCGAGCTTTACATGACTTCATGCTTTGTGCAAACAGTCTGTGACGGACTGTTCTGACGGATGCATTAACTTGGTTGCCCTTTGCCCATTCATGTTGCAGTTGGACTGCGGGGTTCTTTTTTTACGATCCCGAAGGCTCATGTGACACAGAGACCTGTTGTCACATTGCGTTCTCATCCTGGGTCATCCAGAACGAGCTCGGTCTTGGATGATCTCATGTTCTCGGATCCTCTTCAATAGTTCTGCAACACTAGAATGTGATCCGCTGACCCTCAGGGCAATTTGTCGACAGCTGAAACCCTCCTCGAGCAGCGTGCATATCAGACTTCTTTCATCCACGATATAGTTACGTGTTTTCACCATTATCACATCATTATCAGATATTGCCAAGATGGAATATCATATTAATCAACAAATATGATGTTACATGAAGACATTTTGACTAACATACCGCATACTGACACCAGGATTTCATACATTTCAATAGCATCGCCATTTTAAATATTTAAAAAAAGTGATATGGAAGCTTGTACTTTTATTTTGCTTTAAAGGTGTATTGGACACACACACAACATATTTATAGACATACCAATGCAATACGAAAAATTCCAGGTGTCTCGGAGTCAATCTTTTCATATCTTGGAGCGATATATTTAGGCCAGTGTATATCGTTTTTGGTGTATTACAAGGCTGAGTTCTCGGTAGGCTCCTTTTTCGTATCTCTCATTTATTCTTAGCATTTTTGTGCGTCACATCGCTCTAGCATTCGATTTAATTTATGAATACACGCATGTCTATCCTCTATTTCTCGCCAGCCTCGTTTGCTGAGACTATTATAAATCTTCAATCTCCATACGACATCATTACTGATTGGCTCTCGGACAACTTTCTGAAACTCGATCATGACAAAGGAGAGGTGATGATGGTTAGGGTCCCTTCGAATGTGGAGAGTCTTGTCTCAGTCATTTTTTTTCAATAAGCAACACTAAATATATTATACTAAAGCAATCGCTGATCCCACAGGTCCATAAACTACCGCCCTATATGTCCGTTGCCATTCGAGCCAGCTGTCGTCGCCGAGCTTTGCGAATGGATTGATGCCTGCAACTTGTATCAATTCCATCTCGTTTCAAGCCTGGCCACATCAGTGAAACTGGAAAATAATAAGTATCAGACTGTCGAGGTTTAATGAGTTGGTAATCCCAGTCCCACTTCCTGGACATATATTTTATTACCGCACCGAGGTGAAGCGGAGGTGAAGCGTATCCAATACACCTACCTTAGCCACTTCCGGTGAATAAGAATAACCCCGGTGCGTACCTTTTGATCAAAACTAAGATGATGATCCCCTGAGTGTGTCCCCCACTCAGTAAAAGCCAACTATGGGTGGATCGGAGTAATATTGAGATTTAAGCCGAGTGGATTGCTTAATAATTGCCAAAGGATCGTCCAAATTAGTTAAACACACAGATACAAAAATAATCTTTAATGCACATGAATTTGAAATAAGCAACAGCGTATATAAATATAAATAGAATAAATCTTGCACTGAATAAATAAGTCTACAAAAATGTCGTGAGAATTACTTTAAAATTACTTACTAGGGTGCTCGTGTCTTAATGGCACCCACCAGAACGAATGGAATATTATTATTGAGTTAAACACTGTATTAAGCACTTCTAATACTCGAGGTTATGGGCTCGGGATGGGAATTCTAGTTCACAAATAAACTGTTGAAGTTAGGGGTTGGGATAATTCAATTAACGATCCCTTTGAGTTCGTAAGTATTTTTGAAGGGGACGGTGAAGATCTTCTTCTGGTGAGGATGATCGCACCTAGTCCGGCCGTCCGAGGTTAACGAATAAGTGGGAAATCATAGACCGGTGATATAATGATCCTATGCGCCGGATCACGAAGGTGAGCCAAACGGTGACTCAAATCGGACTTCTTCCTCGAAGTACTTGTCCGATTATTCGGCTTCTGGAGTGGGTAGCCAAAACCGATTACCTAGCTACGTCTAGGGTAATCCGCAGAGGGAGGTCCTGTGTAACCCCAGACTCTAAAGGGGGGGGGCTGCGAGAAGTTTGGCACCTACAAGTACCGTGACTGCAACAACCAATTCCCGGAGAAGTTCCTTCCTTGCAGCGGGCGAACGGTTTCCTTTGTGGATCGGGCTCCACACAAACTCGATGTAGGTACAAGATCTTCTGCCTGAATCCAGGAAAAAGTTTTCCTTCTATTTCCCTCGCGAGCAGAAATCGAGAGAGAGAATCGAATTCTCTTGGGCAGACAGTATGTCTTTTACGCCTTCGAGCCATCTCGGAGTTTACGATGGCGCGAGTACAATTAGGTTTAATTAATAATAGTCTGGATATTTCTGATCCTATGGGGATATTTCATATACCTCCCACGTCTCTTGTTTTATATCCAGGTCTTTTTTCATTTAAATAGGGATAAACAAGGGAAAAAGGGCCCAGTTCACGGAGAAGCACGGCCTCTAAACGCAGTCTCGCCCCACCTCGGTATCTGAGAGATGGGATAGACGGGATCTTTGAGTGGTGGAGGGGCTACCTTACCACCACTCTTAACTGGCAAAGTGGTAAGACAAGAGTTTTAAACGAAACATGTTATCACTTGTCCATCAACTAATGCACTAAATTATAGGAATTATATTTTCTACTAATAGACTTTTCCCATGTAACCTTTTTTCTTCTATCTACCTTTCTTATAAGTATTTCTCTTCAACCTTCGCGTCAAGTTTCAGCCCTCTCTTAAATACTGGTAATTTGCCTGGGGCAAAGGCCGCCTACGCTCAACAGGGGTCCGAACTTAAAGTGATTGAAGCCATATAGAGTTCAGTGAACACGGACCGTACAAAAGGTCTTCTTGCCAAAATATGGGTTTGATTCAGTTTACCTTTGGCATAGAAAACGGGTCTGATATGACGTCAAATCCTTCTTCTGACCAAACTTTTCCTTGAATTTTTCCCCATAAAGTGTGAGGTCAGCTTAGAGAGTGGATGTGCCCGGGAAGCGGTGAAGAGAGTCGGCAGCTTAGCAACACTTTCCTCTCATACAACCCCCTGTCGGGTCTCTCCATAGGTTATGTATGACCTTGCCCTACCTTAATACCGAACGGGTTCAAATACAAAAGTGCACCCAGCCACCAGAATCTCTAAGCAACGAGAGGAAAAGTTGGGAAATATATAGTAAGCAGGCGCGGATCCAGGGGGGGGGGTACCCCACCCAAATTTTAGACCTGTTTATGTTTATATTTATTTTTTATGCCAGACTTGTATTCTGCTATTTAGAAAGAGTTATGTAATAATATGGAATATATACTTAAAAAGTTTTTTTTTTAAATATTGTGTAAGATAACCATTATTAAAATCGTCAATGCCCTTTTCTCAGACTGCTCAGAGGGAGGAATTCAGGTTACCCCCCCCCCCCTATATTTTTTTATCCTGGATTCGCCACTGATAGTAAGGTAGGTAATAAACAAGAATAGGGATAGTCGGGTCCGCTAAGAAGTAAGGTTGGTGATCACCTACCTGCCTGTCCTCCAGGTGCCCCGTGAAGCACCTTACCCGGGCCATCTCTTTACATCGCACAAGTAGGAGACGAAATGACATGAAAGAGTAAAGAAGAGGGCAATATTCGTCAAATGGATCGAGGGATCTTCCAGCTCCTTCAGGACTATACAAAGAGTCGGAAATTGAGTGGATAGTCCATGCCTTCCTTGATAGCGTTGAGGCCCGGAGGGTACGCAAGTCATCCAGGTGCCCGCTGACAGCACCGTGCTAGAGATAATAGGTGAGAATAGTCAAACAGCGAAAGAAGGGTTAAAAGAAGTTGTCTATAAAAATAGGCTCGGATCGTTTGCATCTATTTCAGATTGCCGATTGCGAGTTAAATTTAAATATAAACAATAACACCTTAAATCAGGGCCTAAACAGCGATTTCGTCAGTAAGAGCGATCCGTGGTCACTCTGACTGAGCGATTTCACTATTGCGAAGTTGGTTGGGAATTTCTCACGTTTTTCTGATTGGCCATTGGACATATAAAGTGAGGAATATCGTAGTAGGAGATTTGTTAATAGGAGAAAATAGTGGGGAAAATAATAGGAAAGTGAAAATGGAGAGTAGAATGGGGTATATCTGTCTTTCTTTGCGTTTTGCTATATTTTTTGAGGTTTTGAGCATATACAGTATACATTAAATATATATATATATATATATATATATATATATATATATATATATATATATATATATATATATATATATATATATATATAAAGCATTAAAGCCTTTATAGCAGAGGGGTTTTTTTTGTCCCTACCGTTATGGTGAAGATTTTAATGGGGTTTTTTTAGGCCCGGATTTTGCGTTGTTACGTTTGTTTGTTTGTCTTGTTGCGTTCTGTTTTTGTTATTTTAAATTTATGGCGAGTTGATCGCGGTAAAAATTGGGAAATTAACTGATTTAAGGAAAAAGAGATGGGTTGGCTTTGTTTTTCAATCGCAGTGTTGAGTATTGGAATTCTATGTGAACATTGGATTTATGTCATTGTCGATGAGCAGTCTCTTGCTTGTAAAAGATCTTGCGTGTCTTATGTCATCAAAGTCCATGTGCTCGAGTACAAACTGGAGAGGGAGGCGCCGGTGTGCGGTGTCCTTGATCTTTTATGCTTTTTGGTGAAGCTCTACGTTTATGGGGGTCAACCCCAGTTCACCAAGGAGTTTACAATGCCTTCTCCACTCTCTCCTTCGAGTTCTCGTTATAATATAGACAGCATTATTTTGGACCCTTTGCAGTTTAAGGACTTGTGTCTTGGGACCCGCGTTTATAGGGACCGGGGTACAAGACTTTTGATCGAAAGCATGCATTGTAGATCTCCAGTTTATTGGAGGTACTCATGTTTAGGAATCAGAAAAATTCCCCCAAGTCCCTCCGTGCATTCGTTTTAGGTCTACCACGCCATTTCTCCATTTTGGCTGCATCGTTGTACGAAAGACCAAATAGCTATCTTGAGGGTGCCAATGTTATCAAAGATCTCCCGCACAGTGAAACTCTCGTCTTATGCTGGCACCGCTTAAAAAGCTCTTTGCCAAATATAATCACACGAATATGCTATGTTGCATCATCACCTTCGTATGACTGGTGTAACCAACAAAGGAATTTTCACTCAGAGTGTAATACGGAACATCGTGTTATGAAACTACAGGAATATGTTCGTTCCTAGATATAAATATAATATTGGTTTTATTTACGTTGCTAGATATAAATATAATATTGGTTTTATTTACGAATGATTTATAAATATTAAGTTTGTTTGTAATTATATATTGAAACGGTTTTAATCTTCTGGAGTGACTGGAATAAATTAGCGTAATTTTCTGGGCTAATTTTTATATTCATAACACACAAGAAAAGGTGAGGTTCTGGGCACCAATTCTCTATTTGGGAAGAAAAACATGTACATACTGATTGCATAGGATGGTGCAATAAGCAAAAGAATAGCGATTTTCAACCTTTTTCTGTTACCATACGACGCTAAAATAGCCAAGTCACCCTATTAATTTCTAAATATAACAGGGAATCAAATAAGTTTGATGACTAGTCGTCCATATCTTTAAAATAGGTTTATTATGATGGTCATCATCCATATGTTGATATGGCATATTTACAATAAACGAAGGGAAATACATTTTATTTAAAGGAGAGTGGAAATTAAGAAGTTTATTTTATACCGCTTCGAAGCCGCATAAAACGGTAATTTCTACAGATTAACCAATGTTTGTTTGATTTTTCAGAACATTTACTTTCAACCTATTCTCAAGGACTATCAGAATTCTCTGTTGTTATTTTTCGACGGGGAAAGCAATAGTTTCCGAGTTATTAGTACTTGGAAGTAGCATTTCCCGAGCCATCGAGCTATTATTTGCCGCTACTAGTCCTGTCGGTATGACGTCATAAGTCGCGGGGAAAGAGAGAGTGTGCGCAGTGATTCAATAAATACCTACCCATTCCTTATGATGATGATTAGCATTAACTTTAGGTAAGACGCTAATTTAACTATGATGTAGAAAGTTAGGGGTAGTATGTCATTTGCACAGGTAATTCTACAGAGGAACGTTAGACTAATATTCAGGCGAGAACGCAATCACCATTGTATCACAAAGATAAGCCATTTTGAACTGAGAAAAGGACATTGAACATTAATAATGGTTATCTTACACACCATTGATAATAGATAACAAGAACTCACACGGGAGTGAGCACGAAACCTTATCAGATCTGAATCTTTTTTTCCACACATCAGAGAATTATGAATTTTAGTTTTTGACGTCAGCTAAGCTCCAATACTGAATTTAATAATAATTATTTTTTATATTTACCTGCATTTTATACATGTATCATATAAAGTGTATATATATATATATATATATATATATATATATATATATATATATATATATATATATATATATATATATATATATATATATATATGGGAAACTCACAAAGTAGTGCGTGAGTAGAGCAATAAATGCAAAAAATCCCACAGGAAAATGAAAGGTGTATTCCAAGTACTTTCGAACTTATTCAGTTCATTATCAAGGAATGATAATGAACTGAACAAGTTCGAAAGTACTTGGAATCCGCCTTTCATTTTCCTGTGTGATTTTTTCCATTTATTGCTCTACTCACGCACTACTTTGTGAGTTTCCCATATATATATATATATATATATATATATATATATATATATATATATATATATATATATATATATATATATATATATATTACATAACTCTTTCTGAATTGCTGAATACAGGTATGGCTTAAAAAAGAAATTTAAACCTAAAGCGGTCTCAAATTTTTGGGGGGGCGAGGGGGCTTTTAGCTTTATTAGCGCCCCCTCCCCCCTGGGTCCGCACCTGGTTTTAGACTATGCTACGGTAAGTTCGCTAGAATAGGCTTCTTGTTTAGCTCGTTTCCGGCGGGAAAAATAGCATCCAAAGCTTAACAAAACTGACTAAAAACAAGCTAAATGAACCCACATAAAAAAAATAACCTACAAACTACCAATGAAATGATGGCTGCCGATCGATTTTCGTGATAAGAGCATAATTAGAAATTTCTACGCCTTAATTAGTGAAAGTGTGTATTTGTCAAAATAGAAATATTTATAACAGAGCGCCTTCGATTGCGTTTGGAGTTGTTAATCTGTAGAATTACCAAAGGTTCTAAATTATGTCGAGGAACTATTTTTATAATCATTAATTATTTCTCTTATTTTGTTCCTTGCTCCTCACCCTTTACTCACTGAGACGTGGTGGGGCTCTGCCGGGGGAGAGAGTCAGTTAAAATCTGTTAGAAAAGTTTAGTTTCAAAATATAGGTAATTTGTATGAATCGTTTTCTATTTTCTTAAATACTTTCTAAACACGTTTTGTTGCAGTTAAAATATTTTTAGTTTATTTATTATTATTTTAAATTTTGTTATGCTTTTTATTTTGGGGTGAAGAATTTATTTTCTTTTTAAGGTAAAAACACTGTTGTTTCATTTCTATTCCGATGCAAAACGATAAATAAATTTGCCTTTTCCACTCTAAGCTTTGTGGACACCCCCTCCGTTTACAAAACAATCAAGAGTTGTTTTGAGTTTCGTTTCTAAACCGCGGGATTCAATTGTTGAAAGGCAGCTTGTCTTTTCTTATTTAAAAATATCCACACACAGTCAAGATATAAAATGCAATCGGTGAGATATGCAACCCTTTGTTATGCTGCTATCTTCAGAAATTCGAAGGTTATATTAGACGTAAGAGCATTTTATTCCTGTTCAGAAAAAAATGCCGAAAAATGATGGTTGCATAATATGCGTCCCATACACTCCTCCCTATGCGTTCAGTGCCCCATTCTAAAATCTTGGATTCCGGAATACTTCCAAATCTTAGCGGTACTTATTGTTTTCTCCCCAAAATTTAAATAGACAATCTTCGTAAGTTCTGTAGACACCATCGCTTAATCCTTCCTAAGTAGAACAAAGTTTGACAGTTTGATCTATTTTAGACTTAAAGTGGAGATGCCGAGGCTGTTTGCTTTAAGACGGCTGGTTTTCAGATCAATTGTAGTTGTAAATGAAGAAAAATCCGCATGGATAACTATTAATAACTGAATTTATAATATAAATCAATAATATATATATATATATATATATATATATATATATATATATATATATATATATATATATATATATATATATATATATATATATATTAAAGGCTTAAATAAATGAAAACTGGTAACACAACCCGGAAAAACGCTAAGGAAATTATTATTACGTGTACCTTTACGTAATTAAATTTCCTAGTAATTTTCCGGGTTGTGTTACCAGTTTTTATTTCTTTGGGCCTTTAAAATACATCTATTATATATCACGTGTCATGTGATTTTCAATTATATATATATATATATATATATATATATATATATATATATATATATATATATATATATATATATATATATAATGCATGAAGTTGCTGCTACCTAGAGGAATCTTTATAATTTCACCAGGAATGAGAACATAGAATGAAAGAAATTCATCTTCATGAAAATGAATTTCTCCGCATTCTATGTACTCTCATTCTTGGTGAAATTATATATATATATATATATATATATATATATATATATATATATATATATATATATATATATATCCATATGGAGCTCAGCCGTGAAGCCTGCATTTAATATTGAGGATAAATCCCAGAGCCACGAGAAACGGATGCAGCATCTTTTAATTTTTCACATTTCGAAAACTAGAAGTTTTCATCTTCAGGTTAGAATAAGTTTACAAAGTTAATACATATGAAGAAAACTTAAAAAGGCCAAAAAGACTTTATTTTAAAGGGTGACCAATTATAAAATATCAGTAAAAAGTACTGTAAGTTAAACTTTTTGTTATTGAATATGACTTGACAACAGTTAAATTTGCTTTAAGACTGACTCAAAAATTAGTTAATAAATTTAAGGATTATTGCAGAAATTAATTACAAACTATAAGAGAAATTGACCTGGCATTATTTAAAGATAGTAAATTTAAACTTTGTTTTTAATTTTGTAAAGACTGTAAGAGTTAAAACCATTTAATATAAAAACGGTAAATTTTGGTACTTACTAAAGTTGGTCCATCCTAGAGAGTGAATGGTGGGTTTAACAAGGGACTAGTATTTATAAGTTACAGTGACGCTTGGTTTGTTAAAAAGCACACTACAGTTCGTTAGTTGGTTTGCTTTTTAACAAACCAAGCGTCACTGTAACCTATAAATACTAGCCCCTTGTTAAACCCACCATTCACTCTCTAGGATGGATCCGCTTTAGTAAGTAGCCAAATTTACCGCTTTAATATTAAATGTTTTTTAACTCTTACAGTCTTTACAAAATTAAAAACAAAGTTTAAATTTACTATCTCTAAATAATGCCAGGTCAATTTCTCTTATAGTTTTTAATTAATTTCTGCAATAATCCTTAAATTCATTAACTAATTTTTGAGTCAGTCTTAAAGCAAATTTAACTGTTGCCAAGTCATATTCAATAACAAAAAATTTTAACTTATAGTACATGTTACTGATATTTTATAATTGGTCACCCTTTAAAATAAAGTCTTTTTGGCCTTTTAAAGTTTTCTTCATATGTATTAACTTTGTAAACTTATTCTAACCTGAAGATGAAAACTTGTAGTTTTCGAAACGTAGTGAAAAATTAAAAGATGCTGCATCCGTTTCTCGTGGCTCTGGGATTTATCCTCAATATTATATATATATATATATATATATATATATATATATATATATATATATATATATAGCATAATGGAGTCCCACAAGGAGCTATTCTCTCACCTCTATTATTTAACCTATTCACTAATTGCATCCCACAACCGCAGATCCTATTAATCAACACCTACACCTACGCAGACATCTCACTCGTACTACAACACTCCTCAATCATAACAGCAAGTGCATGACACTCTGACAACATATAAACACACTAGTTCAAACAAAACCGCATGACCGCCCTAGCAAACAAATCAACAGTAACCTTTTTCACCCCCAACTACCACTAATCAGGGTTGGCGGTAGTGGGCCCAGCCTGAAAAAAACTACCCATTTTCTTTTTTCGAAAAAGCCCACTTGAGAAAATTCGCCACTATTTTACAAACATGTGGATTATTCATAAAACATAAGAAGAGCATATGCGATTATTTATTGGTTATATTGAACATTGTAATTGTGTGTAGTATATTGAACAGGTGAAAGTATGTTGTTTAAATTTTAATATACATCTACTCAATCACTAACTATTTTTAATGGCGATTTTTAATGTCTCACTTTTCAGGAACACTTTAATGTATCGATAGTTAACATTCAACTGCGTTGGATAAAAATTTAGCTGACATGGAGGACAAGGGTTGGCTGCATCATGATAATTTTCCACGGGTATTAAAATGCCGACATCACGACTGATACTCAATACTCGATTAACACTGTAAAGGCTGTAAGACGTGGCGGGAGCAACTGCAACGGAAACTACAAACCTGTGGCCAGTAGAAAGGAACACAACAGACGTTCTGGCAGCTTTCGCACACCGGAATTCACCCAACAACTGCAGGACAAGGTGATGAAAGACCCGAACAAGAGAATGCGGGCTTTGGGAAGAGAGAGAGAGAGAGGGGGGGATCTTGTAATCACCATCATTAAGCTGGTCATGAATGAGAACCTTCGGCACAACTCGTACATGAGGGGTAAGGGACAAAATATGACAGCGATGGCTAAGAAAAGCTGCTTGATGAAGGCAAAGAAACCTGGGGTGATACGAGGGGCGGTCAATAAGTTTTGCGAATCAGTAGGGCAAAACAGAGGAAGGGCGATGGCTCTTTGTGGGGGTGTTAGGACAAGTTATGCCAAGTCAAGACCTGCAGCCGCATGCTCCTGCCTCGTCTATTTAAGAAGCAGTAGCTCAGTGCAGATCGTCAGTCACAAATTTTTCAACAATGGAGAAGGTTGAGCACCGCGCAGCGATCAAATTTTTGACCAAGGAAGGCAAGAATGCAAAAGGGATCCATGAACGCATGGTTGCAGTGTACACCGATACCACCCCTTCCTATTCAACCATTGCTCGCTGGAATAGGGAGTTCCGCCATGGTCGTGAGTCCCTTGAAGATGACCCCCGTCAGACGTGATCAACGAGGATAATGTGCCCCCTGTGGAGAGGAGGATCCTCGAAAATTGACGGGTGAAGGTCAAAGAAATCGAGCGAGAACTTGGAATATCACATGGAAGTGTTATCAACATCATCCATGACCAAGGTCTCTGCCCGTTGGGTCCCTAGAAACCTCGCGCCCCATGATCGACTTAAACGTCGTCAAAGTCCACAAAGCCAGAGTTGCACAAGCTGCCCTGCGCGAGTGCGGATTCGAGGAGCTAAACCAGCCCACCTACAGTCCAGATCTGGCCCCTAGCGACCTCTTTTTATTCCGCCAGCTCAAGGCTGCACTGCGTGGACGCCGGTTTGGGCACGATGAAGATGTCCAGCTCGCCGTCCAGGAGTGGATTGAACAGCAGTCGGGAGACTTCTGGTTGTCGGAAATTCGAAGCCTTAGGGACAAGTGGCGCAAGTGCATTGAAGTCGAGGGAAGTTATATTGAAAAATAATAAAACACTTTTCCTTATATCTCGTTTCCTTATATCCGAATTGCAAAACTTGTTGACCGCCCCTCGTATGTTTCTTCCTAGGTAAGAGAAAAGAACTTCTGCCAGGACCAATTGCAAAAGAACCAGAACAACAGGTAGCTTGCCTACAATCCACGCAACGTTCCACGTATCATGAAGGCAAGTTCCACCAAAACCGCGATGGTCTTTGGGTGTCTCCAGTGAGGGTGACGCCATGCCACTTAGATGTTTGAGCTGGGTATTAGGCTTATTTTAGACGGGTACGTGAAGCTTCAGGAGACTGTGGTCAAGCCCTGGCTCGAAATGGTCCCTCCTGGAAAGCCATAAATGCGGAAAAAGACAGAATTGATTATCGGATAATTTCTACGACTTCACCAGCCCCACTTTTTGGTCTCCTAGTTCCCGTGATTGTAATCCCATGGATACTATGTGTGGAGAGCTCTTGCTAGCCGAGTGAATACGGCGTTGGTCTGCCAGCGTCGCGGCATCAGGTTCGATCCCGGATTTGATCCCGGCATGAGCGGAGACAAACGTCAGGAACGTCGAGATCTGGCTACCGATTGGTGGACGCGCTGTGCTCAGCCCTGAATTCGGGTGGTTAGATCTTACACTTCTCATCACACACATAGATAACTACAGCACTGCTTTCTTTCCTCTCCCGCCTTCACAACATAACACACACACACACTCTCTGTTCCAAGGAATCCTGCCGATGGGTATCTATATCAACGTACCTCTGACGCAGAACAGGTCTCTCTCTCCCGAGGTGACGAAGGTTCCACCTGGACGCTGTTTGGTGTCAAAACATAGGACTTCCTGGCATCTCTCGCTAAAGAGAACCAGAGAGGACTGGCCCCTGATGCCCACGGGCTCACCAGCGATTGTCATACTGACCTTTATGTCAATTTCATTATTCGGTCAGTAATCCGCCTGGATAAAGGCAGGTTGGCAAACTACTACTGTGTGGGGCACGGGGTGAGAAAGACACCAACCGTTCTGCTTACCCCTCTTCCCCCCGGCCCTGCTGGGAGACGATATCACCAATTTGTTTGAAGATCTTTTCGGTGACATAGTGAGGAGCGCATGCGCCAGGTTCCAGAGCCGCCTTGAGATGGTGATGGAAGCTGAGAACGACATCTTTGAGTACACTCCTTTCTCTCATCCATGATTTAGTTGATATTTTAAAAATACATGTATTTTTAGCTGAGATATTGCTGGGGTGGGAGATCTTTTATTCAAAACATATATATATATATATATATATATATATATATATATATATATGAAAAGATAATAGTAAACCACAATATTTGAATCAAAATGTACTTATAACCACAGAACTAGTTTCGGCCAAGTTATAATTGATGCCATTTTCAACTAAGTAATGAAAAAAGTCAACAAGGAGCTCAGTATATAAATAAATCTTGATTCAAATATTGTGGTTTACTATTATCTTCTCAAGGATATATATCACGCTAATGTGATATCTTCTAATATATATATTGCGCAGCCAAAGTTTACAACACACTTAGGAATGCAAATTACATACTTTTAGTTAATCAGGTTAATGAAACCACGCACGCGGAACTTTATGTAATAAAAACAATGAAATTATCAGAAAATCAAAATAATTAACAGGAAAATCTTTATAAGGACATTAGTGAAATTTTACAACGCAAAAATTTACAACAGATTCCTATAAATAGGTTACATCTAAAAAAATGTCTCATTAAAAATTAATCCGCATTTGTTTCTGAATATCTTAAATATTCTAAACTAAATGAGAGGTTTCTTTCGTATTCGTCGTACTGTCATTTTCACTAAGGCGAAAAAATAAAAAAATCAGTCAAGTTCTTCGTGCACACATTGTAGCCCTTCATAAAGGTGGCCTTAGGTACAGAAAGATCTTTGAACAGCTTAAAGTACCTCTAAATCCATTAGTACCATAATACGCAACTGGAAGGCTCTTTATTCAACTCATTCCAGCTCGAAAACTTACTACAATAGTATATGATAAACCACAGACTACTCTTAGATATCCTCAAAATAATCTATAAAGAAGTGTAGTTGAAGTTAGCAACAATAAAAATAAGTAGAACCTTGTAAGGAAATAGAAGTCAAAAAGGAATATCCCTTTAATTTGCTCCTTAAATTTCTTCCCTCACTCCCTTCTAAAAATTTAACCCACGTGTAGTAACGTAAGAGTCCCAAAAAAGCGGGGAAAGAAAGAAAGAATTGGAATATTCCCCAGCTGCCTCGCAGGTACAGTTAGTTAAGTTGAGCGCTCTAAAAGCTTTAGTCCCACTGTGAAAACGCTAATTTCCGTAGTTTGGAGGCTGCTTGCCGAGTCTCCCGCCCACATCGTTTGGAGGTCATTAAGACCTGGATCGGGCGACAAATGCTAATCCCTCTAGGCGCCATAAGTATTCTGCCAGAAAGTCTGTGCCTTCCAGAGATTGAGCATCAAAAATGGCCGTCATATAAATACCCTGGTTTTTCGAGTCTCTGGATAGGTTGAGAATCCGTCGCCTTTGGTTCAGATAGTTGTTATTGTTTCCTCAATTTCCCCTGTATTCGGTTATACCTCGAGATTGGATCTCACCAGGCAGACCCATCTCTTTTGTGAAGCCTTACTCTGTTTATAGCAAGCCTCGAATCGTTTAGTCCCCGAAGAATTAGACGGGATTCCTCTCGTCTCATCTGGACCAAGAATCTCCAGTTTCTCATGTGAGAATTCGTACCGAGCCGCCTCAGAGTCTAGATTTGGAGGTTGTACTTGTCTGGAGCAGATGTGCCATCGTCCGTCTTCAAGAAGGATCGTGAACTCGTCTTCTGCCCCACCCCCTCTCTTCATCCTCGTCACCATCAGGATATTCATCTTAGGGCCACGTCCAATTGGCCTTCTCCATTCCTCGCGTCGACTCGCTGAAGGATATTCACTTGAGGTCGGCGTCCGCTGGCCTTCTCCCTTTCTCAAGTTGACCCCATTAATGGTAAAACGAGCATTTGCTTTAATCTCACGATAATCGACCCACTTTCAGACATTTAAATATTCCCTCTTTATAACTGATTTGCAATATTCCATTTAAAAGCTGATTAACGAGTAATTAACGTTCCCCGATTGCCCATTAATCTGTATTCTGTGAGAGTTGTCTTTTATTTACATTACCTATATTTCCCGTATGTATATCTATATGTTACTATTGACTCATTAAAATTATATTTTTGGTTTTCATTCTTTAAATATACCTTTGAACCGCAACTTGGTAAACTCAGTTGAACGCTATCGGCCCCTTTAGTCAATCGCACTCTTATACCTTGTAACTAACAGATTACTTTTACGAAGTGAACGTACTTGTACGTAGCAAGGACGTGCACGTAGATTAGAGGATATATGTATGTGTAACTGTATATATACATATTTCCTTGGTCTTTATCTCTTTCCTCCCAACCAAGATATATATATATATATATATATATATATATATATATATATATATATATATATATATATATATATATATATATATATATATATATATATATATATATGATGAAAATTAATGCAATATCGCAAGAAAAGATGAGGAATTAAACCACATTCTCCGAAGACAATTTAATTCAGAACAGTTTCGGTGTATCTCACACCCTTTTTCAACTGACACTGGGCAGAAAATATAAGAGAAATGCATATAAGCATAACACAAGATTCTCTCTTTTTCCCCCCAATCACCTACTTGTGGCTAATCTGGGGGAGGGGGTAGGACTATACATATTGAAGGGCTGGCATTTTACTATTTTGTTTATTTGCGATCTTATTACAGGATTAAAAGAAAATTGACCCTCAGATAGATTTAAATTAGGAACTGACGATATCAAGCTCGATTCTACGATTCTTCTCTTAACATAGTTAGCCGATTTAAATACCATTTTACTTCCATTGAAATCGATCGTATGATTCTTGTCTCTAACATGGCAAAATATTCCACTACTTTCGCTGCCCACTCTAATATCTCTTTTGTGTTCGTACAATCTCTTGTCTAGATTTCTCCCCGTTTCCCCTATATAAACTTTATGGCAATCGTTGCATGGTACTGCATATAGTCCTATGTTATGATGTTCTTTGGGTTTCCTGGCCATCATCAATTGGTTTAAGGAATTATTATATTTAAAGGCTAGATTAATACCCGCTTTTCCAAATATGTCCTTTAAACTATTTCATTTATTATTAAATGGCAATGTTATACATTTGTTGAAGTCGTTAGTGCGGGAAGGCTTATTACCATAGAATGTTTTCCTAGCTGAAAAATGGGCAGACGATATGAACCAATCGGGTTAATACAAATTAGAAAAAATGGTCCTGATAATGACAATTTCTTCATCTAAATAGGAAGGATGACATATTTTGTATGCTCTAAGGAAAAGGTTAGAAATTACCGATTTTTTAACAGTACTATCGTGAAACGAAAAATAATGTATATTGGCATTCGAGTGGGTTGGTTTCCTATACACGTCAAGTTTTAATTCATGGTGATCTTTATTAATGAGGACATCTAAAAAGGGTAATCTATTATCATATTCCCATTCATATTTAAATTTGATGGAGAGATGCAAATTATTCAAATTATTAAAAAAGGTATCAAAATCATGGCCATTAGGCCATACAGAAAATACATCGTCAATGTACCTTAACCATATAAAGTTAGGGGGAGAAATTGTGGGAAGGAGTTCAGTCTCAAAATATTCCATGAAGAGACGTGCCAATATCGGAGATAAACTATTTCCCATGCTAAGGCCAAATATTTGTCTATAAAACTCATTATTTACTCGAAACACATTGTCAGAGAGACATAATTCACCTAAATCGATAAATTTACTCGTAGAAATGGGAAGATCCAAATTAAGTCTAGGCATGATTTCCCGCAGAAGGCCCATGATTTGGTCAACCGGAACTTTGGTAAACAAAGAGTTTACATCAAAGCTCAAAAGTTTTCCATCCGGTAATTGCAAGTGGTTGAGGCGGTCAATGAAATCTTGAGTGTTCATAATGTGTGCAGATGAGATTCTTCCTCCTGCTGGAGATAAATGCTTGGCGAGCCATAGTTTTCAGCATCCTCAGGACAAGCTCAGTACCGAAAGCAATCAGATGCGCCTTATTTTTTATTTTTTCCTTGTAAATGGTTTCCTAGGGCGTGGGAGTGCCATGAGCCCCAATTCTTTCAAGCGACGCGAGACAAAATCATGTTCTCGGTAATTTGACCTGAAATACCTGCTGCTGTCCAAAATTGGTCCTTCATCAAGACCCGTTTTATCGTGCGATCTTCCCTGGGAGTGGTTTTTCGAGAGCGGTTCGTTTTCTTCCTCGATTCCCCAAGAACCGGTATTCTCATGGAGCTTATGTTATGCGTGCAAAGCCTTAAAATTACAGACAGCTTCATTCCTTCACTTTTCCACTGGGTAACCTGATTTCTGAAGTATCTGTCGAGCTTAACTCGTTTCGACAACCTGATAAATGAGAAATACCATCAGTAATAGTCTACAATGTATGTAGGACAGTGTTGTCATAGATACATTACGATCTATTACGTGTAACCTGAAAGTTCTAAGATATTGGTCGCTAGTTTTCATGCTTCTCATTTATTCAAATAAACATTATTTTTCTCATAACTGTATTTAGCCGCTGTAATATGAAATGAGACTTGGACACAATCAGAGGCATTTTGAAGGAATATTATCTGCAATTATCATGGAAATAAAACCAGTATTTTCAAGAAATGGTAGATTTTGGTACATATTTTGTTATCTAAATTTTTATGGTAAGGTAGAAGGTATGAATAGGTGTATAGGCGCTAGAATGAAAGAAGGAATAAATAGAGTTTGTGGTACTCACGGAGAGAGTGAATATATAGAGAGGGGGGATTATAGGGTTCTGTACTGAAAGAAACTTATGTAACAAACACTTTTTCGGCAGGAAGTTGTGTAAATACACATGAGTTGAGCAAAGCTATAGTTATGAGACTATCTGATACTATGATGGTGCTATGTAAGGTGAAACTGATTGGAGAATGCATGAAAAGAGGTGAGAAAGGTGGACAGGAAACGAGAATCAGAAGGGGAATGTTACAGAATTAGAGAGAAAGGCGAGCGTATAAAGAATGCTTGAGAATATAGAAGTAGAAATGAAGGAGAGAATGGAGAGATAACAAATGGGGAGCAAATTTAAAGAACTGGTAGTAGGTTGTGCAAAGGTTCTCTGTAGGTGTACCAGAACTGGAAAGAGTAATTAAATTGCGGAATGACGATGTGAATCATGTAGTGGAAAGCAAAAAGGAGGCCTACATGCAAATGCTTTATAGGAGAGATGATAATGTTGAATGCATACAAGATAAAAAATGAAACTAAGACAATTGACTAAACAGGGTAGGAAAGCAGGAAGTGGGGCATTTGGACGGCATATGAATGAGGATCCGGATGGGAACAAGAAGCTATTCTGTAAGGAAGTGAGAAAGGTGAGGAACCAGGAGAAGGAGAGCAAAGTGAACTTCGGGACAAGAATGGAAGATCACATGTGATCTATGAGAAACTCAAAAGTAGATGTCGAGAAGAACACTTTGATGAGTTGTATAATGTAGGGATGGAAGATGATGCAAATATAAATATGAGTAACTTTGTGGATGTAAATCGGGTACTGTATCGGGTTATGGAATAGATAAGAATGCAAGAGGCTGCTTGTTTGTACTACGAAAGGTCTGAAAAATGGTAAGGCAGCTGGAGTAGACGATACTGTGGCTGAAATGTTAAAAAGTGATGGATTTTGTGTTTTGAAATGGGCCTAGTGGCTGCGTTGTTAGACATTTGGAAGTTGAAGAAAGGCGAATGCAAGAAATATGGGGCGGGGTCTGAATTTTGAAGGTGAAGTGTATGTTATAATTCTGATTGTGTCTATAAAAGAGATAACCGAGGGATTAATAGAGGATAGACAAAGAAGATTTAGAGTAGGTAGGGGGGGAGTGCACCTGCAGTGAGATAGCTAGGAACAAACGAGGGATAAGAGGTGTAATGAGTGTGCTGTGTTCATGAATCTGGAGGAAACTTATGATCGTGATAAGAATGGAAGATATCACATTGACGTGATGAATATCAGTGGAAGATAATAGTAAACCACAATATCTGAATCAAGATTTTATTTATAACTATCGGACTAGTTTCGGCAAGATGCCATTTTCAACTAATAATGAATGAAGAAACTAAGGTAAGACACATCCTAAACAAAATGAAACAGCAGGAAACAATTTGGAAAAAAATATACTCGAGTAAATCTGGCGTGAATGACAAGCTAAACAAAATGAAATGGAACCGGAAACAATCTGGAGAGTTGCTAATCTCCGAGACCCATTGCATCCGGGGGTTTATAAATACGATTGGCGACTTTATTCGATATATATTTGTTAAATTTGTATTGCCATTCAGATAAATTGAAATTATCAACTTTGTTGATGATGATGGATTCCGAAATTCTCCTCTCAATATAATTGTTTGATTTATAAATGATTTTTGCATGGTTAAAATCAATTCTAGGGTTGTGCGTTTGCATGTGCGTAAAGAGACTGGAATAATTCATACACCTTCTGATATCAGCTAAATGCTCTTTCATTCTCTTATTAAAGTGGCCTGACTCTCTAATGTATGTTAATTTTCAATTATAGCATGGTATAATGTAAACTTCAGCATTGAAATTGATTGGGCACAGTCTAGTCAAGGATTGTCGAAACTAGTCCGATAGTTATAAATAAAATTTTTATTCAAATATTGTGGTTTATCATTATCTTTCACACACACACACACACACACATATATATATATATATATATATATATATATATATATATATATATATATATATATGCAAAAAATCCCACAGGAAAATGAAAGGCGGATTTCAAGTACTTTTGAGCTTGTTCAGTTCATTATCAAGAAATACCGAAAAATTTTACAAAGGTGGTATAAATATGTGAAACAGAGGAGTAATGCCCCGCCCATGTACAACGAAAGGACCCAAAATAGAAAAATAATGTCAAAGATGGATGTGAAGTATAAAACCAAATAGATAAAATTCCAACCTGTGCGCAAAGAATATAGACATTTATGTAACTAAATTAAGTACATACATACCCGATTGTGAATACATAAAAATAAACAAGAGAGACATAACTAAATTAATAAATCAAAGGGCTAAGATTTAAAATGGAAAATTTCGTTATAGATAAGCCTTTTAATAACAGGGTCTAGTTTACAAAGACCAAGGGATATATTAAAATTAGGCGAGGGATTAATGAATGAGCATTCAACAATATTTCTTTGAATAAAGTCATTAGATTTGTAATTAAATTTAGCCAAATTCCAATTGATAGGGTGACTGTTTTCCGATAAATGGACAAACAAAGCGCTGCTGCATTCCCTCCTCCTAATGTTGTATTTATGTTGCGTCAAGCGTACACTTAATGATTTACCGGTTTGGCCAAGTATTGCTTAGGGCAAACTGAACAATCAACAGATTACCCCCCCTCCCCCACTATACTATTGTTATTATTATGAATCAACATTTTATACTTGATAGACTGATGTTTGAATATAACAGAAATATTCAACTTATTCAAAAGGCGGAGAAGCAAGGAAAAGGACTCAGAAAACGATCAAACTAGGGAGTTCTTAAAATTGTATGCGGGAGGGATTTCCATTCTATAAAAGGATTTTTGGGGGCCAAATCTAGGAATCTTGTAAGAAATTTTTGAGGGTAGCAAAGATTGTTACCTATTTCTAAGATCTTGGAATCCGCCTTTCATTTTCCTGTGTGATTTTTTGCATTATTGCTCTACTCACGCGCTACTTTGTGAGTTTCTCATATATATATATATATATATATATATATATATATATATATATATATATATATATATATATATATATATATATATATATATATATATTTAACAAGGTGCTTCTAAGAAGGCGTAATTTTAATTGCAGTAAGAAGGATACGACCATCAGTGACATTCTTATTTCTTCCAAACAACGTTTCGGATTACCCAATCCATCATCAGGCTAAAGGGATAAACACAATTTCTAAAGCGAACAAATGTTAACTTAAACTAAATGCAAATCAACAAACAAATAATTAAGATAGTAAACTTATAGAATTAAAAGTATTAATAATTACAAGTACATATACAGATAAGCTCAAAGCAAAGGAAAGGAACAAATTCATACCTGCTGTCAGCGAGTCAAGGAAGGACTAAGGAATTGACCAAAACCGGACACAATTATGGGTAGTTTGTTGTCGGTAGAATATTAACAGGTCTGAAGCTGGTTGGTTGTGGCTATTAGCGATAATGGGTGGCAGGTCAAGTCTGAATTTAACGTGGGCGAATGTGTTTTTACGAAGAGAGATTCCAGAATTCTGAGCTGGGTGATGTTAGGATTAGAGCCCAGAATCTCAAAATTATTGATGTTTGTATCAACCTTACACTTCATAATGTGATCTCTGATTGGCGAGACTTCCTTACTAGCGAGAGACTTTCCTGTTGGGCAACTAATACCGAGGTGTGCGCAAACCCTCGAGTGTAACGAGCGAATAGTACTACTAATATATGTTCCCTGGGAACATCCAGGGCAAGAAAATTTGTAGTGGCGATTCCTACCCATGGCCATAATTGGAATCATTTTTTTCCAGTACGAGAAGAATATGGGAAACTCGGCGAAGCTGCGATGTTTGTTGCGTTTCGCGAAAATTTCCGAGGTGACCGCATACATAAATTCTCCTTCAAATTTAAAGAAACACATTGAGGTGAGTATTCATGCTTTTAATTATGTAGTGTACAGGTTATTTAGTGAAAATACCCACATATCGGAGAGGAAAAAGAAGAGGCTATTTACTTTGGGGTGAGTATTCATGCTTTTAACTACGTAGTGTATAGGCTATTTGGTAAAAATGCCCACATATTGGAGAGGAAAATGTATAGCTATTTATCAGGTCAGAGACCCCATACACTGTAATCTCTACTTTAGCTTGCTAAATCATCCCGTACTGGTACCGGTAGATATTTGAATAGGTATATCTTATTATGCATTAAAACGTTTATATAATCCATAATGTTTTTCCCATTATTTGTTTCTAGGGTATTAATTTTGGAAGTAATTTTTCAGTTATGCCCAGTCGTTTCAAATGGGGTTTAGCTTAGATCCATTTTAACTTTTTAAAGTTTATGTAATGTTCTCTTTACCATAATATAATCCGGTTATGGTCTAAAATATTTAAAGTTTGTATTAACTAACTCTGGCCCAGTCAGTCAAACCAAATGCACGTGGCCTGACCTTCATGGGAGAAATTTCTTATAATATAAATAATTTGATGATTTGACCATAAATCTAGTAAGGATACTAATTATTTTTTTTAGCGTTTTCACCCTGCCAAATTACTCCAGTACTCCTCTTTGGCTGAATTCCAATATATACTCCTCTTTAACTGTATTCCAATATATATGGGTCAATACAGCGGGTATAAACTGGTTTATTGTACAGTATAATGAATAGTGTCTCAGTACTTCATGAATAAGATACTGTATTACTTTTACTTAAGTATTTTAAGTTTGGGTACTTTTACTTGTACTTTGAGTAAAGTTCTGTCAGGGTAACAATACTTTTACTTAAGTATCAAAGCAGGGTAGTTTTAACAACACTGGGTTGATGGCCAGAATGGAAGAGGCATGATCTCCGTGAATGTTATGGCAAGAAACAACATTTCCAACTTGACGAGTTTGGGTGGAAATTCATTTGCATAATTTAAAACAAATTTTAATTTTGGACACCATAATTCTATATATTGCCTTTACCTAACCGCATTGACATGGACGTTATAGTTCATTATCTCTCTCTCTCTCTCTCTCTCTCTCTCTATATATATATATATATATATATATATATATATATATATATATATATATATATATATATATATATATATATATATATATACAAAGTCCCAAGACAAATTGGTGCGGTTAATGTAGTGGCATGATTAGAGGATTCCGGGAAGTGTGACCACGTTTGGACAGCCTAATTTGGTCTTTTTTAGCGCCTGGTCATTCTTAGCGAAATCTAATCCATTTTCTGTGAAGCCACAATACCGAGAAGGGAGGCAACATTAGAAGGTACAATATCTAGTCACTACCCGGATATACGCTGCTTGAAACGTATATATATATACTATGCACTGGATGCATGACCCAGTTTTGCCATCCTAACGAGTTTTTCTAAAGTGTAGAGAGACCCTTAATTTTGATAGGCGTTCGGAAAAAATAAACTCGTTTAACCCAATGTAAATTGCAAAACTTCGTAGATATGGGAAAATGCCTCCTTGCTAATATGTACTCTATTTTCTTTATATTTTGTTACTTTTTGAAGTCTTGAAATTTTTTGTTTAATCGTGGAATTTTTTGAAGGTAAATCTTAGGATAAAGTTAAATTCTCAGTGGCAGCCCTAAACCTGAGTGGTCGCAATTGCCGGAAGGGTAAATCAACATGAATTGTGATTTTGTATTGTCTTAGTTGGCGGCTGGCCATATTATCCGATGGTCACGTTAAGCGAAGTAAATTTTACGCAATAAAATATGTATATATTGGCAGCAGGGTCATACTATGCGGAATATCACATATATATATATATATATATATATATATATATATATATATATATATATATATATATATATATATATATATATGTCATGAGCGCAAAGAGAATGATGAAATAAATCCAACTTCACCGCAGGAAAGAGAAAACGGAATAATTTTTCTACGGAAATAGTTATTTCTTACTTCTAAAAAATCCGAGCTGGGGTGGGATTCGAACCATGCACATTGAGGCAGCGAGCAAACTACATTAACGAGAACGTTATTGTTCATTTATCAAAAATTAGAATGAGCAAAAATTCACGGCTAAAATTCACGTTTTCTCCGTTTTCCTTTGAAGTTAAACGTTAGCTTACACAACAAGCTTCTTGAAATTTCCTTTTTTGGGGAAGTGGATAGTTAATTGCCTTGTCGTATATGTAACGCCCCTGAAGAGCGTTGAGGAACTCCAGGAGACTTCTCTAGAGGATTAAGAAACCTTATTATTACCCTTACTTATTTCATGAACGCGAAAGAATGATGAAATGAATCCAGCAAACCGCAAGAAACAGGATAACTTTTCTTCGGAATATCCTTTTTAGCGTCTTTTCAGGCTCGCTTCTACAAGGTAGGACGTGCAACGGTGGACCGCAATTCCCCTCTATCCAGAGCCATCTCGCTCCTCAGATTATGCTTTGTCAAATCCTCTTCCATGTTCTTTCTCCAAGTTTTCTTAGGCCGATCAGGTGGTCGTCGGCCAGGCACCCCCAAATTTCTTATCCTTCCAATTGCTTCGTCCTCACCCCTTCTCTCCACGTGGCCGAACCATCTGAGTGTTCTCCCCTGCCGCACTGCCTCCAACTCACTCAGGCCACACCTTATTACCACCTCTGAACTACTCACACCGTCTCTCCATGTTACTCCGGCCATATACCGGATGTTCTTGGCGTTCTCTGTCAGACCTCAAGTCTCTTCGCCATGCAGCAGCACTGATCTTATAAATGCCTCATAGACAGGACTTCGTATTAATGGTATGCTCTTATTTACCAATAGTCCTGATATCTCTCGTTACTTACCCCAAGCCGCTGAGACTCTAGCCGTAACGGCCCTCTCAGGAGTTCCCTCACTGTCAAGTACATACCCGAGATAGCAAAATTGACTGACCTCATGTACCACACTTCCTTTGATCTTAATAGTCTCTGCCATACGTGGTGCCACTTCTCCCGCATAAGTCAGGCACCTAAAGTTCCTTACTCCGACTAAGCGTCGAAGATTCGAACATCTATTGTGGCCCCATTTTTGGCAGGACACAAATGGGATGGAATTTACACCTACTCCTCGACCGCATACACCGCAAATATATCTTCCTACTTGTTATCTCTCTGCCTTCTTTCCCGTCACCATCATCTTCGTCTTTTCCATACTGGCTTTCCTTCTTTTCTCCTGCATGTTTCTTTTCCATTCCCTAAACATGTCCGCTACTTCCTCCTTCGTCTTCCCTGTTAAGACAAGATCATCAGCGTATAACAGATCCCAGGGGTCACCTCTTCTGCATACTTTGGTCATTTCTTCCATGACAACAACAAAAAGCAGGGGGCTCAAAGATGAGCCCTGATGCACACCAACATCAATTCCAAGGCTTTGTGTTGTTACTCCAGCTACTCTTAATTTAGATGTAGTTCCAGTATATAACGCGAATATCAGAAGAACCAGAATCTCTGGCACTAACTGTCTTCTTAGTGCCCAGCATATTGCTCATCTCGGTACCTTGTCAAACGCTTTTTCAAGGTCAACGAAGATGTGGTAGAGCTGTTTTTTCTTTTTACCGTACTTTTCTTGCAGTTGCCTCATAATAAAGATGGCATCAGTTGTTGACCTTCCCTCCATGAAACCAAACCGTTTGTCAGCAATCTTTTTTAACTCTTTCAGCCTCCGATATAAGTCTTTCCAAGATCTTCATTCCCTGTTCTAACAAACGCAATCCCCGATGTTTGCCAAATTGTAGGGCGTCTCCTTTACCTTTATATAGAGGGATAGTATAGCTACCATGCCATTCCTTTGGGATGCGTTCTTCCTGCGCAATTCCATGGAACACCTCCAATAAAACCTCTGCCTTACCTTCATACTTCAACAGATCACTGCTCACTCCCGATGGTCCCGTCGCCTTGCCACTTTTCATACCTCTCAATGCCTCACTAACTTCATTCATTGTGACTTCTTGTATCGGTCCCTCCACTGCCGGCTCCTCCTCAATTTCATTCTCGTCATTTAAAAGATGTTCAAAATATGACTTCCATCTCTCTGCCACCTCATCTTAATCAACTTTAATTGTTCCATCATCATCCCTGATGTAGTTACTACCGGTGATGTCCTTTTTCATTTGTTTGACAATTCTAAACATCTTTTTTTTCCATCAACGGTATCTA
Organism: Ceratothoa steindachneri; assembly: GCA_963969495.1. NCBI lineage: Eukaryota > Metazoa > Arthropoda > Malacostraca > Isopoda > Cymothoidae > Ceratothoa > Ceratothoa steindachneri. The sequence goes on from OZ018326.1 coordinate 137,955,551, forward strand.
GATCTCTACTCCAATCCTGTCATGCTACTCTCTTTAACATTGCTATTTCTCGTTGTGCTTCTCTACATTTTTTTCTATATAACTGCCGATCTTCAAAGCTCCACCTTCGTTGCCACTGCTTGAATGTACTCTTCTTTTCGCTTAATTTCTGTTGAACTGTTTCATTCCACCACCATGCTTCTCTTTCCTTTCCTCTTTTCCCAGTTGTCATGCCGCACACTTCCACTGCTGCAACCATTATGTTCTTCTCCAGTTTGTGCCAGGTCGTAGTATCATTATTATTCTCACCTTGTATCATCCTGTCTGTAAACTCGTCCTCAAATTTCTTTCTTGTATCTTCATCCTTAAGTTTCGACATTTTTATCTTCTTGATACCTTTCCATTTCTTTTTATTCATACCAACTATTCGTAGATTTGTTCTCACTGGCCTGGGCTGTGTTAAACACGCCTCACCAGGGATGGCTTTCTTTCTTCAGTCCTCTTCTTTTCCTTACAAGAATGAGATCAATTTGAGTCGGTGCATCTCAACTCATACATGTTATGTACTTTTCTCTGTCCTTCTTAAAATATGTGCGTATTATTCTCAATTGTTGATTTTTACAAATATCCAGCACCTTTCTTACCTCCTGGTTTTGAGCTCCAAAGCAGTGTTGGCCCATTATTCCTTCATATCCAGCTCAATCTGTTCCGATATGCCCATTGACATCACCAGCAGCAATCAATCCTTCAGATTCAGGTACTCGAGCTTTCTCTTCCCCAAAGACTTCCCCGAATTGTTCTTTAACGTGATCCGAGCACCCAATCTGCTCGGATCTTTATCTTCATCATTCTCTTCGTATTTCTCGCTATTTCGATGACATTATCCACCAGCTCTTGTTTGACAAAAATCCTTATTCCTCCTATGCGTTTCCACTGTACCTGAACTTGTACTTTTGGTTACTTGTACCAATTGGAGTCGTGCCGTAGTTCTTATAGCGCACCTCCTGGACACACCACACATCCACTCTTCTCCTAGCCAACATTTCCGCCACCTCTCTCCCACTGCCCAACAACGTTCCCACATTTACGTTGCACACCTTTACCTCTCCTCTTTCTCTTCGTTCGTGAGCCCGGCTTTCCGCCATGGAGATTCCTAGCCCCCCTCCCCCCGATTCAATCGCTGCCAGGTACTGGGGGCCGTTGCGTCGGTGTCCACCATTTATATCGTGCCCTGATTTTTTTTACCCACCGGATGCCATTCTTGACAGGTAACTACAGTTATCGGCGGTGGGCCGATAATATATATGTATGTATATATATATATATATATATATATATATATATATATATATATATATATATATATATATATATATATATATATATATATATATATATATATATATATATATATATATATATATATATATATATATATATATATATATATATATATATATATATATATATATATATATATATATATATATATATATATATATATATATATATATATATATATATATATATATATATATATATATATATATATATATATATATATATATATATATATATATTTATATATATATATATATATATATATATATATATATATATATATATATATATATATATATATATATATATATATATATATATATATATGTATATATATATATACGAGGGGTGGTCAATAAGTTTAGCAATTCGGATATAAGGAAACGAGATATGAGGAAAAGTGTTTTATTATTTTTCAATATAACTACCCTCGACTTCATTGCACTTGCGCCACTTGTCCCTGAAGCTTCGAATTCCCGACAATAAAAAATCTCCCGACTGCTGTTCAATCCACTCCTGGACGGCGAGCTGGACATATTCATCGTCCCCAAACTGGTGTCCATGCAGTGCAGCCTTGAGCTGGCGTAATAAAAAGTAGTCGATAGGGGCCAGATCTGGGCTGTAGGGATGATGGTTGAGCTCCTCGAATCCGCACGCGCAGGGCAGATTGTGCAACTCTAGCATTGTGGACTTTGACGAGGTTGAAGTCGATCATGGCTCGTGAGGTTTCTAGGGACTCAACGGGTAGAGACCTTGGTCATGCCCAAATTGTCGTGGATGATGTTGATAACACTTCCATGTGATATTCCAAATTCTCGCTCGATTTCTTCGACCTTTACCCGTCGATTTTCGAGGATCATCCTCTCCACACGGGCCACATTGTCCTCGTTGGTCACGTCTGACGGGCGTCCTGAACGGTAGTCATCTTCAAGGGACTCACGACCATGGCGGAACTCCCTATTCCGGCGAGCAATGGTTGCATAGGAAGGGGCGGTGTCAGTGTACACTGCAACCATGCGTTCATGGATCTCTTTTGCATTCTTGCCTTCCTTGGTAAAAAATTTGATCAGTGCGCGGTGCTCAACCTTCTCCATTGTTGAAAAATTTGTGACTGACGATCTGCGATCAGCTACTGCTTCTTAAATAGACGAGGCAGGAGCGTGCGGCTGCAGGTCCTGACTTGTCATAACTTGTCCTAACACCCCCACAAAGAGCCATCCCCCCTCCTCTGTTTTGCCCTACCGATTCGCAAAACATATTGATCGCCCCTAGTATATATATATATATATATATATATATATATATATATATATATATATATATATATAATAAATTCTCCAGACATAAATTCATTGCTTCGCTCCTTAAACGCCTTTCTTCCTTCCTTCCTTCCATTTCACTTACGGTTGAAGAAGAAAGGGAAGGAAAATTGCCATTCTTTAAATGTCACTCCAATAGTCAGGATAAGCTGATAACTAAAATATATAGGACCCCCCTCCCCCATCTCCGATCACCATGTAAATGCGTTCCCCAACCATTCTTTTTCCGTTAAAAAATGTATTATCATGGTATGTATCTACCGGCCCTTCGTATTTGTTATCCGACTTTTATTGAGGAGAAAATTTCAAACAAATTATAAAGGAGTCTTAATTTAAAGCTAGGAAATTTTATCGTGGTAGTACTAGATGGAATAAATCGCAGGTTAAATTTTTCAAATTTCCACTTAATATTTCGGATACTTCTATAAAATACATACCAAATGAAATTCAACTAGTACCCTCTTGTTCTAATAATGGTCCAATAATGTTTTCTTAGGTAGAAAGTGATAAATCCGAATCCAGTATTGGTTTCGTATATAAAATACCCTGTGCGGACTCCCCCCCCCCAAAATTACATAGGTGAAAATATTGATTTTAATATAATTAAACAACATAGAGTGTTTAGTTAAACATAGGTGGGGATGTAAGACAAGGTTGTGTGATTTCACCATCGATGTTTAATATTTTAATGGATAGAATACTGAAAGAGGTAGATATAAGAATGTTCGAAAGGTGTGTGAGGTTGATGAAGAATGGTGATTAATGGATTCTATCTATGCCGATATATGCGGATGACCTGGTGTTGGTGGCTGAAAGTGAAAGGGATTTGGAAATATTCATTGTTTCCTTTGGCAGGGTGTGTGAGAGGAAAGGTCTAAAGGTGAATGTATAAAAGACTAAAGGTATTTGGCAGTGAGAATGGAGTGAACTATGATATCCGATTCCTTAGTGTAAGCCTTGAACAGGCGCAATGTTTTAATTATCTAGGATGGAATGTGAAAGAGAGTGGTACAGATGAAGCAGATTGCTACAAAAATGTTTTAAATAGTAGGAAAGTCTTTTGGGTGATTGTTTTAATGAAAGCTGTGTTTGAGTGTAGATTGTGTCTAGGAACCTGCATGGCAGTATGCTAGTGCCAACGATGGTGTATGGGAGTGAAACTATGGCGTGGGAGAGAAAAGTTTTCGAGTGAAAATAGTGCAGATGGACAACCTGTGACGGGCGTTTTATGTGCGAACGGTAGATAGAGTGAGAAATGACTAGCTAAGAGATCTTTAGGGTGTAAATGAGGTTAGGCCTGAGGACGCTCCAGGTGGTATGGGCATGTAAGAAGAAAAGATAGAAATAGAATGTTAAGAGAAAAGGGTTGAAAGATGGCGTAATAGGTGGGTTGATTATGTGAATGAGTGTTTGAGAGAAGAAAGTTAATGACAGTGTGTATGACGGGTGTTACTTATAGAAAGTTGGCCCCGTAAGGGGCCCCAGTCCGTTCCCAGCTTAGCCTCTTTTACTTCTTTCTGACACCTTGTCTTCTTACCCTGCTTTACTTTCCATGTAACCTACCCCACAACTTTCTCTGGTCCGACTCTAATTTCACCATGTAGACACCGAACAGATTCCTCTCACCCAAGCATCCCGGATTGAGGGTGGAGGAAGGGGTCAGCTCCGGTAGTGGGTTTTTAACAACCTGCCACACCCACATGTCACCTTGATCACATACCATTTCTCTCTTTTCATGGACTATTAAATTTATACCCAGCCTAAGGTGGAGCCGCCATGCTGATGGGCTGTCTGGCCACCGGGCGGAAGGAGTGGTCTCATATGGCGGCAGCTGGCTTTACAGGCCCCGTATTCACCGCTCGCAGAAAGGCTACTGCGCGGTGGATCTCTCTTCGGACCAAACCTCTCCTACCGACCAGGATGCTTACTCCTCACCTAGACCTACTGGTGCGGTGGACGCCCTATCACCCCCTTCTCTGGAAGCGGCTTTAGGCGACACCATCTCGTTTCCAGCAGCAGTACTTCATTAACTTTCACAGGAGGCTGACAAAAAGGTACGCAGGCAGCCCAATATTAAACGGTCGAGAGCCAAGGGATGGCAGAGCCTTTCGGTCAGTGCCTGCTAATGTCCTGCACTCGTGTATTCTAAGTTTACAGAGGACCAGTGTACCTGCTCCCTCACCCTCTCTTCCCAAATAGATGCCGGTTCGCCGGCTCTAGACGAGAGGAAAGGTACTTCGAATGGGATTCGTAATGTCTTGAGGGGTGGCACATGGATGATACCCATGAGATGAACATAGTCCTGAAGGTGACCCAGCAGCCCCAGATGGCCGGATTTTCCAATCTTCCATTGAGTCGGACCCCGGCTCGATGCCAAGCCCCGAACGTGAGTCCGCCCCTGTGTTAGCTTCACCTCAGACGGCTCGGGGTCCCGATGACTCACAATGAGAGGAGGGACCTCCTCCCCCGGCTGGTGCCTCTTTGATAGCCAAGACCTTCTTCATTTCAGAAAAGAGTCTTGCTGAGGCTGGTCAATCTGGCCTAAGGGCGCTTTTTCCGGCGGCGGAGAGAAGCGGGTTCATTCCCAACCTTTCTCTCACAAAAAGAAAAGAAAAAAGAATAAGAGGACTAAGGTTCCACCCTCCCTTCATGGGAGCTGCGGGGGCGAACGGGCCCTCTGCCATTTCGGCTAGCGACCGGGCCAAGACCGGCACACCCATCCCCGGTACTTCCCCAAGTGTAGAGTCTTAAACAAAGGCCAAAATTGCAAGTGAGCCGAGTGTAACCTCGATTACATCGGGTCCTCTCATTCAGAGACTAACAGACATTTTCGATCGCGCTGGCTTCAAACGCTCTCTGGTTATTCGCTCCACTGAGAGCAGCATATTGGCCAAGAGCAATATGATCCATCAGAGGAGAACTCTAGCTAGCCTGATTTATAGAGAACTGAAGGTGACCTGTTTCTCGGATGGGAGCATTCTGGCGAATGCGTCGGATCCCTCCAAGGTGTGCATGATTAGTGCCCTTTGGGCACTTAATGGCGCGCCGGTGAGTGTGACGCAGCACTCTACCATGAACTTCATGAAATGAGTGATTTATGGGAGAGAACTCGTGGACTACTCCATTGATGACATCACATTAGATATGGCCGACCATGGGGCGGATAAGGTCAACGTGTGATAAGAAAAAGTGAGGGGTGTCGAAACCCACCCGTACACCACTTGTCACGTTCGACTGTGACAATCCCTTTAGTTGATCTGTGCCGATTGTTATTGCTACCACGTAAAGGCATTTGTGCCACTACCGCAGAGGTTCTACTAATGACACCGCTTCGGCGCTACTAATCGCTGCTCTAGACGTGCAAATTCGGGTTTACCCGAAGTCTGTGTAAGTTGCGCCAAGGCCGCATACGATAAGTTCGAATCGTGTGTGGTCAAGTGCGTCAGTTGCGAAAAGCTGTATCCCGCTTCTTCGAAACAATGTGGTGAGTATCTCCTGAAAAAAGAAATCCTGGGCTTCGGCGCTGCCTGGACGTCTTATGCCTTAATGTTAAAAAAGACACCCTCTGCTCCTGGCCCGTCAAAAACTACGAGCACGGTCGTTCCCGTGCCCATTTGGAACCCTTCTAGGGTTCTACCCACCCCGGGCGATCCCCAGGTACAGCTGGCGGCACGAACCCCCTTTCCCACTAGCGTGACCGTTTCCTCTAAGGCGAAACGGTCGCGCACCTTCACCTAGTCGTTAGGCTCACAGGAGGCAACACCGCTGAAGTTGGTTGTGAGGTGGTCTTCCGGAGTTACTAGGGATGCTCCAAAGGGGAACAGCAACAAAGGAGCTTCGGCTCCTACACCCACAACAAGTGCTAGGCTGGGTGAATCGATGATGGTGGCTACTCCAAAGGAGGGCCCCCCGCCTCTAAAGACGCTCGTCTGCACAAGGCTTCGAGGCGGGAGAGGAAAAGTCTCGCATGGCAAGCCCAACCTCTCCGGATTAGTCCTCGAAGACGAGAAGGCCTTCAGCAGGGTATAAGGGTTTTCAAACCCCACCACTACGTGATGGTGGCGAACAGAATGATGCGCCATTTACACCGGGCATAATGTCTCCGTTCTTCTCGTTCATTTAATACTTTCTTTCAGGCAGTAGCTGTGCAGCTGCACCTGGTTAGGAGGTATGCTGTTATTTTGGGGTACATTCCACCGTCAGCCGACTTCGACGTAGAGGACTTCCGGCGCGTGCACGGTTCTAGAAATACTACTCGATCAATCCCAGGGGTCAAGTCCTTGTCGACCTGATCGTCGAGCTGGAGATAGGTGTCCTGAATGTGAATGAGTTTACGCATCACTGCCCGAGAACTGCTTCATTTCCCTCCCCCTATCTATCTTTTTGCTCTCCAGATACACAGCCAGATTTTCTTTTGGTGGAGGGAGGTAGTCGATGATCTGCATGGTAGTGATCTCTTTCCCATTCATATATCATTTGCTGGGCTACTGCCGTCTGGGAACCCGCCCCGGTACTGCTTGACGCAGACGTGGTGATCCGCATTTGGGTCGGTGGATGGGGACGTTGAGTTCATTTCCGGCAACCGCATCGCGGTGGGACTAATTACTATTCCTAGAACATCTGGCCGTTTTGCACGGCGACCGCTTTTGTGGTGGTAAGCTGAGTGTGAGACGGCCCTCAAACAGAAGCGTTCTGCCTACATGCGCTATAAGCGCCTGCCGAACGATTTCACTTTCGGTGATTTTCGTCGAGCTAAAGCTAAGTTCCGGTATGTTTCCCAGCACGCCCACTGCTCTTCCTCGTGGGCATACAAGTCCCCTCTAAGAGAGGTGTGGAAGCGAGTCAAAAGGATTCGGGGCAAGTTCTCGCAGGACCCCCCACCCGTTCTCCAGAAGAATGGGACCGCAATCTCGGACCCCGCGTCCGTGGCGGAAACCTTCGTGACCGCTTTCTCCGCATTCTCTAGCCGGGATGCTGCTCCGCCAGTATTTAATGCGCGTCGTGATGTCTCGGGAGGCCGCCAACTGGACTTTACTTCCAGAGGCGTGAACCCTTCAACGACAGGTTTACATTGAGTGAGTTGCGTTCCGCTCTCGCTTCGTGCGCGGCCACTGACCCTGGTCCGGACGATGTCCCGTACGCCATTCCTCGACACCTGGGTGAGCGAAGCATAAGCTTTCTGTAGAAATTGCTCAACAGGATCTGGTTAGAGAGTATCCTCTCAGATTCATGGCGAATCGCTACTATGCTCGCTTTTCGCAAACCAGGGAGAGTTCCCTCTACCCTGACCAGTTTCTGCCTAATCTCTCTAAACTCCTGCGTGTGCAAGTTGATGGAGAAATTTGTAAATGTTATATAAGCCTTTTTTATGGACAATCGAGGCAACCTGTCTTCCACACAGTGCGGAATGCAGTCTGTGAGCCTTCCTTCGTAGGCAGCACACCGCCAGGGTGTTTTTCATTCCCGAGAAAGCCAATGATGCCTCATGGTGATACGGTATCATGAAGAATCTCCATATGATGGGAGCGATGGGACGTCTACCAATCTTTATCTCTGAATTTTTGCGAGGTTCTTGATTCTGCTTAAGGTTGGGGTGAGCCTTCTCCGGCCCCATCGAGCAGGAAGATGGTGTCCTGTAGGGAAGTATCTTTAGTGTCCCACACTTTGCCCTGAGCATCAACGGCGTCACATCAGTGCTGTCGGAAGATGTTCTCGTTACGCTCTACGTGGATAACCTATCGATCTCTTTTGGCGCGGCCCATATGCTAACTCTGGAGCGTCGACTCCAACAGGCATTGAAACGTCTCTCTCTCTCTTTGGCCAAGACCAAGGTGGTGCACATCTGCTGCTATCCACGGCTCCACCCTGACCCGTACTTGTTTCTAAATAGAGTTCGCCTGAAAGTGCTGGATACGAACGATTTACTTGGTTTTGTATTTGACCGACGCCTCATCTGGGAGGCTCATATCCGAGTCTTATCGTCTCTTGTACCCCTGCCATGGACATGCTTCGTTCCGTGACATTCGCCACCTGGGTGCTAAGAGGGCTACTGCCTTACCTTTCTATTAATCCTTTGTTCGTTGACTACGGATGCGAGTTTTATGCATCCGAAGTCGAGCGTGTATTGCGAAAGGTGGACTCATCCACCACACCGGCCTTCACCTGGTGACTGGTGCCTTCCGCACATCCCCCCTTGAGAGCCTACTTGTCGATGCTGGGGAGATGCCACTTGCTTTGCGCCCTGCACAGTGTATTATTCTCCTGTACGCGCAAACCCGCTGCCTCCCTCCGTCGCCAACAGCTCTCACTGCATCTGGATCTAATGTCGACGGTGCCTAATTACTTTGGGGTTAGATCTAGGAAACTCCTTCGAACGCCCTGTTTAGTTCTCGGGCCGGTGACGCCTCTGGTTCGACCCATGATGCCACCCTGGAGAGTACCATCTTTGACTATTTGTCTCCTAAAGCTTCTACAGTGCCAGAAGTATTGCGTTTGGCCTTTTTGGAGCACACTTCGTGTCACGCTGGAACCGAACCAGTGTATACGGATGGCTCCCACTCCCAAGAGGAGGTCGGGTTCCACGCCTTATCCCCTCTGTTTGAAGTCAGCGTGTAACTGTCAGGGGCTGCGTCTGTCTTCACAGCTGAGCTGGTTGAAATACATCACTCGGTACGGAAGATTACGCGACGTGCCCGGTTTGGAGACCGGATTGTGATATATAGTGACTCACAAAGCGCCCTGAGTGCTCTCGGTGCATTGGAATCTCCGCTTCTCCTGGTTCACAATATCAGTGGCGCTACAGTTTTGGCTAGCCGGGCGGATGTCGAGTTTATCTTCTGCTAGGTTCCTGGACATATGGGAATTGTGGAGAATGAGCTCTCTGGTGAGGGCACCAAAGAGTCCGCAAGGACTGGGCGATCAGACCATCGTTTCGCTCTTCCTCACACCGATTGCATGGCAGGAATACGGGCAGCCCTCCTGGCTATAGTTCAAATAAAATGGGAGACGGTCTAGGGGAACCTAAAGTTGCGTGCTATTGCACGCGGGACGCACCGCCATTTGATGGAGCTGTCGCCTGAGCCTTATTGTGAAGACTGCGTTGTCCCCCCGACTGTTCGGCACATTCTTGTTGAATGTCTCTGTCTGGGTGATCTTCGCGCACGTTACCTGTCCCGGTACCGGGACGAGCGCGGTCGCTACCGCTTGTCCCTTGTACTCGGGACTGATTCGTGCACACAGACTTGCGGACTGTATGACTTTTTGGAGGAGGCTGGCCTCCTTCACTTTATTTGGCTATTTGTTGTAGGTCGCATGTTTCTGCGCCGGGGGGTAGGTGAGCCTACACCTGACGCCTGGCCGCGATTCCTTCTTGTTGCCTTTTGGCTTGTTTTTTTTGTCGTTGTTTTTGTTTGTTTGTTTTTTAACTTGTCCTGCCGTTGTTCCTTTTTATCTTTGTTATTTTCTCGTTTTTTAATCTAGCCTAGTATTAGTTTTTGCGTTAATTACGGCGACTTTTGCACTAGTAGGGATCGCCAAATAGACCCTTAAAAAGATGGACTTGAGTTGGTGAGAGGAAGGGGGGGTGGTGTTAGGGGCCCTCTGCTCAAGGATGTACCTTGCCTGGACGAGGTTCCGCATTACAGGCCATTATATCGCTATTAAAGGCCAATTTGACGTGAAAAAAAAATGATAGGGACCTTGTCCTTTAAAGGACATAAATGGGGTAGGAGGGGTGCGTAGATTTAGTGGCGGTGAAGTTCTCGGAATGAAACTCGTCGATGATGAAATCTTGAAGGGTAAATATATATTTATTTTAAATAACTATTTTTTTTGCAATATTTTTATTTACCTTAAAAGTTTCTTAAATCATTTGATTTAACAAATGTTGATACTCATAATTAGTGCTTTATAACACGTGTGTGTGTGTGGGGGGGGGGGGATTTCCTTTGAAGGACATAATACAATTTATAAAATTGATAAAACCACAGCGTTTTGATTGACGCTAATAACAAAATTGCCCTAAATAAAAATGGCTCACATTAACGTTCGTAAATTCAAATTAAATGGAATTGTTTCCCTTAAAGATACCATTTAAGGAGCGGACTGTTTGTCGTCACTTCCATTTAGCATTTCTGTTAGGTTCGATTTTTGGGGGGAAGGGGGGGCCATAGAATAATGGGTTTTGAAATACCACTTATCAAACCCATAAAATTGTAAAGCGAAGTATTTCGCAATTGTTGCTCTTCTCATCCTTGAAACCGGTCTTTCATTTATTCATTTATTTTTATATCTTCGCACTACCGACCACCATTTTCTTGCATTTTAACCCCTGTGTCCTCGTGTATAAAGGTCACTCTCCGTTTTTGCGATATGTTAATAGGTACAAAAGCACATACGTTTGTACAAAAAGTCTTCTTCCCCCCCCCCCCCTCCTTTATGCGGCCACTTGCCATGACTGGGTTCTCTTACACCTGAGGCTTACTCGTTTCGATGAGCTGATTTCATTATTTTTTGTAGTTTGGGTGGCAATAAAAAACTGAGCTTGATTCGCCTACTGCGAAACCTCATGTTGGCTTTCTTTGAGCCTTCGAACGCATTAATTTCACTTTCACTTTTGACTTCCTCTTCCGCAAGGAAAGGATTTCGTGGAGTGCGTCGGATTGACTTTTTTATGAAGTCAATCCGTTATTTTATAACGCCAAAATGTGAAAACTTCAATTCCCATTTGAATTAGACAAATAATTTCTTTAATTATAAAGATAAATATATTAAAAAATGGAGGCCTAAATCCGTCTTAAGAAGTAACGGGGAAAGTTTCGGCAACAAAACAAAGAATCGAGGTATTTAAGTGAGAGGAAAAGAAATAATGAAAATTGATATAACCAATAATACCTGGATTGTTAATAGCAGATAAATTGAAAAGATGATTTATTATTGATTTATTGAAAAAAAAGCAAGACCAACGGAACAATCTCCGCCACAAATTGTTCTGAAAAAAAGATTTGTAAAGAAACTGACGAAGATTTGTGAAGTGAATGTGTATAGAAGTGAATGATCCAATTAGTCTAAATAGGAGACGACCTGAGCGGGGGTGGAGGTGACTACAAAAACTTCCCCATTTTGCAAGACTCAAGTAACCATAACTGAGGACAGGTGCCAGATTATTATTAATATTGATTCAAAACTAAGAAGAGAAAACCACATGGGAAGATAAGAAAACCAACGCGAGAATGTTAGCGAGGTGTGAAAAGATAAGATAAAAAATAGTGTTAGCAGAGAGAAGAAGAAAGGCAAGGAACAAGGTCAGCTGACCAAAAAGTCGCGTGCCCTCACTTATTATGATTTATGTCCTTACGACTTTGATACTCTGAGTAATTCCCGGAGTAACCTTGGGAGGACCTTGGCAATTCTATAATTCGAAAGAGAATGTAAAACAACATAAAGGTTTCAAATTTCGTTAGAATTGGCTGAATTGTACAATGTTATTAAAAAAAAGCAAATAGTGGAACGACCGACCGACCGACATAGTGAGATGTAGAGTTGCCCGCGACTAAAAAGTCACAACTTTCTATAAGTTTATTAAAAAGCAGAACTAAATTATATTAAAATATATAAATTTTTAATTAAAAGGGCGGGCCTTAACTTTTTGTCAAACCTCGTTTATGGAATTGGAAAGGCGAAAAAATGGTCACACCCTAATAGCATAGTCAAGAATAGTATAACATAGCACATTATAGCATAGTAGAACAGAGCATATTATTGCATAGTGGTGCTTATCATACTATAGCATAGTATAACATGGCATAGTATAGTATAGCATAGCATAGAAAACATACGAGGGGGCGGTCAATAAGTTTTGCAATTCGGATATAAAGAAACGAGATATGAGGAAAAGTGTTTTATTATTTTTCAATATAACTACCCTCGACTTCAATGCACTTGCGCCACTTGTCCCTGAGGCTTCGAATTCCCGACAACCAGAAATCTCCCGACTGCTGTTCAATCCACTCCTGGACGGCGGGCTGGACATCTCCATCGTCCCCAAACTGGTGTCCATGCAGTGTAGCCTTGAGCTGGCGGAATAAAAAGTAGTCGCTAGGGGCCAGATCTGGACTGTAAGGGGGATGGTTGAGCTCCTCAAATCTGCACTCGCGCAGGGCATCTTGTGCAACTCTGGCCTTGTGAACTTTGACGACGTTGAAGTCGATCATGGGGCGTGAGGTTTCTAGGGACCCGACGGGTAGAGACCTTGGTCATGGCCAAATTGTCGTGGATGATGTTGATAACACTTTCCTGTCATATTCCAAGTTTTCGCTCGATTTCTTCGACCTTCACCCGTCGATTTTCGAGGATCATCCTCTCCACACGGGCCACATTATCTTCGTTGGTCACGTCTGACGGGCGTCCTGGATGGGAGTCATCTTCAAGGGACTCACGACCATGGCGGAACTTCCTATTCCAGCGAGCAATGGCTGCATAGGAAGGGGCGGTGTCGGTGTACACTGCAACCATGCGTTCATGGATCTCTTTTGCATTCTTGCCTTCCTTGGTCAAAAATTTGATCAGTGCGCAGTGCTCAACCTTCTCCATTGTTGAAATATTTGTGACTGACGATCTACAATGAGCTATTGCTTCTTAAATAGACGAGGCAGGAGAGTGCGGCTGCAGGTCCCGACTTGTCATAACTTGTCTCAACACCCCCACAAACAGCCATCTCCCTTCCTCTGTTTTGCCCTACCGATTCGCAAAACTTATTGACCGCCCCTCGTAGTATAGTAAAGTATAATATAGTATATGTAGTATAGTATATCCTAGCATAGTTATAGCCTAGCCTAGCATATCCTAGTATTGTCTAGGTTAGTATAACATTATATAGCATAGGCTAGTATAGTCTCAATAACAGTAGGACGGGGTGGCTCATGTTAGAACATATCCTGAAACTTTTTGACATACTTTCACACCTCTTTAAGAGTGGACCTTTCATTGAATGAACACACGTATGCCCACCAAGAAGAATTGCGAGCGTGCTTCGAATCGTATGAGAATCTGGCCTTCAATCAAAGAAATTCACACCTACCAAAATCATTCGGACGGTACCTGTTGCGTTTATAGGCCTAGCAAGTCTCTCTCAACGCCGTCTCACACTTTGTCCATCGCCAAGGAATCGCACAGCGTGCAAAACTGTCAGACATTCGATGAATTCAGCGGCAATGAGTAGCCCAGAGAAGAACTCAACGGCCTTATCACTGACCCCAGTTCCTTGACTGAGATAGAGAGGACATTCGTTTCCTCAAATCGGGACACGTTGTTCAATCCAAACCCCACCGAGGTTGCTCTTCGAGGGACAGAGGCCCGGCGAAAAAGATTTGAATGGAGAAGCGATCGCTCGCCACCATTGAGATGGTCGACCACCCTCCATTCAAATTCCACGTGCGAATCAAGTGACCATAGGGACAATTCCATGTTAGAAAATGAAGCGGTTCTTGGACAGTGATATATAAATTCTTACACATTATGCACACTGATCTCGAGTTCTTCAACCAGTTCTGCAAGGGTCCGGCCCCTGAAATTGATCGTGTAGTCGACCCAGTGGATGTGTCTAATGTTCAGGTGTCTGAGAAAGGGAATAGGCCTTGTCAACTACATTACGATGGGTAGGACCACCTTATCGAAGCTAGAAGACGGTGAATGAAATGAAAACAAGAGACCACTTCCTATCCAGGTGGAGCTGGAATGCTACCGGCTCTAGGGAGGTATATAAAGACAGAGGAAGAACGAAGAAATCACATCGGGTATAAAATTCGTACCCACCTGCCCGTTCCCATCCTATAGGGGGTGTGCACCCTTTGTACCCTGTCATGGTATCGTGAAGTCAGACGGTTGAACGGGAGGAGACAAGCCTCCTCACCTCATCCAGGTTAGCTCGGAGTCGACAGGGATAGCTGTACGTTGTTCAGATGCAAACCTAAGAGGGTTATTAGCTGCGGAATGCACCGTTGGTGGTGATGGTTTCGAGGTATTAGCAGAAACGTTCGGATAGGCATGCGAGCCTTCTCCGTCTCCTGCCTTGACTCATTCGGCTGGCGACGCGTTTTGGGCTCGGTATTAATTTCGATTTTGGAGGGGGCCGTCTAGCCGTTGCTCCTCGTTCAGCCTTGGGCAGGGCCAAGGGAGCTGGCACTTCTTATTGCTACCCTCACTCTGGAAGCGAAAAGATGTTAGTATGGTCGAAGCGGTGCTGGGAAAACACTATATTAATGGCGTGAATGTTTTCACGTTGTAGTGATACCACTTAACACGCACCCACTCAGGAACTGTATCTAGGTCAAAAGTGACGAAGCTCCGTCGAGGTGGGTCTAGAAAACCCTCCTTCCTTTATCGACAATCTCTCAACTATGACTGATCCCTAGTCAGCCAACTCTTCAGTAATATCCTCAATTAAAATGTGAATGTATGTAGTAACCAAAAGGGTCCGGCCAGAGAAACGGGAGAGCCTTGGTTCCTAACGAGGAATGCAACTAGGCCCACGTGCTGATGCAACATGTGCACTTCTGACAACCTTGTTACATCAGTCGCGTGAATGACTGGGAACCACTTGAAGTCGGCAATCTCTAAGACGCCCTCCACCCTCTCAATAAGTGGCTCAAAGGTCTTCGAGGCTGTGCTCTCTTTCGTCCTCTTATTCTTTTTAAGTTAGGAGGGCGTGGGTTTTACTTCCCCCCACCCGGGAGGTTCCGAAATGGGTTCTTCGCCAAAATGACAAAGGACTTTCTTGTACTCGGAGCTCCCTCGGAATAAGAAAAGGACTCTGCCTCTTCTCTTTTTTGTTTATTTTTTGCCGAGGGGCGACCGACTGCCCCTGGGAAGAGTCCCGCCCAGGAGCGAGATAAAGCCCATGGATGGCTCTCTTTATGCCTTAATCCAACCCGGGGATTCCGCCTTAGCCCCATGGGCAGGCCTCCTCTCACCTAAGGTAGGGTATCTGTTGGGATATCCACCCTAAAAGAACCAGTGCTCCTATCGGTAACATGTTAGGGCTGGAAGTTTTGCTAAAGACCGGGCAGGGCCGCACCCCTTTTCCGTACTGGGAACCAGTACTCCGGCCACCATGACATTTACGGTTCTGGTGTCTAAGATACTTGGCAGGGTCCAATGGGATCTGCCATTCAAGATGCTTTTAAGGGAATGAATGACCCAGGATTCAAAGCTTCCTGGGGAAGCGCGGGAGCCTCTTTCTTCCACTAATGATCATGAATGGGCCTTTGCGAAGGCGTAGGTGAGACTACGGCCGCTCCCAAGGGTAAGTTCCTCATCACATCAAAATTTACTTACCCAGGGAGGTAACCTTTAAATGGTCACCGCTCGTTTTTTCTCACTGTTCGGGACAAAAATCTATACTGGATTGAGTGCGCAGATTAATAACGAGACCTTGTCCTACCTTGATGCCGGGCGGATGAAGGGCGAGGAAGGCCACGGCTGTAAAAAAAATTGATCCTCTAAGATAAGGTTTTAACAATTTTTTTAATGCTCTCCATTTGGTGATAAAAATACTTCTGAGCTACCGTGAAATGTTCCATTCATAATTAAGATAAATTTTAGTTGTTTTAGACTTAAAGGATATGAAATTCACGCAAAATATTTTGCTATTTTGCTAGACGTCCATTTTATATAAGAAAAATTATACGGCTGTGAAAATATTCCAAGTACTTCTTACTTTTGGCTGCGCACCTTAGTTTACTTTCAGAAGACCAATGTGCACAGTGCAGACATCAGTTATCCCAACTCTGTGGCTCTCCAGCCATCATCGGTAATTAGAGACAACAATAGCACCGTCATTCCCAGGATTTTAGAGCCTTCTAATCAACAAACGTTTAGAAAAAAATGTTATTCAGCTCATTAAATTCCATAGGAATTCCTATTTTTTATTCAATTCTGAGGAAATTGTTTATCAATACTTTTTTATTTTGTCTTCAGTCTTCTTTCCTCATCCGACTTGGGTTAACCGCCAGCGACCCACCGACGCATGCGCAAACTGGCATGACATCATTTTTGACCAATCACAAGGCAGATAGGCCTAGACCCTCCATACATTTTATACAGGAGAGTTTGTTCAAATTAATTATATTCGGGCTCATTTGTTCAATATGCCCTGTGAAGCAGAGTGTAAACTCAAATTCGAATGTTTATTTACCAAAGTTTTGTGCAATAGCGAGTCTACAGTGGCACTTTTAGTTGCTCACAGTGTTATAAAAGACACATGTGTGACAATATTCTAAAATTAAATAATCCAGCAAATTTCGGTGCGACAAACGTGTTTACTGTGTCAAGGTAAGGGAACGAAACTGCTAGTTATTTTTGGTAAATTATAGGGCCTGGAAGCACGGCCTATATGGGGGTCCGGGGGTGAAAGGAAGGTTAAATAAGGCTTATATGTCTGTAATCAAGAAACAGTGCAAAAACTAGAGGCCTAACGACATCTGTCAATCGTCTTTGAATTCGAATCTAATGCTAGGCTTTTCGGATTAGGAATACTACGAGTTTATTTAACAATAGCGCGGGTTCGCAGTCCCCACACTTAAAGAGGGTATGGGGGGGCATACCATAATTAAAGGGTATGGGGGCGAAGATCCTCATTTAGAAATTACCTTAGATATAATAATGGTAATTGTGATGACGATGGCCGGATGCGACGTAAGTATTAACCATTATTTTGAGCGTCGGCTCGTTGTTGGGTACGGCTCGCCGCGGGGATCACACTGCGATGACCCTGAGGTTCAATCCTTTGGGGGGTGGGGTCTGGGGGGCACAACCCCCCAGTATAAAAACGAAAATGTCCATAAAATTCTTCGATTTCATCTCTAAAAAAGTAACAACGAAAAGTAGCCCAAAATAGCCCCCAAAAAACTAGGCCTAGGATTCGGCCATCGTCTTCACAATTACCATAATAATTTGGGCGGGAAATAGCCTAAAATAGGCTCAATTTACCCGATCATCCTTTCATTCGTCCATCGCAACACCCGAGGTCAATTGTCGGATGGACGACTTCTAATACCTCTCCTACACTTTAGCAGCCTAACTACCGGAGCCTTTTGAAGCCTATCTAACTCTCACCTGGTGCCGCACGCCACACCAGTGAAACGAAGGAGTAGTACATGCGGAACAATATCCCTGCCACAGATGCGAGAAAATTTGTGGATCCCGAATTGGACTGAAGAGTCACCTTCGGTGGCACCAACGGAATGACATCTGATCTCGACTTTCATCATCACATCATGCAGAGCAACGTCATCCTCGACATCGATGGACCGCCTTAAGCAACCAAGTAAGCAAGCTCTCACCTTGAGTCATTGGCCACATTACACCGTCGATTACTTCATAACACAATCTATTGCATCAAGTGAATTAAATAGGAAGGGTTGCTCGCATCTTTTGTCGTTACTTTAGTGTTAAGGTCTCGTGTAGCCTTTATTAGGCTAAGATAGCCTTCGTTTAGATCTAGACCTCTTAATTAAGTCCACTCTGCCCTGAATATTTCACAGAAGTTCATCTTATTTAAATTTCGTGTATGACAAGCGTAGTATTAGATACGTCACTGAAGTTTTCGAATCGGTGTATTGAAGCTAAAAATAGAGAATGTAAGGGAATGGTCACTTCCCCCCCCCCCTCGTTCACTCTTGGTGCAGTTCCAAGGCGGTCACCGCAAAGACATCCGGCCGAAGGCATCGGCGGGTCCCGCGTGACCGCAGCACTGCCCCAGACCGTGCCATGAAAGAGGTCACCCCCCCCATCGTTCACTCGTGATGCAGTCCCAAGGCGGTGGTTACCGCAAGGACATCCGCCCCAGGCATCGGCGAGTCGAAAGTTTGACCAGAGGGTGGCATAACTCGTTGCCATGTAAGACCCTAAAGGTCAAAAAGGTAAGATCTTCCCCCAGGAGAGTGAGATCCAGTTTCAGGTCGAACAAAGAAATTGGAGACGGTTTTCTCCCAACCTCGATGGTTAACGAGGAGCCGATGTTTGACTTCGTGGGAAAGACCGTTTGAAAAAAAGAACTCTCCTGGGGCCGTCCTCAAGCCCCTCTCCCCCCCTTACCACCCCCAGTGGGGGTGCGAGGTATAAATGAGGAACTCTGAGGAAAATCGTGGTAGTATACGTCAGGCCAGGTGACGAAGTCCTCGGTTCCAAAACCGGGCTACCTTAGACTGGATAGGTAGTATACGTCAGGCCAGGTGACGAAGTCCTCGGATCCAAATCCGGGCTACCTAGACTGGATAGGTAGTATACGTCAGGCCAGGTGACGAAGTCCTCGGATCCAAAACCGAGCTACCTAGACTGGATTGGTAGTATACGTCAGTCTCTAGGTGACGAAGTCCTCGGATCCCCAACCGAGCTACCGAGACTGGAGAGGTAGTTTACTTGTGTCGCCAGACCAAGAAGCACCCTGCAAGAGAGGCAGGGCTACCTACCTTAAGGGACTAAGAAAAAGCTCATCCTTGAGCTAAGTCCCTGGTTGTCAAACCAAACAATAAGTGAACTTTGGTAAGTTCGACTTACTCTCGCCAGAGAGATTCCTCATATCCTGGTGCACATTAAACACCAGAGGTATTCCTCGTCTTTGAGGAATTAAGAAGAAGAAGGAAAAGGCTCCCCCTCGAGCCCGTTATTCGGTGGCCACACCAAACTGTAAGTAACTTATTCTCGCCAGAGAAACCCCCCTCCGTCATCCTCGCCCGTGAAGAAGACCCTCCCCGAGTTCAGTCCTCGTCCATAAGGAAATTAGTAACGAAGGAAAAGCTCCTCCTCGAGCTCGTTACTCGGTGATCACACCGCACTCCAAGTAAGCTTGATTCAAGAACCAAGTTCAACTCACTCTCGCCAGAGAGACCACGACTACCTGGGTGTTGCATAGAGCACCGTATTGATTCTCGTCCTTGAAGAATCCCCCCCCCCCCGGAAGAACGTGTGGACCCCCCAGCGGCTACCCTCGCCAAGACGACCGTGGAATTCCGCCCATCTACACGCGTCAAGTGTAAATATTTCTGAGGCCCTTTAAACTCCACGAGTCCGTAAGCCTAATTCTAATATTATTGTTTTGTCTAGAGAAAACGTGAACTTAATTTTGTGGGTCAACTAATTTAATTAATTCTTGTTTATAATAATATTTAGAGTATTGCTGTAGTTAAAGTAGAAAGGTTGTGTATTCAATGGTTAAAGATAAAATATAAGTTTATTTTGTGAATTAGTGGGCGTTTCTTTTATATCCTGACGTGTTTGGTAAAGGCTCTTTTCTTTAAGATATTCTTATAATATCAATAATTAGACACTCTTAGCACTCTTAGAATAGAACAAAAAGGAGGGACATTCTACGACACTAACTAAATAAAAGAGGTGTCAGAGGTCAGGTCAGTAGGGTTCTTAGCAGAAAGAATTCTACGACATAATTAAAGTGGTGTCAGGTCTAGAGGTTTTGTAGGTTATTATTAGAAAGAACCCAGCAGTGTCTAATTAGGAAAGAGCCAACACGTAAAGGAAGATCAGGAATAAGAGAATAATTGACGAGAGGAAAATTGGTAGAGTTAGGGGTGGTAACAATATAAAGGTAATTGGCAGGTCAAGTGGTAAATTTGTTGTCGGGAGTGATATTTCAATCAGCATAGTAGTGGGATTAAGGGTAAGTTATGCTGAGCGCTACCTGGTGATTGGCGGCATAATTATCTGAAAATACAGAAAGGAAAAATCGACGGACCAACACGAAATGGATCCAGTCAAAAGATTTTACCAACAAGCCCAAAGTCTGGGACTTGAAGGCACAGAAATGCATGACTACGTCATGGCAGAATTAAGAATAGATTGTGTAGAAGAAGAAAGAATTTGGGATATAGAAAAAGAACAAGAATTAATAAAGTTTGAGAGAGAAAAAGAGGATATAATAAGAGAGGATAAAAGAGAACATGAATTAATGGAAATATGGATGAACCGGAAAAGTGAAGAATCCCGAATACAGCGGAAAATAGAAACAGAGGAAAGAAGAATGCTGAGAGGAGGTAAAGCAAGTGAAAGAATAATACTATTGAAAAGAGAAGCACGAGAATTCAGAATAAGGACAGAAATGGAAGATGAAGAAAGAAGACTAAAGATAAAGCTGGAAGATGAAGAAAGAAGAACTCAACGGGAAAACGAAGTAGCGAAAGCAGAACAAGAAGCCGAGGAAAGGAGAATGCAGATGGAAAAAGAGTCAAAAGAGAGGAGAATAAAGATTAAAAAAGAAATAGATGAAAGGAGAATGAAGAGGGAAATAGAACGTGCTCAAGCGGAAAGAGAAGAGAGAGAAGAAAAGGAAAGATTGCTCGCACTCGAAAGAGCACCTATCGAGAATCTCATAGAGGCCGAGGAAGTTGGAGCCCGGCCTGGACCTAAGAAAGGACCATCGAGGGAAACCCAGCCAATTGGGGTAACGATGGAAGAAGTAGGAAGTAGGGATGAGGTACCAGCAGGAGTACCTAAAGGAAACCCTACGAGGAGAACCCAGCCAAATGGGGTTATCTGGGAAGAAGAAGAAGGTAGGGTAGAGGTACGAGCAGGTGTACCTGAGGAACTACCTACTAAGAGAAGTGAGTCAAATGAGTTGACAAGGAAGGAGGAAAGAGGTGCTATGGCTATGCACTCAGGTAAGACTAATCAAATGGTAGACGCGGATGAGTATCCCCTACCCCTAGTAGTCTCCTCCCCGAACGGAACGTCCACGGAG
This sequence comes from Ceratothoa steindachneri, assembly GCA_963969495.1. Lineage (NCBI taxonomy): Eukaryota > Metazoa > Arthropoda > Malacostraca > Isopoda > Cymothoidae > Ceratothoa > Ceratothoa steindachneri. The sequence goes on from OZ018326.1 coordinate 137,976,938, forward strand.
TTACCGCTAAATCGCCAAGTCATAGTGAGCGCCAAGCCCATTAACGACCTCGCGGGGAAAAATTTTCTCGATCCCCAAAGATCGAACCCAGACACGATCTTACCGTGTACCTGGTTAAAGGAAAGCTATGGGACCTACGCTCCCATCAATTATGCCCCGCTACAACAGGCCGCTCAAGCCTTAATGTTCAATTTAAAGGTAGTCAAGTACCATAATATGAGTAAGTCGAGTAGGTTGAAATACCACTACCATTTAGTAACATACTTGGGTAGACTCAATAACCAGGACGGCCGACTCAGGCGCGGTAGAATAATGGTCACAGAGCACCATTTTAGTATTAGCTACCTCAAAGGAGCCGATAAAGGACAGCTGCTCTATAGGCGGAGACGAAATACCATTGAGGGTTATTTCAGCACCTAATGAGCGTGAAACCATGTTTTCAGTTGTTGTTCGTGTAAATATTTATCGGTAGGAATTAAGTTCTCAAAAACTTAGAAATGTAAGGAAGTAGCTTGTTTTGTTGTTTTTTTTATGGGTAATCGATGAATTAAGGTTTTGTTATGTTCATGTAAAATTGTAAATCGAGTGTCTAGCTCGACACATTGCCTGTGTAAACGCGCGTGTGGGCGCTCATATGTAAGGAAACTTAATGTAAGGGAGGGCTCAAAGAAATACAACTTTGCTAAGCTCGACTAGGTTGAGTAAGTTGTTTTGAGTTCCCGGGAGCATCCCCCGCCCCCCCATTATTTTCTTCGGTGGGAGGTGTGTAAGGGAATGGTCACTTCCCCCCCCCCCTCGTTCACTCTTGGTGCAGTTCCAAGGCGGTCACCGCAAAGACATCCGGCCGAAGGCATCGGCGGGTCCCGCGTGACCGCAGCACTGCCCCAGACCGTGCCATGAAAGAGGTCACCCCCCCCATCGTTCACTCGTGATGCAGTCCCAAGGCGGTGGTTACCGCAAGGACATCCGCCCCAGGCATCGGCGAGTCGAAAGTTTGACCAGAGGGTGGCATAACTCGTTGCCATGTAAGACCCTAAAGGTCAAAAAGGTAAGATCTTCCCCCAGGAGAGTGAGATCCAGTTTCAGGTCGAACAAAGAAATTGGAGACGGTTTTCTCCCAACCTCGATGGTTAACGAGGAGCCGATGTTTGACTTCGTGGGAAAGACCGTTTGAAAAAAAGAACTCTCCTGGGGCCGTCCTCAAGCCCCTCTCCCCCCCTTACCACCCCCAGTGGGGGTGCGAGGTATAAATGAGGAACTCTGAGGAAAATCGTGGTAGTATACGTCAGGCCAGGTGACGAAGTCCTCGGTTCCAAAACCGGGCTACCTTAGACTGGATAGGTAGTATACGTCAGGCCAGGTGACGAAGTCCTCGGATCCAAATCCGGGCTACCTAGACTGGATAGGTAGTATACGTCAGGCCAGGTGACGAAGTCCTCGGATCCAAAACCGAGCTACCTAGACTGGATTGGTAGTATACGTCAGTCTCTAGGTGACGAAGTCCTCGGATCCCCAACCGAGCTACCGAGACTGGAGAGGTAGTTTACTTGTGTCGCCAGACCAAGAAGCACCCTGCAAGAGAGGCAGGGCTACCTACCTTAAGGGACTAAGAAAAAGCTCATCCTTGAGCTAAGTCCCTGGTTGTCAAACCAAACAATAAGTGAACTTTGGTAAGTTCGACTTACTCTCGCCAGAGAGATTCCTCATATCCTGGTGCACATTAAACACCAGAGGTATTCCTCGTCTTTGAGGAATTAAGAAGAAGAAGGAAAAGGCTCCCCCTCGAGCCCGTTATTCGGTGGCCACACCAAACTGTAAGTAACTTATTCTCGCCAGAGAAACCCCCCTCCGTCATCCTCGCCCGTGAAGAAGACCCTCCCCGAGTTCAGTCCTCGTCCATAAGGAAATTAGTAACGAAGGAAAAGCTCCTCCTCGAGCTCGTTACTCGGTGATCACACCGCACTCCAAGTAAGCTTGATTCAAGAACCAAGTTCAACTCACTCTCGCCAGAGAGACCACGACTACCTGGGTGTTGCATAGAGCACCGTATTGATTCTCGTCCTTGAAGAATCCCCCCCCCCCCCGGAAGAACGTGTGGACCCCCCAGCGGCTACCCTCGCCAAGACGACCGTGGAATTCCGCCCATCTACACGCGTCAAGTGTAAATATTTCTGAGGCCCTTTAAACTCCACGAGTCCGTAAGCCTAATTCTAATATTATTGTTTTGTCTAGAGAAAACGTGAACTTAATTTTGTGGGTCAACTAATTTAATTAATTCTTGTTTATAATAATATTTAGAGTATTGCTGTAGTTAAAGTAGAAAGGTTGTGTATTCAATGGTTAAAGATAAAATATAAGTTTATTTTGTGAATTAGTGGGCGTTTCTTTTATATCCTGACGTGTTTGGTAAAGGCTCTTTTCTTTAAGATATTCTTATAATATCAATAATTAGACACTCTTAGCACTCTTAGAATAGAACAAAAAGGAGGGACATTCTACGACACTAACTAAATAAAAGAGGTGTCAGAGGTCAGGTCAGTAGGGTTCTTAGCAGAAAGAATTCTACGACAGAGAACATAGGGTGCTAGGATACAACTCGTATATCGGGCCTCATTTAAAGTACTGTCTACAAGCAATCAACCTGCTTGAGTCAGTACAAAAGAGGCAACAAAAATAATAACTTCCCTGAAGTACCTTGTATATGAAGATAGACTGAGGGTACTAAGTATGTTCTCGTTTGAAAGGAGGTGTGTGAGGGGAGATATGATTGAGCTTTTTAAAATCTGTTCTGGAATGGATAAGTTGGGTTTTGGCAAGTTATTTGAGTTAGAAGGTAGTAATAGGACTAGGGGTCACCATGTAAAATTAAAAAACAGAGGTGCAGGTTTGATGTTAGAAAGAATTTTTTCACCAAGTGTTAGATTACGGGAATAGTTTTCCACCTGAGATAGTAGACAGCCCAAACTTGAATGTATTCAAACGCAGATTGGATGATTACACTGGTCTACAAGGTTTTTGGTGTTTAGGAAATGGACATAATTCCAGTAAGAAATCGGTCTCCTGAATCGAAAAATTACCTCCATTTTGATCTATCAGGCCTAGTTTTTTTAAGTTATTCAACATCCTTTTATAATTCATATGCCAGGCAATGGCTTCGCCACTCTCCCCTACGAGCTTGCTCTTCGCTACTAAGATTAAAATTTAAAATAAAAGAAAGCAGCCATGGTTAAATTTGTATAAATTTTCTGAACTTCGCAAATTATAATAATTTTAAAAAGGAACTAAACTAAATTTCCCCTTTTTCAAAATATCACGTTGCCAAAATATAGTGAATTTTTTAAAACCCAAAGAGCTTGCTCTTCGCTACTAAGATTAAAATTTAAAATAAAAGAAAGCAGCCATGGTTAAATTTGTATAAATTTTCTGAACTTCGCAAATTATAATAATTTTAAAAAGGAACTAAACTAAATTTCCCCTTTTTCAAAATATCACGTTGCCAAAATATAGTGAATTTTTTAAAACCCAAAGAGCTTGCTCTTCGCTACTAAGATTAAAATTTAAAATAAAAGAAAGCAGCCATGGTTAAATTTGTATAAATTTTCTGAACTTCGCAAATTATAATAATTTTAAAAAGGAACTAAACTAAATTTCCCCTTTTTCAAAATATCACGTTGCCAAAATATAGTGAATTTTTTAAAACCCAAAGAATTACAAATGACGAAGTTCAGAAAATTTATTTTTATATATCTTATATAACTATTTTAGCGAAGTTCAGAAAATTTATAAAAATTTAACCATGGCTGCTTTTTTTATATTTTAAATTTTAATCTTAGTAGCGAATATGAGCATCAAAATGAATTTTCTTTTTAGTCATCTTAATCGTTTTCCTGAAAATCTCGGAGATGTTAGCGACATCACAGAGATAGAAACTCGTTACCAACGACCTTGGGACGCTATGATGATAGCAGATTATTGCTGGTTTTTATAATGAGATACTCCTGTTGCTCAACATTAACGGTGCGCAAATAAGCATAAATTTATCCCTGAATTTTCTGCCAAAAATCTTTGCCAACGTGCATTTTTAATTTTTACTTGTTTTGTTTGTTTATGTGTTATGCTCTCTTAATTGTTTTATATTAATTGCCTCTTGTAGAATTAAAATAGTTTAAATAAAGAAACAGTCTTGTTTAATTTCACTAAAAATCACTAATATCAACTCATGTACACCTTTGGAAATATTTTCAGGCGCAATTTTAGCATCTAATAGAGCCAAAATGGAGATGAGAGTACCTGATGGAGGAAAACAAGTTATTTTCGAATTTAGCAGAAACAAAATCACTTAAGAATTCGTTGAAATATTTCAGGCACCAGACAAAAGATTTTTTTGTTGTCCAGTGTTATATAGTGAGGGAGGGTTAACTTCTTTTTGTGTGTGTGTCGGGTGGGGGAAATTCTGGACTCATTCTTGTGGATGCAGTTTTTTATTATTGTATATTATCGGTGACTTGGATTTTGACGAACCTTGATTGTGATGCTTTTTGTTTTTGACACATTCCTGTGGATGGTTTAAATTGTATATTGTAGATATTTGATATCTGGCACAATCCTATGAATGCAGTTTGTGGGAGGGTTTGGACGGATGCGGATGACCTTTGATAAGCCCTTGTGGCGTTTGTCATCCGTGAAATTGTGTTATGTTATGACATTTCATCGTACACGAAGCTTACGTCTTTGTTTCATTTTTTTGTGTCTACTTGGATAGCTTATTACGTTTTTCTATTACGTTTTTCATATATATTTTAAGCACTACGGTTTTTAAATGCATTGTGGTCGAAGGAGGTTGAGAAGGATAAGGTGAAATAGGCAAATATTAATTCGTGGTCAACTATCTCCTCCGTCTAAGCACCTTCTTACCTTGGCTTCGGTTAATTTGTAATATTTTTTTTACTGGGCTTGGTTAAATATCATCATTAATCTTTAAGTTTCATTTTTGTTCGTTGTTTGATTTAATACTTCGCGCTCGGAGTATGGCGACCGTTATAAGACCGGATTTAAAAACAATGATGCTCAAAGGTGGTTACAGTAGTCGATGGGTTCCTGGTGATTAACTTTTTTTATAAATTCGGTGACTAGTATTTTGATTGAACTATTTGTATTGCAGAATTGTTATCCGTTTGTTACATAACGTTGCTATTATTTACTAATTTGGTAAATTTATTTTTACTTTCTGTTTCCCTTTCTACTGTTTACTATAATGTCTGAATTAAAGAAACTTTGATCGAGTCAAGATGAGGCACCTAAACTCGTTCAATTTAAGAATAGAGATCTCGAGCAACCTCATTTCAAGAATTGCCACTTGGCCTCGAATCAATTCAAGATAAGGCCCCTGAAGTAGATCAATTCAGCACCCTGCGCAAATAAGAAGGCGGCTATGCCCTGTATACGACTCACAAAGTATCTAGCAAGGGTAAAAAAAAAGGATCTTGCATTGATGAGGCATTCCAAGTTTTTTTCGACCCTAATATAACCTAAAATTAAACTAGCCTAACCTAATCTAGAATAGGTTAGTTTAGTTAGGTTAGGGTCGAAAGATTATAGGATGCCACATCTTTACAAGATCCAAGAAAAATATACAAAGGAAAAATGTATTGAATCAAATTTGGAAAAAAAATAGGAACAAATAAAAAGGATGTACATATTGTAAACTCAAAAGAAATGCAAAAGATTTGAATAACATTTAAATGTCATATTGTTTTTATATATATATATATATATATATGATTACATAAGCTATGAAATGGATTTGAAGAAAACCCGTCTTGCCACAAAAATTGGAATAAATATGTATGTAAAAGATGTCGGGTTGGGTTAGGTTAACTATGTTAACTATATCACAAGCACTGCATTTTATCTCCTTTTAATCAATTTCGTGTTTTTACACCAGTTTATGCCCCGCTGGTGGGCACTCTGTGTAACTTGTTAGACTTGGTACCTGGAGGAGCTGCCTGAGTGCAAATTAAGGAGGCCTTGTAACTAAGTTGACCTGAACTCTATGATGGGGGCTGAAAAAGTTGTTGGTACACTTCCCCCTTGCTTCCTCAAATCACTACTTTTTATTGGTTGAAGATTTTAGTACAGGCGTCAATGCCCCTTGGAACTCGTTGTCATAAGGGAATATTTGATGTGTTGTTAAGGACAGAGTCTGAGGAGGATTTTGCTGGCCGTATAACCTGGTACAACATTTTGTGGGCATTTCTTGGTCTATTGCAATTGATTGTAGATGTTTGTTTTAGGTTCTGTATGAGAGGTCGGGCATTCTGTTACTAATATTTGTGTGGTCTTAACATAAGAACATAAGAAAAGGATTCTACAAAAAAATAATAGCATATACCAGTCGGATCCTGTTCCAATCGTCCAGTTCAGTCCTACCTAGCATCATCATCCATCACCCAATCTATTCTTAAAACTCCGCAGGGAGGACGTTTCTATCACGATTATTGAGTCTAGTGCATTCATCTACCAATCGATTTGTAAATCAATTTCTATCAATCTTTTTTATAAACCTAAACTTGTCCAGTTCAAACCCATTGCTCGTACGTATCCTATCCTGTTCGCTAAAAATAAGAACCTTACCAATGTCTCTCCTATTATAACCTTTTACGCACTTGAAGATTTCAATCAAGTTCCCTCGAACTTTTCTCCTTTCTATTGTATATGGATTTAGTCTTTTAAGCCTTCCACCATAAGGTAAGCTCCTCAACCCATGAATCATCTTAGCCATCCTTCTTTGCACTGACTCAAGCAAAGCATTATCCATCCTATAATATGATGACCAAAATTACACCGCATAGTCAAGAGGAGACGAGTCGGGCGAGTGTCAAGATATCTTCTGCTGGGTCTCTGGACTTGTAGGGATTTTGGGGATTGACGGCTACAAAGAGTCCGTGAGGAATGAGCGACAAGAGCAGCGTTTCGCTCTTCCTCACAATAACTACATGGTAGGAATCGAGTCAGCCAATTCGGGTTGTATGGGAAAGATGGGAGACGGTAGATGGGAATGTAAAGTTGAGCGTCATTGCGCCGCGACTGTTCCCGGAAACCTACCCTCCCCATTACCCTGGTGGCTTCAGGTAGTTACCGTTCATCTTCGAATACGGAAGACTCGCGGGACGCGCCGTCATCATTTGATGGGGCGCGCCCCTTCAGCTTACTACAGCAACTGCACGCTTCCCTAGACTGTCCGATACATTCTTGACGAGTCTCCCAGTCTGGAGGATCTTCGCGAATGTAACCTATCCTGGTACCGGGATGAACTGGGTCGATACTGGTTGTCATTTGGAGGAGGCTGACCTCCATTTTATTTTACCTATTTTTTGGTGTTGGGTTCATGATCCGGTGCCAGGATGAAGACGGGATTCCGTCAGACGCGTTTTTTTTTTTGTTGTTTTCTTTTGTTTGTTTTATTGTATGTCGTGTTTTGTTTGACCTTTTTTTAATATATGCTTACGAATATATTTTCGTGTGCCCGTGGCGCCTGAGGAGGGTCTTGCACAGTGGAGGACTCAGGTTCGCTCTCTGGCACCGAGCCATAGTTCGCTTCCCTGGAAGACTTTGCCCTCTGGAGTGGGGTCACCTCCAAGAACATCTCTACTTCAGAAGGGGCTTCGAACTGGTCATCCCCCGCTAAGTTGTCAGGTAGCCCGACCGGGACTCATAGGGCATAGGGCTCGTCGCTAGGGGTGGCAAGCCGACCCGCATTGGTAGAACAGTGGGAGCGGGTATTCCGGCCCTCATCAGCTTGGCAAACCTTGGAATGACGAGATGTCTGGGTAAGACCCAGGGTACGATGATGGCTCTTAACAAGTGTAACAGGGGGAGCTGTGGTGGTTCACGTGACCCCAACGGGAAGGCCTGGGACTGAGGCGGAGCCTCTACTGTCTCGCTGTGTTCTTAGCTGGCCCCTTAGAAGGCAAAGGGTGACCCGCTGCATGTGGAGAGTCGCCCGGAGGTAACTCTGAAAAGAGGGAGAGATAGTGAGAGAAGCGCACTTTCCTTTAGAAAACTCTTGGAGGGGCCCCTGCCCGGGAGCGACTCCGAAGATGACAAAAGATAACCCCTGGCGGGAGGGGAGCCCCTCCACCTGTCAGTGGGGTTGTCATTCAGCTCCTCACCCGTCCTAATACCAAGGTGGGGCGAGGATTGAGAGAGGGGACGTAGTCGGATATGATGGCGAAACTTGAAGGACTCTAGAAAAGCTGCCAACGCACGGTATTTTCTGACACTTGTGATCATTAAAGAAATAAAAAGGGGATTGGTGGACTAAATCTCGAGTCCAGCCGCTCCCACCATTCCTGTCTCGGACTTTTATGGCGTCCACCCTGGTTCCGTTAGAGAATGGTGTTCGCAACCAGCCAGAAGGTACCCAGTGGTCGGTCCTTTCCCAAATGTTGTAGCTCCAAACTGGGCAGCCAGATGGACAGGACGACAGGGCGGGTATCCTTACTGGGACGTATTATTCCTTGACAGGAGGGTCAGGATCTGAAGATCTGTTGTGGCAGACTCAAAGACGGGATCCAATAATTTCGGGCAATAAGGCAGTAAAGGTAGTAAGGGAAGTGATTATTGGGACAAACCCGATATTCCCATTATCCGCGCCCCAACGCCCATGCCCTATCAAGGCCTAGTCTCTTGCAACCTGCAGGCGTTAAAGGGCGTTGTTAATAGAGAGTCCAAAACCTCTCTTCTAACAAGGCATGAGGTAGCTGGTAGAGAAATGGCTGGGATATTTGTTGTATTCCAGATTGTGAGTTGCGAAGAAGGCAACGGATGATTTTAAAGGTGAGGTGGTGACTAGGTTATGTTGCAGCTAGCGTTCGAATCGTGTGATGTAGCGTTGTGTGGTAGTGGTAGAGAAAAGAGAACAATGCTGTCAGCGAACGAGGAGGAAGTGCAGCAACAACTTATCCCGGCCCAGTCAAAGAGTCCAATTCAACCCACTGGCGGGGGAGGGGGTCCCTAAATTGCACTTTGTCCCTCCGTAAGGGGTACGGCGATTTGCCTTCCTGGCCTCCGTGCTGATTAGACTCAGCGCCCTGTCCGGGCCAAGCTTAGCCTCTTCTCCTTCCTTCAAAACACTTGTTTCCTCGCTTTTCATACAACCTCTCCCACAACTTTCTCTGCTCGGCCTCTAATTTCACAGGGGAGATGCTGACCTTCCTCTCAGCCAACCGTCCCGCATCGGGGCTGAGGGGGTGGGGGACAATGTTCCCTAACCCCTGAGCTCCGGTCTGGGGTGGCTGGTTTTTAACAACCTGCTTCATCCCCACCCATACCTTCCTCACATACCTTTTCCTCACTTTACCGTCTATCCTTGATTTTACGCCGTGTTCAAGGTGGAGCCGCCATGCCAATGCACTGCTAGGCCACCAGGCGGGAGGGATGGACCGAAATGGCGACGCCTGGCTCTGCCAGGCCTGTAAGCACCTCTTGCAGTGCGGACAACTGCAAGAGGTGATGAGCTATTGCATCCCGTAGCACAAAAAGGGTCACCATGCCTAATGATGAAAATAAAAAAAAACCCAACCCCTAACTTCCCCTGAAACAGCGACGGAGCTGCCCTCGGGCAGCTCCAGCAAAAAAATGGAGGTCCCCCCCCCCTGTGCTTGCGCAGGGGACCCTCCATATCTCTTCAACCGGAGAGGAGTCTTACTCCTCTCCTACGCCTACGGGTGAAGGGGAACTCCCCCTCACCCCCTTCTCTGGAGGTGCTTTCGGGCACCTCCCTTTTACCAGCGGCAGTCCCCTCTGTTCTTTCAAAAGGAACTGCCAAGAAAGCCAGCAGGCAGCCCTTAGCCAGCCGCTCCACATCGAAGCGGCTCGGTAGGGCAAACCCCCTTAGGGGGGAGAGGGAAGCCAGGCCCCTTCGGTCGCTTCCCTCAAAAGACCTGCTGGCAAGAATATTGAACCTTGCCGGGGTCAAGGCCCATGCCTCCCCACACAAGACTAGTGACGATACTGCCAACGGGACCTGCGGTGTCTTGGGGGGGGGGGGGATGGCCAACTGGAGGCCGCCCCCTGAGATAGCCATGGTCCTTGAGGAAACCCAGCCTCAGACGGTAGGGCCTTCCATGGGGGGGGGGAATCCGGGCTCGACGCGAAGCACCGAACCCGAATCCGCCCCTATGCAAGGTCCTCCTCAAACGGCTGTTGTTTCTGAAGCAGTACAAGGATGGGAGGGATCTCCTCCGACCTTTGCCCCCCACGAATACCAGGACCTTCTCCATTTCGGAGAATGACCTGGCTGAGGCCGGTCCATCTAGCCTGGGGGCTTCTACCGGCGGGGGTGAGAAGCGGGTGCATTCCCCGCCCTCTTCTCCCAAAAAGAAAAAGACCAAGACCAAAAAGATAAAGAAGACTCGGGACCTCTCTCCATCCGCAGGTCTGCGGGGACGGATGGGTCTGCTGCCACTCTGGCAAGCGACCAAGCCAAGATCGGCACATCCGGCCCCTCTGCCCCGCCGGTTGCGGAGCCCCTGACTAACACCAAAAATGCACAGGGCGGAGCCTCGATGACATCGGGGCCCTTGATTCAGAGGTTACCTGGCGTTTTCGAGCCCGCTGGCTTCAAACGCTTCCTCGTTATTCGCTCCACTGATGGCACCATGTTGTCCAAGGGCAACATGATCTATCAGAGGAGAGGATTAGCTAGTTCAATTGCTAGAGAGCTGAAGGTGACCCGTTTCTCGGACGGGAGCCTTCTAGCGAATGCGGTGAATCCCGCCGAGGCGACAAGATAAGTGCTCTTCGGACACTTCATGGCACCCCGGTGAGTGTGACGCCGCACTCTACCATGAACTTTATGAAAGGAGTAGTTTATGCGAGGGAACTCGTTGACTACTCCATTGAGGACATCACCCTAGAGCTGGACGACCATGGGGCGGTCAAGGTCGAACGTGTGATGAGAAAACAGGGAGGGGCCTCGAGACCCACCCCTACACTCTTCGTCACGTTCGACTGTGACAAGCTCCCTGAGTCGGTGCGTGCCGGTTGGTACCGCTACCGCGTGAAGGCATTCGTGCCACTGCCGCGGCGGTGCTATTACCGTCACCGCTTCTGCCATACGAATCGCTCATGTAGTCGTGCAAAGTCGGGGTCACCTGAAGTCTGTGTAAATTGCTCCAAGGTCGCACACGATAAGTCCAAATCGTGTGTGGCCAAATGTGTCAATTGCGGAGAGCCGCACCCCGCTTCTTCGAAGCTATGTGGTGCATATCTCCTTGAGAAAGAAATCCTGGCCGTTCAGGCCCAGGATCGACTCACATTCCGCGAGGCTAAGGACTTGGTCCTGGCGCGCCCGGCTCTGCCTGAGACGTCATATGCCTCAATAGTTAGAAAGGCACCCTCTGCTCCTGGCCCATCCAGGCCAACGAGCACGGTTGTTTCCGCGCCCGTTCGGAGCCCTTCTGCGGGCTCTACTCCACCCGGGCGCTTCCCTGGTAAAGCTGGCGGCAAAAAGGGTTCACACCCAGCCCCGGCTAAAACTAGGGCTATCCCCCTCTTCCCCCAGCGTGACCGTTTCCCGTAAGGCGAAACGGCCACGCGCCTCCATAGAGTCGTTAGACTCACAGGAGGCAACACCATTGAAGATGGTCGCTAGGCCATCTTCCAGGGTTCCTAACGCTGTCCCCCGAAAGGAGGACAGCAACAAAGGAGCTTCGGCTCCTTCGCCCACGCCCCAAGGTGGAGCGAGTGGCTCGGAGACGGTGGTTCCTCTAAAAGAGGGCCCCCCCGTCTCTGAAGCGGCAACGATCGCCTAAGGTTTCGAGGCGGAGAGAGGAAAAGACTCGCATGGCAAGCTCAACCTCCCCCAATAAGTCCTCGAAGGCGACAGCGCTTTGTCCGGCCAACAGCACCCGGGGTTCTGCCCCCGGGAAGCCTACGGCCATTCCCGTGAGGGTCTTCAGTTCGAGGAGGGCCCCTGCGTCTCCTCCGAGCTAGGCCTGGAGGGCATATTCCTTCAATGGAATTGCCGTGGACTCCGGGCCAAATGGGAGGAGCTGCGGAGGCTCGTCTCGTCCCTTTCTTCGTTAGCTATCATTTTGCAGGAGACCATGCTAGGCGCGTGCCCCCTGCCAGCCCTCCCGGGGTATAAGGGTCTTGCGACCCCACCACCGCGGGATGGCCGGGCTGGGGGATGCGCGGTTTACACCCGGCATGATGTCTCCGTTCTTCCTTTCTCTTTAGATACCTTCTTTCAGGCAGTGGTTGTGCAGCTGCACCTGGATAGGAAGTATACTATCATTTCTGCGTACATTCCACCGTCAGCTGACTTCGACGCGGGGGACTTCCGCCGCGTCGTGGCACGGTTACCGAGGCCCTATCTCTTGCTTGGAGATCTGAACGGCAGGCATCCTCTCTGGGGAGATTACTCCATAAATCCCAGCGGACAAGTCCTTGCCAATCTGATCGAAGAGCTTGAGATGGGTGTCCTGAACGTGGATGAGTTTACGCATCACTGTCCGAGAACCGCTTCATTTTCTTGCCTTGACCTATCTTTGTGCTCTTCGGATGCACAGCCTGATTTTGATTGGGGGGTGGTCGATGACCTCCATGTTAGTGATCACTTTACCATTCAAATATCATTTTCAGGGCAACTGCCGCCTTAGAGCCCACCTCGGTGGTACTTGGTGCGGGCATGGTGGCCTGCATTTCAGGAAATGACTGAATTCTTTATCTTGGTCGACGAGTTTAGGTCGGTAGATTATGCCGTTGAGTTCTTCTCCGGCAACCTCATCGCCGTGGGCCTGACTACTATTCCTAGGACGTCTGGCCGTTTTGCACGCCGACCACTCCCATGGTGGTCGGCCGAGTGTGAGACGGCCCTCAAACAGAAGCGTTATGCCTACATGCGCTATAAGCGCCGCCCGAACGATTTCGCTGTCGCTGAATTTCGTCGGGTTAGGTTCCGGTATATTTCGAAGCACGCCCGCCGCTCTTCTTGGCGGGCATACGTGTCTTCACTTAACGGGAAGACTCCACTAGCTGAGGTGTGGAAGCAAGTCAAAAGGATTCGGGGCAAGTTCTCGCAGGACCCCCCTCCCGTTCTCCAGGAGAATGGGACCGCAATCTCGGACCCCGCGTCCGTGGCGGAATCCTTAGTGCCCGCTTTTTCCGCATTCTCTAGCCGTGATGCTGCTCCGCCAGCATTCGATGCATCTAGTTGTCTTTACAGTTACTTAACCTCTGCTCGTTTTTCCGGATTGATTCTGAATTCTTCTTTCATGATGTTCGGAGTAGGTTGGGTATCTCCACCGCCTTCGTCTACCAAGGCTAAAGGAGAAACCTATCATTGGCCCCTTTTTCCCGCGCGTAGGAGAACTCGGGCATCCTCTTCAGTCTATAAAGATCGTGTGGTGTATCCGTATCCATTCTCCAAGAGGACATACCGGACGTAACCAAATCTAGAGTTGCAGTAGTGCCGGCCCCTTGTAGGCCTCCATGGCGGGGAGTCCCGAGGGAGAATGAGAAGGTATTTCTTTTTGCAATGGCTATCCATAAACCTAAAGCCTCCCCTTCTCGTAAGGCTTCTCATGCTAAACGTTCTTCAGCTCCTCTTTCAGCCTTGCCTCGCTCGTTAAATCGCTATGCCAACAATGTGGACCCAGATTTAGACTATTCCCGCTTTCTGGTCATAAGTTCGTCATCTGACTCTCCACTTGAAAAAGTCGATGTGTTTGACATTAATGAATCTTTTGAGTCCCGCTGTGATGAACCCCGCTGGATGTGGTTAAGATGTAGTGGTGATATCGTAGTCGAGGTGTCATCTGACTCTCAACATAATCTTGTGCAAAATCTGTCTTCGATAGCCGAAGTTCCAGTAACCGTTTTTGCTCCATCCACGCCTGAATTGTGTCAAAGGTGTCGTCCGCCCAAACGAATTAAGGGACTACGACCTCACCTGCCTTCAGAGAAAGCTTAGTACCCATCGTGTCCTACCTGTATACAGGGTGACTAAAACAGTAGGCTCTACTAGAGTCCCAACTGCCACACTGATTTTAACGTTCGAACTACAGGAACTGCCGCAGTGTATTAAAGCTGGGTACATTCGTGTCTCGGTACGTCCCTACGTCGAACTACTTAGACGTTGCTTAATTGTAGTCAATTTGGACATGTTGGTCGTGGCTGTCGACATTCCCGTTCCTGCGTGAATTGTAGTTATGTTTACCATGGCATGAATGCACCAAAACACTGTGCTGTCCCAAATGCGTGGATGCCCACAGTGCTGCGTGAAAAATCTGCCCAATATCTTATATGAAAAGGAGGTCGTCGCTTTGCGCGACTCTGCGTCTGGGCGTGAGAAAGGCTAGCCAACGTGCCCCAGCACAAACTTCACCTCTTGGTCGTCTCTTCTCAGACGTTTTACGTGACGCTGGACGAAACCGACCAGCATGTTCGAGTTCCACACTCCTGAACCATCTCATCTTCAATCTACTAATAGTGTCAGAAGCATTCACAATATATAGTCGAAGCATCGCATTCACACAGAGACTCCTAATGTTGCTCCCCTCTCTCCGGCAGCTCTAGTCGGGACCAACGCTCAGGGTGAAACACTTAAAGACATCAGACGTTATCTGAAAGAATCTTCTATATCAACCAGTGAAGGTTCTTCCACCCCAGCCCGAGACCCAAAGCCCCGTGGAAAGAGGAAGGACTCCTCACCTGGGCCATCGAACACCAATAAGCGGGTAGCCTCTGGAGCTGACTCGAACGAGCCTCGAAAATCTTCTTGGACTTTTATCCTGTTGCTGAATATTCTCTGCCCTAAAGTTCGTCCCACCCTTCACAGGACTTAGTTTCCCTCCCGATCCAAACGGTTGCTGAAATACACCTAGTTCCTCGTACTTTGCTTAGATCGCCTGCTCCTTCTACTCATCCTCCTACTCATGATCCGATGGAAACAGATAATACTCCAACACCACCAGTCGCGGTTGTTGGATCAACCCCTCAGACATCAAAAGGCCCTCGGCCCATTAATCCGGATCTACCACCCGAAAATCTCTTCTCGACTTCCGTTTCCGCCTGGCTGTGAGCCCGAATTACAGGCAAGGGCATCGGCCGGTTCCTCGAAACCATCGAACATACCCCCTGCCACTGCCCCTTCCAGGATCTCCTCCTCTGCTATAGCAGGCTCTTCAAAATCTGCTCTTCGTCCGTCCCCTAAGCTCTTTGCGACGCACTTCAAACTTAACCTCAGCCACAAAAGAGAAAAAGATATCTACTGTGGTATCTAACTGTCCCACATAATTTTCTCCATTTTACAATGGAATTGTCAAGGCGTTCTTCCCAAGTGGAAAGAACTCAAAGTTCTTTTGACGACTCTCCACTCCGCTGTTACTTTTCTTCAAGAGAACAAACCGGGTACATGGCTCTTTCCAACCGTACCCAGCCCTTTCCGACGGTACACGGTTTTCTTATTTTCAACTCTCTTGCTCCTGTCGGGGGCTCATCTCATGGGGGAGGGGGGTAGTTATGGTTTCCTCATCTCATCATGTATCTCCCATCCCTCTACATACTATTTACCTACCTCTTTCTTTACCTTTGTCAAGACCCGACCTTTTACTACTGGGAATTTTAATGCTCATCACACATATTGGGGCGACATCACTCGGAATGCCAAAGGCAGTGTTTTAGAGTCTCTTTTATTATCTGACTTTCTTTGCGTTTTAAACACCGGCGGTTTTACCTCTTATCATGTCCAGACGGATTCTTGGCGCGTTGTGATTGTCCTTCCCTTTGTCAAACCAGGCAGGGATTGGTTAGACACAGACCACTACCGCCCTATAGCTCTCACCAGCTGTTTGAGTAAGTTGCTGGAGAAGATGGTGTTGGAGCGCCTGAACTGGTTCCTAGAAACCAATCACTTACTGTCTCCATTTCAATGTGGTTTTCGTAAGGGTCATAGCACCCTTGACCTCTTAGTACGTTTTGAGGGATCGGTCCGGAAAGCTTTCTCGTTAAAGCACCGAGTCTTTGCCATAGTTTTCGACATTGAGAAAGCCTACGATACAACATGGAGATACGGCGTTTTAAAGAGGTCTTTTACCGTCTTTTATTCCATGTTTTTAGCCTCTTGATCATTTATGGTGCGTGTTGGAGAGACCTACTCTGACTGAAACCCCAAGAGAAGATAGTCCCTCAGGGCAGTGTTTTTAGTGTTTTATGTTTGTAATTGCGATCCTGGTTACCACACTTACGCCGTCTTCGAACGGGCTGTCTGCGGGCTCTAGACATTTTGAAAGTCCTCTACCACACTTCGTGGGGCAGTGATCGTCAAACACTGTGGACTTTATACACTGCACTCGTCCAATCCAAATTGGACTATGGATGCCAAATTTATTCCTCGTCTTGCACCTTAAAATGCTGAACCCCATTCGCAACCTCGGAGTTCGTCTCTCCAGTGAAGCTTTTCGCACTTCCCACATCAACAGCCTATACTGTGAGAGTGGGGTGCTCCCCTGGCCCTATCATCGACTCCAGATCTGTATGCGATATCTCTGTCGTGTACAGAAGGCTCCTGTATCAGAGGTTTACAGATGCCTGTATGCTGCCGAGTCAACGGCGGCATTCGATAAGTTGACATCCTTACCCCGCCCCATAAACCTCCAGATAGATAATCTCTCCAACCCGGGTGCTCTAAGGGTCCTTGCCCTTCCATCGTTACTGACCCATAGTTGGCGTGCTCCAAATTTTGTACTAGCATGTGAAGCCTGGACAAGTCCTCCGTGGACCCTTGCATCTTTAAAGAGTCTTTTCCTAGAGCATGTGACCCCACACATTCAACACTGCCCGATATACACAGATGGTCCAAGTCAGACAGTGGCGTGGGTGCCGCAGCCACCTATTCAGGAGAGTTTCTGACTTTATCTATGCCATTGGCAGCTTCTACTTTTACCGCTGAACTTTTAGCCACCCCTTTATCTTTTAGACTGATCCAAATTTTACCTTTTAAAGATTTCGTTATTTTCTCTGACTCTAGGAGTGTTTTACAAGTAATTCGTCCTTTTGATGCTTCCAATCCCTTAGTCGTAGAAATCTGTAACTGGCTGGTACAGAATGCGTCCCGATATCGAGTTCGATTTTGTTGAGTCCTGGGCAACGAGAGGGCTAATCAGCTGTCCCGCTCAGCCTATTTCGTGTCCCCGGAGAACACTGCTCTGCCTTTTCGAGATTTCTTTCCGTTTATAAGAAAATATATTTTCCAGTTGTGGCCGAACGAATGGGATGGGTTTTCATCATTTAAATTATATAAAATCCAAAAGTCTGTTCGCTCTTGGCCCTCAAGCCTTGAGAAAGAGACTACGGTCCTTAGAGGTAGTAGCCCTTTGCCGCGTTCGCATCGGCCACACAAGACGTACTCACGGTCATCTTGTTTCGGCTGATACTCAAATCAGCCCTCGCTGCCTTTTTTGTGGTGGAGCCCAATCGGTTTCCCTCACTCAACTAGAATGCCGTCATTTCGCCCCTCTCCGGTCGTCCTGTTTCCCCCACACTTTTAACTATCCCTCGCCTCACCCGTCTTCGTTTCATTTTGGCCGAGGAATCTTTTAAGCCCTTTTTTATTTTTTTATCACATTTTGGTATTCTCCCTCTTTTATAACTAATTTACCTCGTTTTATCTGAGCTGCCATTTAGAATCCACTTGGATTAGGCAGCTACCCAACTGGTTCCTTACCTTAAACCTTAACCACTTTCGAACAATCCAAGAAATCACTCTTCCACACTTATAAGCAGTATATCCACCCTTCTCTCTCTTCTGCCTGAAACCCAATCTCGCATCCATTGACCTCAGCACACTAAATTAGAAAATAAAGCAATCCACATCCCAATGGGACGAACCTGTAGCACTCCAATACATCATTTTCACTCTGAAATAAAAGTCGTGCCCATAAAATATCCAAGCCACCCGTGCCATTACACGCAAGTCTTACCATCTTGCAAAACTCCTTGAACATACTACAACGAAATACTCCAAGGAGTTCCGCCATACCTGTAATCAGGCCACAAAAAAATCCACACACATAACACAAGGCATCTAACCTCTGGATCTAAATTACCCCGTCATTTCAGCAGATATCAATCCAGAAGAACCATCCCTCCTGCTTCACGGATGGGTCGCCCTGGTAAGGCTCCAGTGCTTTCGCCTCCTCAAACTGAACATAGATTCACTGGCCTCACCCACACAGGCATCTGCCCCAATTTCCACCTAAACCAGGCAGTTCAACCATGCTCGACACAAGTACAACTAAGACAAACTCTACAAATACACGGTGTTGGATGTCTGGTAGAACACTGTCCGGTAGGTGGAGTTGGTCGAGGCTGCCGGCCTTAGGGATGGACCTTGCCTCTATAGAGGAAACTTAAGTATATAAAGTATACAAGTAATCGACAGTAAAACATTCCCTTTGGGTGTATTCGAAGGGTGAATGATAAATTTGTCCCAGTGATTTCTTATTCCCTACAATGGAAGAATGGGACTAAAATCAATCAAATCCATTGTCCTTTAATTTATATGAAGAGGCGAGGCGAAGTAAACAATTTTATCATTAAAAGTACTTTTCTTTCAACATTTAAGTACAAAGTAATTAGAATAAAAAATTGGAAAGTAAATTACATTTTTATATTGAACTTACGAGCAATAATTTTACAAGTTACTGAACAAATTATTGAGCAGAGTATCGACTTAGATTAGAAGCATCGCCTATTAACACATCAATAGCATTTTTCCGTAAAAAAAAAAGCATTCCAAAATTCAATCCAATCGTCAATCACTCAATTTACAAATATTCTTATTCAATGAAATAAAATTCAAACACAGGGTAGAATTTGGATGAAGAGTAATAAGTAGAAGTGATGGCCCAAAGGTAGGGTGGAACCCGCGAACCACCCTAACCAAGTCTAGAAAATATGTATAATGTATTCAGAGTTATAGACAAAGCCAGCGTCCTCACTCTTTAGGTGGGGTCACATTTAGTTGTCTTCTACGACGGGCAGCTAACACCAACATTAAAATATGTTTCTCCTTAATGAAATACATTGAAATTAAATGAAAGACAATATAAAACAATAACGAATTTGAATCGAACCCCTTCCCCGATGTATCGAATCATTTTTACACCACAGAGACATTCATCATCATTCATTCTTTCACTTTCACGTGTGGTCCCATGAACAAAATAAAAATGGGTAAACTCATATACAATGGCACAAGATGTAAAGCAGCCTAAAATTATATATACATGCATGTACGCAATCAAGGAGTATAATTTGGTTTCGAACGGCATCCATATCCGAAATTGCATATAAAAGATCGTTGCACAAATAGGAACTGACGCTTTAAGGAGAACCAATTAGATTTTTAGCATCTGCCACCACGGCCTCGAAGTTTTCAGAGTCAACTTCATCGTAAGAAGACTTTCATTCTAGGTACTTTATATACATATAAAATAATTAAATTAAAAAAATACTGTTGTACTGTAAAATATCAACTATTTACATACTTAGAAACGCTTTTATTCTAATCATATAAGTTACATTACCTCGGATATTACGCATAGAAAAATATTCGGGAAAGAAAATATATATACAGCTTATCTCAACTTCAAGCTTTCTACAACCGTAGTTATATGGGGGTTTCTTCTAGGTTCAAAGAAGAAATATACTTGAAGATACACGGAATACTGGATTTCTGGAAGAACCCCGTTCTGTCGGAGAGGTTCGTCGAGGCTACTGCCTAAAAGATGGTTTTAGCCAGGGTCGACGGTCGACTTAAGTAATTAAAGAAAGATTGCAAATTGAATCGGTTCTAAGTAAAACAAAACCCAAGGTGTCCAAAGGCAAAACTATTATATATAATACAAATGAGTTCTTATTAATGTGACCTAATTAATTATCTTGCCTGTGGAACATTCCTTTCCTTCACACATATTAAGCACAAGTTAGGAGTACAACGAGCACTAGGGTCCTCATTTAAATCACTTGAACTGGTTCTCCGTGAGCCCTCCTCTTGAGGAAGAAGTGGAGGATACCGGCTTGGGCCATTACATCGACGGTGCTCGCTGTCAAGAGTTCTTCAGCGGTTGGATTCTTACACTTTATGGCGGGGCGCAAAAGGGTTGGACCGAATACTGTGGCCAAGTTGTGAAGCGACATTTTATTCAGGTTGTCGAGCTGGTTCACCCTTTGGGAGAAAATGGAGTTCATGTACTGAAGCTAAGATTAAATAAACAAATGATTTCAATGGGTCACCAAAACCACTGAACATTTCGAATCTACGTTGACAGTTCTCGTTTTGGTCATGAAATTTATTCATAAATAAACTTAATTGGTCATAGCTATCAGGGCCAAGGCGTCTAGACAATTCGGAGATACATCACTCTAAATCATAGGAATTCAAGCACTTCCCTTTACACGCAACCTTACCCGCTAGTTGACACACCTTTCACTTTCTTACCACAGTCAACTCATTACTTTCTTGGCTAAACCACCAATTCCACTGCCTCTACAGACATTACCAACAGTTAACCTTCAGACAATAACTTGGAAAGAAGCAGCATACATTTATCACATTACCTGTTTTTCTGTTCTTAACTTAGCACATTTTAAAAGAAAAAATACAGCACATTTCGGGATTTACTACACAATTCCTCTTTGGCTCATACCATCGAAAGTTAGTAACTGGTTTATGCCCCGACAAACTAATTAATTTGACAACTAACAAACAACTATGACCAATCTTATTAGCATTGAATTAGATTTAAAATAAGGATTTTTCATGAACTACGAGTACTAAATAAAAAGTCTTCTCGAGAGTTCGCTCTCTCGTAAATACTTACTTAACCAAATGTTCCAGTAAATAGACGATGAGAGACTGATTCAGCTGATGCAGAGATGAGAACAGCTTCAGTAAGGTGTTTTTGCGATACTCAGGATCAGATGCGCTAAACGCTTCGAAGAATCTTGGATATAAGTCATCAGTAAATAAAGCTTCTGGAAGTTCTCTTAGATAAAGTTTCAAAAGACCCGTCACAGAGTGGATGTCAACTTCCTTGACTAACTGTTCAGCTTCATATGGATCTGTTGAGAGGACATAATATAATGATCATCTCTTCATAGCATAAGGGTGCTATGTACTGTAGCTTATGTAATATTAATTTGGATAACTAGTGACAACTTCTAGCGTTGACTACTTCTTGTGGTAGTCTGGAACGAACTACCACAAGAAGTAGTCAGCGCTAAAAACAGAAATTATGAAAACCAAATTCGCTAAATATTTAAAAGAAAATAAATTTAAAATAGCTTTCAAATATTAGAGGGAGTTCCACCCAAATTAACCATATTCTCAATAGGTTTGTTTGTTTAGTTAGGCTATATGAAATTTTAGTAAAGGGGAGAGTCACCGTCAAGAGTCAGGGTAACTGGGGGCTGGAGGAGAACAAAAGCGCAATTATATCAGAGGGAGAAGTCTTGTGGCAGAGGGGAAGGAAAGAGATTATTATTTAAGGAGAACGAGAGACCAACGACAAGGATTAAAAGGGGTAGAATGATCTCTCCTCGGCTCACACATAAAGCAAGCACGTTCTTGTAGGTATTTTTTATAGCGCCCATCTACCAACTGCCACCAAGGCTATAAGTTGTAATTACTATTTAGCCTTATTACTAGGCTACATTAAAAAAAAAAAAAAAAGCCTAAAGCAAAGCAAACGCAAACTCAACCAAAAATCGAAAAAAAAAGGAAGCACGCTCCTGCGTCCGGAGGAAGCCCGCTACACCCAGATTTGGGGACGACAGAAAGCGACCTGAACCAGCTGAGGCATTGAGGGGTATGTCTAGGGGAAGAGTCGCGGTGCAAAGAGAGTCAACTTTATGTTCCCCTCGGCCGTCTCCCATCATCATTAGCAGGTAACACGGAGGGACGATAGAACGAACCCAGGGGATGCAGACATTTTAATGCCTCGAGAGCACTCAGGGCGCATTGTAAGTTATCCGGTCAGATAACTCATGTAACGTCTGCTGTCCAGGAAGAAAGCTAATCACCAATTTCTCCATCAACCTGTACGCTCACGAGGTTAGAGAAATTAGGCGGAAACCGGCCGGGATAGAGTGATCTCTCCCCGGTTTGCGAAAAATAAGCACAATAGTCATTCGCCAGGAGTTTGGTAGGATACCATCTGTCCAGATACTGTTGAACAAATATAGTAAAAATGCCATCCTTCGCTCACCTAGGTGTCAAGGCATGGCATACGGGATATCGTCCCTAGCAGGGGCGGTGTCTGCGCATAAAGCGAGAGTGGAACGCAACTCATTCAATGTAAACTTGTCGTTGAAGTGTTCTTCGCCTCTGGAGGCAAAGTCCAGTCGGTGGCTTTCAGAGACATTATGACATGCACACGGAACAGCATCTCAGCTAGAGAATGTGGAGAAAGCGATCACAAAGGGCTACGCCACAGGACACGAGGTCCGAAATTGCGGCCTAGCTCGAGGAAATTTACCGACGGTGAAAT
The DNA here is from genome assembly GCA_963969495.1 of Ceratothoa steindachneri. Classification (NCBI taxonomy): domain Eukaryota; kingdom Metazoa; phylum Arthropoda; class Malacostraca; order Isopoda; family Cymothoidae; genus Ceratothoa; species Ceratothoa steindachneri. Next base: position 137,999,497 of record OZ018326.1, read on the forward strand.
CGATCTGGTGGGGCTGGCACTTATAGCGCATGTCGGCATATTGCTTCTGGCTGAGGGCCATCTCGCACTCGGCAAACCACCAAGGAAGCAGATAGGTGTGCGAAGCGGGCAGACGTTCTAGGAATGGTATTCAGGCCTACGACGATGTTGGATAAGTCAGCGGCTTCATCGACCGACCTAAACTCACCAGTGGGAAAACATGATGTGGGCATTTGGTGCAAGCTGAGGAAAGTCTTTGTAGACAGAAGCGTGCGACTGTCAACCAAGGAAGAGATTGCATTTTGGAATGAGGCTGGCTAGTGGCGAAGATAGAAAAGCCGCTGCAGTCAGTCGAATTTAATAAAGGATGGGGATGAGGGTGATCCGGAGTTGTACTTAACACATCCAAAGGTAGAGTTTGAACTTGACCAAGACATTGTAGTCTAAGTAATGTTCGGCGGTTAGCATCCCATCTAGTATAGGGTAGATGAGTTAGAAGGTTAGGAGTCAACGCGGTGGTGGCAATAAGGTACGAGGCTTCCATGCTAGCTTCTCATCAAACATAAGGCATAGAAACCCTATGGATTGCTTCATAGTTATTTGGTGCCCACATATAAATAAGATCAGACTATTTTTCTATTTCTTTAATTAGTGTTTGTTCTGGATGAAAAGTTCTCAGGATTTTCTTTGGCGATACTCCTTGTTGTTTTTTTATTAAACCTTTTAAAGAAAAACTTTATTCTTAGTGTCCTATGAGAAAGGTAGGAGTCCTAGTTCAAACAAGTTTGTAGGGAAGAAATACCACTCCTTTGGGTTATTCATAGGACAACGATCTTAATAAATTAGTATTGATGCCATAAGAGAGCGGTCATAATAACTCCATGAAAGGGTGAAAATAAATTTTGAAAGAAATCAGTTGTTTGATAATTGTATATGAACCATGAAATGACAATAAAATAAATGAAAAAGAGTAGATAGAAGAAGCAAAACACATGGAGTCCTGTTGTGAAAATGGGAAGTGTTTCAAACACATACTTTCTGCACAAATATATACAGCATTGTATGGAAGATCGGGTGAATAAAAATCGTAAAAGTTAATGTTTTTCTCAGAATGGATGGATATGCTATAGGAGCAACTTGTGAGGTGAAAGCGGCGAAGGGCTTTAGAAAAGGGATATCTGAACACAGTCAGGTGTAAACTCGAACTGATTGGATGTTGAAGGAATCGGTCAATGGAGAGGTTAAAGGGGAAAAGAATAAGAAATGAAAATTGCATGTCATAATTTAAGAGTATACGCGCATGGTAAATTTAGCATAAAGGGGATATAAACAAAGAAATAATTCTAGAAACAATATTACTGTTCACTACTTTGTAGTGAACAGTACAGGAAATTAATATGGTTTTGTGTGTGAAAAACGAGTGAGAACCGTTTGATGGACAGAGGAATTGAAAGAAGCAGGTCAAAGGAACCTTTTTAATGTGTTGATGGGTGGTGTAATAACTGAAGTATACACAAAGCTTGGGAAGAAAGGTATGATTTTTGTAAAAGGGGCAACCTTTCGGTAATGAAGTCAATGAAAACATTGCAGTATGATGAGGATCTTATGTTGGTAAGTGAAGATGCTAGGAAATGGAAATCAATGTGGTGAAAACGTTGTAAATTTGAGCGAGAGGAGAGGTCTGAAAGTGAGTACAGAAAAAGTATATTAAGGTCAATAGTACAGAGGGAATTAGTGTGAGAATGAATAATGTATTGTGAAAGGGTGGTAAAATGCATGGGAACGGATCAAGCTAAATGTGGATCAAAAGTACGGGAAAGTAGGAGTGGATTTTTTAAAAAAGATTTTAGGAGCCCATCTGGCGAGTGCCTACTTGGGCATAAGTCGCCGTACTCACCTGAGCCTAAGACTAGGCTCTATTAAAAAAACAAATAACAACGGTAAAAAAAGACAAAGATTAAAAAAGCAACAACAAAAAAACGACAAAAAGGCAACAAGAAGGAAGGGGGCTCCGGAGTCGGGGGTAGGCCGGCTGCCCACCGGCGCAGGAACATGCGACCTACAACAAACGGTCAAATAAATTGGAGGAGGCCAGCCTCCTTCAAGAAGTCGTATAGTCCGCAAATCTGTGTGTACAAACCAGTCGCGTGTACAAGAGACAAGCGGTAGCGACCCCGCTCGTCCCGAAAGGATGCGGAGATTCCAATGCCCGAGAGCACTCAGGGCTCTTTGTGAATCGCTATAAATCACAATCCGGTCTCCGAACCGGGCACATCGCGTAATCTCCCGCACCGAGCGGTGTATTGCAGCCAGCTCGGCCGTGAAGACAGACACAGCGCGTGGCAGAGCACCGCCGACTTCAAACAGAGGGGATACGGCGTGGGAAACCAACCCTCTCTTGGGAGTTGGAAGCATCTGTATACACTGGCACGATTCCAGCATCACGAAGTGTGCTGCAAAAGGTCGAACGCAATACTCCAGGCGAGGTATAAGTTTTGGGAGCAGAGGCTTAGCAACAAATAGTCAAAGGTGGTATCCTCCAGGGTGGCGTCCTGGGCAGAACAAGGGGTGCCACCGGCCCGAGAGCTATATCTACCTCTCGAAGGAGTTTCCTAGCACTAAATACAGAGGGCTTAGGGTATGACTGGCGTCTCTCGGCGGTAGAGGCACCGTTGAGATTAGCTACAGATGCAGTGAGAGCTGTTGGCGATTGGGCGAGGCACCGGTCTCGCGCGTAAATGCGAATAATGCACTGCACACGGCGCAGAGCGAGTTGCATCTACCCAGCATCGACAAGTAGGCTCTAAATGGGGGACATGCGGAAGACATTGGTCGCCAGGCGAAGGCCGGTGTGGTGGATCGAATACACGTTCAGCAATACACGCTCGGATGCGGATGCATAAAACTCACATCCGTAGTCGAGCTTCGAACGAACAAATAATCGATAAAAAAGTAAGGCAGTAGCCCTATCAGCGCCCCAAGCGCTACACCTAACGGAATGAAGAATATGCATGGCGCTGGTACAAGAGAACCTAAGGCTACGTATATGAGCCTTCCAGGTGAGGCGTTGATCAAATACAAGACCAAGGAAATGGTGTGAATCCACCAATTCCAGGCGAACCCCATCTAGAAACAAGTCTGGGTCAGGGTGGAGCCGTGGATGGCGGCAGAAGTGCACGACCTTGGTCTTGGCCAAAGAACACCGAAACTTGTGCGCTTCTGCATACAGAGAGACACGGTTCAAAGCTGGTTGGAGTCGACGCTCCGGAGTTGGCATCTGGGCCGCACTAAAGGAGATCGAAAGATAGTCCACATAGAGCGTAGTGAAACATCTTTCGGCAGCACCGAGGTGATGCCGTTGATGCTCAGGGCAAAGAGTGTGACACTGAGGACACTTCCATGCGGGACACCCTCTTCCTGCTGCACTGGGCCGTGGACAGCTCCACCCACGCGTACGCAGAATCGACGATCTGGTAAAAATTCAGATATAAAGATTGGGAGGCGTCCCCTCACCCCCATCTGGTTGAGAGGCTCCATGATACCGTATCGACATGCGATATAATAAGTCTTCTCCATATCGAAAAACACCGTGGCGTAGTGCTGTCTACGAAGGAAGGCCTCGCAGACGGCATTTTCCAGTCGGAGCAGAGCATACAACATAGACTGGAACTTGCAGAAACCGCACTGTAAGATATATGGCCGCCGCTGTACAGAAAAAAAAGGCTAATCTAACATTTACCGATTTCTCCATCAATTTTCACACGCATGAGATTAAAGAGAGTGGGCGGAAACCGGCCGGAGAACAGTAGCAATTCGCCAGAAGTCTAGGAGGATACCCTCTACCCAGATCATGTTGAACAAATCTAACAGAAGCCATGCCTCGCTCACCCAGGTGTCGAAGCATGGCGTACTGGACATTATCGGGACCAGGGGCGGTGTCCGCGCACGAAGCGAGAGCGGAACGCAACTCACTCAAAGTATATCTGTCGTTGAAGGGTTCTCCACCTCTGGAAGTAAAGTCCAGTAGGCGGCCTTCCGCGACATCATGAAGCGCATTGAATGATGCGGAGCAGCATCCCAGTTAGAGAATGCGGCGAAAGCGGTCGCGAAAGACTCCGCTACAGACGCGGGGTCCAAGATTGCGGTCCCATTCTCCTGGAGAACGGGTGGGGGGTCTTGCGAGAACTTGCCCTAAATCCTTTTGACTCGCTTCCACACCTCTGCTAGAGGGATATTTCGGTTAAGTAAAGACACGTTTCATCGCCAGGAAGAGCGGCAGGCGTGCTTCGAAACATACCGGAACCTAGCCCTAGTTCAAGGAAATTCACCGAAAGTGAAATCATTCGGCGCCGCTTATAGCGCTTGTAAGCATAACGCTTCTGTTTGAGGGCTGTATCACAATCGGCGATGAGGTTGCCGGAGAAGAACTCAACGGCCTCATCTACAGACCTAAACTCCTCGACTGAGACAGAGAGTTCAATCATTTCCTGAAATACGGACCACTGCGCCAAGCAGCACCGGGGCATGCTCTCGGGCGGCAGCGGCCCAGAAAATGATATTTTAATGGGAAAGTGATCAATACCATGGAGGTCATTGATTACCCCTAACCCCAAATCATGCTGTGCATCCAGAGAGCAAAAAGATATATCGAGACAGGAAAATGAAGCGGTTCTCCGGTGTGATGCGTAAACACATCAAAATTTAGGTCACTTTATCTCCAACTCGTTGATCAGGTCAGCAAGGACCTGACCTCTGGGATTAATCGAGTAGTTTTCCCAGAGGGGGCTGTCTACCATTCAGATTCACGAGCAAGAGAAAGGGCCTCGGCAACCGTGCCACGAGGCAGCGGAAGTCTCCTACGTCGAAGTCGGCTGACGGTGGAATGTACGTAGAAATAACAGTATACCTCCTATCCAGGTGCAGTTACACAGCTACTGCCTGAAAGGAGGTATCCAAAGCAAAGAGAAGAACGGAGACATCATGCCGGGGGTAAATGGGCAGGGAGCCCGCTCACAGTATGTTCCTCTGCAAAAAGATAGCTAAGGGAAAACAGGAGAAGAAGAGCCTCCGCAGCTCCTCCCAGCTGGCCCGGAGTCCGCGGCAATTCCATTGAAGGAATATGCCCTCCAGGCCTAGCTCGGAGGAGATGCAGAGCCCCTCTTCGAAGAGAAGAGCCTCACGAGAATGTCCGTACGCTTCCCGGAGGCAGAACTCCGGGCGCTGTTGGCCATATAATGCGCAGAAGTCACTGTCGCCTTTGAGAACTTAACTATGGAGGTTGGGCTCGCCATGCGAGTCTTTTCCTCCCTTCGCCTCAAAACTTTAGGCAAGCGCGGCGTTTCGTAGGCGGGGTTCCTTCTTTTTTAGGATCCACCATCTTCGAGCCAGCTAGCCTACCAGAGGGTGTGGGTGTAGGAGCCGAAGCTCCTTTGGTTGTCTCATGACAACTTCAACAATGTTGCCTCCTGTGAGTCTAACGATTTGGTGGAGGCGCGCTGCCGTTTGCCTTACGGGAAACGGTCAGGTTGGGGAAAGGGGGGGCGGGGCTGGGTGCGAACCCTTCGTGGCACCAGCTGTACCAGAGGAGTGCCCAGGGTGGGTAGACCCGCCGATGGGTTTCAAGTGGGCGCGGAAACGACCGTGCTCAGGCCTGGAGCAGCGGGTGTCTTTCTTAACATTGCGGTATAAAACCTCCCAGGCTGCGCCGGGTGCGCCAGGACCAAGTCCTCAGCCTCGCGGAATGAAAGACGATCCTGGGCCTGAATGGCCGGGATTTCCTTAGGGAGATACGCACTACATTGTTTCGAAGAAGCGGGGTGCGGGTCTCGGAAATTGACTCACTTGGCCCACACACGATTTGGTCTTATCATGTGCGACCTTGCCGAAACTTACACAGACTTCGGGTAACTGCGAAAATGCATGTCTACAGGAGCGATTCATGCGGCTGAAGCGGTAGTAGTAGTAGCAGCGCCGCGGCAATGATATGAATGCCTTCACGCGGTAGCGTTACCAACCATCGCGCACCGACTCAAGAAGCCTGTCACAGTTTTCTCATCACACGTTAGACCTTGACCGCCCCATGGTCGGCCAGCTCTAAAGTGATGTCCTCTATGGAGTAGTCAACGAGTTCCCTCGCATAAACTAATCCTTTCACAAAGTTCATGGTAGAGTGCAACGTCACACTCACCGGGTGCCATCAAGTGTCCGGAGAGCACTAATCTTGGCCGACTCGGATGGATCCGACGCATTCGCCAGAAGGCTCCCGTCCGACTCTCTACCAATCAGGCTAGCTAATGGTCTTCTCTGATGGAACATGTTGCCTTTGGCCAACATGCTGCAATCAGTGGAGCGAATAACTGGAAACCGTTTGAAGCCAGCCGGCTCGAAAACGCCAGGTAACTTCTGAATGAGGGGGCCAGATGCAATAGAAGCTCCGCTCTCCGCACTTGCAATTTTGGTCTTAGTCAGGGACTCCTCACCAGGGAGAACAACGGGACCGGACGTGCCGATCTTGGCTTGGTCGCTTACAAAAACGGCAGCGGACCCTTCCGTCTCCGTGGCTCCTGCGGAGGGAGAGGAGCCCTTAGTCTGTTTAGTCGCGTGTGACTCTACATCTCACTATTACGGTCGGTCGGTCCGTCCCCGTTTTGCTTTTCTTTTGTTTTTGTAATAGCATTGCAACTATTGGGGCGATTCTAACGAAGTTTGAAACCCTTATGTTGTTATACATTCTCTTTCGAATGACATAATTGTCAAAGTCTTCCTAAGGTTAGCCAGGAAATTATTTTGTTTTGGCAATAACATCATAACTATTCGGCCCATTGTAACGAAATTTGAAACCCTTATATTGTTTTACATTCTCTTTCGAATAATATAATTGCCAAAATCCTTCCATGTTAGCGCGGGAACTGTTTTCTTTTGGCAATAATATCATAACTATCCAGCCGATTCCAACGAAATTCGAAACCCTAATATTGTTTTACATTCTCTTTCGAATGATATAATTGCCAAAGTCCTCCCAAGATTGGCTCGGGACCATGGATATGTAGCGAACTCTTTAACTTACTAGATTCAAAAGATTTCTTGAGTTTGCTGATATCCGAGGCTAAACCAGAGACGCGATAAATTCCAACTTCGGTTAGGCCTCGTCTCTCAACTTCCCTCACACAGCGAGTAACTACAAACGGGACACTTCGTTTCTCACGCCTGAAAAACAAAACATTAATCAATCCACAACCTGAGCATTAAAGTAGGAGAAAAATACAACACTTGCCCGTGAAAAGAAAAAAATAAGCAATAAATTGGTGAAATAGAGCGAGGCAAAATTTAATAAAAGCAAAGGGAACGTGAAGATACATAAGGCTGAAATGAACTGCAAAAAGAAATATGATAGAACTGGAAAAGTGCATTTTAAAGCCTCCAGAAAAAAAAATATATAAATTGGGAGGATCTTAGGTCAAATCCATACTCATTTTGAGGGTAACTTCAGCGTATGGCATTAGAATCGCGACTATCTGCCGAGTTACAACACCTGCTGTGGCATAACTTCAATGTAATCGGAAGCGCTGTTTACACTCAGCTTGGCTCTAGTAGATCACAATCAGAAAAAGAGTACCAGAAAGACTACAAAGACGCCTATATGAATTCAGAGCACTATTGCGGAATGAAAAAGTTAGCGGTAAAGAAAGTCACCAAGTCCCCCCAAAAAGTACTTCATTAATTTTCAAATTTAATTCAACAAAAAAATAAAAGCATCCCTAAAAAGAACGATAAAAGTGAAAATGGATTCAAGACAAATGTATCCTTGATCACCAGGATTCAGGGATAATGAAATGTGTGTGTGTCTTAATCCTTTTATCTAGCTTTCCTTTTCTTCCATGTTTTATTTTTAACAAATTAAGTACAATACTGGAATACTATTCGAATATAATGATAAACCTTTTGAAGGGTGGGGACTCGTGAATTGCTCTGGCTGAACATCAGGTCCTATTGATTAGTCACGTCCTAGGCGACGCAAAACAATGAATGTTCCTTTCTTGATATTCGGCGTGACAGAGGAAATCACTTTTAGCTCAATACTTTGATATGAACGTTAAAAGAAACGCAGAGGCATTCCTAAAATATATTCATGTGACAGTTAAAGGTATACCTACGAGTATGTTCTTTTTATAAGTACCACGTTACAAAACTTTTCGCTTACGAACAATGAGGAAAATGAATCCAAAGCCACTGAAATGCTTATCACATACCGGAGGGTTTCAATCGTAGTTTCAAGGATTACCTTTTTAAGCATATAGACTTCTGTGGGTCAGGTTCTTCATCTATAATTTATCATTATCATATATTTGTAATAAAAAATTATGTAGAAGCCTGATGAATAATTCAATGGACAACACGTATTTATTGAATGATATCTGGCACTTGATTGTAAGTTATCTTTGTGCGCTGAAAACGAATTTCACTTCGGTTTGGCTCTATCAGGTCTTGATTCTTGTAAACAGCCCATACGCCATTTTCCAGTTTTTTTTTCTTCAAAATTAGGACTTAAAATGAAGTCATACGTTAACATTTATTTCCAATTTTCATGAATACATGAATTCAAACTATTGTAAAATTACATTATAACGATAGAAATGACTTAAAATAAAACAAAACAAAGAGTTATGAAGCTTTCACTCTGGTAAAAATTTCCTTTCTAGCGTATTTGGTTGTTGACGGTAGGTCTCTTTTCAAGCACCAGCAATAATCAGCCATCATGTGGTAATCTCAGCGTCCTTGATAACGTTCCTCCATAATTTTAATATCTTTAGTGGAATCTCTCTCCTTGTTCGTCACTTACAACACCTAAATTATTTGGAAATTGGTCAAGATGACTATTTAAAAAATGCATTTTAATACTCATATTGCAACTAGCTTTTTGTAGTCCCTTAAAAGTTTTCTTATGACTTTTTCGTAGTTATCTGCTCTATAAATTCCTAAAAAGCTTTTTATCAAGTCCACGAATGAGAACCAAGCATTTCTTTCGCATTCATCCATGACATTAGGAAAACTGCTCTCATTAATTAATGTTCTTATTTGTGGACCGTCGAAAATTCCAACTTTGATTTTTTCCTAACTTAAACTTTGAAATTTTGAAATTATGTGTTGGAAACACTCGCCGATTGTATCTAAAGCTTTTACATATTGTTTCATGAGACCTAGTTTGATATGCAGAGGAGGAAATATGATTTTATCTCTGCTCACTAAAGGTGGATTAATTAAATCTTTTTCTCCGACAGTAAGTGATGTTCGTGCTGGCCAGATTTGTTTGGAATAATGTTCTTCCTTAGCTCTTCTGCCCCATAAGCAAAGGAAGCAGAGATATTTAGTATACCATGCTTGTTGCCCAGGCAGAAAATTGATCATTTTTAAGTCAACACATATGATCCACTCGTGCTCCCTATATTTGATAAGTTTTAAAACAGTTTCTATATGCTCATACTTTTATTTTAATGTTCTTGAGTGCCCATTTGGTATCGAGCTGTATAGATTACCATTATGCAGCAACACACACTTAAGACTTCTTTTGGAACTGTCTAAAAACAAACGCCAATCGATTGCATTGTAAGACTGAACCCCCATCTTCTTTAACAAACCTGGTATGTCGCAGCAATATATTAAACTATGCTCTTTCCTAAAATATTTAAGTTCTTTTTTTCTGTTTTTGTAAAATGAAATGTATGTGTTTGACTAAGCATGTTTTCTGTTTAAGTCTTGAAGCTAAAATTTCCGCAGCCTTTTTTTGGTAAATTTAGATCCTTTACAAGATCATTCAACTCGGCCTGGTTAAACCTTTGCTGATTACTTTCACTTACAACTACGCTGGGGTCGAATTCAGTGTCTGACTCCTCAGAGTGCATAACAATATTTTCAGAAGCATCTTCAACTAATTCCTGAGATGGCAGACTCTAAATTTTGAAATGGGAATTTCATTTGAATGTAGTATAAGTCGTATTGTGCTATCGAAATTTGGCTACTCGATACAATGTTTATTTTTCTTAGTGAAGCCCGAAGTCTTGACAAAGCAGAAGTAGCAATTCGCCTCATGGTTAGTAGGCTATCGCCACACCTGAAATGGAAAAGAAATTGTAAAGCGTTAACAAAAGCGAATTTTATCAAAAATTGTGTATGTACCTAAGTTACAATTACACTTAGGTAATTTACAGTACACAAATGACTAAGTTACATAGTTTTATGAAATCATAAACTTAGCATCGGAACTAAAAAAGGTATTTTTGACTCCGAACCCTTCGTCCAATATCGCAGTCTTCCAATGCATATAGTGCAGGCTTTATGCGGAACCCATGATTTATCTTGATATCCCAGTTTTATGCCAAAATAAGCTAAGTAAGCTCTGTTCACGAAGTCCGTTATATTTCCTCGTTGATGTGGAAGTGTAAAATTTCCACATATGTAGCAAAATGAATCAGGAGTTTTTGCATGTGAACTTTCTAGTGCTTGAGGACATATTACTTGATTGTTTTGTCAATTTGTAAAGGTATTTCAATTCCTTATTTTCAAAATCTGAAATATAAAAACAAACATTAGTTTAAATAGGTACTAATAGATAATTATAATTATAATGTGCAACTGCAAAAAGACTTAGCAAGTATTGAAAAAATATCCTTTTTATGAATATGATGAAAGAGGAAGTATGTTGAACAAAATCAGGACCTGATAAAGCAAAACGGAGTAAAAATTCGTGCTCAGAGCACCCAAATTGCGTATAATTAACTGTCAAATCTAAGTCAATAAACAAAAAGTTGAAATTTGTTCCTCCGCCGCGTGTCGAAAAAGGCAAGTAAGCCGGAGAGAGGATCATTGGCATGGGAAGCAGTGCCCCCCAAAGGCTTTATCTTACGAGCGCAAAACCCTAAAAAGGTTGGAGTGGCATTGAAGAGCGCCGACCCAATTTTGTGGGAAACTGGAAGAAGTTGAAGAAAATTTGGTTTCTCTTATAGTATAGGCCAGGGGTCGCCAAACATTTTTCACAGTGGGCCAAATAACAGAGAATGACGAGCGCGGGCCGCTTAACCACTTTGTTCAATACAATATAGTGAATACACAAAAAGTAAAGACAACCAACATATTTATTTACCAATACACAAAAAATAAAGACAACAAACATATTTCTTTACCAAAAGGTTATCAACGAAGGCGTCGTTAGCAATAAGTATTATCACACCCAGTGCGCACATATCCGAGTCTCACAAAGTAAGCAGCAAAAAAGGTTAGTGAGATTTGTGAAACTGGCGTTTAACTTTTAAGATATCAATATTTGCTTTGTAATTGCTGCATCCAATCAAGAGAATTGCTTTATTGTGTTCATTTGTGGCACAATGCAGCGGCGGGCCGGATGAACTGATCTCGCGGGCCGTAGTTTGGAGACCCCTGGTATAGACCATCAATTTCGGGATGAGGAGAAAAATGTGAGTTAGGTAAAACCTAAAAACTAGCAACTTTAGCTCACCTGCACACTTGAGTTATGGGAGCTCCGAAGAGGCCTGTGGATTTGCCAGAAGGTACCCCTCTGAGAGTTGCCTCCGGAGGAAGGAATTTGAGTGATAGGACCAAGACAAGATCTTGAAGACTGACTCTTCTTTCGACTAGTGTACCACTCAGCCAAGAACGAGAGAGCTGGAGAACACAGATGTTACTAAATTAGTAAAGACATCGTTAAAATTAAGAGAAGCGATAGACCAGTTCTTATTCCATAACTTTTATAACTTTCGAAATAATATTCTAAACAAAATGATTAGGATAAAGATATATTGAAACAAGGTCTGCTGACCAAAAAGTCGCGTGCTCTCTCTTATTCTGATTTATGACCTTACTACCTCCGAAACTTTCAATAATTCAAAGACTAACCTTAGGAGGACCCTGGACATTATATCATTCGAAAGAGAATGTAAAACAACATAAGGGTTTCAAATCTCGTTAGAATCGGCCGAAGTTATGATGTTATTGCCAAAACAAAATAATTCAGGGCTAACCTTGGGAGGACCATGGAAGTTATACCATTCGAGAGAGAATGTAAAACAACATAGTGGTTCCGAATTTTGTTAGAATCGGCGGATTAGTTACAATGTTATTACAAAAACAAAAAAAAAGCTACACGGGGACAGACTGAAGACATAGTGAGATGTACGAGTAGAGTCGCTCGTGACTCGACTAAAAATGCATCTGATTGATTAGATCATTAAATATTTCGCAAGGACGCTAATTGCATAAACACAAAAAATGTAAGTTTTCTCATTTCAGAATTTATTACATGTTCACTTTAGCAGGGTAAAATCTGAGCTTAAATATTTCTAAAGGAAGGAATTCAAACCCTAAACATATAATTTGGATCAGGGCATCATCGATTGAAGACTTTTATTTACAAATTTGTCAACTACCTAAATACCTAAATGAGATAAAATGACGTGGATGGTTCATCATTAATTTCTGAGCAATCATTGACTATATGAGAATAGGACACAATGCTTTCTTTCCAAAGGCTCCTTGCTACTAGTCATCTCAGGATAGCCAGGAGTTCACTCAGACCATGGAGCTAAGGAATGGAGAAAATTGCTTTACCTCAAGATGTGCTTTTCCACGAAGTTGTACCCCTTCCTTCGGATTAGTTTCGTAACAGAGAATCCGCAGTATTTGAGACCCCTCCAATTCAATAATGAAATCTTGGTTCCAGTGGGGTTCAATGCCTTCTGAAGCCTTGGTCTTTGCTTTACGGAAGAAATGACCGTACGAGTCGACCTCGAAACAGAAGAACATATTTGCAGGACTGGTGAGTCCATGGAGGCTGGAAACGACAATGTGAAGATCTCCCAACAGCAGGGACTCGTCTCGACTGGATTTCAAGAGGAACGTGCCCATGTTGGTCTTGAGGAAAGATCTGCAGGCGGTGATCCAACTCTGTAGTTCGGTAAGTGTTAGAGAATTGCCTCCTACTCCTGGGGTATTTGCCTGGAAACATAAAGGCTAATTAATGGGAGAAGAGAGGAAACAGGAGGTAATTAGCAACTAGCATGACATTGACGTTTAGTGAGGAAAGAACGATAAAATAAAGTAAAATAGAAATGCTATTATACGACATGAATGTGGAATGAAAAAAAAGGTATAAAAGTTATTGGGAAAATTAGTCAACTGAGTGCGTAGAAGAACTTAGATTTTTCTATCTAAGAGGTGGTGTGTAAATCAGATTTTTGGTAAGTGTGAGGAGAGGATTGAGCAGAAATGTGTGTTCTATACCGAATGTTAGGTTTAGGAAAAGGACCAACACTTGCTCCAGAAAGTATTTATATCTTTACCTAATACCACAATTCTTCGCCATAGTTCAAGATAATGAAATTTGGAGGCATTAAGACGGATGTACTGATAGACGCCCACAAAATCACAACAAATTTGATAGACAAATAAAGGAATAATAACTACGAAAATTGCAATAAAAAAGTATTCATACCAATACAATTCGATAACTAATGGTCAATGGTATGATATTTTTGCTTAATAACACTCCTCAAACGATTATTATAGATTTTGACTCGGTTCAAACAAACTTCTGATGGAATTGTGTCCAACTCATCTTTGCAATTCGTCGATGTTTTGGGGGTCTTGCATGGCGGGGACCGGTGTCGGACCTTCAGTTCATGCCATAAATCTTTCAGAGGGTTGAGGTCTGGCGAGTGTGATGGACATTTAAACCGCTTATTTTGGTTTCCTTCAACCAGTAAGAAACCAATTTCGATATGTGTTTGGGGTTGTTGTCGCGTTGAAAGACTCATCTTACTCCTCTGCCAAGCAGAATCATCAGGAATCTTTTTATGGTATTTTTTATTCGTCGTTCCTTTGTTGATACAATAAAGTGTATTAACGCCTGTTGCACTGAAACTTCCCTATAACATAATAAATCCACCTCCATGTTTTACAGTGGGAACATTTTGGGTGGAAGATCAGGCTCGCCACTTTTAGGCCAAACATACTTGACAACATTTGTGACGTCCAAGTGAATCTTCGTTTCATCTAACCATAGCAAATGGCTTCAAAAATTGGAATCTTTCTTCAAATTATAATTGGGGTACTTCAGACGGGCTTTCAAATGAATGTTTTTCAATTAAGATGTTTTCCTTGGACGACGTCCACATATTTCGGCTTTATGCACCGTAATGAACCCTGTGTTTAAACTAACATCGACCTCTTCCTCTCCTAACTGATCGTTTATCTCCCTTCTAGTCATCTTTGGGCTATTTTTAGCAGACCTAGAGATCCTCCGAACGGTGCGGAGTGGAATTTTCCGAGGCGGACCTGAATGAGGGCAATTTGCTGTTGTCCCCAGTTCCTTACACTGTAGATTTAGAAACATTTAGTTCTTCAGGAATCTTCTTTTAGCTCATCTTAGATTTGAATTTCGTGATTATTCTCGATTTGATGTCGTAAGGCAGTTCACTACCTTTCGCCATGATGATTGCTTGCAAAAAAAAAGAGTAGAGTTCGATGCTGAAGAAAGGGTTGTTAGAACGTTATAGACTAAGCTTTACTAGTCCAATTTATAAATAGCTCATTAAAACTAGTGTGACTTCGAAACTGTCATAATTTAAACCATATAAATTAACCATATAAATGTGAAAATGGTATCCTGTGAATACATTTGGGTTCCGAATTTCGTAAAAAGAATGATTACTCTTTTATTTGTCTATCAAACTAGTGAGTGTCTACCAATAAATTAATTTCACTGCCTCCCAATTTCGTTACCCTGCAATAAACTGTTCATCCACTATGGCGAAAAGTTGTGGTATTCGGTAGGGGCTATGAATACCTTCTGCACCAAGTGTATATAATAAGGTTAAGAGGACTGTGTTATAAGATGCATTGAGGTATGTGTTGTTGGTCTTTATTTGTTGATAACAATGAGTAGTTTCTAACAAGTGTATGATATGTGTACTACTGGTTCAGTATTGATTGTGCTGTGTTCAAAGGTCATATAATATCAATGTAGTTTTATTTTTTTCTTGGATGATGAGATTGACAAAATATATAATAATATTGCCAAGAGATGAAAACAAGAAATGAACACTTTGTTATAAGCGGGTGATCTAATGTTGCTATCTGAATCTAAGAATGAACTAAACTAAATGACCGAAATGTTCGCAAATGCGAGTAAGAGATGAGGTTTGAAAGCGAATAATATATTAGCAATCAATATCACAAGCGTTGAAGACTGTAACGTCGCTATTAATTCTGAGGAAGTGGAAAGTGCAAGTAAATCTTAATATCTTGAAAGGTAATTTCATTGTATGAAAACTACCATTATGGGGCTCACTACATGTGGGGAGTTTGTATAGAAGAAGAAATGTTGAGAAATTTTGTAGAGTAAACGGGAATATTAGTGAATTGATTAATGAAAATATATTTACTAAATTCTCTAATAATTTTTTTTATTATATCAGGTGTCCAACGAAAAAACAACCTAACTTTAAATGATTATAATTGAAAAAGTATACGTTATTTTTTCATTGTGTAATCGCGATTTTGTTTGATGAAAACCATTCTATAAATGTTAAAGTTTGATAAACTTTGCTGTAATAATAAAGAAACTGAAATGATGTTAGTGAAGGTAACCAAGATTACATTTGCGCAAGGCAATTGAATTAACTAAAAACTTTGTATCTATAAAAATTGCTAAATAAATACATTTCACTTTGAATTACTGAATATATAAGTTAGATCTACGGTCTTACAACAACCCTTCTACCATGTAGTTAACTAAAGAACAACGAATATTCGTAGTTTCAAGCTGGATGAAGACTAAAAGCATTAAACAAGTACAGGATTTGTTTGAGCTACTTCTGAATAATGTTCAGAAGTACAAAAGGGAGGGTACTAGTATAAATTATATACAAAAAAAGTCGTTCAGGTGTTGCTAAGTAAGTAAGAACTGAAATAAATATGGAAGATGTAAGAATGAAATTTCGTAAAAACCCAAATGTATATACCAGAAAGAATAGATTGCAAATGTAAAAATCATCATTTAATCGCATTGTCAAACTTGATTTGAATGACATCTGTGTAAGATGCACCTCCAGTTCAGCTCTTCGAGCCTGATATTCCTCGGCGAATGGCTCTTCCACTAACAGTCTCGTTTTTTTTTTTAAACTGCTCTGGTTGTTGATGAGGGATTTTTTAGTGATAGAAAGTGAATAACCACAATGTTCAACGGTATGCACCACTAAACAACCCTCCTTGAATATTATTTGATACGCTGGTTGCAAGGGGAAGGTACCTCTATGGGTCTGGATATTCGGGAATGGGATTCTTATTGGTCGTTCTTGTATGACAATAGCCTGAAAATGAATGGAGCTCTTTTCCACCTGAATGGGATTGGAGCTCCTCTCTACCTGAACATGAATGGAGCCCCTCTCTACCTGAAAATACTTGGAGCTCATCTCTACCTGAACATGAATGGAGCCCCTCTCTACCTGAAAATACCTGGAGCTCCTCTCTACCTGAACATGAATGGAGCCCCTCTCTACCTGAAAATACCTGACGCTCCTCTCTACCTGAAAAATGACTGGAGCTCCTCTCTACTTCAACATGAATGGAGTTTATCTCTACCTGTTCGTAACTGGAGCTCCTCTCAACCTCAGCATGATTCGCGAACAAATAATTCCGAAACTACACGGCAATTATCACAATAGATTCAATAGACATTGGTGGAATCAGTATTCTACTCCCGCACATATGTAGAATGCGTTGAAAGAAAGAATTACAAGAATATTCAACAATTTGCATAATTGCGCTGAATCACAACGACGCCCCAAGTGTTTAGCGGATGTTATGTAATCACCGTTTATTTGTTTGTGTACAAAATATCAGAAAAAGGTTATAAAGGGATTTGATTGAAATTTTGTGGAGGGTTGTACTTTGGGCCAAGGTTTAGATTTGATTTGGGGAAGGATCTAGATCTTGATGTGGATTCTAGCACACTTATTCACTTCCTTTAAAATTGTGAGATATGCATTTTCCTATATTTGCGTAAGTATGAAGCGTTCCCTGGATGATTTTCACCAGATTTAACAACTTGCATTTTTTTCTTGTAGGGCCATGTAAAGAATGAGGTGTACTTCACCCCACCTGCAAATGTAAACCAATTGAGAGAAAAAAACCCGGATGAAATCAACTTGATCAAGGAAAAGCTACAATTAATCCCAGACATGATACCCTCCTCCTGCTAACCGGAGCTACGAGGGAGGGGTGACTTTCCCCTCTACCAATCTCAACCAGAGATAAATAGACGAATACTGGTCGGTGACCAGCTTTAAAATTAACTACCTCCCCCTCCCCCCTAAATGTAAAGAAAGTAGCGAAAAGGGATAAAATAGACATGTCTAGAACGAATAAAGCACAGGTAGTTTCAAACTACATTTGAGACAGCCAGGAGCACTTGGGTTGGGAAGGTGTGTCGCTCTAATACAAAGCATCCACTGCATTACATAGCTGTCGACTTTCACACGCCCAAGAGTAACTAGTTTACAGAAACATATCTACACCCATTTCAGTCACTTTGACACAACACCTTACTGCATTCACCGTGATGGCAGAGTCAACCTAGCTAGGCAGCGGTGTGGACATCACCCATCCCTTTTGAGCTGCAAAAAGAGGCTGGATTTAACCATCGCAGTTGTTGGTCCGAAATACAACACCACCTCCCATACACTTATGGTAGACTTGTAGATAGAGGAGAGTAGGAAAGGTGGCAAAGAAAAAAATAATAGCGTAAGCGAGTTGCGAACAGCTTGCCGCGTCGCTGGAGCACGGTTAGCCAGCGGCGAATCCACTAAGCAATCCTGAGTCTCCAAAACATTCATTCAAGCTTTTTAAGCCGGTCGCCTGCAATTCTCGTACGCTACAGACTGCACTGCACACAATTACACACAACAACACAATATACACTCCCTGAAGGCTTTGCGAGAAAACACGTTACAGGCTATATCTTTTCTCAGGGTCTTGGAACTACTCAGCCAAATAACTTCGGTAATATCAACAACAAAATTGTGTGTACACAAAGAAAAATCACACATTTTTTTCAATTATAATAATATAAAGTTCGGTTTGCTTTTTCGTGAGACACACTGTATGTATGAGTGAGAATTCCAGAACACTAACGATAAGATAATGAAAGAAATTACCTACTGAAGACATTGATGCAGAGGCGAAAAAAACAACAACGAGACCCAAACAAACCTGCAGCACTTTGATGGCTTCGCCCCAATGGTCTCTCTCGTACTCGGATGTGAGAAGGAAAGTGTGCGTCAAGCCCGTCCTCTTTCCAATCCTCAGGGGGAGATTTGGAGAGGCGAGGATCAGTTGAGCCTCCAGCTCGCAGAGCTTCTTTCGCCGCTTCTCGCCACGGGACATGTTAATGCGACTCACCTACATAAAACAGGACGGAATCTCCATTGTTAATTATGGAGAAAAAAAAACGCCATGTGTAATCTGAAGGGAACTAAATCCATCAAGGACGAAAGAGTGAATGGATAATGAGCAACTTTTTTCATTAATGAGAATCTACAGACATAAAAGGGTGGTAATTTCACTAACGACATTCCATAGCTTTGTAACAATGGGAAACTGACGTCAATTGCAAAATAAAACTATTTAAATCCCAAAAACCCATTTATATATATATATATATATATATATATATATATATATATATATATATATATATATATATATATATATATATACCACGGAAGGAAACTGAATAAAAGGCGGATTGGAGTTAGTATTTTCGTCTATTCGACATCATTTTCAAACTCAGTTTCCTTCCGAGGTACATATTCATATTTATAGTTATCACGCGCTAATTTTCGTGATATTTCCCATATATATATATATATATATATATATATATATATATATATATATATATATATATATATGTGTGTGTGTGTGTGTGTGTGTGTGTGTGTGTGTGTTATGAAAGGATAATTAAAATATTTGAATTTAGCCTGCGTCAATATATGAGAAGAATTAATGGTTTTGAAAGCATTCTTGGTGATCTATGAAATGACATCAATTAAATGCGATTAAGATCAAGCACGAATTATAATGTGCTTTCGATAGGATAATAATTTTATCGCTGAAAAACTAACATGAGAAGAAAGAAGAAGATTGCACGATCGTTCGTTCTGGAGGTGAAAATTACAAAATTTTCAAACGCAGAGTATTCGATCTTCTTTTAAATAGTTTTAGGGGTTCTATTTTACTTTGTATAAATAGACAAAAAACGTCATATAGAAATTTTAAAGAAATTAGGGAGAATGGCTTAAAAGTTAAGTTTCTGGTTTCTGTCCCCCAAGTTATGTTGCTTCTGTGGCAGACGTCGGCCAAAGCAATCCCCAACTCCTTACGCCCACCAGACACAACGGTAATATCCCTAGTAAATAGAATCGAGAGGGAGATTCGAACTGCCGACCTAGCAATTTTTTTTTTTTTTAATATTTCATCTGACGACTGCCTTCTAGGGCATAAGTGCCGACATAGCGATAGCCAGGCAAGCGGACTAACCACTATACAGGCCGGGAGATTTAATTAAACAATCCTTGGTTCCGAGATCATAATTTTCTGGCGAATAAAACTTACAACTTTCAGTTCGTTGTGAGATTCTTGTCGCTTGATTTGATCCCGGACAGTAGAAGCTTGGGTCTTGAGGGCAACCAAATTTGGAGGGCTGTTTTCTCTTACACAATCAAACACATTTTCACCAATGACGACAATATCGTGTAAACTGATGTACCACTTCACTTCAAATGTAAACTTTTCTGCCCTTCCAGTAGCCTTTAAAAGAAACCGAAAAAGATTGTGAATGGAGTAATCAAGGATAATTACTCAAACATTTTTACTTTAAGTAAATGCATTCAGGCTATTCAAATTAAATGAATGGAAAATGACAAGAGGCAATCGACTGATGAAGTAAAAAATAGAGAAAGAACGATATAAGTGAAAAATGTTGAAAGATGCTTTCTTCGTCAGTTTGAAAATCCATACAAATAAAATATCTACTTGAGCATAGCATAATAACTCAAGAAGTTAATGTTCAAATTAATTATCCCAAAGAATAAAAATTGTAATGTAGGTACATATTTACGACATGAAATCCATCACACAAATATAATTGATTTTATAAATCAAAGAATGGATCAAAGAGTAAAATCACCATGCACGTTAATATATGAAAATTGTATTTTTATTTCTATTTACCTTGTATTTCGCACAAACCAAGACATCATTAAACAAAAATAGATGTCTCAACTTCCTGTGTCCATCGACCAGTTCAACAATGAAGGAATTCCTCACTAGGTGGCGCTGCGGGCGATCTTGACCCTGAAAATATATGAAATAATTCACTAGACGTCGATTGAAGAATCTCATAGATAAATATAACTTGAATACCTTTAATTTCTTTAGAGATGATAATAATCATCACTAAAGAATGGCAAGAGGTCATTTGTGATAATTTTCCCCGCAACAGTGAGCCAGGTGTTGCATGGGCAACCAACCAAGTTGCAGTTGACGTGAATCTGTGGCTATGTAGTAATATTTTCCACACATTTGCACTTCTACACCTTCCATCATTTTGTTTACAAATATCTCCTTACAAACCTTCTGTCGGTGCTCTCGTTGGTTTTTCGCTTCTAAGTAACAACAAACAAATGGTGTAATTTCAAATGTTTAACACATATTAAATGAATTTGTATATGTATATATATATATATATATATATATATATATATATATATATATATATATATATATATATATATATATATATATATATATATATATTACTCGTTAGATAATAGTAAAAAGTTATAGAATTGACATTTTACAAGTACGATATTTCTCATTATAAGTTGTCCAGTTCGATTAATAAGAATAACCGCTGCAACAGCAAAGATTTCTTGAAGGATACAAGTTCTGAGAACATACAACCCACTTTAATTCTCGGTTAACAAATATAGTAAAGAATAAAGAGATATAGGAAAACACTACGAGAAGCTGGTATCCAATAAACTTCTCCAGCACACTATTTCTAACACCTCTAAAATAACCCACCACACACTACCACCCAAAAATATCCTAAACGAGCTCCCTCCCCATTAATAAACCAATCAGAGAAATCACTACAGAGAGTAATCCTATCTAAGCTATACAGGGTGCGCCATTTTCAACTGCTAATTTCACGGATATTTTTTTACCTTCGTTGTCGGTCTTTTTCTTCATAAAAATAATTATTTTTTGCTTTTTTTGTTTTCAGAATAAATGAATGGACATTTTAGAACAGCCCCCCGCCCCTAATTTGTGGAAGAGGCATTGAATCCACCTTGGAATCCGCGCCGGAAGGAAAATAAGGAGATTTCAGATTTCTTCACGGTCAGCAGAAGGATGGTGAAAGGGTCAAAAAGGAGCTAGAAGATTCAGGATTCGACTTCGAGGATAACAGCAAAGAGGAAATCCGATGGTCGACATCTGACGCCATCAGAACGCCGGAATTTGTCGTTGAAATCCCGGAGATCATCAACGATGATCCCCAAAAGTTGATACGTGTCATTGCAAGTGAGAAAGGTGTGGATGAAAAACTCATCGAGCTGGCGGTGCATAAGGGCATTCGTTAATTTCATACAAGATAAGGAAGGGACAATTTATGTCCAAGACGATGCAGGAAAAGATACTCAAGCACACTAAGAAGCTGATCAATAAGTTGAAAGACCCGTTGGAGTCAGAAATTCTCTGGTTCTTTTCTGGTGAGAGAAGAATTTCTGCCAGGGCCAAAAGATAAACTTCCAGAACAACAGGTGGCTCGTTGCCTCATCCAATGACGTGCCTGGTGTCATGTAGATTAAATTTCCATCGACAATAATTTCTTCAGTGTCGTCAGCAGTGAAGATGACGTCATGCCACCCCACTTCTTTCCTGAAGGCCTCAGGTTAAACACCGACGACTACATTCGTGTTATGAGCAATGTGGTGAAGCCCTGGATCCACCGGGTAGCTGCAGGGAGGTCTTACGTGTGGCACTTCCAACTCGCCTAACTGCAACTCCCTGGACTTCTATGTGTAGAGCATGGTGGAACAAGAGACCAAAAATTCTAGCTGCAACACAAAGGACGAGGTGAGGGCCAGGATTATCAGGGTCTTCATGGATCTAAAACTGGAGATAGTGACAAAGGCATATGGCCGGTTCCGAGGTCGTTTGGAAGCTGTCAACGAGGCCACAGGTGGGTTCATGAAGTAAGATCGACAGTACATGTCATCGACAAACTGACCAAAATTTGACAAATATATAAAAAAATAAAAACACTTTTATTTTTTTCCGAAATTCATCATGCGAACGGATACCGTCCGCACCCTGTATACTGGATAACGAATACAAGACGAAGAAAAAGAATTCTGATGTAAGTACACGAGGAAGCTTGCATGCTGCCACTCAACCGGACGCTGAGAAAGAGAGCGCAGAAAATGTGGACGAAGATAGAAGAGAAACACCGTTATATTTAATACTCCAACCATTGAGGATGACAGAAGAATGTACAACAGATCCAGAATCACTAGCAAAAACTGCTAACATACGATAGACCTACCTATATACAGATAACCAAGAGAAACGGAAAAGAGATGGGGAACCAAGCAACTAAAGAGAAAACAAATTAGGACAACGGCTTGAAACCCAAGAGGAGATAAGGATTCAGCTAGGACGCACGTTACACTCCGCTGAGAGAAAGATTAATAAAAACAGACAAAGAATACGGACAATATGGAGAACGGCTAGCATACCTAACCTCTAAGGACATTAGCCCACAAAGATCCCGAACATCAATCAGAAGAGCGGAAAGTAGGAGTGCAAGTATAGGTTAGGAAAAAAACACAGTAGTAGTTAATAAAGATCATAAACTGGAGATAACCCAGAAGAATCAGGGAATGTTCTCCGACCCCACACTCCATGCCTAGACTTTTAGAGCCAGCTGTGAAAGGGTGTGATTGGGAAGGTTGGGTCGAAATCTGGTAAAAAAACATATGCTACCTGAGGGATGATAGAAGGCTTTTTCCAAATCCTACGGATAACCAAGAGAGGGAAAACCCACATCGGCGGATATAATTATGTAAAAGGGGCGAACAAGTTTGGTAGATTCAGGCCTGTGATGTGGTGAGCCATTTTAAGAGCCAGAGACCTGAACATATTCAAGGACCTACGAATATCTAAAATCGACCACTGAACCAGTTGCAAAGGTACTTTTGTAAATTTCCGAAGTAGAGAAATTAGTGGAAAAAGTGAACGTCCCGCGGACAAATCTGAAAACGATGACAAGGGATGGGAAGTAAACAACTCGGAATAGAGAATATGTACAGGAAAGGTACGAAAAGCCTTACTGGATAACCGAGGATCAAGATTACGCATAAGGTCCAACATGCAAAATACACTGTACAAAATAGAGGTATAATTTCTAAATGGTTACCCTGTCACTACTTCAAGAGGTGTGCGAGAGACCCTTTCCTCTTGGACGTGAAGTGCAAAGGTCGAGGAGCTAACTTTAATAGAAAAATGGATGACCAGACAAGAAACATTGGATAAAACCGGGTAAAAATCCTCGCTGGCCCCAATCATTTAACTGACGTAGAATACGGGGAGACGGCCATTTAGTGTCATAAGTCGTTTCTCTATTGAAAAATATGGACAAAAAATGCTGTCTGCGAGAGGAAGATTACCCTATCGTGCCCTCAAGCCTAACAAAAAGGTCAGTAGCACCTTGTTTCCTGCTAAAGCTCAACAAGAAAGGTGTCACTAGGCTTTGGGGCTACAAATATCATAAAAACCGGGCGTTAATCATCTTTTCCATAGGTTTTCTGTCGCAACTCGTGAGGCAAATAAACCGGTAGTATGATAGCAGTCTATCAGTCTGAAGGGTATGTACCCAAATCCAGTTGAAGCCATTAGCTAAAAGAACTCTGTATGTGGGTGAAGGTGCCGGAGGAAATAATAAAAGACATCATCAGGGTCAGGTGAGGTTGAACTGTATTTAGAGAGGGATGAACGTAGTTTCTCCGTGGTCAAATACGATTATAAGGGTCCTCTGAAAGGCCTGAAAATTCAGAGCAAGCTTCTCCTCCCAAAGTCACTCGGATACAGATCGGCTCCGTTCACGGGCGCAAAGGAGTAGAAAGGATATCTTCGACGCGGAAGGAAGCACAAACTATGGAACCACCAACGTCCAGTTCAGGACTAAGTACTAGACTC
This sequence comes from Ceratothoa steindachneri, assembly GCA_963969495.1. Taxonomy (NCBI): domain Eukaryota; kingdom Metazoa; phylum Arthropoda; class Malacostraca; order Isopoda; family Cymothoidae; genus Ceratothoa; species Ceratothoa steindachneri. Next base: position 138,023,809 of record OZ018326.1, read on the forward strand.
CGCAGATGTAACCACGAGAGATGTGAAATAAAGAAGCGCAAGTCAGTGTCTACAAAGTCGTCAATGGAAGCATTCGTAAAAGAATCCTCTCTAAAAGATCCGCAATCGGCTCTAGCGATGTTCTACCTTTAGGGAAGTCAAGGATCAGGTACCACGACCCACAGCATAATTGGAAAGTGGTCACTATGAAAATGTCCAGTACTTTCCATTCAAAGTCAGAGAGGCAATCAGGGTAGCAAACTAAAAGAGTCTGTTTGGACATGGTACGACGTGGCGTGTCCCCGTGTTAAAAATGCACATTGGGTGTAATGTTAAAATATTTTAAATAAAACGACTGTGGGGCCTACATAGACAAACGTCTCAAAGTAGGTTCCTTGCATTAACATGACCTAAATTAAGAAGTGTGGGGGGAACTGAGATAGGAAGTCTAAAGGTTGCGTAGATGTAAGACCCTCACCGGGGAGGATGTGACCGAACATATTTAATAAAACATAGTAAAAACACATAACGCCACCGCCTGGAGCAGAGTACGTAGCGGTGATGGCGTTAAAAATTGTACTTTGCTCACCAAGAGGAAAGCACCACCATGGGCCGCACAGCCAAGGGGTGCAGGTGAGTTGAAAACTTTAAAACTCCGATACATGCGGAAAGGACGGTTCTCAGTTTATTCTCTTGAATATTTGTCACAGATGGGATAAAATTAGACAATATTATGTAGAATTCTTTCCAGTTGGGAAGAATCACCTGACAATTCCATTGAAGGATGTTCACCATCACGTGGACAGCCGTGAGACGACAGTGGAAATCTGTTGGGAATTAGAACCACTAGATGATGACGAGAGAGGGTCCTTCAAAAACTGAGAGGCTATGTGGGCACGCCGGCCAAGCTTAAGAAGGGAAATATCATTGCTCCAAAAGAAGTTTTCGTCAACCTCAAGAGAACCGTGAGGACGGCAGGATATAGGGATACTAGACTGAACGTGGCGCTTCTCGATGTCTCCCGGGAGATAACTCCTACAGAAATGGAGAGTCAAGAGAGACTGATTGGTTAACGAAAGAAGGTTGCGAAGAATTCCGATCTTTAGGCTATGTGTGAGGGCTACGTACAGAAGGCGAGGTAAGGGTATCAGTTCCAGAGGAGGAAAGAGGGGGGAAGGCAAGGAAGGTCCCAGTCTGGCATCACCACCCTCACCCAACCCGCGTTCCGGAGACGACGCGGGGACACAGAGAGAGAGGAGCAGCTCAGGAAACAAGGAAACGGAAGTAGGGGGTAGGTGAGACGGGATCTGGTGGACTTCCACATATGTTTTGATATCAAGCATGGAAGAACCCAGCTCCTTACCGGGAGGTGGGTCTTTGTGTGATCATAAATCAATGGTTTCCGGGGCATCTAAAGGTGACGCAGACAACCGGTCCGCGTTAGTTTCAATTGGAGAGGGAGATGGCTCACGAACAGTGGGAAGGTTAGGAAACGAAGCTACAGAGGGATCAATAGTACAAGATTGGGAGGGCCAGGGCTAGGCTGTCGGGGCAAACATGGCGCGAGGCAGTAGCACTCAGGAGGACGTCCGAGAAGCGGACACCGTTTGACACAAATGTCTCTCGGACCCTTCTGTGTGCTTCACGAATCGAAGCTTTGTGAGTATCGCGGACTGACAGTACCCTTTTTTCAAAGAAGAAGACGGCACAAGGATATAATTCAATGTGAGCTTCTCCAAAGTTGGTATTCATTTTGGTAATCGCAAGAGTTACCTAGATAAATAACCGCACAATCGACGCAAACACGTTCATGGTGACAACTCTGGCTCGCATGGTCAATCATGTGACAGTTGAAGCATCGTCGGTATTATTGACGTATCGGCTTACGGAGGTGCAGAGTACCTGATAGTCCATCTTGACGTGACTAGGCAACTGCTGCCGGTCAAAAGTTAGGAATAGCGTAAATGCGTTAATTCGGACACCATTGCACTATGGAAGGTTTAGACTTTCCTTTGCACATCGATGACTAGCTGATCTGCAAGCTTCTATTTCAACCTTTTGAGTTCGTAATCTTTAAGCTCATTAGAGCGTATCACACCTTTTAGCGAATTAAAGGTAGGTTGGGAGGAGCGAGTTGACGAGGGACGAGACGAAAGACTCGAGAGTCTTAACTTTATCATGCTGGTCGCGGGAGGACACCTCCCCTACAAGGTTACAATCATCACAAGACCATATAGGACGTGGTTGACTGAAACGCTTATCGAAATCTTCAGACTTAGAAACTTCCAATTTCCATAGGGCAAAGTCGGAATCTGAGAGGAAGACTAGGAACTGGTGGGAAACTAGATCAGATTCCACCTCTCTTGAGAATGGATCGACGTATGCGGGAAATTTGGGATTGAAACGAGATCCAGTAGTGTGAGTACCAGAATCTCCTACTAGAACCTGGAAGTTTGCAGTATTAATTAGTGTGAATGTTTATAGCTCTAACTTAAATAGATTTATATTTCACAAGGGGTGTTCGCTACCCTCTACTGAGCCTTACTTAGGGATGCACTATTCTCGCTGGGAAAGGACTCCCATCGTTCCCGGTGATACTACACCTGATATACCCCTTAAACCCACGTGGGACAAGTCCCCAGATGGACCGAGCGATTGACCAGGCAAAGCCAACCCGGCCTCCGGTTTGCTACCAAACCACCACGTCAGAGAGGTGTGTTGCCACCTCAAGGTCCCAACTCAGAAGGGAGGCTCAATTTCCAGATGGGGGTGGTGGGGCACGGAGAGTTACAGGGTTTCCACGCACGGTCAACACGCGGGAAGGCGCGTTGACCCTGCGGAAAGAAGGAAAAGTGGGGGACAACAAGAGGGCAGAGACAATACGTAAGCAAAGTAATAAATAAAAGAAATTATAAATAACAAATGATTAGGGGGAGAATGGGGGGCTAAAAGTCCAATTCGCAGCCATCACAAGTGAGGGTTCATCCCCTTCTCCGATGAAAAGGCCGGAACCCGTCCGCAGGGAACCCCAAAAGTCTCCACGGGCGAAGAATATCAACTAGGGCAAAGCAGGATCGGTTTAAGAATCCTATGGTCAAGTGTATTTTTTAAGGACATCAAATCTCACGCAAAAATCATAATCATTTAAGGTCTGACGTATGTTATCAGCAATGATTATGACCTTTATCCTATTAAATGATGTTAGGATAACTAAACGATCATCTTTCATAAATATACGTTTGAACTTAGCTAATTTAAATACCCAGGCAACGATTGGGAGTGACCAGGTAGGCAGAGAACATATACTCGGAGGAGGATCTTGAACCTTGTTACAGTCTCCCTCTTCAAATAATGAAAGCATGTGTAAAATACAACGCCCTTAGGCCATTTACAAAGTTTTGTAACATTTCAATTTTGTTAATTTAATACTGAAAGATACTTGAAGTGATACTGACGTCGTTCCCTAAAAGTGAGATCAGCGTTAAATTTAATGGGAAAAATTACTTTGAAATAACATTTTGATTTTTTCAGAATTAGCCATGACAATGGAATTGGTTTTTAAAGTTTCCTTAGTCATCATTTTACAGGACAACAACTTCTTAATAACGAGGACTTTTGTTTTAAGGTGTGAGCAATTCGTTGAAAAAGTGGAAGAGAGACGAATAAGAAAAAAAAAAATGTGATAATGGAAACCGGCCACATCCTGATAACAGGGAGCAGAGTTGGAGGGAGAAACTTCAGCAGGGAGGTATTCGTTTGCTTTATGCCTTTGCATCCTTGGTTGGTAAAAGAATAATTTTTATACACTCATATGATCTAATAAAGATTGTTTTGGCCTAATAATGACCAAGTAGTAAGATTCAATTTCGGAACCGTAGATTTATTATCTCTTAGATGATCGGCGAGAGAAAGAAGAAAGCAAAGTCACTCTCGAGAAAAGATAAAGTTAAAAGCTCCGGTGCTTATGCAGAGAAGCGTATCTCAAGTAGCGAGAATTAACGACCTGTTTCGTCAATTCAAGGAAAAAAAATTGACTCATTGTAAGTAGGATACGCCAAATTTGTCTCAATTACTCGAATCCTTTTATAAGCAAAAGACTGATTAACTGGGCTCTTTGACGCCTCTCCTAAGGGGAAAACTACTCAACAAACCGGGATGAGAATTACATCAGGTATTTAGAAGGAAATGAAACAAAGGGTGAGTGAAGCACGTTGGGAATCATTAGCCTCATTTCCACTTAAACGTTTTGAAAGGGAGGAAGCGGGAAGATTTGCGAGAAATTGTGCAAATGAAAGAAAACATTTACTAATAAGAAATGACGCTGAAATCGTATTTTAAAGAAGACATAAACGAAAAACTGTATTTTTATACAAAGTCGTAAAGAGGACGGGACAAGAAATAAGACCAATTAATTCAGATGAAGGCGCTTAGTGTCTTGACATAAGTTGATGATGAATTACGTCAGACACGATCGTTGTAATTACAAGATTTGTTTTTAGTTATTAAAAAATGAAAACCATCGGAGGCATTTCCACATAACTCGAGTAACTTTGGGGGCGAGGGACAGGGTGCACGGGAGAGATGTTGTACGCCCATTCCTCGATATTACATTAGTTTAGTCCTCGCAAGTATCCAGTAGATTTGCATATCCAGATGTGTCAGTTTTATAAATATTTGCTCAGTTTTTCAATCGCACAATCTTACGATTACAAACTAAAGCCACGAAAACGCATCGAACTTCAAAACAATCCGAGTTGAAGAGTACACGAAGTTAGAACAAATAACTTCGGACATGAGAAGCATGGGCGTTACCATTGAACAACGATGCACCTAAAGAGGGATCTTTTCTCTTATTATGGCGCAATTTCTTCTCCTAAGACAGATGGCTGAACGGCCGGTTGAAGAAGCTGAACTGGTTTTCTCATGTGCGCGAATCGAAGGATGGGATCATTCCTATGTTATAAGTATTTGGGGGGTTTGGGGGGCAAATAAGAGGAAACTAAAAAAATAAAAGCTAAGGAAAGTAAAAAAAAAAAAAATAACAGCTAAACATTATTTAATAGATAAAACTTTACAATGTATTTGTAAATTTGAGCAACTAAGTCTTTTCCTTTATTTCGTTCCCTCCATAAAAACTCCGACTTATAGGAGTCGATCAGAGAACCAGCAGTTCTACATTCTATTTTATTACCCATTTTCGCCTTGGCCCAAAGTATCTATTTAGTTTGTGTGGGCGCCTGTTTCTGTATCTTTAAAGGTTTGCCAGTGATTAAGAGTCAAATGTTCATACCGTATCTCTGACAAGGATTAATTATATATTAATAATGTTTCTGCCGATCTATCAAGAACTGCATACATGAAACACGCGCACGTTTCCCTGCAAATCCCTCTGAAAACCCACTGCACTGGTAAAACCCTCCAAACATTGTTCTTTCTCTAGCAAGTTCGTACCTTTTCATTTTTTAAGGGTGAAAACTGCATATGCTTAAAAAAACACACACAAAAAAAACCCAAAGGATATCGTAACACTAAAGATGACACAGCTTAATTACTTGAGTAACCGGCCGTTCAGCCATCTGGCTGAGGAGACGAAATTGCGCCATAATAAGAGAAAAGCTCCCTAAAGGGAAATGAAGCCTAAACTCCCAAGACTCCAGAAAAAACACCAAATTAATATTAGTAACATTTTCCGATATTTGAGGGCCGTGGTATTATTATGACTTATTTAAATCATGAGAAAGAGTACAAATATGCACAATTTATAGGTTTCTTGAGAGCAAACACTTTTACGTGGTTTAAATTTCCCGTAAAACGAAAAAAATAATTTCAAGATTGAGGAAAACATCTGATCATATTTGGAAAAATAGCTTTTTTTTTGTCATTTTCGCAAAATGCATACCAAAATGAAGGTGATGGGGACATAAATTAAAAAAATAAACTTACCGTAAACATGGCTTCCGTTTGCATCATAGATAAATGAGTGAGGAAGTTTTGAGTCATATTCAGAGCTTCTTTAATTGCATCGTAATCACTATGATTCTCGGGAGTATACTTAAGCAAATCCTGTAAAGAAAGCGACCATGAGTGGAACTGGCGGCCATATTTCCGTGAACTCCCGTTAGGTGTCGTTCTATGGGGTTCACAGTTCTTGAAGAACACCATACAAATGCATTTTATATTATATATGTATATCAAATTTAGGAGATTAAAATGAAATCAAGAATTACGAATATTATATTTTTCAGTCATGATGTCGCATGTTGATTAAAATTACACAAAACGTATTACATATTTTGTTAAAGGATAATATTTTTTAATTATGAAATAGGAAAGCGATGGAATTCAACGAGGAAATCTTGCTTCAGCCAAGAAAGGATGAAAATAGGAATCAGAGTTGTTTTGATTCGGGTTTCGCCACCCATTCTGGATCTTTCGCTAGCCTCGTGCAGACGGCGTTGGACTTCAGCGTAGAGGCGCGGGTTCGATCCAGCGAGCGTGGAAACAAAACTTTCACCGGGTCACGAACTGACGGATACTCTGCGTACTAGTCCACTATCGATGTATATGTTACTCAAATCCACATAATCTAAGTCTAGAAGGCAGCTGAGGTGTGTGACCTGGCAACCCTCACCGAGGGCATGGTCGCCGAAAAAAGTATTTTGCTTATTAGGCTATAAAAAATAAAAATAGAGTAATAGCAAAAAAACAACAACAAATACAAAAAATAACTAACGCTATATAAAAAAAAAACAACAAAGGGAAGAAGAATACTCTCTCCTGCGCCCGAACATGCAACAACATCAAATAGCTATATCCAGATGAGTAGGGCAACCTCGCCCAAAAAATCGAAAGCAATAGGGAAAACGTTTCTAAAACCACCTCAAAACGATAAAATATAAAAATTGCCCCCCAAAATAATTAAAATCAGATTTTTAAAGAATTAACAATTAACTGTGCCAACCTCTGTTGATGACCAATCTTAAATCAACAATCTATTTACAATACGATTGAGCTGTTATTGTTTGCCCCGATGACACGAATGAAAAATGGGTAATTTTTTTTTTACTATTCCGCCAACTGTAACTATAACAATTTCGAGGTGCAACAATGGCTTTGGCATTTGACTTTGGATTTCATTCTTGTCTAGCCATTCAACAGACCTCTTCCATTACAGGTCACAATTCTCTTTTGAAATTAACCTTATTCTGTCTCACACAATGCGATGAAGAGATATCAAGCAAGATAAGGCAATTTTCGAGTTTCATTCAATTCATGTCGAACTCACTTTTCCTTGAGATGGCGCAATATTGTGGCTGCTGAAGTCATAAAGTCTTTAGCAAGTGCTCGAACTGTTGTTTGTTGGTTATTGACAAATGAAGCCGATAAATCTTCGTCATTAAGAATAATAGGTTCGGGCTTCCACCGAGGTTCAAAATTAGGTAATCTTTTTTTACATTAGCGATTCAGGATTTTTTTTCCTGTTATCCCATAATGATTCGTCCTTTATTCTAAAATCTTTCGTTTAACTACTTGTTCCTGAGGGTGAGCGGGGTATGGGGGCGATCCCCCATATAGCAACCCATAGTACGGCTCGAAACCGGCTTCCAGTAACCAAACAATTTTTAGTTATTCCTATTTTTCCCGATTTTCACTCCAACAAAAATGGCGCCTTCATGCGCGGATGAAAGAAAGATGAAACACGATATCGTTCAATTTGGAACGAAACACAACAACAACAACGCCTAAGTCGCTAATGTAAAGGATTACCCCCAAATTGAGTCCATAATTCCAGACTTGAACTTATTGAACTAACACTGAGGCAATTATCACTGTAGTAGTGTTTACTTAAGTGATTTTTTGTGGATTGCTGCATTCCTCCCTAGGAGAAGATGATCTTTACTGCCTCCGACCGCATGGGAGATCAAGGGATACAGCCTTTGATTCTACAGCTGGTGCTGTAGGACGCCTCAAAGTTGCCCGATTAAATCGAGCAGCGCTTTCAATGAGAGTGTCATGAAGGACCAGGTTTAGAGTGGAGGGAGGAGACCTGCGTTCTATGGGAATTTTATACCACCATCCTCCGCTAGCGATACATGTAAGTTAAGAAGTGGGAGTTCGGTTTTGTTGCTGTCATCAACAGCTTGAACAGCAGTATGCCCAAATTTGAATTCAGTCTTAAAAATTACTAATTTCTTGAATTGATACCATTGGTGTTGAAGGAAAATGACTCAAGCACACTAATTTGCACTTTATTTACAGAGAATCTGCAAAACGATGAAATTGCATTCGTAAATCATTCATTTTATCGTTTTCCGTTATTATGTACCTTCCCTCCCTGACATTTCCTGTGATATAGAACCGAAGATTTTTCCTTGTTTAACAATTGGCTCTGTCCCATTGGTTGCTAGAGGGACTCTGAACACGTGTCCTCTAGCCGCCCCCTCATTTTGAGTGGAAATGCCTTCGTTGACTATAGCAGTTTGCTGTTTAATTGAGCCACGCCTGGATTCCACAGACGGCATGGATCGGTGGTAAGATGCGCCATCCGTCCGTCGCATCGTGGAGGAGATCCCAGAGATCTACCCCGAGAAGATAATTTAATTGCACATAAAAATCAGAATGAGGGGTGGGGGTGGGGTGGAGCTGTCAATCGGACCTTGTTGGGAAGGGAGAGGGAGGTGTCGGCTGGACGTTGTTGGGGAAGGAAGGGTGAGGGAGGTGTCGGTTAGACGTTGTTGGGGAAGGAAGGGTAGGGCAGGTGTCCTTCGGACCTCGTTTGGGACGGGGAGGGAGGTTTCGGTTAGATGTTGTTGGAGAAGGGAGAGGCGGGGGGGTGTCGGTTAGACTTTGTTGGGGAATGAAGGGTGGGGGAGGTGTCAGACGGACCTCGTTGGGGAGGGAGGTGTCGGTTAGACGTTGATGGGAAAGGAAGGGTGGGGGAGGGAGGTGTCGGTTAGACGTTGTTGGGGAAGGAAGGGGAGGGGGAGGTGTCAGTCGGACCTCATTGTGGAGAGAAAGGGGGGTGTCGGTTAGACGTTGTTGGGGAAGGAAGGGTGGGGGAGGCATCAGTTGGACCTCGTTAGGAGGGGGAGGGAGGGTTTCCGCGACAACAGAGGAAAGAGTGGTTGTGGTGTGGTGTGAAGGCAGAAAGGAAATAATAGCAGTGTTATGTTTGGTTATTTTTCGTGATAATGTATGACGAGTTCCTTATGCAAGGATGATAAGTTTCAGCGTATGTGCCAATGGGCGGTCAGCGGGCGACGCCGCTGAATCCTTTGTGTCTGCGCTCGCTGGAATCGACCCCGTGTAAGAAAACTAACGCCGTATCCACTCAGCTAGCGAGAACTCCGTTTCCCTAATGATGGCCGTTCTTTTCAACGCTTTGAACTCAATTTTCGCAATAAAATCGAAGACATAATTCGTGTCTTTACTAATTTTTTTGTGACCAAGAGAGCTAAAGAATTTTTATAAAAATGGATCATATTACGATTAAATATTAACTTCTTTTCTTTTCATACCATCTTCAAATTACTATTAAACAAAAAAAAAAAAGGCCCAACCTAATAGAATTACAGTGTGAAGTAATACCCTGCGCGCAGACGAGCGGCGTTAGCTACGGGGTCAACTTACGTGTAAAACAAGTGCATTCTTCTGAACTCTTGCAACGGGTCGGTGCAAAAGGTCTTCGAGAGACTGAGCCTGGCCCTGGAGAGTCCTCAGTTTAATAGATCGGGTGATGTCAGCGAACTGTTGACTTTGGCTACTGCATCTGCGTACCGTCTCCACAGCTCGCTGGTAATTTTGTAAGAATTGAGCGTACACATCCAATTTGCTCGCCTGAAACCAGAGACGCCGGACTTTAATCACAGCAGGGATTCTGAGACACAGGGCCAATCATGATACACTTCTTTATCCTTGGTTTAATGTTATGGTGATGTTATGAGTACTTATTTACAAAGGCCATTTCTTCTCTCCATATTAACACATTTAATACACCCACACCACGCTAAATAGTTGTCCGAATATACAAGGTTTCATTGTTGGTTCTCACTTGTAGAGACCACTTTCTACTCACATCACTACAGTTCTTAATGTTAAGGATGAAATTAATTAAAGTTTAGTACACTGAGTGAAACTCAGCCAGAGAAAAATATGATATACTGAGAATACGCGTGTCAAATCTTTTTCCTCTTATTACTCATAACTTTTTAAATGAAAATGAACGTCTCGACTGAAATTAAAGTTAAAAACATAACTCTTTTATACATAATTCGGTAACTTAATTTGTAAAATCGACGCCCCTCAGATCACATTTCTTCCTGTGAAATGGTTTACTCTCCATTTTAAAAATGTCGACAAACAACTTTATTTGGATTTTTAAAACAGCTGCTTAAATTTGAGTTAAATGAGTTAAAAAGTATAAGTAAAGAAAATTAAACCATGTCTAATGCACTGCGCTCAGCACGCAAAAATAAGAACGGTCATGACCGTCTAAGAAAGAAAAAGCCTTACTATGATCTTAAAAATATCTCCAACGAGCACTCTGGAGTCCCACTGCGAAGTCCGTTGCCGAAGAGCTTTCAGGAAGGCATTGTGGGCAGCGTGAAGTTCGGGAATCCGGTAGAACACAGTCGAGAAATCGTCCGGAGAGATGACCGGCTGCGAGGTCGTTAGTGTAGCTTTCAAAGCCTTCATATACTAAAACGAAAAAAAGTAAAAATGTAAGGAATACAAAGTTAAGTCAACCTAGACTTGTTATAGCTACCCTATCATAATCTACAACATTATCAAGTACGACCTGCAGGGGGTGGGGGGGCTGTGCTCGATAGGAAGGCCTGGATCATTGAGTTGACTTTAACTCTTTGGCCGGGCCTGAGGAAGCTGGTGTGTTTCCCGATGCACACTATGAATCTTTTTTTCCTAAGACTATCGCCCTCCTTCGCCGTTCTTTATTTCATCCTCTGTCTAGTTTTAAGGGCCGTATCAGAAGAGAGGCTTTGAAAACTGCAAAAGCAACGCTCGCAGGTTGCAAGAGATCAAGCTTGGAGGGTCATGGGCTTTGGAGAGTGAATAATTGGATGTACTGTTTTGCCCCCAATAACTCCTTCGATGTGTGTAATAGACTGACCAACTCCCTACCGCCGTTCTCGAGTGCATAAGGCTATGAGTGCGGGATTTACTGCCTTGTTGCCTCACAGGCCAAGTAAAAGTCTCGGGTCTCGTCTCTGGTTCTGTCACATGACAGATCCTGGCCGTCTCATCGACGACTTGTACGACCTAGTAAAGGATTCTACTGTTCTTAGTTGAACACTGTGGCCTTTCGGAAGTGACCGTCCCCGGAGAGATTTCCTTTCGGTGTGTGTAGCACAACCGCGATAATCACCCTCTAACGCGTCCAGAGTTGGAGCCCCTGAAGGTTCGAAAATCCGAGATGGAGTAGGCGGGAGGGAGTGGCCGGACGCGAGATATATCTCATCACTATTCTTTCCTCCTTTTTTTATGGTAGCAAGTCTTTGTTTTCGTTGTCACCAAAATAACGGAGAACAAAAGAAAAAAAAACTCGCCCCACCTTGCTATTGGGGTGGGTGAGGCCCCTGACAACACGCCTCTGTCTGATGGAGGCGCCAATCCCCTCGCTCCACCCTCAATTAGTAAAGGGGTTTCCTTAATGCCACTTCCTCAGCAGCCATCGGGCAGTTCCACCTCAAATAGGAGGAGACAACCACCCTATTTGCTTGTTCTCAAGGGCCCCCTCAAGCTTATTCTAGCGGAGGGAGCTTCCCCTTCTCAAATCTTTCCTGGTAAGGAACTTTTTCCCTTACCCTCCTTTTTAGAGTCGCCCCTCTGTAGCTCTGTTCAGGATTTCGTTGCCCTCCCGCCGACCTTACCTCCACCCTTGGTTTTCAGGGACCATCGAAACGAGAAAAAATAATCGCGGAAGAACCGATTACTCCCAAAGGGAGATGAAGAGGGGCTATCGAGACCCCCCCCTTATAACTATGGGCGGCGGACCATTCCCCCATCATTCTTGAGATGATTTGGTCGTATGATGAGGATCGTTGTTGTGCTGAAATATCCATTAATGTCGGCCGTAATTTTTTTTCGCACTTGGGAGGAACATTTACTCCTGGCATCATTATTCATTTTTCCATCAATGATGTGGAGTGGTCTTGTGCCATGTGCAGTAAAGTAGCTCCAAACAATGAGACTACATCCTCCTTGTTCCACGGTTGGGATGGCGTGCTTCATTTTAGCGAAAAGTTCTATTTTACTCTCAATTGACCATATAACTGTTCCAAGATTCACTTCTCTTCTCAAGATGCTCTCGACCAAACTTTAAACGGTTCGTTACATGCTTTTTTTTTATTAAGAAGTGGAGTTTTGCGGGGAGTGAAACAATGCAGATCATTACGATAGAGCTCTCTACAAATAGAAAGTTCTATTATTCTTTAGCTTTCGAAGTATGTAATGTCAAGACCGATCGTTAATCTTGTGAGGAGCAGCGGCTATTGACAAGTTGGAGGTGATCCCATACTCGCGGTGCTTTCGAATTATAGAATCGACAAGTGCATAAGAGTTCAACTCGCTCAGAAATAGTCCTATAGGATAATTCATCTGAATTAAGCTTAATGATTTGGTGTCAAATAGCTAGAAAAGCTTCTTTGACCTTCAGCATTGCTCAAAGGAAACGCCCTTCTTCTATGGTTCCTTATCAATGAATCACGGTGCTAATATTGAGCAGCTTACATCAGTTTCGTTTCTATAAATTTCCCAAATCTTCAACTTACCCATTTTCATCGAATTTATAAGATTTCTTTTGTTTAATAGCAATATTCTCGCATGTTATTAGAGTGGTTGAATACTTTTGCCAGGTAAGTTTTGTTTATTAGCAATTGTTGTTATATACATAATATGTTATGTCTATTTTTTTTATTTCTTCTGCTAAATATAAGTTTACTGAGTTTCCTGTTAGTTTTATAATCAGAGCAGAGCACGAAATACTTAAGAAATATCAAAAATTTAAGTGTGCAAATACTCACTGCCTCTCCTGACCAGATTCTCTCTTCTTTGGAGCAACCCCTTCTCACTTGTCTTGATGCCCACTCTTCCCTTGTCACCCCTTCGAACTCCCGTTGTCCCCGTGCCCCTTGGTACTCTATGGAACTCCTGCGTGCTAGGCAGTCCATGCGTGCCCATGAAAGAGTCCTTAGAAAGGCTCGCACCCGTGGGCAAGACACGACCCTTCTCTCGCTGGCGTTCCGACTTGCGACAGCTTCCTACGTGGCGAAATTAAAATCTGCTCGTGAAGCCTACTCACGTAATCTGCTTACTGATAATAGGAATGATCCCCGTACCGTCTTCGGTCTGCTCGCCCGTCTTACTTCCCCAGCCAAGGTCTCCCCACCCATTAGCCCTGCTACTCTCTCGAATTTCTTCGCAGATAAGGTCACTAACCTCCGTGCCTCCCTCCCTCAGCCTTCTGTCCCGGCTCCTGCCATTCTCCCTGACTTCCCGCCTCAGCCGCTTATCGTTTTACCCCCTGTGACCGCGTTGGAGCTTACAGCCCTGCTCTCGCGTTCTAAGAAATCGGGCTCCCAAAGGACATTTTTCCGCCTAAACTGTTATGTAAAATTCTGCCTGCTATCCTCCCAACGCTTCTTCACCTGTTCAACACTTCACTTGCAACTGGTCTTGTTCCCTCTTCCTTCAAACGTGCCCACATCCGTCCGATTCTTAAAAAGCATCAACTGAACCCCACTGACCCTTCCAATTATCGCTCAATTTCGCAACTTCCTTTCCTCTCTAAGGTTCTGGAGAGAGTGGTTGCTTCACGCATCAACAGTCACATGGTGGCCTGTAACATTGATGAAACCTATCAATCTAGTTTCAAGTCAGGTCACTCCACAGAAACCGCCCTTCTCAATGTGTCCGATTGCTTACGAAGAGCCGCGGACAGGGGTTGTGTCTCCATCCTCGTTCTACTCGACCTCTCCTCTGCCTTCGATACTATTGACCATACCGTCCTACTTGATCGTCTCCACTCTTTCCTCGGCATATCAGGCACCGTGCTTGACTGGCTCCGCTCTTACCTCTCGTCTCGTACCCAATCCGTTGTGATTGACGACGTTTCATCCGACTCTACCCTCATTCGCTTTGGAGTGCCACAAGGCTCTGTCCTTGGTCCTCTACTATTTCGTATCTACCTTCTCCCTCTTAGTTCCCTTCTCCGTAATCTCGGTCTATCCTTCCACCTATATGCTGATGACACTCAAATTTTCGTTTCCTCATCCCCCCTACTCTATTACTGACCTCCTGGCTGCCTACTCCTCCATTTCTGAATGGCTCTCTACCAACTTCCTCAGGCTTAATCACTCCAAAACTGAGGTCCTCCTCGTCGGCACCACTGCTCTTGTCAAAAAATCTAAATCTCTCTTTCCCTCGCTTACTCTGGGCGGTAATACTATCATTTTCTCTGACTGCGTTAGGAATCTGGGTGTTGTTTTTGATGAGCATCTCTCCTTTAAGCCTCATATCCGCAATGTCAGCAAATCCTCTCTATGTTTCCTTCGTAACTTCTCTTGCATTCGCTCTCACTTTGATCGCCAAAGTCTTGAGACTGCTGTTCATGCCTTCATCACCTCACGCCTTGACTACTGTAACTCACTGCTTGTGAATCTGCCATCCTCCTCTCTCCGCCCCCTTCAACTTGTACAGAACTATGCCACCCGGCTTCTCTGAGAATTACTGAGTTTTGAAGGTCGGAAGATTATAAATAAGAAAAAGTGAGAGCACGCGACTTTTTGGTCAGCAGACTTTTTTTTATTTTCAAAATTGCAACCTATCAAAAAGTTCAGATTTTTTAACCCTAAATTTAAATTTTAATGAATGGTTCAATATGCCCTGCTTTATGGTCAACCACAGCTGTGTTCCCGCGCGAATATACAAACATACATACATAGGGAAACAGATGCAAGCCGACGCTGGTGGAAAACAGCTGTGCACACATAGAACGGAATCTGATCTGACCCACCAGAGTTTACATGAACCCGTGAAAAAACTAAATCAATCTTGCTAAGGATCTTGGCTTGATAAGCCCGGTCAGGTGTCAAAATGCAAATACTCTTTTGTTGTACACATGCCGTCACTGATCATGGAAACATCCTTTAACTCCGTCCAGCAGTCTTAGTAGAGAACACACGCACATAATTTTGACCCGATAAGCTCCGCCCCGCATTCAGAATAAGAGAAGAGAAGTCACGCTCCCTTAATTGGTGTTAGTATAAATAAACAGACAGAAACATTCTCATTATTATTCTCATCCTGATTATTATTATATTAGTAGCGTTATTATTATTAGCATCACCAGTCTGTACCTTGTCCTCAATTCGTCCGTTCATAGTCCCAACAATCTGACGCAGAAAGAGACTTACAAGAAACACTGAGAGTCAGCCAAAGACGTGAGCGCACAAAGGAACGACGGAAAACTCTACTATTTCACTTGCCCGAATTGAGGCAGTTCTAAGCCAAGATTAAAGCCTAAAAAACCGCCATTTTTGTTCAGTCCTTCCTTCTGCCTAGCAATAACCAGGTTACCATTCGAAACCAGCCTACAAGCGGATTACCCCAAAGAGCACTTTGGAGTCAGACCAAACTAGACTGTAAGGTCGCCTTAGCCGCCTTAACAAACAAATTGTCACCCCCAAATTGGTGACCATCATATATATATATATATATATATATATATATATATATATATATATATATATATATATATATATGACCATGGCAGGTCATCTGTATCTAAATCATTGTCATTGCTCATCCCCTGAAGATAACCTGCCACGCTCGAAAAATGTCTTGGAATAAATTATGTCTATTGTGAGTGTTTTTTTCTCGCCTCACAAACTCAGTAGAGCAACTTGTAAGGAGAATAAAGAGAGTAAATACAAGTTAGAATGAATAACGCTGCCATTGCTGTAGACTATAACATCCAACATGGCCTCTTACCTGACATATATATATATATATATATATATATATATATATATATATATATATATATATATATATATATATATATATATATATATACATGAAAAACTCACAAAGTATCACGTGAGGGTAGCAAAAAAAGAAATGGTGTTTCCAAGTACTTTCGAACTTTATTAAGTTCCTTATCAAAGATAACTACAAAGTACTTTGATAAGGAACTTAATAAAGTTCGAAAGTACTTGGAAAGACCATTTCATTTTTTCCTGCGGGACATTGCATTCATATATATATATATATATATATATATATATATATATATATATATATATATATATATATATATCGATAAAAAAACAAAACATCAAATTTCAGAACAAGTTAATATGTGCTTATTTCCCACGTAATATTGCTACATGGTCGTTCGAGGTAAAAACCCGACAAAAACGTGAATAAAAGCGTTAATTTCCTGTCCTAAAACTGCATTGTTTGTACAGAAAAAAAATCCTCTTTTTGGTCCATACCTGGAGAAGGAGGGGACTGGAGTCTTGATGACCTTGTTTGGTAATGTTCCAGCCGGAAGTGAACAGGCAAGAGCCCCTCACTTTATGTTAACCCTCTCTTAAAGGATTAAATTCACATACATAAGCCAATTAATCCGCACGAATTCCACTGAGAAAATTCCCCGCCTAATTACAATTGGGTCCAGATACGGCCAAGGTAAACAATTTTACATTTAATTATGAAACAAGAGTAAATTTTCCAATTTTCTCTTACGAAATACTAAGGATACGAGATTCAAATTTCGAAGAAATTCTGGTAAATGTTCAACTGGGGGAGTAGCCACCCGCGGGGAACATGTGACCTTTTTCGCTTTTCGACGGGGTGTTTCGTGCCTTTAATACAGAACTCAAAGTATTAACATTTTTTTCATAAATACTAATTATAGTCTCGTGATGTTGCAGAATTTTGGACCAGCAAAGACCCTGTGATCCACTCGAGGCCAGTCCAACGAAACTAAGAGAAGGCCGAAGAGGGAAAGAGAAAAGGGGGGTATAAATCCAGTATCACTCATGCAATATTGCTTTGGAATAGTAATTATATGTTAATATTTCCCAATTATATCCTATAACATGTTGAGTGACGTGTCTTCAACGACTTGCAGGTGTAAATTATTCCGTATCCGAGTAAGTTTGTACGATAAATAGTTCTGAGCTCTCGCAGCGTTACATCGTTTGTTAACACGCCAAAATCAGCCATACAGGCGTTCTTTGCTAGGCTGCGGCGCTTGTTCGCTTCGCTCACAAAATTAATAAATTGTTTGAGAGAAAGAGTCGTTTTTTTTCACAACACATTCAAAATTGGTGTGTAAGAAAAAAAAATTCCCGTTCTCATTTTTTTTAACTGCATAGACGGACACACGCGCGCTAGGATCATCTTATGTTAAAAAGCTGGAAGCTGTTATTTCTAGTGTCCGCGGGGCTTTTTTTTTTCAAATAACAACTCATTCTTATATTAGTAAAGTCTCTTAACATTTTTAAACTCCAATGAAGAGTACTCATAGCCTCGTAGATAAGGCGCTGGGTTTCCACGCCTGGTTTTCGGGTTTGATTCCCGAGGGAATCCAGCCAATAAGGGCGGGGCACCTAGTTTGACTCTGGGATGCAAACTTCCGTCCATATACACCATCACACACAGCCAATTACATCTCCCATGGTTCTTTTAGTCACGAAAACCGACGCCCGGTCGGCTCCTGATGCCCACGGACTTCCAGAGAAATTATCCTTCAAATGAGTTGAACTTGACTTCGCAAACGACGATTTTCCAATGGAAGTAAATTAGACATCTCAACCTGGCTTTGTGCTGTTCATTTATAATAATTTCATCCTTCTACATTTAAACGTTCCAAGGAGAACATTTTTCGATTTAAATACAACACTCCTGGCTACGTAACACAACTATGTTCCATTTTTGTGATGCTACAACACTGTTTACAATCTTTTAGGTGGATTGAAATAAGGACACCTAACTTTTTTTTATAATGACTGTTTAGATTACGATTGCCCGTGTTGTATGTATGCACCCTTCCCGCGAATTTCGGGGCCTTAAGCGAATAAAATTACACTTATACGTGCTACAAAAAGTATTGATACACCTATCTAAGAGCATTTATTTTTTTTTACTATAGTTCATGAACCGTTTATTGCAGGGTAACGGAATTTGGAAACTTTGAAATGAATGTATTACTAGGCACACACACAAAATTTCAACATGTTTGATAGAAAAATAAAGGAATAATAACACTTTTTAACGAAAATTCGCAAACAAAAAGTATTCATATGATATAATTCGCACAGCTATGTTTAATTTATATGCTTTAAATTTGACAGTTTCGAAGTAATAAGAGTATTTTTTTTTTACCTATTTATAATCTTGACTAGTTTAATAGTCTAAAACATTCTAACAACTCTTTCTTCGGTATCTCAAATTCGACTCATAGTCTACAAACAATCCATTAATGGCGATGAGTAGCGACTGAACTGTCTTCCAAAAATCAAATTAAGAATAAGAAACTCAAATCTAACATGAGATACAATATTACTGATGAGCTAAATGTCCCTGTATCTACAGTGCAGTCAGTAATAAAAAAAAAGTTAAGGAATTGGAGAGATGTGCAAATTTCCCTAGTTAAGGTCGTCCTAGGGGAAAAATCCACTCCGCACATTCGGAGGATCCTTATATCTATTAAAAATAACTCAAGGATGACTGGAAGAAAGATGAACGATCAGTTATGAGAGGAAAGTAGCAATATTAGTTTCAACATTGCCTAATATGTTGTATAAAGCGAAAAGCAAGGACGTCGTCCGAGGAAAACACCTTCATTGAAAAACATTCATTTGAAAACCCATTTGAACTACAGCAACGATCATTTGGAGAAAGCTTTCAATTTTTGGAGCCGTGAATTGTTGGGCCCAAATGATGGCTGATATGTTTTGCGTATAAAAGTAGTGTGGCTGGTTCCTTCCCCTTCCCTCTGTAAAACATGGAGGTTTGATCTATTGGCAATTGGCGTTGGTACAGTTCATCGAATCAACGGAACGATCAATAAAGAATGCTAGAAAAGAAAAATCAGTTTTTCAACTCGGCATTGACCCCAAACACATCGAAATTGTTTTCTTCCTGGTTGAAAGAAGGTAAAATAAGAGTTTGGGAATAGACGGCACATTCACCAGACCTGATAGAAAATTTATGCCATAAACACAAGGTCCACGTTCATGCAAGACACCCATAAAACGAAGCATTGGCGAAGTTTTACAAAGTGTCATTAGTTCGCAAAATTGTATAGGGTACGAATATTTTGATTGGAAATTTTCGTAAAATGTTTTATCATTCCTTTGTCTATATCAAACATTTTGAAGTTTCGTGAATGTATCTATTAATATAGCCTTGTCAATGTCTCAATATTTAGTTATCATGAAATAAGCGGTTCGTAAACTATGGTGAAAAGTTGTGGTATTAGCCATTAGGTAGGGCTAAGAATACTTTCGTATCTACGTTGAACTTCAACTCATTTTTAGGTCCATTTCACTATTTTAGCTCCCTTTGTAAATTTACAAGGCCGCAATGATATTTTGCTCTAATTTACCTAATTTCATATCGTGCTGAAATGTTTAATTATTGCCTATTAAATTGCTGTCAAAATCTTTAATGTATATTATAAACATCGCTGACCTGAGGGGAGAAAAAAATGATAGGGACTATTTAAAATCCCTTTTATTTCCCAGTGTGTGTGGGAGGGAGGGGCGACAGTTTAACGTGGAATCCGAACTACGGGTATCTTTAGCGTACGGCAGTCTCGGGTAGGCGACCCGAAACGGAATTCCATCCGGAAACTTGCCACGGTCGATGTGCTTAACTTCACTATAATTAGGTGTTTCCATTGAGCTAAGCCATAGCTCACCCCTCTCCCAACGGAGAACTGAACCCTGAAGGATATATACGGATTGACGCTGTTTTTGCCAAGACATTCGCATATTAATAAATCTTTCTCGAATAGGAAACTCTAAAAGTCAAATAAATGAAGATTTCTCTTTGATAGTCGTCAACGCCTCAGATGTTTTGGTAATGTATCATCATTAAATCAGTTGGATGTAATCTGAAGAACAACAAGGAAGTAGAACAAGAATGATGATAGAAGAAAAAAAAACGATCCTGGAATAGAGATTAGCATTATCAAAAGACAAGGGCCGCAGCAGGGATCAAATAAAAGCGCAGATATATGAGTACTAGAATAAATGCTAAAACAAAAATAATAACAAGTTTTTGAAACTAGATAAAAACTAGAAGAATCGTTGATCATAGCAAGACTCGTCTTCTTTTCTCTTGTTGGTCAACAGAAAAAAAGAAGTCTGCAAAAGGCTAATTAATAGCCTATACGAGGCAGCTACTGTCATTATCAAGACTTTCGTTGCTGTCGCCTATGTCGCAAGCATGTGTATGTACATATTTGGATTGTAGAATTGTTAGAAGTTTGTAGGTTTTCTCTACATAACCGTCTTACACGTCATCTAGATGTTTATCAGCAGTTTTACCATTGACACGCACTTTCTGGTGCCTATCTCATTTTTTAGCTACAGCTCAACGTGGAGTCCGATCTCGGGTTCTAAAAACATTCAAGTACATACAGAGATGCATAGGAACGAAAGCACGTGAAGTTCCATACAAAACAGCGAATAAGGAGCGGATCGTAAGTGAAAGACAACCCTATGAGTTCAAATCCTCATTTTATGTTATGAACACTTTAACTCAACTATCATTGTCTATTGTCCTAAATAGCTATCAAAACCATGAGAAATATTCGACTACTATTGACTGTCTGTTGTAGCCAATTCAAGGTTCCAGACCCATACACGTCCACTGTTCGAAGACAGCAAATCAAGACTCGTGGGATAAAAATATTATGTGCCATAATCAAAAAACGCGTTGGCCCTCGCCCTGCTCATTTCTAATAATTTTAAATTTAAATTGAAAAGGGTTTGTTTCCAGTGGTCAACTCGAAGGGAAAGTTCTTTCTTTGGCGAAACGGGCCAGATTAAGGAGAGCTGCGGGTCCCTAACGCTCAAATGCATCTCTTGGGCTATGTTACCTTTTACATATTTCTATTTAACCTAATTCATCATTTTCTTAACGAACTTTACATAATTACACAGACCGGCAAAGACCCTAAGATTTACGTAGGGCCAGTCCAAGAAGGGCTATGAAGATCACAGTGGACGAAAAAATAGATGTAATGTTTTTTTCACCTGTTCTTTCCTAGGTTAGGGAAGGTTGTTTTGGGTTTATTGGTTTTGTCTCCTGAGTTTAGTTGGTTAGGTCAGGATGTTTGAGTTTATTGGTTTTATTAAGAGATAAAGTGGTGTTATGTTTCGTGGGTAAGGTCAGGTGGCTTTGGTTTATTGATTTTATTAGAAGATAAAGAGTTGTGTTTTGTAGGTTTGATTAGGTTTTGTTTTTATGCATTTCATTAGATGTTGAAGAGGTGTATGTTGTGTGGATGGGTATGTGTTTTGGGGTAATGCTTTAAGATTGTCAGATGATTATGAGTATTATCTACCCTAACACCCCCGCCCCATAAAACATAAATGGGTCTTTATCGTGTAGCTTTATCTTTAAAACCAAATTAGTTTAGCTTTTGAATTTGAGACCTTAGTGACCTCTCGCAGCACCAAGGCTGCTGAAATCTCGGATAAACAGCAGGTTGGGCGTTTCTATAAACATTTAACTGATGCATCGATTTAAAAAGGATATAGAGAACTTCCATTTCGGGCTTGGATTTAACTTTCTATTAACCCTTGGTATTTAACGTGTGCCTAAATGGCATATTTTAAGAGTTGATATCTGGCAAAATCAATCAAGCTAAAATGAAGATAAGCCCTCACCGAAACATACACTTACAGATAATCCACCCTACCTTTTCTTACTTAAGGCGCTGTTTGTGGCACCGTAAAACTCCCCCCCCCCCCAAATCGAAGTGCTTTTAACGACTTGCGAGGGTAAACTGTCACACATCAGTAATTTTGTACGAGAAAAAGGTAAGTTCTGTTTTACCGCAAAGTAAAATATTTTGTTAATAAGTTTAAGGCCGTTATTTTTAGTGCCCGCTCGATTTTCTAATTCAAAAAGCAACTCGTACTTTATATTAATGAAGCCTTTTATTATTTAAAAAAAAAAGACCGGTGAGATGACGGCGCAAACGACCGTTTTTCAGCACAAGCAAATTAAAAATTCTAAATCTGACTTTATAGGAATTATTTCTAAGTTCCGAGATTAACTTCGTCGTTTCGCAGATGAGGAGATCGAAATTGAACCGCATATTCTAAGTGAGGCTTAACAAGCGCTTTTTATAAAATAACAATACCATCTTTCGATTTAATTACAAAACTCGTGGTTGTGGAACCCAGAAGTCAGTGTTTCTTTTTGGGTGGCTATTATATATTGTTTTGAACCTTTTAGATCGCACGAAATTAATACACCGAATCTCTGTCGGTTTGTAAAATAACTATGTTGATAACGGCGAAATTTTGTTATAATCCCTGATTTTATATCGTCCTCAAATTTTGCATAATAAATTACTGTCAATATAGATTATAACAATCGACCTGAGAGACACCTCTAGAGACTGAGGCCCAGCTTAAGTTAATCCCATTGGTTGGCGAAAATCCTCTCGTTGATTTTCTTTATTTTTTAATAAATACAAAATACAACGATCTCAGCTGTACACGCATAACATGAAGCTGATATAGATACATTTATGGTATACTTGGAGCAATTGAGAGGTTTAAAGGGAACTTGAGAACATCTCGAAGCCTTTTGTCGAAAGACAGAATTCGATTGAATATTTTCGATATCTTCTGTAAAATGTTAAGCACTGAGAAAGAAGGATTCGGAGACTTGACTATATGTTGGTAGAAAGACTCCTCTCAATCCGGGCATTTTTTTTAAACCAGGCATTTGGAATTTCGCGTTTTAATTAACTTTCTTAAATGGCATCGAAGAGAGCCATATAAAAAAAACCTCATCTTCATTATCCATAAGTTTATAAAAGTATAAGTATATAAATATTTACTTTTTGAGGGACGCATTCGCCGCCGGGTGGTAAGGTGATATAAGAAAAAGAATCATTATTATCAATGCGAGTCATCAACATCTCTCCTCTCCAAACGGTGTTTGGGGTTTTAGCAAAATCTGCTTCTTTTTCACAGAGATGTGTGTGTATAGACGCTGGAGAAAGTGTATGGAAGCTGGAGAAAGTGTTTGGCTTGTTAACATTGATCTTAAGGCAATGGTTCCCAAAGTGGGCGTACGCCCCACTAGTGCGGCCTGAGAAATTTTGGGCGGGGGATGTGCATGAGATCCAAGAATATTTTTTTTTACAATGCACATCCGTTTTTTTGGGGGGAGGGGGGTGCTATATGACAACTAAAATGAATATTAAGTGAAATAAAAATTGGTTCATTAGTTGTTTTAGCTCAGTCGCTTCAACGTGCTTGTCGTTTGCATGTGTGGTAAGTTTTGAGTGACACCGTATTTTTTGTTTTAATTGCAGGGTCTGAGCGGATAAATAGGCCAATAAGTACCGTTATGTTGCTATGTGACGAGGTTGAAAGGAAATACCCGAACACTACTACACTAACGAGGGAACTTTTGGCTTCAGTGTTGTTGACGATTTGCTCCGAGCCAAGAGAAACCAATTTGAAATGAGACAAAGTGGTGATATACGACTGAAGCTAACAAAATTGTCTCTTGGAATCTAGAATATCTGCCGTAAGCACTAGAAAAAAGGTTCTCACTAAACTAAAGTGATTCACTTATTCTAATTTGTTACCGTTTTTCAACCACTATTGTGGGCCTACGTTTTTTCTAGAAAGTTAGAGTGAGGTCTGGGGGAAAAGAGATTGGGAAACATGGTCCTAAGGTGCGATTAAGTGAGAGGGACGGATAATTGAAGACTTCTCTCTTCACCCAAACACCAGCTGAAAAAAAGCATCGGTCTTGGAGATGCCATCTGGCAATGTAGTTGTTGCAAATTGACATATGCACAAAACGGAGAGGAGTTGAAAGTAAACGCGGCATCACATTGAATTTCACTGTAGGATGAGCAGATGGGGCTGGATTACCTATCATCGAGAAAATCTAAAATGCAGAAAAGTGAGGAGTTTTGTTTTCGTTTTTTCGACTAATATTTCACTTCGTATTTGATAAGATCAGTTACGTCGTAAACAATCTTTATTAAAAATGTTAAATTCATGCGTGGTTTCAATGTGGATCAGGTATCATTGGAGATGAATTGGTAGTGGTGACCTGTTGGGGTTCCTGAGGGTGTTAAGTAGATCTCTGACGCCTATTGAAATTCCCCGTGGCTAAGTTGTTGCCCTGGCTTTGAATATGTCCCATTGTCACGTAGATAAAAGATCATTTTCATGCATGATACTGCACCTTCGTATGCAGCACGTGGCGCAATGCAGGTTTGGGAGAACCAGGATCTAAGAACCGTCGTGCTCTGGCCACCGTGTTTATCAGACTTGTACTCCATCGAAAACTTAGGGCCATCATCAAGCAGCGAATTTATGAGAGTGGGAAGCAGTAGTAAACTAAATACGATTTATGGAAGGCAATACACGAGTCGGCCAAGTTAATCCCAGCCTCTACAATCCAAAAACACACGGCATCTTTGAATGAAAGGCTATTAGAGGTTATGAGCCGGTGGGGCGCTACGATAAATAACGTACCTTGAATAATTCACTGTGTAACAAAATTTCACTTTTGTTTTGTCTTTGGGTTAAAAGTGTTATTTCCCAATTGTTTGTGGCTCTATTAAATAAAAAAAGGGGCAATTTTAATTCCCAAACTTTGCTTTAGTGGATAGGACATTGAAATTTTAAATTAGCCCATTTATGGTAAATAACATTATTTTGATGCTAATAGTAAAAATATATAAAAAGTTTCAAGGGTTATGTTTTTTTTTAGTTATGATATAAATATGATATACTGTATTTAAAAAGTTATAGAAACAGTAGTAATAGCTATTATTTCCCTTATATTTTGTTTTATGCGACCTGGACAGCAATGGTAGTTCTTTTATATTCCACATAGATTCAGCACTAATTTGGAGAAAAATAAACTGTAATGCTTTCTAGAACTTTCGAGAATGTTTTATATGTTTGAAGAATTTCTAGAACATTCTGGCAACGTAGATGATTGTATAAATACAAAGAATGTCTACTCAACAGATTCGGGAAGTTACTTGGCCGGTGCCTTGCGGCGCTACCGCTGCGAGCACATCGGCCCTGCCTTCCCCACGTTCTTCGGTCCGCACGGAGGCACCACATCCCCGGACGTGGTCTTCCGCAACGACCATGCCACACGATTCTACACTCACATGTCACCCGGCCCCACGTACTATCTGACCACATACCGATACAAGAACACGAACTGGGTAGAATTCAGGAGTCACATATCCACAAATACACCACATAACCTCAACCTGGAGGACACCAATCCAGGACTAATAGACCACCACTGGTGCTCACTTCTAGACACCATCACCACCGCACGAAACCTACACTCACCACAAAAACTACACCTGCATAAAACACTTCACATTCTCAATACACACACAGAGACTCATCACACAGTACAATAACCACTACACCAGAGGCCCACGACAACACAACATAAATCAACTACGTGCCCGCATCCTACAGTGCAGCTAGACAGGAACCGGCAGTGGCGTGAGGTCGTCCGCATTGCGGACCTCACCCGTTGCACGGACCCTTCCTTCTTCTGGCGGCACGTAAAAAGGATGCTGGGCACTGAACCATACAAACCAATCACACTCAAAATAAACAACCACACACTCACAGACACTAACGACATCCTCGACGCATTCAGATCCCATTGGGGCACAGTACACACGCACAACCCACCAAAACCACAAGCGCAGGAGCACTTCCAGGAAATCCAGGAGTAGTATCGGGCTCACGCTCACGAGCTAAGACCTGCCCCCCTGATACGAATGGAGGTGCTCGATTACACGTCCACACTAACCACTCCAATCACCGTCGAGGAAACAAAACACTACATAAAAACGACACCAAAACGCGCCCCTGGCCCCTCCGGCCTACCAGCCACACTCACACACCTATTCAACGCCTCACTAGCCTCAGGCCACTTCCCCAAAATATTCAAAGTCTCTCACAACATACTCCTACATAAACAGCACAAAGACCCGAAACACCCAAACAACTACAGGCCTATTGCTCTATTAGAGCACCTAGGCAAAATACTTAAACGTATGGTCAACTGCCGCCTACGGGAGTTCCTGGAAGAGAGGGACTGGTTCTCCCCCCATCAATACGGGTTCAGAAGAGGCAGGTCCACTCAGGCGGCCGTGACCATCGTTCACGACAGAATATAGAAGAAACGACAGATACACCAAAAGACTCTCTCCGTCAGTAAGGAAGTAGAGAAGGCCTTCGACAAGGTGTGGCACGAGGGACTCCATTGGAAACTCGCCAACAACACGGAGTTACCTCTCTGCACCAGAAGGCTCCTCTCGCACTACCTCACTGAACGGAGCTGCCACATTAGATAAAACAACACCCTATCAAGACCTTTCACACCACGCTCAGGCGTTCCCCAAGGAAGCGTACTGGCACCCACACTCTACATCATGTTCACAAACGACACCCCACGCCCACCAGTAAACTACGATCACACCTACATAGTGGCCTACGCCGATGACGAGACCATTTTCGTCAGCGGCCGGGCCCCAGAAGAAATCGCGCTCCACGCACAAAGAATACTAGACGAGAAGACAGATTACGAGGATAAATGGCTGATTGCCACGAATCCTCAGAAGACACAGATGACACTCTACGGCGCTAGCGACCACTTTATGTACAACCTACAAATCTACTCACACACACCAGACATGATCCACCAAAATCCAACAAGGCTCGCATACACTCAACGCACCAAAATCCTGGGGGTAACTTTCGACAAGTCCCTCAGGTTCAACTTACACCAAAACATAATACAAGCAAGAGCCTCACGTACAAACACATCGCTGGGTAGGTTCTACCCTGCGAGCAAAAAACTAAAACTACACTTATATAAAGCACTCGTGCGTCCCATTCTCACGTACGCCCCGCTGTCGCTCGTAGCTGCGAGCGACACGTGGAAGCG
Source organism: Ceratothoa steindachneri (assembly GCA_963969495.1). Taxonomy (NCBI): domain Eukaryota; kingdom Metazoa; phylum Arthropoda; class Malacostraca; order Isopoda; family Cymothoidae; genus Ceratothoa; species Ceratothoa steindachneri. The sequence goes on from OZ018326.1 coordinate 138,051,025, forward strand.
AAAGGCTCAGCGCATTCAGAACTCTGCTCTGAAGCACGCTTGCCGTTCGCCGCGGTACTCGAGAATGGACGCACTACATAACAACAATAAACTAGCTCCTCTCAACACTTACGCTCACACCAGACTCACTAAACAACTCGACAAACTCACCACAGACCCACTATACACCTCGCTACACGTGAGAAGGTACGCGATGGCGCCGCGATATCCCGCGGCCCACGAACATCCACCGCCCGTACCGTTCTTCGCATAAACCAGTAGGCATCATGAATAGCGCGTTTCCGGATGAGCAGTCACCCTCTTCCTCCTGACCTACCCCCAACCCTGGTCCAGTCAATACCACATAACCTACGCCCTCACAACAACACAACGCATCGGTGTATAGCCACCGACCTATCAACTCTCGCTGTCCTTTTCGCAAATGTTTTCCGCAACGCTCCTCTCTGACTACCTGAATGCCGTATCACATACAGCGGTCCCTTTCTGTTCTTTCTATACACAACAAGCAAAGCAAGAAGCTCAACAGATCAGTTTAACTCTGGCCGTCACAGTGTAAACATCGTCACTCGTCAAGGAGCGAAAAAGTACTCTGTAGAGAGACCTGCTAAAATGTGTGAGGCCTACAAGGCATATTTTGGCATGCCAGTCAGAGATCAAGAAAAACCTTGGGGCCCCTCATTTAATCTCCGAGATCTGCAAAAGAACTCTGGAAAGTGTGTGTGTGTATATATATATATATATATATATATATATATATATATATATATATATATATATATATATATATATATATATATATATATATATATATATAATGTGTTTTGTTTATTTGGATACTGGATTTTAATTTTTTTTAAGATTTCTAAGTGAAAAGTATTTGTATATTTATACTTATGTTTTTGTTTTTTTTACAGAATGGTACAGAGGAGAACAGAGAGCTATAAATTTCGCAATCGCACGAATTTGTAAAGAACCAACTGAACACTCAAGAAATTGTTTCTTCTGCATGGTTAACCGTTCCAAACATCGAGCAGGCCAAAAATGCGTCTGTTATCATGTATCCATACCTTCAGTCATCTATTGCGTCAGTGCCATACAGTTCTGAGCTACCTGTACCCACTCCTCCAAAAGAAGAGCAGCAGTTTTTAGAAAGGAAAAGCAGTCCAGAAGAGGATCAAGTCATTGATCCAGAAAGTGCAATGCCGAGCTTTTAACTTAAGAAACTCAAGCAGTCGGATTTGTTAGATGACCAGTGTTTTTCAAGTTTTTTTTTACACGTCAAGATGAGCTTTGCTTTTCTCCCAATGTGACTGGTCTGTTTGAGGCAATCGGAATCGCCTGTAACCTCAACGAGTGGCGCCTCTTCATTAATAACTCGTCCAGGAGCCTCGAAGCAGTGCTGCTGCATAACGGGAACATGTATCCATATCTTTCCCTTGCTCACTCGGTCCAGCCCAAAGAGGAATACAGCAATGTCAATATCTTGCTAGATGCATTGAAATATGAAGGGTACGGTTGGGAGGTTATCGGAGACTTCAAAATGGTGGCCTTCTTGATGGGTCTCCAAGGCGGCTTTACCAAGTTTCCTTGCTATCTTTGCCTTTGTGACAGCAGGGACACCGTGGTACACTACCATCAGCGGGATTGGCCACAACGGACTGAGTTTAGTGTGGGGAGAAACAACGTTAAATGGGAGGCTTTGTTCGACCCCTGAAAAGTACTGTTTCCTCCTCTGCACTTAAAATTGGGCCTTATGAAACAATTCGTCAGAGCTCTAGATAAGGAATCTGCAGCTTTCAGGTATCTTCAAGATTTCTTTCCTAAGCTATCTGCGGCAAAGGTGGAGCCGGGGTCTTCGTCGGTCACAAATAAAAAAAAAGATCATGGAGTACAAGGAGTTTCCTGAGAAGGTCACTAAGACGAAAAAAGCAGCGTGGGACAGCTTTATCGGAGTGGTTCTGGGCTTCCTAGGTAATCACAAAGCCGAAAACTATGTAGAGATTGTTGAGAACTTGGTGAAATACTACGGCAAGATGGGTTGCAGGATGTCCCTGAAAGTCCATATTCTTGACGCTCATCTTGATAAATTTTAGGAGAACATGGAAGCGTACTCCGAGGAGCATGGCGAGTGCTTTCACCAGGATCTATTGGACTTTGAACGCCGCTATCAAGGATCCTATAATGAAAATCTGATGGGAGACAATATTTGGGGGCTGATTCGTGAAAGTAATTTACAGTATAAGCGTAAATCACGGAAAACTAATCATTTCTAATATTTTAATTGTCTCACTTATGTAATTCTAGAATAAATATATGCTATTTTTGTATCATGTCGTTTTGTTTCTACTTTATGCAAATTAAAGGTAATAGGGAATAGGTAAACTTCATATAAATATCATTATCCTGGACACAAAATCAAAGTTTGAAATAAATAACAGTGTTTTTTCATGTATTCTAGACACAAGCAAATAGAAAATAACAATTGCTACCCAAAAACAAAAATAGTGTTACACATTGTATAATTAACTAAATGTATTCTTTGCATTCAGAAATATACGCTAACAATGTATTTACTTTGATTTATCCATTGTTCATATATAGATTTTTTTATGTATAAAAGCAAATTTAGATGAATAAAAAAGAACTCTGAAGATTGTTTTTCCGTATATTAAAATAATTCTCATAATAAAGTTTCTTGCTTTAAGGCCTAGAAAATAATTATGGATCTGAACAAAATAGACCAAGAATAAATTATTAGGAGATATGTACTGGAAACCTTTTTATTTATCTTTTGTAGATAAAAAACCGTTGCTAAAGCCAGCACTCTTCTTTCTTTTATCAAATGGAGTCCAATCGGTACATTTTCTGTTCCATCTATCGTCTTGGAATCTTGTCACATGGCCTGCCCAGCTCCGTTTCAGGTTTTCTATATGTAGCTTCCACTACATCCTGGTTTGCTTTGTTTACCTATTCAAGTGGCTGATTTTCTGTCACGCCAAGTTATCCTCTTTATAATGTATCCATGGGCTCTTTGTTATTCTAAATTTTAATATAAGTTTTTGGGTCAGGTTCTTAGTTTCTGCTTCATAGATATTAGATGGGATTATGCATGTTGTGTATATACTTTTGTTTTGAGGCACATGGACATTTTGCTTTTAAAAATGATACTTGCTTTGCTTTGCCAACTGCCTTTCAGCATAGAGCGATTATGCTTTGGATTTCTTGATTTTCTCCCAGTGACATTGTAATCTGTTGATCCAGGTAGATATATATTTATCTACCATTTCAATTTGCTCGTTGTCAATTGTAATGTCTATCATGTCGACCTTCTGGTTAGATTGTGATGACTTTTGTTTTTCCAAGATTTATTTTTCTATCCGACTCTTATGTTTTCATGGTTAAGTTCTTGAAGCATTGTTTGAATTTCTTCTAAGCTAAGAGTATAGCATCATCTGGGAATCTCTGAGGATTGAAGTAATACCCACTTATCTTAATGCCTTTGTTTTGCTCCTGAAATGTATCTTCTGGACAGGAGAGGAATAATTCCGCTGATATATATATATATATATATATATATATATATATATATATATATATATATATATATATATATATATATATATATATATATAGATATATATATATATATATATAGATATATATATATATATATATATATATATATATATATATATGTGTGTGTGTGTGTGTGTGTGTGTGTATGTAAGTGTTAGTAAAAAAATTACTGACCTGGAGGACGACATCGAGACACTCGAGGTAGACCGCTTCGGACTCGAGGATTGAGGAGATGATGCACTTATACATGGTCATCCGCTCAGCCTCCGCCTCGGCCAAAGTCTTCCTCTGGCTGCGGTTGTTATTGTTGAGGCGATTGTCGAGGGCGACGTTGGAGCGGAGGCTGGGCGAGGACCCATCGTCACGTGACCAGCTGTCATTGGAGGCGGGGGGCGTCGGGGAAGCTGAGGAAGCCAGGTGGGTCGTGGACTCGACGCTGCTCCCATATACGCCTGCGCAGAACGAGAAAATGAGTTCATTATTATTATTATTATTTTATTTATTAAATATTAAAAGGCAAAAAAAAACGAGGCCATCCATCAAAGACAATGCTAAAGGTGCGGGAAGGTAAAATGTGTGTAAGGGACTTGAGCCGAGTAGGCTAAAGAGGAGATTACTTGCAGAAAAACGATCGGAGGTCCAAATTCGACGAGTAAGGGATATGCTCACCCCTCCCCACCACCACACCCATACATCGCCCTTCACTATAAACCTGGCGACAGCACCGATGGTGGTGTGACGCGCCTTCATACGCCCGACGCCCGTCTCGATGGGAGGCCACCTCCAAAGTTGCGACAGGCGTGGAACCTTGGGCGTACGAGACGTGGGCGCGATCCACCCAAATACTGGCGCCGCCGCCGACTGACTCCAAAAATGAAGGACTCGCATATCATTTGCTCGCCTTCTAGAATCAGAGGGGGAACTTAAGCCCCCCCCCCCCCATCTGCCTTGTTTGTCTGTATCCGTCTAATGGATTTCAACCAGAAAGGTCATTGAGGCAGGACAGACAGCTTAACGCGAGACCTGAACCACGCGTCGTTACAGGACATAGTTTAATATAATAATAATAATCATAAAAATAATAATAAATATTCGTATGGTGCTGAAGGGCTCTGCGCTGCCTAAGCGATCGTGTTTGGGTCCTAGAATGGGGTGGAATCATCCGCCTGTTCCTCTCCGCTCAGCCTTCCTTCGGTACCTTCAAGAACCGTCTATTAACTCAAGCATTAGTCGAAAGACAGACGTTACTCTTTACAGAACGTCTGTCTATCGACTAAGGAAAGGCTTGAGTAAATAGGCGGTTCTTGAAGGTACCAAAGGTAGGCTGAGCGGAGAGGAGCAGGCTGATGATTCCACCACATTCTAGGACCCAAACCCGATCGTTTAGGCAGCACAGACGATTACGAGGAACAAATAGTAAGGGTTCGGGGCAGAGCTAGAACGTAAGGTTCTTCTAATAGACGTAGTGTCACTGAGGAAGACAGGTGAAGAGGGCGCGGCAATATTTAACGTACAGAACACCTCGAAGGTGATTTAGATCGAATGGTTAGCGAGTGTAGCTCATAAAGCAAGTGGGTTGGTTGCACGAGAGAAATGTCCCCGGCGGAGAAGAAAACGGGTTGCAAAGTTTGGAACAAGGAGGAGGGGCCGAAAAGTGGAAGCTTGTGATCCAGCACAATGGAGAGAAGAACATGGAGGCAGTGCTAGTAGAAACCGAGAGAGAAAGAGTCGAGGGGAGACAATGTCTTTTTCGAGGGGAAAAGGGTTCGAGCCGTGGGGACGGGGAATTACCCGGTGGTGATGAATGGAGGCAGATCCCAAAATGGATGTGAACTATTTTGCCAGAGAGAGGCGCAGATGATTCAGTCGCAGGACTGCCGAAATATTTTGGGCATTTGTAACCGAAACTTTTCAAAATGTAACCACTTTTGTAATATTAATATTAAAGACAAATAAAATTAATGCCATAAAAAATTTAATGTATTTACTTTATTTTTTTGCTTAAAAAGTCATATCAGCATCCTTTTTACCTCCTTTTTTTGCACATACCAATGCTTTTCGCTTAATTTCTTGCAAAGATGTTGTGCTGGGCTCCACTGTGTGCAGTTGATTTCGTGAAGCATTGACTCGGAATGCATCAATACATTTACTGTGCTTGTCTTTAAACTTTAGCGATTTTTTTTACTTTGATATTATTCAAAAGAGAAAACATTCTTTCTGCAAATGCTGAAGAGTGGAGTAAAGCCAACATGTGAAAAATAAATTGACTTAACAAAGGATAGCGGGGTTGATCTCCCTATTTCTCCAAAGAAATAAGATGCCAAAATTTTTCAGGTCCTTTTTCTTTGAAACAAGATTTATCCTGATGAGTCAATTTTCTCCATTCAAAAGATTTGGAAACTTCATTGCCAAAGGGATGATTGACCAAAACATTGGTTGGATCTAATGCTTCTAACTTATTTAAATTAGAAAGCAAATATAAGATGGGAAGCGATTCGTCATTTCTTTCGAAACACGCACATAAAAGTTGAATGTATTAATTCGAGATTCTTGAAGTTCTTCCTGACTAATGGTTTCTGAGTTTTGCATGTAAATGCTTTCAGGAATGGGACCACAATAAACATTTTCGAGTTTAAAATAATTTGCAGAATTGCTAATATCAATGTCCTCAATTTCATTTGCTTTTACAATTTCTTGCTTTATAAAATTGCCCAAAATGGCTTTCATGACGCTAGTTATAGAATATCTCAATTTGTGCAGTCTAAATGATTTAGCCTGAATCTCCAAATTAAGTTTATTAACACATGGCAATATATAGGCTAAAAATGCAAAATACATTTTCGTTATTGGCTTCTGCAATTCCTCAAGTATTTTCGTAGCCATTGGAATCTCATCCTCAAAACTAGCTGTGGTTAAAAATCACTAAAGTGCTGGCCATTGATTGATCCAATATTCGTTTAACTACATTTTCCAAAGATAGCCATCTAGTAGAGCTAAGATGAAGAATCTTATGGTGGCTAATTTTTGCAAAACTTTGAAATTCTTGATATTCCGATAAGCGCTTTGGGCTATTGTTAATGTATGAAGAAATATTTCTTACTAACTTCTCTAGTTGGCTTTGGAAGCAGATAGTTGTATAGAATGACACACGCATGGTTGAACAAATAAATTAGAATTTTTCTCTTTAAGTAGTTTTTGAACCCCACCCTTGATCCCTATCATCACACTGGCATTATCACTAGCTAAACCGATTAGATTTTCAAAAGGAATTTTATGTTCATCAAAAACTTTATTATAGCATTATAAATGTCAATGGCACTTGCGTCTTTGATTACTATTAGGGTCAGAAATTTGTCCAGTTTTTTTAATTTCTTCATCATAATTACTGACAACCAAAACAAGTTGTTTCAGTGTAGATAAATCGGTTGTTTCATCAATTATATGTGAAAAATTTTGTTGTTTTTATCCTAGACAATAGATTATTCCAAGCATAAAGGCCAATCACGTTGGAAAAAATACTTGTGCCTTTGGTTCTTGCGCACTTTATATCTTAGCAATATTCGAACCTGGGCATACATTGGTAATAAGACCTGGAAAATGGTCTAAAAGAGCTATAGGCAAATTGTGTTTACCAATGAATGCACAAAGTTTAACCTCAGCAGCTGCAGCATTCTGGTTCTGAGAAGAATGCTGTGAAATTATAAAATCAGTTAGCTTTGCCGAAGTTTTGATTACTTTTGTTCTTTTTATGCTTCTCCGAGGTTTCGTGCCTTTCTATGTGTGTAAGGGCACCTGAAATTTCAACACTGCACAATTTACAGAATCCTTTGTTACCGTCATATTTACTCACTTGCAGCCATGAAGAAAATCTTTTGTCATTGAATATATGTGATGCTATTTTCCTTTCACGTTTTATTCCAGTCATTTTTTGTTTCTTCTTCTTAGAGGTTCTGTTTTCAGCTCTATTATAAATATCGTCATCACTGTCACTCATATTCAGATGGGGTGATAAAATTAAAAAAAAAAAAAATAAAGATCACTCCGCACATAAGAATTAGAAATTGGAATGATGCCGGAAATGGAAGGCGAAGGGGGAATGAATGTTACGCAATACGCAATGCATTATGGAACCTATAAGTGAATTGACCAATAAGAGACGAGTTTACAAATCACTTACCGTAGCTAGACGTTATTTATTCTTTATATGCATGCCCATTGGTCAATCAATCCCTCGTTTGAAAGGACACTGATTATATCACTGGGTAACAAATTTTCACAAAATTTTGTTACTCTTATTTTTCCTAATGTTTTTAGTACTAAATTTTGCGCTGATTCCAAATATGTCCTTACTTTTTCTCTTTCATCGACCCTTTGAAATATATAACAAATTATGCTAATATAAAGAAATGTATGGGGTACGGGTAAAGTACACTTACATTGGTCGTGAATTTATTTATTTTCTTTTTCAGGTTTATATAAAAAAATATGGACTTGTTTGATTATGGCTACAAAAAGATGCAGAAATTCATCAGATTCGTTCTGTTTTGTGTGTGATTTCTATGTTGGACCTAAGCATGTATCACATAAAATTGTGAAAGGTGCAAAGGACTGGATTGCTTATAGACTGTACTATGGAATGAGTATGGGTGACCAAGAAAAACCATGGGCCCCTCATGTGGAAGTTGTCGATCAAATTTAGATGCATGGCTGAGTGGTACAAGAAAAGCAATACCATTTGCTGTGCCGAGAGTTTGGCGAGAGCCAAAAAATCATCACGATGATTGCTATTTTTGCATGAGTGACATATCAAAGTACAGAAAAGTTAAGGGAAGAAAATCCCTTCCAAATCCCAACATTTCATCCCCTATTGCACCTGTGCCACATGATGATACCTTATTGTTTCCACGGCCGCCAGAAAATGTAAGTAAGTCCTATCAAATTGTAAGCTATATTCTTTGCAACAAAATCAATACTGAAATATTCCAAACATCTAGCTGAGGTTTATTGTAATGTGATTGATTACACATACAATCCATATTTATGCTCCAGCTATTGAATGCATCTCTTTCATATATATATATATATATATATATATTTTTTCAAGTAGAAGGTATGATGGAGGTCTCATCAAGAGAGTCGGAAGGTTGTGACAATGAAGAAATGGATGAAACGTTTGAGCCAAGAATGAGTACCCGCCCACACTTTCCAAATCAACGTGAACTGGATGATCTCATCAGGGACTTGGGGTCTCACTAAGTCAGGAGCTGAGCTTTTGGTATCCAGACTTAATGAATGGAATCTGTTGGGGAAGGACTGCAGATAAACAGTATACAGGAAGCGCCATGAGGAATTCGAAGTATACTTTAATATAAGTGAGGATCTCTGCTTCTGCAAAGATATTAATGGCTTGTTTACACCTATTGGAATTGATCACAACCCTGAAGAATGGCGACTGTTCATAGATAGTTCTACAAAAATCCTCAAAGCTGTTTTACTACATAATGGAAATCAGTATCCATCCCTGCCTATAGCATACTCAGTACAGATGAAGGAAGAATATGACAATGTAAAAAAGCTTATCGAGAAGGTAAACTATACTATGTTTAAATGGGATGTTTGTGGTGATTTTAAAATGCTTGCCTTCTTATTCGGAATGCAGGGTGGGTACACCAAGTATTCATGTTTTCTTTGCCTATGGGTCAGTAGGGCTGATCATGAACATTACCAGAAGGTTGAGTGGCCCCCTCGAGATGACTTGCAGCCAGGAAAACTAAATGTTATTAGACAGCCTCTTGTAGAGCCTGCCAAACCTTTGCTACCTCCACTTCATATAAAGCTTTATTTGGTCAAACAGTGTGTAAAAACATTAGATCATGGTGAAGAAGGATTTTAAGAGATTCGTCTTCTCCTTCCAAAGCTATCGGAAGCCAAAGTTAAGGGTGGTATATTTACTGGAGCGCAAGTAAGGAAAATGTTGAACTCAGTGCAACTTGCGAATGCAATGAGTGATGTCGAAAGTGAGGCGTGGTGTGCATTTCGAAATATAGTTAGTGGGTTTCTTGGTAAAATGAAGACCCAAACTACAAACAGCTGTTAGCCAAACTTTTAGAAAGTTATAAGAATTTAGGATGTAAAATGTCACTAAAGGTGCACTTTTTGCATTCACATTTGGAGATTTTTGTTGAAAATTTGGGAGAAGTGAGTGAGGAGCATGGTGAGCGGTTCCATCAGGACATTGCTGTAATGGAGAAAAGATACCAAGGAAGATGGGACACTGTTATGATGGGGGACTATATATGGTCACTGGTATATAAAGATCAAGGAGCTCACAGTACGAAAGCACGTGATCTCTTATAATCCTATTTTCTCATTAGTTTAAAAAGGATTACAAGGACAAAATATTATCAGCTATTATTCATGGACAATGTGAATAGGCTAAATAAAGTGAACTGTCGCAGCTATTTATGGTTAGTTTTATGAACAAAATTCCAATTATCTTAAAAAATATCGATGTTATGCAATTTTCAATGGTATTTTTGGAATCAGGAGGTAGACCACCTTAGAAACACTAAAAACATTTAAAGAAACAATTATAATTCACGATAAGCAATTTTAGTTTTAAAAATAATATATGATTGTTTTTTGAAACTAAAACAAATAAACATTGATAATAATTAATGGATTTTTTAAAAATTTAAGTTAAATTTTAAAAATATTATGATGAGATGTTACAAATGTAACCCAAAATACCTGAGTTGTAACCATTGTAACCTTTTGAAAGAAAATGAGCAAAATTGTAACCATTTCAGGAGCTCTGTTCAGCAAGGGGTAATGAGGAGATGGGAGTGGAAGAGACTGGGGCACCTGAGGGGCAGAGAAACTAGCAATAAGCGAACAATGTGGGCTCCAAATCACGGTTCAGCACCCTACAGAACCTACCGTTTAGCGTAATATCCGAAGCAGGAGTCGCTACAAGAGCTACAGTTATATACAAACTAAAGGAAATTGTTTAAGGTTAATCAATAATGATTGTTAAATGGTTTATCGGCGAGTAAAACACTTGAAAAGGAGTGTAAACTGATTTTCGTAAAACACAAAGGCATAACGTAAATCTTCAGAAATTGAAGTAAAAAATAAACACACTTGAGAAAATATTGAAAAAGTAAATATTTATAGTAGCAAAATTACTCACACGGTGTGATATTTTCGACATGGCAAATTCTGGCTAATTTTGATCATTTGAGGCGTCTGCCATATGCTATGTACACGTTAAAATGTACACAGGTCCTCGATGTGATTGGATATAAGAACAATTACAAATTACTGATAAAACCTGGGCGAAAAAAACACAATAACAAACCTTTAAATTTTATAAAGTAGAAGTAGAAATGAAACAATGCAAAGGTTTCATGTGAGATGTTCAGGTCATGGAAATTCGCATGGATGCATAAAAGGTGGGAAAATAAAGCAATGAAACGAGTAGTCGAAGTAAAAGAGGAGTAGATGAAGCATTGGGATGGAAGCTGAATGAGGATCCGGGTGGGATAAGGAAGTATCAGGATATGGAACATATAAGCATGCAAGAGGTCGCTAGCTCTGTAAAAGGTCTGAAAAAAATTGGAATGCAGATGGAGTTTATGATAGCAGAGTCGAGATGATACAAAAGTGTGATTGTGATATGGAATGTTGTTCTTTATTTAAAGCGAGAACTAGCGGAGGCATTTGCAGACAGTATATTAGATATGTAAAGAAAGTGGTAAATATTAAGGAAGTGAAAATGTGTGGAAGATATAATGCCATAGATCTTCTTGCAGGCATTGGGGGTTGGATGAGGTGCAATTCTCCGGATTCCAGTTGAAACATGTTGGCCCATATCGGTGTGGGATAAAATCCGGGGGTTTCGGTTTGGAGATTTCGTTGTCAGTCCTCCCTACACCTGCCAGATACTCCTTTGGGGTGGTGTTATTGAATGAATTTGGTGTTCGAACTCTGAGGTGTAAAACTTTTGTCTTTGCCATACTGCCACTGTATATGCGGTGGGCGGAGAAAGAAGAGTGAGCATTGTATGAGAAGAATAAGTCTGTTGACTATTTTATACATGGTATGAATGGTAAGGGTATGTAATCTTTATCTTTCTCTCCATTCCCCCCCCCCCTCTCGTTGAAATTGCTGGCTAAGAAAGCAAGTGTAAGACGTGTGCTGGATTCGAAGAAGGTGTATGATTTGAGGCGATAGGCGAGCGCTCTTGTCCGCTTTTAGAATTAGTGGACCTGGGGTGTGAATCTGATGGATGGTGTGAATGAACATTTTCATGTCGTAAATAAGATGTGCAGGTAAAAGATTTCTGAATTGAATAGTTTAATATGCGTAAGTTTGGGAGGCAAGTGTGTGTGTGTGTGTGTGTGTGTGTGTGTGTGTGTGTGTGTGTGTGTGTGTGTGCGTGATGCAAATTCAAAAAAGTGAGCACAACTAAAACAAGACTTCGAAGCAGGTCCGAACCCCTAAAGGTTCATCATTAGATGATGTTCCAACTGTTCAACGTCAACCATTAGTACCACCAGTAAATACATATACGAAATACAACATTGTGGTTCAAATAGTGTGGTAGATGATTGTAAAGGGCGGTTAATCCGCGTCGTCAATGTGTTCATCGAACGAGTGGATGGAATGTGAGGGTTTTAGTGATGTGGCGACCAAGTTTTAAGTTTGCTGTGTAATGATATTGGTACATGTGAAGCTGATTGCGACCACAAGGGTTTAAATGGTATTAAAATCTCCGGGGGCGATTAGACCGTTAGTGAATGGTAAGGGTATGTAATTTTCTCTCTCTTTCTCTCCTCCAGTTCTTTGACTCCCTTCCTCTCCCCCTCTTCTTTCATTCCCTCCTCCTCCTCTCTCTCTCCCTTTCTCTCCTCCCGTTCTTTGACTCCTTTCCTCTCCCCCTCTTCTTTCCTTCTCTCCTCCTCCTCTTCCTCCCTCCCCCCCCCTCTCTCTCTCTCTCTCTCTCTCTCTCTCTCTCTATATATATATATATATATATATATATATATATATATATATATAATGACTCATCAGCATTCCATTCAACTATATTTTCATTTCAGAAAATCGTGGTTTAAACTGAATTATGTATGAAAATGTAAATTATTTTTGAATTATGTAAATCTTAATGTAAATTTAATGGTAAATTTTATAGTAGCTTATTTCAAGGACACATGGTATTCTTTCACTTGTGTATTTTATACATCTGGAAAAATAATACAAAGCGAATACCCCATAGAAGACAAAAAGATCGGAAAATTATTCGTTTATTTTCCATTATTTTAATTCTTTCAAAGTTTGATGTAGCAAAAATTTCCATCGTAAATAAAATTGGAACCCAAGGACGTAAAAATCGATATTTTGGTAAAGGCCGAAAGTCAACTGAATGATGGAAATGTACCCTTCCCTCTAGCTAGAACAAAAAGAAACCCAGCAACTCGGCGTTCATTTCCCGATCATGCACTTCAATCGCAAGATTTAGCCAATTTTCTTAAATAAAAACGATTCTCGCCCGAAACCCACCGTAGTACAAGGCTTCGTTCCAAACACACCCGAATCCGTGGTTTAATTCCGCGGCAGACGCCGTTTAACAGGGACCCTCGGTGGCTTCATCAAAGCCCATATAAGTCGCAAAGTTCAGAGTTCAGTGAAGGACCTTTGGGCAGAGGAGGAAAGACGGGACTTTAATAGATGCGTCTTTCTTGCCCGGGCGAAGAGGACACCGTCCCGCCCTACCCTTCTCGTTTTAACTTCGTGGGTTTACGGCACGCTGCAACAACGAGTCGAGGTTGCGGCCTTCGTTTAATTATTGAAGTACTCATGAACGAGTCAAATAGGGAATAGGAAGATTAAAACTTTTTATGGTGTTGATGTACGTCTATCCCTCACAGTGAGAAAGTGGTTCATGAGGATGATTTCTAAACGAGGATTTCTCTCTTCACGGCGCAGTCGGGAAAAAATAGGTTACTCATCTTTTCTTTTATTTTTGTTACTTTCTACTATGCATTCTAAGGATTCAGCCAAGCGCACGCACGACTTTAACAGATACGTTCCACTATAATTGTAGCAGTTGGTCGTAACCGAGTGGTTTAGGGCGTGTATACGCTCTTGGGTGTCGTGCTTCGATGGACTGGGGTGGGGTTCAAACCCCACTCGTATTCCAACCCACTCTTTTCAGCATATGAATGAAGAACTTAAATGTGTTCTAAATCCTCACATCTTTCAGTAGTTTCAAAAACATGGGCTGCCATATGCCATTTTGGGAGAACTTGGGGTCTCCGACGTTCGCTAGAGGCTGGTTATATGACTAAAAATCTAAAGTCCTTTATAATACTATAATATCCAGGCAAGTGGGGTACCTTGTGTGGACAGATCTGGCACCGATGCCATTTCCCCCAGTAGTCTGAAGCATGATTGAAATTGCCTGGGCATTTTATCCCTTCTAGACATCTCCATTTTACCCCTCTTCTCATCTATATTTCTTAACGGGCAACTAATTTTGCAGGCTAGTCGTCTACCGGATTTCGTACACTCATCTCTAGTCGGAGCATGCGGGATAGGACGCCTACCTCTCCTGTGTGTGTGGGGGGGGGGGGGTATTTGCGACGTTTGCTTTCTTCACACCCTTTTCCCTGTCTGCCCCATCTTTCTTTTTTATTATATTACCCGCAAGGGGGAGAAGATGGAGGATGAAAAGTATGTTGCAGCTGACATCTGGAAAAGTGCTTAGCCCAGGCCCGACGCGCGCTTTTTTGCCACAAATCCGGATGACACAAACAGTGAAATGATACAAAATCAGATTTTGAATAGCTATGACGGAGATCTTTTGTTATTTAAATTAAAAAGGCAGGATATTTGGGGAGGGGGGCGGTCGAAATTGAAATGACAGTAGCAACGAGGCTGTATTAATCAGTAAGGAGAGATATGTAAAGAAAGTAGTGAAAGTAGAAGAATCGTAAAAGTGGATGATATATGGCCGAAAGTCCTCCTTCAGGCATTGGCGCAGGCACTCGGGCAGGAAGGTCGTGCCGTTGCTCCAAGCTTCTAGGGAGCCGGGTCATTCCTTACCCTTGCCTCACCATCCACCCCATTGCAGGGTGGGAAGGGGAGGGTACCTCCTGTGGCGATGATGGCGGCCGACCGCAGCTTGTGGAAGAATGTTTTAGTTGGGGACACAATGATTTAAAGTTTTTGAAAACAATCATATATATATATATATATATATATATATATATATATATATATATATATATATATATATATATATATATATATATAATATGGTTTGTCGCGTATTGTATGTATGCATTCTGTATTAAAATGACCTAAAACCAAACTTGACCGAGGCAAAGAAAAGGTATTCAAAATTCCGATGACGCTCAAGTAGTGAAGATGACGCCAATGACTACAAATCGGAAGACCTTAGAGTGGGAAAGCGGAAAACAAGAAATGGTCCTGTAAACAAATCTCCATCAACCTGTTCGCACCAAAGAACGTCAGACCCAACTGCACGATCAGTAACGATGTCGAAATTTATGTAATCTAACGAGACCACGTTCCCTCAGTATGAAAAGAATGAGGGGAAGGGAACAGAGGTAAGAAAGGGGGAATGAATGGAAGAGACGACAATGGGACTGAAGGGTTACAGAGTAGTTGACCTGCAGTCCATTGAGCATAGTTAAACCACACCGGGCGAGGTTAATCGCCGGATGGGATCTCCACATTAATCTTTAGATCTTCCTAAAAAAACAACAACTTAAAAACAAGTCTAAATTGGTCGTAAAACCACTTCAAACCAACCTACGTCTCCAATAACTTGTTCGTGCTCCCAAAAGATGTAATCAGAGGTGCGAATTTGGAACAAGGAAAAGTAGATTGCAGGTTCGTGTCTTTAGGAGGTCAACGCAAATTACTTCCTTCTACTTTCTAGGCGAACATCACGAAACTATCGGTCATTTTGGTCCCTGGTCACTTTCACCTAACCCCCCGCCCCCGTCAGATTAGTTAAACTGAAACCTACCCCTCGACCTTTTCTTCATTTAAATGTGTTTTCAGCTCACTTCTCACTGGGGGTTCTAGTTCGTACTTGTGATCCTGTCTTCTTCCATTCGAACCAGTTTCCTGACGCTTGAAATCCATCCTCCCGGTCTGAGGTAAGTTAGTGTTTGCTTTAGCAAGCCTTATTACTTTAGTTCTTTTTAGTCACTCTTTTCATATCCCCTTTCCCCCACTAAGTGTCCTTGTTGGATTACACAAATATTTTTCCCAATGTTCAAAACAATCAGGAAACGATCTCAGTTCGCCCTTCTACTGAATGTTTAAGTTATCGGTCTTCAACTGAGATTTTCGAGTAATTGTGAAAGAAAGGAAATTACTATAAAATCCTCCAATCCTACGACCCATGTTCATTCGGTTGAGGGTGAATGAGGATAGTATATGGAGGAAAAACGAGTGGACGAAAGGAACAAGAAGAGGAATGAATAGAACTTAAGGCTAGCAAGGAATACAGGGTGACCCCCCAAAAAACAGGGCCCCAACTTTCGATAGGGCTCATTTCTTAATTTTCTGCAAGGATTCAATAAAACTTTGGTGATAACTAGTTTATTGTGTTTAAAAATATCATATCAAAATATGAGAGTTTTTGGAGTTTTCTTCTTTATTCTAGAGCCCGTGTTCGAGATGACTTCCATTTAGCTCTGTGCATTTCTTGAGGCGCAGGACAAAGTTGCCCATGACAGCCTTACAAACCGACCGACTAATGGCTCTGATCTCCTCCCTGATGACTTCCTTGAGTTCCGTGATGGTCTTAGGTCTCCCTGCGTACACTCTGTCTTTAAGGTAGCTCCATAGAAAGAAATCTGGGGGGCTAAGGTCTAGACTGCGAGTTGCCCACTCAAAATCAGTCTTGACACTGATCACACGGCCACCAAAGTTCTTTTTCAGCCAATCTCGGGACAGGTTTGAGATGTGAGAGCTTAGCTTGCTCCATCTTGTTGGAACCAAAACTTCCCCATAAGCGACGGGAACAAGGTCTGCAGCTCCCTCTTCAAGGTTTTGAGGACCTCAACATACCGCTCCTTAGTGACTGTCACTGTCGCGCCAGATTCCTCGAAGAAGAATCGTCCGATGATGTCTCTGGCTGAAATTGCAGTCTATATCGTGCACTTAGGGAAGTTTAGGGGCTTGGTAGCTATATCATTTGGTCTGGAGGTCTCCCAGAAGACATTATTCTTCGAGTTTACCTTTCCTTTAAGATGGAAGTGAGCTTCATCTGAGGTCCAAAGGAGGTTAAGGAAAGTTGGGGTCTCCTCAATCTTCTCCAGTATCTTGACTGCCATAGCCTTTCTCGGCTACTTGTCTGAGGCTGTAAGGGTCTGATTCGTCTATATTCTGTGTGGGTAGGCCATTACATCCATTACTATCACTCTCCTGCAAGTCTCGCGGGATATACCGAGGGACTGACTTCGCTTGCGCACAGAGCGTTTTGGACTCTGCTCAACTGACTCTCTCACGCTCTCAACCAGCTCAGCTGAATGGCTTAGATGGTTGTCACTGGCTGCATTAAGGTTCTCCACTGTCTCATAGTTCTCGAAGTGGTCCACCCAGTCCTGAATTCTGCTCTTGGAGAGGGCTTTTTCACATTCGAACTGATGCACGAAAGTGTCCCGCACTTTCTTGAACGAACCTGTCTTGTAGTAATGTTTGACGCAATATATTCTTCGCTGGAGCTCCCATTGAGATCTAGTTGTGTTCACAGGCGTTGTTTCTGGCATGTCCAGCAAAGTAAGGGTGATTAATGAAAGAATGAAGGATATATCACAAAAAGTGTCTGCAGGCCCGGGTTTTTTTTGGAGGGGGGGTACCATACAAAACATCAACCATGAATTCTTGAATATTTGATTTGAAAGGATGTATTTAAAAATTTCAAGATTCACACAATAAGGAGACACGAATTTTAATGTTACGAACTCTCCACAAAATTAGCCTTATTTGCAATATCTGAATGACAACACCATGGAAGAGGAGGAATCTCGTATATTTTGGATACTCGATATGGACGTTATTGGTCGAATACGAAACAGTAGCTAGTGATTTCTAAGTGCCAATTACCCGGAAGAGCAAAATGTGAACTATCCAAAACATCTAAATCACCAGCTATGGATGGCACGGAGGAAAGGTTCGCTTAAATCGATTGGAGATCAATAGCAAAACAGAGATAACCGCATGATTCGAACCATGCAATTAAAAGTAATTAGAGACGCATCGCGGATTGTGGTCATTTCTGCAATTCGAAGGGTCGCATTTTTCATTAAATGATAGACTGCCAGGTTAGATCTACACTCATCGCTCTCTGGATAGTACCCGGAACGGGGCTCTTGCATCTGAGTACTCGTGAACTTTGTGATGTTTTTAATATATACCCTAACGGTCAGAGTTTAGGCCTGACAAGGTTTATTTTGCAATTTTCTACCTAGTTTCTTTCAATTGACTCTTCTCCTTCTCTCTCTACTCAGAAGTGAAGATGCCATCGATAGATAGACTGTAGCCGGGTAACGGTTTGGTCTTTTAATATTAATCACTTTCACTTCATTTTGAGATTTATTTACCAGCGGTTGACGTCTCGAAGCCACCTTTTCTTCTCGAGCAAACACGGCAATAACCTT
Source organism: Ceratothoa steindachneri (assembly GCA_963969495.1). Classification (NCBI taxonomy): domain Eukaryota; kingdom Metazoa; phylum Arthropoda; class Malacostraca; order Isopoda; family Cymothoidae; genus Ceratothoa; species Ceratothoa steindachneri. The sequence goes on from OZ018326.1 coordinate 138,069,306, forward strand.
TTGGGTTTCCCAAAGATGAGGTTTTGTTTCATTTGGGGGTGCCAACTTTGTTGCAAATTCTATTTTTTCAAACCCAAAATAGGTCTTTGTTTTTATATTTCCTTGTTATGGAATTGATGTTTTTAGGTATTGTTCATTTTGGTAGAAGATATACGCATATTCATATAGGTAATTAATACGAGTAGCATTTAATAATAACGAAGGAAACCTCTAAGACTAGATGTGTAGATATATCACCGTCGAGAGGGATTCTCAAGTTAGCTATAAGATTAGATGTCCTATGAGGGGCGGTCAATAAGTTTTGCCAATTAGTAGGGCAAAACAGAGGAAGGGGTATGCCTGTTTGTGGGGGTGTTACGACAAGTTATGACAAGTCAGGACCTGCTGCCGCACGCTCCTGCCTCGTCTATTTAAGAAGCAGTAGCTGATCGCAGATCGTCAGTCACAGATTTTTCAACAATGGAGAAGGTTGAGCACCGCGCAGTGCTCAAAAATTTGACCAAGGAAGACAAGAATGCAAAAGAGATCCATGAACGCATGGTTGCAGTGTACACCGACTCACCCCCCTTCCTATGCAACCATTGTTCGCTGGAATAGGAAGTTCCGCCATGGTCGTGAGTCCCTTGAAGATGACCCCCGTCCAGGACGCCCGTCAGACGTGACCAACGAGGACAATGTGGCCCGTGTGGAAAGGATCAGCCTCGAAAATCGACGGGTGAAAGTCGAAGAAATCGAGCAAGAACTTGGAATATCACATGGAAGTGTTATCAACATCATCCACGACAATTTGGCCATGACCAAGGTCTGTGCCCGTTGGGTCCCTAGAAGCCTCACGCCCCATGATCGACTTCAACGTCGTCAAAGTTCGGAGGAGCTGCTGCTCCTGTACAACCAAGACCCGGCGGGATTCGAGTCACGCATAGTGACAGGTGATGAAACGTGGGTCCATCACTGGGATCACGAGACCAAGCTCGAAAGCATGGCCTGGAAGCATAGTGGCTCCGATCCCCATCAAGTTCCGGACCCAACCCTCAGCCGGGAAGATCATGGCCATCATCTTCTGGGATTCTGAGGGAGTGTTGATGGTGGACTATGCGCCTCGTGGAAGGACCATCACAGGCCAATATTACGCCGAGGAACTGGCTGGGTTGAAGAAGTGCATCCGTCAGAAGCGGGGCGGCAAGTTGACACGCGGTGTCCTGCTCCTCCACGACAATGCCCCTGTCCACAAGGCCAGAGTTGCCCAAGCTGCCCTGCGCGAGTGCGGATTCGAGGAGCTCAACCATCCCCCCTACAGTCCAGATCTGGCCCCTAGCGACTACTTTTTATTCCGCCAGCTCAAGGCTGCAATGCGTGGACGCCGGTTTGGGAACGATGAAGATGTCCAGCTCGCCGTCCAGGAGTGGATTGAACAGCATTCGGGAGATTTCTGGTTGTCGGGAATTCGAAGCCTCAGGGACAAGTGGCGCAAGTGAATTGAAGTCAAGGGTAGTTATATTGAAATATAATAAAACACTTTTCCGCATATCTCGTTCCCTTATATCCGAATTGCAAAACTTATTGACCGCTCCTCGTATATAATAATAAATGATTTTTTTTTGTATGGGGCACATCTATTGACTAATGAAAACCCCGAGAGAAGAGGTGGGCCAAGGCACGCTTGAAGGCACGAAGGAAGATGGTAGAGCGTATCGCGGCAGGCGATACGCTCTACCATTCCACATTCTCGGGACAAATATCGAGAAAACACGACCACCCAAGCAACACAGAAGACGACGAGGAATACTCAATAGAGGTGCAAAGGTAGAGCGGAAGTTTCGGGGGGGAGCTGGGATATGGATAGTGAGTAAGTAGGATAGGTAGAGGGGACCAACCTGCAAACAATAAGGTTTTAAAGGGTAAAACACACCTATCCGATGACTAACTGATTTGATGAAAATGGGAAACCCACGATCAATGATGACCACTCGGGTCATAGTGTCTAATAGGAAACAAGGGGTTATTATTATATTTAATAGAAAGAAGCAAAACTCGAGGTCATCTCTGAATTTGTGAAGAGACATTGGCAAAAAAAGTGGATTGGACAACGAGAACAACTTGAGTTTAAATCAAGGCGCTCTGATCTTACTCCCCCCGATTCTTATTTGTGGGGTCACCTCAAAGCCAAGGTGCACGAGGTAAAAAATTCAGAGCATTTTTCCCCCTTTATTAAAACACGCACTGTAGAGACGTGTTAGGAAATTTCTGCGAGCGTGATTCAGAAAGTGCTGTCGCGGCGGAGATTCCGACACCAATTATGTTTGCGACACAACGGCGGACACTTTGAACAGATTATGTAGTAAATTTGTGGAGTATTTTGTAATTTTATTGATTTTTCCCTATGGGGCGTGAGTTATGGGACACCCTGTAGAGCACAAATAGTCTAAAGAGATTGGGTATATTCTGGAGAAGTGCGCAACCTCTTAGTAAAGAGCCAAATAGTTTGCTCTGACTCTCTTTTCCGTACATTTTCCATTCCCCTAATTTCACCAGATTTACAATCTTCACCTCATATTATGCCCTGGTTAGGTTTTTCTTTTTAGCTTTGAATATAATAATAATAATAATATCAACTAACAATAATAATATCAACAAGCAATAATAACAATAACAACAACAATAATAATAACAATAATAATTAAACACTAATAAAATACCAATAACAATAATGCAACAATAACAACAGAATATAAAAAAGACCACATATTTAGGTGATTCTTTATATATAAGCGAATAATAATAATAATAATAATAATAATAATAATAATAATAATAATAATAATAATAATAATAATAATAATAATAAAAAGCCTCCTTTATTTTGAGGAGAAAACCTAAACTTTCCAATGTATTGTATTCCACATTAAATAATTAATATTGATCGTTTCACGGGAAATTGCGTGCCAACCTCGGGCCTATAGTGGCGTGATCAAATTCCCGTCCAAGCTTGGAGTTAAGCCTAACGCGTGGGCTTCGTTTCGTTTTTTCGCCCCTCTCCTGTTCACCTGCGCACTCACATACGCGCACACAATCTCTCTTAATGATATTGTGCGAGCCCGAATACAACGGACTGAGCCAGGGCAACTGAGACAATCGAGAACGGATCGTAAGAAACCAAAATTGGACCAGTGGATCTCGGATCAAATGCACACAAGATAAAACTTAGACGTATTCTGATTCTGAGCGACTCAAAAAGACAAGTGTCACTCAAGGGAGGGGGGGGGGGGGGGAGTTATTCTGCACCTAAGTAGAGCAGTCTTTTTATATCCTTGCATAATTGGGCAAACTTGGACGCGAAGCAACCTGGCTGACTTAAGGAAACATGCGTTCAGATGGCAAAAACGCATTTTAGGGTATCTCGATCGACAAAATTGAAAGGGTTCATAGTTATTAACTTATTTCACCTCTTTATTGGTGGATTATTTATTGCCACAATAGGCAGTAGGCTCCCCGCTTTCTCATGAGTGCAGGGATGTTTTAACACGGGGGTCAAACCACTAATAGTATTTGCGGGATTGCTACATAAACGAATGAGGAAGCATGATCTTACGCATGGATGGCAAGGTGTCAATGATGATGATACAAGAATAACTCATTAACAAAAGGGAGAACATACGAAAAGAACCGGTCTAAATGACCCAGGAGGAGAAAAATTGCAACTATAAATATATAAAAAAACTTTTAAAGTTCATTATTCGGTGGCAATGCCAATACATAAGATAAAAAAAGGAAATAAAATAGGGGGAAAATTCAGAAAGATAAAATCGATCGAATTAAGGCCGGCAGAGGCCAAGTCACCCGACCCGATACAATTATGATACAAGAAAGGGCATTTATTGCCAACCCAGTGTCTTTGCCTATTTCACCCATGGGTTAAGTTACATTTGTTTGTCCACTATAACGCGCAGTTGATGATACCATTGTGGTATTCTTATTCCCCCGCAACAGGGGGGCAGTAAAATTGTTAGTATACGAGAGAAATGAATGTAAATATGAGTGGGTTCGAAGTGGCAAACCGAGTGCTGTTTCAGTGCATGGAACCGATAATCATACAATGATTATTTATCAGGTCTGTGACAGGTCTCACAAATGGGAAGGTGGGGTGGGAAGTGAGTGATTTCAGTCGCGGATCCAGGATAAAAATTGGGGGTGGGTGGTGGGGGGGCTGACCTTAATTCCTCCCTCTGAGTAGTCTGCGAAAAGGGCATTGATTATTAATAATGTTTATCTTAAACAGCATTGATAATAAATAACAGCATCTCATAAAGGAGTTAGCACTAACTCCAGATCCCCCCCAAATTTTAAACATCAGGAAATTATGAATTGTATTTTGGGGATGTCAGCTAAGGTTATAATAGTGAATTTAATAATTATTTTTCAGATTTACCTACATTTTATACATGTATCATATAAGATACATTCGATCGCAATGGTTTAAAAAACCCTGTTTATATATATATTCCCTATTATAGTGAAACCACTGTATAGGAGCCAAAAGTTTAATTTACGAGACTAGTTTCGGTATGTAATTTATCATACCCTCTTCAGTCGTATACTGAGAATGCGATTGTTACAAAAGTCTATAAATAGCGTACAGATCAGGCAAAAAATAAAAGAAAAAACACAAAGAAACACAAAACGGGGGGGGGGTATTAATCAGGGGGTGTAAGTCTAAAATCGTTGACTAAGCTCTTTACGATGAGGTTACGGGAATGGGGGCTGCATTTCAATTGCCCATCTGACAAATTAAAATTTGGAATTTCTCCCATTAATATATTCTACTATTTTGCTTATTCCCAATTTTAATTTGTCAGATGGGCAATTGAAATGCACCTCTATTCCCGTAACCTCAGCGTAAACAGCTTAGTCAACGATCTTAGACTTACACCCCCTGATTAATGACTTTTTCCCCCGTTTTCTGTTTTTTTGTGTGTTTTTTATTTTCTTTTTTTCTGATCTGTACGGCATTTATAGACATTTGTAACAATCGCATTCTCAGTATACGACTGAAGAGGATATGATAAACTACATACTAAAACTAGTCTCGTAAATTAAACTTTTGGCTCCTATACAGTGGTTTCACTATCATATACCATAACTCGACATTGACTTCTTTTACTTATATTCCATATTATATCATAACTCTTTCTGAATTGCAGAATACAAGTATGGCTTAAAAAAATGAAATATAAACATAAGCGAGTCAGAAATTTGTGGTCCAAGGTTCATCCCCCTCAGCCCCCCCCCCCTGCCCTAGATTCGCGACTGAATGATTTAGAAGTAGTGGTGTAATGGTTCTGGTGTTTGCGTTTACACGGCCCAAATTTGAACGTGGAATAGTGAGGTCAGGAAGAATGATTTGATAATACGGTTGTATACGAGGAAATGGGAGAAAGATGAATGCAAGAACTACAGAGAAGTGGGAGAATATAGAAGGGTATGCAAGGAAGGTTTAGAAGCGGGTGTGATGTGAGTGGATCAAATGTTTAGGTTGAAGCAAATGGCTGAGAAAGCATTCGATAATAGGGTTAAAGTGTATGCTGGGTTTATGGGTCCGGATAAGGAAGCATTATATGTAGCTTGGTATAAGAATGGAGGGAGAAGGTGGTAAAGTAGGATGGTGAAAACAAGGCGTGCGTTAGGCTGAAAGATGCTGGAATGGGTGGGGGAAGTGATATCATTATGATCGTCCGGTATATTTTTTTCATGGAGTACTGAGAGAATTACGAGTGGGGGCGAAGGACATGGGTGTGAGGTTGGTGAAGAATAGTGAGGGATTGATGGTGCCTATGCTGATGACTTGGTGTCAGTGAGTGAGAGTGATAAATCTGGAGAGGTCAATTGAAGCGTATGCCAGTGTATGTGTGAAGAAGGGAATGAAAGTAAATGGGCACAAGCAGAAGATGATACAGATTGGGCGAGATAATTGTTCACGATGATGTCATCAGCAGACATCATCTTGTGCACCATCAATCCTTCACTATTCTTCATCAACCTCACAACCATGTCGTTCGCCTCCACTCGTAATTCTCTCAGTGCAACATTTTAGGTCTTTAGGGTGTGGCGCGAAAGATAGTGAAATGGATGAGGCAGGCTGGGATAACAATGGTTTGAGTGGTATCAAATAAGATGGTATAGAAAATTGCATGGTAGTAGGCGGCTGACACCTACACTCTTGTAAGAAGGAAAGATCAATCAATTTTCAAAGTGAAAATTGACAATCGGAGAGGGATGTTGTTTGCCAGAAGAAATGGAGTGATGGACAGATGGAAAAAGAGCTATAATCAATGAAATAAAAATAGGAATGAAGATGTAATTGTTTTTTTTATGTAGTACTGGTATGGAGAAGAAAGGCCGAGAATATACTTTTGAAGAGAGTGCACAGAGGTATATTATACAGTACCATGCCCAAAGATCAGAATTCCTCTATCTATATCACAACATCTTCCATAACATTTACTAGAGAAAATCCAAGGTTTCCAAAATTGCTGTAAGATAACTTGTAGTGCCTACAGGTATAAACTACGTGTAGGTAAAAGTTATACAAAGTTAGATAAATAAAGCGAAAGTTATCAGAAGATAAGCAAAATTTATTGAATTTTATCGAATATAAATTCATTTTAATTTCGACTGTAAAAATATTCACTTTTAAATAACTCAAGTTGTCCGGATCGTCACCAAAGACACGCTCGACATCCTGAAGAGGCTCGAAGCAGTCTTCAAATGGCTTACGATTATTTAATATCTGTAAAAACCCTTTAGCTGGTGTTTTGTCAAGACACTCTAGTTCTTTTCATGGTTCCTTTTATCTATTCTTATTTTTCTTTGAACAATGGAGCGATAATACATAAAGGTATCCAGTTTTGATTCAAACATTGCTGGTTTTCAAAATGTTATATAATCTGTTACGTTCTTTTATGCACTTTTTAATATCACTATTTATCCACGGCACATGGTTTGATGTGGCAGAAGCTCTGGGTTTATAGTGCTCCATTACGTTATTTAAAATTTAAAGCAAACGATGGTAATCATATATATTATCTGGGTGTTTTCAGGGGTTAAAATTTTCACCCTAATTTATAAGCTTTAAGCGGAAACACAAGATCTAAAGTTCAGGATGAGGTGGGAACTCTCCTGAATATTTTTAGGAATATTTTGATTAAATCGAATTAATTAGGATCATTGTGCCCAAGTGTTTCCCCAACGTGTATACTCTCGACTAATTTCTCATTTGCCAAAATGAACTCTTTAAAGATTTTCTGTTCGCGTGTAGGCTCGTCTACTTTTGATGCAGGCAGTAATCATTTATAAATTCGAAAAATTTATATCATTGCATATAACCGTTAATTTTAGTCTAATTAAGACCGATAGTGTTTCACAAAGAATAACTTACTTTTCCAATTGGTTTGGTGGCCTATATACCACGACGAAATTGATTTCATTACTATTTATCACAAGTTCGATAACTAAAATGTCACAAGTAATATCTATACTGATCTTTCATTATCGCGATTAGTTCGTTTTTATACATAAAATAACGCATCCACTACTTATTTTAGACATAACCTTATTAAAATTGTTATACCCAGATAAGTCCATTTTAGTACTTTCTATCGCTGTATCGGTAACTGCAAATAATATAACAATTTTCTGCCGCAACTAAGACCGTCAATTCATCGAACTTGTTTTTCAAAATGACTGAGTTTGTGTAAAAAATGACAAATTTCGTATTAGACTTCTAGAACTTTGGTTGTATGCATGCTTATTACGTTGTTGCGAACAGCACTCTCCTATGTGCTATTCAGTCTCCGATGTAGTCCTGTCGGAAAATCCATACAAACATTACTTAAAAGTCTCCCTAGTCTGGCCGAATATACCAGGTTGATATGCAGTCCGTCTCTCAAGACTAGCTCACTGCGGTCGTAAAAATCGTCCTATAGATTGATGAAGTGTAACGCTTCCTGGCAGAGAACGCTGAGAGTAGTTAATGTATGAAACCTCTTCATAGAAAACATTCGCCGCACCTATCCTATGAAGAATAAATGTAAACGCGACGTCCACACCCTTATCTAATGCTACAATGTTTCACAATAGTTCATGAAGCGTTTATTGCAGGGTAGATAATTTGAAGGCATTGGGTTGAATGTATTAATATACAAACTAACAAATTTATAAATTTGATAGACAAATAAAGGAGCAATAGCACTTCTTACGAAAATTCACAACCGAGAAGTATTCCGACACTATCATTTTACATCCATGTGTTTAAATGATGACAGTTTCTAAGTCTCACGAGTAGTTTCTGTGACATTATATTTATAATTTGAACTAGTCAGGAATAGTCTAGAACAGAGGTGGGCAAAGTGCTGCCCGCGAAGGCTTTCATGTGGCCCGCGTTTCATTTCAGAATTCGACAAAATATTGAAAATTAATTAGTGAACATTTTGCCAAAATATAAACTTAAACGGGAATTCTATCACATTTGAGTGCAATATTAACGATTTCTACGTCTGAGCTGACTCCTCACTTCGATGGACTTATTAATGCCCCAAAACGTACCTAACCATCTCATTATTTTTTTATGTCATTGCTAGATTCTTAATTCAGTCACTTTCAAATATATTTCATTCGGAGATAAAATGTTCTCGCCGAAGTTAAGCTAAGTTTACTGAGATTAGTACTTGATGTAGAATTGTACATCATGGTTCGGATTCCACGTTAAGTTGTAGGTCCCCGCTTTGATATAAGTCTGGAAGCAGTTGGTGGCAAAAATATGCCAAAAATATTCTTAGTTATTAATGTATAACTATAACTATGTAGTATATGCAAACAAATGCACAAATGTAATTACAACTAACTTATATGTATTTGAAATTTGCATCTAACTGTTTAAGTGCAGCGCGCAAAGCTTTACATAAACTTCATTGTGTCCCGCTGCTTAAAATTATTGCTCATCCCTGGTCTAGAACGATATTTCAAATAAAACGAGGATTGAAGTGTTCGGAATAAATATCAGGTATAATTGTCGTAAAATTGGTGAAAGTTGGTTGGTCTTCCAATAAAAACACTTGCCACAAAAAAAAACCCATGAAGGTGGATGTATTGTGTTATGGGTGAGTTTCCATGCAATAGATGTTGATACGCTTCGTCGAACCAGCGGAACGGTGAATAAAGAATACTACTGAAAGATTAACTGAAAAGTGATGCTCGTAAACTTGGCCTAAGAAGAAGATTAAGGCACCAAACACACATCGAAATGGGTTTTTTCCTGGCTAAAGAAAACTGAAATAATCGTTTTGGAATGGCCATTCCAATCGCCAGAAAATCTATAGCATGAATTGAAGGTCCACCCGCGACCATGCAAGACACCCAAAACATCAATAAATTGAAGTTATGCAAGGATGAATAGGACAAAATTACATCATAAGTTTGTTTGAACCTTGTCAAAAAACTATAATAACCGACTGAGCCTAAGCGAAAAAGTTATTAATAATATTGACTATTAGATATGGGCATGAATACTTTCTGGAACAAGTATAGATAAGACATAAACTCTTGGGTATATCCGTTTGTGAAATCGTCCACTGTAGAAATGTGATAATTATTTGCTTCTCAACTTAAATACAACTACTCATATAAAATCATTTAATAAAATAAGCATTCAAGATTGCGCAGCGGAACGTTATATTAGGAGATTCTAAAAAAAATTGCAAATATTCCCTTCTAAATCCAGTTCCGCGGTCATCCCTTCTCGCTGCGCTACAAATCACGAGGCGGACGGACACCCAGAAACATGGCATTAGTTTCCACATAATGTCTGCATCAGTAATTCTTGCATTTCCATCGCGATAAAACGAGCAGGTTCGAAGTCGAGGCCGTCATAACTGCCTGGAATCAAGCTTTGCCCACGCCTGTGAATGGGGCATGACAAGGTTATATAGAAGAGGGTATAGGGGCAGCGTCAGGGAATACACACTAAGAAATTGTCGATGATATTTCATATTTCAACGACGCGTTGGTAACAGGCAATTAATAGGTTAAATTCACCATCGAGATGACGTAATATGTATAATAGCTTTGTCTGCAGAGTTCTAGGATGGAACGAGGGTTTTTATTCGGCTGTACCTGTTGTTTCCTTCTGCAATAATATCAATGCGAATATAAAAGTAGTTCTTTTTATTTGTCGTTTTTTTTTAATATTTGATTGTTCGAACACTTTGCATTTTCTGGCCACTCTGTATCACCATCCGCATTCATATATACTACATAAAATTTAGAATATAGGGGCATTTTCCTTCCTAATCATTGGATGAGTCCCGAAGAATGGCATCGAAATGTTGCTTCTCCTAAGGGATCTAACTAGCAAAGAAGAAAATACAAATATTTTAACGCAATATCAAGCTTTTCGTAAAACTGCGTCTTCCATCTCAATAAAAAAACAACTTCAGATAGAAATATTAAATATATCAATGAGACTAAATGACATCTATTATTAAACGCTAAAAGTGCCCCGAAGAGAAAAACTCATATCAAATCCATCTTCAAGGCCCTCTTTTTTGTACTTATCTTCGTCAATCCATCTAATAGAAAATCAACGAAGGGAACGTCTAACGTTTAATTTTGGCACGTAATCTGTAACATCATTGGGATAGCAAATATAATTGACGTTAAATTAGGATTATTGAGTTTTAATTTCTGAACGTACGCTTCACACGAAACTGGATATGTATGTATTATTGTGTACGTGTGTAATTTAAACTCATTCCCTAATTCAGATGATTCGTTTTCGATTACAAGGGGGACTGGGGTGTCGTTTAGGTCGGCTCAATCTTTTTCCTTCTTTTTCTTTCATTTCGCAATAGTAGGCCAAAGTAGGATCCCCAAAGACTGAATAACGCGCAAAGAAAATACAAAAAACATTCGGATAAAAGCATAAACTAGAATGATGGATATCGAAAAAAAAACCATTGAAATAGGACGATGAAAGAAATTCTAAAGTGGACGCAGATATACATAAAGCGATACAGAAGACGACATTGAGGAAAAAGTGAAGATGAAATTCCACAATCATGGCAAGAGTAACATGGCAAAGGAAATAATAAAATGACTCTAATTGTTTGTTTTATATTTACGACAACATCGTAAGGTAAAGTTATTAAAAATGAAGGATGTAATAAATACGAGTAAAAGCGAAGTTGCTAGGAATCACTTCTCATCTTTAATTTGAAATTTTATGCCTCTTCTTCCTCTTCTCTAAATATTCGCCATTATTTTTCCCCTCACTGAATAAATCGGTCCTTATTTTAAAGGTTCCTTTTCGTTTATGTCTAATAAAAAAAATGGTAAAATGAAAATATTATGACAGCGACAAGCCCGTTTATATATTACAATCGTCCTATCTGTTTATTTACTGCCTTTTATCAAGGTTGTGCTATCAAAACCGTCGGTAAATTTGCGAAATCCCGGTATAGTATTTAACTCTGCCCAACCCATCAAATTGACCTCTGTTCTTTCGACTAAAAGGTCAAAAACAAATGAGTTTTTTATTCAGGCCATCTTTTTGGATTTCCTAGCAAATTTGGCGTTGGTAGTACAAGGTAGTATAATGCGATAAGAAATGGCTACAACGTTAATATCGCCTTAATTATGGTATAAATATTTGCTAAGATGAAAGGATTTTGAAGAACTCATTTGCACATGGGATTAATTCTTTTGCTTAAGTATTATTATAGACGCGATGATGCCATATGCCACAATTAAAATCTTTGATATGCCCACCATTCAGTAAATTTTAACATTGAAAATTGTGTAAAGATAAAAAAAAGTCTTTGGTGTACTCGAGACAAAATTGCTGGAAAATTAAATAGGAAAAAGTGCATTTACGGAATCGGCTAGTTTTTATTTCAACTTTGGTTAACAATAGTCCAGCTAATCAGTTTTTTTTCTGATGACTCCATTTGCGATTGGTTCGTACTACTTGCTAAATGGTAACATTGTAATCGATAAAGGCGAACTACTGACAAAATAAAACTGGCGATATCGCTGGATGTCAAATCAATTTTTTGCAATTCTATATGGTCGAGCCAGAAATGGGGACTTAGTTAACCAGGACACGTCTATCATCCTACACCTATAGAAGGACCTTGAGTTGATAAATAGACGATTATATCTTCTACCTATGCCAACACACGACCTTCAAATCTTCTTTGTACGTGCTAATGAATGTAAGCAATCTAGTAAAATAGCTATAAGACCACCTATTTGTGTGGATTTAGTAGTTTCTTACTTTTGCTTCTGCTTTGTATGACCACTCTAGGTACTTGGAGTGAGAAACTAAGTTCGTGTTCTTTAGTTCTTTGATCCTCTTTAGGTTTCGAAGTAGTCTTCGATCCCCTTACGGATTGGTGAAACTTGCTGTGTGCATTGCTGACATTTTCGATCCCTTTTCACTCAACCGATTAAAGGATTTAATGTTACTGAGTACTAAGATTTCCTCTCTCTCTCTTCATCGGGTCAAGTCCAGTTCATCTCGTTGATCTCAAAAGAATGAGAAGAGAGACAAACAACATGAAATCGAAAAATGAAAGCAGAGCCAAATAATGAGCCAGCAAATTTCGAGAGGTGAAAGGTGAACGTGATAAAAAGTACCTCTTCTTAAATAAGTTCAAACTTAAAAGCCATTTAAATTATAATGGGGGATAAAACGAAATTCCATATATTTCTGCTCCATCATCATCACCAGGTTTCAGGTTGCGTTCTAGACCATCTGGATTGACGATTCGTATACCATTCTTGAAAGTAAAAAGAGGGGTAACTTTTCACTTTGTTGGGCGAGGTCCTCCCATTCAAGTCTCTCTCCTAAATGAGGACATCCACTTCAAGGATTCCCCGACTGAAACAGTGAGCTCGACCTTGTGAAACAGACCCACACCTACTGCCCGTTCCCCCACGTTGCCTTATATACTTTCACTATCAGGGAGGAGTCTCAGATCCAAACTGGTTCCTTCTTACGTTATCAGCCTTCAAATCTCGCTCTAAAGTATAAATGGACTCTTCTCTTACCTACATGGAGATACACGGACATAAAATTGAGAGGTCCCTTTGAAATGTGATTACACATTAAAACGCTAAGCGAAGCCAATTTGTCCCGGGGCTTCGCGACGGCAGTTGACCTCTGGCTGTCTTCATGACCTCCAACGGCGTCAAGCCTAAATTTTGGTCCTGCCAAACACCCTTCGCTTGCTCTGTTGACAATAAGTGTTATAGGCGAAATTTGATGTTGTCAATAGTAGGACGCAACACACATCTACATCCCTTTCGTTTAACTCCAGCTACGCAAAAACATGAACTTTATTCGCCGGTATTCGAACTCGGAGTATTTTATCAAGTGGAATATCCCTTTGTCTTAGGAAATAATGCATTAGTTTACGCGGGAAGACATCAATGGTGATCTGTGTGAATCGGGTGTTTACGCCACCCCGTGACAATAAAGATGAGGGCCACAGCTGTTCCTAAGCCACGACCCATTTTTTCTACTTATTGAATCCGTGATTTGATTTAAATTCTACCGTCGGAAAACAAAGGATCTCCATAAAACAAGAGAAATAAATTCACCTTTTCTTGTCCTGTCAGATTTTGCAAGCGCTCTCGTCTCACAGGACACCATTTCTCTTCTGGATAATTGGAGTTGGGAGGCATTGGGCGATCTTATCTGGCGATGCAATCTGCCTGCTCAAGGCGGGTTTCATGCTTATTCTCTCAATTGCAAACAACCATTGCAGGATTCAGACACCTTTGTATTTCTATCACTTCCTTTGTTTATGCTTTATTCTCTATCTGTCTTCTCTATTAAGATTATAATCAACTACCCTTAGGTATTTTTGTGCATTTGTCTGTCTCTCTCTCGCTTATTTACTTTAAGAGTTTTGCGGCTTCCTCATTTATCTGTTTACTGTTCGTACCTTCAGGAGTGCCTTGAAAACCCAACTCTTCTCTCTACCTTTTCTTTAGTCGATAGACAGGCGCTGTGTGTAGGCCCAAGGCCTTAAAGAGAGCCTTGCAAAAATATTTATTATTGTAACGCCTCTTTCAGTCACCAAAAAAAACCCATAAGGAATGGTAACGAAGCTTCTGTCAAGCCTACAAAAAAGAATTAATGAGTTAACTTATGAGCATGTAATGACTGCATTTAGGGAATAAATTGCCCCTTGTGGTGCTTGTTTAAAAAAATGTTGCAACCTTTGCATTATTGAAAAGGTCAACAAAATCTCTCGTAAGTTCGAAGATTTTTTCGGTGACACTTTGTTTACCAAAGACAACGAATACACCTGGTGGCGACCGGAGTATAGAGCTGAATGAGGACACAACGAGAGAGAAAAGAATAACACAAGGATGGTGATAATAGGTGAAAACACTTTGAATGAATTCTGAATAGTATTTATTTTTATCATATTATAGATGCCCTTAAAAACAGGATCGAGTGGGGACGGGGAGCGGATTCTTTTAGGGAGAGAATTAAAAGTGCCTAAAATGAAAGAAATGGGGATGGCTTTTGAAGAATAGGGTTCCCAATTTACCTATTTGAAGAATAATGGTCATATTTGACTCATTTGAAGAATAGAGGTACCAGTTTATTCTCATTTAAAGAATAGAGGTCCTCAAACAGGAAACATGAAAGTAAAAGTTAAAAAAGTAAGATAATTTATGTGTTAGACTTGGGATGCTTTGGTTTAATGGGCAAATCAGCTCTATACAGTGGCATAGATACCACCATTAACCTAACCTAACCTAAACAAGGGATATTCCAACCAACCAAGCTAATATTGAAAGATAGAGCCCTTATCATAATTCCCGAAGAGCGGGTACACGACACCAGTCCCACTGATTTGAATCGGGTTATTTTTAAAATGACCCATTTGAACATAGGGCCCCAGTTTTGCCCTTTTGGGGAATATAGTTCCGTGGGTTAAATGGCATCGCTATTCTTCAAAAGCTCCGAAATGGGAAGCGAGTCAATATGACATTTTTTTTTTTTATATAAACGGCGAAACCCAACAGCATATCGCCACCAGAACGTGTTTTGGTGGCCAAAACCGAGAGCATCCGAGGACCTAGAGGCCCTAATAGAGGTGCCACTCTCTTGACCTTGCATAAATTCTCCAATGAAGACAGGTTCCCCCCTTTATGGTCTTGGAAATGAAAAGGTTGACAAAAAATCTCGATAAAAGATGTCCCCCGAGAAATCTGTGCCTGGAAGGGGAATGCCTTTAAAGAACTTGAACCAGGGCGCGCTTGAATTATATGTAGGATGTGTTCACTTAGTTGGTAATTAAGTGAAGACCGTGTGAATTATAACAAACAAAATAATAAGACTAGTTATAAGATATCAGGGATGAAACGGATTGGAATAAGACTGCAGTCACGTGGGGGAGGGGGCATTAGCATATTGAATACAACTTGAGCTACATAGGGACGCTTCAAATAATGAACTCATATTGTTTTGTGAAATATCACACAAGAGTGTTAAGATATCAAGGACGACTCAAGAAGCCTTTGGTATTCAAATATTTATCTCATTGTGAGTAATCCTCGTCAACGAGTTTAATTCATTGAATTCTTAGCCATCGTAGAAAACGAGTTTTAGAGGATTCCAAGGGCAGAAATCACATACCTAAACAGCATAGAGACTCGGAGTTGAGATTAACTCCCTGAATGGCAAGGGCTTCGACACCCTTTCGGTGTGATTTGCGGCAGGTGGAAGGAAATGTACACAAATCATTCACTATAAAGTGTCGTGGGGAGATTTTATATTACTGAGAATAAAGAGTAAAATATTGTGAACCAACGAGAGGAAATTCACTCAGTTCGGTTAAAATAAATGGGGAGAACACAGAAGAAAATACCATATCCATCAGAATAATAATATAGAAAGCGAGGCTCAAAAGGAATACCTTGTCCATTAGGAAAAAAAAAATCGTCAACTGCAGATGCCCGGGTGGGAAGGGAAGCGGTGCAATTAATACCATTTAAAATCTAGTTCAAGTTAAGAGCACATGGAGCAATTTGTGTGAGTGTGTGAGTTGTAGGAAGTTTTACGTTCTCGGATTCGGTCTGTTGCAGCTCGCATGAAGCCATTTCTGAAGAGGTGGGTTGAGAATAAACCTAAAACTGTAGCGAAAAACTGTGATAGGCATCATACAGAGCGAATCAACGGTAAAAACCATAGCAAGGCGCGCTATTTTGCCTCATTGAACTCATATATATATATATATATATATATATATATATATATATATATATATATATATATATATATATATATATATATATATATATATATATATATATATATATAATATATATATATATATATATATATATATATATATATATATATATATATATATATATAAGTGGCAAACGAATTGATGGACGCACCTTATCATATGTGGGGGCAACAAGGCGTACGTTTTACTCCCGCTTCATGCAGCATATGGGTAGATCTGAAAGAACTGGACTACACCTTTCAAACCCTGATCGATCCCCATTTCGAAACCATCTGCCACAATGTGGTTCTAGGGCTACACTCGAGAACTTCACGATACTTAATGGGGTAAGAAACATCTCGGACCTTTACCTGCTAGAGTCAATTTATATTACAAAATTTCACATTGTTTTTTTGTTAGGGGGGTGCAAGAATAAAATCCACTGTCAATTATTTTCCTTCCTATTTCTCTCATTGGTTTAGTTTGTTTTTTCCTCCATATTTCTAATGTAATCAATTAGTCTCAAATTTAATTTTCATGTTTCACAATTTTATTACATGTGTTAACTTTTTATGTATACATTTAACTCTGTATTTTGTATTCTTTTTTTAACACTGAAGATGGGATTAGTTATAATCCAGAGACGTTTGAAATAAATGTTACGAGGCATCGACGGCTCTGTCCTGGTCATCCTGTTTATATATATATATATATATATATATATATATATATATATATATATATATATATATATATATATATATATATATATATATATAAGAATAGAAATGGCATTAAGAGGCTGCAATCATATTCTCTAGATGTATTCTGTTATATCTGCGGACAGTTTATCATAACAAGAGCAAAAAGTTCGGTGTGACAGCATCTATGAGAATCTGTGAACTTACAAAACATACTTTGACATGCTAGTTGGGGGCCAAGAAAACCCTGGACACCTCATTTTGATTAACACTGCTAATAAAACTTTGAAATGTAAGAAAATTGTTTGTTGTAATGCTTAAAATATTAAATGTTACAAGTATTTAAGCTATTATGTTTGATCTTGGCTTGTCAAAGTCAAATGCTGAGCTTTTGATTTTCAGGCTCAAAGATTGAGATTTACTGTATGAAAATGTGCAAACGACAATCGAAAAGAAACGTCATAAATATTTCTCAAGATTCTTTAATTATAAAGCTATGCTATGCTACCGCAATGATGTATCCGGTCTGTTAGATGCAAACGAAACTATGTAATCCAGATGAGTAGAATGTCTTCATTTACAAATCCTGGCGAATCATTAAAGCTGTACTTTTCCATATTTTGAATAAGCATCCATCTCTCCCCATGGCTAATTCAGTATATCTCAAAGAGGACTACAACAGTGTCAAGCTCCTGATACAAGCTTTAACTTATAAAGAGTATGGCTGAGAAGTAAGTGGAGACTTCAAAATGGTAGCATTTTTGATGGGTCACCAGGGAAGTTTTACCAACTTTCCATGTCATCTGTCTTTGGGATAGTAGGGGCACCACAACACATTACCACAAGAAGCACTGGGCACAAAGAGTAGCATTTTTGATGGGTCACTAGGGAAGTTTTACCAACTTTCCACGTCATCTCTGTCTTTGGGATAGTAGGGGCACCACAACACATTACCACAAGAATCACTAGGCACAAAGGAATTAGTTCTCTGTTAGAGGGCATAATGACAAGCATGAACAATTGCTAGACCCTCAAAAGGTTTTATTCTTTCCATTGCATTTAAAACTAGGTGTCATGAAGCAGTTTGTTAGAGCTCTTAACAAGGAGTCTGCACCAACAAGTACCTTCAAAATTTCTTTCCAAAACTCTCTGAGGCAAAGGTGAAAGCTGACCTCTTTGTTGGGCCAAAAATTAGGAAAATCATAGTGTATTCACAATTCCCTGAAAAGCTTATTAAAAAGAAAAAAGGAATCCTGGGAGAGTTTTGTTTCGTTATGTCAGGGTTTGTTGTGCATCCACACTACTGACAATTATGTGGAACTAGTTGTGAACTTAATGAAAAGCTATGGCCAAATGAGCTGCAGGATGTCTCTGAATTTGCACATCCTTAGTGCTCATCTTGACAAGTTTAAGGAGAATATGGAAGCTTACTCAGGAGCAAGGAGAGCACTTCGATCGAGATATACTGAACTTTGAACATATCATAGATACCAAGGAGAAAACAATGAAAACATGATAGGAGATTACATTTGGGGGGTTGTGCGGGAAAGTGATTCGCATTACAAACGGAAATCAAGGAATACCGTTACACTTTTTTTTACATTTTTTATATATTTCTTGTGGAAGCTTCAATAAAATTGCAAATATTTCATAATACAAACAACGTAAGCAAAGTTTAAAACAAATAATGGCTATTTTTTATTGTTTAGCAATCAAAGGAGTTAGAAAATAACACTTACCGGCCAGGACCAAAAAACTGTGTTACACAGTGATCTATTTTAGTATAAAATATTCATAAAATCCTCGAACTTATCTTACACCAAAGAAGGAACAATTCCGTTTGTTCCGGGTCCCTGCAAATGTCCTTTGTATATGCAAAGAGGATATAAACGACCAGAACAAACCGCGTTTGCTTATGCAGGAACTAAAATAACGGCATGCAGAAATAGAGGAATTAGTTCATACAAAATATGCACTTGTACCTAGCTCCACGAGCAATAGCACCCAAGTGAAGGAACTTTAAGGTCAATTGAGGTAGTTTGACTTTGATTTTCATAATCAATGTGAGTATGCGCAATCCCAGTTTAAATTTATAAACCTTGCGCTGAGCCTCAAGCAGGATGTGTGAGTGATATCTATTTAAATACGATCACATAACAAGGTAACTAAGCAGTGTGCTGATGAATGTGAAGAAGCCTGGCGTTACTTAAAAGGTCTAACCTCCCAATCAAGGAATCAATTCCATACTTTTGAGGTCTATTTTCCTGTTGTTTTTTACTTGTTTCTAGAGGTTTAAAATTCGCCCAGCCAACCTCAGAATTTACAGCGTTGCTTTGCTTTCATTTTTACCTCATCCATTCACCTCTCTCATCTCGCTGAAACAACAAGCTAACTGGATTACACAGTTTTCTATCTTAATATTTAAAAAAAACAACAACATTAAGATCCATCCCAAATCTCTCAACGTATTTTAGAGAAACTAACAGTAAAAATAAAACGGAATAGTTAATAGGGGAGAGGGAGACTTTGGAAGGCCAGAACATCCATGAATGTGCAGAGAACAAAGAACGCCCCTCCTCTAGGTCAGTGTCAAACATGAACGAGAAGGGCGTGACAGCTCACGCCGAGAGATCCCTAAGAATTTTAATTAAGAACCGGAAAGGAATTTGATGTAACCACCGAGGGCATACTTAGTGGAAAAAGAATGAACTGGACATACAGAAGAGGGAGAAAGATGCCATAAAAATGAACAAAGAATAGGGTAAAACGTGTTAAAGACGCAATGAAAAAACTTCGTCGACTCTAAATAAATGATTAGAAGATGGTATCACAAAGTTCTATAACAAATCTATACAGAGATTACAGAAAAAAATATAAGCTTGAACTCCTTTGTAAGGGAGATCAACAATAAAAGGCAACTAGATGAGAGTAAGGAAGTTTCTTGCAAGATTTGACGCCAAGTGCCATCTAATGAGACACGAATGACTCCAGGCCAATACCAGCATTCACAAGATTGCGTTCAAAACACTGCTTAAAAAAACATCACTATCATGGCTTGTTGAAAACTTAATCTTGTAGCTACAGTAAACAATATCAATAATATAACACACAATTTTTAAAAATTGAGTGGATGTCAGGAGCTTCATCTTAGTTCTCACCTTCGTGATTGAGTAGCATTAGAGTTGTTCTGAAATCGTCTTTGTCTTAGAGGCGGTCCTTTATCTTTTACTAGTTTATATATACCCTTATTATAATACTTTCTCTTGTAGTTATCCTTGAGAATGAACTGAATAAAGTTCGAAAGTTCTTGGAAACACCTTTTTCATCTTTCCTGCGGGACATTGCATTCATTACGAACCTCACGTGCTACTTTGTGAGTTATTCACTTCATAAAAATATATATATATATATATATATATATATATATATATATATATATATATATATATATATATATATATATATATATATATATATATATATATATATATATATATATATATATATATATATATATATATACAATAAAATAAAATTCAGGGACTTAAATAGTATTTTTACACTCTGTTCTTTCATTTATAACATGTACTGCTCTTAATTCACATAAAAGAAAAAGCTACAAGGTCACAGCGTTTTCAACATTCACAATACAAGCTTTTTGTCATGAACATGTAATAATAATAATATATAATTTATTTTAAAATAGATCTACCAACATGAAATCACCATCTTGGTAAAGCAATCGCGATAAGAATATGAAAGTTGTCCTCATACTGTCGCTCCAAAGTGAAACTATGCACCCATTCGTTACGAATTCATAAAAATAATCTTAAAAAAAAGTAGTCTCGTCCCATCTAAAGTTTCGTATGGATTTGAGTTTAAAAGAAATAGAAACGTGCTCTTACCGCAAATGAGGTCTTTGGACACTAAAAGCCCTGGATAAAAATGTCACCCTTTTAAACTAATTGCAAACCAAAACGGTTCTCCCTATTAAAAACATTATACAGCTTACTCTCAAGGGTAGCTTTTACTTTTTAGTTTACGCTCAGGAAATAATTGATTAGGAAAGTTAAAATAAATACTAATTTTCATTTTGATGTGACTAAGGGCGCAGTAAATTGACATCGTAATCGATCATTTCAAAATCGCAGTACCAAATAACATCCTAAGCAAAAATTCATAATTTGATTTTGAAATACGAAACGGATCTAGGAAACCCCCTACCTAGCCAAACTAAGCTAACTTAACCGGGCACAAATAAAAGAGCGTTATCTTTAAGGCCTCTTTAAAATTCATTCTACTTATTGAGTTGTACATCTACGAGTTTGCCAGTTACCATAGGCTTACCCTAATCCTCGCGAGATTGGTTTATCAAGAAACATATCCATTCCACTTCATAACTGCACCGAGTTTCATCGTGACTCTTTCGCTCTCCAACTTCAAACGCTTTTAGAGAGGAAGTACTTCACTGGCTCCTAATAGACAAGGTTGGCCCGCGCTAAATTGAAGTCAACAACATTCTCGTGTGCACAAAACCCTCCTCCACATGAACAAAAACAACCCTATTATTTACTATTTGTGGTGGTTTAATTGTTGTTGTTGTTGTTTTGCAATGGAGACCACCCAACCAGAAAGAGTTCTTTCTCAAGCTATTTGAAATGATCTTTTGGGACACTTTGTAGCCATCAGTAACTCCTTTCAACGAATAAGCGAATCAAAATGGCTGACAACTTACCGAAAACTCAAAATGCTAAAAACCATGATCAAATTACTGTGGCGTAGTCATATAGGAAAGTTAAAAAGAGCTCTTTTTTTTAAACACGGGTCAGTTAACATTAACATAAACCATAGCATTGAGAGACTAAGTGCCTGTTATGTTACAAAGGTCTTCACATACTCATGATATCGCTCATTCTATTAACGAGATAAAACTTCAGATTTAATGAATCGTGTAACAAAAATATATGCG
This sequence comes from Ceratothoa steindachneri, assembly GCA_963969495.1. Taxonomy (NCBI): domain Eukaryota; kingdom Metazoa; phylum Arthropoda; class Malacostraca; order Isopoda; family Cymothoidae; genus Ceratothoa; species Ceratothoa steindachneri. The sequence goes on from OZ018326.1 coordinate 138,091,280, forward strand.
CAGTCTGAACCTGATATATTTAGGAGAGTTGGGCGTTGTGGCAACGCGTTGCGACTTTGCCGCACTATGAATTTCGAAGTCGCAAACGTTTTGAAAAAGTCGGACTAAGCAAAGTCGCACCGCCAATTTTCCGCGACTTTGAACAGGAACTTTAAAGAAGTTGCCGCGGCTGTTTTATATATGTGTTTTTCTGCTTTATAAAAGCATGTTTCTGTTATCGCGCTAAAGTTTACTTTGTAATTTTGCGGAGTCGCACCGGGGAAAAAAAACAAAAAAACCCACCCGCAGTCGCAAAGTCGCACTGGCCAAAAATAGAGTCGCAAAGTCGCAGTCGCACCTGAAAAATTTAAGTCGCCCCCAGCTATGATATTTAGACAAGATATTGCTTTCATGATTTTAGTAAGAGGCCTTATTTATCTTATCTCCAAGTAGAGCAACAAAATGTCTCCTGTAGAACATTGGATATTTCCGATAAATGGACAAGTTGTAAGGCAACAATTGAGAAAATATATTTCTCCTACGCAAGGGGTACTTATTCAATTCCTTCCACCTTAGCACTTAAAAGAGGACACTGGTCTTTGAAATGTTTAACGTGACGCCCCCATAGTGCGATATGACGGCAAAGAGTTCTATTGTTCTCCTATTCAAGGTTCTCAAGTGGTTGCCTGCATATTACTGTCCCCAGAATTGGGAGAGAGATATTGCATTTGGGTCGTGTGCAGCTATCACGGGAGTGAAAAGTCCTTGTAACTAATCAAATACATAGGTCTCTAGTGATAAACTTGCTTCATACGGTGTGTTGATTCGTTCAGTGTTGGTAGTTTTTGCTGGGAGTTTTGTCATTCACGAGTAAAAAAACGGTAGTTTTACTGCATAAGAACCACACCCTACTACCTTTCTATAAGCAGAGAGCATGACGCGAAAACTAAAAGGATAAATTATCGTAAATACCTTACATACAGCGAGTAACAAAAAAAAACCTACGCGGTTTACTTTAAAAGAGAATGGGTATTCAGGTTTGTCGCTTATTATTAGATTAAGAAATCAATGTTGTTTAAAAAAGTAGGCCAAAACCTTTTTAATATACAAAAAAATATACAAAATATCTTCTGTTACTTATTGACAATGCTCATCTATCATTTAATTAAGCAATGGAAACCTTTCTTGAAGAATTCATTCAGTTTTGATGAAATATATGATTTAATATTCCTTTCTACCTCATTCATATCAGAGTAAATTTTACCATTTCGCTGATGTTGTAATGACTTAAATAAATGGTAATCACATGGTACAAGGTCCAAACGTGTCATTTGTGGGAGTAGAATGTCCTGAATGAGGAAGAAACTCTTACAATTGACCAGTGAATGACGGTTTTGTGAAGAGATATTTAAATGTTACACTTGTTGAACATATAGGTTAGGTTGGGTTAGATTAAAGATGAAGCAACATTCATAAGTTGTTATAAACGTTGTCCTTCAATCAGTTAAAATGACAAGCGAACACCATTTTCTAAGGCCTTTAATTATCTTTCTAAAAGGCCTATGCATCACTAGCTATAAAGACCCTTACACAATGCTAGCTTATAAACGGCCTAGGCATTATTACAGCTTTAAAAAAATTGCCTAAGCATTATTACAGCTTCAAAAGGCTTTAGCATTGCTACACTTATCTTTCAACACCTTACAGAAATTTTTGAACAATTTAAGTAACTCTAAAAAAAATAATTTCTTGAAAAAAGTAATATTTTGTACTTATGACCCAAGATTTTATTCCCCCCGCATTTTCAGTTAGACAACTTCACAGTTGAGTTGATTCAAAAAGTTTCTCCAATGTACTACACTTCCTTCTGCACGTGTGTATTGCTTCAAGTAAGTGTGTTAATTAAAGGCTCTGTGAACTTTCATGTTACTGATATATTGGTGAAAGGAAAATAAGAAACAATTCTCGTCCTACTCTTAACGGCAGGAGGGTAAAGTAAAGATCTCAATTCCATACAGGAAATTAAACACGAGGGAAAAATGACTAAAGATTAATACTGAAAATCGATTTATTCCGCCATTTATTCCTTCAATATGAGATTTTTTCTCCTTAGCCACGTTTGGTATGTACATTCACTGAATGGAGAATATTTATTCAACTTGTATTCTCATCAAATGCATCATTTAGCAAGAAGAAGCTATGTAGGTTTGGATAGTAAAAGGACGAAGCATAAAGTTGTCTATATTAATTAAAACCAGAACAACTATACTAGCGTGGTTAGTGCGCTTGCCCGGCAATCGCTGGGTCGGCAGTTCGAATCTCCGTCCGGATTTTTTTTAAGCTGACACTATTTACTAAGAGAAGTTACCGCCGTGACTGGGCACCACGGTGGCGAGTTGGGGTTTGCCCTGGCTGACGTCCGCTTGAGAAGCTAACTATATATATTTGAGATATAAATTAATAAGACTGAATTAGTAAATGTAACCATACTCCAAACTTCTAATTTTCACTGATTCCGGTGAAATGAGATGAGAAATAGCCATGATCGTAATAGGAAAAAGCATCACAAGTGAAAGCAATCGAGACGTCTCGTTCGAGAACGAGAGAGTAGCCGAAATTGGCTCTTAGTTTGCAATGAAGCTCTCAAGACGTCTTTTTATGGCCAATTAAAATAATCTGATACCGTCCGACAAGAAGGAACATTCTTACTTCTTAATTACTCGTTAGACTACCTTTATGCTCTTGATAGGGAGAGATATATTGAATGTGTATGTAACTTGCTTTCAAGAGTGTGGTAATCGAGGGAGCCAAGAGGCCTGTAGGCTATTTGCTACTCACACGCAACGACTCCCTGTTAGAATATTTGTTTGGGTGGTTGACTGTAAACTTAGAATCCTTGTTGAGTGCGTCGGGGATTCGGTCTCCGTAGCCCATAAACCCATTCACGACGAAGATACTGGTAGGGATGAGAGTACCCGAGAGGGGCAGGGGACTATGCCGTCATTGAGGACCCAGTTGGAGGCTAGCTGTGCTGAGTTGGGAAGGTTGTAGAAAGGTGGTGTATAGGAAGTAAAATGCCCTTGGCATATATGAAACCTGAGATAATGCAAACCCTTCGGGTACTAGTGCCCGTAGTTATGCACCCTCACCGATGTAAGTGCAGGGGATAATCTTTACTGGTCAACAAAGGGCTTTAGGGTAGGCAACAAACTCTGATTGGTTGATTTGGAAAAGTATAATGCCTTCCCAAAGATGCTTAGAGACGAGTTGATTCTCAAATTATTTCGTTAGTTGGTAATTAGTTGTAGAAAGGGATGGAAGATGAATTGAATATGAAAATAATGCGTTAAAGTTTGATAAGAATGAATTTGAAAGGAGGTTGCACGATGGAGTCAAAGTGAGTTGAATGATTTTACAGTACGTGCAAGGAAACCAAAGTTTCCTCAACGTAAATTAGTTGAGAGTACAAGGTTACACCAATAGAAAATAATGAAGCTAAGCACTTACCTCATTTCCATAAAAAGGTTAAATTAACTTACAGTTAATTTAATTGGAAAAGGTGATATGAGATGACTGACGGTCCTTTCCTCTTTGCTTGAAAAAGGATGACTGCCAATACAAAACGCGGTGCCCTCTCAATAGCGGCTCTTGATGCTCTGCTTTTGAAAGTGTGAGCGCGCTGACGGCTCGCGCCATCCACCCGTCGCAACTTTTAACAACAGTTCTCAATCACTCACCGCGAAGTGAAAAATAGACAAACAAAGAGTGGTAGACAGACGAAAATATTTTTTTAAACAGGGTATGCAGCGGTTGTGCTCTTATTATATAGATGCGAGTAATTTTTCCCGTCGAATTTAAAGCGCAATAACAACGAGGCCGTAAAAAAGTGGTAAAGATCGATATAGTGAACCGAGGAGGAAGGGGGGCTACAAACCTCCTTATGTCGCCTGATACACCCTTGAGGGTGAATGCGAGTAAAGAGGGTGAGAACAGAAATGAGTAAATACCTACAAAGGTAGGGGAAGAGAAATGCAAACAAATCTCAATAGCTACGAGGCTAAGTCCTGGGCAGAGGAGTGGAGCTGGGGGCCAATATACAAGGCTAAGCCAGAACATAAATTGGAGGAACTCGAACTCAAGTCGTTGGCAAAAGGATTCAAGTTCGAAGTCGCTGGGGAAAAGGTTCAAGTTCGTACTTTAAAGTGTTTTCGATCTTAATGCGAACTTTTCTCAGGGACATGAAATTCTGCCTCTCAGCCTCAGCATTCGGGGTAGATGAGGCTGTCCAGAAGAGGCCTTTTATACTCTTTCGTCCATTTCTATTCATATATTTCTCTTCATTTGTCTGCTTCTTCTCCCATTTTATATTTTCTTCCTTATTCAAACTCTTTTATTTGTTTACACTATTTTTTCTCAGTTATTAAAATAATTATCCGACCTTACGTGACGATCTGTCACAGGGGTACGTCATCATCCTAAATCAATTCCCCACAAAGTGGGGTAATCGCTTATCAGCGCTACTAAAAACTACATTCATGAATCTATCCTCTTGTCCCCGGGTCAATTGCCAGTCACGGTTGTTCCCCGGGTACAAGGTCCCCTTCGCAGTCCCCCCCCCCCATAGGTAACTGCCATACAAAATATCATCCTTTACTCTTGGATATACGAAAAAGGCAACTTTGGAGAATCTAAAAGAATAAAAAGTTGTACTAATATTTTATACAAAAATTATCCTATACAAAATCCAATGTAGAGGGAGTATATGAGAAACCAAATGTCGTAGGAGGTTCTTCTTCAGTGACGTTTCGCTCATCTGGAGCTACGTCAGTCTTAGTTTCTTGTCATTCTACGAAGCTCTAAAGGAGCGAAACGTCGGTGATGAATTCGTACGACATCTGGTTTCTCACATCCTCCCTCTCCTTTGGGTGTCGAATATACTCATCAAATCCAATATGCAGAACTTCTGTACCCAATCACTCGAAATCTTATTAATCGAGCGAGGACGGAATCTTAGTTTTTTAGTCAGGTGCGACTCTTAAATCTCACTATGTCGGTCGGTCCCCATTTTACTTTTTTGTTTTGGTAATAACATTGTAACTATTTGGCCGATTCTAACGAACTTTGAAACCCTTATGTCGTTTTACATTCTCCTTCGAATGATATAATTGCCAAAGTCCTCCCAAGTTAGTCCGGGAATTATTTGGCAATAACTGTAACTATTCGGCCGATTCTAACGAAATTTGAAACCCTTATGTTGTTTAACATTCTCTTTTGAATCTTATAATTTCCAAGGTCCTTCCAAGGTGAGTCCGGGAATTATTTGGAAATAACACTGTAACTATTCAGCCGATTCTAACGAAATTTGAAACACTTATGTGTTTTACATTTTCTTTCGAGTGATATAATTGCCAAAGTCCTCCCAAGGTTAGTCCGGGAATTAATGAAAGTTTCGAAGGTCGTAAGGTCATAATTCGGAATAAGCGAGAGCACGTGACCTTTTGGTCAGCAGACCTTATTTAAGTCCTGCCCTGAACCTGTGCGCATTTATTGGGTGTCCTGATATACATCGAGAATCATTCCGTTGGCCAGGAATTCAGGACCCGTCGAACCAGTCAGGTCGGCGCTCTGAGATGCCTGGAAATCCACGCTTCAACCTTCCAACCTTGATCGAGATGAATGTATTGATGCTGGTAATTCAATTTTATAAAAGAGGCTCTTTTAAAATTCTATTTTCGAATTTAAAAGATGATAATGGATAGATGGTGTTTGGTAGGGGTGAATATTTACATGTGCTGATGATTTTGAGTGGATATATGTTAAATGAGTTAAAAAAATTCTTTCGTCATTTCTTCCCGTTTCGACCTATGTAATAATGAGGTCATTTTAAACCCGGTGGAAAAGGAGTAAAGAGAAACGACCGATGAAGGAATATGTAGTGGAGATGGAGTAAAGAGGATTAGAGAAAAGAGTTAAATATAATGTAATAAACTTTATCAATAAGATATACATGATCAAAATGGGCGTATTGTAAAAAAAAAATTCCAGTAACAAGTTTGTAAAAAAAGGCCGGAATTCAAAAGTAGAAATTTATATAATCTTTTAGGGGAAGCTCAAGATGAATATTACCCTCGTTGTAAAGATAGAAATATAATTGTACAAAATTACAATTTATTATTTTTAGTTTCAGTTACACTTTATCGACTGATTCAATTTCTACTAAATTTCCTCTCGGTATTAGCGGATGCCCTCATTGGCTGCCATCATGATGAGATCTCGTCTCTTTTGCAGAGCAAATATTAAATATGAGATAGAATCGATCGAACAGGAAGCGAGAATGTAAATGGAAGACCCCCCTTGCCCCTATTTGCAGGGGGTATTTAAAATAGTTAAATCAAATAAATGATGAGGGCAGGCGTAGTGCGATTATTTACCTTCTTAACATCTCGCAACATCATAACTTTTATCAACACACACACATTTTGTATGGGCGGGTTGGGTTTTTTGCGGGGGCCAAGGGAAATTGACGCCAGCATCATATCACCATCATTCTGGCACAGCCAACCCACCAAAGTTCAGGAAGCAGAAGGAAGGGTTTTTTTTCCAAATAGATCCAAAATTCTTCCTAAGTAAAACAAATAAAGAGCAAAATATAAAGCAAATTGGAAGATCAATAAAGAAACACCGAGGCACCTTTGTTTATAAATTAAAAAGTGGATAAAACTGAGAAACATGCAGACATAAAGACAATAACTCATCAGGTCAGGTTTGAATTACTGAAAATTTTAGTCCAGGTTTATTAAGGAGTTTCTCTCCTTTTCTCTCATTCTTAACCCAATGAACTTATTCGTATTGATAAATGTTCTTTAATGGAAAAAGTTTAGGACACAGACACAAAAATAAATAAATAAGAACACTTCCAAGACTCGCTCAGAATGGGATACCCATAACCCCCGGCAATTAAGCAAGTAATTTACCTCACTACTTCGTGCGAAATTATTTAACTTTCTGACTGCCACTTAAAAGTGAAGCTCTGTCCCCCATTTCGTCGCTTATCTCTCTTTAATGACCGCAATGATATGACTTCCTCCAACTCTTTATTTGCTTCGTGGCAAGGATGGTACAAGTTTGCACCTGGGATGGTACAAGTTTGCACCTGGGATGGTACAAGTTTGCATCTTCGAGGGCTTTACGGGTGAACTCGATTTAAGTGGATTTTAGGTCGTCTGTCGCTTTCGCGATCCCTTTCCAGGAGGTTTAAAAGTGTATTTTCTATTTCTTCTTAAATTCTTAGTTGAGTTAATTAAGGTTATTTCAGGGAACGACATTTTTATTTTATTTTCTCTGTTCCCACGCGGCCTCCCCACCGAAAACCGCACTCTCACTGGTCGCGCCATTTCTTTCCCTTTCACTCAATTAGTCCCCGGTGCTTTCTTTTCTCCTAGGCAATACACAAGGTATTTCGCCACCCTTCTCTCCAAATACTCAAGAGGGGTGGGTTAGTTTTGCAATCTTGCCTTTCAACCCCCTTTTTCCAACAATTATGGCTCTCTATTCAATTTTGATTGTCTACTGCCCCTTTCTACCGTTACCAAACCCCTCTCTTATAGGAGTCGCTGTTCGGGCAACAGTTGCAGCTTTATTTAAATATATTCGCGATTCCTTCCCTTCTCCTCTGTTTAATCTTTCGTGGCATCTTCCTCACTGGGAGCCCCGAATCGAAGGCATTGTTCTGCCTTATCTATATTTCCGTCTCAGGCATCTCATCTCCGCAGTCAATTCTTCTCAACTAACGCCGTTTCCCACTCTCTCGTCAGTTGTCATTTATGCAACGAGAGGCGATAGGCCCAACGCGGTCTCGCAAGAATGAGTAAAGAATTCTCATATTTTATGGACGGAATCTCCCCTAGAGTGAATTCAACCTAGCATATATAAAAGTTATTATTTAAAACTAAGAAGCAAAAAGCACAGAGGAGAAATTATAGTAAAGAAAGTGGAAAAACTAGGGGACTAGTTGAACGCTTGGAACTAGGATGACGCTCCTCCAGATGTCAGCTACAACCTCACACCCTCTATTTAGGGTCAAATATAAATGAAATCTGGACACTCCAACAGGAGGATGCTCCGGAAAGAAGACAGAAGATCGAGAATAGGCCCCCCAAAACCTAAACAGTAGTCAGGGATGACGCATATGCGCACGACAAGCCGTTTATCTGCAATAATGACTAGTGTGGAGTACAAAAGAGCACAAATAGTAAATTGCATGAATTAAAAACTCCTTCGTGAAAATACTCTTGTTGGCTACCCATGATTTATTTTTAGTTGCGTGGTCGCCACTCTTATAACTTAATATTTCGGTCCGTAAGTGGATCGGAGAGTAACCAATTTACTTTTCAATTATCTTTTCGCAATAACATCGTAACGATTTGGTCGATTGTAACAAAATTTGAAACCCTTATGTTCTTTTGCATTCTCTTTCGAATGATATAATTACCAAGGTCCTCCAAAGGTTACTCTGGGAATAAAGGGCAATAACATCGTAACTGTTCGGTCTATTGTAACGAAATTTGAAACCCTTATGTTGTTTTACATTCTCTTTCGAATGATACAATAGCCAAGGTCGCCCCAAGATTAGTCCGGGAATTATCGAAAGTTTTGAAGGGCGTAAGGTCATATGGTCATAAGGTCATAAGCTAGAATAATTGAGAGCACGCGACTTAGGTTTGTTGACCTTGTTTATTCCAAAAACAGGGTCTATGAAAACGCAAATTTACAACTTCGGCGGAAAATTTTGATGGGTTTCAAGTTTAGAAACTTCGATTTCCTAAGATGTAGTGTGTGAGATTGAAAACAGGTAATTCACACGCGGTACACACAGACAATCTAAAACAATCATGACTTGTGAGAAAAGTCCAAAGATTAAAATACCCCCCTCCCCCGCCTCCAGAGAAAATTGAATATCCCTTCCCCCACCGAAATTTCACGTCCATTTACGTGGCCAGTAGAGGCCAAAGTTACCAAGACAAGTTTGAGAAGGTGCAATAGATCTAAAACTCACCATCAAAACAAAGAAAATACACGTGGAATACGTGAATTTTGTTTACGTGAACATGAGGGAACAAAAGTGTTTAACAACAGTCTGTTAAACATTAGTTAAAGGAAAAGAGAAAAAGAACCATTTTTATTTGAAGAACTACCTGCTAATTTGATCGTCTTTGTGGTCATTTATTTAAAAAGTAAACAAGAGGTGATCATGGAGAAAGGGCTCGATAATGAACAAAAACGTTTGTGTGTGTGGGGGGGGGGGGGTACATGGTCACCAGAAATGAAAAAGGAACAACATATTTGATCAATCCTAGAGTGGAACCTAAGCGAATTTAAGAACTCTGGGAAAATGTACAGAAAACAGATCAGGGATTAAAATTGACATGTGTCACGTGACGAATTTGATCGCAGGTTAAAAATGGACAAAAGCAAAGCCAACACTAGTCATCAAATGCTGCGAACAATTAGTAAGTTTTAATCGTGCAAATAGAAAAGAATAAGAGGAAACTAAAAATTCACTCTACCTTACAAAAGCTTATCAGTACAAACTTTTCAGTGTACCGAACGAACTCGCCGGAGTCAAATAAACTGGGAAAATTACACCCTTGGCCAAAAGTATAAAGCATCCATCATATATTTATATATTTAATCAAACTCTATTAGAATTTATCATGTTATTCATAAATATGTATGATAATAATGTGCATTTTGCTTAAATGGTTGAATATTTTGTTAATATGTTTGAATTACTTAGCATTTTACTAAAGGGTTTGTAATTAATAAAAGGTGTTTTCTAAAATCAGAATTTAACCAATTTCATGTGTCAGATTAAATTCACAGCTATTGTCTATTTAAAATAGTTTAAATAAGTAAAGACTAAAAAAAAACTAAAGAACTTACAGAAGCACAGAGCACAAATCCAACTTCTCCCAAGGCCAAGAGTTATCACAGATAAAAATGGTTAAAAAATAAATTGCTGAAAATATGCTGTCCAAATCGCTATAAAACGATATCAAAAGAGCAAGAGTTTTGTATTAAGAAAGAGAAGTGATGGAAAATGTCTTACAACACCTAGAAAAGACTATCTATCGTTCGGGTTTCACTACCGAATGGCAGTAAAACATCTTGTGAACTTGACGGGAAATTCAATGAAAATTCAAGTTCAAAAATATCCCCGAGAAAAGTTAGAAGGGTACTTAAAGATCAAGGGCTAAAAGGATGCAAGGCGAGAAAGAACCATGGATATCTGAGGTCAACAGAAAAAACGTTGACCTCAAATTTAACAGTAATTGGACATATGAACAACGATCTAAAGTTATTTAGTCAGATGAAAGTCATTATCAGGTATGTAATAAACACTATTGTATTGTTGTTTTGTATGTAATTTATGTAATTCCATTTAGATATATCTTAGAAGAAAATTATTTATAATTTTGACTTTTTTGTAACACCCTCCGTGTGTGGTGCTAACACTGAATCATGGAGGTGGTTCTACCATGGTATGAGGATGCATGTCTTCATTAGGGCCAGGAGAGATGCTTTTATACCATGGGAGAATGAACTCCACAACTTTTACTACCATGTTGTCACAAGTTTAAGAGCCATCTATCCAAAAATTGCATCTCACAACACCAAGAAATGAAGTTATATTTCAGCCGGAATTGGTTTGAAGAAATGGAGATCACGAATATGGAGTAAAAAACACAAAGCTAAGTATTAAAAAAATTAAAAATTAAAAAAAAAAAAATATATATATATATATATATATATATATATATATATATATATATATATATATATATATATATATATTGAATTCATTTACCACAAATGTTTAAATACATTATATGAATGATTCTATAGTGTGCTTTATACTTTTGGCTCAAGATGTATATTTATATGACTTTGAATGAGCAAAGATTGATTTTTTTTCCTCACGAATCGTGGCGTTACTCTGAAAGGCAGCAGATACTGGCGAATATTAAGGGAAAGAACTGGAGAAAGAAAGTGCCCTTCCCCCAAACCGAGACGAATATTGATCGTAATGGCAGAGAAATATATGTACATACGCTCGCAAAAGCAACGTTTACCCTTTCGTTATATATATTTTTTTACTAGATACTTTCTAGGAATATCGAAAAAAGAGGAATTATTAGAATGTTTTTCTTGTCCGAAGAAATATTATATCAGCATTTCGCAAGCGATTTAAAGTCTTATTTGAATGAATGGTTTGAACGGTCGCTTTGATTTCATCGCAGACATACCTAAAAGATGATTCGAACTTTTATCCGACGGCACCGTTGCCAAGGAAACGTACGGTATAAAATGTACACAAATTCTGATTAGTCGTGAAAATTGAATATTCAAAGGAACGGATGAACCAACTGACTTAATAACCGTTATGGGAAAGGATTCAAAACTAATCAAAAAACAATAGGAAAATAGTGTAATGAAATTAAGGCTTTCCATGGAGTAAAATGAAGCGACACGATAGTGAAAATGAAATGCAGTGAATTTTTCAGATATCTCCATAAAAGTTAAGGACACGACGGTGATATTACCGAACATGGTGTTTCGATGTAGATATTCCCGCCCTATTTATACACTACAAAGCAAATAGGAGAAACGTCACTACGAGAGGGGAAAGATAGCGCTTTCCAATTCCAATTTCGTCTTTTCTTCCAAATCATCCAAACCTGCATAAGCAGAAAAAAAATAAATAGGTTCGAGCAGAAGTTTAAATATATCTATCAATACTCTGCAATTTAGTAGTTTATATGAAACTCTCAGAATAAAATTACTCGTACGCAAATGGTCCATACAAATTATTACGTTATAAATGTCCCAACCGAGGCTTGTATCTATGTAGCATATATATATATATATATATATATATATATATATATATATATATATATATATATATATATATATATATATATATATATATATATATATATATATATATATATATATAATATACACACAGTCAGATGTAAAGTATCTTGTTCTACCTTTAACTTTCACCAACTTTCTAAGTCCCAGTCCAAGTATCTTGTTAACTTTCCACAAACGTATAGTTGAAATTAAACTTTACACCTAATAAATGTTCCAGTCTTTTGTGATTCTCTAAACCATCAATAATAAGCTACGAAATAGATTGGGGTGAACACGACTCTTTCGTCATGAGATTATTAACTTACAATTTGGCCACACATTCAGAGAATGGACAAAGTACGAAACATCGTGAAACCATAAGGAGTCACTTCGAGAAAACTATGAAAACCGTTTGACAGCAGAAACACACTTCATACATTATATGAATTATAATTTTTTCCTATGTAAACTTTTCTTCTGTGTTCGATTTTGTTAATGTTGATGAATTATATTCTTTCGATGGCCGCGACATTTTAGATTGGATTTTTGTATTACCCTTAAATAAATATGCAACATTTACTATGAGTAAATAATTTTTAAAATATACACCAGCGACATGTTGGTACTTAAAAACTACTCCTCCCAACGTTGCAATTTTGCAAAATTGCAGGAATCTACGAAGGCGTTGCAGCGAATTGTTCGCTGCTGTAGTTTGCGCCGAGCAATCGGACGCCGAGAATGCTCAGAACGATCAAAGAAGACATGAATGAATTATATCGACCTTTGGTGCCTCGAAACGCGGCCTGTATGTGAGGGTGTGTGTATGTATGATCTAAGCCAGGCGCAAGTGCAATGCAGGGATTGTGGCGTAAAGGGACTGGATAAAGGGGAGGGGGATTAATCTGAAAAATGATTAGGCACACGCTTCCAAAACACTGTACAGGGTGATACAAAAGTCGCTGGGCTATTTTTACGAAGTGGGATCTAAATTAGGGGAATGAGGAGAAAAGAGAAGTTTAGATCGATGAGGCCCTTGAAGTCTTCATTTGTTTTCTCTGCGAATAGGAATCACATACATACAGTTGGGATCAGATGTTTAAATATACCTAACAGTATTGTCCAATTTAGTAGTTTGCACGCAGTTCTCATCCTAAAATTTCTGGCATAGGGGTTAATAAATTTATTATAAGTCTCAACCAAGCCTTGTATCTATTTATCTCCATGAAATAAAAATATATGTATCGTAAGTAGTACGATATATATATATATATATATATATATATATATATATATATATATATATATATATATATATATATATATATATATATTATGAGCCCGAGAGAATGATGAAATAAATCCAACATAGCGCAAGAAAGAGAAAACGGAATTTCTTTATTCGAAAAAATCCGTACTGGGGTGGGATTCGAACCAAGCACACTGAGGCAGCGACCAACCACTTTGATCTCATTTAAAGTGAGCTTTTAACCACTTGCGTAGTTCTTAGGTGTAACCGAGTGGTTAAAGGATCACTTTAATTGAGATCAAAGCGGTTGCTCGCTTCCTTAAGTGTGCTTGATTCGAATCCCACTCCGCCGTGCTAGGCGGTATATCTTAGCAGACCATATTTGCCAACGGTCATTTGAGAGGAAAAGCAGCTTGGTAGGACCTTGAGAACCCTGCATGTGGAGGAAATGCCCCCCTTGATCTCACTTGAACACCACCGGTCACTGTCTGTTCTCAGTGGGCTCTAGGTATCTCTGCTTTACTAAGTCGGATGAGTAGTTCTACTACCAACGGCATCCTTGAAGTGGATTTACTGAATTATAGCCATAATTGCGTGTCCAACATTCCTGAATTCAGCCACTCCCCTTCTGCTGGGTGACTCTGCCCTGCATCTCTTGTTTTTCCTTACTTTCCTAAACTTTATTCTATCTTAATTTAATGTATCGAAATATGACAGTACTACATTTAGCTATAGCCCCCAGTCCCCAGCAGGCCTTCAGGGGTCGGGGGGTGCTAAGAATCTCTGGGTTGGTAGTTAGTAGTTTTTCTTGCTATTTAACTTGTTGTTGTTACTTTCTAAGATTCTCTGTCTATCAGTTTTTGTCAGGCGACATTGAATCTAACCCTGGCCCTATCCATCGTAAATTCTGCATTTTTTCTACTGCAACATCCGTGGTCTCTATGGCAACTTAAGAGAACTTTCTGTTGCCTCAACTAAATATGATATTATTTGCTGCTCTGAGACTCTTGTATCAAATAGGAGACATACCTCAGAACTTCTTTTGCTAAATTTTAATAAGCCTATGCAATTTCTGAGGAACTCCTTACCTCGAGCGCAAGGCTTGCGTGTATATACTCGCGCAGGATTTAATGCTTCACGTTTTAATAAGTACGAGTATGAATGTGGATGTCATGAGAACATGATTATTAGAGTATGCAGCCGTTTTAATATTTTTTATATTTTTAGCCTTTATAGAAACCCCGACTTAGATGACAGTATTTATGATTGCCTTCTAAACTCATATATTAATATTCAGGAGGAGGACAAGAAATTGTGCTTCATTTTTATTGGTGATCTGAATGTTCATCACAGAGACTGGCAGAATTCACTTTTCCCAACCAATCAACATGGTATTGCTGCTCTTGATTTTTCTGACATTACTGGTTGTGAGCAGTTAGTTACTGGTGTACCTCACACATCCGTCAATCGTCTTGATCTTTTACTCACTGATGTGGGAGGGGCTGTTGAGGTTCAAACCACTGCACCAATTGGTTCCTCAGATCATCGAGGTTTGGTTTGTAAAATCCAGTTAGGTTTCCCTATTCTAGACTTTACCATCTCCGGGGAGGTTGTTATCAAATCTAGAATTAACTGAGATGGGATTAACCGTGCTTTTAATAGTATTATCTGGAGGGATATCTATGATACTCCTTGCCCCATTACCGCATTGAATTTAAGGTTATTAGACTTAAAGAGTAGGTTTGTACCAGTGAAAAATCTTAAAGCTCCATCTCACGATAAAGCCTGGTCTATCGTGATGAGCATGTTGGCTATAATCTTTGGTTTGATAACCGCTCTCGGTTGTGTTGGGAGAACTATGTTGCGATGAGGAATGCGGCAAATAATGTTTATAATGAGGCTGAAGCTCAACATAATGCCCATTTGAAGAATGTCCTCACAGGTGCGGCTCAGCCGCATATTTGGTGGTCAGCACTTAAATAGGCCTTGTTTGGTGTTGAGGCTTCTATTCCTCCCTTAATGGAGCCTGATGGTAGCGTTACATATCATCCCCTTAATAAAAGCAGCATTCTTTCTGAGAGTTTCAATTCCAAGCAAAATAGGGAAGAGATTCAGCTGCCCTTAGGCTGTCACCCGCTACCTAGTTTTAATACATTTTCCTTCAGATCCTTTGAAATAATTTTTTTTTTATCTAACTTGGACGAGTATGGGGGAACTGATCCTATTGGTCTGTTTCCATTGATTTTAAAAAGATCTAGCAATGAGCTAGCTCCAAAACTGGCTGTTATATTTCGTATTTTAGTTCGTCGGGTGTCATTTCCTGAATGGTGGCTTTCAGGCAACTTTACCCCAATTCCCAAAGGATCATCATCATCTCCATCTGCCATTGAATATAAGCTCATTTCCATCACACCGATTTTATCTAAGACTTTTCAAAGTCTGTTATCCAACCGTCTTACTGTATATTTTAGACAGTTTCTTGCAGTGACTCAGTTTGGCTTTAGAAAGGGGCTAGGCACTGCCGATGCACTATTATTGCTGGTACATGAAATGCAGTCTGCTTTAGACGATAATTGTGAGTCTAGGCTTGTCTCTCTTGACTTTAGTGCCTCCTTTGACACTGTTTGATTTTTAAATTAAAGTCTGTTGGCATTGGTGGTAGAGTCTTAAGTATTTTAACAGAGTTTTTAACTAATAGACAACAACGTGTTGTTATCGATGGGTGTTTTAGTCCTCATTCTAGAGTATATTATTGAGTTCCTCAGAGTAGCTTTTTGAGCCTTTGCTTTTTATATTATATACTAGTGACATGTGGTTTAATATCACTAATAAAATTCTAGCATATGTTGATGACACCTCTCTCTATGCTCATGTCCCATCTCCTGCATTGAGACTGAGTGTTGCAGACAGGCCTCACTTAGGATTTGAATAAGATTCATTCCTGGTGTCTTCACTGGGGTAGGAAATTGAACCTTAGTAAGTCTAAGGAAATGATTGTGGGTCGTTCTAGATCTCTCTTACCTGAACATCTCAATTTGTTAATAAATAGAGCTCTCTTTCGAAACTCACTTTTGAAACGCATCTAAGATACATGTCTCGGGATATCTCGCAGAAATTGGGCATTCTTCGTAAATGTAAGAAAATTTATGAAGATGATTTTGTTCTTCGCAAGTGTTTCTTTTCTTTTATTCTACCTCATTTTGAGTATTAATCTGCTGTATGGAGTTCTGCTGCAGACTATCATCTGAGATTGCTTGATCGTGCACTTAATTCTGCAAAGTTTTACTATCAGATTTTGATTTAGACATTAGGCATCGTAGAGATGTTGGAGCTCTTTGTATTTTACTTAAAGTAGTGAATAATGTGAATCATCCTCTGCCTAAATTTTTGCCGAGAGTTTATCAACCAGCTAAAGTTACTAGGTATTCTGAGACTGTAAATTCCATGGCATTCAAAATTGGTCGTCATTCTACATCTCAGTTTTCTAAGTGCTTTTTACCGAGCATTTGGAGATTGTGGAATACCTTGCCCACAAATATTGTGACTGCTCCTACGCTTGATAAGTTTTAAAGATTAACTAATGTTTTTTTTTGCATAACCGTGGGGCTGTTTAATTCTATTTCCTCTCTTTCTTGCTGTGCACTGACGCCTCTTGGTGGTATAATTTCCAAAATTTTCAGTGTGGCTATTTGCATCGTCTATATAATAATAATAGTACGGATTTTATGAATTAGGAAATCACTTTTTCCGAATAAAAAAATTATTCCGTTTTCTCTTTCTTGCGGTGTTAAGTTTCCGCAAACGTATATGTGAGGGAACCCCACGTGGACTCTCTTGAACAGAACGGAACTTCCATGCGCTGCCGAAGGCCCGGTTAGGCCTAGATTGGTAAGCCTCCCCCCCCCCCCCTTTCCACAAGCGGTAGCCTCGAACCGTGTCCACCACGATTCACTTTTACACGGGCAGAATAGCCTCTGCAAGAAGATTCGAGGCCATTCGAGAGTAGAGCTGTTTCCCGCTTACCGCCCCCAGCCCCGGAGAGAGCCTCGGACATAAATAGCGCTCGACTCCCATGAAGAGACACAGAGTTGAGAAGTCTCGCCCGGACCACAGAAGATTCGCCATAGTTCTAAGTCAGGTGCTAACAACAAAGAAAAGTGACAGCTGAACTATTTTGTGTATTTGGAATTAGCCCCAGTCAGTGAGGTAATTCCACTTAACGATCGCCACCGAGTGATTTTTCCGGCTTCTCTCGTCAACTCCTGTCGAAGCCTTCCTTAGTTTGCCCCTTATTTCGGGTGGCCGAAATACTCTCCCCTGGACCGGAAGTTACCGCCCCCCCCCCTGTTTTTGGAGAACCGTCATCACTTCAAGTTCCCACTCAGAAGTTCCGAGCGGCCTCACCCCACGTGCAGAAGACATCCGTAAGCCAACCCCCCTCCCCCCTTCAGTAACCCAATTGAGTTAATTCCCCCCCCCTTCCCATTTGAATAGTCTCCTCCTGTAATACCTTAAATTCTAACTTCATAGTCTGATTTATAACTACAATTTCCCCTTTCGTTTACTGATGTAATATAATGTCATACCACGACATATATAGTTGAAATTATGTAAACTTAATGTTTAATAAATAGTTCAAGTTCTTTTTAGCAATCGTTATGATTCTTCGCAACTTTATAGAATAAATTACGAAATCGAATTCGGAGAACAACAGGCGTATTTCATCATACGATTGTAAGTCTATATTTTTGCCACAATTACGAATGGAGGAAAGCAAAGGACGGTGAAAAGATGAGAACGTTAGTTGTTACATTTCATGAGGCCTGGAAAGTGAAAACTTTCGACATAAAAATGGAATGCAGTCAAATTTATCACAGACTGATATTAATAACATTGTAAGGAAGCAAAACCGCATCACTAAAGGCAAATATGTCAAGGTTTGGCTGCAGCTGAAGTTAATGTTTTAGAGACGACAATAGTGACTTCCACGGCTACTGAGCTAGAAAAAAAAGCTATATCTTCATAAAACTAATGTTGCCGAAAGACTCACCTTTGCAAAGGGGCATGTTCATCGTGCCTCTTGAGAAACGAAACGAAAATAGAACTATTTGGCTATAATTGGCAAATGGCGTTTGATGAAAAGCTGATGAGCCCTTCTTCCAAAAAAAAACACCAACCGTAAATCACGGAGAAGGAAGCTTAAGTTATGAAGTTGCCTTGCTGCTAATGGTACCGAAACACTTGTTAAAATCAATGGACCAATGAGAAAAGAAGTTTAATTGGTTATTTTGAAATAAAATATACAATTAGCAAGAAAACTAAAGTTGGATAGGTAGTTTTGCTTTTAACAGGATAGCGATCCAAAACATACGACTTCAGTAGTGAAGAAAGGTTTGAAGATAGCGAACTAAATGCTTTGACATAACCAGCACAAAGCACAGACCTGAGCACCACATAAAATATGTGGAGGGCCTCAAAAATAGTGCGTCCACCAGAGAAAGCTAACAAATAGAGATGTGTCTGTGGATATGCTGTAAAGACGAATGAAGCAAAATTTATAGTGACGACTGCTGCAGATTAATGAAAAAACTATAGCAAACATTTGACAGCTCTATGAATTATTATTATTTCTCTATATGTAGGTAAACTTTTGTTGCGTGTTCAATTTTGTAATGTTGCAGAAATCATTTCTTTAGGGGCCATGAACGCTTTAGAGTGGATTTTTCATTACTCTTAAATAAATATACAACATTTACTATATCAAAATGATTCAAATTTTATTCGCTAATATATTTTTAAAAGCTTAAACTATTGACGTGTATTTGAACTTACTCACTAACGTGGATGCCAAGACGAAGAAGGACTTACATCAACTTGAAGGAATCGATTTATGGAAAGGTCAAACTTTTAATAGTCGGGAGTTGAAAGAATACCGGGTTGAATTTCCACCCATGACTGTGTCCAACAACTGTAGTGCGGATTCCTTATTATTTTATGAGTAGAAAAATCTCTAAGTTACTACGATAGTAGCCCAATCCAACCTACATACATCTTAAAACAACATACTATTTCGTATCTACTACATTTGTATATTTGAATTAAAGCTGAAGCCAACGAAGGCATCTCGGATAGAGAATATGTAAGGAGAGATCTGTAAAGAAAATGAAGATAAAGCAAGTGAAAAATGTGGGAGAAATATAACTGTTAATTGCCTTAACAACAAAGAAAGTAACTATAGCATAGTTATATGAAACGGGAAGCTCGCCTCTCACTTTCATATCTAGGGAAAAAACACATTTGCATATAATTAGATAGATAATAGATAGACGGATACAAATTAAACGCTTAGCAGTTCACAAAGTTTACACTTTGTTTTCAAAGCTCAGCTGTTCTTTATCTGTCTCTCATATGTGCCAAAAATTTGTAATTGATTTTTTCAACCGTAAATGATACAACACCAAAAATTCGCCCATCTAAGCATCCAAAAACCAAAAGACTGCTGAAAAGCTCACCAGTTCTTATATCCAATTCTCTAATGTTTATCAATTTTTGTAATTAATTTTTCCACCTCGATGATATTACTGCAAGAATCTGCCCTGTAAGCAACCAAACCAAAACACTGCTGAGAAAATATTTGCTTAGGAATGTTATATGAAAAAAAAAATCCTTTTCTGTTCAACGGTGCCACCCATTTCTACGATAGGTTAGGAGAAAATGTATGCCCGCCAACTGGTCGTAAAAGTAGCAAATAAACAGGCAGTGTTGGAAAGTGACCTGCCTTTCTTAGGTTAGTATTGGTACACCAATTAAAAAAAAACCCTGTGAAAACTCCTCCGACGTAATATGAGAGTGGAAGACTTCCATTAAATTAGTTAATAGCTCCTCCTAAGTAGTGTCCTATTGGTAAACCCCTTTGGAGATGAGCCCTACTTACTCTATGTAAACCTTATATAAAACCATTGTAACCTCTAGATCAGCAGGCAGTCTGAGCAAATCTTGTACTTTGAATAAAGCTAAAGCCATACAGCTACTTTTGCGCTATGCAACTGCGTCGTACCGGCTCTTCAAAGACGGGCAAGCAAAACACGTTGAGTTGCTGTGACCACTTAGGGTCACGCGCCCTTCTTCTACTATCGAACCCCTTGCAAGAATCACCCTTCAACGTTAAATTGCACCGTGTACCAAACTACCAGGCAGTCATTTATCACGAAGAAGGATTCCGTTGTGCCGACTGCCTGATCTCCTCGACTTTGTGCCCCATCTACCGACTGAGGGTCATTGGCGCCATAGCCATAGTTACAAGGCCAGAAGGGAGCACAAAAATCAACATAACCACAATCTTCCTGTGGGCAATGGGGCCGGGAGGGAACGCACACCTCTAGATGTAGGATTTTAACTTAGTATGGCATTTGGGGGGACCAGAAAAGGGACGCATTTCCTCGGAAATCTATTCGAGTGATACGTTTCGGTAAGCCACCATTGGCTTACCGAGACGTCCTTTGTTATTCAGGTACGGAAGATTTCTGAGAATTGCTTCGCATTTTCTCCTCCAGATGTCAGTCTCAACCTAGGTTGAGCCTACCTGGGTTTTATTCATTTTAAGACATTTCCACTTTCTTTACAACCCTATTTTTACTTATTTAATTGGCCATCGGCTGATTTCGCAACTTTGATGTCAGGTGGATCTTGGGTAATCTTGCTGCAGCTGGCATTAGGAGAGTGTGTGCCCCGCCCCCCAGCCTCAATGCCTGCGGCTATAAATCTATCTTCTACACATTTTAATTTCCTCTAGCTTCACCACTTTCTGTACATATCTCTCTTTACAAACTTTCTGCGTGCTGCAGCCTCGTTGCTATTACACTTTAATCTGGAGAAAAATGTCGACCGATCGCTCTCGAGGCGGACGACGGCCTTGCACGCCAGCAATGCAAGGCGACATCACTCTATCCCCTCATACCTAAGACATGCCTGTCCTACTCCCACACAGACACACCCACATTTATTTATACACACATACACACTCGCTTTTCTATTTCACTTAACTTCAAGAGCTTCATTAACGACCAAGAATTAGGTTACGAGACAGAAACGAAAAAAGACTCCTCTATTTTGTCCTTCCACTACTTTCGAACCTACCCCATACTTTGAATGTTAGAAGGTTTTACACCCGACTAATGATAGGGTGACACCTCGAAAACAGAACGAGATTGCCGAGGTGGAGGTTCCTCTCGGCGTTGAAATTAAGGTGAGTCATTTGTCCCGAAATATGCGACCAGACCAGCCCTTAAGCCGCGTTGCAGCTTAAACCCACCATAATAAAGCAGATCCATTTAGCGGACCAATTCATTTTTTGTTTACTGCTTCATTTGGGTTGATGGATTAAAATATCGGTGAAATTCGTTTCCGCCCATGTTATGTGCATATATATATATATATATATATATATATATATATATATATATATATATATATATATATATATATATATATATATATATATATATATATATATATACAGGGTGACCCCCCCCTAAAAAAAACAAACAACCGGTCTCCAAATTTCAATAGGCTTAATTTCTTATTTCGACAAAACGTTAAGAAATAAAGCCTATCGAAAGTTCGGGCCCCTATTTTTTGATGATTTCATTTTGTTCCTAGACACAACGTGAATAACATCAGTGGAGGGTTTCAGGCGCAAGCATTCATTCCACCTTCGGACACGAATAGCTGCCTGGTTGCCAAATGACCTTGAGAAGGAGCCGGGACATTAAAAAACAAAACAATGACAAAGAACAGTGAAGTATCAAATTTTAGGACCAGCCTGTGCCGTTTCTAGGGATAAGACGAGTGGTCAGTTTCTAAGGATGTTATCCTCTCTGCTCTTCTTCTCATCCTCGATTCTTTTATGCCTTATCTTGTTATTTTGTTAGTTCATTCTGAGAATTTATGAATACCTTAGTTGATAAACGCCATCTTTAAATGAACTAACTTGTGGTAATCAAACACTAATAATCTGTTTAGGGGAGAATTAAATTTATTTTTAATTCTTCCGCTATGCATTTTACACATGCAGATAAAATGAAGAAGAAAAAAAGAGCTGTGCACTGAAGTATACACACGATACTTGCCAACCTCCCAGAAAGGTGCGAAATAATAACGATGTCTCACGCATGATATTAAATAAACATTCATTGTTTCTGTCAAAGCAACAAATTAGCAGCCATTCGCAAGGCCGCGGCGGGAAAAGAGAATGTTCGTGTTTTTTAAAGGAAACCAATTTCTTGGCCATGTCGCTGTCGACTTTAATTGGTTTCTATCGATGAATGGCAAGATTTCTTTCACTTCCGTGTACAACTATTTCATACAATTCTTGGCTTTTAAAAAAAAATCAGACCTTTTGGTGAACGTAATTGCGCGAGTTCTCGAAGACAATTTAGGAACAAAAAGTCAAAATAAAAATTTGGCACGTCTTCCACTACTCTGGGATACGTTTCCGTCATATTAAATTTCCTGAAAGGGATTTACAATTTGGGAGATTTCTTTTGCTTTGCTCCTTTAGATCAGTTTGTTTGCGCTTCGAATCCGTAATGGGTCCCCGGGACCATTTAAGCCGGCAATGCTCGCAGACGGTGTGACAAAATGTCAGGTTGTCCGGGAGGAGCGTAAAATCCTGAGGAGGAAAAGGAGACTTGTGCATTCCAATGGAAACAAATTCACTGGGTGAGGAAAGAATGGGAGAGGAAGGGATAAAAAAATAGAAATTAAAAGGAAGAAGAGGAATGGTAAATGAGAAATGCAGAGACAACTCATTGACTTGAAATTCTTGGGCCGGAAAGATAAATTGAAAGTCTCGATGATCAAATTCTTACAAAGTACAAACACTCAGGAGTACTAATTAGATCCTATCCCCATTCAAGGTTGGCGAGTAAATCGTGTATGGTAGATGACCTAATTTTCATTTAGTTCGTTTTAAGTTTAATTCCTCGTTTTGTTCAGTTATGCGCTTCCTATGGTAAGCCCTCTGCTTTTCGAATAAATCTGTGAACGCGCGTGAAGGACTGACTATATGGAAGATGGCGCCAGGATTTCTTCCTCCTCAGCGAAGTTTTGAAGACAATACAAATCCCTCCATCCTCGGGAGAAAATTACACCGTGGAAGGGAAGAAGGAAGAAAGATTTCACGCGGAACGTAAGTCAATTACGGGGACCTTCGTTCCGCGGAGCCAATCGTGTAAAAGCGTAATTGACATCAGTTCTACTTCAGAAAGTACGTTTCTTTCAACACAACTCGATCGACTTTCATCTGGGGTGAGAAAAGAAAGTTAAAATATCCTTCCGAAATTTCGGAAAGTCCTTGGAGTGTCAAAAAAAAGGAAAAAAGACGAGGGACAGAAGCCGGATTTCCTTAGTTAACCGGATACCAGTCGTAGCCCCGAAAGACGTCCACAAGGACACGCATTGTATATCCGTTGGGATAAGAACAGAGCGTGAAATTTGATGGTGAGAAAATGAAGCGGTTTCAAGAGGGCGCTAACCTTCTTTAGAGCAGGAAATGGCATTCTGGTTGGGTTCCTTCACATTTCTTCCCATCATAGTTTTCGACTATGCAGCATACACATAAAATTTAGTAGGATAACTAATATAGTCGCTTCTTCGTTCTTGCCAAAAGTTAAATGCTCTTCCTGCCGAAGTCCGATCCTCTCCCTCCCTTGCTCCTCTCAAACATCTCCTGAAGACTCATCTCTTCAAAACTGCCTTCTCTCCCTTGTAAACTTTCTCTACACTCGCTATACAACCTGCGCTATGGGAGGGCTAACAGCCCTGAAGAGTGCATTATAAATACCTATTATTATTATTAATTATTATTATTATCTTTAGACCAGTAAAGTTTGAATAAACAATCTGCAGACTTTGAGTGAATTATAATGTACAATACAAATCAGGGAAATGTTATATGATCATTTAAGTCATTTAAAGGAGAAAGGAAACTAGTAATAACCGAGGATTGCAAAGCGCTTAGTAAAAGAGAGATAAAGGCATTTCGGGCTGGTTAAGAGTGGAAAGAATGTGGGGTGGGAAAAGTTGACAAATGCAAAAAAGGTAAGGATACAAGTGTGTGTAAAAATAACTTCAAGTACATAGAAAAACCACAAAGACGTAAAGCAAAATATTCAAATCTTCATTCGAAGGATAGAACAATATCATGCTGTCTGTCACTGTAGCTCGAGACTTCCAGAATTTAGGGAAAGATTTAGTTATCTGTAATTTAAAAGGTGTAATTACAATAATACGGCTAATAACGAGATTTCCCTGAAAATTAGTAAATCTTCTTGGAAGTAAAATGGTTTATCACTCCGATGCTTTAGAACAGGGGTCTCCAAACTACGGCCCGCCGCTGCACCGTGGATGCAGCAATTACAAAGCAAATATTGATGATATCTTAAAAGCTAAACGCCAGTTTCACAAATCTCACAAACCTCTTTTGTTGCTTAGTTTGTGAGACTCGGATATGTGCGCTCTGGGTGTGATAATACTATCTTATTGCTAACGAAGCCTTCTTTGATAACTTTTTGGTAAATAAATATGTTTGTTGTCTTTATTTTTTGTGTATTGGTAAATAAATATGTTTGTTGTCTTTATTTTTTGTGTATTCACTATATTGTATTGAACAAAATGGTTATGCCGCCCGCGTACGTCATTCTCTCAGCTATGTGGCCCGCTGTGAAAAAAGTTTGGTGACCCCTGCTTTAGAAGAAAGAATAACCCATGTCTTGCTACATTAGGTTGATTCTACCTGCCATGCATTCAATTTTACCTAAATTCTACACTAACAATTTATATATATATATATATATATATATATATATATATATATATATATATATATATATATATATATATATATATATATATATATATATATATATATATATATATATATATATATATATATATATATATATATATATATATACGTGCAGATTCATCTAATCGTTCACTCATGTATTAAATGTTCTAACTAGCAAGGACGTCCAGTACATCCCAAAACAAATGAATAATAAAAAAAAAACACCAAAAGTTTCAGAAAAATGAGGATCGGAAAGCAAGCGGTGAAGTTAGTGTAAGCTAAAATGTGAAGGAGGTATATACCTTAAATGTCACAATAAAAGTGTTGAAACTTGTAAGTTGACTTGGGTGATGCCATTCCAAATTCTTAAAATGGTTTGCAAGCACTTAACTATACAATAATACACATCTAAAAGGTATACATTTGAACAATCATGCCTCCTTTAGTACAAAAAGTAACAAAATTTTTAACATAAGCAATTAAATATGTGTTCAAAATTAAGCTATATACCAAATACAGAGAAATGTTTCAAGGGAGGAGGTTAGTATCATTTATTCTTTTGTAATCTTTCTCGCCTTTCTTTTTTTGTAATTTATCGGGTCAAAAGTTAGAAAAATAGAGACATTTCCAATTTCATTCCCGGATTAATGGAATGAGAAAAAAAATGAAATCACGCTTGCCATTTAAGAACAAATGTAGATGCCAGTATTATCAATCAATTTGTTCGTACGTCTACGCACAACAGATACTGAAATGACCATTTTTACACTAACATTTAATTCAACGGCCTAATTTTGCTTTTTCCCTATCAAATCTTTTGTGAGAACTTCATTCGATCGAAAAAGAGAAGGAAGCGGGTTCGATCAATTGGGCATTTGAGCCTTGGGGTGGACACGTACCATGAAAATCCTGAGGTAGAAATCGCTACACAAAGGAACTTCATAAGTAATAATCACTATGAATTTGAGTATCTTTTCCAGCATCAATTTTATAATTTGTGGGTCGTAAACTTGGTAGAATTCGATCCTGGTTTAGAAAAGCACCAATAATAAACCCATTTATGGTTGTTGTCTGTTCTTTCCAATTTTTCTCTACGAGTGAGCAAAGCGCTGATGGATTAAATTAATTTGTTTTCTTTCCCGTTGTTTATTAAAAAAAGATTTCTTAGCAATAACGAATATGCACTAATGCACAACAATCTCTGAGGAATGTTGCCTCTGCATAAACAATGACGGCAAATTTAATCGAACGTAACTTTGTTTATATCAAACCAATGGCGGGTCCTTACTAAGAATATACAGTATACACCCATGGCACATATTTAATCAAACTTCTAGAATTTATCATATTATTCCTAAATATCTATGATAATGTGTATTTTGCTATGTTTGAATATTTTGTTAATATTTGAATTACTTAATATTTTACTAAATGGTGTGTAATTAATAAAATGATATTTTTCATAAATTAGAATTTGACTAATATTCCTAACGTTTTAGCTTAAATTCATAGGTATTGGGTTTTCAATATTGATCTAAATAAGTTAATGACTAAAACTAAAGAGCTTACAGAAGCACAGAGAACACAAATCCAACTAGTCCAGAGCCAAGGATTATCTCCAGTGAGAATTGCTAAAAAAAACCCACTATAAAACAATATCAAGAGATTAATCCCATTCTAGCAAGGAAAAGAATCTATCATTCGGGCTTCAATACATAATCGCAGAAAAAGATTTTCTGAACTTGCTGGGAGTACAATAAAGCTTCAAGTTAAAAAATAATCACCCAAACAGTTAGAAGCTAAATATCACCCAGAGCAGTTAGAAGAAGACTTAAAGATCAGGGGCTAAAATAATGCAAGGCGAGAAAGAAGCCATTGATATCTATGGTCAACAGGAAAAGAAAGCTTTAGTGGGTCAAAGATCAGAAAAATTGGACAAGAACAATGATCTCAAGTTATCCGGTCAGATGAAAATAATTATCCGGTATATAAGAAAGACTATTTATTTTATTGTTGTTTAACATGTAATTTATGTAATTCCATTTCAATATTTCTTGGAGGATTTTTTAAAAATTTATATTTTGTAACAATTTTGCAGATTTTCAGTACTTCTGGAGCTACCTTTGTCAGACGAAGAGATAAACAGACATTTCACCCTCCTAATGTAACACCAAGTGCGAACCATGGAGGTGGTACTACCATGTATTCATCATGCCAGGGCAGATGTTTTTATGCCAGAGAAGAATGAACTACACAACTTATACCACCACGTTGTCACAAGCTTTAGAGCCATCTAACAAAAAATTGCATCCCGCTATACTAAGAATTGAAGTTATATTTCACCAAAGAATCGGTTTGGAAAAATTGGGAAGAGTTAGATGGATTGACTTAAATCCAATAGAACACTTGTGTTAAGTGATTGACAAAGCAATAAGGAGTACCACACGTACAAATAGACACAACTGTATGAAAAATTCTAAGCTGAGTGGGGAAAGATAGCGTCGAAGATTTGTGAAAATTTGTTTTAATCCAAGCCATGAAGAATTATGGCTGTGATTAAAAATCAATAAATATAGAATATATCAGCTAGCCTCCCCCCCCCCAAATGAAGCATTTTTAAAAATATAATATCTTACTTAGTAACCTCCTTCCTATTCATGACAATTTTCATATGCAAGATACTTTCAATCTTCCTTTTCGAATGGGAAAAAGCGTAATTTAGAAACCTTTTATAGTTTTCTTGCACTTTACAAAAATAATAACGGGTAAAAAAACGAATATCGAATGTAAAGAAATAAATAATCAGAAATTTAACTTACTTACAATAAATGATCGACTGGACCACCACTAAAATGAATCACTAATCTGAGTCTTTATTTCTACACACACAAATTTTTCTTATTCATTAATGCCAATTTCTTGCCAAGATTCACGTATTTTGCTTTTCAATTCTGGTTCAATGAATTTTTCTCTCCGACCTTGGTAAACCTTTTCTTTTAGTAACTCCCAAATTGAGTAACCCATGGAGTTACAATCTGGACTTTGCGGGGGCCATTCATTTTTCGTTATTAATCTTGGCGGATTACTATTAGAAACGACTGTGTGGCGTGGCTTGTATGCGAAGATGCTCCATCTTGTTGCAAAATAAAGTCATTTTCTTGATACAGGCGACGACAATCAGGCAACAACTTTGTTTTCAGGAGTTCAATGTAATTAACATAACATAACATAACATAACATAATTACACGGATGACAAAAGCCACAAGGGCCTATCAAAGGTCATCCGCCTCCGTCAAAACCCACCCACAAAAAGCACCATCACCAGGGGAAGACAAAAGCAAAGTCCCCCACAATATAATATAACGGATGACAAAAGCCACAAGGGCTCATCATAGGTCATCCGAGTCAAGCGGCCTCTTTTTCAAGGCACCCAAACTCCCAGGAAAACTACATCCAGAGGATTGCATCCAGAAACAAGGGTATCACCAATCAAGGCTTGTCAAGAACTAAATCATGCAGCTATAGATATATACAAACAATATTAATATATACAAAACTTAGGAACCATCACAACCTTCCCTTCCCATAAACTCATCCAACCTACTCTTAAATACATTTAGATTTGGACTACCTACTACCCTCTGCGGCAATTTGTTCCAGAAGTCTACCACTCTATTGGTGAAAAAATACTTTCTTAAATCCAACCTACACCCTTGCTTTTTAATTTTCAAGTGGTGACCTCTAGTCCGATTTCCATCATCTAACTCAAAAAACTTGCAACATCCAATTTATCTATCCCGGAAAAAATTTTAAAGAGCTCAATCATATCCCCTCTCACACACCTCCTTTCGAACGAGAACATATTTAATACCCTCAGTCTATCTTCATATTCAAGGTGCCTCAGGGAAGGAATAATCTTTGTTGCCCTCCGTTGCACTGACTCAAGAAGGTTAATATCGTGTCTAAAATGTGGGGACCATGCCTGTATACAGTACTCTAGATGTGGCCTAACATAAGAGTTATAGAGTTTAAGAATAACCTCCTTACTTTTGTAACTGACATTTCTCTTAATAAAACCCAGCACTCTATTTGCCCTATTTCTTGCTTCAATACACTGCTTAGAAAACCTTAATGACTTATCTATTACTACTCCTAGATCTTTCTCATCCTCTACTGAGCTCAGCCAATGCCCATCCATTTCATAGTTAAATTCTCTATTATCTTAGCAGAATTCACTTCTGTCTTTTCAGTATCAATAAAATGAACATCTGTTTTGCCACTCCAAAAGACCCATGCAGATATCATTACCTTTTGGAAAATCTTGAAGTTTCATGTTACAATCTGTTTATCGGAATGTCACACTTTTTACCACGCCCGTAGACATCATTTGGGCGATTTCGCGGAATTTCTAAAGTGAAATTCTTTTTCAGCCGTGAAGACAATATTTTTAACATCAGCGACACAGAAGCAATCAAGTATGTAACTGTTTGCGTCTTATTTTTATTTTATCCTTAACAGTACAAATTTTCTAGAAGATACTATTCTTTTGAAGGTTTTTAGCTTTTGTGTATTAATTATTCGTTGTACAGAACTCCTTCCAATATTCAAGTTTGAGCAATTGTTTATCAGCTTGAGAGCAGTTGTTATCGTTAAGGTAATTCACATTTCCCGGTTCTGAAGCTGTTTTAGATCTACCTCTTCCTGGTTTTCTGTTAGCGCTTCCCGTTTCGCGAATCTTTTTTAAGTCTTTCCACAGCACGTCTTTTCCACATTTTTCCAGGAAATTCTCGCAATACTCTTCCGTTTTCACAGTAACAAGCTTTAATGAGAATGCGATCTTCTTCTGACAACGTCATTATGGGTACAGAAGGACTCTAAATAAAGATATCCATAATATGACATGTTCATTCCTGTAGGCTTTTGTAAGAACGTGAAAATTCCTGTACGATATTTTACAGCAAAATGATACTTTATTTTTGCTCGTTTTTTTTTTTTACCCATGTTGTTATTTTTGTGAAGTGGAGGAAAGCTATAAAAGGTATCTAAATTCCGCTTTTTTCCATTCGAAAAAGGAAGATTTAAAGTATCTTGCATATGAAAATTGTCATGAATAGGAAGGAGGTTACTGATATATTATTTTTTTTTTGTTAAATGCGTTATTTGGGGGGACTCCGGATATATACTGAGTTAATTTACCACAAATGTCTAATTACATTATATAAATGATT
Organism: Ceratothoa steindachneri; assembly: GCA_963969495.1. NCBI lineage: Eukaryota > Metazoa > Arthropoda > Malacostraca > Isopoda > Cymothoidae > Ceratothoa > Ceratothoa steindachneri. The sequence goes on from OZ018326.1 coordinate 138,121,501, forward strand.
CTATGTGGAGTTTTATACTTTTGCAATTATAGTCATACCTATTTTAAGATGACTAGCTTGTCTGGTTTCGTACATAGTGTGTGTGCGCGCGCGCGCGCTCAGATTTTGAGTTGACATATACAGAGAAAATGGAATTACGGCTGACTAATAGATACGGAGAACCATAGGAGACAAAGTAAAGAACATAAATAAAATGTCAAGATAGGGCAAGAAAATGAATAATAAATCTGCTAAAGTGAGTTACCACTTAGGAAGGGGCCTCATTCGATAATTTATTATTGTTATTTTTATTCTTATTAGAAAATCTAAGATAGTTTTAAATATGGCTAAAAACGGCGAATATATTTTGAAATATGGGGCAAGTGCCTCTATAATGTAAATTGCCAGCAGAAAAGGCAAAAAGTAGCAATTGTTAAAATTAATAGTAACAGTTGGGAGATGTGGTCGTCTAACGTTATCAATCCTAAATTATTATACTTATCAAATACTTCATACAATTTCTAAAAATTGAAGAAAAAAACAAGTGTTTGCCCTTACAAATTAATTTCTAGAATCGCAAAAAAATACCTAACTCAATCTCTTTCTGCCCTATTTTGTCATTTTTACGCGGTTATGTATTTTTTTGCGTCAATTTATAAATGGCTTTTTCATGTTTATGGTTTCGGCTGAAATAGAATTAAGATTACGGGCTATTTTCGATTGCATATCGTCATTACTCTGATGATAATACTGTACATCCATCGCTTTCCTTAGCAATGGCTGCTTATAATTATTAAAATGTATAATATTTTGTTTTTAAAATGATGAAAACCTATGTATGATCGATAGATATTTAACTAAATAGTGATTTCGGAATTGGGGGAAAAGATAAATGTCTTTACTAAGACATTTAAATTTGAAAAGTTTTCATACGTGTGGATTAAAGTTAGTTTGAGCGCACCAATCAAGCGTTTTTTTAAACTTTAGATTTAAAACAAACACCAACGAGGGTATCTGCCGTAGCGATAAAATAAGAGCGAAATATATTTTAGCAAATTAAATTTCATATCATTTTGAGCGAAACGAAAACCTTAGCAACATTTAAGTGGTTATGGTCCTGACATTTAACTTGCATTTCACTATAGCCCATCAAGGAAATTACAATTGAGAAGTGGTCAAAACAAAGTAACATATAATGGCTATAACCTAACCAAAATTGGTCGTGGAATTCAATTTTAGTATACCCATCATGGGGATTGTTTTGAAGAAACTTAAACTATAACATTAACTTAATAAAAAAATAATATCATGTTAAATTTCTATATGTATTATCATCATTTAATAGTTTCATCGCGTTTGTGCTATGAAGCTTAAATTTGGCTATGCACATAAACATCAGAATTACAACGACCCCGGAACCTCCGCAATGGGGACATTATACTCCATCGAAAATCATATGGAATTAAAGATGGAAACCTGGAATTGAAATTATAATGTTACCAGGCAATGGCTTCGCCACTTTCTCCTACGGTGGGGAGCTTGCGCTTCGCTACTCTGATTAAAATTTAAAATCTAAAAAAAAGCAGCCATGGTTAAATTTTTATAAATTTTCAGAACTTCACCATTTGTAATTCTTTGGGTTTTAAAAAAATTCACAAAACTTCGATACTTATATTTATTTCTGAACTTCCCCATTTTGTTTTTTGATATTATAAAATAATTATTAGAAATAACTTTAATAAAAAACATAAGTCATAACCAAACTAAGATGAAATTATTATTCAAATACTAAAAAAAAAAACTTCTTAAATTATAGAGTTAGTGATGATGATGATAGTGATGATGATGATGATGATGATTGATTTGGGGTATGATGATGTCTGTATATGGAGCATCCGACCATTGGCTGGTCAGCTCATGACATGCCTGAAAGTTTTGCGGCCATGTTCACTGCTGGGATCGAACACACACTTCGATGTCAGAAATCCAACTGCGTATCCAATCAGTTACAAGAACTTTTGCCTTTCTTTGTAATGGGTGTCTTGTAGCCCCAGGCTAAATCAGCCGGGGAACTAGGAGAAGTGGGCCCCAGAGGTACGGCGTGCAGGCCCACCGGTGTGTGGACACGCCCTGGTGCCTACCAACCACTGCAACCCCCCTCCCCTATTGCCTGCCTCTTTAGCAAAGGCTAGAGAAAGGATACCTCGATCACAAGCCAGGATTGGGAGTGCCTATAGGCGAGCACCAACTGACCGATGTCTCGGCAGCTCCCTGCAGCCGAGGATGAAGCCTGGTCGTCTCGACTCTCCTGCCACCAGGGTCCTTCTCCCCTCGGTCAAGATACGGGTTCGAAGACTGCACACATTCCTACCTGTTTAAACCTGTGCAGGTTTGATGCCCTTAACTGAGGGCATCCATCACCATTGACCTCGATGGACGTCCCAAAGCAAGCAAGTATCAATCAATCTGTCTTCGAGAAAATGTAATCATCGCAGGGTCTATATCGATAGTTTTCAACTGGCAAATCACCCACCTAGATTTTATACAAATGAGATGATGGGGGTTTGTTTTTCCAAGTAACTCAATATTCCTAATGAGTTAATTCCATTATTTATCACTGGGACAATTTTCGAGCTTATGTTTTAAAATATTTTTGTCGACGCAATAAGAAAGCGATTATGGGGGTTTATAGTAGAACAATGCGCACCAAATAGGCAGAGAAAAGCGACTTTCAGCATTGGCTAGCGAGGGAAAGAAAACCCGAAGGCGAAACAGGTATTATAAAATAGATAAAAAGAAAGGAGGGTGGTACTGAGATGGGATCGAAATGACCAAAAGTTATCTCCCCATACCTCATTTTCTTCAATGTTTAAACGACCTGACAGACCGGATTTACGTATTCTTCACCACGAAGGCTCGAACTGAACGTTAAAGCGTAAATTTGGGACGCGGAAAAGTGAAATGATGAACCATTAAAAGTTAATTTTGCATTCATGCTATCGTCCGTTATCATCAAAACCATTTTGTGTATAAGAGGGAGACGCACACATGCATACATTTCTAATCTACTCCATTCACACTTGACTCATTTGACTACAAAACAAAATTGAAGGAAACAAACGGCCTCCTTCCACCGCTGCGATTTCCATTGTTTGGTTGACTCAATTGGCGATTGCCGAGAATTGTATACATTTTATGAAAGGCTTAAAAGCTTATTTGGCTTGAAACTTATCAACAACGTAAACAATCATTCGGAGAAGAAGATCGTAAAACCATTATTGGCTAACTATCCCACGAATGGGGGGGGGGGGCACTTGGCATCTGAAGCTGGAGGTGTTCAATGGCGATATACGAGAAAGTTTTCAAGAAAAAATTCGCAAAAAAACCGGTAACATTAGGAGATGTGAAAATGAGGGAAAGGCACAGAAAAAATACGTGGGGTACTAGGGGGCGACGAGGATCTCCAGTTTAAGGTGAGATCAGAACCTAAGGTCACTTCATGGCAACCACTTTAAAGGCAATCCGAATCGAGGTACCATCCTATCAGAGAGAACCTAGTCATAAAAAGGAGCCTACAACAATCCCTCTCTGGCCTAAATACTGGGATGGAGGTTTTAAAGTACCGGGAAGAGAACAAAAACGAGCTTGGCTCAACTGCAAGAGCACATAGCTCTCTTGCGGGTAAATTAAAGAAAATGAACCTAGCAAAATTGAGCCTTGCAACCACAAAGAGCTCATTTTGTAGCCAAGATGGAAGGTGGATACCTTGCAGATCCCTGGGGATCGGTGCCACCCACCAGATAATCAACGGTCGAAGGACACCACACACACACGCAGCTCTGAGGACAAAGTTATCAAAGGATTTAGATGCCTATAGAGGTAGCGCAACGATGGCTAGTTCAGGATCATTTGGCCAATAATTTCCTCCTCCTCGAGTGTGAAATAGAAGATTTTAATACAATTTTCACAATCAAGCCGTGTGTGCGTGCGTGCGCACAACGTGTAAGAAGCGGTACACTGATATTCCCGGGGGTGGGGGGGTAACATAAGTCCATGCAGGTCTACCTGAGTCATAAATTAATATAGATAACAGACATCCGCTATTATTTTATTATTTGCATATTCAAGGAAGCCGTGGTAAAAAGAGAACATTTAAAGGTTTCTTTCCTCAGGTTTCACGATGGAAGAATGGACCAGGCTGGCGATGCACATGCCGGAAGACATGGTGGTGATGGATAGTTCGCTACCCTCAGCAGTTGGAGATTAGGTATGAACCCGGTCACCTTGCCAAAGGGCCAATGGTGATGGAGAGAGGGAGAGAAAGGGGGGGAGGGTTGCAAAATAAATAGATAAAGAAGAAAGGCTTAAAAGTCATTTCTGAAGGATTCTTTTAATAAACATGGGTTTTCTTGTTTGCTCTCACTGATAGATTTATGGAACTTCCTTTAAAAATGAAGCTAAATAAAAAAATCGAAAGTAGTGAATCAATGCATTGCACATATAACATAAGAGCAGTCAAATATGTATGTAGTCTATTACGAACGAAAGGGGTTGGGGAGAATCTTGCCTTACGACGGCGATGTTACTATGCGTCTTTCTTTCCATCGATAGATGCAACGTATTTCTATAATGTCTAGTGAGTTGTAGTGATTATGTAGAGCATAAAAGTGTTGTACAGGTTGTCCAGTGTGTACGGCCATCTTAGAATGCATCAAAATTTATCATGAGGTAACGGGGGTTAACTCGTTTTTTTCTTAACCAAATGTAAGACCATAGTGTGCGTATAGACTCATTACAGCGCGGTTTCACTAACCATGGGTTTAACTTCGCTTTGCAACCGTACGTTGTACATCTCAGTTAGACAAACTTGGCAGCGCTCTGTATGGTAGAGGGCGTGCATTCCCCGGACGAAAATGAGAGGAAGAGATAAAAGAAAAGGAAGGAAAATGAATGAGAGCATAGATCAAATATGATAAAGGTCGATTTCAAACTTCTTAACATTGGAGCCAGGAAGATGCATTATGAGTCAATCAGGACAGTCGCTCAAAGGACACCGCACCTCTTAGCAAAAGGGAGCGCTTTGGAGTGATTGGTTTCTCAGAATGAACTTCTTATCGGAGTTGGGAGATGTCCCCCACTCTGCATCAGAATCAGGACCGGGGTTTATTACTTTCGAGTTTTTTTTTCGATCCTTGATGAAAGCTTCCATCACTTCACTCTTTTCTAGCCCTGTGTTGTTTATTTTCTCTCTCTTCCCGCCTTCACTTTAACCTCACTAATTTAGTCGCCTCGATCGATTATTGGTATAAAATGGCTTGGAATCTTTTTAACTCTGCATTTTTTTACTCACTGAGCTCGAACGTGACAACATCCGCAATGTGAGGTCACGGCGGTGCATCGTGTCTATACATTCAAAGCAACTTAGCTGACATTTCTAACACGGTACCCATGGCACAAACAAAGAGATTTTTAAGGCTTTCCTCAGCATGACACTTTGGATGAGTCTTAGTTATTGCAGTCATTTGTTTAATTACGAAAATAAACTAACGAATGTATTTTCCCTTAGTAAAGAGGAATAAAAATAAAGAAATAAAATAGAGAAAATAAGTTAATGATGACAAAAACATGAACAAACCACGTTTACCCTCAGTACTGAGGTCAGGATAATTTTTAATAATTTTATAGGAACAAGTTCGTATAAAGAGCACACGTTCCAGAATGCGAACTTGCGGGTTTGACAAGGCGAGTTTATTCTACAAAGTAGACTTCCCTGACTCACCAGGTGCTCAAAGGGGAATTTGGGGACGGCGATGGGAAGTTGATTAAGCACGCTATAGCGAGGCCTTTCTAAAAAGAGGTCTCAGATTTAAATCACAACGAGACAAATAAACAACCGATACTCGGAGAGGCAAAAAAAAAATCTCCACTGAGAGCGAAATGAGCGGTGTGAGTCAAAACGGGACACGCAAGTTACTCAGAAATGACCCGTCTCTGAAAAAATGACACTTCAACGAGGAGGCCTGAAATTAGTTATTTATTTCAATCTAAGAAGCTTTAGTTAACCATAGATTATGTTCTTGTATCCCTCAGCTTGCAGTGAGCTGGAAAAGTTCACGATCCACAAGATGCCAACTGCAGCACATTGTTAGATGGGAAAAGCGGAAGATCGAGTTTCAATCACCTTGAGATAGTTCTCGGGGAAATTCGCCCGAAATGAACTGTGTCTGGACAATTTATTCATCTATTATTAGTTCGCACGATTTAATTAACTTGTTCAGTGATCTGAAAAAACTCATATATTTAGGTTCTCAGTCTTAAAATACTGGATGCAAGCTAAGCTGAAACCCCGCATAGGGTTTCATTATCTTTATTTTGATGGTCTGGCCTCTTTGCACTTGCTTTTCCAGGAGATATATAAAATACCTACCATCTCCTCTATCTAGGGTAAGAGATTAATGAATCATGTCAAGAATACGACCTTTGAGTTCGCTATTGGGCGAGAACAGGTTCCAAAATGTCCTTCATCATCTGTTTATGGGCAGCCCACTCCCAATTGTGCTGAAAAAATATATTGGTTCAAATATGCAAAATGAATTCAGATGGGTTTTCGTGGAAGTGCCAAAAAAAAATTGCAAATGTTTTAACAACACAACTTCCACAAAAACTTTATCTTTTTTTTAATTAAGACATCTCTTAGAATGGTTCGGGCATGTATTGGTAGTGATAAACTTAGAATAAGAGCGGCAAGTTAGAAATTGTGACTCAGTGAGGTAAGATACCCAACTCAAAGCTTTGTAGGGCGATGTTTAAGCGACAAACTTTGAGAGAATGATATTAAAACGGCTATATTAAGGCTGTGTTTTAAAGTAATCCATATAATCTAATTTATTCTTTAATCAGTAAAGTAAACATTGCCTATGTTTAAATTTTCCTTTGCATGATATTTACATTGAATTCCGTATACTTAGCAATTGGTAATTTTGGTTTGCTATTCTTGACATGGTACAATTTGGGTTCGTTATTCTTGGCATGATCCAGATTAGCTATTTGCAGGCCTTGTCGTCAATCTATTTTACTGTCCCTGTGCTTTCTACCTATTTGTCTACTTTTTCCATCTATCTATATCTACTTTTCTTCCTTTTTACAAAACATACCAAACGCAAGATTTTATCTCGTCAGAAAAATAGCGGTTGGAGAGTGAGTAATCATGTTTCATTGCTTGCGAGGATTTGTAGGAGTAAATGTGGGAAATGACGCTTACATTTAACAGAAAATTGTCTGTGTTTGTTAGTTAGGGAGGTAAATGCACCGAGCCACGTTCCTCTCAACCAATTCGTAATTCAAGTCACATTGGAAAAAATCACCAATCATCGCGACTCCATTCAATTTGGTTATATAAGGAGGAATATTTGCTGTCTTCTCTCACATTTGTAATGGCGAAATATCTTTAATATCTCGGAAATTGAGAGCTTAAACAATTGTTAATACATAGTTTAATTCGTAAAATATAACCAATGAAATAAAGTAACACTTGAGATATGGTTATATTCAGAAACAAATAAATCTTTGTTGGAATAAAAACAAATAAGAGCGAATTCTACCTTCACCTGTAAAATCTTCAACAACCAAATTGGGATTTATTTTATGGGACCCTCCCTCGAAAGGGGAATAACTTTTAAACCTAAACGAGGAAAAAAATCGATTATATTTGAACAGAATCGCGTCCAGATGTACCGTACCTCTCGCTATTGGCAAATCTCCGAAAGATTTGGTAGGCCGAAGCAGCTGGAAGAACCGTGCGCCAGATTGGTCCAACCGAAGGCGATGAAACGTGGCGTTTGCTTTTACGTTCAAAGAGTACATCCATATTACAAGTAGTAACACATTCGGTAAGTCACTTTTTAGGTCTAGGGAAATTAGTATATGTTTTACGGTTGTTTTTTTACTTCGTAGGAATCATTTGGTTTAATAAATGATGCTTCGTATAGAGCAAATCTTAGTGAGGGGTCATCTATGATTTCTGGTCTGTGTCTCGAGTTGGAGGCAGTATTTGTGTCACACAAACAAACCTTGAAGAGATCTCGTCGATACTATTGTAATTAAATAACACCATACCCTTTATTGGGGCACAATTGCATTAATCCTTGGTATATTTCAAATGAAACCTCTAGGATATACCGACCGAGGTTATAATCTAACCCCCTCCCCCGTAAACATTCTTTAAATTTTATTTTTCCTTTAATCTGAAGATGTATTTTCACTTGCAGTACATCAAAAATCAGGAGGTAAGTAGTCCTTATAATTTCCTCGGCTCAACAAGGTCAACAAACGTAGGTCACGTGCTCTCAATTATTCTGAATTATGACCTTTTGACCTTCAAAACTTTCAATAATTCCCGGACTGACCTTGAAAGGACCTTGGCAATTATATCATTCGTAAGAGAATGTAAAACATCATAAGGGTTTCTAATTTAGTTAGAATCGGCCGAATAGTTACGGTGTCATTGCCAAATACTTCCAGGACTAACCTTGGAAGGACCTTGGCAATTATATCATTCGTAAGAGAATGTAAAACAACATAAGGGTTTCAAATTTGGTTAGAATCGGCCGAATAGTTACGATGTTATTGCCAAATAACTCATTGAAAAGTAAAACGGTTACCATCCGAGCGACGACCTAAGGACCAACATAACAACTAATACAGTCGCATCCACATGGTTAAAAATCCTTGACTGCGAATTGAATAAAAACAACCAAATGAACCAAACTGATTCGACCTCAACGATAGAAAGGCGAACGGAAGGCTCGAGAAGAGCAAAGAGAGGGAGGCACTGCGAGGCAGTTAGAAATAGGCGAAGACGATTCAAATCCTTGTCATTTTTATGGAATAGTTAGTGGTTGTAGTTAAGGTCATATCCAACGTGGACATTGCGACCGGGAAATATCTAGAGTTGACCCCCCAAAATAGAAAGTCCCCATCCTAAGAAAAATCCTTAAAAAAAAACTATAAAATTTAAAAGTCTACCAATGAATCAAAGGAATTTGCAAAATAAATATAAATTGAATTAAGGATAGAATAGTACACACCATCATCATTAACCACTTTCCCACAAAATGAGATTGGTACGTTTCAATGCCACTAAGGCTACCCCCCCCCCACCCCACCCCACATCATGCCCTATTGAGCACAAGGCAACATATTTTTCCAGGTCAAATTCGTCCCTTCATAGCGACGGGGTGCTATGTGGTGTAGTATCCTTGCCATCCATTCCTGGACACAAGGACCCTGACACGCCCCATCATAACCCCCCCCCCACCATACACAACTTCCTCCACTTCTCCGTCGGTCAGCTCTTTCTCTCTCAAACACGCATTCGCACAATCAAGCCACCTTTTACGCGGTTTCTCAATCCTTCTAACACCCTGTCAACCACTCTCGTAGATTCTCTTCGCCACTCTAATTCGATTCCTCCTTCTTACACGCCCATACCACCTCATAACACTTTCGTTCACACCGGTCTTCACACCGGATACCTCTTAACCCTCCTTCCTCACTCTATCCACTTTTCGCTCACCAAACATCCCTCTCAAGTTGTCATTTGCACCTCTCTCACTCGAGATCTTTCCTTCTCCTTCCATACACTAGTCTCACTCCAATACACCAACGTTAGCACCAGCATACATTCATGCAGCTTCCTACCACACCCCACACTCAAACCCTTACCATTCACTAGCACTTTAATCGCCCCAGAGACTTGCCTACCATTTGAAACCTTGTAGTAGCAATCTGCATCATCTTTACCACTTTCACTGAATCCGAGATCCTTAAAACTTCATACTTGTTCAAGCGCGACACCGCCGATCTGCATATCATCACTCACCACCCCCATTTTCACCTCCAAAATACCATTACCTTACATTTTCTCTCACAAGCCTTTCAAAAAGTTTCAATCAACATTTCCAAATCACTCCATCACCACCACCACCAGCTTATACCAACATAGATAGAAACCCATCCTTCTCCAATCTCACTTCTTTTCCTCATTCCCAATCAAACTTCTTTCAGTACTTGATCCATAATAAAATATTAAACAGTCATGACGACATTACACAGCCTTGTCTTATACCCACACCTATGTTAATCAATTCACCCTAACACACATACTCCCAACATAAATACTCTCCACACCATCCAATGCTTTACCACTCCATCCCACCATTCTTAGCACTTGCCATAAATGATTCTCAATCTACACCAATACTCATTCTCAGTTCTATCTACCACCACCCGTTCCAAGTCATTGCAGAATCTTTCTCAGTAAACTTATAGGTATCATCACCCGGTCTACAATCACACACAGTTCCATCCTTGCAAGTATCAACTCCACCCACATATTTATCGAGCTCACACATTCATACCTAACCATGGGCATCAAAATTACGACTCCTAGCACCTTGATCGCACTCCATCCTACACAAACTCTTCATTCTCTTTCATGTTTGTCTCGCATAGCGGAAGCATCTGCAATCTCGCTGTTTTAAAGACAGTGACTGCCATTCCCCACTTCTCCACATCACATATACCTCTCACATTCCTTACACTAACTCGATTCGTAGGTTAATGCGAATTTACTCGGTTACCTGAACGTGGGTCGCGTTCGTAAATTAACCGTTCAAAAAAACATTAGAAATAGCAACGAGGAGTGAAGCAAATGCTCTGTCGTGGAATCATGGGTAAAAGACTTCGAAGTAAAATGATGAAAAAGGGGATCCGAAATTTAGAAATAATAAAGCGACCAGCAGAAAGCGAAGCGCCGAGGATTTATTAAAAAAAAAAATGTAGAGTGCAAGCGAGAGTATATCAAGGATTAAAAAGAAAAACAGAACTAAGAAGTAGAATGATTTGAAAGGTACTTTTAAGACAAGAAATCAAGGATATGAGGAAAGGGTGTCATCCCTCTTTCAAACATTAAATAGCCGACGGCAGGAATATTTTGATTCAAGAACCAAGGTTCACACATTTCAAATGTACTGGCTTAGAAAAGGTGCCTATCCATCATGATATTTATAGGGGGAAAGAAAGAAGCAATGTAATGAAATAGTATAGTAAAATTAATTAAAAAGTGGTCAAGTTATCCAGTCAACCAAATAACAGTGAAGCAAAAATAGGTTGTAGGACAAATACAAGATCGGTCTACCTTACGCCAAATAATGACGCGGTTGTAAAACACTCGGATAATAAATATATCTGTTAACATCAGCAACAGTAAATTCTGCACATACGATCATTTCATTGGATGAATGACATGATCTTTGTGTGGGCGCATCTAAGCTCACTCATGCACGCAAGTGTTTCCGTTAAGAGTACAATTCCAGTTCGTCTTTTTTATATATATTGTAATGAAAACAGACGCATCTTCTTTTTAGCCCTGTTCCTTGTGCCGAGTACAAACGGTACGGTTGAAAATCGTGAGAATCGGTGTTCAAAAAAACGCGCAGATATTTATTGGATTTCGTGATGTTTTGAGCATTTTTTGCTATCGTAATTAAGATTTATTTTGTGTTTTCGTTTTACCTTTTTGCAACATTTAAATGAGTTTGTGTTTTAGCAAATTAAGTATATGTAAAAAGTTAATGGAGTAAATTTTTAAAACTAGTTTTTTTTGTTTTGTTTTTTCTGTGTGTGTGAGCTGGAAAGGGCAGTTGTGTTTCTTATATCAAAAAAGCTAGTCAAATTATGCCTACCCGCTTCTAATTTATTCAAATTTGGTTTCAAGCGAGCAAAGGAAATTAAGTCTACACGTAAAAGCCTGTAAATAAAAGATTACTATAATTTACCGCTGAAATTTCAATTCCACTCTTGCATTGGCTAGAAAATTATTATATAAAAACGAAAAGATCGCAATTCACAATCGAGCGAATTTTTTTTAGGGACTAGATCAACCGAGATTGGATTTGAATTTAGAATTAAACATCTAATTAGATTAGATCTTCCACTGTCATAGGGAAAAAGTGACCTATATTTCAACATTTCAAAATAAACTTTTAACTACACTAAGATGATATCGAGTAGAGTAGACTGCTAAGATTGATTCTGATTAATACTTCTCTCGTATGTTCTATTTTGCAAAAGGCGGTAAAGAAAAGTGAAAGATCAGGCGGCAAAGTCAAGGGCAAGTGTGAAACGCCCCCCAAAACTTTCGCGTTAACCTTTTCAAAGTAAATGTTTTCCTCTAAATGTAAGCCCCAAGCTAAAGTGAAGTACCATTCAAAGTGTCAGTGACACCACAATTACGGATTACAGCAAGTAATAAGACGACCAAATATCTTCCACCACAAAATAAGGTAAATTGGCATTGGACATTAAAAAAGTTCATTTCTCTTCTATTCCGATCTCCTACTATAACTCCACACCCACTAAACACACCGACGATGACAAAATGACGAGCGACATCCTACGAATCAGTCTTAGGACTCTCATCGAAAGGTCAAAGTCTGACCGTGGGGAAGTCTTCTCAATAGTTTACGGGGAGCTAGATGTAGCACGCGCCAGACTTATTGACACCCCTTTCAGGTATACGGCGATATGACAAAAAGAAATTGACGCAGAACTCTTGGCCTCGTCAAAAGCAACCTAGGTGTTTAATACAATCAACTTAACCCCTAAGATCCCACCCCAAATCCAAGCACACAGAAGTGTCATGTGCCGGAGACTAGACTCGTGGGTGGGACACCACTCAGGCGATGAAGCTTCACAAGAAATAGAGAGAAATCACCAATGGTCCAAGGTCTCTGAGGTGATTAAATTTAGAGACTATACACATGGCTTTAAGGTGATCTTCCAAGACACGGGTATGGCACAAAAAGCGAAAGAGCTCGGTCTCCTTCTCTTTTACGTCAAAGTGTGCCTTGACCAAATAGAAAGGGAGGAATTCACTGAAGTACAGACATGCTTTAAATATTATAAATATAACCAATATACAACGAAAGCGAGTCCACAAAACGAGAATATCGGTTCTATATGTAATAAAGTTGGACACGTCTAGCGCGACTGCAAGAGCAGCACAAGAAAATGCGTTAACTGCAACGGTGACCACGGGGCCATGGCGATGTCATGCCCAGTAAAAAAAGCAGGCAATAAAAACGTAGCACATGCAAAAAAAGGAAGATGAAGCTAAGGCCAAAAGGTCATATGCCAGTGGCAAAGGCGGCAGTCAATGAGGCTTCGGCTCAGTGTACTTACCTCAAGGTAAAAAGCGAGCAGTCCAAGAAGATCATGTGTTGCATATACTATGCACACATAGCAAACCTCACAAACCCGGGTTCATTCAAAAGAGAGCTCAACCAGATGCTGGCCAAAAATGGAATGGAAGAGATGTGGTTTCCAGAGAACCCTCCCTCTGAGGAAGTCCTGCGGATCCTGATGCAGCCTCTTCAAGCAACCACTACACAAGTAGAAACCGTTCCCGCTCCAGCAAACACCCCAACAGTCCTGAACCCCAAATAGTAGAAGCTTCCAAACCAGATACAGAGGTAAAATCCACCAGTGAAACAAAAATAAAACACCGTCACGGTAGCCGTACCAGACGATCACCCAACGAGCAAAGAATGAGGTCTACTTCATTGTCAAAGGAGAACAAACCTAAAAATCTACGCCACGGAGAGTACCCCATTCCCTGAAGTAAGGAGGGACAAGGACGTCAGTAAAGGCGTGAGCACCGGTCGTTACAAATGGGAATACAGTGAGGACATTCCGGAGAAGCTGGTATAAGAAGCCCTCCTTCTTGAGATGGTCCGACTCAACGAAGACGCGTTCTCAACAATCACGGCCTCGGAATTTAACAAGAAGAGATCCGGTAAATGCCGATCTCCACCAGCCAGCCCCTCAACCCCAAAGAAACACACAGTACCACAACTCTACAGTTCTTACTTAGTGAGATTGTACAACGCAAAGATATGACTCGAGACTATGTGATAGTACTCGTAAATAACTGTATAAACTTTATTTTATTTTCAAAATATTAGTATTAATTATAATTATGTACAAATATTAATAATATATAATTTGAATTTTGTTAACCAAGTCACTATGTTAAAAAATATTATAATGTTTTTGTAACTTTCTTGGAAATAAACCATTTATTATTAATGTTATTATCATCATCATCATGACTAACTCTATAATTTAAGAAGGGGATTTTTTTAGTAGTTGAATAATAATTTCAACTTAGTTTGATTATGACTTTTTTATCAAAGTTATTTCTAATAATTATTTTATAATATCAAAAAACAAAATGGTGAAGTTCAGAAATAAATATAAGTATCAAAATTTTGTGAATTTTTTTAAAACCCAAAGAATTACAAATGATAAAGTTCAGAAAATTTAGTTTAGAGTTCCTTTTTAAAATTATTATAATTGGCGAAGTTCAGATAATTTATAAAAATTTAACCATGGCTGCTTTTTTTTAGATTTTAAATTTTAATCTTAGTAGCGAAGCGCAAGCTCCCCCCTCCCCCAGTAGGGAGCGAGTGGCGAAGCCATTGCTTGGTAATAGCTATATAGAGAGATATAAATAAATGCACATGAGCCCTTTTACCAATGTACTTGCTCTTAATTTGCTGCAAGTGTATGAAAATATATGAAAACTTTTATAATATTATTCATGGCTAAAAACCTTGGCTTGAATTTCATTACAGCAGCGATAATACCTCCTGGTTGATTCATTTTATTATTTATTCACTTAAAACTAGAAAGACAAAACTAACGAGAGGCATGTCAGCTAGAAAGTTCGTGAGAAGAGGTTAGGAGTAGTGGTTCGCCAACCTGTCTATTTATCCAGGCGGATCATGACCGAAAAAGGAAATAGACATAAAGGTCAGTATGACAATCGCTGGTGAGTCCGAGGCTGGCATCTTTGGGGAGAGGTGACAGGTGGAACCTTGGTCGACCTGTTCCGTGCCAGAGGATGTGGATATAGATACACATCGGCAGGATTCCAAGCACGTGTTGTGCTGCGAAGACCGGAGAGGAAAGAAAACTGTGTTGTAATTGGCTATGCGTGTGATGAGAAGTGTAAGATCTACCCACCCGAATACATAGTCGAGCACAGCACGTCCACCAATCGGTAGCCAGATCTCGACGTGCGCTGACGTTTGTGTCCGCTGATGCCGGGATCGAACCCGGTAGAGCGACGTTAGGAGATCAACGCCGTATCTACTCGGCTAGCAAGAGCTCCCTAGAAGATGTTAGTAGAGTGGTGGAGATGGTGAAAGTGAAAATGTGGGGAAGATATAGAGCCCGGGTAATTTATCCTCCTTCCAACCTTTACAATTAAAGCAGGTGTCCCCGTGGACAATGGGGCGGGGGGGGCATTCAGTCCTAAAGATATAAGTTTCAGTATGGTTGACTAGGATGCAGTGTATGGTAGGATAATTGATCAGAAATAAAGGAGGGCTGATCTCGCAAGTAAGACTGGTTTTCTTCGCCATACTGAGCACACACACAATAGCCTCACGTCTAGCCAGAGACAACTGATGTTTCAGAGACAAAGTTGACGATTTATAAACCTTATAAATTAGATTAATTAAGCTATTTACACGTGTGTGTGGCTGTATACCACTGCCCGCCTGCAGGAAGACCTTGGGAAGATTGGGGAGTGGTCGGACACGTGGCAAATGCCGTTCAACGTGAACAAGTGCAAAGTAATGCATATCGGCCACAGAAATCCCCAATCTCATTATATCCTTAAGGGCACTGCTCTCGAATCGAGTGACACTGAGAAGGACTTGGGTGTTACTGTCACTAGCGACCTCAAGTTCTCGAAACAGTGCATCGAGGCAGAGAAGAAAGCCCAAAGGATGTTAGGCTACATAAAGCGCCAGTTTGGATACCGTAACAGGGAGATAGTACTTTGTCTGTACAACTCCCTAGTTCGGCCGCACCTGGAGTATGCCGTACAATTTTGGAGTCCTTCGTTTCGAAAGGACATCGCAAGGTTGGAACGCGTACAAGCCAGGGCAACCAAACTGATTCCCTCTATCCGACATAAAAGTTATGAGGATAGACTAAGGGAATTAGATCTGTTCTCGTTGGAAACCCGTAGACTGCGTGGTCAGCTCATCGAAGTTTTCAAAATACTTCGAGGGTTCGACAATGTTGACTACCGGGATATTTTCACACTGAGTGAGAACAGAACGCGCAATCACGGCTTCAAACTTGAACTGAAGCGTTACAACCGCAATCTGTGTGGAAACTTTTTCACCTACAGTATCTGCGGTAAGTGGAACGCACTTCCAGTGGAAGTTGTCAACAGTGAATCTGTTGACCAGTTCAAGTCAAGACTAGACAAAGTCTTGAAAAGTGGCCGTTTAGGGACGCAAAACAATTGAGCAGCCATGTGCCCGCTCGATTGCTAGTCCCAAGGTACCCTCTTTGAATGGACCGTAAGGTCTCCTAGGGTACCTTCTTTCCTTGTAACTCCTTGTAACTCCCAAATAAATTTACAAGTTCAAAAGTTTTCTGAGCATTTAAAAGCATTAATTTACCAAGTCTGGTTTGAGCCTTCTTCCCCATGGATTCCAGAAGCGATTTCTAAGCGACGGTCTTATTACGCTCTTTCCCTAAAGCTCGATTGTTGTCGCAAATTGGGGGCTTCCGCTTGTCCACCCGTTTTTGAGAGCCCCCATCCCTCCTCTCCTGCAGTTTCTCAATCGGATTAATATTTTGATAACCTTTAGGCCATGAATCTAATATTTTAATGTGTTAGTGCCAGGAACTAAATTAGCCTATCCAAAAGTCTTTCTGGCCGTGCCTGTGGATGCAATAGTATCCGATCGTCACGAAGTTCAAAAAATTAGTAAGTGCACCAAAGAAGGCTAAAACTGTCCTAGAATTTGTGGGACACACACTAACGTACTCAGGCCTCTTTTTTGAGGGTGGGGGGACTTGTACTTACATACTTCCTTGAACTTCGTGAGAGCACTTTCTCACATGAAATTCGTAGCAGCAGTTATTGTACTCAGAAATCAACTTGGGAGGAAAACTGATGGCTGAACAAATTTCTTCAAGATGACCAATGTTAGCGTAAGGGAACAACAATAATATCATGACAATCACAAATCACATTTTAAAATAAGCAATCCTTATATAATTACCTAGGGTAAGTTTGTGTAGCTGAACTTTTTCCCATGGTTATAGAATTATCGGCCATTCGAGATTTTCCCCAATATTACTTCCTAAAAAATAGGTAATACTCTGACAAAGAACAAATTACCCCAAATCAGGGTAAAAGAACAGTAAATGACCCCCGCACCAATAAATATACCGATGCATACGTAGTTTTCCCATTCTCGTCTGCATTTCCTAGTTACATTTGCTACGTTATTGTTTTGTATAAGCTAAAATTTAATTATATGAGTATATGTTAGATTGGTGTACATGGTTTATATCTGCACGTGAAGAAATTTCAGTGAACTGCACTTCAGTAGTCGGATGTGTAATTCAGATAGAAAACATCCCTTTTCCCCGGTCGAGAGCAACGGTAATACTGGTGTATGGTGACCCACGAGGATGGTAATGATGAAACATCCCACTGGATATCTTCCTCCCCACTCTAAATCCACCAAAATTGCGGTAATTAAAAAATGATTGACGAATATACAATTACTGCGTTTCACATTTGGAAATTGTATTTTTTCAAGAATACATCATTTTTTTCTGTTGGGAAAACAGTTAAGGAAGGCAAAGGCTTTCGTGTCGGGAGAGGAAGTAGACGTTTAATTTACATGGACACTGCATGATTTGGGGTTTGTCGACGCACCATAAATATTGAAAATGAAAGAATGATGATGGCTAGAGCTGCACCTCAACAGTTGGCGCCTCTCACGGTGTTTATTTACATCACAGACCATGTTGAAATTCCCGCTCGGCCTATGCATTCGGAATTTGGTTGTCGTTGTTTTAAAATTATTATTTTCACTTACTGTTGAATTTCTTTTGTATTACAGTCACTCTTTTTTGTTGATTCAAGCGTCTGGTTTTTTTTTTAGTTTATTGGTACAAAAATTAGTTTTTTTAGCTAATCGCAAATTTCGATAATAACAATGATAGTGGCTTGACTCATTCAGTTTGGCTAGAGTTAAAATTATATGGCTTTTTCTTGCATATGGAAGTTTTCAGATAAGCCTTACGCAGGCTTTAAGAAGTACTCATTAGTCCTGTTCAATCGTATTACTGTTTAGGCACCCATTGATACAAAAACTGACACGTATTGAGTCGCATTTGCCAGAGGACAGAACACGAATTTGTTACCAAGGAGAAGCGATTTTAGAACGTCAGTTAACAAGAAAACAATCCCAGAGTTTAAATTTTCCTTTCTCCCCCTCTTGTAATTAAAACGTCATTATATTTTGCTATTTTTTCTAGCATATAAAGGTCACCAATAGAGCGAGTGGATGGGAGAGGAATTACGGAAGCATGAAGTCGTTAATTTCGCTGAACTTTTAAAATGCTTCGTAAATAAAATCCCGCCAGACGGATGACTAATTTCGACCTTTAAAAAGACGCCTTCTTTTACAAGTGAATAATTAGGAAAATAAGCTTATGGCAACAAATTAACATAAAATCTATAGGTCATCAATGATGTTAATTTTAAATGGCTTTAATTTAACATATTTGAGCCTCTGTAATCTCAGCGAGCAATTTCATATGCTCACTCTTAACCTTTGAGATTCCCCCCAATATTTATAGCAATCCTAACTTAGTAAATAAATGAAAATATCTAATAACATGAATTAATAATAAAACTAACCTGCTTCACATTTTAAAAAGAAAATTAGCGTTTTAAGGCTAAAAATGCTTTTGGCCTACTCCCCTTCTTGGTCTGGTGTAGGCCAAGAATGAACGAGAAGGAACACTGAACCATTGATCATTTTTTCCCTTTTCTCTGCCATTCCTATATATTTTTTTATTCATTTTTTATCAGTACCACCTTATTCTTCTCCCTGTGAGAACCAATAAGTGGCGAAAACGAGTGTTACATTTGGTATTCCTGCAAAGATTTTTGGTCACGTGACGCGACTTTATAAGTTACTATTTCGGTCCGTAGGTCCACGGTCGGTCGGATGATAACCGTTTTACTTTTCAATGAGATTTTTTGGCAATAACACCGTAACTATTCCGCCGATTCTTACGAAATTTAAAAATCTTGCGTTGTTTTTACATTCTCTTTCGAATGATATAATTGTCAAGGTCTTACCGAGGTTAGTCCGGGAATTATTGAAAGTTTTGAAGGTCGTAAGGTCATAAATCAGATAAGTGAGAGCACGCGACTTTGGTTGTTGACTTTGTTTTTATACCACTTAATAATATATCAATGGAGGATTTTAGTCGAGGTGGTTTGTTGCATGTGTGTCAATATAAAAATTATACCGAAAAATGGCGGTTACCTGAGCGACACAAATTGATCGAGCGTTACGAGTTAGCGAGAGAGGGCGCTCGGTTACTGTAGGAGAAGCCACATTTTTGCAATGGGATTGAAATCACAATACCAACGAGGGCGAATCACGCAGATTATAAGAGGAGAGTTCTGTAAAGGAAGCGAAGTTAGAGATAATGATCGCAGAACCTCCGGCAGGCAATGGGGCGGGAAGGCAATATACGGACGTTACAGCCGCCAGGACACATACTTTTTCAGATGTCAGCCATTAACATGGTTACCATGCGTAAGACGATAAATGAAAAAAAATATGGGAAATATGATACCCCCTCCCCCACCCCAATTGTAGTGAATGTGAAGGGCAAACCGCTTCTGGCCCCCCACCACAACTGTGATTTCCGATGAATGTAAGGTACAAAGTTCCTGGCTTGGAAGAAACAACCACAGCCGGTGTGGGAATCTCAATCGATTAATCGGCTGGCTGCGATGAAGGCGCATATAAATAGCCACTGGGTGTGGTGCTCTAACGGCATTAAATGCTGCCCAGTAGGGGATTGATGGGCTATCTTTATTCCCTCAAATTTGAGCGCGCAAGGGCAGCAGGTCGAAGATTTGCGTTGCGGGATTCAATAAAGAAATTTAATACTCATTCTATCCACTTTCTTCGTTTAGCTGTCCATTTATCGGGTTTGTTCGATTGCGAGCGAAAATATTACAACGTTCCAAAAGCCGATAAAGAAGAGCAAAAGCTGTGACAAAAAAGATAAACACCTAACAACAACAATGATGAGGTCTAAGATGCCTGGGATAATCAATGATTGCTAAACTCCTTTAGACCGCTTTTGACTCTCAATAGCCCCTAAAATTATCGGTCGAAATGGCCCCTTGATTAAACGAGTCGATTTTCGGTATAGATAACCCAAATCCATGAAAAGGAAAGCAAACCCCGAAAAGTTGAGAATAAACACGTGTTTATCGGCTTCTCTCTTAATGATAGTTTAACGAATGAGTAAGAATTTTGACCATTAAGGTTACATTTGAAGAGATAAGAGAAATTTCGATAACGAGTGTGAAGATAAAATGACACCTACGGACTTGGCGCTTAAATGCATAACCAAAAAAAGCCATTAGTCGGCAGGTAGTGACGCAGAGTAAAGGAATACTAAGTTATATAATGTTCAGGCCTTATTAGTTGAGATACTTAGAGGAAGGTCTCTCGATGGATCATGTAAAGATAATCCTTCCCAAATGAAAAGAGAGGGAATGTTTTTACTTAGTTTTATGGGGATTGTCGTTACTAGTAGACATTGGGAAAGATTTGGAAGGGGGGGGGGGTTCTGTTCGATCCTGGCATCTCTTGCAGAGTGATTCAACTTAAGCCATCTGGCCGATAGGCAGAAAAATGGCTAATAGAGTGGAATAAAAAAATAATAAGGTCACACTCGGCGACTCCTAAAAGGGCATAAGGCACTGTAAAAAGGCTAGCCTATGTTAAATTAAAAATAAAAGATAAACAACAACAAACAAAACAAACCAAAAAGAGGTACACTCCGTTAAACTGACATTAAGAGAGAAGCCGATAAACACGTGTTTCTTCTCAACGTTTCGGGTTTTCCTTTCCTTTCGCGTTGTGTTCATGGAGGCCTGCCTCCCCCCGGCACCGGAAAGAGCGCCAAACAACATAGTCATATGAAATGAAGGAGGCCAGCTTCGTCCAAAAAGTCAACTGGTCGGAGTGCACGAACTCGCTCCGAGCATAAACGACAAGGGGTAGCGACTCCACGCGTCTCGCTACTGGGAGAGGTAACGTGGGCGAAGATGCGCGGAACCGTCTGGGAAGCAGGGCACTCATCATATTAAGGTGCAGGGAAGCGCTCCATTAGACGGCGGGGCGTCCATCGAGTGTACCTAATCCGAAGACGACAGAAAGCGAACGGAAGCCGCCGAGCCATTGGAAGGTAGGTCCACGGGAACACTCGCGTCGTGATGACACAAAACAATATGTTCCCATCGATCGAATACCATCTGCTTTGCTAGGCAAGCCGGATAGCTGACCTGATTTCTGCCATGTAGTCAGTGAGAGGTAGAGCGAAACACTGGTCGCCAAGTCCAGCGCCTGGTAGAGCCCCGGCGACTTCAAACAGTGGGGATATGGTGTGAAAGATAGACGCAGCACTTGGTATAGTCCCGCTGACTTCAAACAGAGAGGATACGGCGTGGAAGCCGACACCGCTGGTACTGTGGTTGAGAGACGGGCCAGACGGTGCTGAAATGCAGGCACTAGGGTAGGGAGGTTGTGCTACTCAATCAAGTACCAGGTGTAGCAGTCTACATAAGCTATCCCGCGCATGCTGCAACTCATATATGGATGAATGTTTGCCATCCTGGTCTCAATGCTTGCAATAGGGTCTTCAGCTATCTTCCACACTGTTTCGCTTCCCCAACATCTTCACTATTGTCCTTACAGATTTCTCCTTAAAATCGTTCAGAGGGATTGCTGTCGTTGGTTCTATCTTTATTTCTTTATCATGCTGTCTACTTTGTTTCTACTTTGTTTATTCTGCTGTCTATTCGCAATCTATTGTTGCTCAACTTACCACCGTGCCCCTGTTGCTAAGCGACAACATATTTTACTTCTAGGGAAAATAGCCGGGTATGATTTACACCAGTGAAGGGAGTATAAAACCCACGATGAAGAAGGATAAAATAAACCATAAGGATGAGACAAGAAGGAATAATTTTAAAGAAATAGAAGGGGGAGAGTCGTAAGACCGAGAGTTCAAGTTCGTATTTTTCCTTGACAGGAAATAGGACACCGACCACGTGATTCGGAAGTGAAAGAGAGAAAAGTGGAACGGAATCCCTCACTCCCGGCTTTGATAACTCAGCTGCAGCCATTACGTCGCCTTGATGAAAAGCGTCTGCTAAAAATGGTGAAGTTAGGGAGAGTAAATGTGTATGGCAGGTAGATAGACCAACCAGGTATACTACTTGAGGAACCATGGACGAGGATGGCGCACAATTCTCCTGAAATTGCTTACGTTCCGTAACGAGGTCTCAACACAGGTTGCTTTGGTTTGATGGGCGAGCGTAGCGAGCGAATAAGCTCTATACAGTGACAGGGATACAAATATTGACCTAACCTAACCTAAACAAAGGAAATTCGACCCAACCACGTTAATATTAAAAGAGAGCGCTTATCATAATTTCCGAATAACGGGTACGCGACACCAGACCCACCCAATTAAATCGGGTTATTTACAAAATGGTCCATTTGAGGAAGAATGCTCCCTGGGTCATTTGGGAGCGGTATTCTTCAAAAACTCCTAATCACCTTCCCCCAACCCTTCCTTTAATCTGGATTAGTTAGTTGGTTTACTACGGTCTGCCTTGTTTCATCCAACAGGAGGCGCCTGAGTTGTCTATTATAGGGGACGAAGGTTTGTTCGGACTTGTCGCAAAGGTGATGTGACTGGTCCCTCTTAATCCCATTTCAAAGCGCTTTACGAGACCCCCGGCCGGGGAAGAGGCATCAAATAAATGGAAAGCGACTAAGGGTCCCAGGGAATCAAAAGGCACTAAAAAAAAACAATCAATACCTTGAATTCAGGTAAATCCACTTCAAAATATCCAAATATAGAGGGATCCCCAAATCTCTAAGTAGTAAGAAAATTTAATAGAAGCCATACAATTACAGTTAATGTTGAAAATGTCTTTGTGGCCTCAGTTTAATAGTACTTATTTCTCTTTTCAACGAGGGAATTTTCTCACTGAGGAGAGAATTTGGGCTAACCCTATATCAAATCACATTCCAGTAGTGGGAGTCTTTTAGTGATTTGCAAGAATTTCTTAGTTGTTAAAATTACGCTATTATTGATAGATGACTCCGTTTCGCATCATTCTGAAGGTTATTATTATTACCTAAAACTAAAGAGAAAATCAACAAGGGTGTTTTCCGCAGAGTTTGTAAGGAGATATCAGCTTTTGCAAGGTCGCCCAGTGGTACAACTGATACCACATGTGTTCTGAAAGAGAAATTGAAAGAAAACCTTTAAGAGTCGACCTTTTGGGGGAAAGGTTTGGTTGCGGGATCACGTGGCTGGGTTGAAAATGGAAGGGAGGAGAGCATCTTGTGCTATGGGAAACCGACTGAAATAGCATCTTTCGACAGATACCTGAGGGGGTTAATAGATATGTATTGTAATCGAAAAAAAAACTCTTCCAGTTTTCTAAGGATCACGACCCTGCCCATATACAAACTTTGCGGTTGGGAAGATCACTAAATGGAAGGAAAATTGCCTGCAACTTTTTCTAGCTGTTTCCCATATTCAAATCGCCAATTTGGACTACTATTTTGCATTCACTGGTTTGAATGGTATGATGGCATTGCGTCCTTAATGAGTTATCAAGTATCGTTAATGAATAGAGATTTATGTAAAATCAAGGTTTGATGTAGTACAAGCAATCAGTAAGTGATTCCTTTTATAACCGATAGCGTAAATAATTTTGAACATTCCAAGTAAAGGTATAAATAGTTTTTTATCATTAAAAATATTAATAAACTGTTCAAGAAACAAAATTAACTGATTAAAAAAATATGAACGAAGGTGGAACAAAGAAAGGCGAAAACTCAATGTTTGATTTACGGAAACTCCAATTGATAGATTACTAAACAATAATAAATGTAGCTATACTGGCGAACTCCAAAGAAAGCATGTATAGTGAAAAGAAGGAGAGTAGTCCGAATAAGGAAATGGAATAGATACAAAGGACATAAATATTTAAAAACAATCAAGAAAGAAAAAGTACCATAACAAACCACGTCAACAGCAACTGGGAAGATGCGCCCTCTTGTGGGGTTTGAAAGGAAACTGAAGGCGGTCAATGGACGGAATCTCTTTTATGGATGTAAACGTGTGAATGCTTAGATGGAAGAAGAGGGGAGGAGGGAAGAAAATAGGTGCGAATGAAAAAACCTGGTTTGCCTTAATGCTGCATGGCTCACCCGACACCTATCCCTAAGATTTTCAAGAACTACTTAGGAAATAATATAATCCCCCTCCCCCCATTCTTTCTTTGTAGAAGCCCTTATTATCCATCAATCTTAGATTCTCCAGCAAAGTAGACGGTTACGAGTGTTAGTCCAGCTTTGTGAAATTCCCATAATAACAAAACTTATTATTCGGTGTACTCTCATCTTATTTCAAACACACAGCTGTTCGCCTAATCCTCAAAAAGCCTAACATAAACCCAAACGACGTGTTAAGCCAATCTCTCAACTCCAGCTCCTCTCTAAATCCTTGAAATGTTGCAGTTAGTCGGGAATAGAGATCACATGTTCTCCTTAAACTCATTAAAGATGTTTTCAAGTCTGGATTAAAGTCATATCACAGAACTAACTCACCTCTCCTACATATAACTGACTGCCTTCGTCGTGCAACTGTTACTGGTTATATTTCCATTCTGGTACTTCTAGATCTGTAGGCAACATTTGATACTGTCGATCACAAAGTTCTTCCCAGCTTTCGTGAATTATTGGGTGTTTCTGTAAGTACGCCTAATTTCATTGGTATCTATCTATCAGCTCGTAGTCTGGGGAATATATCTCGGCTGGCAGATGCGTGTTATGGTGTTGCGCAAAGCCTAATTCTTGGTCCGCTCCTGTTTGTATCTACTTTGTCTTGTTATTTTGCAATGCATGCATGGGCTATAATTTTATTATATGTTGATGACACAAATCTATCTCTGCACTCCAGAATCGTTTGTCCTAATCTTGTCGGCCCCTTGGTTCCTTTTCTGAGAATGTTAGAATTCTGAGTGTCACCTTTGACAGTCAATCATCTCTCAAATTTCATAATGCAGATAACAAATCCACCATCTGCTTTTTCGATGATGACCTTAGCTGCCCCCCCCCCTTTGACCACAATAGTTTCTAGATAGCCATGCATGCTTTCGGTACCTCTCGCCTCGATTATTGAACTCGCTTGTCGCTGGATCACAGGGTACCATACTGCAACGTCTCCGCCCGGGACGTTTCTCTCGCCCTCATCTATCCTGAGGAGGATACTTCCCGACTTCTGTCCGCAGAAAAGACCTGTTCAGCCGCCCCTTGACCTCCTCCAAGTCTCTACCTCATTTCCTCTTTCTTCTCTCTCCTTAGCCTCGTAGATACAGCGTTGTATTTCTAACGTCGAGATGCCAGGCTCAACTACAGCGAGAACGTACATAAAACCTCAGCGTCGTCACGAACCAGGCGACATTGGCAGATGTTCTACGCCTCCTCTGCGGAGGTAGGTAGCTCCTACACACGTCCTCACGCACATAACCAAACACAACACGGATAAAATTTTCTCTAGTCCGCTCCAGAACCCTGTCGATGTGGTACTCATATCCATATACACCTGGCGCGGAATGGGTGCCCCCTCCCCCCTGGAGTAACATAAAGTATCATGATCATTGGTTGTGGACAAAATCACAATATCCCCCCCTCTCCTATGAGGATCACTCTCTGATGCTTTGGGGCTAACAGCCAATGTCATTTTGATCTTTATGTGAAATTCATTATCCGGTCGTGGGATCTCGGCCACTAGCAAGGATGGGAGGGGATGGGGGTAGCGCAGCATATTTCTAGTAGTTCCCTCACTTGCTTAGGGCCATGTACGCCTCTCGTCTACTTGATGTAGTACCCTTCGATTTCGAGCACAATTCTAAGGAAATCCTGCCTAGATCCCGAATGACCGAATAAACTACGGGTCCATATCTCAATTTCCCTTCCTTCCGAGGGTCCTTGAAGGACTGGCGTCAGGCCGGGTTTTTACTCGCATTTCCTCCACCAAAAGCGAGAAGATTTTCCAGTCTGAACCCAGCTAGAGGGTGCTCGGTGTATGTACCTGGTACCTGAAGGAGGAGCACGCCCTTCAGGCCTCAATGTCCCCGCCAGTCTCAAATTAGATTGAAACTGTGGCTCCTTTCTTTACAAGCCTTTTCTCGCCTATTGATTTTACCCGGCGGCTAATATTGCAGGCTAGTCGTCGATCAGCTTTGTCCATTCACCCATGTTCGGGGTGGGTTCGTCTCTCCCTCTTGGCTCCCCTTTGGTGGTGGGTTTTAACATGCCTGTATTCCTTTTGCCCTTTTCTATTTCTACAACCTCATACTCGTATTTTTCTTTTGCTTATCTATCCTTTAACTCGGGGGAATGTCATATGTAGTATATGAAACCTTTCTGAGGCTGACATCTGGAGAATTGTGTGTCCTCCCTGCCTCAACAGTCATACTTTGCCCTCCTTTCCCCAATGCCTTCAAAAGGATTTGCTGCTATATTTATATCTTTCATATATTTTCACCTCCACCTTCACCGCTTTTATTATTGATTTCTCCATACAAACCTTCTGCCGGATTCGCCTTCGTTGGTATTGTGCTTTTAATAGGAAGAAAGAATTCAAGTCTGGCTTCAAGCCTGATCACAGCAGTGAATTTCAGTCTGGCTTCAAGGCTGCTCGCGGCATTGAATTTCAGTCTAGCTTCAAGCCTGCTCACGGCATTGAATTCCAGTCTGGCTTCAAGGCTGCTCGCGGCATCGAAATCCAGTTTGAATTCAAGGCTGCTCGTGGCATTGAATTCCAGTCTGGCTTCAAGGCTGCTCGCGGCCTTGAATTCCAGTCTGGCTTCAAGGCTGCTCGCGGCGGTGAATCTGCCATCCTTAATGTAACTGACCGCTTTCGTCGCTCGGCTGATGCTGGCCAACCTTGAATTCCATACACTTTGTTGATCTTTGGACAACTTTTAATACTGTCCATCACACTGTTCTTAATCGTCTTCGTGAATTCATGGAGCTTCTATTACCTCCCTTGACTGTTCTCGCTCTTGCCCGCAAAGGGGTGGAATGTACCAGGGGATGAAGCCACTGCTACACCTGAAACCTGAATGAATGGTACCCCCTCCCGGCTCCAGTGTGTACATCGCAAGACGGTGCCAGGTACAGTATTGGCCAGCATGGCGCAGCTGACATATAGAGAATTGCGTACCTCCCAAGCTCAATAGCGACTGAATTTTCTTTACCAAGTAATAGTCTTGTAAGATAACTAGTCAGTGATCATCCGACATTGAATAGAAATCTTTAACCACACAGCTAACAAGGTTATTCTGGCAGTCGAAGGTGTTTAATATATTCCTATTCGTTTCTCTGCATGTCCAAAACATCTGATATTTCTTCAAGATATTTTGAACATATTTTGCCTTCATGAACAGATTTCTGAAATTGTCAGCGTGTATATCATCAAAGAGATTTGAGTGTCTTTTTATAGTCATACAAACAACGGAGCATTCATTTCAGATTTGTTTGATACCGGTTCTTAAAATTTGTGAAGGGACAGTCAATGTTGGTTTGTGGATCGGGTCCCGGGTGATTCTCGATTCATATCGCATCATGAAGGTGATACGTCCTAACCGAGTGGAAACACCGCTTCCAATCACATCGAAGTTAAGCCACATCGGGTGAAGGCGCCGGATAGGGTCTCCCGATTTGGATCGAGTTCACGGTGGATGCTCTATACTGTAGATACTAGTAGTTCAGATCCTACGTTAAGCTCTAGGTCCCCCCTGAGAAAAAAAATGCATGAAAAATAGAGTGCACATCGGCGTTAACACCTCTAACGAATTTTTTTATTATCATACATGAAAAAACCAGGCAATGGCTTCGCTACTAAGATTAAAATTTAAAATCTAAAAAAAAGCAGCCATGGTTAAATTTTGATCAATTTTCTGAACTTCGCCAATTACAATCACTTTAAAAAGTAACTCTAAACTAAATTCCCCCCCCCCCCCTTTCAAAATGTCACGTTACTAAAATATAGTAATATAAGATCTTATATAAAAATAAAATTTCTGAACTTCACCATTTGTAATTTTTTGGTTTTAAAAATTCACAAAATTTCGATACTTATATTTATTTCTGAACTTCACCATTTTGTTTCGTGATATTATAAAAGAATTATTAGAAATAAATTTAATAAAAAACATTAGTCATTTGTCCACTAAGGAAAAAAACATTTATTAATTTTTCACTCATCTTCAAAAATCCCATTATACAATTATAGAGTTAGTGATGATGATGATGAGCAATATTATTCCAAATTCCAGGAACTCCAGCCTACCTACAATTGATGGCCGACATTAAGGAAAAATGTAATAAATGTATATTTACCCATATACTTCATCGAACCAGGGCACTAAATCGACGCCTCCCCCGACACACACACATGGATAATATTGACGAGTAGCCTCGCAGCCACAGTTATTGTGCTGATGATGGAGATGGCTGCTAGTGAAACGTCGGAATAAAGTCTGTTCGATAGCATACGTCCATCTTCATCATCCTCATGAATATTCTATGAAAATTTACAAAGGGGTGGTTAAGAAGCCTCCCCCATGCACGTTCAATACAGTGTGGAAGTAGTTAATCGTTGTTATGGCAACAGCATATATGAAAGTTCTTAGCGAGGAAGAGGGGATGCATTTGTCAATTTTGGGAGGACCTTCTAGAAAATACCGGATGTATTTTGGACGTGATGGAATCTCTCCTAATTCATTTGGAGCGGTAAATTAGGGTAGATTACTTAATAACCCATTCTTATTTTCTGACCGGAGTAAGGGAATCATTTTTATTTAATCTTACACTCGTGTTTGAGTAATCTAAAAGACACGATAATACAGGAAACAAGGAATGAAATGGAAGAGTTTAAATTGCTGGGTCAAAGAAAGGTTTTGTTATAATTAGAATTTAAGAGAGTTGGAGTAATACGTAAGCAAGATAAGAAAAGAAGTGTTTTACTCGTACAAAGAAAGAATAGGGAAAAGAAAGCAAGTTCCAACCCCAAAAGTATAAAGACAATTTTGGATAATTATTTTTCTAAACAATATTTCTGCCCCTCCTCCCAAATTATTTTTTAACAAAACTACCATTAATGAGAGAAATACCCAATATTAAAAAGAAAATAAATCAACTGGAACGGACAAAGTGTATAATATCATTTTTTAAAAAAATCTGAAAGAGATGACAAAACTGCATTATTTAATAAATCCAATAGAGAAGGGAACGTCCCTTTCGATTTAGTGAACATCACAACAATCTTTAAGAAATTAGCGAGATTCCTATCAAGCAATTGTGGACCAATCATATTTGATGTCCATTATTGGTAAATCAGGATCTCAACGACAGTCAATAGGGTTTTCGAAACACAAATGTAACGAATTTCCTCTAATTGTTCCCCTAAATGATTCAAGAACCTTATTCGCCTGAATTTTTAAAAGATTTTGATTATATCCAATATAAATGATTGCTAAAGAAAGATACTAGTGATGGGATACCAGGAGGATATCAGCTCGGAAAAATATAATTGGACAAGGAAGATATCATTACCGCGAAGGTCATCGACCACTCCCAAACCAAAATCAACTTGTGCATCTGGAGAAAATGAAGCACTTCTCTGGCAGTGATAGGTGAATTCATCCAGTTAGGACAACTCTCTCTCCAGTTCTTCGATCAGGCCCGCTACGACGTTGCCCGTGGGATTGACCGTGTAGCCTACTATTCAAATCCCCGGGCAGGTGAAAGGGACTAGACAACTGTTTCACGAAGGGGCGGACATATGCCCCATCGAACTCCAGCTGAAGGTGGAATATACACTGAAGTGAAACTGGCCTGCACTGCTACTACCTGAAAGAGGTAGGTAGAGCCAAAGAGAGAACGGAGACATGAGAGATTCAAATGGCACATCCACCTGTCTCATCCTCGTCCCGTGGTGATATGATTGCAAGAACCTTATACCCTGGGAGGGTGGGCATCCGACACACGCCCTACATGGACTCCTGAATCAAAAACTAAAGTAAAACTGGAAAAGACGGGACTCTGCAGACCCTTCCAACTAGTCCTAAGTTCACGGCTATTTCATTGAAGTAAAATGTCTTTCAAGCCTAATTAGCAGATGCGGAGACTCTTCTCGATGTAAACACATCTCGGGAATTGCCTTAGACTTCCTGGAAACAGAACTTCGTGGGTTGGTGGCCGTAGGAAGCGCTGAAGGCTTTAGTGCTTTCGATGGCTTATTGGAGGAGGCTTGGCTCGGCGTACGAGGCTTTCCTTGTACCTAACTTGAAACCTTTGGGTTCTGGGTCCATTGCACTTGGAACGGCTCCGACTTTGCGCTCCATCCAAGGGAAGAGAAACGAACCTCCCTTATTGCTGCCTTTCATTCGGGGAGAAGAATTTGGAAGACCTGGGGATGATCTCACTAGGTCTAGCAGTCTGCATAGAGTAGCTACCGCATGCTGGTAAGAAGTCAGCAAGGAGGGATCTAAAAGGAAAGTGGTGAATGTAGACAAAATTAAAAATACGAGTGGATGGTTTAAAGCCACAAGTTCCGCAAACAGTAATGGAGTCACCAGGTCGTGCCAGAGGGTGCTTAATTGTAGGCACGCAAGCCGGGAGGACGGCTGCTCTTGTTGGTACTAAGTGTAGCAGTCTACACAAGTTACGCTCATGCAGGGGTGGTAAGATAAATACAGATACGATTCTACATAGAAAAATGCAAAGTACTACATATTCGATCTTCGAACATAATCATACCATGTTTCAATCAGCAGGAGAGAGTATCAAATGCGAAAGATTTGGGTGAGTTTAGCAAAGACTTGAAATCTACAAACTAGCGTCTCGATGTGATAACTGTACCTCTATAAATATCTTGTTCGATCCTTTTTCGAGCATGCAGTTGAGTTCTGGTCTCCAGAAGTATATAATGCTAGAAAGAGTAAATACAGCATTGCGCCATCAAAATTGTAGCTGGTTTAAACCACAAATCCCATGAAGATAGACTGAAAGAATGGAAGTTTCCATCGTTGAAACAAGACAAAGAGAAATGAACCAACCCAATTTCTTGAAATTATGAACGACCATCGTGAATAAGGAAAAGTTCTCCTGGAAATCAACAACAGAACCGAATATAATGAAATCTACCGACGAAATTCGAAGCAGATATTTCGAAGAATGTGTTTACCCACAAAATCGTAAATTACTAGTAGACTTCACGCAATGCATATTAATAGTATCTCCATGGAAAGTGTAAAGAACAGCCTTCCCTATAATTTAAAAAGGTTGAACATTATTTAAATGGAATGAGCCTTGAGTGGACTTAATGATCTCTGAAACCTTCCATTACAAATATTCTCCGTTTTTTGACTACTCAAAGTATAATAATTCCAGACATTCTCCCCCCCCCTCGTCTTAAATTCACTACTCACCTTAAGAATATGAATGAGAAAACCAAAATTGAAAATATTTTAGAAAATGTGTGAATATAAAGGACTACATGAACAAGGAATGTCACGAATACAATTAAAAATTTAATGCAATCTTAGTGAAGTATGAAAAGTGAAATGAGACCTTTAAAAAACGCACTATAACGAAGACGTTGGTTTAACTTAGCTTCACTGTTTGAACTTGAAGAATTGGTGAGTTAACCAGCCATTTTAACTAACGTTTCGATCTCCGTTTTCTTTTCACCCCTTGAACCCATCATATCCGGGATGGGGTTCGCGCGTATGATTACAGAATGAAAACGGGCGCTTTAATCGGAAGCACACATCTCAGTTTCGTGAAAAGGCATCTATGCCTCGGAAGGTAAGGCATAATAAATTAATCTTTGCAGCATCAAAGTAAGCGCCCAAACGCGTTTAAAATATATTACACCGACCGCCAGGCGGAAAGCCAAAACCGGCTGGCGAGGTCTATTCCAGGTGGGTTTCAAAATATACCATGAGGGAAGTAAATTGTAGAATACCTAAGAATGGACCTTACAAAACAATATTTTTCAATGTCAGGAAATAATTAGTTGCAAGCCTTTGTATATTTATTAAATATTTTAAAATATTTCCTTTGTTATTATACAGACTTCGCATCCCGTTGTTCGGATCACAAACTGTAATAGATTCTCAATGCGATAAGCTTTAAACGAGGCGAATAGGTAGCAAAACAAAGCCCAAACATTTGCGACCCGGATCCCTTTGTCAAGCAAATTATACATGTAAAATGTGAACATTATATATATATATATATATATATATATATATATATATATATATATATATATATATATATATATATATATATATATATATATTATAATTCACATTTTACATGTATACCTCCTTGAAAAAATATTCCAAATTGAGGATAAACAAAAGTTTTCTAAGTTCCATATATTTGAAGTTACCAACGTCAATATTACTGCTTGACTCTGAAGGGAGTGAATACTTTTCCGTTAGAAGGTACAAAATGGGCTGGAATAGCACGATGCCTTGAGGGTCAATGACCCTGGAGTCGTGCTCGTGTGTCCGGTTGGCACGAGTGATGGATCTCCGTTGAACAATACCCGAACAAAGCCGGAGACGGACTAGAAGCAGGACGCATGTTTCGCTTTTGTTTATTTTTCTTGAACAAAGCCCTAGGTTCAAGCCTTTCCCCCCAAACACCATCGTGGGTATTGAAAAGCGAGCCTGTAGCACAACGCGTATACAAACATACCGAATGGTTTGACCTTCTTAAAGGTCGATTATCTCGCGACACTAATTTACATATAGAGTCACTGGACTTATTTGAGTCCGCTTGTGTTACATCTTTAACCCCCACTGCCCAAAAGAGCCAACTGTCTCATTACCATCTATTGTATTACTGACGTTGGAACCAACAGTAAGAAAGTGAAGGGATAAAGGGAGCCAACATTGCTCCGAGCCCAGTAAGAGATCATGAAGGAAGGGAGCCGAGGATAGAGGCGCATCGGGAGAGGGCAAACTTTTATACATATATATTGGGAAGGAAGAAAAAACCGCTGTAATCAAGCAATAATATGAGGGTGGGGGGTGAAATGAGTGAGAGAATGAAGCATAAATACTTGACCAAGGGGTGTGCATTTCAAAACTCCACTTTAAGGAGGTTTGCTTTTTATAAGTAAGCTGGAAGTCTTGGGGATAACAGAATATATATGAACAAGTTTCTACAAAATGTCTTGGTAGTTAGTTCAATAGGCTTTCCATTGGCTGATGCTAGTGAAGTAGTAGAGGTGCACACTACTCTGTAAAGAACTGCACCGAAACATACACGATAATTTCACAGCGGTTAGATGCATTATGTTTTATACAAGGCAACATTGGTACAATCTTAACGATTGAGCATTAGGGTATTTTTGCAACGGTCATTTCATTCCCCTTTCGTTTCTTTAAAGGGCTGAGATAAGATTAAAGTTGAGCAAACCGTCAATTCATCAAGATGGCATTCCCCAAATGGCATCATTAAGTGAACGACCGGTTGGCATCTTAAAAACAACCTCTCGAAGCCAGGATCCACAAAAGGAACCTCTTTTTGAAAAATATTTGACCCCCTCTATGGCGGAGGTTTGAGTACTTTCGCATCAATCTGCTTTTATTACAACTAGTTCATTAAAATTTTTAATTGATTTTATTATCGGGCAACAGTGGATGAGTAATACGTTTCATTCTCTCTCAGCATAGATTTATCTTCTGTCATTGTAATTCCACCCTAACTTGTAACTATTTAAAAGTTACTAAACACGTGAAAATGGAAAAATAAGTTATTTTGGCTGCTCGGGAATAAAATCAAACTGCCAGTGAAGTCAACCCAAATCGGACGTCCATCTGCCGACTAATCACGGCAGATAGGGCTTAACCTGGCGTTATTTCCACCCGGGTCCGCCGTAACCGGGAAGTATTAAAAATATAAAGGAATAATAAAACATAAACCGAGATCTTAACCCCTCCTACCTAAGAATAACCACTAAGAAACTTAAAAGTTGATGATGCAATTCAACTAACAACTTCGAGCTGTTTTTATAGTTTACAAGAATGTGATTGGTTGGTCATCTGTCCTACCATGCACTCTGGAACTTCCACGGAGATTCACATGTTATGTAATAGAGTGGTGCTCCAAAGGTGCACGCGAAACTAAGCTTGCAGACGAAACTCAGTGCAGTTCTATGGAACTGGAAGCTAAAATTCATCAGGATTAGAAATGTTCCTTAATAAAATGCATTTTTATCATGCTTAACTACATTGATGAGCGTGATAAAAAACAGCCAGTTAATAAGACTGTTAACATAAAGCACCAGTACGTTATTATTATTTTTTTATCACGTTAAGGTCAAGTGAAACTTCAAAAATAACATTTTATCAAAATCAGGAATGTGCCTCAGGAGTGATTACAAAAAAATATTTAACAAATTGTTTGCCTGCAAAAAGGTTCGCCATCCCAAAGGCGATGTAGGCTCACTGGCCTTGAGCGTATCGTTTCATGGTCAAAGGAGGCCACCTGCCTCATATGGAGAATGGGAAGTTGTTGTTTTTTTTTGTTATAACTACGTTGCATTTGGCTTAACCGTAGTTCAAAACATCTCGTGAACGATAGCTTAAGGAATTGGGATTGGGGGTGCTAATGGTAAGTATCGTGCCCCAAGGATAGGGAGAGGAATAATTCTTTCCTCCTAAGCTCCTAACGTCTCCTGTGTGCCGCAGGTGGCAACAATAGTGGGGAAGGCCAAGGTCTGGGGAATCTACAGAGAGGCGAAGGCCAAGGTCTGAGGAATCTACAAAGAAGCCTCAATTTGCCAATACTTTTTTGATAATAGTTGTTGCTGTTATTTAAAACTAAGAAGCGAAAACAAACAGGGGGCATCTCCGCCGCGAAATTTCTAAGGAGAGATCTGTGAAGATGAAGGAAGTGAAACTGTGTGGAAGATATATTAGTCGCAGATCCATCGACGGGCGTTAGGACCGAGAGGGTAAACAATTTTCCAGATGTGGACTGCAGCATGGTGGACCGCTCTACATCTATACTCCTTTCGGGTTACCCGGAAAAAAATGAGTTCAAACAGGAATAAGAAAAAAACATATTTTCGCACTCTTAGGGATTTCTTACTCTCGTCCTCGTTAGTCGGACCTTGTTGACATAGTAATCCTTGCCGTTTTAATCCTTACATCGTTATTCCCCTTCTCCATGTTTTCTATCCTGACTGTTCTCTTCCCTGAGGCTATCTCCTAAATGCACGTTGCGATAGCGAACCTTTTTAGAGGAAAAAACGGAAGAGATAAGTTTGCCTCGATTTTGGCCCGAGCGAGCATGCATCGCGCGATGGGGGTGGGGGGTGGGGGGTGGGGACGAAGAGGGATATTGACGCTCATACGTGGCCTCCTGTCGCTGCCCTCAGCTATTTCTGACATCAGCGAGTGAGGCGAATTCTTCAGGGCGGCCAGCATCCGTGGATATATGCGGGTGGGGTAATGTATGGTACCGTTATTTGTCATGAAGCCAGAATGCAAATGCAATTATTGAAAATAAAGGTGGCAGTGACCATTAGTAAGGGAAAGCACTGAAAAGCAGAGGAATCGTGTGGGAGGGAGGGGCAGTCTAAGGAATAGAGGGATTAGTATAAAAGGCTCAACGAGTTCTAAAGTGTTGGGGTATGGGAGAGACGTCTTAAGAGCTCGAGCAACGATTTACATAAAGGACATAGAGTGGGATTTAAATATGTATGTGTGTGAGAAAGAGATGGGGGGTGAGGGAGAGACAGGGGGGGAAGGGGAAGAGGGAGAGAGAGCGAAGGAGGGAGAGAGAGAGGGGCGAAGGAGAGAGGGGGGGGGCGAAGGAGAGAGGGGGGGGGCGAGGGAGAGACAGAGTGTGAGCGAGGGAGAGACAGAGGGAGAGAGATATGGGGGAGAAAGCGAGGGAGAGCAAGGGAGAAAGAGAGGTAGAGAGGAAGATAGAGGGGGGTAAATAGAGATATATGGGGAGCGAAGGAGGGGGAAGGGTGGAGAGAGAGAATCCTATTTCCTGCTTCGGGGTTAGAAACGGGTGACCTAAATTACTGTTCTGAACTCTCGAATCGCATAGATTAAACCATTCTATAAAACTAAACAAAACCACTATAAACCATTTGAGCGTAGTTTGACAAGTTGACCTTATGGTCGGGATACAAATCCCTGGAAACCAGACCAGTTCGGTCGTAATTAACAACAAAAACTTGGCACGTCGATTCCGAACGACAGAAATGCAAAGCTTATCTAGGTGCGATCACCAAGGGGCGGTCGATATACGACTCCTCCAGGTTCCAAGTTCAATCCTAACCTTTTCTTATCGACCTAAAATCCACACCCTGTACTCCGTTCGCAATCAGTCTCTTGATTTTTGTTTTGTTTTTGTACGAAATTACAGAATTGCAAAGACGCCTTGGTCTACCGGAAGCCAGTCCAAAAGAGGAAGGACGGGAGGAAAGACGATCATTAGTGGATGGACAAAAAAAATATTTATCGAAGTTATTCTTAAACTATTGACTGAAGTTAGAGCAAATTTGAGTAACCCTATACGAGAAAAAAATTATGTGCTATCGTAGTGTTATTAAATCTTTTAAGTTTGAATCCATTGTTTCTAGTGGCCTCTTGATTATGCAAGTAATTCACACGTTATATTAAGAAAGCCGTTTAGTTTTTTAAAGACTTCGATAAGTTAATTGACCACGCACGCGTAGAATTTTCCAGTGGAGGTAGATTTAAGATCTGTCTTCATTGATTCATTTCTAAGCTCAAAGATTTATTTTGTTGCTTTATGTTGAACAGACTCGACGTTTGTTACGTACATTTGCATATGAGGAGGAAAAAAATGAACACCGTATTCTAAGTGAGCTCTAGCAAGCGCCTTATATAATTGAAGAATAATACTCTTTTAATTAAAATGCAAAACTTCTAGCTATATACCATAGCTTTTTGCTATGTTATAATACATTGTCTTAGAAACTTTTAGGTGTATCGAAATTAAGGCCCACAAATCTATTTTAGTAGTTACCGCATTTATATTATGATCACCAGTGTACGTTGTTTACCTGAAGACCTATATGCATTATCTTAACGGTACAAGAACTGATCCTTGAGGGACGTCGCTAGATGTACAGCTCGAATTAATCCCATTAATCGCCACCCTTTGGGGTCGATTACACATTTAGAACCCCCAAGTCCACACACAATGCGCTTTAAACTTTAGAAAAAAATCTTGTATGCAGGGCAGTATCAAACGCCTTTGGAAAATTGATATAAACTATATCGAGCTTTATGTTGGTCGAAGGTTGTGACCATTTCGTGAAAAAGATCCAGAAAATTTCGCAAACACAATCGTTGTCATTTATTAAGTTTTTGGACTCTAAATCTTTTCTAACAGCAGTAGTTAATCAAATGGGCCGATAATGCATATGATTAGCTTTAAACCTCTTTTTTGTTTGGAAAATCGGGGTCACACTCGGCTATTTAAAATCCCTTGGAACAGGAGACTATTCCTTCATTAATTGATGGCTTAAAAATGGAACATAGGTTTTTTTTAACTCGGTTTCCATTTTTTATTAATGAATTGAGTAATTGTATCGGGCCCTGACACTTTATATATTCTCATTTGGTTTATACATTGGCTTAT
This sequence comes from Ceratothoa steindachneri, assembly GCA_963969495.1. Classification (NCBI taxonomy): domain Eukaryota; kingdom Metazoa; phylum Arthropoda; class Malacostraca; order Isopoda; family Cymothoidae; genus Ceratothoa; species Ceratothoa steindachneri. Next base: position 138,159,435 of record OZ018326.1, read on the forward strand.
TTCGTTTAGGGTTACAGTAATTTTAGAAGGAATCCTGCCATGATGAAAATTAATTACGTTTATAATAGCAGACAAATTTGCCATGTCTTCGACGGCAGTGAACACGTTTGCAAACTTTTTATTTACGCGGCCCTACTATATGGGCCGGATCGTCACTAAGGCGACCATCATGATCTTCAAGGGTGCTGATGCATTCCCTTGCTGTGTTGCGTTATTTGCTTATCTACAAAATCTTAGGCTTGTGTTTAGAAACCATCACTAATTCATTTTCACATTTCTTTCTAACCCTCCTTATGTTATGTTTAACAAGGCAAGGACAACAATTATAATGGTGCAGGGTGTAAACCATTGAGTCCAAACGTGGGGGCATGGAAAGTTTTGGTGGGGCGTTGATGTGGGATCCAATATATATATTTTTTTTTTTGGGGGGGGGGGCACTGAGCATCCATCTGGGTTTCTTTATAATTTTGCTAAATGGCAAATTGGCAATCAACAGGTGCATCAAGTGAAATAAAAATGGGCTCATTAGCTGATTTACATAGCTCAATCGTTCCAACTTGCTTGTCGGGCGTCTGTGGTAAGTTGTGATTGACATGGTATTTTCTCTTTTAGTTGCAGTGTCTGAGCGGCTAAATAAGCCAAGAGGAAATTTTGTGTTTATTTATTTATTTGGGCGTATAAAGGAGAATATATATATATATATATATATATATATATATATATATATATATATATATATATATATATATATATATATATATATATATGGTGAGGTAGGTAATTCTTCGCCGTTGGGAACTCTAAATTCTGCGCATGCGTGTTGTTTAGCCTCAGTTCTCTCTTCTTCCTATCATAGTAGACTCAGTTGTGCATCATATGTGAAGGAAGCAAATCATGACTGAATTCAGTCTTCCCAAAATTTTGAAAAGGAAGCCGTGTTCCTTGGTATGTAGGCCGGCAGATCCAATTGAAAGATATCCGAGTGGTTGGGTGTCAATCTGAGAACGGTGCAGAGGATCAAGGTAGGGTTGGATGCGTCATGCTGTGATTATGGCGGTATGGCATCACTTCAATCGTTCTGATACGAAAAGAATGCCATAATTTGTTAGGGAGATCCAGGTAATCAGTGACAACGATCGCAGCAATTCAATGAGGCCCAAACCGAGCGACAGGGGTGTGTCAGTCTCTTTCATCTGGCAGTTTGTGCATGAGGATATTCGTTACTACTCATACAAAATGAGAAAGGGCCAGCTTCTGTTGCAGAAGATGAAGGACATGTGGATTTTTTTGTGTGGCCTGGAACAGGGGGTAAATTCGCAAACCAAACACTCGATTGTTGTGTCCCACAAAGATGTACCGAGAGTCGTGAAGACCGAGTTCCTACTCCCCATCATGGTGTTCGAGTTGGTCAGTAGCGAGGGCCACGTTATACCGATAACCTAAGACTCAATACGGAGAACTACATCAAGTGCCTGGAGGAGGTGCTGCGGCCCTGGATCCTGGGAGTCAGCCGGTGGAAGGCCATACATAAGGACTCTGCACCATCCACACAAGCAGGAGGACCCAGTCTTGGCTGTCACTCCGAATATCTGGCCTTCCAGATTGCAACCCCTGGGACTATTATGTGTAAAGCGTGTTTTATAAAGAGAGATCAACAAGTTCCCGTACACCATTAAGGTGGAGCTTAGGTCCAGGATCACTGCAATTTTCACTTATTAAAATTGGGGGGGGGGCATCAAAAAGACATGGGGCGTTCCCACGTCGCTTGGTGTCCATGGTTGAGACTGACGGCGATTTCATCCTTAAGTCTTTAACATGTAACTTTGGTAAATATAACTATATAAATTAATGGTTCTAGGATAAAGTGTCAACGGCGAGAATATCAAATGGGCAAATTGGCGAATGGACAAAATGACAAATAAACAAATGGTCAACTGAAACATACAAAGACTAAAATAGACAAAATCAATCATGTTAGACAAATTTTTATTAAGAGACCAGGCAATGGCTTCGCCACTTTCCCCTACGGAGGGAGTTTGCGCTTCGCAACTAAGATTAAAATTTAAAATCTAAAAAAAGTAGCGATGGTTAAATTTTTATAAATTTTCTGAACTTCGCCAATTATGATAATTTTAAAAAGGAACTAAATTTTCCCCATTTCAAAATATCACGTTGCTAAAATATAGTTATAGAAGATAGGTAAAAGTAAATTTTATGAACTTCACCATCTGTAATTCTTTGGGTTTTAAAAAAAATCACAAAATTTCGATACTTACGGCCGTATGCTAAGAAAAATGTGAAATGCACTTTTATCAGATTTAGTGTAGCTTCCCAATTATTTCTAAATTTATTATATGCAAAAGGCTAAAATGTAAAATACTTTTTTAAAAAATAGGTTTTTTACTCAAATGTGCATTTCACATTTGAGCAAAAAACCTATTTTTGTTTTATATATTTTATATTTTAGCCTTTTGTATATAAAATTTAAAAATAATTGGGAAGCTACACTAAATCTGATAAAAGTGCATTTCACATTTTTCTTAGCATACGGCCGTATATTTATTTCTGAACTTCACCATTTTGTTTTTTGATATTATAAAAGAATTATTAGAAATAACTTTGATAAAAAATACATAAGTCATAACCAAACTAAGATAAAATTATTATTCAAATACTCAAAAATATCCCCTTCTTAAATTATAGAGTTAGTGATGATGAGGTGGTAATGATGATACGAGTATCTCTAGAAAATACGATATTTATAATTTATGAACTGGTTTTATTTATTCTTGCTTCAAACCCAATTTTACATAGCATACGGTTAACATTTTATTTGTAGTAAAATATATTAAAAATAAAAATAAAATCCCTATTAATTGTGAGCTATTCACTTGAAAAAAATCGAATCCATTTTAATAACAATGGTTTTATGTATCTTTTTACTGCGCCGCATCTTAGTACATATGTATAATGATCCTAGCATTTGTGTCTGTCTGCGTGTGTGTGCGTCTGTGCATTTTTTTTTTAAATGTGAAATGATTTTTTTCTTGCACACCATTTTTGAATGTGTTGTGAAATAAAAAAAAATCTCTCGCATATTTTTTAAATTTTGTGAGTGAAGCGAACAAGTGCCGCAGGTCTAGCAAAAAAAGACAAAACCCGCCGGCGGGTTTTTGCTAATGACGCTAAAGGGACATCGCTTGTACATCCATTGATTGTATTGGATGTTATTTCCTCCGACCAGCTAGCACTTTTTGCCATGCTCTCTTTTACTTTAAGAACTTCAATGCGGAACATATCAGATGGATGGCAATGATCTTTAGCAGTAGAAATTGACCCTTTATTCTTCCGCTACAATAACCACGTTTTACGCACTTCCAATATATCTTCTCTTCATTCTTCCTGTTATAACATAAATAAAACCATGTAGAAGTTGTTTTTTTTACTCACTCATTTTTATTAATGATATCTTTTATGGGCTATAATAATAAGGACAATGGGAACACAAATTGTGAATATTATGATTCTTTGGTGCCCAACTCTTGCAAGCGGCTCGAGCGAATTCCAGGATAAATTGGATTATTTTTCACAAAGTAAACAAAAACAAACAAAGACACAGTTGACTCACTTTGTGGGTCTCCGCCTCTTAATTTAGAGCCACCCCCACCCCCTCTTTTTCTTCTTAGAATTCTTGTATGAATGGGTATCTGGTTTAGTCTAGGGAGCTTTCCTTAAAGGAAGTCCCATTTGATTATTTGACATTTTGTCCATCGACCTTAATCCGCACACCAAATTAACTGTTATTTTTTTATATTGAAGAAAGACCACAAATTACGAAGAGTACCCTGTATGTATCTATCTCTCTCTCTCTCTCTCTCTTTCTCTCTCTCTCTCTCTCTCTCTCTCTCTCTCTATATATATATATATATATATATATATATATATATATATATATATATATATATATATATATATATATATATATATATTATAAAAATAGGACGATATCACAGCTCAGCGAGAGGGAGGGAGAGAAATGGGACAGACAAACCACCAGTGGGTGGAGGAGAGGATACTTTTTTTCTGGAAAGTTATAGCGGGGCCTGGATGGAGAAGTTGGGAAACACTGGTGTAAACAATATTCCTATTATTTTTTTAAGAATTTTATATAACATCGATTAGATTCGCGTATACATTTTTAATTTCCAAACAGCTCCGAAGAAACAAGGAAAATTGTTCGACAATAGAGCTCTGCATAGTCGGTTAATTACGTGACCTATTGAAAATTACAGGTTAGAGGCTGCACTGTACGCAGTCCTGGTATGCGGTTACGAAATCAATGGGTTATAATCACTTCACATTCTCCGTATACCTGGGGGGGAAACTAGTCACCCAGGCAAATAGATCATTCTAACTGCTCCAAGAACTGATGTTTCAACTGGCTGTGTTAAACTTCACTTTTGCGGTGCATTGCGAACCGTGCATTGCCCAGGTGAGTGAAAATTCCTCGTTTACTCAGCAAAAATGAAGGTCATACATAATTGCCTGTTGAAAAGTTCTTTATAAGACATATTTATTCTCTTGGGTAGACTCCTCTACTATTACATTGGTCTATCGGATACATTGCAATGCTTGGCGTGGATGAGGAACGCTCACCAGGCAGGTCCGATGTGATGTGAACCGCATTGCTATAGCAACCGCAAGAATAAAGAAGTTTTAAGTCGACCATTTTAAAAGCTGCCAATAAGAAATTAAAAACCTGTCTATGAGGTATACATAAAGGGTAGCCAAAGAAGAAAGGAAGTTGTACCTAATACAAATGTTTTATAACTTCCAAGAACTGTTCGATTCTTTTAAATTGCAGTTTACTGCGGGGATTTCCATGCCCCCCTATTATATCCGATTTTCCCTTTCTCTTGCTCCAGTAAACGTTTTGTTTATTTTTTCTCTCCATCCTTCATCTCTTTCCCATGAATCTTATACTCAAATTGATTTGGGCTAATTTTGTTGCCTAGGAATAAGATATAATTTGGTTGGGGGCAGATTTTTTACTTCTGTTCAGGGGTAGAATGGAATTTATTGTACATTAAGGGTACTGAAATTATATGTAACATCACGCCCTCACAGGAAATACCTACAGAGAAGAAGTTTGCTCAAAGTAAAAGAGTATTTCAAGAAAGAATAAGGTGAATAACCATGGGAGATTCGCGATCATTCCTAGCCCTTGACAACAATGGCGATTTTGAAGTTTGTTTTCACTTGCCATCGTTGATTTTTTTTTTTAATTTAGTGCATAAAACTTGATGTAACTAACGGGTGTATTTTCATAGGAGAAAATATGAGGGCCACAAAGAATGGAAAATGTGGATAAATAAAGAAATGCGGGAGTTGGTAGGAGAGAAAGATTGCCAAAAACTAATACCAAATCTTACTAACCCTAGGGACTGGGACACTATCATAAAGATTAAGAGCAGGGTCTGTACAAAGACTGAACAAACACGTAGATATACAAATTCTCTTTTCATGGAACCCTCATTTATCTGTATATTCAATAATTCAACTGAATATTAACCATGTATTCGCTAAACAAACGTCCTTGTTCGTTTGAACTGTTCATTATCTTCTGTGATTACAAAATTTATTTAGCGAATGTCAACAGAGGAAAACAATTATTTACACGAATTAGGGTAAAGGTGAAGAAACAACAACAAAATGAAGAGGACAACGCATGGTTAAAAAGAGACTTCACTTCACCACTACAATCAACAGAGAAGAAATGCCTGTTTGGCGACCCAAGAGAATATAAGCATCCACTCAAAAATATCCCCCGAGTCACCCTCCCTGCTCGTGTTGAAGGATGGTTAGTTCCTCTGTTAAAAACTAGTTATTCTTGATCCAGTTCAATGTGAATCACCGTCTCGAATCATTTCTTTCACTATTCTTTTCCGACTGCGAGCCACAATCGGTCACCATTAATTCCATTTTTTTTCTAAAAAGTAAAGTTCACTTGAGCCCTGAAGATATATTTCATTAGATAAGTCAAATAAAAGCTCTTGTAAATACCTTTGATAAGGGTGTCATCGGGAGAAATGTGATGTCATTCGTCGAAAGATATGACGTCACTCAATGATTCTACAAAAAAAAATTAATCTACAACAGGAAACGACATTCTCTCTATCTCTCTCAATGACTGTCAAACAAGGCGAATAGAGTTTTGAGGTCTACATCACAGAAAATAATTATGAAACAACACTAATATTGTAAACCCATAGTGAGCACGCGCGCACATACACGCACATAGAGAAATTAAACGTTTTTTTTCGCAAAATACTTAGAAAGAGCGGGCATAGTTTCAGTTCCTGGTAGGCTGCCCTCGAAATTCCACTGCTGGAGAAAGTTACGCGCATCTCTCGACTGCGAATGACCTCTTCATTAATTTGTTCTCTCGAGTGGAAAAACTGATTGCCATTTCAAGAAAAATCGAAATGTGATAACATATGTACAGTACCGTCCCAAAATATCAGAACTTCTGTCTTTCTATCACAACATTTTCTATAACTTTAGCTAGAGAAAATCCAAGGTTTCCAAAATTAGTGTACGATAAGCTACAGGTATAAAATACGTATAAGTAAAGGTTATTCAAATTTAGATGAATAAAAAGAAAGTTATCAGCAGATAAGCAATTTACAAGAATAATTCAAGTGTCCAAAATGACCCGAACGACAACGGAAACAAATTATCAGTGAAAAAAAGTACGTTATATGTAATTAGTATTTAGTGTGTAGGTCTTTATTCTCGACGATGCTTTGACATCTGCTGTCAGAGGAATGAACTAACTGTCTACACATGCGCACTAATCTTGCTCCATTCATTTTAAAGAATTCCCTCGAACTGTGTTCGGAAAATTAGACCTATCTACGATTGTCTTCTCCAAACATTTTTAATGAGATTTATTTAAGTTCGGACTCTTTGCAGGCCACTTCATAACAGTGATGTTATGAACTGGTCTTAGCCGTGTGGCAGGGGGTATTATTCTGCGTGAAAATTGAATGTTGGGCTTTGGAGCGTTGCCGATGGGGCAAAGCATGCTGCCGCGGCAATTATAGACTTAAACTTATACATTCACTGTGCTACGTAAGCGTACAAGTGGACCAGTGCCTTTTATCGAAATCACGTCACAAACCATGATACTTCCTCCGTCAAACTTTACAACTTTCTTTTGGAGCAAATGACAGACAATCTTTCGACTGTTCTGCGGCGAACGAATCTCCTTCCATCGGATCCAAACAAGTTGAACTTTAGATTCGTCATTGAAATGGACTTGGCTCCATTAGTCATCCGTCCATTTAACGTGCTCAGTGGTGAATAAAAGAAAAGTGTTCTTAAGACTGATCAATGGTTTGATTCCGGTGTGCGAGCGTGAAGATTGTCTTCCTTCAGCCAACGTGAAACAGTCTACCTGGAGATATTAATGGCCAAAATTTCTCTAATTTCTCGAGAAACTGCTGAAGCCGTTTTGAAACGGTTCTTCTTCACTGGCCTACTGGTTGATCTACCAGCCTTACATAAACCTTATATATAGGTTGACAGAATATTATATGGACTACACTTTTAGAGCGCTTGGCAATCCCTGCAATAGCTCCAATTGAACGACCCTCTTGGTAGGGCAGCTTTACCATCAGCTTGCGGACAGAGGCATGGCAAATTTCTTAGGTATGTTAACTGAACGACAGCTGGCAAGAGAATGGCCTAACCTACACGAGATTGACTGAAGTTAGTTGCTATGCAACCAATGTTGGTTCTCTCTACAAGAAACCTAAGCGTTCGGATTCTTTCGGACACTTAAATTGCTCTAGTAAATTACTTAACTGCTGATAACTTTCGTTATATTCACCCTCATTCGCATAACCTTTACCAATACGTAGTTTATACATGTAGATTTTCGTACACCAATTTTGGAAACCTTGGATTTTCTCTGCTAAAGTATATATGGAAGTATATAGAAATACAGGCGTTCTTATCTTTTCGGGCAGTACTGTATATAACCGCCATGACATGTCCCGTTCGACTGAATTCATCTGTCAATGTTTCCACTCGACTGTATAACAAACATAAATTTGTATGTTGAAGTCTTTGTGTGCTCTGCGAACGAGTTTTACTTTTTCAAATGTAATTAATTTATTTATATTTTAAAAAAGCGAAAGTAACAACGGTATTTTCTCTTGTTTGTTTGCTTTCGGAAATAAACATTATTGTCGTAGAATGACTCCCGACGATACCATATATTACACTATTCGTTGAGGGAACTTCCTTAATTATCTTTAGAGTGCGTTACTGTCTGGCGGCCGATATTATGTATCTTCAAAATGCTTAAGAAGTGGAACTGAGCTCAAGGATAATAATATTGCTATCATTAATAAAATAGAGTTTTATTAATAATAACTATAAACAATACACAAAAACGGAAAATATTGACATAAACAGAATGGAAAGGGTCGTGGAGACTCGGGCTAATCCGAGGATTTAAAGGATTAAAAAAAAGGTAAAACAAATATAGAGTTAAAGAGATGGGATGGTTCGATAAACAATTTAAAGCACAGGATAGAATTGGCAAAAAGGGATCAATACTCAAAAGGTGACGTTTGGCTTACGTAACTTTTCATTAGGGTGCAGTGGAAGGTACTTGAAGGAATATTCGGTCCGCTGGCGAGTTCCAGCCGAAGGGGGGGGATAAAAGGATCCCGACGAGGCGTCTTGGAAAGGAGAACCGTTACTCGACGAACGGCTTGAAGAACAATGGCTGTTCTTTGTTCTCTTCTGAACAAAAGGGGGGAATGAGAACCGTCTCTTGTCTACGGGCTCAAGAACAATGGCTGTTCTAATGTTGTTCTCCTTGAACAACAGGGGGGGTGAGAACCGTTTCTTGGCGAAGGGCTCAAAACGAACAATGGCTGTTCTAGGTTGTTCTCTTCTGAACAAAGGGGGGGGATGAGAACCGTGTCTTGTCTACGGGCTCAAGAACAATGGCTGTTCTAATGTTGTTCTCCTTTGAACAACAGGGGGGGTGAGAACCGTTTCTTGGCGAAGGGCTCAAAACGAACAATGGCTGTTCTAATGCTGTTCTCCTTGAACAACAGGGGGGGGGATGAGAACCGTTTCTTGGCGAAGGGCTCAAAACGAACAATGGCTGTTCTAATGCTGTTCTCCTTGAACAACAGGGGGGGGATGAGAACCGTTTCTTGGCGAAGGGCTCAAAACGAACAATGGCTGTTCTAATGCTGTTCTCCTTGAACAACAGGGGGGGGGGAAGCCTTGGGACTTGGCGTCGGAAAGGCTCGAACCTTTGGCACTCAAGGAATATTGTCCTCCTTCTGGACAAGTGATGGTGAATCTCGAGGTCGAGGTCCCTTGGCGCACAAAGGGAGAGAGGGTCGTGGTGATGTTTCGCGACGAAAATCTGGATCTCCAATCTGATCTTAGTGGTAAAGTTTCCATATAAATAGCCAAGACATCTCCTTGGCGTGGGGGAAAATGGAGTGAAAGCTTGGAGGGAACGCAGAGCCGGGCCGGAGAAAAATGTCTTATCTGTTCATAAGCCTAACTCGATCTGGCGAGGTCGGCGTATGGGGGTGAACGGGGGGACGATAACCTCCTTGTTTAAACATTGGCATCCGGTAGCTGAGATAAGATTCCAAGCCTCGAATCGAAGATGCACGTGGGCAGCATCGTGGTTTTTAATAATATGGGATAGGAGTTGAAATTAACTCGTTCTATCACAATTATGTTCCCTGTCATGAAAATTGACTTTTATATAAACCTGCCTCCGGCCTTTTGGAAACACCATATTATCTAACTTTTCGTTTACATTTTCACTCTGGCCAAGTCCGACTCTGTAATAAAACACCATTAATAATATTTCAAGTGCTCAGATCTGAAAAAGTAATCTTTCCAACTGGTCGCCGCACTAGGATTACTTTGTGTTAAGATGGAAATACATGCTTAATGTTATTATTTGATTGTCACGCCATTATTCTGGCTTACTGTTAGTGTTTATTCGCATAGGGTGGCGTTTGTATGAAGGTTTGCGTGCGCACCTTTTCATCTTTGGCACTCAAATATTGAAATAAATTTGTTTATGTTTAATTGGTTCCTTCGATATCTTACTTTATTTATCTTGTAATTTCTTATGTTTCTTTGACCATATTGGTAAAAATCTTGATACATAATATGTTCTTCATTCCGTGAAAGAAAACATATCTAAACTGTGAAACAAAAGCCTTCTATTAAGTGATGGAGTTGATGCATATGTGTGCGAGGACACTGCCTCGGAATAACTAAAAGTAAGTATGTATATAATTAAGATAAACTCAAATGAGATGATTATAAATGGCATTATAACCGAAGCCTTGCAACAAACTTTATCCATTGCATATAAAAAATGAATCGTGATTTTATCCTGCTACAGCGCATGAATGCACAACTGAGGCGAATTACAAAATTTCTAAGGTGGATTATGAAAGAATAAAAATGCAACCTACAAAACCTAAAGACCGAACCATTTGGGATTTGTTTGTTCTTTTCTTGTTTAGTCTCTATTGGCTGCCGACTCGGCAATCTAGGCTCGTTCGTGCCTCGCTTGCAAAGGGTACGGGTACATGAATTTCGCCCTTAGGACACAATTAATTGTCCGGCCTTCCAACATGTATGTAAATAACCTTTAGTGAACTGACAGAGATTGAATTCTAAAAAGTCCTAAATGGACAAAATAGATTTAATACTATTGTAATTTAAGAAAGGAAGGAAAATCTTTCTAAAAGTGAATAAAACGAATTAACTTGGGAAATAAAACCCACTTAAACACGAAAAATTGGAAAGGCTGAGAGAACCTTCCACAAGCTGACCCGAAGGAAAGGCGCCAGAAAGGTAGCAAATCAAGTAAAAGGGGTTCAAGAAAAATGGTATTAATACCATTTTAAGAAAGAGCATACTATGAACGCTCATTGTTATTTAAAGTCTTGTTTCCTGTAACGTAACTTCCCATCACGTTATTTCAAATATACTGGGACAGAGTAGTGGAACGGCATTTCACGAGCTCAACTTATGCCACTTTGAAAATTATTATTTTCAGGAATTTATTTAATTCCTACCAATTTCATCATTTTTTTCTACCGCCCTAGATCAGGGATTCAGCGATTTGGAGCGCTTTATCAGATTAATGTTTCCCTGGAAAGTTCTTATCTGAACGTGGTTGAAACGTTCACGGTCGAGTTGGACACGACCGCCGATGCCAGTTCATACCCAAATAAATAAAATATTCATGATATTTGTTTCTGTGACGTGAGTTTTTATTTTCTTATAGGTGATCAAAGCAATAAAGAGATATTGTTTTCAAATTTTAACCACAGTGAGACAAGGATTTTGAACAAATTGCGTCAAAATAGCGGTAATAGGTACACATTACACAAGTCATAAGAGTAATGATTAAGTAGGCAAGTCCCAAAGTCGTGGATAGAGGACTGCAGTATTAAAGACCCTCACATCTCCGATACAGTTGTGATTTTGACTCCTAAGGAGAATTTCATTAAGCTCATACCGGTTCTCAGTTCCTTCACCATAAGTAGCGACCACACACACCTCATGAGCAAGATTAAAATAGGACTAAAACAAAGGAGGGGCAAACTCATGGCAAAGAAAACAAACTCACTAAACTTGACACCCAAAATAGAATATGAGCATTCATTTTTTTTTTATAAAGCGGGGTGTTCCCTGGCATGCACCTTCTAAATGAGACTGGCAAACAAGTGTAATAGAAAAATTGATCAAGTGACAGAATAATCCACTTTAGTAAAACGGCCAGAATAATATATCAAACCCTTTTACGATGTGAAACTTTGGGAAATAATAATGAGACAAGGTCAGCTGACAGGTAAAATGAGTGACGCAATGAGAATACTTTTAGACAAAAGGCGAAGAATGAGACGGGATGCAACAATTTTTGTTCTCAACATTAAAGCGCAATAGCAACGAAGTTGAACCACGTAGAGAATTGGTAAGGAGAAATCTGTAAAGAAAGTAATTAAGGCAGACGAAGTCAAAATAGTGCAGCCATTGGGGGCCGGAGGCGGGGTGCACGACTGCGGGCATTAGGGTCAGGAAGGCGTGCCTGTCCTCCAAGTGTCATGTATATATATATATATATATATATATATATATATATATATATATATATATATATATATATATATATATATATATATATATATATATATATATATATATGAGGAATTAAACCACATTCTCCGAAGACAATTTAATTCAGAACAGTTTCGGTGTATCTCACACCCTTTTTCAACTGACACTGGGCAGAAAATATATAAGAGAAAAGCATAACACAAGATCCCCTCTTTTTCCCCCCAATCCCCTATTTGTGGCTAATCTGGGGGGATGGTTAGGCCTAAACATATTGAAGGGCTGACATTTTACTATTTTATTTATTTGCGATCTTATTACAGGATTAAAAGAAAATTGACCCTCAGATAGATTTAAATTAGGAACTGACGATATCAAGCTCGATTCTACGATTCTTCTCTTAACATAGTTAGTTGGCCGATTTAAATAACATTTTACTTCCATTGAAATCGATCGTATGATTCTTGTCTCTAACATGGCAAAAAATTCCACTACTTTCGCTGCCCACTCTAATATCTCTTTTGTGTTCGTACAATCTCTTGTCTAGATTTCTCCCCGTTTCCCCTATATAAACTTTATGGCAATCGTTGCATGGTACTGCATATAGTCCTATGTTATGATGTTCTTTGGGTTTCCTGGCCATCATCAATTGGTTTAAGGAATTATTATATTTAAAGGCTAGATTAATACCCGCTTTTCCAAATATGTCCTTTAAACTATTTCATTTATTATTAAATGGCAATGTTATACATTTGTTGAAGTCGTTAGTGCGGGAAGGCTTATTACCATACAATGTTTTCCTAGCTGCAAAATGGGCAGACGATATGAACCAATCGGGGTAATACAAATTAGAAAAAATGGTCCTGATAATGACAATTTCTTCATCTAAATAGGAAGGATGACATATTTTCCTTAGAGCATACAAAATATGTCATCCTTCCTATTTAGATGAAGAAATTGTCATTATCAGGACCATTTTTTCTAATTTGTATTACCCCGATTGGTTCATATCGTCTGCCCATTTTGCAGGTAGGAAAACATTCTATGGTAATAAGCCTTCCCGCACTAACGACTTCAACAAATGTATAACATTGCCATTTAATAATAAATTAAATAGGTTAAAGGACATATTTGGAAAAGAGGGTATTAATCTAGCCTTTAAATATAATAATTCCTTAAACCAATTGATGATGGCCAGGAAACCGAAAGAACATCATAACATAGGAGTATATGCAGTACCATGCAACGATTGCCATAAAGTTTATATAGGGGAAACGGGGAGAAATCTAGACAAGAGATTGTACGAACACAAAAGAGATATTAGAGTGGGCAGCGAAAGTAGTGGAATTTTTTGCCATGTTAGAGACAAGAATCATACGATCGATTTCAATGGAAGTAAAATGTTATTTAAATCGGCCAACTATGTTAAGAGAAGAATCGTAGAATCGAGCTTGATATCGTCAGTTCCTAATTTAAATCTATCTGAGGGTCAATTTTCTTTTAATCCTGTAATAAGATCGCAAATAAACAAAATAGTAAAATGCCAGCCCTTCAATATGTTTAGGCCTAACCCTCCCCAGATTAGCCACAAGTAGGGGATTGGGGGGAAAAAGAGGGAATCTTGTGTTATGCTTTTCTCTTATATATTTTCTGCCCAGTGTCAGTTGAAAAAGGGTGTGAGATACACCGAAACTGTTCTGAATTAAATTGTCTTCGGAGAATGTGGTTTAATTCCTCATCTTTTCTTGCGATATTGCATTAATTTTCATCATCATATATATATATATATATATATATATATATATATATATATATATATATATGACACTGGGGTTATTTCTAATGTCCCTTAGTATCTTGAGAAGAGTGAACCGATTTGCAGTTATTTATTTGCAAAGGTAATTTACTTGATATATTTTACATTCACACATTGTCACCTCGCGCTACCTCACCACTTTCTTGAATTTTTTTTAAAAACCTTAATGGCGAAGATGTACTCGTTGGTTTCGGCTTTTTTCAATAAACGTACTTTTATTTTATTATATTTCATATTTATGTTGACCTTTAGGGTCGCTTTTTCCGCGTGACCCTTTGACCTTTCATTCAACCGATCGAAATCCAGGGTTCAGATGACGACGATTGTCATTGACCCTCGGATCATCAATACACACATTTTGGGGTTGTTTTCTAACCCAACCAACTCATTCTCCACCCCACTCTAACCAAGGTAATTCTCAGTTCTCAAATTTGTACTTGTACACATGTCCTTGTTCGTGCTATCGACGTCATGGGGTATTTTTTTTTAAGGATTTAAACCTCCCTTTTCACTTGGTGACCATCCCTTCTCAGTTTGTGCTCCTAGACTCTGGAATGCTCTTCCTGCCGAAGTCCGATCCTCTCCCTCCCTTGCTCCTCTCAAACATCTCCTGAAGACTCATCTTTTCAGAACTGCCTTCTCTCCCCTCTAAACTTTCTCTACACTCGCTACACAACATGCGCTCTGTGAGGACTAACAGCCCTGAAGGGCGCATTATAAATACCTATTATTATTGGTGCCATGTCCATCCAGGGCTGAAGAAGAATGAGGAGAAACCAAAGAGAAGACAAAATAAAAACTAAAAGAATCAAGATAATAATAATAGAAATATTAGGAGCGAAATGGGTTGCTATAAATACTGAAACCGGTAGGGCGCTAGACTCCAGGTAATCTGAAGTAAAAATCAGACTTTTTTTAATTACTTTTAACACTAACATTTGACAGATTTCGATAAAACTTGTATACTTTTGGGCAGGGTTGTCCAACCTTTTTTCCCAACGGGCCAAATTAGAAATTTAAGTATATTCACCGGGCCACAGAATTACTTAAATATAAATTTTAAAAAGTTAAAAAATATTACAAACAAAATACTGTATATTAACAGTAAAAAAATAAATTAGACTTATAGAAAATAAAATCAAATCAATTTAATTTGGGGGATTGCCTTCCTTTTATGCTATTCTCAATATCTGGTTTTCAAAGTAAATGAAAATATACCTAAAAAATACCCCGTAAAAATAAAATCTTGAGTAAGCAGTGGGCCGCAATGTAGCCCGCGGGCGGCGGGTTGGACGTCCCTGCTTTAGGGTTTTAATAAAAAGTTTTTATAGGACAAAAAACATTTTAGATAAAAAAATAGTGGTTATAAGTAATTAAATGTCAGATAGGTAAGATACTCCGCATTTATCCCATTTTCCATGTTTGTTCTGTCCATCATTTTTGGTGCCAATGAGTCTCTTGACTTCCTCATTTCAAGCTCCTTTCGTTTTCACTAACTACAGCCGCTGTTCATGAACGCTGCCTTTCTTAATACTGAGCAAAGACACATTCTAGTTATGAACGCTGTTTTCGCTAGGAAGGTGCAACTAGGCATTAATCTCTACATTTATTAACAGTTTAGAAATCATCAGAGACGATGTAATGATTAAATAAATCGGGAGATTTCTCACTTTTTCCGCAGGGTGGCAGATCATTTCTAGTGCAGATAGGCTTTAGCAGCTTTTGTTGAATTCAAGCATTTTTTTCCAGCTATCCAATCAGGATACTAATATAAAACTCAAGTTCTTGTTAGTTAATCTCCTTCGGTAACTATCTTACATGTTTTAAAGATCTCTGATCGCTGTCAAGAGCTCCGCAGGGATCTTAATGGACCAGAAGGAAACAGTCATTTGGTCTGCATAATGCCTTAATTTGCTTCGCAAAGGAAGGATAGATCGTTTGTCTATCATCGATCTATCCTTTTTAAGGAAAGGAAATATGACTAAGCCCTCATGTACGAGCTCTTAAGGAAACAAATGCTGCAAACTTCAGCCTGACGCTATCCCATCACTAGCAATCAGTCATTTCGTGGGGAAAAGAGGGTGTCTTTTCCCGATGCAATCTGAAGCGAGAGCGAACGCGCGCTACAAAAGGTAAACATTTTAAACTCTTGAGAGATAATTAAGTTATGGGCTGCATGAATACGTCGATTGTATGTAAATGAGTTTACTTTGTACTCAAATTACATACTTCATTATACATGCTTTCCCAAAATAGGCTAATGAAAGAGCTAAATAGTGAAGTACAACGAATGATTTTTTTTTAAGTTGAAAAAATAATGAAACCGATGTGACTAGCAAGAGAATTTTCACTTAGAAGGGAATGAATGACAAAAGGGAGAAATAGGCGAAAGGAGGGTTGAATAAATAGAAAAACATGAGTGAAAAGGGCTTAGGATGACCATACCAGAAAAGGGAGAACCATCATGAAAAAAATCGAATAAAAAACACAGGAACTAAAAAAAAATAAATTCGAACAAACACAAACACCATTCCACAGGAGTAATTCTTTATAAAAATTCTGATATCGGTCTTTACGTATTCGGTATCCATGAAATGGCTCATTTTAACAATTCGAATAATTCTTGTAATATTTTAAATATTTTAGGCATATAAAGTCACAATGAAAATTAAAACTAATACCGGCTACAATTCTGGTGTTTTGTTTTATCTCATCTTTTCCACGGTCGAAAGTGTGTGGATGCTGAAAGCAGTGAGAGTGTCCCTCAAGAATCCCCTGAAAGGAGGCGAAACCTCAGTATGGAGCCTGACATTCCCCCTCGACCTTTGCCCTTTTTCTTTATGGATAGTGTGTTATTTTGACAACGGGGTCATTCCTAATGTCCCTTAGTATCTTTAGAAGAGTGAACTGATTTTAGTTACTTAATTCCAAAGTAATAAGTAATTTTTACCCTCACACATAGCCACCTCGTCTTACTTGACTACTTTCCCGAATCTTTCTGGCGAAGATGTACGCGTTGGGTGATATTGTGAGGGGCTACCAAACTATTGTGGATATAAAACTAGCGTCCATTTAAATGTCAAGTCAGTCTATAGGACAATAGATACGAACTTGTTAACAACTCTACAGGAGCAGATGACCTCTGCTCCCTCCAGCCTGTTGGCAATAGTTCGGAGCGAGTCAACAAAGTCAATTTCGAAATTTCCAGACAGTCATAGGTTCCCCACCTCTGTGTTATACTATCTCATCTAGTCAAGGTCCATTCTGAGGCAGTCGATCTTAACCTTGAACCTACCTTTTTATGGTTCACCAATGAACCTTCGTTACGGAATGAAGTACCGGTTCGAAAGAGTTGCGCGCCTTCCAAGCCCCTTGAACCACCATGGTGTTTATAGGTCCTAGCCATCTTTCACACATTTTAAATTCCCCTAACTTAACCACTTTCTATGAAAATACAAAATATACATTATCTGAGAAAGGCGGTGCGTGAAACTGGAACGCAGAGACCGAGCAAATATCCAACATGAGGCCGTCCGAACGGGAGTGTCAAAGAATGTGAAGTTATTGCGGTCACTAATTGAAACCGCCTGCATATGTTAGCGTTCGTTTGAGAGCAAAGGTGCACGCGGGCATCCACTGCCCAGCTCGTGGGCAATGTGGTATGGGATCTCTCCCAGAGGGGATTTGGAATCAGCGAGCAAAAACCGCAAAGAATACATTTAACCAGAGGCATTGCGAAGGATAGCAGCGCTGTGTGAACCGCTTTATAGGACTGCGGCCAAGTCAACAATGATGAAACACATTCAATAGAAATAATTTCAGTATCTTGGCTTTTTCACAAACTGGGGTCGACGCACATCACACTAAAAACACTCGCCTCTTTCCACTCCTTTACGTACTATTAAGCACAAAGCAAACCATCATTTTTTTTTCTCAAGTCAAATTGGCCTTTCATAGCGATAATAGCGATCGGGGTATGTGCTAGAGCAGAGTTGGGAAACTTTTCCTCTGTTGAAGGCCGCATTTATAAAATTTTAATTAAATATATTGCAAGTTGCAAATTATTTTGTATATAACCCACTACTATGACTATGAGCTTTAAAATAAATGATCGATTCTAAAATTAATTAAGCTTTTAATGACTTTGTTGTGAGATTTTTTTGGCAGGAAAGCAATAAAATTATTTCATCTGCAAAATTGGATTTCATTCAAAAGGCCAAATGCGGCTTAAAAGCAGCAAGTTCTCCACCCCCTCTTTCGCCCAGTCAAGGTCCATCTCTGGGCAGTTTAATTTTTCATTTTAACAATCGAAATAGCAATATGACGATGCCACCCATTAATGTCTCCTATTTTGATAGTTAAAGACGAAATCTGGCCCCACTCACCAATCATGGTGACATTCAGCGAGGAAAAGAAAAACTACACGAGAAAATCATGGAAGAAAACGGGTAGTTTTCTTTACAAACACGACCTTTTTACTCGTTGTTGAACCTAGTAAGGAGGAAAAACAGAGACCATAAAAGAGAATAAAAAAAATAGAAAAGGATCAGGGAGGATAACAAATGTAATATCAAATCTCGACAAGCGGTACTCAGATCCTTTAATGAACAAATTCATACAGAAAACACAGAAGTATGAATATGAAGGAAAATGTACCCTGAACAAGTACCCAGTTACCACCATGATTCGAAAAGTACCTGTGGGATTCTCCTGAGTGTCCAATGCTCTGAGAATAAAAAAAAGGCTTGTACTGACCTTGGATTCAATATAGCATCTTAAAATGGCCCTAAATTCAATATAGCATCTAAAATGCCCCTAAATTCAATATAGCATTTTAAAATGCCCCTAAATGAGGAAGAAAAAAACATCTACATATACAAAGGTACTGACAATGCAAGGGCATTGATACACACTGGGCATGCCTTTGATCATAGCAATGGCGAACCTCATTACTATTGCAAGGGCATGCGTCGGCAGGGGTCCTCACCCACGCAAATAAAAACCTGTTTTAATTGGCTATTTTAAACTTTATTTTCTTTACCGCAGTACAGGAGGTTTTTTTTCGCCCACTCGCGTGGGCAGCTACAATGCAGTTTAACACTTTAATTTGCAATTTCATCATTATACAGTGTTACAATGCAGTTTAACACTTTAATTTTCAATTGCATCATTATACAGTGTAAATGCAGTGAGTGATTTCCTTAAACACCCACGTTCAACTGGGAACGGTTGAGGGGTGTAAGATTGTTCAATAGCTCTAGTTTCCTAAATGTGATATTGAAGTTGTTATTATTGTAAAGGTAAGAAGAAAAATCCTTGGGTATAAAGATTTTATACCCTCATTTGGGAACTTTTAATGAGGTTGTTGACTGTTGGTACCCACGAGGGATCATAGTTTCATCTGTCCAAGCGTGAAAATATTAGTGATCTTTCGCCGATTTTCCAGGCGGTCTATTAATGGTGACAGCGCTTAGAAAGATTATTATTATTATTATTATTTATTTAAAACTAAAAAACAAAAACAAACGAAGATATTTTCACCAGACAATTTGTGCGGAGAGGTCCGTAAAGGGTTTGTTGTTTTTTTCACTTCAAAGGGTCACTGGGTGATTGTCATCGAGGGCATAGGCGCCGAATTAAGTTTGTTGAGAAAATATATCGAAATTGCATGGCCGAGTAATCTAAAGAGGAAATTACATATGGCAATCAGGCCTGGAGGGCGTGGAACTCTCCATAACACTGCCAATCTTCCCGATTAAGACTCTCCCTGCGGGCGTTGGGGCCGGAAGGGCTGCAATCCACCTCATCTTCGTAATAAAGAGAGTTGATAAGGACAGACATGGTGGGAACCCAAATGAAAAGAGGGGCTGAACAATAACAAGAATCCCCTTCCCCCCTCCTGTGTATTTATCAACTGGAATGGTAAGTAGTCTACAACTGATGCCGTGTGCGTGTCTAGAGGAACTGCATGTACGCATCGGTGTCGACACTCGTCCGAGAAAGTCCTCTCCGCCTATGAAAGGTCAGCCAACAACGGTGAGAAAGGAAAAAAGCCGGAAAAGAATCGAAAAGGGCTAAAACAAGACGGGCCAGAGGATAAAACAAACTCGTATTCCGAATATGTGCGAGCGATGCTCATAAACTATTGAAATCATCGCTTGAAAAACAAAGAAAACTCTACGTTTAATCAGAAAAGACAAATCATTACAAAAAGTGCTGCACGTAAGTCTGTGGTGAGTCAGCTGCTGTTATAGTCAGCAGACGGGCGGTGGCGAACGGCGAGATCTCTAAGTTCACGACCTGGCCGTTGTGAGTGCGTTTGTCTATGCGCACAAATCAGCCATTGGGCGGGGAAGAGTAGAAAGCCCCGTAACCTCTTACAGTACTTCCTAAAAAAAATATCATTAATGAGGTATGCTGACTAGGTTAAATTGCATAAGATTGCGTCCGAAAGAACTCGCTCAGAGTAAACAGACGCATTAATATCAAGAAAATGTCTTAAATTTGAATAATATCCGGTTTCAAGGCATAAGCAAAAGCTTACATCAGTCACTTAGGATTCCAAATAAGCGATGGATGAAGTATTAACTTCATCATAAAACGGAAGCAAACATACGAAGAAAATTCAAAGCTGATGACGAGTAATGTTTAATAACACCAAATCTCATTTCTTCACGGTCCGAATTTTTGCAAAAACCACACAAGCGTCATTTTGCTTGTTTTTACTTATTTCTGAATCCGGATTTCAAGTTAAGTGAAGCCTTTACAAAACAGTTTATAATCGCGCGGAGTGATGATGCGTGTCAAATCTAATCATTTGCCTGAAATTCTGTTCAAAGCTTCTGAATTGGCGCCTAAACTTGCGCAGCAACAAGAGTTAAAGTGTTGAAACGTATAAGAAGAGTTATTAGTCAATCTCATTTAATGATAAAAGGATTCCAAGATTGCTTATTTTAATTAACCAAAAATATTAGATAGCTATTTGTTTTGTTGCCTTTACTAGGGTTTGGAGAGTAATCAGGCCGTTCTTCATTTCAGTTCCTTCAACATCCCCATCAGCAAAAACTCTTAGCCGTTATACTTGTTTCAATTGCCTCTTGGTGAATTACCTGGTGTATTTAAAGCAATTCCACGTTTTTCATTCAGAAAATGCAAAATCACCCGACGTTGAATGTAACAATGATTCCATGAAATTAACCCACGTCTACTGAATTGACGTTGCATACATAAACCTGCCGCCTCCCCTCCCCCCCAAAATCCCCCTTTGGCAGATACGAAACCAGGAATGTAATCCTTCACGTGTAGAAAAAAAAAACCTTCCACAGAATGACAACATATGGTGAAGTTTCGAGTATAAAAATAGGTGATAATCGGATTAAACGCGATACGCTTACACTTGAGTAAGACAGTTGTTAGGTAGCGTTAATTTTTATTAATTTGTACAATATCAGTTTCAGTGTCTCAATCACCATCTTTCGGTTGTACACTGTAGAATATAAAACCATGTTTAAGATGTAAAAACGAGTAGTGTTCAGCTGAAAAAATGACGGTCTCGAACCGATTTCTCACCCGTTTCGAGCATAAATTGACTCTTGTTTGCCTCAATTGTGTGTTGAATCCTTTTAGCTTGATAATGCTTGGAAGATGCGAATATTCCTGTATTTTGGGAAGGTTTTAAAGGGTATGGTATGTTTATTCTGTTGGGTAGGATAGAAAGTTACACTAGAACTACCCCAGTGTTCATGACATTCCATTACACCGCTGATTTCACTACATTTACACTTTGGTTATTTAAATGTCAACCAACGATGGGCCGTTTTCTATCTTCTATAATGCACATGATCTAAGATTTGTATGTTTGCACCAAAAGTAGTATGTGGAATAACATGTAGTGGTTGAAAAGGCACTATCCATAAATGGGTTCTTCTTTATTTAGATAAATAGAGAAAAATATACGTCATCTAATTCACTGCCAGTCCCGCGGGGAGGGATGGGGGAGGTGTATGCAGCTTGGGTAACCATGGTGCAGCTGATGTTTGGAAGATTGCGTAGCCACCCCCACCCCTTCAGGAGGATCTACCTTCTGAAATTTTGGAAGTTGGATAGGTTCTGGAGAGTTACTCACCTTCCATATCCCGATTCCCCTAAGTAGTCTCCTCTCTAGATTTAGGGGTGTATACTTTCCACACATTTTCACTCAATATCATCACTTTGTTTTGGAAATTCCCATCACCAACTTTACGGGGACGATGCCATCGTTCGTTTACGCCTTTAGTTTTAAGCAGATAACAACAACTCGTTCTCTTACACAAGAAGTCGTAACCATGATGGAAGAGGCCATCATGGCGACTACTCCTAAGGGCATAAGTGGCCCTAATTAGTGGCACAAATCTTTTGTGTGTTGACTGGAACAGGAGCTGCCAAGTGTAGGCCATGAATGGTCTTTTGCAGTCTCCTTCTTTTCTTATGTTCTTATGTTCTTAATTAAACATTCATCCTAGTAAAAGGCGATTTTATAATTCATACAAAAATACATAAAAAAACATGCAAACAAAAGTAAAACCAAACCAAACATGAATATTCATACAGTTTGCCGTTAGGTCAGAGGAGAGAAATAGACATACTGATTGTATGTCAAGCAAGAAGAATACCCATACAGTTTACTTGCATGTCGGGCAAGAAAAATACCCATATTTTGCTTATATGTCGGATAAGAAAGCCCATACAGCTTGTCTGTATGTCGGCCAAGAAAAATAGTTTGCCTGTATGCCAGACAAGAGGAATGAATACCCATACACTTTGTACGCTAGGAAAGAACAATACCCATACAGTTTGCTTGTATGTTGGGCAAGAGGAAGAGCCATATAGTTTGCTTGTACGTTGTGCAAGAGAAATAGCCATACAGTTTGCAGGTATGTTGTGCAAGAGGAATAGCCATACAGTTTGCTTGTATGTTGTGCAAGAGGAATAGCCATACAGTTTGCTTGAATGTTGTGCAAGAGGAATAGCCATACAGTTTGCCTGTATGTTGTGAAAGAGGAATAGCCATACAGTTTGCTTGAAAGTTGTGCAGGAGGAATAGCTATACAGTTTCCTTGTATGTTGTGCAAGAGGAATAGCCATACAGTTTGTATATCTGGCGAGAAGAATATCCCTATCGTCTTCCGGCGCTTGGAGTACAAGGCGACTAAATCCGGATACAGGTCGCTGACGTGGGGAGCCGCACACGCGATGCATTGATGCACGCCGATCCCATTTTGTTGGAAAGCTTTTGACCCCCCCCCCCCCCAAGGGGAGTGGGCCAAATTTTTACTAGTGAGTACTTGTATACTTTGTAAATTGGTTTTTGTGTATCTTGAAACATGCTCTTAAGGTCCAACCGGCCTCCTGGGTTGCTGAGGTTTGCTATGGCGGACCATTCCGTCCCTAATCATTTTATTTCCACCTCTGTCTGTCTGTTACCCCATACCCCAATTTCCCCACGCCTGAATAGACCCATCTATGGGTGAAAGGTGACGCTAAACTCCTTAGGGAAACCCCAAAGTGTGAGAAAGAAACCAAATTCAAATTGCCGGAGAAAACTGGAACACAAAGTACCCACATGTGAGGGCAAAATCATCTACTTGTCTGGTGAGCGGAGCGCCTTTTTTTGGGGGGAGGGGGGGTCACCTGGTCCTCAGTTATGTGTGCGAGGGGGCAGGGAGGCACCCAATTGTGTGGGATATTACTAATGATGGGGGAAATTAGTCATTTGGGGAAGTACCCACTTACAGGAGCAAAGGTACCCGACCGGACACGAGAAGTGGGGAAGTACCCACTTATGGGTCAGGGCATCGCATCGACTTGCAGGGCGAAAACCCCAATTATTCTCTGCATTTCAGAGGGCAAAGGAAAGATATATGATATTTAAGAAAAAAAAGGAAACTTGTGTAACTAACGAAGGCATTTAACTTATTGGAGAAAGAGAGAAGGAGAAAAGAGAAGACGGAAAAACTAAAAAGCTCAAGTAAAAAGAAATAGTAAAAAAAAATTAAGCTTCATACATAAAGTGGTAAATTAGGGGACGTGAAAATGTGAGTCGGGGGCAATGCTCAAGATGGCCAAATAGGGTGCTTGGACGAAGGGTGCGCAATTCTCCTCAACGTTCTCCTATTCCTCAACAAAAGAAAGTTACCAAGTTTAGGGTCGGCCAACGTAAAGAAGGTATTCAATGAAGAAAAAAGAAAGAATATAAAAGACCGATTTCTAAAAATTAAAGCAAAAACCAATAAGTGAATCTACCGCAAATTTTTGTAAGGAAAGATCCCTACAAAAAGTGACGAAGAAAGAGGAAGTAAAAATGTGAAGAAGATATAAAACCGTGGATCCTCCACTCCAGGCGGGAGTGCAATCTAACTGCAGACGTTATCCGATTTCAAGGAAGAGCAATAAGAAATTGTCACATGTTGGCGCGATTGCAATCGTGCGGAGAGGATCCTATCTATTGACATGCAATGGAGTCAGCTGCAAAGGTCTACCGCTACGGAGGCGCTTTTATAGCGCTAAAAATGAATATTCTGGGGGAAATTCAGAATAAACGGCGCACTGCTCTCGGAGATCTTTCACTCTATAAACAATCTAAGCAATTTCACAATTTTCGCCTTTTTATGTTGTTGGACAGAGAGCAAAATCAGTGATTACGAACGAGGTCATGTTATGATGACTCGTAGGAATGAGGAAAGAAATGAGGCCACTAATGGTTATTTATGGTATCAACAAAAAAATGACTCGTAGATATTTCTTTTTTCATCATTCCATATATATTTATATAGAACTAAGATCATGATTATTAATGTCTTGACTTCGGTAAAGTTTATAATCCTCTGCAATATTACATTCATTTCGCTATAACATCTTCCCTTAGGCCTAATAACACCAAGCGCAGGGGAGAGGAGGCTATCAATACAAATATTAGCTGTCTTACCTGAATCAATGTCGAGAGGCTCATCACGAATATCTTCGTCATGATCCGATGATAAAGACCTTAAAAGTGTCGGAACCTCGTCATCATCTTCATCAGTATCTTCGCATTCATCTTCGTCGCCTAGGCTTCCGCTCCGTTGCAGGGCGTTTCGACCCTTACCCTGTCGTCTGCAAAACCAAACGGAACAATTTAATTACTTCCGATAACAAATATTTTTTTTTTAATAAAATATATGAAAGTGGCAAGCCGGATATGACGAATTAAGTGCACTTTCCGTCGACCTTGCCATTAAAAGAAATGATTAGTCCTCAGATTATTACAAAATGGTTTCGACCGTGAAGTTGATCAGGCATCAAAAGCTTTTGGGGATGGATTTATTGCTTTAAAAGAGAACGTAAGAAGGCGAACAGTGGAGAAGTAGTTTAAACCAAGCGAACAAACAAAAACGTTTATATGAAAAAAAATGGGAATGAAAATGATTTGGCATTTCGGGAAGACAAAAGAACCAGATTAGGTTATACGGAAGATCATTATATAGAGGGAGAAGAAGTTGTTCAAGACCAACACATTCCTTAGGTGTAGTAAATAGAGATAATATCGACCGCATACTGAGATACAATAAGAAAAAGACTGGAAACTACCCATTTGTTTAAAACCACAAAAGATAGATTTTTGCACTGTATAAAACGTAACTTGCAATCGTCTACTCTACCTCCATTTTTTGCTCTCTTTTCGATGTTTTTTTTTTGGGGGGGGGGTCATTTAAACCTCGGTTTTGTAGCCAAATATTAGGGTTTCGTTTAGCATCGTGCCTTTATACTATTTAGTAAACTATTCTATTATTATTTCTTTGTTGCTTTTACGGAATATCAGCTCTAGTTTAACCACCTGGTGCCATAGTTGGTATCAAATAAGGTGAAAGAAACTCATTCTTTTAAAAAAACTTCTAACATTTCATTCCAAGGTTAAAAAAAAATTGATAAATGTATCCAATGATTAAATTCTGCGGACACAAAAGCATAGTAGTTATTAAACATCCAAACCATTCAACTGATGACGTTCATTCAACAAGACGACATCTTCGAAGAGCAACCAAAGTTATTTTGATTTCTTTTGGGTTTGAGATCAATGGACGGCAATTTAATTAAAAAGGCTTCACCCAAACCTGAAACGTTTCTTTTGCCTTTCAATCGAATGTCTCCCTACAAGCTACATAATTCGTTCTAAGGTCTGGAAAAAGAATAAAAAAATAAGCGTAGTTATAGCAGAGGTGACCAACAACGCTGAAATCCTAAATATTTTAAATATTTGTAGTCTAAATTCTTTTTACAGACTACAAATAACCGAATTATGTGGACAGCTGCTTTGATGGACCTGCTACCAACAAACTTATATATTAAAGTCCACATGAACCAATAATATCTTCTTCAAGTAACTATAATGTAGAAAGAGCAAAATAAAAAAAAGAAGCTAAGGATTGAAGTAAATTGGAAGATATCGTTGCCAGTTTAGCAGTTATGTAAAAATTATATTTTTATTAAGCTTCGCATAAGAGCGAATGAGAGCCAATTTACTCAAATTGGTAAATCATTTCCTAATTAACTAGTTTTTAATTCAACAAAAATTAAAGAGGAATAAGGAATGAAACGCATGGAAGTTGTTTATAAGCTAACTGGCACCTTTAAAACACCAAGGTCAAGCACATAAGATGCACTAAGACTACCGGGCAATTTGAAGAACGATCATTCTATTTTCTTTGCATCAATTGCAAACATAATTTGGAAACATTTGGCGATATTGTTCCGAAAAATTAAGCGTAAATATAACACCTTGATTTGGTATGCACATACAGTTTCAGCAAGCCATTTCTAAAAGTCATTACAAGAACGAAGGTAGACGGTATAGAACTGGTTCCTGATTTAATCTCTACCTTGCATGAGTTTAAAATAACGCCCGTAGATGAACATCAGTACATTTTCCCTTTTGGATCCGGAATTGAAGTTTCGATAGTTACATGCGAAATGTTATATCAAGCCTACGTTATCTTATTTTCTATTCCCAAACAATTGAATTTACTCTCAAGTATGAGATAGCAAATATAATTCAATCAAAAACATAGACAGCACAAACCTGTTTTATAAGTGGTTATAAATCGCTGAGTTTCTCTGGCTATTGAGGGCTAACAATGACCCTGGCAGAAATGGATTCGATTTGTTGAACTAAAAGTTTGCCCTAACCAACCTTCTTAGGCAAATTTTTCTAAGTGTTTTAAATAAAAAGAATAAAAATATTTTTCATACACCATACTATTCAAAGATCAACTAAAATTTTTTCAGGGGAACTAAAAGATAAATAATAATTAACTTGTCTCGACTAGTTTTACAGGTTATATCTTTTCATTTCTATCAATTGGCAAAAACGATACGATATTTATCTGGCAGAAAACTAGTATTTTAAACCATTAAATAGTAAATTATAGAGACGCGTGCTTTAATGGCAATGTTTGATTTCGGATTGGTAGTTCAAGAGTTTAAACGCAATCAGGGGACTTTCATTTCAGCAGGAAAGTTTCTGATATTTCTTCTGAAAAGGTCCCATATCGGAAACAAGCATCCAAATAAATATTCCAGCAATATATGTACTACGGCGTTGAATCCTATTCATCCCTCTCGCCGATATGAGTTCTCAAATATGCCCCAAAAAATCTTGCTAATGAAGCAATGCAAAACACAAAATAATTCTGATATGAGTCAGAAAGCAAAGAAGTGATAAGTCAATCTTAACTGAAACAAGGACACGGAATTCGGTGTTTGGATATTTTCTTAACTCTGAGGAAGAGCAAAAGTTTTCTTATCGAGGACAGGAAATTCTGGGGTAAAGGATTTACGGTATGCTATTAAGAGACTCAGTCGATGAGTTAATACAAGAGATGAAAGAGGCGTTTGGTAACATGGAAATTATCACATAAAGGGGAAGCGAACAGTCCGCAGTGAGAGAAATTATCTGCAGGTTAGTTATACACAAAAACAGGTCAGGTCAGCTGAATTAAGCTTTCTTTCACTCTTGGTCGTGCAGTGGACATTGTGTGGAGTCCATGGAGAGAGCAAAATGAGAAACCATTTGCCAGTTGTCACATAATTCGCTAAATTCAGATAAACAGCAAACCATTATTTTCTTAATGGGGTAAAATAATTCTAAAATATGCGAATAAACACTTCCATAAACAAAAAATATAAGGTTTTACATATTTACATAATATTAGAGATTTCTTCATGGCATTTTTATGTTGTACCCTCTTTCCCTATTGTTTGCAGGGGTGTATAAATAAAAAGTCCTTAGGATTAAAATATTTTCTTTGAACGAATTTGATTTTCAAATCTCGCAAAGGGGCTTGAAGAGCAGGGTATCTAAATCCCCGGATCGTGGCCTCCTGCGCGCGACTTTGCTCTTAAAGATTTTGAAATGTACTTTGACCAAAATTCCAAAGTCAATGGGATTTGTTATAGCATTAATTATAACAGCTACCCACAACCTCCTTTTATTATTTTTTTATTTATTCTATTTATTACAATAGTATCGTATTCCCTTGCATTTTTCACTACTAAAAACATCTTAAATAGCATCATAGATGTCTCTACTCGTTAATATATATATACGATCTTGAGATAAGATAAATTTATTACTATGCAAAATATCCAAATATGCCGATGACACGTAATTAGGTACTAGGCAAAATATAATAGTGAGTGTGAAAACTTGAAAATAGACTACGACCAAGTAGACAAATGGTCGAAAAGATGGCAATTGCAATTAATTAAATCTGGATAAATTGTGTTTGTTTCTAGCGCGCTTGTCTTGCGGCCACTAGCAGGAACACAGAACCAAAAACAACCAATAAACAAATTTTTAGAATATTTTTTAACGGGAGAAAAAAAAAGGGGGAACACTCAAGCACTGGATGGAGGCCCACCTCCCTCAGTCGGCCCATCGTGCAGCCAACACCCAACCAACAAATACCGCGGAAGAGGCGTTAAATCAATCTGCAATCGCGTGCGCGTGGCCGACCCCGTTTCGACCAGGTACCGGTGAGGTTACGCGCTCTCTCTAAGACTGGGACATTATTGAGAATGGAGCAGGCAGTCTGCGGGACCAAAGAACTGATACGGTTGACCATTCCTTGCCGCCTCTTTAGTGAACTCATCAGCATTATCATTTCCAGCAATCCCTACATATACAGGAATCCAGGAAAAGGCATATGGATATCTTTCCGACAGACAGCAGACGTGGCATCAATACTGGTGCTCCAGAGATTACGATGCATCGAGGGCACCTAGTGCACCCTGTGAGTCGCTATGAATTACATATGTCTCCGCAGCTCAAGGAAGAGCTACGCGTGCTTCAATTTTAAGGAGTGAAAGCTGACACCTTCTTGGGACTTGGAGCCATCCATGTATACTGGACAGGGCACTATGTGCTCGAAAAAATACAAACGCCGTACTGCCGGTGCTGGCGAGGATTTATGAGCATATGCAGGGGGACAAACGTTCAGAGCTGATACTCTCCAGGGTGGTATCCTGGGTAGAACCAGTGGCACCACCAGCCCGAGAGCTACAATGAGCTTTCGAAGGAGTTGTTTTTGCACTAACCCCAAAGGACTTTGGGTGTGATTGGCGTCTCACGTTGGTAGCGGCTTCTCGCCACTATCGACAAGGAGACTATTTGAAGTGACGCGCGCAAAGCACCGGTCGCCAAAAGGAGGCTAGTGTACATGATTGAGTCTTCGTTCCGCAATTACGACCAGATGCGGATGCGTAGAGCTTGCATTCGTAGTCTAGCTTACAAGAAACAAAGGAGTGGGAAAAATTAGGGCTATAAAAAGCTGCAAGATAGCGTGAGCACCAATGTCTGATGCGTCAGTAATTAGACAAAATGAGCATATTTGCTTCAGGTGGAGCAAAATGGTGTCATTTACTATCTTTGCTTTAATTAAATAAAAATCGATTTCTTGTTTGATCATCGCAGTGCAAGAGAAAAAAATATGGAAAACGTTGATTTGAATGTTTTTTAATGCGAAAGGAATGAGAGTTGTTGCAGCATTTTTCATTAATTTTCTTAGGGAAGTTGACTAAGCTAAGGAATCAATATAGCTCTTGATTGTGTTTTGTTCCCAGCCGGTACAACCATAACCCTATTCGTCTGGTCGGGAGAGGGCCTTAGCATTTGTAACCTTGACTGTGAAGGGATTTTTTTCAACTATCTTTCCCGTTAAAGGGCCTCCTTGTATAGCTGGAAGGTGCGTCTCGCCTATGTTGTCTCAGGGACCCACGATAGGAGTAGATATAGTTATAAGAATCTTCTTCTTTCCCAAACGGTGCCTTAAGGTGACTCTCGGATCCCCGGGGAAGGACACAGGGTGTCAGACTCCTCTGGGATCTGCCCCGTATTATCGATCGACCCTCTAAAATAGTTAATTTCCCGAGAGTCGGTTCCCTGCGTGCCCTTCTTTGACACCGGTACTCTAGTGCCCCGGAAACTTTAAATTGGATAAGATAATGGTGTGCTAGTTCCTGGCGCCCTCCCACAGGATCTTTTGCCTCGCTAGATCACAGGTGCGATTTCCAATGGTGAATGTTATTTCCATCGTTTCAGAATGACCGTAGGAAAGCCTCTTTCCCCTTTGTTAAGCTGTTTATCAGTGGATTTTTTAAGAAATCGAAACTTATTCCTACCATCGTTCCTATAAATATCATTTGGTAGAACAATGTTGATATTTTTTTGTATTTAATCCGAGTGTAATGCAAATATTTCCGGGAACATAATACGACCTAAGGTTTTATGTTTTCTGTTCACTGTAAACCTACTCACGTCCCCTCTTGTACTCATTTTTACTGAAACCATACTCGAAAAAACTACAAAAAATATTTGTACATGCCACACAGCCAATGCAACAATGGCTTTATTGAATGAGAAGTTCCCAGGTCACATCATCTCCGAAACAGCGAGGTCAATTGGCCACCACGATCGTGTGACTTGGCGCCTTTAGATTTCTTCCTTTGGGGTCATCTCAAACGTAAGGTCTATGCCAACAAGCCAACAACAATTCAACAGCTGAAGGATGAGATAATTACGCATATTGGTGAGATCGAGGAGCAACTATGCAGAGACGTCATCAAAAATTTGGACCATCCAATGGAGGTGTGCCGCCGAAGCCTTGGCGGACATTAAGGCGATCTTATTTTTCACACATAATTGTCATGACTCAAATAACATGATGCAATAGTGAAATCAATAAATTTTCATCAATAACACTGCTAACTTCGATCCGTCTTAATGGAACACCCTTTCTATATATATATATATATATATATATATATATATATATATATATATATATATATATATATATATTACTGTGCAAAAGTATTGAGACCCCCCCACAAATTTTTTCCAAGGAGCCATACCTTTTTTTGTAATTTTGGGAAGTGGTCTTGACTAATAGTTCCCCCGGCTTTCTGAAGATCTTTCAAAGTATTTCTCTGGACATCGCCTACTTTTTCTCTCATTTTCAGTTCAGTCCTTGTACCTGACCATTTTCAGATATTTTTTTATATTTTTGCTTTTTAAGACATTTAACACTAACCTATGAATCATTCAATTTTTTCCAAGGAGCCATACCTTTTTTTGTAATTTTGGGAAGTGGTCTTGACTAATAGTTCCCCCGGCTTTCTGAAGATCTTTCAAAGTATTTCTCTGGACATCGCCTACTTTTTCTCTCATTTTCAGTTCAGTCCTTGTACCTGACCATTTTCAGATATTTTTTTATATTTTTGCTTTTTAAGACATTTAACACTAACCTATGAATCATTCAAGAACCAGCCTTGTATCTACACATATCAGACAACATAGCAATGAACCAATTTGAAATTGTATATATAAGCACTTTGTTACTAGCAGCCTGTCACAAGAACACATACTAATTTTTACAAATTTCTAAGAACAATGCTAAAACTAACACAGTTAGATAGTCATAAATTAGCATTTATACACCAGCAAAGTGATTGCAAAGAGCTATTAGCCGAAAACATGGCATTTTTCAGCGTGGTTTGGAGTGTGTCCTTAAGAAATTTGAGGAAACTGAGCAAGTAGAGGACAAAGAAAGAAGTGACAGGCCTAGAAAACTATCTACAGGAGATGAACAGTATCTGAAAGTCGTGGCCTTAAGAAATAGGAAAAGGTCGAGAAAAGATCTGAGAGATGCTTCTGGACCTTCAGTTGATCCATCCACTGTTCGCTGAAGCCTCACCTGAAATGGTCTCAATGGAATGGTGGTTGACAAAAAAACATTCATAAGGAATAAAAACAGAGAAAATGGAATGAAAATCAGTGGCAACAGGTCTTATGGAGGGATGAATCCAAATTTGAAGTATTTGATTCGAATCGTCATCAATATACACAGAGGAGGATAGGAGAGAGGCACAACGCTGAGGGTCTTCAGCCAACGGTAAAACACGATGGATGCTCTGCCATGGTTTGGAGCTGTATTTTAGCCAGTGATGTTGGGGATCTTGCAAAAATTAATGGAATTATGAACGCAGAAAAATACCGTCTGATTTTGATCAACCATGCAATACCATCTGAAAAGCGTCTGATTGGAAACGGCTTCATTTTTCAGCCTGACAATGATCTCAACACAATGTTAATGCAGTCAAAACATACCTGGATAAAAAACACCCAATGGAATACTATCAGTCATGAATTGACCTTCCCAGAGCTCTGACCTCAACATTATTAAAGCAGTTTGGGATTATCTTGATAGAAAAAGGAAAAATAACAAAAACAGAGCAAACAATCAAAGAGCTTTGGAATGTCGTACAAAAATATTGGATAACTATTCCTGAGGAGTACTTAAGGCAACTACAGGAAAGCTTGCCTAAGAGAGAACAGACCATAAGTCAGAACAATCATTAAATCCAGATACGGAAAAGTAATTCCGCGGCCGTCAATTTAGAGGTCTGGTGTCCAAACTATAGGAGGACCTATATTAGATTAGTTTAGGTAGAGAAGTGTGTTTAGGGGAAGATTTATCCAGGTTAGAAGAATTAGTCTTTTAATATGTAAGTCAATGAGGTTCAGAGGGAAACCATTATCACTGAAAAACTTCGTGCAAGGCGAGAAAGGTAAAACAGGCAGAAAGAGCTCTATGAATCACAGTAACCTTAAAAGAAAAGGAAATAGAGCTAAAACAAAACTTGTACTTAATCCCATGTAGGTAGGCTTTGCGGTAAACAAAGGTCCGAAATAAACCTTACCTAAGTAGGGGATGAAAACGCTTTCTTCATGCTCACTTGTGAATTTAATATTTCGATGTTGTTCATTAAGATAATGGAGGAATATAGAGGTATGGGGTAAAGCGATTCATGGTGGCACACAAATATAGTAGCAAAGGTTAAGTCCGAGTGGAAATCCCAACCATAAAGCCTCTTTCTGGAACTTAAAAAGAAAATAGGATTTCGAGACCAAAAAATAGACTAAAGATTGAAATTGGCTACGAGTAAATCCTGAGAATTCTCCTGGCGAAGAGAACAATAACCTATGAATGCACATTTAAATCGTTTCCTGTAATGGAATATTAGCGATAGGTTCGTTATATCAAAGTTGGCCATAATGAAATGATCAGAATTAGACATTGCCTTAATTTGTTCGACAAAGTCCTTTGAGTAAGTCAGGGTGTATTGAATTTGTGTAGGAAATAATAATGGGACTAAAAAAAATGCCAATGAATAATGACAGAGAAGAAGATAGGACGGATCGGAAGATTCGGTTTATGAATTTGGGGGAGTCCATATAAAATAGGAGGAGGAACCAGAAGCAATGCGGCGGTTATAAGTGTCAGAACTCAAAACAGTCTAAGTTTAAAAAGAAAATTGTATTCATGTTGCTGATATAATCTGTTTTTCGAAGAGGATCACTACACCATTTCCTTTCTCTAGCCTAGAAATGACAACAGATTTATCTGAAACCAATGCCTTTAATTCATTAGTTTCCCACTGAGAATTAAAAGCATCTTAGTTATGTGCAGGAGTCCGCAAGTACCCAACACGAAGGGTTCCTCTACTGACGAAGAAGCACGTTGAAGCTCGCCAAACATTTGACACAGAGATGTTAGACAAATGAGACCATTATTTCAACATAATTCTTTGGTCATATGAATCCACGACTAGATGTGTACGAACTTGTCCCGAATACAAGGGGCAGGTAGTAGCAACCCTCTATCTTCCAATGGTAGAAGGAACTTCTAAAGGATTTTTATACCAAATCTCCACCCCACCCACACTTCAAAGGCTCGCTATTCATATTGGATGAAGAAACCTAGCGGAAACTCGTCTTCCGATTTGCGCGAGGTTAAGCCCGATTCGGCCAATTTCACGGCGGCTTTCATACACTGAAACGACCTTTTTTTTTGTTGTTGTGAAGATTGAGTAAGTTAACATGTGTGGAAGATATATAAATAAATCCAGACCCATCCGGAGGCATTTGGGTCGGGAGAGCACACAATCTTCCAGATGTCAGCTGCACATATTAAGCGTACAATTTCACTCCAGATGAATTCAAGTTACTTGATTAACAATTTAATTATCATTGACGGAAGAGTCCGAAGAGTCTATAAGGGCACGCATGCGCACACCGAGGATTCCATAACTAAATGGAGTCGCGAAGAGAAGATGGAAAAAAGATTTAATCCTGTCGATAAAGAAGTAAATATTAGGTTGAAACGAAAGTAATGTCCTATTTTCTAGAATAAAGTTTTAGATAGTATATATTAAAGTAGTGCCTCTTGTTATGGTTTAGGAATGTTACAATGAGTAATTTATACCTACCTTTTTCTTTCAGATTATAATAATATTATTCGGTATTCACCCCTATGCCCCCTCCCATCTAAAGATCGCATTAGACATGTTTTACTCTATGAGTTTCCTAAAGGTGTCAATGCAAGAACAGCGGCAAAATCCATTCGGACCACTTATGGAGATGATGGAGTAAATGAAAGAAGTTGCAGGAGGTGGTTTTCCGTGTCCGAAGTGGAGAATTCAGTTTAGACTACGAACCAAAAGAAGGTCGTCCCAAAGAACTTGATTCTGAAGAGTTGAAAGCTGTTGTCACAATAAATCCTGCTACAACTTCTAGGAAATTCGCAGAACAATTTAACGCAACCCATACATCTGCCCTACGCCAAATGAAGAGGATTGGAAAGGTTCGAGTGATTGGAAAATGTCCAGGGAGAATACGCAACAGCATGTCACTGGTTTGTTGTTCATGATTAAAAGTGGATCCTTTATCATAACGTTAAACGCCGCTGTTCAAAGATCAGTCGAGGAACGAGAATTTCCCCAATAACCGAGAGAAGGACCATTAAAAAAATATGTTGAGTGTATGGTGGGATATTGAAGGAATTGTCCATTACGAAGTGCTAGACAACAATGAAAACAATTAATGCTAATCTCTAGAGCAATCATCTTAGACGTTTGAAAGCCGCTTTGGGCCAAAGGCAACCCTCCTTAGTCAACGGAAGGGGTTGTCATCCTCTATCATGATAATGCCCGTCCTCGCACAGTTCGAATGGCCAAAGAACTGTTACTTCATCCTCCAAAATCTCCTGGACTTGCTCCTTCGGATTATCACCTGTTTAGAAGATTACAAAACCATTTGGATGGTGTTAGGTTGACATCAAGAGAAGAGGTTGAAAACGAGTTGGATCAATATTTTGCATCAAAAAAACGAATTTTACAAGCGTGGTATTTATAAGCAAAGCAATGGAGGTTATGTTTATGTTTAAATAGTTACATAATCTTGAGATTTTCCATTTTAAAAATAGACCCTAAATTCGGACTTTACTTTCGTTCCAACCTGATACTATAAAAAAAAAAAGTTCA
Source organism: Ceratothoa steindachneri (assembly GCA_963969495.1). NCBI lineage: Eukaryota > Metazoa > Arthropoda > Malacostraca > Isopoda > Cymothoidae > Ceratothoa > Ceratothoa steindachneri. The sequence goes on from OZ018326.1 coordinate 138,195,334, forward strand.
AGCCTGATGAAAAAAGGAAGGGATCTAATCCGATCGAAAGAAAATTTGAGATGGGATTTTTTTTTTCAAGTCTCTCAAAAACGTCAGATCTGACGGCAGCTGACAAAGCTCTCCTGATTTATTATTGAGAATATAAAAAATAAAATGGGGCGAATAAACGGATGATGCAAGGTAGATAGATAAAAAAATCGAATGAGATAAACAAAGATAAGGAGATACACTGAAATAGCAAACTTCCCCATTCATAATTTCAGGGGCGCGTTTATTATAAGGCTACAGAAGCAAATGTGTACTAATTCCAAAGGTAAATAATGAAACCTTAAACCACTTTTGTAAGGAACTTTTAATTACTTTGCCTTATTTAATTAAGGTATCTAATAATATGTTGAAATGAACTTCCTCTCAATTGAAAGAATAATTTAATGATAACTTTTAACGATTCTCTTATTAGCTACCAAAGGGAACTTGGCTCAAATCAAATTCATTATATGCTGCAAAATTTAAATTTTTTTGTCCTTCACCGTTTTTTATATTAATTTTTTGTTCTAATCAATATCTATTTCTAAACCCCCCAATGCGGGTTTTGTAGTAGAACAATCTGAGTAGATTGTAAAAAAATACATTTATATTATTAAAATACAAACTATATTAGTGTAAATAGTGTGAAAGATAGGGATGCGGATGCAAGATAATCATAAGGTAAAATCTCCCAAACTTTAAGACTTGGGATGGGGGAGACAGCTCTAGGAATAAGTTCGTATCAATAGGAACTGTCACTTAAGAGTGCGAACTCCGAACTCTTTGTAGGAACAAGTAACGTGACTTTGAGTCTTGCAATTGATGACGTGGAATGACTCCAAATAATGCTGATATTGCAACGATAAGTCAATCGTTGAAGAGACTCGAGTGGTGATTCTTATTGTAAATGTATCCGATTAAGCTTTTTTTCTGGTATGAAAGAGAAATGTCAGAACGAAGTTAAGATTCTTTTGAACGCCATTCTTTAAACCCTATTCGAATTAAGGACAGATAGTAGTCGCTGGATGGACAAATTGTAGTTGTTGACCATTATCGTCAAGAGTGAAATTCGAGACAAAAGTTTTAATAAAAAAAAATTAGCTTAAATAAACGGTGGGGGTAAAAATATGAAAGAAGTTGACATTGAAAGTCCAAAATAGAGAAATTAGGCAGGGTAAAAACCACTAGGATTTCAAAAAACAAATAAGCGTGGTTTGTAAGAGATAACTTAGTGAAGTACTTGTTGTATATTCACTTTCTGTTACTCAGATTGTTACATATGTAACTTCCTGGGCTAAACTGATAATGAAATCCTGATTGACTACTTTAAGGAGGAAATTTCCACCAGTAAAAAAGGAATTAGAGAGTTGAGAGGTAGAAGAAAATGTAAAGAAACAGAGTGAAAAAGAATAAGACTGAAAAAAGGTTTCAACAGCAAATTTCGCCAACCAGAGGAAGTTCTACCAACCTTTAGGAACAGGTCATACAGATATCATAAGTCTTGCCCTTAGAAGGGAGGAGAGTAAGCAGGACCATCCCAAGCGCAACAGGCAGGTTTAAGAGCAGTTTGCTACTTGGTTACTATCATACCACTTTTTTAAAACCAGATCACAAAGTTTGTTAAAACATCCTAAACGATGTTAAATTTCTACCCCTTTAAATAAAAACCAAAAAAAAAAACAGGAAGTGGGGGAGTTAATAGTAATGAAAGTTTATAAAATTCATAACAGGATTAGCAAAAATAGGAAAACTTGGAACTAAGGACTATGCGAGCGCACAACTCTCCGGGCCTTTTTCCTTCACTAAGGTTCCATTGAGTCGCTTCTAGATGGCAACATTAAGGGTCAAAGGCCAGAAACGTTGACCAATGTACTGACAACAACGAGCAAGGTGTGGTTAAAGAGTACATATTACACCTCAGTGTAGAGAGAACTCGATAGGGGATAGATAAATGAAGAGAATGAGCGAATGTCTAAAGATAAGGAGTGCTGTAGCAAATCTTATCAACTCTCAGTGATTAGCTTTATCAACTCTTATCGTTAAATGGACCGACTTAAAACTGCTTTACAAGGCCTTAGGTGAAAGGACAATCGCATGAGATAAGGACAAGACTAACAATGAATCCAAGGCAAAAAAAAACAACTTCAAGGCATTCTTGATCGAAGGAGTGGTAAAGAAAAGCTCTGAACACAGAGAAAGATCAACAAATTATTGATCTATGGAGTATTATAATTCACGCTCTCAGCCTCAATATTTAGGATTGATGAATTCAAAAGTTATAGCGGGTTTTGAAAAAGTCCTGTTACACTCGCTATTGTTTTAGCATATAAATATATGATTATATATTGTAATATTAATCAATGTGGGCTGCCCTCTTTTTTTAAGGTTAATAGAACACATTTTAAGCCTCTACATTCCAGATAGGGGGGAGGGGGGTCAAGTTCACTTTTGAGTACCTGCCTGAAAGAAAGTATCCTGTAAAGTGCGCAAAAACCCAAACCGGCGTCCCCTGACAAATCTAGTATTCAAGGTCGACAAAAAATTATATTAGTTTCCCTTAACCTATTTAACTGTTTGTATTATTATCACCCTTTTCCTACCTTTGCTCCTTAATCTATTATTTCCTTATTATGTGAAAATGACTTATTTGTTAGACTGAATGAACATAGGAGTTTAAATGTACAAGTAGGCCTCCTTGGAGGTAAGGCTACAAAAGCGACCAATGGAAGCGAGTTAACAAGTTCTAAAAAATATGGCATCGAGAGAATGGTTTATGGAGTCCTCGAAAGATCTACCCAGAATACAAAGAGGAAACGGGTTGCGAAGGAATGCAAATGATGAGTAATGAGAGTTTAAGATTGCATGAGAATTTAGGAAAGACCCACAAAGAAAAAAAACACAAAATCGTCGTTCCAAAGAGATACGGACACCCATTTAAGGAAAAATATTATACGCTTCTTTTATAAAAAAAAAAAAGTTTCAAGAAAATTGTTTAAGTATTGTGAATATGCATCACAAAAACAAATGAGACGAGGGAATTAAAAATAACCTTCAAGTACAGACGTGGGAAGAATGTTGGAAAAATACCTGCAATTTACATGAACTCAACCAACTAATTCGTTAATATCATCACAAAGGAAAAGCCCATAAATAGTAGAGGCAGATGTTCAATTCCTTAAATAGCTGATAACCAAACTAAATAAGAGGATATTTAATACTTTTATCTTGAGATTAGACTACACACTTATAGCATTGGTTGTCATTGTGAATAAAGTTGAATTTTAAGCTTTGCATTTGATGAATTCGGCAACTAGATTTGGGAAGGAATGGGAAGATTAAATTGAATAGTGTCAGGTGTTTTATTCAATTAAATATTTTGGACAAAAAATCAATACAACTATAACTTTATTATGAGAATTTAAGATATTCACTGGAGCCCTCGCTAGCCTAGTGGATAAGGAGTTAAGACTTCCACACCATGGTACCAGGATTTAATTCCAAATGCATTTGTTCCATAGACGTTATAGACCATTTTTACCCAATGATACCATTACGAACAATCAGCTCATCACCATTGTTGGAAGGTGGATAAAATCCTTCCAAGAAAAACAGGCAGAGACATCATCACCTATAACCCAGACTCATAATTGGCCGTCGATATAAATTAATGATAAATCCCTAAGAAATCTTTAGCCCCTATTTAATATGTTGATCTGAGACTCCAGCTTGAGGATAAGACATTAGTGCTCGTAAGAGGCGACGACTATTTTACAAAAAGGTAATGTTTAGGACGATTGAGCGCTTTTAGGAATAAGAAGAGACGTGGCCAGAATGGAAATTAACCCAAGAAATGCACGATTCGACCCCAGAGAAACGAATATCCTTAAGATATGAAGAATAGTTAATTATTTTTACAAACAATGCGAAACCAACGGAAACATCCTACCCAGAAAGATTGTATTAAAAAAAAAAAAAACGAGGTTTGTGATGAATACGGTGGAAGTTAGGACAAGAGAAAGTTAGTCCGTATAACGAAAATAGGACTAGTGGATTAGCCTAGTGTAGACGCTAATATAATTAATTAATGAAAACACGAAACTTTGAGAGAGAGAACGACTTTTGTTTATGCACAAGTACAAGACTAATTTCGGAGCATCAAGCTCCATCTCTCAGCTGTACAAAGACTGACAAAATATGACCTTAACACATTCCCTATATACAAAATGAGAAAGAAAAAAGAAAATAACGTCAAACAAGAGAGAGAGAGAGAGAGCGATATGCACACAAAAAAAAACAACACATGGAACCAATATTTATAAGGAAGGACTAGCTCATCTTAGGGTTCGGAAGGCGATAATCGACTAAGCACGGGATTAATTAAAAAATTCCTTTTCAAAATTAAAGTTTGAGAAAGAATCGATTAGTGTGGATTCGACTACCTGTCGCTTAACGCAGTCATTCGATGTATATATAAATTCCGTTTTGATTAGTCCATTTTTGGACTATCTTGGGGACTAGAATTTTTTTAATTGACTATTAATCCGTTTGAGGGAGGGTTTGAAAAGGAGAACAATGCACTTTGGGTTAGAGTCATTTCTGCTATAGGTGGGTGGCTTAGTTTATTATTTTTTTAAATGGCTTGTAAATGTCCTTCGTCAGTGAAAGACAATCAAAGATGTGTTCTTAATGTTATGGATTTCACTATTAAGGAATTTAGGATCACATGCCCTTTACGCACGGAGCAACATTGTGGAAACAACTGATTTCTTTATTTGATAGCTACGGTCAAATTAAAATTGAATATAGGTGTTTAAATGAGAGGGTTTATGGTAAACAGAAAATTGGAGAGAGAATCAATATCACGGTAGATGAGTAATTCGAGGAAGGGGAGAGTGAAGTTTGATTTCCATTCAAATTTTAAATTAATGGAGGGGGTGAAGATGATTAAGTTGGGTAAGAGAATGATTAAAATTGACACTTTCGGGCCATAGTAAAAATAAGTCGTCTACATAACGTAAATAATTAATTTGTACATTATTGGGTCATAGTTCAGATTCAAAATATTCCAAGAAGAGTCAGCAAAGAATAAAGGACAACAGGCTTCCCTTGGAGAAGCTAAATTTGTGCCTATAATAGGCCCCTTCACATGATAAAACGTTATTCGAAATACAGGCGTTAATTAATGGAATGAATAATCATGAATGACGTAGATTGATATCAAGCAATGGTATTTTTTTAAAGGAGAGTTTGTCAACAAGTCTTTAGTAAAAAGGGAATCTAATTTACTCCCAGAAATAAAAGCTTATGCCGGGCTTTGCAAAAGCTCTGTTTCATCGGTAGGGGAGGGGGATTTTTCGAGAAGTTTAAGTGTGTGATAGAAAAAGTTCCGTCAGACAAACTTAAAGTTCTACTTTTCCAGCACGTCTTTTCAATTGTGTGCAGGCGTGTCGAGGTGGAAGTGAAAAGAATCGAGATCTCTGCTCTCCTGAGCGAGGGACACAACAAGTCAGACATCGCCAAGCGGCTCAACGTCAGCCGGATTACCAGGCGACCTCAAAGATCGAGCTCGTTCAGGCAGACCTCAAGTTATCAAGAGATTGGTTGTGAGAAAAGCCATCGAAAGTGCTCCGAAGCTCAAACTGAATGCGCTCGCGAAGAAGAACACCTACGGTGGCTACGGTGTCCAGGGCCGACAAGGAGGGCGGCAAGAGCTCGAGGTGCGCGGAGAGGCCTCTGTCGTCGCCTTCTCACCGACTTAAAGAGTTATGGCAATCGATTTATCATTTTTATTTTCTGATGAAAAAACATTCACGGTTGATCCGATCATCAACAAACAGAACGACCGCGTGATAAGCTTCGGCCAGGAGGTCTTCGAGGACCGCTACCTGTCCTCGAACAAGCACTCGGACTCTGTAATGATGCTCGATGTCGTAGCTTGGAATGGCGAGAAGATGCCGCCGGTGTTGTTCTCGGCGGGTTACAGGGTTACCGCGGACGATTCATGGACACCTTGACAACGAAATTCCTGCCCTAGGTGGTGAGTAAGATCACGAAGAAAGCGAAATTCTCTTTTAGCAGGACGGTGGCGCGGCTCACATTGCCAAGACCGTGCAAGAGTGGTTAGGGTCGAACATGAAGAGGTCGAAGAACTTTTGGCCGCCACAGTGGCCCAACCTCAATCACTTCAAGTAGAGAAGAATAGTATAGATCAGGAATATGAGCAATGATTAAGCAGTTAACTGCTGGACAGAATATGAACATTCCCTCAATGGATGTCAGGTAAAATTAACCATTATATTGGCATTAAAATAGGTAGTTATAAGAAAATTAAAAAAATGGTGAGTGTTAATTAAGGCAGAGATATAATGATCTAACTCGGGACATTAAAAAGTATATCGGGGTAGCAACGAGAAATTATGAATTTACACTAGCAAATAAGGCAAGGTTTGTTCTCAAAGGTTTCTTTCAATTATTCAGAACTAAGACTAGAAATAAAATAGGTCAATAGGCCCACTTAAAACTACAGATGGATAGTTACTAAGTGATACTGATTGGAATGGCTGTGATGTTAAATAAGTATTTTCTTTCAGTATTTACTCTTGAAGATATTTTAATTGTACTGCACCTGATGTAAATTAGATCTTCAAGGGTAGTGATGAGGAGAAATTAGAGGATATTTTAATTACAAAGGAGACAGTTTCAAAAGAAATAGAGTTAAATTTACTAAACTACCGGGCCGTGATGAAAATTTTCGCAGGATTTTGAAGGAATATAGAGGCCTATTTAAAAAATCGTTAGAGACTATACTCGCCGCAACGATAAATGGACGATGGGGTGCGGCAAGTACCGTCAAAGGTGTCCCACCACTGTTGCCATATCTCCATAGATCAGCTGCCCGCCTCCTTTCCAACATCGTTTCCCCACCTTACTCTCTGTCTCTGTCCTTCGTTCTGATCTGTACACGGCATGGGAGAAAACTAATGTGATATCTATATTTAAGAAGGGGGATAGAACATTATGTCCAATTATCGGCCAATGAGTTTGATATCAGTGCGGGAGAAAATGATGGAATCTATAATAGTGAAATCTATTAGATAAACATAAGTTGATTAAGGAATCCCAACACCTTTTAGGGCAAGTGAAAAAAGTTGAAGAGTGGTCAGTGAATATGACACGACCACTACACCTAAATACATCCTGGTGTGGGACACCCCATTTGGATATATTCCATGTGAGGTTAAGTTATAATAGAATTTCCACTTCCTAGCCATTGCATGGACCGCTATCACAAGTGGTGGGGGCTATAAAATTCCCACATCATGTAACAGGCTCCCTCCAATCTAACCTGGCCCCTCAGAACAGCTTCACAGAGAGCGCAGCCCCACTTAATTGTGGTAAAGTTGGCTGGGCCTAAATCGCAAGGCTGTGGTATCAAAGCTTCCTCTCTTGATGCCATCTGCTCCGGGGAAGCGATAAACAACATTATAGAAACGTGTACGATGCTGGCGATAGAGATGAGAATTATGATATCGTTTATTTGGATTCAGTCGTGGCTTAGCGGCAGACAACAAAAAGTTAGTATAGATGGGGATAAATACCAGTGGGGTTAGAGCCGTTATTCTTCTTGATTTAGGTATAAGTAGTGACCAGAGCAAGTTTGCTGATGAGACTAATTTGGACATTAGCTGAGGTATTACCAAATGAATTAACCATACTATCTCAATGGGCAAGAAATGCCAAATCCAATTAAGCAACATAAGCAGGTAGGTGTAATTTATTGAGTAAAGGGAATCGGAGAGTTTTAGGAAGTTCAGAATGCGAAAGAGACTTAGGTGCCTTTGTAAGTTCCAGCCTCTTTCATAGAAAGCCTAATTTTGCTCAAGTCATTATAAAGAAGAATGACTAAGAGGATTCATGGGTTGAGGAGCTTAACTTAGGGTAAAAGGATTAGGAGACTAAGTCTACATACATAAGTTAGAAAAGAGGAGAGGTCAAGGGGACTTGATTGAGGTCTTCAAGTGAGTAAAAGGTTACAATAAGGAAGACAGGTAAGGTTTTTATTTTTAACGAACAGAATAGGACATGCAGCAATGAGTTTAGCCTTTTGTAGACTCCTTTTCGTGTTCTTATTTCGCAAAGATCAGCGGTTATGACAAGGCGACATATTTCGCTAGCATAAGCTTCTTTTCGGCTATTATTCCTGGGTGCATTGGGAACCCCTCCGGAAAAGAAAACACTACTAAAACATTAAATTACATACCTAAAACAAAACAAACCGCCCGACAAACCCTACTATAAAAATAAACTAAAAACATGAAATATTAAAGGTGATTTTAATTATATATATATATATATATATATATATATATATATATATATATATATATATATATATATATATATTGAAAATACAAGTATTATTTAGGTTATTATTTGATACAAGTCACAATGAAAAACAAAAATGACTTCTGTGTTTCTTTAAATCTGATATCCATTTGTGCAAATGCAGATTTATGTCAAATATAATTTAATATTTTAATAACTTAATACATCTTAATGCCATGCGAATATATCCTACGTTCATTCGTGTTCATGATGTTTCAATACTACGAGTTGATTAAAAAAATGTCGCCCTTTCATTGTTTCACAAACTGTTAAGGACAAAAATTATGGAAAAAAGAAAGGATTAAAAAAGCAAAATGTTACGTCACCAACAAAAACAAAAGGCGATTGAAAAGCGAGTTCCATGATGTATGCATTGCTCCTAAATAGGGCAATTTATGCATAAGAAAAACTTATTATTATTATAATTAGTATTATTTGCGGAAGAAACAAGGTATGTATTAGTAAAGACCACAATTATATACATGAGAAAATTTAAATATAATAGAGGTTGGGAAGTTACGAGATTTACGATGTTTCAATATTTTTTCTTTTTCAATGAAGTACAATTTTCATCACCCTTTTATTCGTGTATTTAAAATGGATTGTGAAGGGTGTTCTTGCGTACTTACGAGCAGTTATAAACTTTGGTACTTAATTGATAATGGTCCCAACTCTAGTTTGAAAGTAAAAGATACATTTTAACATAGCTAGGCGTTGTGGCAACGAGTTGTGACTTTGCCGCACTATGAATTTCGAAGTTGCAAACATTTTGGAAAAAGTCGGACCAATTTTCCGCGACTTTGAACAGGAGCAAAGACGACTTTTTTGAAAGAAATTCCTATTCAGCACGGCCGGGGACGTCCTCAGGGCCAAGAGGTCCTCCCTGGATGAGGTCAACTTCAAGGAGCTTGTGTTCCTCAAAGGAAACATGGACCTCCTGGAGAAGATGGACCAGGAGGACATGGGGGAGGAGGAGGACCTGTAGATATTAGTTTAGGCTGTGTTTTAACTAAAAAATAATAAATATGTGTTTTCCGCCTTATTAAAAGCATGTTTCTGTTATCCCGCTAAAGTTTACTTTGTAATTTAGCGGAGTCGAACCGGTAAAAAAAAAGTCGCAGTCGCAAAGTGGCAAGTCACACTGGGGGGTGGGGCAAATATAGAGTCGCACGTGAAAAAAAATAATGTCGCGCCCAGCTAAGCATTTTACTGGTACATTTGATGTGTTTTACTTAAATCTACCCTCATTTTTTTTCTACATAAACAGAAGTCTGGTAAAATTAGTACTTCTATTTTTTAGACTTCTAGGCATTTTCACAAAAAAATAAGGTCAGATTTAAATAAAACACGATGGATTCATTAATCTGTAGAAGTACCCCTTTATCCTCATATATATCACGTTAATCTTGACGAGTAGACGAACAGAGCATTTATGAAGATTCAGATTTATCCCATAATTCAACGCCCTAAACGAACTACGAGAATGGCCTGCTCTTGGGTCTATTTGCTAGGCTTTCTAAAGATTAACAAAGGCTCGTCTAAATGAGAGCAAGAGTGGGCTATAGCGCAGTCGGGCCTACCATGTGAATTCCCAAACCACCTCCCAATTTCCAGCCAAGGCACAATGTGCAACTTACTTCTGAAGGAAGAAATCGATATTAACGTAGTTGGAGTGTTTAGGGGAGCTCCTTCCAAAATCGAGCGCCGGCGAGCCGGGTCCCCCCGACCCCAACACCCCATCGTCATTACTGGAGGCGGCACTCCTCACCGTGTCGCTGCCATTGAAGCTCTTATCTGACAGAGCCACGCTGTATTCTACAGGTTCTTCGTCAGGAGCCACTGTGTCGTAAAGCGGTTCTTCGTCAGACAGGTTGTCGAGTGAGATGTTGGCTGGCGAAAGGCGAGAGTTGTTCGCTTCGATTAATTCAACACTTTTGGACAGCCCAGGGGCAAGAACGGCTCCTTTAGGCGCGCCCACCGACGAAGCATTCGAGGAAGACTTGGATAAACTCTTCCTACTGCTGGAGGAGGACGAGCCAGATGACGGGGACATCGTAAGAGATTCGCGAGCGTGTCCATCGAGACCACACGAGGCTGACTTTTGCAAAGGTAACTTGGAGGAGGATGTCCTGGGCTGGGGCAAACGGGACCTCTGGACTCTCGGAGAAGACTGATGTTGAGGACGAGGCAAGGCGCTTTCGGCTGGATGGGGTGGAGGTTCAGGAGGGCGTGCATCCCCGGTTGAATTGGGGCGCCGAAATGTCTTGGGAGGAGGGGTGGGTGGGACCCTCTTATGTCGATCGTCACCACCGATATTCCCACTGATGGGGATGACGGTGACAAAGTGAGACTCATCTTGAAGGGAGGCGTGCGGTGGACGGACACTGCTTGGGGCAGGCACTGAGGTGGACCTTGAATAGTTGGATGGACGCGAAGAAGCAGCAGAAGGCGGGCCCGAGGAGGCGGTGAATCTGCGAGCCAGGTCTTTTACGGAGCTCCCACCAGGGGGTGAACCAGGCTCCTCAGCAGCTGGAGGTGCCCCAAGGACAGCCCTTTGGTTACCCTGGCCCAAGGCGCTGTTGATGGCCTGCGTTACGAGGGATTCCGTTGCAGAGGACACGGTGTACTTATCCACCAAGCTCGCCTCGCGCCCTTCACCTTGCCCCCTCTCCTCTTCGCAGGAGCCTTCATCAGAAAGAGCCGTGCCCCGATCAGCTTCATTATCTCGGTCATCCGTTTTGTGCCTCTGGACGTCCTCCAAAAGACGTTCCAAATAATCCACATAAAATTGTTCCTTCTCAAGTTCCTCCTTCAAGAGCGTTGCCCTGGCCCGATGCTTTGCGAGGTTTGTCCTCACGTCTTCTTCCCATGCCCCAGGCAGCTCGTGCCCGGGAAAGCGCGCCCTCCAAGCCTTATGGAATTCACAAAACACGCTCATTGTCCCAATTCAGAAAAGATCGGCAAACACAAGGTAATTATTTCCTCTAATATTACTCTGGAATGGCACAATTCACAAAAGCCGACATCGCAAAGACCATAACCACACTCCACAACATCATGATAAGAACTGAGCTGCCAATTCGAAAACGGACAGCCTGCCTGGCAAGAGACCGAGTCACTCTTGTAGACTCTAGGGAGTTGACTCGTCAAGGCAAGGTGCAACGACGTACGAACTCAACTCGGCATCAGCACTAATGCCAAATCGTCGTTGCGAGGGGATGGGGGGGGGGGGGGTTCTCGTAATTTTGTTGATCATATGGGGGCCGCAATTCATACACCTTTTCAAAAATTAACATAAATTAGAACATAGAGCAACGAAAAATCAACCTTAAGGCATCTGTCAGTGCTCAAGTCTTTATAATCTCAAAGAAAAATTATCAGCTTAAATCGAACGTTGGTTCGGTGAAAATAAAGTCACTGATTTCCTAACAAATTCATATCATATTTCTCTTTTTTTCCGATCTAATCTGAACTTTTGTGACCTTAATGAGCTGCCACGTACACAGGTGCTCCCCTCCCATAGGCATTGCACTCTGAGTGCGAAAAATGTGAGAGAAAAACGGCCTCTAATTGCACCTTCACTGTCGCCAATTTTGTAATAACTAAACTCTTTGAAAGCTGTAATTTATCCTCCCTGGTCGAGGAAGTTTATGATCTTTTTCATGCGTATGTTCGTGCATTCAGCCTTGTTTGTCGGGTTTTAAAATCACATCTCAAACGATTATTATAAACTAAGAAGCGAAAACCAACGGAGTCATCTTCGGTCGAAAGCTTTTGAATCGGTGAAGTTAGGGGAAGGTAAAATGACTGAAGTACACAACCAGGATATCAAAAAGAAGATACTACCAACGGGTGTCGGAGCCCAAATAAGGAAGGATTAAATAAAATAAAAGGGAAACCAACGATGGCATCTCCCGTAGAGAGTTTGTAAAGAGAGATCTGCAAAGAAAAGGACGGGGGGAGATGGAAGAAGTAAAAATGTGTACATAGAAGATATATAGCTCATGATCCCCATTGTCATTATGAAAGGGGGGGTGTGTAAGCAACGCCTGGAGTTGTGTATTGGATGGCATGCAAGCCCCCATGACTTATCTGCAGAAGGATTACCCAGGCTACAGCTCCACCCCCTTGCGGGGGACCAAGGATGGAAGGCGCAATGCAGGCAAACCGGTCGACCTGACGCAGACAAAACTTCAACGAAAAGTGCCCCGGAGAGAGAAGGGAAATTCACTTGACGACCACCCCAGAAGGCAAGGCGTTAATTTTGTAGAGTGGATTAAACAAACGATTAAAAGAGAAAAAAACTGAAAAGACATTTGAAGTGGAAAGTCTCGACGGTGACAAGAGTTGCTACAAGGCATTCATAATGAGAGAAAGAGAGAGCACACACACATACACACACACACACACACATATATATATATATATATATATATATATATATATATATATATATATATATATATATATATATATATATATATATATACATATATAAAGGGTATTCCATTAAGACGGATCGAAGTTAGCAGTAAATAAAACAGTGTTATTGTTGAAAATTTATTGATTTCACTATTGCATCATGTTATTTGAGTCATGGCAATTATGTGTGGAAAATAATATCGCCTAAATGTCTGCTAAGGCTTAGGCGGCACACCTACACTCGATGGTCAAAGTTTTGATGAAGTCTCTGCATAGTTGCTCCACGATCTCACCAATATGCCTTATTATCTCATCCTTCAGCTGTTGAATTGTTGTTGGCTTGTTGTCATAGACCTTACTTTTGAGATGACCCCAAAGGAAGAAATCTAAAGGCGCCAAGTCACACGATCGTGGTAGCCAATTGACCTCGCTGTTTCGAAAGATGATGCGACCTGGGAACTTCTCATTCAATAAAGCCATTGTTGCATTGGATGTGTGGCATGTGGCGCCGTCCTGTTGAAACCACAAATCTTCGACATCCATAGAATTCAATTCAGGCCATAAAAAGTTGGATATCATGGCACGGTATTGCTCGCCTGTCACCGTAACAGAATTCCCGGCATCATTTTCGAAGAAATACGCCCCAATGATTCCGCTAGCAAAAAATGCACACCAAACAGTGACCTTTTGTGGATGCAGTGCCTTTTCAACAATCTTCCTGGGATTTTCATCAGCCCAAATGCGACAATTTTGCTTATTAACGAATCCACCAAGATGAAAATGGGCTTCATCACTAAAGATGATTTTTTTGCGAACAATCATCATCGGCTTGTCTTTGCTCGTGCACCCAATTGACGAATGTACGGCGCTTCAAATGGTCAGCAGTCTTCAGTTTTTGTGTCAATTGAATTTTGTAAGCGTGTAGAGACAAATCATTTGTCAAAATTCGATGTAACGTTGTTGTGGGGAGGTTCAATTCATGCGCGCGATGACGAATAGAGGTGTCTGGATCTTGAGCCACATTCTCGTGCACTGCAGCAATGTTTTCAGCTGAACAGCGTAAATGAGCACACAATGGCGTTTTCATATCTGCCACCGACCCCGTTTGTTTGAATTTACGAACAATTTTCCCAATTGTACTCTCGGTTGGTCGATTATGTTGACCCCAAAAATCGCGAAGTGCCCGAAATGCGTTTCTGTTTGAAAGTCAATTTTCGTAATAGGCTTCGATAACTTTAACACGTTGTTCGATTGTTAATCTATCCATCGTTAAAATTGCCAAAGACTGAAGTTGTTAAATCTGAAAGAAAAAGAAAAAAATTCTTAGACGCTTAAACTTAACTCACATTTAAAATAGGTCCAAGTTATTGGAACATCCTTTATATATATATATATATATATATATATATATATATATATATATATATATATATATATATATATATATCCAGTGAAAGATAATGGTAAACCCACAATATTTGAAAATGGCATCTTGCCGAAACTCATCCGATAGTTATGAATAAAATCTTGAATCAAATATTGTGGTTTACCATTATCTTTCATATATATATATATATATATATATATATATATATATATATATATATATATATATATATATATATATATAGAGAGAGAGAGAGAGAGAGAGAGAGAGAGAGAGACAGAGAGAAAGAGAGACAGAGAGACAGACAGACAGACAGAGAGAGAGACAGACAGACAGACACACAGAAAAATGGTGCACCTACAAAGTAGCACGTGAGGTAATCAATAATTGCAAAAATCACCCTCAGGAAAAATGAACACAAGGTTCTTAGTACTTTCGAATTATATTTTCACATCACTTACTCGAAGATAATCTAATAGTAGTACCTAAGGGAGTCTTAGTCTTCACAGGTAATGAGGAGAAAAAAATAGGAAGATATTTTAATTACAAAGGAGAGGGCCTCAAAAGAAATGGAATTAAATCGAGTAAAGCACCGGGCTTTGATGAGATTTTTCCTATGATTTTGCAGGATCGTAAACAAGTGTTAAGTGAGCCTCGAACAGAAAATCGTTAGAACCTGGCGTTGTACCAATGTCGTGGAAGAAAGCGACTGTGATGCTTATCTTTAAGAAGGAGGATAATACGATTATTTCTAATTACCGGTCATTGAGTTTGACATCAGTGGTTGGAAAGCAAATCGTGTTTCACGAATTCATTGTCTTTTTATAGAAAGGTGTATGACGGTGCCGATAGAAATGGATGAGAATTACGATATTTATTTGGGCTTTAGTAAGGCTTTTGACAGGGTGCCACGCTTAGGACCTTTGAATAAAGTTTATTCACATGAGATCGATAGAAGTATTTTTAAGTGGATTCACTCGTGGCTTAGTGTCAGCAAAGAGTTAGTATAGATGTGATTATATATGAGTGAGAGATTGTTACCAGTGGGGTTCATCAGGGATCGGTGTGGGGCCATCATAGTTCTTAATTTATATTAATGATCTTGATTTAGGTATAAGAAACGACCTGAGCAAGTTTGCTGATGACACTAACTTGCTTACGATTATAAGTTCTGACCCTGATGCTGAGGTATTACAGGATAAATTGACCCTACTATCCCAATGGGCAGAGGACTGCTCAATGTAATTTAACAACATAAGCAGGTACGTGTAATTTGTTGAATAAATGGAATCGGAGAGTTTTAGGAAGTTCAGAATGCGAAAGAGACTAAGGTGCCTTTGTAAGTTTCGGCCTCTTGCATAGAAAGCCTAATTTTGCTCAAGTCATTGCAAAGAAGAATGACTAAGAGGATTCATGGGTTGAGGAGCTTAACTTAGGGTAAAAAGATTAGGAGACTAAGTCTACATACATAAGTTAGAAAAGAGGAGAGGTCAAGGGGACTTGATTGAGGTCTTCAAGTGAGTAAAAGATTATAATAGAGGAGACAGGTAAGGTTTTTATTTTAAATGGACATGATTAGACACGTAGCAATGAGTTTAAGCTGGACAAGCTTAAGTTTAGTTTTAGGAAAGAGATTGGAAGAAATTAGTTTACAAATCTAGCGGTAGATGCATGAAATAGACTCACTAGTGATTTAATAGAAACATCCTCCCTGGAGAGCTTTAAGAATACACAGGATAGATTTAGAGATGAGGATGCTAGGTGGGACTGAACTTTGTTATGGGAACGGGAGCTGCCTCGTATAGGTTATTATCTAGTGATTAGCGTTTGCAGACTCTTTATGTTCTTATGTAATACCAGAACGCAGACATAAATAGACCAAAACATCTGAACCAATAATAGAAAAAAAGTAAAATTGAAATATATGTCATCTTGAGAACCGGCATTTGCAAAGTCCATACGTCAAATGTTAAGTAGTACGGTGACATAATGTGTACATAACCACACAAACAACGCCTAAGGAAAGGATTAAATGAACATTGGCAAGATTTAGAGAGTGTGGGTAAAGAAGAAATTAAAGCTAAAAATAAGGAAACATATCAAAAAAATTAGGATTAAATAAATAAGTAGTGAAATCATACAATTCCAAAGCCTGGAAAAGGTGGAGACGAGAACGAGAGAGCTAGAGTAGAGGGATGGACGAAAGAAGGAAGTAAAAGTGAAACAAACAAAATAATACACTGAGATAACATAAGGTTTATGATTGAAAATAATTCTATTTAGTATGAGTATTTTAATAAAATATCGAGTTTAAACAGATTAGGGAAATTTTAATGTTAGGATTCGTTGTAAATAATAGTAAATAACATTAAATTTACCCAAGAAAATTAAAAAAACGTAAATTTCCATTTCTCGATATTCTCCTTCACCGCACATCCACTAACTTCACCCTCTCTGTCCATCGAAAACCTACTTTCACAGGTCTGGATATGAACTTTCATAGCTTTGGTGACCTGACCTACAAACCTAATAATATAACAAGGAATGCTGACCAAAGTCGCGTGCTCTCAATTATTCTGATTTATGACCTTACGACCTTCAAAACTTTCAATAATTCCCGGACTAACTTTGGGAGGATCTTGGCAATTCTATCATTCGAAAGAGAATGTAAAACATCATAAGGGTTCCAAATTTCGTTAGAATCTGCCGAATAGTTACAATATTACCGAAACGAAAAATAAGCAAAACGTGGACCGACGGATCGACATACATAGTGAGATATAGAGTCGCACGCGACTAAAAACTCCCCCTTCATAATAACTTCAAACTCTCCTCCAACTATTTACTTGTGCACAAAGAATTTGAATTTCTTAAAGGTTAATTCTTTAAGAACTTTTTTAAGTTTTCCCTGGTTAAAAAGTATATTCGGCAGTTTTGTGTTAGGTTATACAGTTTCTCTCTTCCCACGGACCTCCGTGATTGCCTAGTCCAGTTAATCGCCCCCCCCTTAACTTTGATTTACGCCGCAAACTCAATTTTCTACTCCAAAAATACTTCACCTACACCATCTTTAAGATAGTATTCATAAAAAAACTCTGTTTAGCCAAATTATTTAATTATAAGAAAGTCCCATCCGCTCGTTGAAGGCTCAATTTCTGAATAAGCCAATGTACCGGAATCATACTCAACAATAAACAAAAGACCCCATCAGAGGTCATTCTAATTTATGTAAAACAGACTTTCTACACCCAAACTTTGAAATCTTAGATCAGTTCAAAGATTTTATCTCCCTTCGAATACTTGAATCCCCTTTAATCAAATAATATAACTCCACACCTAATAGCGATTCCTTGGCCTTCCTCCTCCTAGTCACATAATTTTAAAGTATACAACCACCAAAATCATGCCGCCATATTCACAAGCAATTCCTTAGTTCGCTGGTTTTGCTCTATGTCAAAGGTTATTGTGCTTTCTTTGTTGTGTATTAGTCATAATTTTGACCCAAACTCTGGACAACCCAATTTATTTATGTTGTGTAAACGCCCTACTTGGTCATTATTCAATCCTCTTATTTGTTTAAGAATTGCAATTTACATTTTTCAATCTTCACTTGTTATCCTTGAATTTTATCATGTGTAATTTATATTTA
This sequence comes from Ceratothoa steindachneri, assembly GCA_963969495.1. Lineage (NCBI taxonomy): Eukaryota > Metazoa > Arthropoda > Malacostraca > Isopoda > Cymothoidae > Ceratothoa > Ceratothoa steindachneri. Next base: position 138,213,195 of record OZ018326.1, read on the forward strand.
GAGAACCAGAAGATGGGTAGAATTTCGAAAACGTTGTTCATTCAATGAGAACTCTTGGCTTTTTCGTCTTTGGTTTCATCCTTAATCTGTCCCCCGCTTTGTGGTGCAAAGTAGAGTGCCAAGAAAAAATTGCCATTGTCATTTTTACTGTTTTTGAGTTAATGCTTGAACATTAAGTGTCATAGTTTTAATGTTGTCCTTATTATTTTAGGTCCGTGGTTGTTTTCCTGGGTTGTCCCTGTTTTATCTGCACTTTTTTTTTATTTCTGGGGAGAAGCCTGGTATTTTAGAGTTTCCCTAGAACTGTGTTTGTTTTTTGCTGTTGAGAATATTATGGCAAACTGTGTGTAGGCTTTGTTTATGTGATTGAAAAGGGCGACTGAGTAGCCTTGGAACTTTTGTTCGATATAGATGGTAAATTGTTGCCAGTCAACCTGGTTGTAAATGTTGTATGAGCTTCTCAAGGGTAATTTGTATGATGATTGGGAGATGGACGGAGAATAATGTGGTGTTATTTTTAGAATGTTTTTACCACTAGATATGGTGAAGAGATGGTAATGGGCGTTGAACAGTTTCCGTGAGGGAGACTTTTGTTGTTCAGGGCTAATATGTAGTTAAGTATTCAAAAACTACTGTAGTTTCTTGCGTTTCTATCTTGAGATTCTAACCATGTAGGGTTGAGTGGGTTGATATATACCTCCATTGTAAATGTCTTATTTTGTTGTGTACGGATGTTCTCTAACACTGACTCGTAGTTTGGTGGAGCAGGAGGAAAGTGTACTTTGTTCTGTTGATCCGATCCTATAAGTTTTGCTTTCTAAGCGTTTGTTATTTTTCTCTTTCATTCATTTCATCCCTGTTGAATTGATTTATTTGATTTTGATCAACTTATTCTTCTACGGCTTCGTTGTGGAATGACCAAATTTGAATTAATGGAGAAGTAGAAACGTCCAGATACTGAGAATTTAGTATCTGGACCAATCTGGAATGTGCCCGTTTCTTTATCAGGTGGCTCATGTCTGTGTAAATGTCCTTCGTTTATCTGAACTTGTACTCGGCGACACACGAAAAATTTTGCTCTCTCAGGGTGGAACAATCTGGATGATACTCTCTTAACATTCGCGGGCAAATTTTTTAACCATTTGTCGTTACTTGCCACCTCCCTTCTATTATATTACAACACTCCATGTAAATATTTTCACAACACCATCTCCTTACCTCTTAATTATTCTCAGTGACTTCCTTCAACCTCCACTTCCTTCACCATTGTGGTTCATTTTCTGGAAGTATTTTAAAATTGCCCCAAGAGTGAAGTGGGAAAGAAAAGAAAAATAAGGTATATGTTGTCTACTTCATCTCATCCACTATTCCATTACTTTTCCCTTACTTTTACCCTTGGATGTTCCGTATTTTTGGTTGTGTCCGTGATCTGAGTTGATAAAGAACACGACGAGCGAAAAATGTATGGCAAATACTATTAATATTATACTCGTATACTACAACTTGAATGGTTTAAAATGGTATCCCAAACTAGAGAACAAAATACTAAAATTTATATTTTCCTTGAAAATACTCGTCTAATTTCTATCAAATTTTACAGAATATTCTTTGAAATTTGTCTCAGTTTACAAGTTTCATTTCATAGAAGCAGCGTCTAAAAAAAGTTAGGATGAAACTGTGTAGTTGAAGTAAGGATGAGCTACAAGCCAGAAAAAGATAAACATAGATGCAACCTTAAGCAGAAAATATAATTATCTGGTAGACAATCGATTAAAATATTAATAAAAATTATGCAGATTTTTGTTTTGAATGACGTGAGCAGATCTGCTGCGGGGCTTCATCATATTGTCGCATTGTTCGGGCGTGATTTGATTCCATTCTTCTTCTAATCTTTGTCAGAGATCTTCAATATCCGTTGGTTTCGAGCCTTAAACTTTGTCGACCTTAATCTTTCTTGCCATCCTGATAAATGACTTATATTATTAATAGGAGCCTAGAATATTCCTTCCTATCAGGCTTCTGGGCAGGTCAGTTCATTACGTTGATATTTCCACCATCCAACAACAGCTTCACCGTCTTAGCTCTGTGGCACCGAACATTGCCCTGAATGATAACAGACACACATACTCCCGATTTTCGGGCAGAATAAGTCATATATTCCTATAGCAGATTCTTGTATAGCGCAACGTTTACTTTGCTGCGTAAACATACAAACAAACAGACCCCAGCGCTTGAGAAAGCGCACCACATTGCCCTGCCACTTCCAAATTTAACTGTCGTTTTCGTGCATGCGTGATTCAATCTTTCACTCGTACGACCCCTTAAATACTGTTTCCCATTCGATTCGAACAAATAAAATTAGCTTTGATCGCTTAAAAATTACTTTTTTCCACTTTTCAGGACTCCATAGAGCATGCACAGTAGCGAAGGCCCGCCACTTTATCCTTTTTACTGATGAGTGGTTTCTTAGCGGGGACGCGTGCGATGAGTCGCACTTCTCTCAAGCGACGTGAGACAACCTGACAAGACATTCAGGTTCAAGTTCTCAGCAACATGACGAGAAACGCCATCGGCTGCTTCAAATTGGTCCTTCATCGACCCGTTGCATCTTGCGATCTTCCATTAGTGCTCTTTCGACGAGGACCCGTTTTCTTCGTAGACTCGTAGGACCCAGTATCATCGTCGAGCTGTATTATGCAGGAAATCACACTTTTTGACCGATTACAATACCTCGAAATGTCAGACTGTGTTATTCCTTCATTTTGCCACTGGGCAACCTGCTTTCTGAAGGATTTCTCGACCTTAACCCGTTTCGCCATCCTGATAAATGAATAATACCATCAGAAACAGTACAATACCCGTCAGACAGTGTTACCCTAAATACGCCATGAATTTTCTGTGTAAACTGAGTTATCAGTTATTCTATAGTTTTGGACGCTTCTTTTCAACAAATACACATTCTATCTTCATACCTTTTTATAGAAACTGTTATATGTAATGAAACTTGGACACTATCAGAAGAAATTTCTTTAATTTCCATGAATTTATGGAAATTAAAACAATATTTTCAAGAAAATATAGATTTTGGTATTTGGTTCTCTAGTTTTGGACGTCACTGTATTATCAAACTTCAGGATTACTCTAAGTTCAAAAACAGGTTATGCAGTGTAAGTATCTAGACTGTAAGATTGTAATCTAGCTGTATAAGGCCTCTCAATTCGAGTCCAAAATATCGTAGGTGAGATGGAAGTCAAAGCACCTTCAAAACTAGTTTTCTGATTAGTTTCTGTTTTTTAAAGGTGAACAAGTACGAACCCTCCCACTCCAATTAAAATACTCGGATTATGTTACTTTCTATACATTTTCACTTACCCAACTTCAGGAGTTTCTATACGAATCTATTTTCAAAATTTTCTGGCGAAGATGTTTGAGTTGCCTTTCGCCATTTTTTGAATAAATAAAACTAGGTTTGTTAATGAATAGGAAACACTAAAAGTACTGTGAATTATCTTTTAAATAAGATATAAATATTCATAATTACATATTATCAATTCCAAGGTCCTTATTTAGTCGACATATGTCATACGATTGCAGAGAAAAGATTTAGTTATTCTCAGCCCTATCGTGATCTACAATAAATAATGTTAATTTAACTTGCCGGCAACATACCGATAAGCATAACTTCATTTACCATACTATAAATAACAAGCCAAACTCACAAATATTTCCTTAGCGCCATGTTCATTATTTACCTGAATCAAAGAAAGGACTATTATTTTTCATTCGGGCTGACACGCGAGATACGCTCAATATACAAACGAAGTCTGGCCAAGCGCCGTCAACATTTTCTCCAGTTCTTGTAGTCCTTGTCCATATTCATTTATTTTCTCCTCACAGCTCATGTAGCCTTTCTCCATATTAATTTACTTTCCTGTTCTTAAATTCTTTTTCGTATTCATTTATTTTGCCGATTTCGTGTAGTCTTCGTCAGTATTCATTTATAAAGTGTCCAATAAAGTTGCTTCGTTTTCTTAACTTGTGTCGATAATTAAAAATACGTTTTAAAAAATATAATTAATTTATTCAAAAAAATAGTTTTCATCAATTAAAAAAAAACCCTGTTCAAGTCTCTCTTTTCGAGTGCGTCCTTATCAGAGAATCTTTTATTGCCGGTCTGATTGGCTGAAAAAAAAGTGAAGTATACGCTGCACAACTGCAAAGAGTTGAATGTGAACTTTTGCTAAAACTTCCAATGCTGGTCAACGGCAAAGGAGTTATGTTTCTGCAAGGCGATATACGACCGTACATCTAACTGTAGTGTGAGATACACTAAATAATGTAAGTTGGAAACTACTGCTCATCTACCATACTCTCTTGACATGTCAACTTAGGATTACCAATTTTTGTCTATAGACAATCTGATTCGCAATGAAAAATTATTTGGCGAATAGGCACTCGAAGACAGCCTTCAAAAGTTTGTTGTTGTTTTTTTGCTGAAAAGCCAATCTATTTTTATTCAAGAGCCACAACTATTGTGTTTCAGATAATCAAAAGAGTTCGTGCGGTTTCTTTTCCTTTGTGTTGGTTTTAAAAAAAACCCGAACCTTTTCGACTACTTGATATTTTGTCGAGTTCTTATAGTCTTTGTTCGTATTCAGCTATTTTTTTTCAGTTGTTGGTCCTTTTCTCGTTCCCTCCGTGTTGCTATGCGTCTAGTCTAGAGGTGCACTTGGTCTTATTTGTTAAGTAGGAGACGTTCCGTGTTTCTGAAAAGGATGCAGAGTAGGAAGTTGGGGGTGGTATGATGCGGGTATGTGGGTCGTTTGTTTGGCTTAAAGATTATGTTTATGTTATCTGCTCCTTTTTTGTTTGTTTTAATCGTCGTCTGAGCTGTAATGATGATCGTGCTTTCTCATATGTGCTCCTAGAATGTGGACTGAGCTTCCTGCTTGTATACACTGCTCCCTCTTCCTTGGTGCTTTCAAACCTTCCTTGAATACCCATCTCTTCTCTTAAGTCCATCCTTAGTTGATAGATGGCGTTCTACACAGTTTCAGTTCTCTAACTTCACCAATTTATATAAGCATCTATTTAAAAAAAATTCCAGACTTGAAGAATGGAATGTAAAAATTTATTATTATTATCATTATTATTCATTTAGGAGCAAAATGTTTCAAGTGGGTTTGATATGTTGCCAGGGACTGCTGTGTCTTGCCTTTCCTTTTGAGACAGATTTACAAAATTGTTATGTTTATAATTGCCTCATGGCGATGTTCACTCGCGACATTTTTGCAATCGCTGTATCTATTGGAAACGAACTCCCCCCCCCCCGCCCCCAATGTTTTATTTTCGCCTGGATCAACTGAAGATATTCTACATCAGAAGTGCTTAGGAGGAGGTATCTCCAGTTCCCTCAAACTGGAGTGAAATATCTTAGGTTGGTGAGCGTGAAATAGAATATCTTTAGAAAATACTTTTAATGCCGTAGAGATTTAACATATTTTCATCGTGTATACAATGGCTTCAGCAAAATGGATTATTAATATAACGGGCTCTTTGTTGGAGTTGCTGACAAGATGCTCGAGACCAAATATTTCAAAACTAGCAACAAGCTGTTATGATAGACACCAAACCTAGTCCAGCTTAACCACACAGGACCATTCAGCAAATCTCTGAGAATTGAACATCGATGCGTTTGGCGACATTGACTCCCGCCATTGAACGACTGATTCGGGAGTCCGGGAAGGGGTTCGACGCCAGTAGGAGATTTGTTCGGGCACTATTTCCCTTTTCTCTGTAGCTGTGACCTCAACCTGCGTGTCAAGCACCACCGCTCCTATCAAAATCGCCATGCATAAGAGCAGTAGTAATAAATATTAGAAAAAACAGGTCGTTTCAATATCCAAGGGCACTATTGCAGGGTCAAATCAATCCCATTTTTCACTTTGTGGATCCAAACAGAGTCGTCCTTGAAGGTGCGGGGTCCCAAATTATAATTTTCTGGTGGGACCCCAAATTCATAGAGAATATCTTTAAAATCCGAGATAAAAAGTTTATTGTTTATATTTCTACTTTGGAAAGGAAAACAATCAAAATATGCGTTTAAAAAATGCATGTGAATTAATAGACCAAACCAATCTAAGCTATATAAAGAAGGAGTTAGCCACAGTAATCAAGCTGACCACTCCCACTCAATACTCACTTCCATTCTCCATTTATTCTACTGTTGAATCTTCACCTTTCTACGCAAATCTACAGGGATATGAACAAAATGTCCAGATCACTTACTGATTAATTGTAAAGATAACTTGTTATAGAGATTGTGAACAGTTAAATGATTTATTATAATATTTTTATTTTGTATTCAATAAAAACATTCAAAATGTAAGTGAACAGCATTGTAGCGAGCAAATTATATTTTTCTATTTCTAAAAAATCACATTAATTTAGTATAAATGAATCACATTACTGTTGATTTTTTTTTAACAGAAAACTTTCATATTTTTTTCTATACATCTAGGAATTGCGGGGAATGAGCGCGCCGATGAGGGCGCCAAAGTGTCCGCGAGGACTCTGCGACCGGACCAGCGTTTCGCTCTTCCTCACACCGACTACATGGCAGGAATACGGGCAGCTCTTCGGACTGCTTGGCAAAGAAGATGGGAGACGGTCGAAGGCAATTGAAAGTTGCGTGCCATTGCGCCGCGACTGTTCTCATGGACCTATCCCCCAATACCGCGACGGCTTCAGGTCACTTTCTGTCGTCTCCGAATCGGACACACTCGTGTGACGCATCGCTATCTGATGGAGTGCTCGTCTGCGCCCTATTGTGACGACTGCGTCGTCCCCCATACTGTTCGGCGCATTCTCGTTGAATGTCCCATTCTGGGCGATCTCCGCTCACTTTACCTGTCCCGGTACCGATATGGGCGCGGTTGCTATCGCCTGTCCCTTGTACTCGGGACGAGTTCGTGTACATCGACTGGTGGATTTATAGACTTTTGGGGGGAGGCCGGCCTTCTCCCCTTTATTTAACTAGGTTTTGTTTTTGTTATTGTTGTTTTCTATGTAGGTGGTACGCTCCTGCGCCGGGGGGATGGGGACCTCCCCCCGACGCCGGAGCTTGCTTTCTCCTTGTTGCCATTTTCTCCTTTTTTATTGTTGTTTTTTACATATTCTTATTTTAAAGTAGCCTAGTGCTAGGCTGTCGTGATTACGGCGACTTGTGCCCAAGTGGGTAGTCGCCAGATTGGCTCTTAAAAAAAAATTAATGCGAAATATTTTAGGATTTCGTATCCGTTTAAATTCTTAGCAATATCAGATTCAATAGACATAATTGCCAAACTGTCTAAGCGTTCTTGCTGCATTGACGATCTCAAGTAAGTTTTGATCATTTTTAGTTTAGACAAAAACTCCTTTCTCTTAACCCATTTCTGCCTAGCGTCACTGAGAATGACAATAAAGTCCGGCGGGTAATTAATGAATTTGGAAATGCAGTAGATCTGTTGTTGCAAACAAACAATTCAACCATTTTCAAGGTTTGAATCGTTGTGGGAAAATGACTTTAGTATCTCTATTTTCTTTAAAAGAAAATCTAAATATCTATACATACCATTTCAATTCTTGTAGAAATCTACAATAATTGTAGGTGGTCTTTATTTCGCTAAATCGTCCTTGAAACGCTGATTTATCGCCTTAGGCCATATTGAAGAATCATCTCTTAATTTCACAGGACTTTTAGATTTTGAATTCAAGTTCTCTTTTGCCACGGAGTGGGATATATTACCTTCATTCAGTAAATAAATTAACACACGCACTTGTATAACTTCTTCACACAAACTTTGATAGATTTGCTGAAATGCTTATCTAATACACCTTTCTCCTTTTATTTTTCCTCCCTCTTTGCCTTGGCTATAACCCTCTTCTTACTGCCACTTATTTTCTACCGATGATGTCCTTTGGTCTTCTACTCATATTTAACGACACCATAGCATCCTAAAGAGAAGCTATATCCATCACCAAAATGATCAGAGCTGTATTTAATGTCTGCTTTATTATCTGCCATAAAGAATTCAGTAGACATATTCTTGTCAAAAGTAACAAATTGCAATGGCAAGGAAAACTGCCCTGTTCGCAGTGAGGGTATGCCGTTACTATAGCAATGAGGGTATGCCTTTACTATAGAAATGAATAGCCACCGGGTACCGAATACGACTGGGGTACATTTTTCATCCACCGCATACATTGCAGTTTTCCTTATTATTGTAAGATACAACGTGTACAACGTGCCCCCACGGGCGGGTGAAATCGATCCCGTGTACTGCGATGGCAAAAATGAAGGTACATTTAAGATACCCAATTGACACAGTTCTGTTTAGGTCTGTTTGAGTACAGGGTATGGTTGATACATTATTAAGGATGTATCTGAATGACCGACAAATTTTAAGATTATATCCATGGTCAAAAATGTGTGTGAGTTATCTTGAAACATTTTTTTAAATTGCCACTGTTGTTCCTATAGCCCCCCTCCCCCAACCACCACCAAGTAGAGACAAAATGCGTCTACATTAATTAACTTTTGCTCCCGAAACGATGAGCCAAATAAAGCCAATTTTTGAAGAAAGGAAAATGTGGGTCCCTTATACTAAAAGTTTGACTTGACAAGATGTTTTTTTTAGACAAAACCCGGGACAGATCAGTTAAAAAATATTCCTCTATCTACATATATATATATATATGCTATTGGGGTGGGGGGCTCTCATCCACTCTGCCAAAGAGGACTTTTTTGTTTTTCATACTCGAATTTAATGCGCAATAGCAACGAGGCCGAAGTAGTGAAGGTAGAAGTGAAAATAGTGGAAGATGTACAGCAGCAGGTCCTCATGCGTGCATTAGAGCCAGAATAGTGTATGATTGTGGGTACTTAAATCCCCTGGCGGAGAACACGTAACGAGAAGGCCATGTTGTATGCAGGTTCTATTGAAGTCCACAGCTGTGGCAGCGTTATTAATTTGAACTTATATTTTCTTAATATTTCTTACAAGTTTTTTAGCGGGATCTTCGAGGCGAGAAAAAACATCCGCGAATGACATTCTTTATTCCTAGACGTCTTTCGACCACGTTAGGTCATCTTCAGAGAATGAATAGGAATTCTTCAAAAATTGCTACATTATATATAGTATTTCTATGCGAACATAATTATTACAAAAATTGGCCAGTCATGGCGCGGAAATTTTTTAAGGGGAAACTAAGCGCTACAAGAAACATATAAAATTGGAAAGAGTGGAAGAAAACGAACACCAGGAAACATCTCAAGCCCCTCAAAAATCCACAAATAGGGACCCGAGAATAGAGGACAGAAGAAAACGGCTGAGGGTAATCTCTCAAGCTCCGCATCCTCCTCTAAAGACGAAGAACAGGTCCATGGCTGCGCCGTTGTATCCATCTTGTGTATGATTTTTAGTGATCACAGTGTAATTTGGTATTTTTATTGTGTTAGTTTCTGTGTTTACACCGTGTTCGGAAATGAGGATCAGGTCGGGATCCACTGTTCGAAATATGTTTCCGTAGGGAATGGATTTCCCTTCCCATCCGTTTACGTTTAGTATGAGATTTTTAGTGTGTTGTTTGTGTTCTCCATGTTTTGTTTGTTTAGTGTGCTTGTAGTTTATGTGAGTATGTGTATTCCCCTTTACTTTTTATCACGTCTCCTTTTTTCTGGTTTTTTTTTTATTTTCTCGTACTCTGCTTCACTTATGGTGAGGCAGGAGTCCCTATGCCGTTTTATTTTGACTGGCATGAGCGCCTCGTCTACTGATGATTCTTGTGCCTGCGCATCCTATGTCCACTTTAGTTGACTTTCTTTACCCCTTCAACAATCTCCCTAATGCTGGGGTTGGCTGGGAATGGGGTGAGGTCAGTTCTGTAGAACTGCATTTTTAGTTGTTCTCCATCATATTTCATGGTTTGTTGGGGAGCCTTTTTCCTGTTTTTGCTCCTCAATCTCTTTGTTCCCTTTGGGGGTTGGACCTGTTCTTCGTCTTCAGAGGAGGATGCGGAGCTTGAGAGATTACCCTCAGCCTGCTTTATTCTCCTGGCATCTTTTTTTTGCTCTGTATCTCTCGTTTTTTTTCTGGCCTCTATTCTCGAGTATCTATTTGTGGATTTTTGAGGAGGCTTGAGATGTTTCCTGGTGTTCGTTTTCTTCCACTCTTTCTTCATTTGCCGGAAACGGCATTGCTGGGACTTCTTCCTCGGGCTGGTGTTGCAGTTGCAGGACGTCCCCCGATCGAGGGTTTTCCAGGAACCACATTTCCTCGAGTCCATTCTTTTTGAGCATGGTATTAAGCTCAGTTGCTAAACAGCCCGGGTTGGTGAGGTTCCTCACATGAGCGTACAAAATACACGTGAGTATTTTGGTGGTTTTTGTTAGCAACCTTCAAATAAGTCTTTGGAGCGGCACATTCTATGGTCTTTGCAGGGGTGGCTTTTGCCGCTTGTGCATAGGAGGTATTAGCCCTCTTAATTCCGTCCGCCTTTTTCTCCTCTGCTTTCCTTTTTAATATCTCTTTCTTCTTTGGGCAAGACATAGCCGTTGCTCCGTGCTTTCGCCCACAATTTGGGCATTTTTCTTCGGCTGCTGGGCATTCCCGCCAGCTATGCCCTTTACTACTGCATCTAGAGCAGGTTAATTCCTGTTCCTTGCATTCTTTTGTGGCGTGGTGTTGTAGCTTAAAGCACTTGAAAAAAAAATTACACTGGGGTAAACTCCTCCCTCTCAATGTGTTCCCCACTTAATTTGGCACTGAAGAGCAGTAACCCACTCAACTTCGCCTTAGTTGCCATCGAGATATCACCAAATATAATTTTGATCACGTGATTGTACTCCGTGTTGTCCCATCTGTTTCTGAATTTTACTATCTCGCTTATATTTTCCCACTGTTGGTTTCCCTCAATTTTGTTTTTAATTTCTTCCTTTGTATCCTGGCCGATCCACGGGTCCAGCCTTTGGCGTATCACACTTCTGTGAGCCTGGATCTGGGAAGGGGTACTCGGTTAGAGGTTTATTTTCCTCTGAATCTTAATACCAGCTTCCTTTGTGAGGGTCTCAATATCTTTTCCCTTGAGGAGAGGAGTACACTTACGTTCTGTCTTACCTTATTTGTTGTTTATTTGAATAGGGACCACCTACCAATCTGTGTTTTTCAGAGTTTTAGGTTTTTCCTGTTTTTTTACATTTATTTGTCTTGGGGAGAAGAGAGTCCCCCCCCCCCATCGCTTGTCTGCCGCCTCGATGGATCAAGGAATTGCCTTTTAGGGTGAATGATATATGTTTCTTGTAGCGCTTAGTTTTCCCTTAAAAATTTTCCGCGCCATGATTGGGCAATTTTTGTAATACTTATGTTCGCGTGAAAATACTATATATAATGTAGAAATTTGTGAATAATTACACCCAGGTAATCACATGTCCATGGAGGAATGCGCCTATGCAAGCTCGCATGACGGCAGCAGAAATCGAAAACCTGAACACCTACCAGGCCCGGTGGAAAATCCGTACCAACCAGGATAAGTTCAAAGTAGTCCCCATAGGCAGGAGACTACTTGATGACGTCAGGGTGGGGGATAGACGATATCCCTACACCAATGAATGCAACGTACTCGGCATGAAGATCACCTCAACCGGGTACGCAAAGCACGTCCAAGAACGCATCACCAAGGCCACTGCTGCAGTCAAGACTCTGTACAGGTTCAGAAATCTTCGTCAAAGCAACAAAAAGAAGATCTATACTGCACTAGTTAGATCGACGTTGCTTTACCCCGCTTCCGCCCTCTCCTGTGCCTCAAAGACACAGAAGAGGAGACTACAAGTGGTGCAGAATAAATGCGTGTACCTAATCACAGGTACACGCAGAATGGAAAGAAGAACGCAAGAAGAGCTGCACCGAGAGGCGGGGTTAACCCCCATTAACGTTGTCATCGAAGAGCGGACAAGGAATATGCTGGAAAAGGTCAATCGTTTGGACGAAGATATCGTACAAATGATTGACCAAAACAGAAGAGAAGTATGTCGCGCCAGATTTCCAAGCTCCGCTAGGATTTTAGCTGGCGGAGCATAAGTACCGTTCTACGCTAGATGAGTCAATTTACCCCAAACTAAGAAAAAATACCAATCATGAACCAACCGATTTTGACAAAATTCACCGATATCGACAAAACTAACCAACTAAGACAACTAGCGAAGAAGGAATCCTACACAAGAAGACGAAAATCACCAAACAAGACTACAGGAAGAAACACTGTACACTAAATACACACAATACAAAATTACGAAGAAACAAAAAGATACTAAAACAAACACAGTAAGTTAATATTAACAACTTACAAAAACAACAGCTAACGCGCATAGCATAAACAAAAATATTAGCAATAAAGACATATGGCTTGAACGCCAAACTATATGTTATATATATACCTGTATATATATATATATATATATATATATATATATATATATATATATATGTATAAAATAACCATAAAAACAACAACGAAACCACAAATCAAATAAATTTGAAAGCGATAGGCCTGATCACCAGGCTCTAGCATCACTTTGCACCCTACCACACTTCTTTCTCTTTTCACCACTGGTCTACTTTCCGCTATCTATTCGCACACCCTTTCTATCCCCTCATCTGCATACTCTCACATACACGATTCAAAATTCGAATAATTACATTTCTATTCATTCCCTGAAGATCACCTAACATGGTTGAAAGACGTTTAGGAATAAAGAATGTCATTCACGGATGCTTTTTCTCGCCTCGAAGACCCCGTTAAAAAAACTTTGCAAGAAATATTAATAAAATACAAGTTAAAATTAATAACGCTGCAACAGCTGTGGACTTCAATATATATATATATATATATATATATATATATATATATATATATATATATATATATATATATATATATATATATATATATATATATATATATATATATATATATATATATAAATTAAGTCTGTCTGTTCATTTATAGGAATAAAAAAATCCCGTTCTAACCCTCCACCTCTCACTCCCCCATATCCCTCCCTCTCCCCCCCCCCTCTCGCACCTCTCCGCACACTACAAAGAGATATCCAAAAGTAAAAAAAAATTAAAAAATTATCTTAAAATATAGAATTACCGGCGAGACTCGCGGAAATTCCACGGAATATATTTTTAATGATGAATTTATTTTAAAAATATAAATCATATAATTTCACTGTGGTACAACGTTGTTCGCTTAAAGTTAATGGTCAGTCATATGTGAGCGTAAATTGCCGGGGGTGCGTGGTGAACGTTTACTCATTTTAAGTATATTATATGATAGGTAGAGTGCGCACCTCTCCTGAATCTACATTCACCCTAAAAATAATAATAATCAGCAAGTAAAGATATTTTGGGACCACAATATAAGAATTTTAAACACTGTGCATCTGTATTTATTTGTGACAGAACTTTTTATCTAGGGCGTTGCCCTGGATATATATATATATATATATATATATATATATATATATATATATATATATATATATATATATATATATATATATATATATATATATATATATATATATATAAATGGGTAAAAGTCATGAGAGGTAACACGTGAATAAGTATAAATATTTGTGTATACCACGTAAGTAAAAAGAAAGATTGATTGGAGTTAGTACTTTCGTTGTCTTAACATTTTTCAAACTCACAATGGTTTACAAAATAGAGACACACCGTATTTATACAAGGCAATGTTTTCCCTGTGAGGTCAGATATTTTTTTTGTGGTCTCTGATAAGTCTGATTTGAGAAAGAAAGATAGGCCTGGATCTAAGGAAAACAAACCGAGACTAATATTTACATTTCTCTCCTTTGTGCTGAAGATTAGGAACGATTCAAAGATATTTCTGCTAATAAAATTATTTATATGCATTATGGTATCTGCTTTTGACCGGTTAATCTGGTCACGCATCTTAAGCCTGTGGACGGCCAAAGCACTATTTGAATATCCCTTAGATACTGCATTTTGATGTTACTTAATTCTTACCTCACAGGAAAAACATTGCTTTGTATAAATACGGTGTGTCTCTATTTTGTAAACCATTGTGAGTTTGAAAAATGTTAAGACAACGAAAGTACCAACTCCAATCAAGCTTTCTTTTTACTTACGTGGTATACACAAATATATATATATATATATATATATATATATATATATATATATATATATATATATATATATATATATATATATATATATATATATATATATATAATACTTCTAATTGGTTTGTTCCTTGGGAATCTGATACATAGTAGGAATATGAAGAGCCAGGATATCACACTAATCATTTATTGGCCGGACGTTTCGGACCTTCACTAGGAACATCTTCAGCCACTGTATCGACTAAGGAGAAGAAGAAAGAATATTAACGATAACAGTTAAACAGTTATCGTTAATATTCTTTCTTCTTCTCCTTAGTCGATACAGTGGCTGAAGATGTTCCTAGTGAAGGTCCGAAACGTCCGGCCAATAAATGATTAGTGTGGTATCCTGGCTCTTCATATTCCCTAATATATATATATATATATATATATATATATATATATATATATATATATATATATATATATATATATATATATATATATATATATATATATATATGTATATATATATATATGAATAACGTTACAGCCACGAGGAAAATGAAACAACGGAGAACTGCGAGGCCTTTCGACTAATGGTCCTTTACTGAGCAGACCATTAGTCGAAAGGCCTCGCAGTTCTCCGTTGTTTCATTTTCCTCGTGGCTGTAACGTTATTCATAAATTCCTTACGTTCCTTATTTTCGTGATTCAGTTATACATATATATATATATATATATATATATATATATATATATATATATATATATATATTAGAGCTTCAGGCTTCAAAGGCTTTTTAAAATTAAGTAACAATAAATATTTAATCTAAAGCTTTAATTAAATTTTTAAAAAATATATAAGATTATTAATTTACAATGATGTAAATTAAGTTAATCAAAAATGTTATGATGTGTTTATTAAGAATTTTTTATATTATACTCGTAGTTAAATTTTCTGTATATGTACATCCTTTTTTGTTTTCTTTTTTCTTTGTTTTGGCCGTTTTTTTCTGGTTTCAGAAAAATGTTCTCGTCTCAGCTTTTTACGAGAAAAATAATTTGATAGAAATCCATATAAAATATTAATAAAAGTGAGATATAATTATGTAGATTATATTCAATATTCAGTAAATAACTCAAAATTCAACGCAAAAAATAATTAATGAACAAAATACGGTTAATTTGGTAGTTGCATCCATGAAATTCAATTTAAATGTAACATAATCTCGAAGTCATTATGATAATTAAGACATTAAACTTAGTTTTTATACCATTCAAAAGGAAAGATACAGGAAGTGAAATATTAGTTTAACATTTAGATAATATTAAAATATAATAAACTTAAACAATTAACGTATAAGGGCGTATAAAAGATCACATACAAATTTAAGCTTTATTCCCATATGTCCGAATGACTCTTAGCAACTATTACAACCGGAAATACACAAATCATTTTATTTTCAATTTTAGGATATTAAAAAAATATACAAACAACCAATTATATATATATATATATATATATATATATATATATATATATATATATATATATATATATATATATATATATATATATATATATATATTATTCACGTACAGTGTCTCAAAACCATATAAACATTAAAAAAACAACAACAAAAAAACAGCGAACTTATGAATACGGGTCACCCCCCCAAAAAATGGGCCTGTACACACTTCTTGTGATATATCCTTCATTCAGTCATTCACTAATCACCCTTACTTTGCAGGACATGACAGAAACCGCCTGTGAACACAACTAGATCTCAAGAAAGTGCGGGGCACTTTCGTGCATCAGTTCGAATGTGACAAAGCCCCCTCCAAGAGCAGATTTCAGGATTGGGGTGGACCACTTCGAGACCTATGGGACAGTGGAGAACCTCAATGCAGCCAGTGACAACCGTCCAAGCCATTTAGCACGCTTTAGGAAGCGTACAGCTGAGATGTTCGAGAGCGTGAGAGAGTCAGTTGAGCAGAGTCCGAAACGCTCTGTGCGAAAGCGAAGTCAGTCCCTCGGTATATCCCGTGAGACTTTCAGGAGAGTTCTAGTAAGGGATGTAAAAGCCTAACCCATACAGAATACAGACGAAGCAGACCCTTACAGCGCAGACAAGGAACAGAGAAAGGCTATGGCAGTCAAGATATTGGAGAAGATTGAGGAGACCCCAACTTTCCTTAACCTCCTTTGGACCTCAGATGAAGCTCACTTCCATCTTGAAAGAAAGGTAAACTCGAAGACAAATGTCTTATGGGGGCCCTCCAGACCTTACATTCCCCTAAGTGCACGGTACGGTATGGACTGCAATCTCAGCCAGAGGCATCATCGGACGATTCTTCTTCGAGGTATCTAGCGCGACAGTGACAGTCACCAATGAGCGGTATGTTGAGGTCCTCAAAACCTTCAAGAGGAAGGTGAAGACCCTATTCCCGTCGCTTATGGGAAAGTTCTGGTTCCAGCAAGATGTAGCAAACTCTCACACCTCAAACCTGTCCCGAGATTGGCTGAAAGAGACCTTTGGTGGCCGTGTGATCAGTCTCAAGACTGATTTTGAGTTGGATCTCACAGCCCAGACCTTAGCCCCCAGATTTCTTTCTCTGGGGCTACTTTAAAGACAGAGTTTACGCAGGGAAACCCAATACCATCACGAAACTCAAGGAAGCTATCAGGGAGGAGATAAGAGCCATTAGTCGGTCGGTTTGTAAGGACGTCATGGACAACTTTGTGCTGGGCTTCAAGAAATACACAGAGCTAAATGGAGATCATCTCGAACACGTGCTCTAGAATAAAAAATAAAAGTACAAAAAATCTCAGGTTTTGATATAACGTTTTTAAAAACAATAAACTAGTTATCACCAAAGTTTCATTAAATCCTTGCAGAAAATTAAGAAATGAGGCCTATCGAAAGTTAGGGCCCGTTTTGGAAGAGGTGATCCTGTCTGTGTACACGTTTGTTCAACTGCGTTTCTTAATCGTTCATTTATGTAGATCTTATTTTGTATACTTGATTTTTTTCAAAATAACCCCATAAAAAGGTCAAGTGGGTTCAAATCTGCCAACTCTTAGTGAATACTCGATACACCTAGTGGTTCGATCCTCAAATTATGAAATGTTTCCTAATGAGGTGTTCCATCTGGATGTAAAAGTAAATATCCTCATCTATCTATAACTGCAAATTAGAACAACAAAAACCGTTGAAAGAAAAAACACACCAGGCAGTTACAAGTTACATGTACCCGGTAAATTCGCATTTCGTTCGTCATAAATGTGTGTTGTTTCTCGTGGCATGTACGAGTATATGCAATTATGAGATTAATTATATTATTTAGGTTAAATGTAGCCTTATAAGACCATACAATTTTGTCCTTAAATTCCCATCTTCTCTGATTTGTACTCCAAACCAGTTTCAAAAGTGGATTCTGAGATCCGGATCATCCCCATTCAAGACATGTAATAATGTCGGGATGTAAGATTTTCATTTAACATTCTTCAGAATTCTGTGTACATTTGTCTTACTTTTTCCTGTTTCACGGTCGCATTGCCTCACTGATTTTCCTGAGGATCGTTTGAATACCGCTAGCACTTCATCAGAAATATTAGCATCTGTTGAAGTCTTTGGTGCCCAGTCGCTAGCGTGTACACATCAAATTTCTTACGAGAAATGTTCGGTGGAGTTAGAGGATAAGTTCCAAAATTGTCTCGCCACACCAGAAAGATTTTGGTGACCGGATTTTGATTAGCCAAAACCTAGAGAGAAGTATATTTAATACCTTAGACTTAAGAAGGAGAATGTTTAATAGCTTAATCTTAGGGGGGAGAATGTTTAATAGCTTAAACATAGGGAGGAGAATGTTTAATACCTTAGACTTAAGAAGGAGAATGTTTAATAGCTTAATCTTAGGGGGGAGAATGTTTAATAGCTTAAACTTACGGAGGAGAATGTTTAATAACTTAAACTAAGGGAGGAAAATGTTTAATAGCTTAAAGTTAGAGGGGAGAATATTTAATAACTTAAACATAGGAAGTAGAATGTTTAATTGCTTAAACACAGGAAGGAGGATGTTTAATCACTTAATCTTAGGGAGGGTTTTGTTTAATAGCTTAAACATGAAGAGGAGAGTGTTTAATAGCTTAGAATTAGAAAGGAGAATGTTTAATAGCTTAATTTTGAGGGGGGAGAATGTTTAATAGCTTAAACATAGGAAGGGATATGTTTAATAGCTTAAAGTTAGGGAAGAGAATGTTTAATAGCTTAAATTTAAGGAGGAGAATGTATAATAGCTTAAAGTTAGGGAGAAAAATGTTTAATAGCTTAAACATGGGAGAATGTTTAACAACTTAAACCTAGGGAGGAGAATGTTTTATAGCTTAAACTGAGGGAGGAGAATGTTTAATAGTTTAATCTTAGTGAGAATAATGTTTAATAACTTAAACTTAGAGAGGAGAATGTTTAATAGCTTAAATTTAGGTTGGAGAATGTGTAATAGCTTGAACATAGGAAGGAGAATGTTTACTAACCTAAACCTAGGGAGGCAAATGTTTAATAACATTAACTCAGGGAGGAGAATGTAAAAATCTTAAACTTAGAGGAGAGAATGTTTAATAGTTTAAGCTTAGGGAAGATAATATTTAATAGCACAAACATAGGGAGGAAAATATTTAATAGCTTAAACTTAGAAAGAGAATGTTTAATCGCTTAAACATATGGAAGAGAATGTTTAATAGCTTAAACCTATAGAGGAATATGATTAATAGCTTAAAATTAGGGAGGAGAATATTTAATAGCCTAATCTTAGAAGGGAGAAGGTTTAGTAGCTTAAACTTAGGGAGGAGAATGTTTGAAAGTTTAAGCATAAGGAAGAGAATGTTAAAAAACTTAAATTTAGGAAGAAAATGTTTAATAGCTTAAAGCTAGGGAAGAAAATGATTAATAGCTTAAACTTAAGGAGGAGAATGTTTGAGAGCTCAAACTTAGGTAAGCGAATATTTAATAGCTTAACTAAGGGAGTAGAATGTTTAATAGCTTAAGCTTATTTAGGAAAATGTTTAATAGCTTAAACTTAGGGAGGAGAATGTTTAATTGCTTAAACCTAGGAAGGAGATGTTTAACAGCTTAAACTTAGGGAGGAAAATGTTTAATAGCTTAAACCTAGCGAGGTGAATTTTTAATAGGCTAAAATTAGGGAGGAGAATATTTAATAGCTTAAACTTAGGGGGGATAATGTTTAATAGTTTAAACTTGAGGGGGGAATATTTTATAATTTAAACTTAGTAAGTAGAATGTTTAATAGCTTAAACTCAGGAAGGATAATGTTTAATAGCTTAAAGTTAGAGAGGAGAATGTTTAAAAACTTAAACTTAGAGGGGATAATGTTAAATAGGTTAAACTTAGGCAGGATTTGTTTAATAGCTTAGAGTTAGGGAGGACTATGTTTAATAGCTTAAACTTAGGGAGGAGAATTTTACTAGCTTAAACTTAGGGGGGAGAATATTTAATAGCCTAAACTTACCGAGGAAAATTTTTAATATCGTAATCTTAGGGACGAGAATGTTTAATAGCATAAACTTAGGAACGAGTTAGTTTTATAGCTTAAAGTTAGGGAGGAAAATGATTAATAGCTTAAACATAGGGAGAAGAATGTCTAATAGCCTTAAATTAGCGAGGAGAATATTTAATAGCCTAAAATTAGGGAGTAGAAGCTTTAATAGCTTAAACATATGCAGGAGAATGTTTAATAGCTTAAACCTAGGAAGGAGATGTTTAACAGCTTAAACTTAGAAGGAGAATGTTTAATAGCTTAAACCTAGGAAGGAGATGTTTAACAGCTTTAACTTAGAAGGAGAATCTTTAATAGCTTAAACCTAGGAAGGAGATGTTTAACAGCTTTAACTTAGAAGGAGAATGTTTAATAGCTTAAACCTAGGGAGTAAAATGTTTAAAAGCTTAAACTTGGGGTGGAGAATGTTTAATAGCTTAAACTCAGGAACGAGTAAGTTTTATAGCTTAAAGTTAGGAAGGAGAATGTTTAATAGCTTAAACTTAGAAGGAGAATGTTTAATAGTTTAAGCCTAGGGAGGAAAGTGTTTAGTATCTTAAACTTAGCGAGGAGAATATTTAATAGCTTAAAATTAGGGAGGAGAATATTTAATAGCGTAAACTTAGAGAGAATAATGTTAAATAGGTTAAACTTAGGCAGGATTTGTTTAATAGCTTAAAGTTAGGGGGGACTAGTTAGGGAGGACTATGTCTAATAGCTTAAACTTAGGGAGGAGAATTCTACTAGCTTAAACTTAGGAGGCAGAATGTTTAATAGCTTAAACCTAGAAGGGAGAATGTGTAATAGCTTAAACATAGAGGGGAGAATGTTTATTAGCCTAAACCTAGGGAGGAAAATGTTTAACAGCTTTAACTTAGTCTGGAGATTTTTAATACTTTAAGCTTATGGAGGATAATGTTTAATAGCTAAAACCTAGAGAGGAAAATGTTTAATAGCTTAAACATAGGGACGAGATTGTTCAATCGCCTAAACCTATACACGAAAATGTTTAATATCTTAATCTTAGGAAGCAGAATGTTTAACAGCTTAAACTTAGGAAGGAGAATGTTTAATAGCTTGAATTTAGGGAAGAGAATGTTTAATAGCTTAAACCTAGTGAGGAGAATTTTTCATAGCTTTAACCTAGGAAGGAGAATGTTTAATAGCTTGAAGTAAGGGAGGAGAATGTTTAATATTTTAAACATAGGCAGGGGAATGTTTAATAGCTTAATCCTAGTGAGGAAAATGTTTAATACCTTAAACATAGGGAGGAGAATGTTTTTATAGCTTAAACTTAGGGAGGAAAATGTTTAATAGCTTAATTTTAGGGATTAGAATGTTTAATAGCTTAAACTTAGGAAGGAGAATGTTTAATAACTTAAACTTCGTGATGAGAATGTTTAATAGCTTAAATTTACAAGCAAGTATGTTTAATAGCTGAAACTTCAATGCGAGGATGTTTAATAGCTTAAAATTAGGAAGTATGATGTTTAATAGCCTAAAATGAGAAGGAAATATGTTTAATAGCTTAAACTTAGCGCTATTCATACACTTTCATTCCCTAGTGCAGGGTTACAGCAGAACTTAAGCAAAGTTAGCTTAGGTTCTGTTATAAACGGTGCAACACTCTGGGAATCCACAAATTTAGGCGGCTGGTGTTCAATAGTAAAAATACAGAGGGGGGGTATTTTTCAAAACCCTAGTTTTGGAGGGGGAGAGCTGGATGTGCAAATGATCAAAAGGTGGAGGTGTTAAAATGGCAACTCTGGTCGTGGGTTTAATTGATCTCCTGAAACTACCTAGGGTTGACTACCTTCAGTTGATCCGATCCCCCCTAAACTGCCAAAGAGGGAGTTTTATACCCCTCTTCCCCCGCTATCGTGAGGTGGTGAAGTTAGGGAATGTCAAAATACGTCATATTTACACAGTCTGAGTAGCCAAAAACATTGGACTAATTGGCGGGTCTCCCCCCGACGCCGAAGCTTCTTTCTTCTTCTTACTCTTGTTTTGATTCTTATTCTTTTGCGTTTGTGTTTTTTTATTTAGTTTGTTTATTTTCTTGGTTTGGTTTGTTTTTTGACGAGTTTAAAGTAGCCTAATACTAGGCTGATATTTCAATTGCTTGTGCCCTTGGTAATGGTCGCGAGATTTTCACTCTCCCTCAAGGAGCTCTGATCCTCTTTATGGGGTAGATGATTAATGAGATAAAGGACGGACAAAACAACGAATAAATACAAAGAATAAGAAAGAACCCAATTGAAATCTTAGTTAGTCTTGGGGCTGGTAGGGCACGTTAAAAGCCTGCATAAATAAGTTCGTTCAAAGAATATACAAACAGCAGTACTTAGGTGAGCCTCTAACCTACGGGGGGAAAGACGAGAGGATGACATTTGGTAACAGTGTTTAGTGGGAGGGTGTAATTCTCCATACAGTTCTGTTTTATTTGTACTCGTTGTACTTCGTTTTGCTTTGCCAAGTACTCCTTACAAGTGTTCTTTTGGATTTAAGTCTGGACTCTGTTAGCCACTCCTTACGGGTGATCCCCATTTATCCAAACCAATTCTTGGTATGGTTTGATGTATGGCATGGGGCATCATTGTCCCGCCGAAATATAACTTCATTTTTGTGTGTGTGTAGGATGCAAATTCTGGATAGATGGCTCTGAAACTTGTGACAAGATGACGGTATAAGTTGCGTAGTTCATTATTCCCTGGCATAAACAATATCTCCCCTAGTCCTGATGAAAACAATCCGACCCATCCCATGATAGAACCACTTTCATGCTTCACAGTTGGTTGCACACAAGCAGGGTAACTGCATCTCCAACTCATCGTCTCCTAAAGGTATCCTCAGAAGGGCTGAAAATCTGCAACATCGTTACAAAAAAAGTTTTTTTTTAAATAATCTTCTTCCAAGATATATTTAAATAGAATTACATGTAAAACAACAATACAACAGATTTACCTAAATACTTAAATACTTAAATTACTTTCATCTGACCATATAACTTAAGACCATTGTTGACCTTAGATACGAGTATCCTGGCTTCTTTCTCGATTCCCATCATTTTAACCCTGATCTTTGTCCCCTCATAATTGTCCTGGTTGATATTTTTTAACATGAAGCTGAAATGAACGCCCCCAGCAAGTTAAAATGTTTTACTGCAATTTTGTAGTAAAGCCCGAATGATAGATGTCTTTTTTAGGTGTTGCAAGACTTTCTTTGCAACTTCTCTTCATTAATATAAAACTCTTGCTTGCTTTCTTGATATCGTTTTATATCGATCTGGACAGCATATCTTGAATATTTTATATTTTTAGCAATTCCTAAATGGGATAACAATTGGCTATGGATAAGTTGGATTCATGATCTCTTTGCTCCTGTACATTCTTTAGTTTTAGTCATATTACTTATTTAGAACGATATTGAATACACAATAGTTATAAATTTATCTCAGACATAAGAAATATTGGTTAAATTTTGATTTTAAAAACACCATGTTATTAATTACACACCATTTAGTAAAATGCTAAGTAATTCGAACATATAACCAAAATACATATTATTTTCATACATACTCGTATTTATGAATATGATAAATTCTAAAATGTTTGCTTAAATATGTTAAATATGAAGGTTGATTTATACTTTTGGCCATGGGTGTAATCTCACATTAATCGTCTGGGCAGAAGCTGCCCCAAAGCAGGTTCTGAATGACGTCAGTATTTTCGAGTTTAATTTTTGTCAAATCCAGAGGGTAAAAAAAAAACACCAAGACACCAATTACGAAGGCTGGAACTCTGACTCTTAAAACCAGGGTTGGCAAAAAAACAAAATTTTGAAAAAGCCCAATAAAACCCGGGTTTTATTCTAGGTTTTTTCCAAAAACAAATGCTACAAGCATTAGAATAGCATAAAAAAAAGAATAGCTATCTCTATTTTTATATAATATTAATAATTACTTAGCTTAATAATTATATTATAGTAAGAATAGATCACAGTAACAGATCGCTGAGAGAGAATTTGGGGTACCCATGATAGCCATAACCTGTAGAAGGAGAGAGGAATTATTATGAGTTAGTATCAGAGAAATAACCTTAATTTGATACATATTTGTTGAAATTATAAACGTAAATATGAATTTTGAATAAAATAATGATAACTAGCACTTATTTCTTGAAAAAAATGTAATTTTGAAAAAAAAACCCAAACCCGGTTTTTTTCAAATTTCACTTGAAAAAACAAAAAAAAACCTGGAATAAAACCCGGGTTTTTAGAACTGTTTTTTATTTGCCCACCCTGCTTAAAACACCCTCGTTATTCATCCTCTCTCCAACAACACATACTCAAGAGTCTCTTTTTTAGCCTACTGACTGGCGCGGGGTGGGGTGGAGGGTGTAAATGGGTGAGGTCCTACTCCAACGGATACCTCGAGGAACAGGGCGCTCTTTCACTCCCAGGGCTCGCAGTTGTGTTCCCTTCCGAGCCCAATGCCTGCAGGAAGACATGCGGCTAGATATCTTCCACTATTGTCACTTCTACCTTCACTACTTCCTTTACAGATCTCCCCTTACAAACTTTCTGCGCGACACGACTTCGTTGCTATTGCGCTTTAAATATCCAGAGAAAAAAATATTAAGCCTACTGAAACTCTGGAAATAGATACGATTTAAATCTCTATCAAATTACTATTATTATAGGGGCATTTTACTCTTCTTTGTATTCAACTGACACTTTGTCTTTGTCATTATTTCTGTCTATGAAGTAATTCAGTTTTCGTACATAAATATAAAATGGAGATCGGATTTGCTCCTGGATTTTGCAAATACGCTCTCACAGCTTCACTATTATCACTATTTACGCTTGGTGAGATTTCATATCGCAGTCTGACAGCCTTAATCCTTCTATCGCTGCGATTTCCTTCCGCTCTTCAGGAGCCTGTTTACTAGTACTCTCTTACCAGCCTACCGACCTTGCCATAGCAGAGCTTCGACTCGTTAATCGCCCCCCACCTCTCTATATTGACGTAAATTTCCATTATTGGCCTCATTCTTATTTCATACTCGAATTTTTTTCCGAAATTAAAAGTGAAAACCAACGAGGATTTCTCGCGCCCCCCCAAAAATTGTAAAGAGAGGACTGTAAAGAAAATGAGGAATATAGAAAAAGCGAAAATATGTACAGGACATATAACCACAGATCTTCGTTAATAGTGGGGCCGGAAGGGTAAACTGCTAGTGTTGGGGTCGAAAGGACTCGCACCAGGAAGTAAGAGCAGTTCCACTACCGTTGTCGGTAGCGTCCAGTCACGATTTTTAATCAATAATCTTTGTGGGGCAATTGAAATATTTCTCTCCACTTGCAGACCATTCTATTAACTGCGACTCACTGTCATTTAACTAAGCTCATTTACTTGGTACCTCACAACGAACTGAGTTTTATTTGCTTCAATCGTAACTTTCTTCCTCCTTAATTTATATTATTGTATTTTTTTCCTGGGAGTTGGATTTCGTTAAATAAACCATTAAAACGCCCGAGTATTTCCCTTATTGTAGAGTAAGCAATTGCGTTCTCCCTCGTTAATATCTTCCTTTTAATGTTCCCAGATTGAATGAACTCAATCCCTATAAAATATAATGTCCTCAGTGTGTTTCTACTTTTCGTTGTTGGTTATCTACCAGCATTCCCATTGGTCATCGATAGTTGCTATATATTCACAAGTTATTTTTCAAACTCTAAATTTAACTTTAAAGAAATCTCCATTTATATTTTTTAAATAACGTCTACATTCAAATTCTCTGTCCAAAGCCACTTGGAATTCTCGGCTCATTTAGAGCAACTCAGTTCGCTCTATTTTTTTGGCTCAACCTCCCAAAATGCGCAACTCAAATTATGCAACGTTTTCAACTTAGGTTCCTCGAGGACTGCTTGAAGAACGCGAATTAGCATTCTTTCGAGATTCAAAGAAGTCTTTAAAGAAGAAATAAGTCAACCGTTTAAAATTCGGGGTAACACTTCAGATTCGGGGCGCACGGTAGATGGCACTGTTAGTCGGCTACAATTTTGGGCTACAATATATCTCTTATGACGTCAGACGGTAGCGTCAGATGTGAACAATCACGGCGTAATATTTTTTTGTATATGAGTATATACTGGGGGGCTGCGCCCCCCAAGCCCCCCCAATTGATTGAAACTCAGGATCATCGCAGGGTGGTTTCCCTGCAGTGATATCTTCCCCACGAGCAGTCCCCTTGAATTTACTGGAGTTTTTTTCTCCCCAACAGCTTTTTACTGGCAGAAAAACCTAACCTAATAACAAACAATTCTTACTTTTATAGGTTTCTTGATTAGTTTATGCGCCTCTAAATAATCTAAAAGTTTTTCGCGATTATACAAAGTAAAGCCGAATTCGAATAACAAAGAAGCACATGGAGAGCACAAAAACAATAACGAAAGAAAAACATTTGCAAAACGGGTCCTATTAATAAACTACGATGTTGCCAGTAAGAAGTTGTTATCGTTCGCAGTAAACAAAAAATACGAAAACAAAACAAAAGACATCAAAAAACCTTACCTAACTTAGAAAAAAACTATAAACGAGCAGAGTGCAGATATTTAGTAAATAATAGACTAAAAGTTACAAATCCCCAAAACAACAAAAAAAATATAACGCAGCGATTGGTCACATCTGACGCTACCGTCTGACGTCATAAGAGATATGCTCTAGCCCAAAATTGTAACCGACTAACAGCGCCATCTACCGTGCGCCCCGAATCTGAATTGTTACCAAATTCGGGAAGTTGGAATGGCGTTAAAACGAACCCTTTTTGAGAAATGCGAGACAAAGGAAGTTCAATTTGTGCCGTTGAGTTTGTACATTTTAAATTTTACACATTTGTTTCCTAGAGGGCAACTAAGTTCCTAATACCACCAGAAAATGTGTACTTTATTGCCATATTTGTTTTTCCTTTTCTCTATTCTCGTCCTTTTTTTGATGATTTTTTGGGAAAGGTTTAAAAAATGTCCACCTATAGTCGAGTCAGATCATGCGGGAGAAATAAAATGGGGAAACAGAAGAAAAAAAATAAATAAAAGGATGAAACATAGAAGAAAAGGAGTGATCAGAGAATTAATTACCTATCGGTGCTAAAAAAAAGTGAATTCATGAGCAACTGAATTGATTTGCTAAATTTTGGTGCCTTCCTCCTCCAAATCTAAATAAAATTTTGAGTAAAACAAACACTAAACTAACAAATAATGTTATTTCTAATGTGAGACTAGTTATTTCCATTTATGACATACTTTTTGCCATGTTCATTTTCTGTATTCCCATCATATTTCTAATTTCTTGAACAATTGATATACTTCAAATTTTAGATGATATTAACGATTTTTCCAGTTAAAATTTTAGCCATTAAGTTGAATTGATAGAGAGAAGCTTCTCTACAATTGAAACAATCTATATTGATTGGATTTCTCACTAGTATAGTAAAGACGGCGTTAGATTTCTGACATCAATGTTGGCCGTGTACACAAAACTTTTAGCGGCTTTACGCGCAGGCCGCCCTAAGACAGGATGCGCAGAAGTAATATAAACAGTTACCCATATGTCTTGAAGCTCTTATAATTAGACACTCTAATACGAATAGATATATGCAAAAGGGATATGAAATTGACTTCAAGCTAAGTAAATAATTCAATAGTAATAACCATTGAATGAATCACGTTTATCAGTGACGATGGGATATAGAATAAAGAAAAAAGGCGAAATGGTGACCACAAGTCTAATAAATTTAACCTAACAAAATAACCAGAATATAGGAACATAAGAAAAGGAAGAATCTTCAAAATAGCTAATCAATAGCCTATGTGAGGCAGCTCCTGTTCGCATCACCCAGTTCACTCCCACCTAGTATCCTTATCAATAAATCTATCCAATTTATACTTAATAAAAGTCTGCAGGGAGTTCACTTCTATCACATGACTACTGAGTCTATTCTATTCATCTACCATTCGATTTGTAAACCAATTTTTACCAATCTATTTCCTAAACACAAATTTAACTTGTCCAGCTTGAACCCATTGCTACATGTCCTATCTAGTTCACTAAAAATAAGAACCTCACCTATGTCTCTGCTATTATAATCTTTTACCCACTTGAAGACTTCAATCAAATCCCCTCGAACTCTTCTCCTTTCTAACATATGAAGATTTAATCTCCTAAGTCTTTCACCATAAGTTAAGCTCCTCAACCCATGAATCATTTTAGTCACCCTTCTTTGCACAGACTCAAGCAAAGCAATATCCATCCTATAATATGGTGACAGAATTGCATCGCATAGTCAAGATGAGGCCTAACTAATGCAAGGTACAGTTTCAAAATGACATCAACACTCCTATTACTTACACTCCTATCAATAAACCCCAATAACCTATAAGCTCTATTCTTAGCACATATGGACTGCTTTCTAGGCTGAAGGTCTGAACTTACCAAGAAACTTGACTCTTTCGCATTCTGACCTTCCTGAAACTCTCCCATTCAGTTGATAACACTGGTCTACGTTGTTTTCAAGGTCAAATATATAATACCTGATTTTAGTTCAGTTTTTTGCACTGAATCTGAAAATCATGCTCATTTTACCCAATCAGGTCAGATTTTTGAAATATAAGCACAACAAAAACTCCTATATTCCCAAATATTTGTTGTGAATGAAACACATAATAGCAAATATTGGACCGATTTACTCACAGAAGGTTTACAGAATATTTTTAATAGATAGCATGAATAGTAAAATGCACAAAATAAGCTACTTATGGATGAATGGTCTCTTCAGTGACCTCCGATTGTGCCGAGCAGACACCACATCCCTCTTAAGGCACCAACAGTAGTCAGCTAGAAAGTTCACATACCATTGGCCTTGATAGCGTTCCTCCATGGCACGGATGTCTTGGGTGAAAGCGCTCACCCTGTTCTTCACTGAAGTCTCCGCAATTTTCTGGAAAATAGTCCAGATGGGACCGAAGAAAGGGCATTTTCACTGACATATGCGCACCAAGTTTGCGGAAATTCTCAATTAAGTCATCAACCATCTTCTGCTACTGAGGACTTCTGTGGTTTCTAAGGAAGTTTGCAATGACTAAATTAAGGGACAGCCAGGCAGAGAGTTCAGTAGGATTTAATGAATCATAAAAAATAGAGTCTTTTATAAGTTCTCTTATCTGAGGACCATCAAATATACCTGCCTTAAGCTTCTCCATGCTGATTCGTTTGAACTTGTGGTGGAGGAAGGCAAATCCTCCCCCTTCCCTGTCCAGTGCTTTTACAAAGTTCTTCATTAGGCAAAGTTTGATGTGTAAGGGTGGAAGTAACACCTTGCTCGGTTCAACCAGAGGGTGGGACAGAACATTGTGTGACCCGGGTTCTAATCCTTGTCTTGATGGCCACTCTAGGCTGACATAATGCTGGTCGTCAGCCCGACCACAAACACAAAAAGCATGGATATTTTGTGTATCCACCTTGAAGTCCTAGGATGAGTCCAACAACTTTAAGATCTCCACAAATCAACCATTTATGTTCCTGGTAATTGAGAGCAGACAACAGACGTTCCATGCTGTTGTGGGATTCTTTCATTTCAGCCGAGTGTCCAACGGGGATTGATGAAACCTTATTTCCGTTATTCAGAAGAACTGCCTTGAGACTTCTGTTAGAAGAGTCAATAAAAAGTCTCCATTCCATGGCAACATACCTCATACCCATTAATTTCATCAGTTTAGCAATATTGTTACAGTAGATCAGTGAAGACTCTTCATCGAACATAAAGAATTTTCTGAATTCACTCTCGCGTTCCCGATACCAATAGAACGTTGTTACTGGGGTAAGTAGCTGTTTCTCTCTAAGACGAGAACCCAGCAGCTATGCAGACTCCTTAGTTAGGTTCAGGTCTCGTGTCAAGTCGTTGAGTTCGTCTTGGGTCGATGGTACCGGTCGGTCGTCCTCTTCTGGCTCGTATGCACCACACTCACCTGTATCAGTCATGTCAGTAGATTCGGAATCAGAACTAGATTCCATGATGACATCCGGCTCAGGAACAGGAACATCTGGTCCATGGGGGATTGGCTTTATGGCAAAAAGAACATCAGGGTATTGGACATGGTGCTTGTTCTTGCGATTGATGCCTTTTAAATTTGTCATGCAGAAATAGCAGTCGGTAACGTGATCTTTCCCTTCCCTCCACACCATTGGGGCACCAAATGGCATACTCTTTCTTTTCCTATTCTTCCAATCCCGTAAGTTCTCCACACATGTTTTTCAGCAGATATGGGGAGAAAATGCCTTATCCTGGTCCCATAGTTTGACTCCAAAATAAGCGTAATAAGCCTTCTTCACAGATCCGGGATTTTTGCTTGACGGTCTGGAAGAACCACGTGTCCGCAGATGAAACAAAATTTGTTAGGGTGGTTCTTACACTTCCGATCCATCGTACTGCACAACTAGACCTAAAAAGAGAAAGAATAACTAGTTATTTAAGGTAACCCATGACCAGCTGTGGCAAAAACAAAGCCCATATACGCTTGGATGATAGCGCCATTTGGGAAAAATATGCTGTAATAAAAATCGAGTGTATCCTAGAAACCAGACCTGACCAAAGAAAATGAATGATATTTTTGAAATCAGCACGGAAAAAGGATCCTAAATCAGTTGGAAAAACCTTGACCTTTGAAAAAAAGTTTTGAAACGCAGGCCAGTGTAATTATTCAGTGGATTGCACCTACCTATAATTGCATATGTTAAATTCCATTTACCATTTGCCATTTCTCTGTATGGTTAATTCATCTTGTAATACCTCAGCATCAGAGTCGGACCTTATAATCTTACCTAACTTAATATCATTGGCAAATTTACTCAGGTTGCTATTTAATGATTAATATAAATCTAGAACAACAACGGCCCTACCACTGACCCCTGAGGAACCCCACTTATAATATTTCTCCACTCAGATTTAATCCCATCTATACTAAAGCCTTTGCTGTCTGTCACTAAGCCCTGATTGAGGCCATTTAAATATATTTATTTCGATCTCATGTGCATAAACTTTATTCAAAAGTTGTAAGTGTGGCACCCTTTCAAAATCCTTACTAAAATCCAAATAAATAATATCGTAATTCGCATCTCTATCGGCAGCATCATACACCTTTTTATAAAATGAAAGTAAATTAGTCAAACCCGATTTACCCCTATTAAAGCCGTGTTGTGATTCCTTGTTCAAATTGTTTATCTAAGTGATCCATAATTGATTTCGCTATTATAGATTCCATCATTTTTCCCACCACTAAAATTAAACTCACTGGTCGCTAATAAGACATAATTGTTTTATCCCTCTTCTTAAATATAGGTATCACATTAGCTTTCTTCCAAGCTGTTGGTGCAATGCTAGTCTCTAACGATTTTCTAATTTGACATGCTAGGAGCTCACTTAGCACATCTCTATATTCCTTCGAAATACTAGGAAAATCTTTATATCACTCCCGGTGATTTGAAGCGTTCCTTTATTGCTGGCTGGTTTAAAATTACGCAAGACTACGCTAACACATTCCCCGTTGTGCAGACTGGCAGCAAATGCCTTCAAGCTCACCGTTGTTGCCTATTATGTTCTTTATGTTATAGTGTATGGTTATCTATGTGATTAATCTTATTAATAAATCAGCCTAAATAGCGTTTCGAAAACCATAACCATAAATTTGTTTGATCGAAGTTGTCTGCAGTTAGTTTAAGGCCTAAGGCGACAGCGAAATAAATTTTGGAATAATGACTTGAGCTTTAAGAAAGACAATTACACAAATATAAATATATTCATAAAAATCAACGAATGTACAATGAGATAAATAGGTTAGGTATACAATGTAAGATATTTTAACATATGATTTACAGTAACAAGATGCGAAGAGAATTGAAGTATGTGAAATTAATATGGTGGAATAATATGGTGAATAATATATATATAATATAGTGTAGTAATGTAGTGAATAATATAGAGTATATAATAGAGTAAATAATAATATAGTATATAATATAGAGTAACTATGATGGACTGAATTGGGGTTGCCATGAGAAGTAAATATAATTAGGATCTACTCTAGTATGGTCGTTTGCAAAGAATTGTGAGAAAAAATGGAATTAACTAAGTATAATTTGTTTGGAGGTAAATGAATAATTGTAGAAGGAATGATTACCGACCTTTATACGAAGAAAGCTGCGAGTCGAGTGGGCGGAATAGCGTGCTATTTTGATCGAGCTGGGAACGTATGTTTGTTTGTTTGTGTGTGAAATTTAAGAGATGTTGTTTGGAACAGTATACGTTAATTGAATTGACAAGTAAAATAAATGAATTAATTAATTATTAAGTTTAACATAAAATGATTTAATTTACAAAAGTTAAAGTAAATTAATTGAAAGATTAAATTGACAAATTAAAGTAAATTAATTGATTGATTAAATTAACAAAGTTAAAGGAAAATAATTGAATGAATTTTATACATAATAAATGATGATATATATATATATATATATATATATATATATATATATATATATATATATATATATATATATATATATATATATATATATATATATATATATATATATATATATATATATATATATATATATATATATATATATATATATATATATATCTTTAAGTTTCCCAGGAGGTTTTTATTATAGGAATGCCCAGAGGCATAGCTATAATGTGCATTTCATCATTTATTTAATAAATAAAATAATGATGGTTGAATTATCACAAAAATCTGTGTAAATAGTTGTAAGTAATAATTACAATCTCATTTCTTCTGTCTTTTGTTTCTTTTTAAAACGGAAATTAAGTTCCTCGAGTTAATGGAAAGAAAGCAATGATTTAGTTAGTCGTATAAATAAGAAACTGACTACGAAAATGAGAGTAATCTGAAAAAATATGACTAAACTGTTTATTCTTTTAAAATTATGGGATGTATAAATTATAATATTGATGGTATTTACTATTATAAAATTGATTAATTACTTTCTGTGCTGAACGTTGAAATACAGGAAATCGATATTCATAATTTCAGGGCTTTTCCTCCTAAGTACCCAGCACGAGCTCTCCTCATTTATATTTGGAGTTTGGCAGTATTTTTAGGCGTTCGTTATTATTTTTGTATAATTAATTGTAGTATTGCACAGATTCCACCAACTCACTAGCTTAGGAAACAAAAGAAAACTCGCTTATTTGATCACTGCCCTTTCAGACTTTTATCAAAGAAAGGTGTAACCATACGGGAATAGTGTCCTTTTAGAGCACTTATCTATTTAGATTTCCTTGAATCAAATGTTATTTTGGTTCATAAAACACTTCAAAGTGATCATTTTTGAGGTTTCTTTAAGTCTCTTATTCTATATTACGATGTGATCCTATAAAGCTTTAAGTTAAAAATTAGAAACCACAACAGTTAGGAGGGGTCTTAAAGATCAAGGGTTGAAGCAAGGCGAGAAAGTAATTACCAGGTATTTAAGTAAGACTATTGTATTTAAATATATCTTAGGAGAAAAATATTTAAAAATGTAACTTTTATGTAACAATTTGCAGATTTTCAGCACTTCTGGGGCTACCTTTGTGAGACGAAGAGTTGGAGAGGCATTTTATCCTGCTTGTGTGCTACCAACTGTGAAGCATGAAAGTAGCTTTGAATTTTTTTATCAAGACTAGGGCAGATGTTTCTATGCCAGTGATGAATGATATCCACAACTTATTCAACTATGTTGTCACAAGTTTAAGAGCCATTTATCCCGAAATTGTATCCCACAACACCGAGAATTGAAGTTATATTTCAGTAGAACAATTTTCCATGCCCTACATTCAACCACACAAAGTATTGGTTGGGAGAAATGGAGATCACACCTATGGAGTGTCCACCAGAGTCCAGACTTAAATCCAATAGAACATTTGTGGGGAGAACCTGGAGAAATAATAAGTTGTACTACAATTATAAATAAATTAGAACTGTATGAAAAATTATAAGTTGAAGGGAAAGATAACTTTATAATTCAAAAAAATGCAATGCAAGTTGCTTCATTGAAAAATAAATGGGTAAAATTTCGTAATAGATCTTTTTACGTGAAAATCGATCAAAAATGAATTTGTTTTATCCTGTTTTGACATAACACATACATCGGTGGTTTAGTTTCAATAAAACCAGGTCTGGAGCGACATAGAGCTAGAGGAAGAGAATTTGAATCACAATTAGACAAATTCCCAGCTGGTAGAATATTGAAGTAGCATGTTGTCTTTTGAATCCTATCTCACGGTCATTTTTGGCCGCTGTAATTGAGTAGGAAGGTCTGCTTGTTTTAGATATTTGATGTGTGTCTGTATTTGCCCCTTGTTTCTTTGCAAAGTGTACGAGTGTTTGTTCTTTTGTAAACCTGGTAGAGACCATTGTAGGAGGTGAAGCGGGCGTGAACTTGTATATCGAACGAAGACATGTGTACCTACTTCCAGGTCATTGAGGATCAAGGATTCCTGTGAGGCGTTTTGTGGTATTAGGTGTGTGACCATATTATTTTTTTCCTGAAGTTCTATAATAAGCTGATTCTGGAGAGGCTCGTTCTTTTGACTGTAAAGAGGTCAACTGGGATACGAGGAATGTAACCATACGTAATCTTAGATGGGGCAATTTTGTTGACCGTTTTGGGCAATTACATAGTGCCAATTAACTGTCAAGAAGTATTTGTATCCCACATAAGTGGAGGAGGGAGTATGTTTGGAAAGCCCAAGAACTCACATGTGTATTGTGTGAAAACGAATATGTTGAGCAGAAAATTATGCATAAAGTGGCTTTGTGTGCCTTTGTCCTTTCCACTTATAGCAAACCCTGCAACTCTTAAACCATTCATGTACATTTGCTGTGTTTATTGTTACGAACCTGCCTGAAATTGGTTTTAAAGTAGGGGTACCCAAATGTGTTAGATCATAGTACTGATTGAATTTAAGCCAGCAAAATTTATAAGTAAGGTAAAGTCGAACGAAACCTGTTGACAGGTTTCGGAATTTAGCAGCTAAACATTTGATAACGTTTTATAATAGATTGTCGAATATAAATGTATAGTGCAAGCAATTAAGTTTCGAGATGGGATGAAAGATTTATTTTGAACCAAGGAAGGTGATAGTCGTTCAAGAAAGGAGAGCTGTGCTTCGATCGTAGTGATAGAGGATCGGCAGAGAGCATTACCAGAAATGTGTCTGGTATCATTTTTGTATTAGCAATCAACTCTCTTTTTTCAACTGTCGATCATGCGACCCTAACGCTTTTACACGAGCATTGTATATAAAGCAAAGGTCGAATCGTTATTCTTAACTTGACGTTAGTAAAGTCAAATTGTAGGGCAACACTGACGGGGGAATCCTGATAAACATCTATTTGGCTTAATGTTATCATCCTCTCACCTACCTTCGGGATGTTTTCGACCAATTCCATAGTCTTCCTTATCTCTGTCTTCAAGCCACTCATAAGCTCATCACATTTCGTTTTGTATTTTCCTCGGACGAATACCCACGTAGTGAAATTGACTCTTAGCTGCATTTCTTGCCAGCGTGCTGAACTCTCATTATATCCAAACTCCACTGAATTGACGCGATTCACGCCAATCTTATTGATAATCTTCCACACTCGCATGAGTGTAGTTATCCTTTGACCATGTTCGACAGCTTTCCTTGTTGACCAGAGCCTCTACCAATATCTAACATTCAAGCTTCAAGCATTATGAAAGGCTTCATCTTAGGGTTTTTTTTAGTCGCGGGCGACTCTACATCTCACTATGTCGGTCGCTCGGTCCCCATTTTGTTTTGTTTTGTTTTGGTAATAACATTGTAACTATTCGGCCAATTCTAACTAGATTTGAAACCCTAATGTTGTTTTACATTCTCTTTCGAATGCTATGATTGCCAAGGTCCTCCCAAAGTTAGCCGGGGAATTATTTTGCTTTGCCAATAACATCATAACTATTCGGCCGATTCTAACGAAGTTTGAAACCCTTATGTTGTTTTACATTCTCTTCCGCATGATATAATTGCCAAAGTCCTCCTAAGATTAGCCAGAGAATTCTTTTGACAATAACATCATAAATATTCGGCCGATTCTAACGAAATTTAAAATCCTTGTGTTGTTTTACATTCTGTTTCGAATTATATAATTGCCAAGGTCCTCCCAAGGTTAGTCCGGGAATGATTTAAAGTTTTGAAGGTCGTAGGTTCATAAATCAGAATAAGTGAGAACACGCAACTTTTGGTCAGTAGACCTTGTTTTTTTTGCGATTTGGTGTAACTTCTACGTTATGACCGATCATAAAAACCAATTCCAATCCAATTAATGGCAATCATTCCTGCATTTACTTGGTTCATTTCGCTCACCTGCCAAAGGTTATGACAAATAGAGAAATGGATCTGTCCAACGGTTTTCCCATCAGCTGAAAATCTTTATCTGCTACACGGACCCTTCTATTACGTGGTGCCAATTACCTTCATTCTTTTATGAAAGAAGATCTGATCTGTTCCGTTTTGGATTTAATCTATGGTAAGCAACTCCGTCTTCCCGGTTATTGAAGTTAACTTTTAATTAACTTTGCCCACTTTTAGCTAAATTCTACAATACTACGATATTTATTCGACACGAACCTATATTTATAAAATATTGGTATAGTGAATTAAGTTGTTAATTTATGATAGAGATTTAATATTTCGGGGAGTACCAAAGATACTTGTTAATAGAACGCGCAGACAAAAATAAAATCAGATCAAGACAATTGGCGCTCTTCCCAAGCTAACAAAAAGTGTTAGCAATTTTATGTTTTTGTACCAGAACCGTATTCTAATATAATTTTTTCGCTATTCTGATTTTCGCTATATTGTTGGATAAGTTAAGAGTTGTAGATGAAATACAAATTGGTTACGGGTTTCATAGGAAAAATATAATCATATAAGGCGAGTCTGCAACATCACTATCCTCCAAGAGGGTTCTCTTTCGTTAAAAAATTTCATAAAGTTAAACATATATCGTAATCCAAGAACCGGTTATGTCCTCTGATCAAGTGACCAAAACTTGTTAGCTTCCCCCCAGGGATAACTTCGAGCAGGAAAAGGGTTTTGATAAACTGTGCCTTTAGACGTATACGATGTACTGTTACGGAGGCACTCGAAGCATTAGTTGACGCGATTTGGTCGTGCTCCCGAATTGGCTGATGGCGAGACAGGAGCGTTCTGAGGTTGGCTCACCTAAAATGGAGTGACCAACGAGGTCGAAACTTGATACTGGTTACATGCCACGAAACCGAGGGTTCCTGCAAGAAGGAACTATGCGGCGGCATTCGAGTAATAAGGATATGTAGCTGTGATAGGGATAGTAGGAGAATAGGAACTATATTGGCGGGGATGTCTTGACCATTATGAATACAGTAGAAGGAGAAAATAACAAGAGATGTTCAGTGTAAATAGCTTCGATGAAGGCTGGTTCAACTGGCCAAAATTGATAATCTCCTGTTTAGGACGACGTTGAATGACAAAAAATTGGGATAGTAGGAGAATAGGAACTATATTGGCGGGGATGTCTTGACCATTATGAATACAGTAGAAGGAGAAAATAACAAGAGATGTTCAGTGTAAATAGCTTCGATGAAGGCTGGTTCAACTGGCCAAAATTGATAATCTCCTGTTTAGGACGACGTTGAATGACAAAAAATTGAGTCCTCTGAAGGCAATTTATAGTGTCCGTTGTAAACCGGTTGCAAATATGAGCTAGCTGACTCGCATTGGATAAAAACATGGGGAAAAGTTGCCATCTCCTTTAGTATAAAGGGTTTCTGATTAATAGACACTATTGATGCAGTAGGGCAACTCTCAGCCATAATCGTACCAAATCGTGCAATAAACGGAAGGATAGAGAGAAGGTACAGGTAGGTCCAAAGGAGAGAATAATTGACGGGAACACGAAGGTGCGCACCGTAAACTAGTTCCGCAGCAAATGAAAATCAACATGTCAACCCATGTATACTGGTATACGTAGATCGTAGGGTAACCTTGAACTCTCTGTTGAGTAGCTCAACAACTCCGTTGCTTTTCGCATGGTACTTCATGGTACTGATACGAAAAAAAACTTATGGCTGACATAAGCGGCGCCAATGATGGGATTCACGGTCCGTTATAATATAGCGACCGGCGTGTACGTCCAAAATAGGACACACGCGAGAGTCGCTACACACATACAGTACATAGAGAGAGAGAGAGAGAGAAAAGTAAAGTTAGCGCCGTTTACGAGAATGTCACACGGTAGTAAACGGAGCACAGTTATCTCTGTTAGAGTTGGTCGAGGCAATCTTAGGTAAACATTATAATCAAGGCAGAATTCAGAATAAACTGGTTAGCTATTACTATTAAACAAATAGAAACCAGATTAAGGAAGCTGTCTAAATGGCCACATGCCGCCGCCCACAGAGAATTTTGTCCAATAGTCGGAGTGCTTTCCTTATCAATATGTTCGGCAGTAGCCAATTAAAAGTCGAGTTATGTTAATACCGACAAATCAACAGGCTGGTACATAAGAGGGAGGTGCGGCTTAGTTGGACGAGGAACTTGTAGGGCGTGGCTTAAACTGAGTATATAACTGTGTGAAGCCAGAACAAAAAGCATAATTAGATTATTGTTTTATATAGCAATATATCACGTTATATATCGTTTAGTCCGATCTCTCGGATTCGCGTAATTCATCTTTGTATATAGTCGTGTACATAATGCAGACATTAAGATGTTACTCTTAAAGGCTCTATTCGTCCGGCCTCCTTTAGACCTTGCCCGCACTTGACCTCGAACTTAATTAATGTCATAACTTAGAACTTAAAACTTAATTAAAGAACTTTTGTAAAGTGCAATAAGATCTAGTTCAATAATAATTCTATTTTTGCTTTGGTGACTTCAATATCCTGACGTTCCTTCATCTCCCTGCTTCATGGCCTTATTAATCGGGAAAACAACCGTTGCGCATTTTCCTCGTTAATCGCAATTCCTCGCGATTACATAACTCCCGAGTTACCGATGTTCTACCCTGGTGTGGTCTATCCCCATCCTCCGGGCTATTTAACCCCGTCACTAGAATACGACCGCCCCTCGGCTTAAGGCACCCCATAGCAATCAACAAATCACTCTCGTGGAAAATAAGGAAGGGCAACGCAAACCAACCAGGACATCTGTATAAACCGGAGGTCTTGCCAAAAGATTACGCAATAACTCGGTATTCTATCACCATTACTGGCAACTAGCGTCCCCCTTCCAAGGCTCTTGGGTTGTCCTCACGATTACCTTCAAGGTTCCCCCATAATTAGGGACGATCTCCAAGAACCATCAATAATAATATTGGAAGGAACATCAAATCGATAAACCCCACGCGAGATGAAGGCTCAATTAATGGTCGAAGGTCGAATGTCAGGAATAGCCCCAGCCTTCATTTAAGCTATCACTCAATATTAGAAGGTAATTGCAATGTACCTACTGGATCCATATAGATCGAGTCGAAACGCGACGAAGGAGGAGGAAACGGAACCAAAAGAGTTGTTGTCGCGATGGATTTTGGTGAGCTGACAAGACAAACAAGAACAAGCCCATGTAGCCACGTCCAAGTTAATACCTAGTCTCACGAAACGATGTGCTGTGAGCTGGGAGTAGCTCAAGCACTATGATGAGAAATAACATGAATTTGGTCGGAAATGTACCAACAGTAAGAAAGAGAAACTAGGTAGCGAGGACAGTCAGACAAAGAAAAATCTACCAGTATACACTTTATAGTGCAGCTTTTCAAATAAACTTTATAAAGCAAATTATGTTCTGGGGAGAATAAAAAGAACAATTGACAACAAGTCAAAATTTAATATTATAAATCTTTACAAAAGTTTAGTCAGACCTATTTTGGAATATTGTTCACAGACGTGGAGTCCTACTAATCAACAAGACATAGATACTATAGAAAAAGTGCAAAGAAGAACTACTAAAATGATAACTGATTTAAGAAATGAATCATATGAAAATAGATTAAGAAGTTGTAATCTTATGACATTGGAAATGAGACGACATAGAAGTGATTTGGTGGAAGTTTTAAGATAATGCATGGTTATGAAGGATTAAGAAAGGAAGATTGACAACAATTGACAACAAGTCAAAATTTAATATTATAAATCTTTACAAAAACTTAGTCAGACCTATTTTGGAATATTGTTCACAGGCGTGGAGTCCTACTAATCAACAAGACATAGATACTATAGAAAAAGTGCAAAGAAGAACTACTAAAATGATAACTGATTTAAGAAATGAATCATATGAAAATAGATTAAGAAGTTGTAATCTTATGACATTGGAAATGAGACGACATAGAAGTGATTTGGTGGAGATTTTTAAGATATTGCATGGTTATAAAGGATTAAGAGAGGAAGATTTTTTTACAATAATTAATGATAGAAGAACTAGAGGTCATGGCCTAAAAATCTTTAAGGATAGATGAAGATTGAATATCAGAAAGTTCTCCTTTAGTCAAAGAGTTATTGATGAATGGAACAATTTAGATGACCAAACGGTCTATGCAAGGTCAATAAATTCATTCAAATCAAAAATTGGCAAATTATTTGAAGCATGTCTGGAGCTACGAATAAGTCTAAGAAGGCTGCCTGCTCCATTAACAAGAAGACCGTTGGATGCTGCTTAACCAGCTCAGGCGGGGCTGGGAAGTTTATATTGAGGAAAATAAAAGTGTTGCTTCAAACGCTATAATTCAAAGTTGAATCAAACTATACCATATCTCAAATTTGAAAAGTACAATAAACTATAGCCAGATCTTGTGAATAGACTTTCTGAAAGACGGACGTTTACCTGACGCGTAGAAGAGACTGTACGAATTTGT
This sequence comes from Ceratothoa steindachneri, assembly GCA_963969495.1. Lineage (NCBI taxonomy): Eukaryota > Metazoa > Arthropoda > Malacostraca > Isopoda > Cymothoidae > Ceratothoa > Ceratothoa steindachneri. Next base: position 138,253,912 of record OZ018326.1, read on the forward strand.
TAGCCACGTATTTAAGCTTTACTAGTGCTACTATTTCACTCATCGAGTGCTTTAGTGATCAATTAAGGCGTCATGGATGACGCCGAAGAAGACGGAGAGAGTCCACCAACCACCTTGCAGGTGGACCCAAAACCAAACAAGCGACGTTTAGACTCTGACCCTGGAGAACTAGGGACCTCCAAAAATGCTCGCAGCGAAAACCCACCACTGCCCCCACCAGTCCGAGTGGACGAAAAAGACCTACAAGCTGAACCTGACACATCCCCTGTGACCATCTACATAAAATCAACGGAAGGCAAGGTACTAAACACCGTGCCTAGAGACCTGACGAGAGCAATCAACACATCCACACTGGGGAAATACGTGACTCAGGGCCGAGTCTTGGCCCTAGGCAGAGGAAATGCAATCAAGGTAGAAATGACCCGAGACAGCATCAACAAACTTAAAACACCCTTAGAGGAGATCACCACTCTAGGACCCTGGAAGGTGAAATGCTGGCAGTCTAGGGGCCTTAACCCTAATCTTATATATGGTAAGGTAGGTCCTTTTAGCCATACCTACACTGCAGAAAATCTAGCAGAAGACTCTGACCTTTTGGACCATGCCGAGGCAACCCTCAAAGAAATCATGCCACTTCCAATGAGAGCAGACAATACCAGATTCTACAGATTAGCCTTCCAGGGGACCCAGCTACCTAAGAAAATAGCACTAGGGCATCAAATTGTACCTGTCAACCAATACAGGTTGCCTGCTCTGCGATGCAGAAATTGCTATTTGTTTGGCCACGGTGCTTTAGCATGCAGACAGCAAACAAGGTGTTGCAACTGCAGTGGTTTCCACCCATTCAAGACCCCAGAAGGAAACCAATGCACCAATACACCATTCTGTTTTCTCTGCAGAGAAAACCATAGACTCAACAACAAGTCATGTCCAGCACAGAAGAAGGCAGAAGAAATCAACCTATCGTGTAGACAGCAAAAGCTGTCAAACCAAGAAACGAATAACAAATTGAGGGAAGTTACACCCCGCAAGCCCACCCCAAGCACTGAACCACGATCCTCTCATAATCCTTCACCAAGAGTGCCTACAACGATAGTGCTCAACAATTCATTCGCTATCCTAAGCGATATGACAGAAGACGACGACTACAACACTGATCCAAGTTGTGCCACCCCACATCCTCACACTAACAAAAGCCAACCACAACACCAACGTCCGAGACGACACCTAACGCCTAAAAAACACCACAGGCAACACGAACTCACAAGTGGAACAAATCTACAAGGTGACATAATTATCCACCACCCATCAACACCAGCAAGCAGCCACAATCACACACCAGTCCCAGTAAGAAATGTTGGGTCTCCACAGCCAACCGACGCCAGTAAAGTTGCCGGAAAAAGGCACCCCACCAGCACCACTGCAACAAGTGCTGCTGAACCAACCAACACAGACTGGTCGTCACTCCTGCCATCACTCTTCGACATCATACGCAAAGGATTCTCTCTCTACAACCAAGGCTGCTCTGTATTCCAAATAATCCGAAAGCTCCTCCCTGCCCTTCTTGCTTTACTTGATGTATAATCATGGCACTCTCACAAAACAGTCTAATGTTCTGGAACTCGCGCTCCATTAATAGAAAACTTGCAGACATAAAACTTTATGCTAAACAACACCGCCCACTTGTTATAGCAGTGTGCGAAACCTGGCTCCAGCCACACATAAACGTGTCACTCCAAGGTTATACCATCAACAGAAAAGATAGACCTAACAGACAGGGGGGAGGACTTGCCACGTTTACACATATCTCGCTAGCAACAACAGTTTTTCCCTTGCAACCTTACCCAGGAGGACTCCTAGAGACCATGGCCATCCAAATATCCCTACCCCGAGGATGGACCACCATCTTAATCTGCTACAACCCATGCTCTGACATAACCCACCAGGAACTAGCGCACTATTTTGACCAGCTGCCCTCTCCAGCCCTGATACTGGGAGACTTCAATGCCAAGCACTCATACTGGCAACCAAACCTCCCCCGCGCCTCGCACAACCCATCAGGCATCTCTCTCTTCAACACCCTTCTTTCCTCATCATTCATACTTCTCACTCCACCAGGATTAGCCACAAGAATAGATCCTTATAAAGGTTTTACATCCACACTAGATCTGTGCCTGGGAAATGACTTCCTCACAGAAGCAGAAATAGCAGTGGGTCCATACATGGGTAGTGACCATCTTCCCATTCTAATTTTTCTGACAGGGAATCCTCCACCACCAATTTCCCTCAGAAAACGATGGATCCTGAACAAAGAGAAATGGGAAAACTACACAAAAGCCACAACTAACCTCAGTGCACCTACAACCATGGATATAGAAGACATGACTACCCAAATAACATCACAACTCATCGAGGCAGGAAAGAACAACTTTAAAAAATCCTCAGGAAACTACGACCCTCGTCCCAAAGTTCCGTGGTGGAATGAAAATTGCAACACAGCTGTGAATAATCGCAGGAAAGCATGGAACAACTGGAGAAAGTGTCCATGTGATGACCACAGAGACAGATACCATCAACAGGATGCCATCCGGACACAGATAGTTGCAAATGCAAAGAAGACTGCATGGGCTTCCCACGTCTCCTCTCTCTCCTTTAGAAGTTGCCCCAAAAGGACCTTCTCATTCATCCGTGCCATGAATGGTCGCTCAACTCTTTTTTCCCTACCCCTAAGAGGACCAGATGCCAAACTACTCCAGCCTCTTGACCAGGCAGAGCTGCTAGCAACCCACTTTCACACTATCTACAGCAAGACCGACCCAATCGCATTCTGCCTCCCAGCATCCCCCCCACAGCACAATCCTATTGAATTCTCCTCACCACTCACTCTAAAGGAGCTGAGCTCTTCAATCAAAACCCTCACCAGTAACAAGACAATGGGGCCAGATGAAGTCCTTAACGAATTCATCCTCCATCTTCCTCACACAGCCCTACCCCAGCTGTTGCATCTTATGAACACCAGCTGGATTCAGGGCACTTTCCCCACAGCATGGAAACATGCAACACTTGTTCCCATCCCCAAAGCAGGAAAAGACCCAAGCCAGCCAAACTCATATCGGCCCATCAGTTTGCTGTCCTGCCTTGGCAAACTCATGGAACGATTAATAAATAACCGTCTCACCTGGTGGCTGGAGCATAACAACCTCCTCCCCAGCTATCAGTTTGGTTTCCGTCCAAACAGAAATACAGAAGATCTTCTCCTCATCTTCGAACATGCCATCAGAAGAACGTACCAAGCCCAGGGGGTTCTCTTAGCAGTGTTTATTGACCTGCAAGGAGCTTTTGATGCAGCTTCACATGGGGGAATACTTACAAAACTAACAGTACTGGGAGTGCAAGGTAACCCCCTAAAATGGTTCCAGAGCTTCTTAACCAACAGAACTTACTCTGTATCAGTTGGCGGCAGTTACTCCGCACCACGTCCACTTAACAGAGGAGTACCACAGGGTTCAGCTCTGAGCCCAACACTATTTAATATCCTTTTAAGTGATCTACCAACCACACCAAGCTCCACACTACTGGTGTATGCAGATGATATAACACTGCTACACAGAGCCCAAACACTTCAAGAAGCCCAACAAGGCATACAAACGGCCCTCCAGCACCTCCTCCAATGGGTAACTCAATGGGGTCTTCAAATAAACCCTCACAAAAGCCGCCTAATGTGTTTCACAAAAAAGAGGGTTCCACACATACCAACAATCAATGTAGGAAGCACCTCTATAACTTATGTAACATCACATCACCTCCTAGGAGTAGTTTTTGATGGCCCTATTCTCACCTTTCAACATCACATTGAATATCTACGATCTGCATGCCTCAAGCGCATGGACACCATAAAGAAGATCTCTGGCATAAAATGGGAAGCAGATAGAGAAACCCTCCTCACCCTATACAAAACATTCATTCTCAGCAAGCTTCAATATGGATCAGCTATCTACGGAACAGCATCACCAACTACCTTAAAAAGACTTGAGACCATCCACAACTCTGCCCTAAGGATAGCCCTGGGGGCTTACAGATCCTCTCCTATCCCTTCCCTCCAAGCTGAATCTGGCATCCCTCCCCTTACCTTTGCCCGTCAGAAGAAAATGTGCAACACCCTGTATCGAGCATCTACTCATTCCTCAGAGCACCCAGCAAGCAAATTAGCAAGAGATGCCCTAATATCTCCAGAAGTTGGCCCAATGGCAAACCTCCCCCTCCTTGATAAGACGGTCTCCTTCATGCAGGATATCTCCTTACCTCTCCCCACTCTTATCAGAGAAGGCTCAACATTCCCTCCTATTCCACCCTTTTTTGATATTTCACAACACATATCCCTAGACCTTAGCTCCCCTTTTCGAAAAGGAAAAGATCCACCACAGCTTGCACAGCAACTATTCCTCAGTAGACAAAATGAACTTTACAGCTCTCACATCCAGATCTTTACTGATGGATCTTATATGCCAGAGAAACAACAGACATCAGCAGCCATATACATCCCAAGCCTAATGCTATGCAGGACCTGGAGACTCTCACCACACCATAGTGTTGTAGCAGCTGAGTTATTTGCCATTCAAAGCGCCCTGCAGCATCTCAAGCCCTTAATACCCTCAAAAGCAATCATCTGGTCTGACTCAAGATCAGGACTGGCACTGATTGGTAATCCAAGACCACACAACTATACCTTACTGGTGCATCACATCCAAAACCTACTCCTCCAATTAATCTCAAAAGGCTGGTTCACAGTGCTACATTGGATTCCATCACATACTGGAATCACCGGAAATGAGTTGGTAGACAGAGCCACCAGAGAAACCATACCCAACACAGTAGAGCCCCTTCCACTCGAACGCTGTGAAGCCCAGTCGCTCATTCAGGATAGACTGCATGAAAGATGGAGAACTGAAATAACAGTCTCGCTGCAAGAAACTGCACTTGGAGAGGTCCGCTCCAGTCCTTCCCCGGCCCCATGGGCCCGCTCAAAATACAGAAGACTGGATGTAGCCCTCCTACGCCTGAGGATTGGCCATTGCGGTCTCCAGGCACACAAATACCGCATAGGCTGGAGTGACTCCCCACACTGCAGCTGGTGTAAAAACCAACGAGAGACAGTGGAGCACTTCCTGCTCCACTGTCCAAGATTCCATTCCCTGCGCACAACTCTCCGCGCTCAACTAACCACACAGGGTGTGCGGCAGTTAACCTTATCAGTCCTGCTTGATGGGGCAGGATATGACCCACCTCAGCGATCCTGCATCATACAGTCAACCCTGGAATTCATCAAAAAGAGCGGACAGCTCTCCCGAATCTAACAAACTGCCAAGACTAGAAAAGACGCTCAACAAACCAAGAACGGTTACCCCTTCGCAATCAAATGACTTGCAATCGGGGCCCATGTGAATTTGTCCAAGTGGCCCGAACCAACAACAACAACAACAAACTATAGCCAAGCCCCTATCCGCCAAGCAATTTCCAATTATCTCCAGTTCTTTCTGACTAAAACTGGACAGTTACATAGAATATAAATCATAGATCATCCCCTCCCTCCTGTACTAACATGGCTTATCTCCTGTTAGATTGCTAAGTCAGCCCAGCAAGCAAAGTCCGCTAAATCTTTCCTAAGCCAAAGTACAGAGAAATATAAACGGCATTGACCTTCTCCAGGGCCCATAGTGCTGACCCACGCACTCTCTGGCCCTCAATTTACCAAATTACCAAATTACCAAACTATAGCCAAGCAATTTCCAATTATCTCCAGTTCTTTCTGACTAAAAACGGATTCTCTACTGATCTTCTGAAGGAACCGGACGTTTTTGATCGCTCTCACTTCGTCGTCGAACTTTACACCACCTGCTCACTCACGGTCGCCCGCAACTACAGTCTTCTAAAGGCTTTCGGCCCTAATAACCTCTTGGAGTATCCCTAGCTTAGCTCTGGGAGACCTAGGCCGCCAGGCCCAGGTGAACGGTCCCCCAATGGAAGTTTCCCTAACCCCTAAGGGCAAACGTGGCCCCAGCCCTTCCGCCGAAGCGGACCCTCGTCCGACTTCACGTCCTCGCTTCAACCAAGACGCTCCAAGACCTAATATTCATCGATCTCACCATGCCTCCAACTCAACCCTGGCTCCAAATGACAACTCTGAGTCTCAGAATGTTGTTCTCATCAGATCGTCTGAAGACAAGGCCATATTTTCGCACCCATTAAAAGTTACAACTGCCCTAAACTCATCACCATTCCATAAACTCATAAAAGAGGGATCTTGCCGAATCTTGGGAAAAGGTACAGCCCTAAGAATTGAACTCTCTAATATTAATAAACTAGAGGTAGATCTCGAAGATGTCTCCACCCTGGGGGAATGGCCAGTCAAGTGCTGGCGCCCGGAAGATGCCTCATTAGGCAAATACAAATATGGAAGGATCTCTGGCCTTCCAGTCTCCCTACAGCAAGAAGACCTCAGAAACAACCTGCGGATCCTTGACTCTAACAGCCTGTCCAGTCTTATGGAGATTTCTAGACTACCTTCCCATCCTGAGGCTTCCACCTACTCAGTGCGTCTCAAATTTGCAGGAGGACTACCAGAAAGAATGGCTCTGGGCTTCACCTCCTACTCAGTTCTCTCATACATTCCCCCCCCTCTGAGGTGTTTCACATGCCAGCGTTTTGGCCATGGATCACTGACCTGCAGATCCACACAAAGATGCAGCAGATGCAGTGGTTTTCATGCAGGCCAAGAATGCTCAAATCCCCCCTACTGCTACTTCTGCGACGACAACCATCGCCCCTCCTCCAACAACTGTCCATTCTCAGAAAAGGCAAGGCAGATCCAACGCAAATCAGTGGATGATGGTATCCCTACCTATACCATCCATGCCCAGCTCCGCTCCATCTACTCAGCCCCAAAAGACTCCAGGACAACTTCCACTGCCTCCAAAACTACGCCCTCACTATCCTCCCAGGATATCCGCTCTTCTCCTAAAACTCCCCCAAGAAAGCTCCTCCAGACCCCCTCCTATGCAGAGATGGCTGCTGCTCCCATCCCACCAAGGAACCTCGGTAAACCAAATCCACCTGTAACCTCCTCCTCTTCACACAGAGCCAACAGAGAGACCACTCCCAAGAGGCCCTGCCCCAGCCAATACTATCACCCCAAGAGCCCTTCTCCAATTCCTCCTCCATACCCACTTTCCCCAGTCATCCAGAATGTGCCTCTTCACCACCGCAAAGGAGCACCCTCAGCTCAGCCACTCATAGTGAAGATCACAAATCTCCTAAAAGAATTCGTCACCCTGCTCCAATCTGGCTCTCCTGTCCAACAAGCCCTTATCACTCTCCTCCCTAGTGTAATCAATCTGTTCACATCATTCCTCTCATAATGGCTTCAATGCACAGCCCTATAATTTTCTGGAATGCCCGCTCCCTTCGTCACAAGATGAGAGACCTCTCTCTACTCATCAACTCTCTATCACCCAATATAGTTGGCATATGTGAGACCTGGTTCCAGCCTGAAATCTCACCCTCATTCCAAGGTTACACTGCACTCCGCAGAGACAGGTCAAATCGGGCAGGTGGTGGCCTCCTCCTTCTCATTAAACATGGATTGACCCACCGTCTCCACACACTCATACCATACCCCCAAGGCCTTCTAGAACTGCTGGCAGTGCAGATAGCCATCGGCGGAACCTGGTGTGACATTCTCATCTGCTACAACCCATGCCTCCCGGTCACTGAGCGAGAATTTAACCACTATTTTGACCAACTCTCCCCTACAAGCCTCATCATGGGAGATTTCAATGCCCCCCACCCCCACTGGGATCCATCAGCCATCACAAGCCGCCCAGGCTCTGCCCTCTTTCAAGCCCTCCTCTCCTCGACCCACCTCTCCCTTCTCACCCCACCAGGCCTCTGCACCAGGGTGGACCCAGCAAAAGCCGTGCCTTCAACCCTGGATCTGTGTATTGGCAGTGGGTCCTTCACCTCCTCAGTAGTTTCTACCGGCCAATATATGGGAAGCGACCATCTACCAGTGATCATCTCCTCAAATGGCCTCACAAACCCTCCCCCTAGGTCAATCCGCCCTCATTGGAAAACAAACCCAGGAAAATGGACAAAATTCCAAGCCTCACTCGAACCTCCCCCCCCAAATCTCCTCTCAGTTGAAGAAAAAGCCAACTGGTTTTCAGAATCCCTCAAGGCAGCTGGGGAACACACTTTTCTCCTAACCACCAGTCGCTTCAATGGCCGCCCCCGCTGTCCTTGGTGGACAGAAGAGTGTGCATCAGCCATCCGCCTCAGACGACTAGCATTTGCAAGATGGAGACGTCAGCCCTCCCAAACTAACAAAATTGGATTTAACAGACAGGACGCCAAGTGCAAAAGGATCTTACTTCAGGCAAAAAGAGGGGGCGATGGGGAATATCGCGCAACTCATAGCCTATGTTCCCTAAATGTTGGCACACCACCTTCACGTGGTGCCCCTGTTTTTTAACTGAGCGTGTGCCCAACGTCCGAACACCAGGCGGGATATCCTGGTTTGGGTACCTGACTAAGGGTACCCACCAACCTTTTGGGGCAGTTGTGTGTATGGACACCAGCACACTTCTGGCCCATATGGTTGTCTTTGCTGTGGCCCTGCAGTTAGTGAATGGCATCACAAGGGCTAGGTGACCTCACACCAACATAAAAGGTGGGTGAGGGGAACCCCATGAGGCGGTTTGATGACCAAACACTGGCATCACTCCGGCATCCCCAAATAACCTTGTGGGGCGACTGTGTGTCTGAACCCCAGCGCACTTTCGGCCCACTTGGTCCCAGTCAGTATGTGTACTCTGTACGAGTCGACGGATGTACCCACTGGGGGGCATCGTCCGCAGGACCGTGCCACGGAGGTAGGTTTGGTTGCCTGGGTCGTTGTTTTGCTTTCGGGAGGTCTTTGCACCACAGTCCAGTAAAACTCCGTTATGCGGCTCCGCTGTTTTTGAAACAACAGTGGGAGTCGGGGGGCGGGCTACCCTGTCTGGACTGTATGGGCGCTCTCCGGACTCACGATGGCGATTTGGTACATGCCCTCGGCTCCAGAGACACCACTTATAAAAATAAAAATCATATGGGTAAACTTGCAAAAAACTCATCCCAGAGACCGCCGGCCTCTGGTCACCGTGAAAAAAGCAGAGATCTTCGTCGCTTGGATCCTTTTGGGTCAGAAGTAGACGAAGAACTGGATTATGACCGCTTTATAGTACTCAAATCCAGCAACGAACGTTGTCCTCTTAACAAAGCTGACATCTTTGATGTCTTTGACGACTTCGTAAACAAGTGTGGCGAACCTGCTCAAATGTGGCCGCGCAATGATGGCGCATTGATTGTCGAGGCCAAGTCTAATGAGCAGCAAAAGAGAATTCAATCTCTCGAAAAGTTAGCCTCAGTGAGTGTATCATCCGCGTCTCACCCGACATTTAATACCTCCAAAGGTGTTATTCGATCGGGTGAACTCATTGAGTATGATATCGACAGGTTGGTGACAAAACTTGCCAATCAGAAAGTAACAAGTGCACATCGCATTTCTAGGTTTGTGAATGGCGCTAGGGTCCCTACCGCCACCATAATCCTAACTTTCAACAGATTGGAACCGCCCAAGTACGTCAAGGCTGGCTACCTTAACATCCCAGTCAAGCCTTACGTCGAAAACCCCCGGCGGTGCTTCCATTGCCAACGCTTTGGCCATGTAAGCAAGTTTTGTAAAAGTGAAAGGATTTGTGTAAACTGCTCAGCAGAATTTCACGGAACACCCTGTTCCAAACAGCCGTGCTGCCCCAATTGTGGCGGAGACCACTCTGCCACATCACAGCAATGCACCTTCTTCCTCTACGAGAGAGAGGTCATTGCTGTTCGAAATAAAAACAGGGTGAGCTATAAAGAGGCTAGACGAAGAGTTAGAGAGACTTACGTTCAGCCTGGCGTGAGCTTCGCGGATGCTCTGCGCACCGCCACGCCAAAGAAGGGGAGAAGCCAGAGACCATCTACAGGCTCTCCTGAACAAACAAGAAGTCCTCCACAACCGAAACCCAGGTCTCCGCGCAGAGATGTGCCTCAACAGGTAAGGGGTTCTCCACACCCTAAACCCGCATCTCCACGCACACCTGAAAAGGTTAAGAGCCCCCCTCGACCGAAACCACGATCAATCGGTAGAGAAAACTCTTCACCAAAATCTAGCCTAGCTTCTGATGGCACAAAGAAGAGGAACCTTCCATCCTCTCCCGATTCACCAAGAGTCGCTAAACACTTTGCCACCGCTCCACAAGACGTGGATGTGAATCGGATTGGGCCGCAGGTGGTGTCTATTCCAGCTCTGGACATCCATCCTGCCCCAAAAGAACAGAGAACTACAGCCCCAAAGCGAGTAGTCAGCAACCCACCCCTTGCTGATACTGCTTTGGAACTCCTTCGAGCCCTAAGTGAGAAGGAATCAACCTGTACCCCATCACAGGAAACAGCTGTAGTAGAGGCTGCCCCCTTATCCAAGGAGGAGCCGAACCAACCATCAGATTCCAAGAATCCTTCGCCAGCCGAACAATCGCTGCCACCATCACCAGCCAAGTCGATGTCATCAGCTCACGAAATGACTGATGGAGATGCTCCCACATCTGCTTCTCCAGTCAAGACAGTCATTTCGTATAGCCAGCTAACAAAATTGCCACGCTTAAAAGAAAAGCCGAGAGCTAAATTAACGCTCCCGATGCCTCCAGAGTCATACCCAAAACCGGTAATTGGTATGACCAAAACTACCCCTACGGGTAGTATAAAACCAAAACCTCCTACCCCTAAGGGTAGGATGATCGTCTTAAAGAGGTAAGGATGTATCCAATAATTCATTGGAACATCCAAGGTCTCTTCCCCAAGTGGGAAGAACTCAAGCTCCTGTTTAAAGACTACAATCCTGATTGTATAGCTTTACAGGAAACTTGCTTGGGTACTCGTAGTGTACCCAATATTCCTGGTTTTGTGGGATACTATAAGAACCCTATAGAACCAATCCATGGTTCTGCTGTGCTCATCAACAGCAGGGTTCCCCACAACCAGATCGACCTTACGACAGACCTGCAGGCGGTCGCTGTCCGCCTGTTCTCCCATCGCCACTATACGGTCTGCTCGCTTTACCTCCCTCCAAGTGAGGAAAAAGACAGCCTCTCTAGCTAGAAAACTAGTAGAGGTAATTAAACAGCTCCCTCCCCCCTTTCTATTGATTGGGGATTTTAATGCTCGACACCCCCTTTGGGGGGACCATGATAAGAACCCTAGGGGAAACATGATTGAGAAATTTCTGGGCGAAAATGATGTCTGCCTTCTAAACGATGGCAGTCATACATCATTTCACATCCAGACGAGCAGCTCTACATGCGTGGACTTGTCCCTCTGTTCACCAAGCTGTAGAGCTGATTTTGACTGGGCAGTGGATCCTGACTTGCGAGGCAGCGATCACTTCCCCATTATTATAGCGCCATGTACAGGTGGCCCCCCTCCACCACCTAGTAAAAAATGGAATGCAAAAAAAGCAAACTGGCCTAAATTCAGGCACCTCTCGAGCCATGACGGGTCCTTTCCTCATGAAGATATTGACGTGGCTATCGATGACCTCCTAGTCCACGTCAATAAAGCGGCTAACTCCTCCATCCCGCTCTCCGGCTCAGCCGCTCGCGGACCACAAGTTCCCTGGTGGTCGGCTGAATGCTCGAGAGCCGTGACTGAATGTAAAATGGCTTGCCGACGTTACCATCGCTCCCCTACGATGGTAAATAAAATTGCTCGTAACAGAGCAAGGGCAGCACGGCGACGCATCCTTCGACAGGCTCGAAAGACCTCGTTGGAAGGTTACATCGCGTCCATAAGTTGGCAAACGCCTATAGACAAAGTGTGGAAAAGGGTCAAAAAGCTATTGGGCAAATCCAATGGCTTTACAGCTCCCAACATTGTCCAAGCTGGAGAATTGTTGGGGGACTTGTCCCATATTTCCAATGTCTTGGCCAGATCATTTGCTAGCATCTCAAGCCCAGATAATTATGAGATGCAATTCCAGTGCTTTAGGCTCCAACAGGAGCAGCAACCGCTCAACTTTATGGAGCCTAACATGGATAACGAGTCTTACAACCGACTCTTCTCTATCCATGAGCTCCATAATGCACTGAAGCACTGTAGATCCACTGCCCCCGGATCGGATGGCATTTCCTATGATATGATTAGGAATATGCATCCATCCCTTCTCTCTCCTGATCTCGATGGTGCCTATGCCGCCGAGAGACGCCAGTCATGCCCTAAGCCCTTTGGGTTTAGGGCCAGGAAACTCCTTCGAGAGCTAGATATAGCTCTCGGGCCGGTGGCGCCCCTGGTTCTGCCCAGGACGCCACCCTGGAGGGTACCACATTTGGCTATTTGTCGCCACGCCTCTGCTCCCAAAGCTTGTACTGCGCCGGGAGTATTGCGTTCGACCTTTTTGGAGCACACATCGTGTCACGCTGGAACCGTACCAGTGTATACGGATGGCTCCAAGTCCCAAGAGGGGGTCGGCTTCCACGCCGTATCCCCTCTGTTTGAAGTCAGCGGGGCTCTACCAGGCGCTGCGTCTGTCTTCACGGCCGAGCTGGTGGCAATACACCACTCGGTACGGGAGATTACGCGACGTGCCCAGTTCGGAGACCGGATTGTGATCTATAGCGACTCACAAAGCGCCCTGAGTGCTCTCGGGGCATTGGAATCTCCGCATCCCCTGGTTCGCGATATCCGTGACGCCACGGTTTTGGCGAGCCGGGCAGATGTCGAGATTATCTTCTGCTGGGTTCCTGGACATGTGGGAATTGCGGGGAATGAGCGCGCCGATGAGGGCGCCAAAGAGTCCGCGAGGACTCTGCGACCGGACCAGCGTTTCGCTCTTCCTCACACCGACTACATGGCAGGAATACGGGCAGCTCTTCGTACTGCTTGGCAAAGAAGATGGGAGACGGTCGAAGGGAACTTAAAGTTGCGTGCCATTGCGCCGCGACTGTTCCCATGGACCTATCCCCCAATGCCGCGACGGCTTCAGGTTGCTTTCTGTCGTCTCCGAATCGGACACACTCGTGTGACGCATCGCTATCTGGTGGAGCGCTCGCCTGCGTCGTCCCCCAGACTGTTCGGCACATTCTTGTCGAATGTCCCAGTCTGGGTGATCTTCGCGCACGACACCTGTCCCGGTACCGGGATGGGCGGGGTCGCTACCGCCTGTCCCTTGTACTCGGGACGAGTGCGTGCACTTTGACTGGTGGACTTGCTAACTTTTTGGGGGAGGCCGGCCTTCTCCCTTTTTTTTAACCAGGCTTAATTTTTGTTGTTTTTGTTGTTGTTGTTGTTGTTTTTGTTATTGTTTTTTTTTATTGTTATTTCTTTTTTGTTGTTCCCTGTTCCATTTTTTGAAGTAGCCTAGAACTAGGCTGTTTGTTTACGGCGACTTATGCCTAAGTCGGCAGTCGCCAGATAGCCCCTTAAATAATAAAAAAAAAAAAAATCCCTTCTCTCTCATTTACTGGACATTTACAACTGGATTTGGATCAAGGGCCGCTTCCCTTCCATGTGGAGAGAGGCCATAGTCCTTCCATTCCGCAAACCAGGAAAGGACGGGACGGAGCCCACCCATTACCGCCCCATTGCTCTTACCAGTTGTCCATGTAAAGTGTTTGAGAGAATGGTCAATTTCAGACTCGTCTGGTTTTTGGAGACTCAAAATCTCATATCTCCTTCTCAATCAGGGTTCAGGAAAAAGCAGAGTACGACAGACCTGCTTGTCCGAATGGAGTCACTCGTAAGAGATGCTTTTTCAAAGAAGCAGCACGCCATCGCTGTCTTCTTTGATATTGAGAAAGCATACGATACCACCTGGAGGCGTGGTATCCTTAAACAACTCCATGATTGGGGCCTGCGGGGTTACCTCCCCAGGTTTGTCGAGCAATTTCTGATGCGACGCACACTACGCGTAAGGGTTGGAGGCACCTTATCGGAGCCCGTGGACCAAGTTGAGGGTGTGCCACAGGGAAGTGTCCTCAGTGTCACCTGCTTCTCTGTGGCCATTAATAGCATTGTTAGAAATCTCCCTCCCGAGATTTCGTCGACGCTATATGTGGATGATCTGGCGCTCATTTGTTCTTCGCCCAGACTCCCATTTATCGTCCGTAAGCTACAGCGAGCTATAAGCACTGTAGCTGAAAATGCTTCCTCCAAGGGTTTCCGCTTTTCCGCAGTGAAGACCAAGGCTGTTCACTTTTATGGGCATAAGTTGGTGACATGGGACACCCCCCATTTGTCGCTATATGGTGTGCCTATAGATTTTGAGCCCCACTTCAAATATCTGGGGGTCATATTTGATTCAAGGCTTTCTTTCCGGCACCATGTGGACGCCTTGAAAAGGTCTTGTTTAAAGAGAATGGACATAATGAAACTGTTGTCTCACACTTCTTGGGGAAGTGATCGACGTACTCTGTGGCTCCTGTATCTAGCATTGGTCCAATCAAAGCTAGACTATGGATCACAGGTGTACTCCTCTGCCTCGCCATCCATTCTCGAAAAACTAAACACTGTGCGTAACCAGGGTGTGCGCCTGGCTTCTGGAGCCTTTAAGTCCTCCCCAGTGTGGAGCCTCTACGCAGAGAACGGGGTTCTCCCCCTTTCCTATCACAGGCTCAAGTCTAATTTAAACTACCTCCTTAGACTTGAGCAACTCCCGCAGACGCCAGTGTATGAGTGCATGTTCAATACACGGACAGTGGCCTCATACGATCGATCTCCATCTCTGGCTCGCCCCTTTGCTCTGCGTATGGCCGAGCACACTGCGCAACTAAGGGAGTTCTCAGTGATTCCCTTTACCATGCCAAAGACCCCCCCGTGGCTCATACCACCTGTAATGGTATGTAGGGAACTGGCTGATAGGCCCAAGGATCACCACCTGCCTGTAGTATTGAGAGCCATGTATGGCGACCACTCCTCTCAACATCGGCATAGCACTTTTGTGTTCACCGATGGGTCCAAGTCACCGGACAGAGTTGGAGCAGCTGCTGTCTTTCCATCTGAGACAGCATTGGTCCGCCTGCCAAACGCAGCTTCCGCATTCACAGCGGAACTCGTTGCTATGATGGCGGCACTGACCATCATAGCTGGCAGGCCATCTGGTTCTCATACTATCTTTACAGACTCCCTTAGTTCGCTTCAAATGTTGGGTGATGTTGGTTCGAGCCATCCGTTGGTTTCCAAGATCCAGCGGTGGCTCCTACGACTATCGCCCACCCACGAGATATCCTTCTGCTGGGTGCCTAGTCACGTGGGCATCCCAGGCAATGAGAGGGCAGATGCTGCAGCCAAAGAAGCAGCATCACTGGGGACAGCTCCAGTGGCCCCAGTCCCACTCTGCGATGCCTATCCTCTGACCAATGAATACGTGGTCGGCCTATGGCAGAAGAGGTGGAGTGAGCTCCCTCCCACCAAGCTCCACTCCATAAAACCCTCCGTTCACCCATGGCCACGTACAACTAGACATCGTAAAATGGAGGTTGCGCTTGTCCGTCTGAGGATAGGCCATTGCCGGCTCACCCATGAGCATTTAATGAGTGGGCTGCCCCCACCTATGTGCATTCTGTGTGGGGTACAAATATCTGTCCTCCATATATTTGTAGAATGCCCATTGCTAAGGAATCTCAGAAGGACGACCTTTCCCTTCATTACCAGAGAGATGGCCCCCCAGCAGGCTCTGCGGGGCATCTTTTCTGAGACCCATTGCTTCTTTAACGTGACTAGGATACTAACCTTCCTAAAAGAAAGCAATCTTTTAAACAAAATTTAAAATAGTTTTATATATTTATTGTTGATCTATTCATAGTTTATGTTTTTACATTTTGTTGAGTTTTTAATAGTCTATTTTTTGTTAAAAGATTTTAACTGACTTAATATTGCCTATTAAACTAATTTTGGTCCCAAGGACATTTCTGCTTTTTTTTTATGTATTTTAATATGGCAATATTTTAAAAATAATAATTTTAAATTCACTGCCCATAAGTGAATTTGGCTGCGAGATAGCCCATCTGGGCTACGCAGCTTTTAAATTTTAAATGCACTATTCATTCATTCATTCAGGCAAAAAGAAACTCCTGGCATAAATTCTGTAGCTCGCTTTCCTTTTCCACCCCCTCCACTAAAGTCTGGACTTTCTTCAGACACATGACCTCACCTTCAAAGCCCAATTCCTATCCCCTCTGCTCAGGTGGCTTCCCACTAACAAATGAAAAAGACAAGGCTGAAGCCTTTGCCACAGAATACAGCCGACTATACAGCAGCAAAGCAGACTCTCTCTTAACCAGACCTCAAGCCAGGCTTCTCACAGAGAGTATTTCCAACACCACAGATGACCCACTTGCATCCCCTTTCCAACTCAAAGAATTGCATGGGGCACTTTCTTCCATGAAAAAAGGCAAGGCCCCTGGCTCCGACATGATCCTCTCTGACTTCCTAAGTCACTTGTCTGAAGTTCACCTAAGCTTCTTACTGGAGCTATTCAACGACAGCTGGGCCCAAGGCCAATTCCCCTCCCCATGGAAACTTGCCCTCATCCTCCCCATCCCCCAAAAAGGAAAAGACCCTAGTGACCCGGCATCATACAGACCAATCAGCCTCCTTTCCTGCACCAGCAAACTCCTGGAAAAAATGGTCCAAAAGCGTCTAGCCTGGTGGCTGGAATCCCACCACCATCACCACCCTAATCAATATGGCTTCCGACCAGGCCGCAGCACGACGGACGCACTCATACATCTAGACCACCTGGTGCAATCCACCTTCAAGGAACATCTAGTGGCAGAGGCCGTCTCCTTTGATCTGGTAAGAAATCTATTCTCTGGTAAGAAATCTTTTGTCTTCTCTGGTAAGAAATCTTTTGTGTGTTGAATGGAACAGGAGCTGCCAAGTGTAGGCCATGAATGGTCTTTTGCAGTCTCCTTCTTTTCTTATGTTCTTATGATCTGTCAAATGCTTTTGACACAGTTAACCATGAGGCCTTGCTGCACAAACTATGGAACCTGGGAATGCACGGCCCCCCCCTCTCATGGATCAAAGACTTCCTCTCTAACCGTCTCTACACAGTGCTGATAGGGTCAACCCAAGCTTCTCCCCGCAAGATCAACCAAGGAGTCCCACAAGGATCCCCTCTGAGCCCCCTTCTATTCACAATATACATAGCAGACATACCGGACAGTGTGCATACAACATCTCTATTATATGCAGATGACATATCCATCTTCTGCACCGCCCAAACTCCCCAACTGGTCCATGACAGACTCCAAAACGCGGTAAACGACCTCACAGCATGGGCTCAAAGCTGGAACCTGCACCTAAACAAGACCAAGTCCAAATCTCTCTGGTTCACTCGTCGCCATCTAGGACCACCACCACCCTTGCTCATTTCTGGCACACCTATTGAACGGGTGTCCGCCCATAAGTTTCTTGGACTATGGTTAGATAGCCCAACTCTAAGTTGGAACACCCAAATCAACCAACTGCGAGAGAAATG
Source organism: Ceratothoa steindachneri (assembly GCA_963969495.1). Taxonomy (NCBI): domain Eukaryota; kingdom Metazoa; phylum Arthropoda; class Malacostraca; order Isopoda; family Cymothoidae; genus Ceratothoa; species Ceratothoa steindachneri. The sequence goes on from OZ018326.1 coordinate 138,271,523, forward strand.
TTTCAACTGTCTCGCCTTGATGCGCCGCATTGCTGGTGTGAAATGGGGTGCCTCCCGGGAAACACTCCTTCAATTCTACACAGCCTACATCCAAAGCAAACTAGACTATGGTTCGATTGTCTACTCTGCGGCAAATAAGACCCAGCTGGCAAAACTAAACCCTATTCAGCACAGTGCAATGAGAATTGCCCTAGGAGCCTTCAGATCATCCCCCATTTCAGCACTTCATGCAGAAAGTGGCATCCTTCCCTTAGAATACAGAAGAAAGAACCTCCTTGGAAAATGGCTCTATCGGACTACATACCTACCAGAAGACCACCCTCTTGCAACAATCATAGCCTCCCACGCATATCTTCAACCCTGGCCAACTTCTTCACATCGCCCAGTAGCAGTCCGTGCAGCCCAGACTTTTGCTCAATTTGCTTTTCCTCTCCCACGGCAGGCTCCACTTCCAGCAACGCCTCCCATTCCACCTTGGATATCACTATCTGCAGTGATATCACCCTCCCTCCCATGTCAATGGACAAAATATGACCCACCCCACAAATTGAGAGCAATCTTCTGCAGCCTAGAAAATGCCACTTACAAAGACTACTTAGCCATATTCACAGACGGCTCCCACCATACGGATCCCCCCTCAACTACAGCAGCAGTCATCTGCCTAGAATGCCCATTTGAATTCACATGGCATTTAGATCCCCTGCACAATATCGTGGTGGCTGAACTGTATGCCTTGTTCCATGCTCTTAAAATAGCCCGGACACTAGTCCCCTCCAGGAAAATAATCATCTACACTGACTCAATGTCCTCGCTTCAGCTTCTCCTCTCCTCCACACCCCTCACCCACCCACAACTCTGCTATGAAATTCAGGCATTGCTACTTGACTTCCTCATCCACCCTCTATGGCATGTGAAGCTGCAATGGATCCCAGCCCACTCTGGTATCATCGGCAATGAAAAAGCGGACAGAGCAGCAAACCAAGCTCACTCCACTCCCATTTTGGGAACACTTCCCATCTCTCCAGCCACACGAACCTCCCTCTGGAAGGCACACACCAGAGCTACATGGTAAGAAGACCTCCGCCAACAGCTCCATGGATCCTTCAGATCCATCCTTTATGAGGACTCTGGCCCTATACTTTGGTCAAGGTCAATCAATCGTCGTCTTGACTCTGCCCTCGTCTGATTGAGAATTGGACATTCTGGTCTGTCTGCTCATCTCTTCCGCCTGGGTCTCTCTCCCTCTCCAGACTGCCCCTGGTGCCCCAATCAACCAGAAACCATCCAGCACTTCCTACTAGAATGCCTGCACCATCACTCCCATCGAGTACTACTCCGTGAAAAACTCAGAGAAATTGGAGTAATGCAACTCACAATCCCAGTCATCCTCAACGGAATCGGTTACCCCATCCCTATCCGCCAAGCAATTTCCAATTATCTCCAGTTCTTTCTGACTAAAACTGGACAGTTACATAGAATATAAATCATAGATCATCCCCTCCCTCCTGTACTAACATGGCTTATCTCCTGTTAGATTGCTAAGTCAGCCCAGCAAGCAAAGTCCGCTAAATCTTTCCTAAGCCAAAGTACAGAGAAATATAAACGGCATTGACCTTCTCCAGGGCCCATAGTGCTGACCCACGCACTCTCTGGCCCTCAATTTACCAAATTACCAATAAACTATATGACATATACCTGAGTGCGAGTTTAAATATGAACTGAACTTGTTCTACAAGAAAATACCGCCGTTTTTGGTAAATATGTAGATTAGCGGCCCGGCTGAAAAAAAATTTGTGTGTAAATATTATCGTTCACTCGTGTCGGAATATTCATGCGCGTTTGAGTCCTTTTCAAATTATTATTCTATAAACAATTAGGATTATATACTGGGGGGCTGTGCACCCCAGACCCCCCCCCCAATTTAATGAAACTCAGGATCATCGTAGTGTAGTCTCCCCATTGTGTTTACCCCCACACGACCTGTCAACATAAATGTACTCCAAAAACGTGAAACATTTTGGAACATGGAGGAAATAGTACGTCCCATCGTTCGCGCTGATAATCTACATATTTACCCAGTTTTTAACAATATAAAAGTATTTGAAAGTAGCTACAGTCTAGATCCGTGAAATGTAAAAAAAGTTTGGTCTAAAGCACATTTTAATTGAGTCTTTCAAGAGAACGACGTCACCCGCCATAAACGAGGACATGGCCTCTGCCTTCCCTGCCCTTCCAGCCCACATTACCGCCTCAAAAAGAGGACCCACCTCACCTCTACGGCCCAATGGGAAAGCCCAAAGGACCAACGATGAACCCCCACAACAGGCAAAACAGCCGAGGATGATCTTCCTCCAGTCAAAAACGGCGCGCAAGTTTTCGCTAACCCCTCCCGTGTGTCCTCCGCCCTACATGATTCCCCGCTGGACAAGTATGTAATCCAAGGCGAGACTCGCTGTCTCAGCAAAGGCTCATCAACAGTGTGGGAACACACACTAAATAAAGTGCCACCACTCCTGTTACAACCAGCCTTCACCCTTGGGGAATGGGAAGTCACCTGCTGCCAAGTAGAGAGGGAGGGCACTTCCCACTATCAATACACCGGTAAATATGTAGATTATCGGCGCGAACGATGGGATGTACTATTTCGTCCGTGTTCCAAAATGTTTCACGTTTTGGGAGTACATTTAAGTTGACGGCTCGTGTGGGGGTAAACACAATGGGGGGACTACACTACGATGATCCTGAGTTTCTTTAAATTTGGGGGGGCTGTGCCCCCCAGTATATAATCTATATTGTTTATAGAATAATAATTCGAAAAGGACTCAAACGTGCATGAATATTCCGACACAAGTGAACGATAATATTTACCCACAAATTTTTTTCCGGTCGGGCTGCTAATCTACATATTTACCAAATTTATTTTGTGTAAATATTATCGTTCACCCGTGTTGGAATATTCATGCGCGTTTGAGTCCTTTTCAAAATATAGCTGGCGCCATTTTTTTTTAGAAAAAAATGCCTGAAAGTAAACAAACAGAAAACACTGTTTACTTAGGCCATTTTTTTTTACAAAAATGCCTGAAAATAACAAAATGAAAAATGATGTTTACGTACTTTATTGCAGTGGTTATACTTCTGAAATAGCGAATGAGGAAAGCCTATTTTGAGTCCTATTTGAAATATAGCTGATGCCATCTTTATTATATAAAACTAAAGAACAAAAAACACTGTTTACTTACTTTATTTTGGGGGTATACTTCAGAAATAGCGATGAGGAAAGCGTGGAATCTTTCTTTAATTTCTGTTTTGGTCAACGGGAAGCGGTTGCAAGATAGGTGGCGAACTGTTAATTTTTTCTCCCGTATTTGGGGATTGAACTTCTCACATCCCGCCAGACACGTTCAATATTTTGGGTGCTTCACGTTTTAACATAACATAACATAATTTCACGGATGACAAAAGCCTATCAAAGGTCATCTGTATCCATCAAATCCACCCACATAAAGCATCCATAGGATTTTGTCAGATCATGCATCTACAATATACAATTTAACAATCCATAGGAATGTCCAACCATGCATCTACAATATATAATTTAAAGCCTCCATAGGAGTCTGTCAAAAACAAAATCAAAGTCCCCCAAAATATACAATAAAAAGAAACTGCAGCCACAGGAATGAGACAAGAAACGTATCCACTTCCGAAAGTAAGAAATAAGGGAAAGTAAGAGGTAAGGGAATAACAGGAATAGAGGGCAGGTGTAGGAAATGGAAGGGATGCAGTGATAGAGGAATAGCTAGGGGAGAGGGCATACTGATGCGTTATAGGGGGACTAATGCACAAGTGAATGAGCAGATAACTAGGACTAAAAAAGCACAATGCAATGAAGATGGGAATAATAAAAAAAACTTAAAAATATACTACACAAATGGTCGGAGTATAAGGAATAAGATAGATCTCTTAAGAGCGTTAGCAAGTGAAGAGAATTTTGATATAATTGCGATAACAGAGTCATGGCTTGATTTGGCAGGTAATCACTTTAAACCTGAGGTTGAGATTGAGGGCTTTAACATGTTCCATACAGATAGGAATAGGAAGAGAGGAGGAGGGGTTATTATTTATATTAAAGATAATCTCCAGTGTTGTGTAAACAGTACAATTAAATTAGATGATAACACAGAGTCATTATGGCTAAATGTAAAGGAAGGTAAAAACAAGCTTGTCTTAGGATTATTATACAGACCACCAAATCTTAGTAAGGAAGCTTCAAATCTTCTGTGGCAGGAGATTGAACGGGCATGTAGAAGTAAGCATGTGTGTATAATGGGCGATTTTAATTACAGAAATATAGACTGGGAAGCTCTTGTGGGTGATCAGGAGGCTGAGGAATTTTTGAATGTTGTCCAAGATAATTTTCTGAGGCAGATTATTAACGAACCCACTAGAGGTAATAATATACTGGATTTAGTTCTGACAAATAGGGAAGAAGTTATTAAGGATACTGAGATTGGAGGAAATTTGGGTAATAGTGACCATTGTGAAATTAGATTCAAGATGAAATGGAATGGTATTGATAGTAGCATGAACAATGTTAAAATTCCTGACTTTAGAAGAGCAAATTATAATGGGCTCAGGACTTACCTGGAGGCAGTTGTACAGAAACCAGGCAATGAAATCAATTCAGGAATAGATTCAATGATATCAGTTAGTGGAGACAATAATCACCAGGAGGAAGAGATTACAATTGAAGAGGAGTATGAAAGAATAATTGAGCAATTAATTACAGGTCAGATGATTAACATTCCATATAAGGAGATTAGGACTAAAAATAATGACCCAAAATGGATGACAGATAAAATTAAGCATTATATTGGCATTAAAAAGGGCATTTATAAGAAAATAAAAAATGGGGAGGATCACTTAAGGCAGAGATATAATGAACTAGCAAGAGATGTTAAAAAGTTAGTTAGAGTAGCAAGGAGAAATTATGAAATTAAAGTGGCAAATAGGGCAAAGGAAGATCCTAAAAGTTTTTATCAATTATACAAAACTAAGGTTAGAGATAAAATAGGCCCACTTATAGATTCCAATGGAGAATTAGTGAGTGATAGGGACTCAATGGCTGGAATGCTAAATGACTTTTTTCTCTCAGTATTTACACAGGAGGATACTCTAAATATACCTGAGGTGTCAATGATCTTTCGGGGTAATGATGAAGAGAAATTAAAGGATATATTGATCACAAAGGAGATAGTGATAAAGGAAATTGATAAAATCAAAAGTAGTAAAGCACCCGGTCCTGATGAGCTCTTTCCTAGAATTTTGAAAGAATGTAAGGATGTGTTAAGTGAGCCCCTAGCATGCATCTTTAGAAAATCATTGGAGAGTGGCATTGTGCCAGTGGCATGGAAGAAAGCCAATGTGATACCTATATTTAAGAAAGGGGATAAAACAAATATGTCTAATTACAGACCAGTAAGTTTGACATCAGTGGTAGGGAAAATGATGGAATCTATTATAGCAAGGAATATTAGAGATCACTTGGATAAGCATAAGTTGATAAAAGAATCACAGCATGGCTTTAGTAAGGGTAAATCCTGTCTGACTAATTTGCTGTCTTTTTATAGTAAGGTGTATGAAGCAGCAGATAATGATGAAAACTATGATATTTTATACTTGGACTTTAGTAAGGCTTTTGATCGAGTGCCACACTTACGACTTCTGAGCAAAGTTAAAGCACACAGGATCGATGGCAGTATATTTAGGTGGATTCAGTCATGGCTTGGTGACAGACAGCAAAGAGTTAGTATAGATGGAGTTAAATCTGAGTGGGGGTGTGTTAGCAGTGGAGTTCCTCAAGGATCTGTTTTGGGTCCCTTGCTATTCTTAATTTATATTAATGATCTTGACAAAGGTATAAGTAGTGACCTGAGTAAACTTGCTGATGATACTAAGCTAGGTAGGGCCATTAGGGCTGATTCTGATGCTGTTGTAATGCAGGAGGAATTGACCATTCTGTCCAATTGGGCCGAGAAATGGCAAATGAAGTTTAACATAGACAAATAGGTAGAAATAATCCATTGAATAGTTATAAATTAAATGGCAGAATTTTAGGGAGGACTGATTGTGAGAGAGACTTGGGTATTTTGGTAAGTTCAGACCTTCGTCCTAGAAAGCAATGTCTAAATGCTAAGAATAAAGCTAATAGGATATTGGGATTCATTAGGAGGAGTGTAAGCAATAAGAGTGCTGAAGTCATTCTAAAACTGTATCTGGCGCTAGTTAGGCCTCATCTAGACTATGCAGTACAATTTTGGTCACCATATTATAGGAAGGATATTGATTTGCTTGAGTCTGTGCAGAGAAGGATGACAAAGATGATTGGTGGGCTAAGGAACTTACCCTATGGTGAAAGGCTCAGAAAACTAAATCTACATACATTGGAAAGGAGAAGAGTCAGAGGGGAATTGATTGAAGTCTTCAAATGGGTAAAAGGATATAATAAAGGGGAGGTTCTGGGTAAGGTTCTTATACTTAGTGAACATGACAGGACACGTAGCAATGGGTTTAAGCTTGATAAGTATAGGTTTAGGAAGGAGATTGGGAGGAATTGGTTTACAAATCGTGTGGTAGATGAATGGAATAGGCTCACTAGGCATGTGATAGAAGCCTCCTCTCTGGGTAGTTTTAAGAATAGATTAGATAAATATATGGATGAAGCTGCTAGATGGGACTGACTTTTTTTTATGTACATATGTATATATTTTTCTAAGGAGTGGGAAGATTATATTTTGCGGTTGCATGAATGGACATAATCCTCTGGATGCATTTTATGTATATTGTAGATTAGATCTGACGAACTCCTGTTAAGGGTGACAATGTTGATGACTTTTCTCTGGTAAGAAATCTTTTGTGTGTTGAATGGAACAGGAGCTGCCAAGTGTAGGCCATGAATGGTCTTTTGCAGTCTCCTTCTTTTCTTATGTTCTTATGTAACCCTCCATCCCCATATAATCATCCAATCTGCGCTTGAAAACATAGAAGTTTGGGCTCTATACAGTCTCAGGTGGCAAACTATTTCAATAAAGCATCTAAAATGGTATCGGTTTGGGAAGTCTGTAGGTCACATCTAATGCCCGGCCACAAATGTCACAATCGCTTTTAATTTGAACTAAATTATGAATGTCCAAAAAGGTGAAGAATTTTTCTTTATCAGAAACTAGAGTTAATAATTCAGAAATAGAGGACCTACAGACTTCACAAACCGATGCCATTTTCACACTGCATAAAAGGCGTCTGTATTACAATTTTCACACTGCGTAAAAGGCATCTGTATTACACCCAAACGGCTAATAAAAAGTAGTTCCTTTAAATGACCCAGCTAATTAGATTTAAATGTATAAAAAAGGTAATAAAAATAGTAAAATGGGGAAAAATATATTGACAAATAAAAATGACTCCAAATGAGGATAATAAAAAGCTATTAAGTGAAAAACAAAATATAAATTCAAAGCAGTCATATCTGATGTCAGACCCCACCCCCACCCCTAATATAATTCGCAAAATGATTAAAGGCGCTGACATGATGTAGTAAAGCATTCACCTCTGTAAACGTCAGAACATTATTCTATAAACAATTAGGATTATATACTGGGGGGCTGTGTCCCCCAGACTCCCCCCTAATTTAATGAAACTCAGGATCATTGTAGTGTGGTCCCCGCATTGTGTTTACCCCCACATGAGCTGTCCACTTAAATGTACTCCAAAAACGTGAAACATTTTGGAATACAGATGAATTAGTACATCCTATCGGCTGGGCCGATAATCTACATATTTACCAATACGCCAAGGTCGGACCCCTCTCCGAAGATACCAGCCTAGAGGAAATCAAAGGAACCTTTAGGACTCTTGACGGAGACCAAATCATAGAGCTGGAGTGGATCCACCCCTACCACCTTCCCCGCTACACCACTGGTAGATGGCTCCGCCTCAAGGCAAGTGGCACGATCCCAACAAAAGTGTATATAGGCCATAACATAACATAACATAACATAACATAATTTCACGGATGACAAAAGCCACAAGGGCCTATCAAAGGTCATCCGTATCCATCAAATCCCACCCACATAATGCATCTATAGGATTTTGTCAGATCATGCATCTACAATATACAATTTAACAATCCATAGGAATGTTCTACCATGCATCTACAATATATCATTTAAAGCCTCCATAGGAGTCTGTCAAAAACAAAATCAAAGTCCCCCAAAATATACAATAAAAAGAAACTGCAGCCACAGGAATTATTCAAGAAACATATCCACATACCAAAAAGTAAGAAATTAACCCTCCATCCCCATATAATCATCCAATCTGCGCTTGAAAACATTCAAGTTTGGGCTGTCTACAGTCTCAGGTGACAAACTATTCCAATAATCCACCACTCTGTTAGTGAAAAAATATTTTCTAACATCCAGTCTGCGCCTCTGTTTTTTAATCTTTAAGTGGTGGCCTCTAGTTTATTACTACCTTCTAACTCAAATAACTTGGTGAAATCCAATTTATCCATCCCAGAAAAGATTTTAAAAAGCTCAATCATATCTTCCCTCACACACCTTATTTCAAATGAAAACATATTTAATACCCTCAGTCTATCTTCATATTCAAGGTGCTTCAGGGAAGGTATTATTTTTGTTGCCCTCCTTTGTACTGACTAATAAGTTTATATCATATCTAAAATGTGGTGACCATGCCTGTATATAGTACTCTAAATGTGGCCTGACATAAGAGTTGTATAGTTTAAGGATGACCTCCTTACTCTTGTAGCTAACATTTCTTTTAATGTAACCTAGCAACCTATTTGCTCTATTTTTTGCCTCAATACACTGCTTTTAAAATTTCAGTGACCTATCTACTACTACTCCTAAGTCCTTCTCATCTTCAACTGAATTAAGCCAATACCCATCTATCTCATAACTAAATTCCCTATTATCTCTCCCCATGTTAATAACTTTGCATTTATTAAGGTTAAAAGTCCTCTGCCACTTCTGAGCCCAAGCTAACAACTTATTTAAGTCACCCTGCACTTTAAAGCTACCCTCAACCTCTTTGACTACAGATGCCAATTTAGTGTCATCAGCAAAAATTGACATTTTGCTATTTACACCTTGCCCAAGATCATTTACATAGATTATAAATAATAAAGGGCCTAAAACTGATTCCTGAGGTACGCCACTAATAACATTCCTCCACTCTGACCTTACTCCATTCAGTACAACTCTCTGTTTCCTATTTTTCAGCCATTCAGTTATCCAATCTAAAACCTTCCCACATATTCCATGCAGCTTTAATTTATGAACTAGTCTTCTATGTGGAACCTTATCAAAAGCTTTGCTGAAATCTAAGTAGATCACATCAACTTTCTCACCCATATCTAATTCTTTAGTTACATAATCCATAAAATCCAGTAAATTAGTTAAACACGATCTAACTTTTCTAAAACTATGCTGAGCATCATTAATTAACCTGCTACTCTCTAGATGATCAGAAATTCCCTTCTTAACCATCTCTCAAGAATTTTACAGACAATAGAAGTTAAGCTTACTGGTCTAAAGTTATTTGGATCCTCTTTGCTTCCCTTTTTAAAAATTGGCACTACATTTGCCAATTTCCAATCATTTGATATTTCTCCAGACTCTAGTGATCTAATAAATATCTTCTCAAGAGCTACTGCAATACTTTCTACACCTTCTTTGAGTATCCTAGAATGAATGTTGTCATGGCCAGATAGATGCCTTACTAGTATTTAACTGCATTATAAGCCCTTTAATTTCTTCTCTGTCTATATTAATATAATTTATCACTACTTTCCTTGACCTAGAATTATCATCAATTAATCTAACTGGTTTCTCTTCTGTGAATACTGAAGCAAAATGATCATTAAGGACCTCTACTATTTCCTCATCAGATTCTTTCAAAACCCCTTCATATTTAATAGGCCCTATTTTATCACTGTTAGATTTATTATTGATTCTATAATAGCTAAAGAATTTTTTAGGATCTTTATTATTATTTTTAGCTAAATTAATTTCTGCTGTTCTTTTGGTCTTCTTAATAATCTTATTTAGTTCATTTCTGGTCGACCTATAATGGTTTAAATTATCTAAACTACTCTCACTTTGCAATCTCTGGTATGCCCTTTTTTTCTCAGAAACTTTATTAGCTATTTCTTGATTCCACCATGATGGTTTCCTACATTTCTTCCTAATAGACTTGATTGGAATACACTGTTCCTGAACCATGTTTAATATAGTCTTAAAAATATCCCACATCTCATAAGTATTCTTTCCATGGATTCTATATACCACCTAATCTGATTTAGCATGCTGCATAATTTATCGTAATTTCCCCTATAAAAATTTGGAATTTTTGTGGAGTTTGTCGTTGTTCTACCCTTAACTATTTGCAAATTAAACCGAACCATCTGATGATCACTGTTTCCCAATGATTCCCCTACACTTAATCCTTGAACTAAGTGATCATCATTTGAAAGAATTAGATCTAATATATTGGCACCCCTTGTTGGCTTATTAACAAATTGTGTCAAAAAGTTATCCTCAAATCACTCCATAAACTTACAAATTGCTCTATCTCTTCCTATCATATTCTCCCAGTCTACAGAAGTTAAATTAAAGTCACCAAGAATAACTGTATCTTCTTTGCATCCTTTACTTATTTCCCTAATCATTAACTCATCGATACAATCAGTCTATCCTGGTGGTCTATAAAAAGCTCCCGAGTGTATTTTCCTATTTTTACCAACCTTAATATCTATCCATAATGATTCACCTTCTTGCTTTATAGAGTTATTTAGATTTGAAAAAATGGTATTTCTGATATAAATGATCAACCCACCACCAGTCCTATCTCTCCTTTGACTAATGTACATAGTATAACCCTCTAGTTCAACTTCACTGACATTATCATTAAATATATTTTCATTAACCCATGATTTAACTATACATATTATATCTATATCTTCATGAATGATATAACTAAATAATTCATCCCTCTTATTTCTAAGACTACGATCATTTGTGTAAAGACAACTCAGCCCACCTATCCCTGAAACACCTGAGGGCCTATCTCCTCTGCATCTCCTTTCTCTCCTTCCCCGACCCTGTACTCTTGTATTTCCCTGACCACTATCACTACTCAAGTAATTTAATCCTAAAGCACTTCCATTAGCCTGCCTACCTTCCACAAATTTGTGTTTGCTTCCTTTTCCTGCCTCACTTTGAGATATTAAATTTCCCTGACCACTATCAAAACCTTGTTTCCCGCCTCTAAAGACCTAATAACACTATCTAATTCCTGCCACAAAACCTCAACCCCATCTCGGCTCAGATGGAGTCCATCCATCGCATACAAACCCTTATTCCCATAAAACCCACTCCAAACATCTACAAACACCAATCGTGACTCCTTGCACAAACCTTTCACATATTCATTCAACCCCATTGCACGAGACAACCATTCCATCCCCACATCCATTCTCGGAAGCACACCTGAAACAATGCCTTTTACTCTACTTTCACACATCCTTTCAATCAGCCTTTTATACCGCTGTCGTAACTCACAAGTACCCACCTTCTTTACATCGTTTACTCCGACATGTGTAATCACAACTGCTTCCCTCTCACACCCAGACACCAACCTATCATACCTCTCACACACATCATTTACACCAGCACCCGGCAAACAAACTCTCACTCCCTTCCATTTACTTTCACTCAACTTCCTATCTAAATACCTAATCTGAGAGTCACCCATCACAATCACCTCAGTCATTTGCCTATTCTCTCTAGGCCTAGTATTACCCTCCCTCCTGCTCTCACTCACTCGACCTCCTATTCTACTTTCAGACACGGCCACACCAGACAAATCTCTTTCAAATTCTTCCTCTCTCAGGGCATCAAATCTGTTAGTTAGCCTAACAGGTTCCATGTCCCTCTCATTCACACACCTAACCTGTCCTAACTTATCTACGCTGTTCACTTTCACCCACCACTCATCATTACTTACTGCTTTCTCTCCAGTCCCTGTTCTAGGCCTAACTTCCTCCCTCCTGGTCCTAATCTGACTCTTCAAACGTACACTTGCATCTCTTCTCACTTCAGACACTAAATCATTCAGTCTCAAGCATTCCGCACGTAATCGACTCACGTAATCACATACACGGCACTCAGACACATTCACTCTCCTCTCTACACCGCAGACATCACACACTACTTTCAAAAGGCATACTCTCTACATCCAAACAGTCAGCCATAATTAAACAAGAACAATAATAGAAACAAAAACTTACGAACAACAAGAATTTGACCTGAATTTGTGCGCTCAAGTTTAAAACTTGCTAATCAAGATGGCCACCGAAGTAAACAAAAGTAATTTTCTCACAAAAACAAAATAACCACAATTTAACTTCGTTATATTAACCAAATATACAATCTAATAACTTAATATTTGTTTACTATGTCACACACCAAAGTATAGCAAATAATCAAAATATTCTGAGAGCTCTACGAAACATGTTGCACCTGTTTGAAGGTCAGTTGAAGACTGACCTCATCCCCATCCTCCGGTGCCCTGTGTGCCAATGCATTGGCCACTCGGTCAACACCTGCCACTCCTCCGTACACTGCTCCCACTGCAGCGGCCCTCACCCTCACAAGGATGTCAACACTGGCAACCCTTACACAAAACCCTACCACTGCTTCCAGTGCGGTGGCCCCCACAGCCCCAGATCAGCAAACTATCCCCATAACAAGCGGGCCCATGACCTATACGTACGGCTGACAGAGGAAAAACAAGTCCTCCCTCAGATCAATAAGCAGCTCCGTGCCATACCTTTCCCTAAGCCCTCCCAAACACACCCCGCTCCACCCCCCAGGGCCCCAGCACCCTCCAACCCTGTCCAACCCTCGCTCACCTACGCGAATGTTGTCACCCATAACAGCTTTGCAACTCTACAGGACCCAAAAGAGGAGGAGACTCCATCCCAAGAGGCAGCACCACCTCCTATCCTTCCTGTCCACCCTGATCCTCCACGTCCGGGCCATCATCGCCGCCGCTCCTCCAATCCCTCTGCTCCAAATGCCCCACCCAAGGGCCGCTCTTCCCCAACACACCAGGAGGAACCAAACACCAATGTAGCCACAGCAGAGATCCACCACTCTCCTCCTTCCCTACCTATCACCAATAACCGCCCCACCCCTCAGACCCCCCATACCCACCCTCCCCCTCCGAGCACACCCAATCATCAACCCTTATCACAATCCCTGCCATCCCCCTCACCTAAGGAACAAGTGATCGGACAGATTCTCTCCATCATCACGGACGCATACACCCTCCACCAACAAGGCAAATCAATAATCAAAATAATCTCCCCTGTGGCCAACCTTCTCCAATGTCCTCACCACACTCCTTGCATAATGGCTCTCACTCTCTTGCTGTGGAATGCCAGGTCCATTTTAAGGAAAACCCCAGAATTCAAGCATTACCTTACCACCTCCTCCCCCTCTATAATTGGCCTCACAGAAACCTGGCTCTCACCCCACCTCTCCTTCCACCTGCCGGGCTACACAATTCTGTGGAAAGACAGGCAACTAGGACGGGGAGGAGGTATCCTCCTGGCGCTCTGAGACACGTATGTCTCGTCCCCTTTCAACCTCCCACACTGGCCACAAGGCAACCTTGAAATCACAGTGTCAGGGTCGCCACAGACCGGGGTTGGCTCTCCATGGCTGTGGGCTACAATGCTGATGGAGCTGCCACCTATCAGGAGCTATGCCACTACCTGCTTACTATGTAGCCAAAGCCAGCCGCCACCTACCCCCACAGCTCCCCCCAACCTCAGCAGATTTTCTCATAGCCTCCCTCTCTTCTGCTGGCACCCCCGAACTCACTCAGACATTCACCCCAGGTGAGCTACATGAGGCACTGTCTATCCTTCCCACAGGCAAGACACCTGGCCCTGATATCATACTGTATGAGTTCCTCACCCATGCACCTCCCCAGCTACAGCAGACCTTCCTATCTGTATATAACACCAGCTGGCAAACTGGCACGTTCCCATCAAGCTGGAGGTCTTCCATCCTACTCCCCATACCCAAGCCTGGAAAAGACCCCACACAACCTGCAAGTTACTGCCCTATAGCACTCCTCTCCTGCATTGGGAAGCTCCTTGAATGGCTGGTCGCTACTCGTCTCTCCTGGTGGCTGGAGAGCAAAAATCTACTCCCCCCGGAGCAGTGTGGATTCTGTCCACACCGCAGTATCTTGGACATTCTGGGGCAGATGGAATTCCACATCTGCGACACCTACCACGGGAGAGAGGTAATGACCACCCTGTTCATTGACCTGGAGGGGGCCTTCAACTCCACACCCCATGAAGGCATCTTATATAAGTTGGTTAGGATGGGCATAACTGGTCCGCCCCTCACATAGATCAACTCATTCCTATCCAACCGCACCTTCTGTGTTGCCGGCGGCTCTTCACTCTCTCCGCAGTCTCCCATTCACAGAGGAGTCCCGCAGGGCTCCATCCTCAGCCCCCTTCTGTTCAACATCCTTCTCTGACCTATGGATCCCAGACCACTCTCGCCTCCTTATCTATGCCAATGATATCTCGATAATCAGCAGAGCAGCCACTCAAGATCTGGCTGAGCTACACCTCCAGGAAGCAGCCGATGCACTCTCTGCCTGGATGACTGCTTGGGGCATTTCAATCAGCGCCCCCAAAAGCGCAGCCATGTGTTTCACCCTCAAGAGGGTCACAACCCCACCCAGCATCACCATCAGTGGACACCCTGTTCCATATGTCAGGTCCCATCGCCTCCTTGGCCTCTGGTTCGATGGCCCCTGCCTCACCTGGTCCCCCCACATTGAACACCTACGGATCTCCTGCAATAGGCGTCCCAATGTCATGAAAAGGGTGGCAGGAGTCCGATGGTGGGGCCAGCCATGACCTTCTCATCCACTATTACCAGGTAGCCATCCGATCCAAACTATCTTACAGGAGCAGCCTCTATGGCTCTGCAGCCCCCACAGTGCTCCACAAACTGGACATCATCCAGCACTTGGCCCTGAGGATAGCCATGGGTGCAATGAGGTCCTCCCCCCATCTCTGCTCTCCATGCAGAATGTGGCCTCCTTCCCCTACACCTCCAGAGACGAGAGGCCTTGTGCCACCAGTACCATCACATCCAGAACTTACCCCCCCCACCCCCTTGCAGCCATCTACTCCACATCTGGAGTAGACCCACAGGCCCCAACCTGGCTTCCTGGTGCACGACAGCCTCTACTTGTCCGAGCACTGCTCGCCTACAGCATGCTATGCCTGCACCGACCCCTGCCGGCAAAAATATACTCCCACCCCCCAGTGCCCCCCTAGACAGACCTCACCTCCATGTTTGCTCTCACCATACCCAACCTCCCTCTTAAGCACTCAGCTGGCCCTATGGCTGCAGCTCTGTTTCGCCCACCTCCAACACTCCCGCTACCATCACCACCTCCAGGTATACACTGATGGTTACCACTATCCATCCCCCCCTTCCACTGCAGCTTCCATTTATGTCCCCTGCTCCACCATCTGCCAAACCTGGTGGCTGCCCCCAGAGATAGACATAGTGACCGTGGAGCTATTTGCAATCCGGCAGGCCCTGAGCCACCTCAACACAAACCACGCCCCGACCAGAACAGTCATTTTCACAGATTCCCGATTGTCTCTGCAACTACTACTTTCCCGACGCCCACGGTCATACACTGCCCTCGTTCACACCCTGCAGAACCTACTACTGTCCCACAGATCGGCTGGATGGGCGAGCACCCTCCAGTGGGTGCCATCCCACTCAAACATCAGAGGGAACGATATAGCAGATGCTGCTGTCAAGATGGGCCTGACTCAGGAAGACAACTCCCCTTCCGCTCCCACACTCCACTGCCAAAAGCACAGTCTCCGCCGCCTGCTGTTCAGCATGGGATACCAGCCTCCACGACTCCCCCTGCAACACCTCCATGGGCAGCTACCTCGCAGACTCCTCACCACAACCCTGGATCAGACAACAGTCATGGATCCTGGATGTTGCCCTCACCCGGTTATGGCTGGGCCACACATCCCTCAACGCTCACCTCCACCGGATGAACCTCTCCCCAGACCCATTCTGTCCTTGGGGCCGGAACATAGAGGAAACAGTGGAGCACTTCCTACTCCACTGCCCCCGCTTCTACTCCCACCGCCAAGCCCTGGCACATAGACTCTGTGCCCTGAACGTCCCCACCTTTGATCTACCCACACTACTGGCCGCTGCCCCCCCTGTCTCTCCTTAAAACCGATCCACCATCATCCGCCTCACCTACGAATTCCTGAGGAAATCCCAACAACTCCCATGACTATAAAGCGGGACTCGAGCAACAGGGCATCAAAGCCCTCAATAACAACAACAACATATCCCTCCCTGGTTCCTACTTTCATCCAAGTTCTCTCTTTACTTTCATGTTCTATTCCGAAAGCCCCAAGATAATATCCTTGCCCCCCAACTCTTTCTGGAACTAGTTAACCTTTGCTACAAGAAACACAGATGGTTTCCATTCTCCTTCCTCTTCATCAGCCATATATGTAGAAACCCTATTTTTTAATCGAACCTGGTGCATAGACAACATTAGGTAGTTACCACAGAACTATTTGCACTGCTGGGAGCCCTATCCTTTACCAAAGAAATACTACCCCCACTGTCCATAGTAATATTCTCAGATTCTAATTCTTCCCTTTTGCTCCTTGCTACAACCTCCCCCCCCCTCTCATAGAAAGTTGGTATTCTAGTCCCAATCACTCCTCCTCTCCCTTCATACCCTGGGATATGATATTAACTTCCAATGGACCCCCTTCCATGTGGGCATCAGAGGTAATGAGATTGTGGATAAAGCAGCCATTCTAGCCATTCATCACCAGAACTGACTCGATATCCCATAGATTATCACAGCTTCTCCAAAACTGTCAGGAATTCATGTAGATCCCTTTGGGATGAGTCCTTAGACCAAGATTTATCCCGAACTCATTTAGGTAAATTTAGAAGAGACCACTCCCCAACCCTGGGTAAGATCAAATGGTAAACATGAAGATCAGCGGCTCGCCCAAAAAAGTGTATTTTTTTGGCATGTATGTTTCGTTGGTAAACATGAAGATTGGTGGCGTGCTGAAAAAGTTTATTTTGGGGGCATGTATGTCTCATTCACTCACGCATGCATATTCATGCGCGTTTGGTTAAATAAAAATGTTAGAACATTGCTTACCTTAGTGAAAATTAAGAGGCAAGGGAGTCAGTGCTCGTATAAAGTGCCTCTTCTCTGGTTTTAAGTCTCGTACTGGTCATACCTATTTTTAAAGGTGTTAACACTAGGGCTACTAACTATATACTCAGTGAGACTATTCCACTTGTTTGTAATCCTCGCATTGAAGAATTTATTTCTCTTGGTGGTCCTGTACCGTAGCTTCTTCAACTTCAGGCTGTGGCCTCTGGTCTCTGAGTGATCATCTCTTGGAGCAAGTTGGAGAAAGCTCCTGTCCCCCACCTTGACCACACCCTTGAGTATTTTGAAGGCCTCAATCATGTCACCTCGGACCCTCCGTTTCTCCAGTGTGGTAAGTCCAAGATGGGCCAACCTCTCCTCATAGGGCAAGTCTGCCAGTTCTGGCACTAGTTTGGTAGCACACCATTAGTCCTGCTCTAGCTTCTTCATGTCCCTCTTGGAGTATGGTGACCAGACCTGGATGCAATATTCAAGCTGTGGCCTTATCAGTGCCTTATACAAGGGAAGGAACATTTGAGCATCCATACACGTGTAAGTTTTTTGTAGGAGTTCCATGATGGAATTTGCCCTAGCAGCTGCCTTTGCGACCTGCATAAAGGACTTTAGGTCCTTTGTGATGATGACTCTAAGGTCCTTTTCTGCCTCAGATTCTTCAAGTGGAGTGTCCCCGATGTAGTACTCATACCCTGGGTTATTCTTCCTGATGTGAATGACGTTACATTTCCTGCTGTTGAACTGCATTAGCCATTTCTGACTCCACTTTAGCAGCTTGTTAATGTCTTCCTGCAGGATCTCACCATCCACTGGGGACTTTAAGCGACGGTAGATTTTGGCATCATCTGCAAAGTTTCCCACTTGAATCAGTGGAGGCCAGTAGGTCATTGATGAACACTAGGAAGAGTACTGGTCCAAGGACGCTGCCTTGAGGGACTCCACTCCAGACATCCAGCCACTCTGAATGAGTTCCTCTTACACTTACTCTTTGACTCCTACCAGACAGGAAGCTTTGTATCCACCAAGATACCTCACCACCCACTCCTAATGCCACCAGTTTGACAAGTAAGCGGCGGTGGGGGACAGTGTCAAAGGCTTTCTTGCAATTGAGGTAGACAGCATCGACACTCTTTCTCATCGGTGGCATCTTCCATCTCCTCCAGATATTCGAGAAGCTGAGTCATACATGATCTTCTGGATCTAAAACCGTGCTGGTTGATACTCAGCAAGTCGTTAACTTCAAGATGATCCATTAACTTGAGTCTTATGAGTGTCTCCAGGATTTTGCATGGGACTGAGGTTAGACTTACTGGACAGTAGGTTAATGGGTTGCACTAGTCCCCACTCTTGAAGATGGGTGAGACGCTAGCCCTTTTCCAGTCCCTTGGGAGTTCTCCTGTGCTAAGCAAAGATCTGTAGATGATCCAGAGAGGGTATGCCAGGGTTCCCGCACATTATTTTAGGACCTTGGGGTGTATTCCAGCCAGTCCCAATGATGAGTCTTCTTTGAGGTTCTCCATGATGGTCTGGACATCCTCACTACTAAAGTCACACTTGTTCAATCTCTCTCCCTGGAAGGTCTTCCTGATCTCCGGTACCTGGCACATGCCCTCTTTCACAAATACTGCTTGGAAGGCTTTGTTCAGGACCTCACAGGTTTCTCTGGTGCAGCTTGTGGGAGATCTGTTTGGTCTGTGGACACGCAGTACCTCTTGCTTGATTCTGGTCTTGCTTCAAGCATATGAGAAGAAGGCACAAGGATTAGATTTCACTTTGCTGGAGAGTCTTTTCTCAAAGTGGTATTTGGCTGCTCTCATGGTCTGTGTGGCTTTGTTTCTAGCCCTGCAGTATTTATGGTACCTGCCTCTGGTTCTCCTACTCCTATAATTCAGCTATGCTTCCGCTTTCGATTTTATTTTGTTCAGGGCAGTCTGTGTCATCCATTTCGACTTACGCTTGAATCCTGGAGGTGGAACTTCTTGCAGAGGGACGCATTCTCTTACTGCTGTGTTGTAGTGTCTCAGGAAGGTGTCCCACATCCCTTGGGTGTTACTGCCTTCAAACTCAGTGTTCCAATTGACATTGCTGAAGATGTTGCTTCCTTTTGCAGTCTCCTTTGTAGTAGCACCGCTTAGGGGGTGCAGGAAGATAGTGTGGTGTGCCCTCCACAACAAAATTGAACCCAAGCACACAGTGGTCACTGCTCCCGATGGGAGCTTTGTACTGGGGGTTGGCTAGATCATTTTCTTATTTGGTAAATACGAGATCCAGTAGGGAAGGGATGTCTCTTCCTTGTGAATGGGTGAATTCCACCACATATTGGTGAAGGAGAGCGTCCTGACTAGCCTCGTAGAATTTTGCTTGCTCGCTCTCTTCGATACCATGGACAAAGTGATTTCCCCAATCAATTTCCTTAAAATTAAAATCACTACATATGACCGACCAATACTCTCATTGTACTTCCTAGGTGTGTTGGGTGGTCTGTAGCTACACCCCAAGAGGATTTTGTTCGCTCCTATTTCAACTATTGATGCGATGGTTTCAATGTTTTTCCAAGTATCACTTGTACACTCTATTGCAACTAAATCTTTCCTCATGAGAATTGCTACACCGCCACCCTGGCCAGTTTCCCTATCTTTTCTATGTACAGTGTAGGGTCACAATCAAAGTAGTGGGTGGATGCGTCTTGTGAGCCTAACTTAGTTTCAGTAACAAAAATTATATGGGGTTTCTCCTTATGCACTACCGCAGCCAGTTGATCACCTTTCTGGACAGTTGTAACCCCATCCAAATTTGTGTACAAACACTTAAGGACATCTACAGGCTCACTCCTAGGGAGGCTGCCTGTGCTTGGGTCTCTCGGAGGGGGGAAATCAGGCTCTGTCTCCGAGGTGTTGGGGGTCGGTCGAAAGTGGCTTGGAGTTTTTGCTACGTTCCTTGGTGTTATTTACATTGATTGGTTCTCTTGATGGTGTACATTTTGGGGTCTGCTCAGCATTCTGCTCCCGTTTCCTGTTGATGGTTCTTGCTTTCTGGTGGAGATTTGTTTGAGTTGCCCCCAGCAATTATAAACAATTATGATTATATACTGGGGGCTGTGCCCCCCAGACACTCCCAATTTATTGAAACTCAGGATCATTGTAGAAGGGTCCCCCCGCAGTGATAAACCCCCTCATGAGCAGTCCCCTTGAATTTACTCTAAAAAGGTGAAACATATTGGAACAGGGAAGAAATATTTTGCATCCCATCGTTCAGGTTGCCGATTGTAATATTTACCATTTTGTTCACCTGCGCATGCATATTCATGTGCGTTTGGTTGAATAAAAACATTAGAACATTCTATAAACAATTATGATTATATATTAGGGGGGATGTGACCCCGAGACCCCCCCAATTGATTGAAACTCAGGATCATCATCGGGGGATCCCTCCACAGTGATAAACCCCCCATCAGCAGTCCCCTTGGATTTACTCCAAAAAGGTAAAACATATTGGAACAGGGCAGAAATATTTTGCGTCCCATCATTCGCGCCGCTGATCTTCATGTTTACCGATCAAATAACAGACAACTCGATACTGCCTTGGCCAGACTCAGGATAGGGCATGTTAGCCTTAATGAACATCTCTACAAACTGAGACTAGGGTAATACTTCAGATTAGGGGCGCGCGGTAGGTGGCGCTGTTAGTAGGCTACAATATATCTCTTATGACGTCAGACGGTAAGCTTCATATGTGACCAATCATGGTGTTATATTTTTTTGTTGTTTTGGGGATTTGTAACTTTTAGTCCGTATTATTTACTAAATATCTGCGCCTCTGCTCGTTTATAGTTTTTTCTAACTTGGGTAAGGTTTCTTGATGTCTTTTATTGTTTTTTTGTTTTTTTTTTGTATTTTTGATTTCACAGCGAACGATAACAGCTTCTTAATGGCAATGTCATAGCTATAAATAGAACCCGCTTAGCAGTTGTTTCTGTTTCATTATGGCTTTTTCCTGCTCTAGTTGTGCATCATTATTCAAATTTGGGTTTATTTTGCATGACCACAAAAAACTTTTAGATTATTTAGAGGCACATAAACTAATCAAGAAACCTATAAAAATAAGTATTGTTTGTCATTAGGTTAGGTTTTTCTGCCAGTAAAAAACTGTTGGGGAAAAAACAGTAAATTCAAGGGGACTGCTCGTGGGGGAGATGATCCTGAGTTTTAATCAATTGGGGGATCTGAGGGGCACAGCACCCCAGTATATACTCATATACAAAAAAATATAACACCGTAATTGTTCACATCTGAGACCACCGTCTGATGTCATAAGACATATATTGTAGCCAATAAACAGCGCCACCTACCGTGCGCCCCGAAACTGAAGTGTTACTGAGACTAGTCCCTGAATCCTATTGCAAGTGGTGTCCCTCGACTGAAGACACAGTGGAGCATTTCTTACTGTGGTGCCCACGTTTCCACTCACTCAGAACAAATTTACAAAACTGCCTTTCCTCTCTCAAGATAAAAAGCTGTTCAATATCAAAGTTACGAGTGGAATGAGACTCCCTGATGCTATCCGAAAGAAAGTCCTCTAACATACCCTCGAATTCTTAAGGCAGTCAGGACAACTCCACCGCCTCAAAGTAAATGAAACCTAAAGATAATGGTCCACATCAGGATGAATGAGATGCTTGTCTCAAACTCCCTAAACTCAACATCATCAACTATATGACATATACAAACAGGAAGCAAGAAAGGCAGTAAAGATAGCTAAAGAAGAATATGAGAGGAAAATAACTTTGGTAATCAAATTGGAGAAAGACAACAAAAAACTATGAGAACAAATAAAGAAGCTAAGTGGTAAAGGCAAAGGTAGAATGATACAAAACATAGCCATTTACAGCCCAGAAGGAACCCAACTAGAACAGGAGAAGATCCCAACTGAAGTCAGTAAATACTGGAATTCAATATATCACAAAAATGAGAATAAAATTCAAGATATATAGAATGCAGCGGAAAAACACAATTATAGTAAGAAACTAAACACTAAAAGAAGAGTATCCTTAATAAAGTTTGAAGAGGATAAGGAGATATACTTTCCAAACAATCTGGGAGAACACTTTGATATAGTAAACATAACATAATTTCACAGATGACAAAAGCCACAAGGGCCTATCAAAGGTTATCCGCATTTGTCAAAACCCACCTACAAAATGCATCCATAGGATTGTGTCAGATCATGCATTTACAATATAATATACAATTTAAACAATCCATAGGATTGTATTCAATCTTGCATCTACAATATACAATTCAAACCATACACAGGAATGTGTCAAAAACAAAGAGCATCATCATCAAGACTCATCAAAATCAATCATAATATACAATAATAAAAAACTGCATCCACAAGAATGAGTCCAGAATACCCCCCAAAGTTAACCCTCACTCCCCATATAATCATATAATCTGTGTTTGAATACATTCAAGTTTAGACTGTCTACCGTCTCAGATGGCAAACTATTCCAGTAATCGACCACTCTATTGGTGAAAAATATTTTCTAACATCCAACCTGTACCTCTTTTTTTTCATTTTTAAGTGGCGACCCCTAGTCCTATTACTACCTTCCAACTCAAGTAACTTGCTAAAATCCAACTTATCCATCCCAGAACAGATTTTAAAAAGCTTAATCATATCTCCCCTCACACATCTCTCAAATGAGAGCATATTTAGAGCAATTGTAGAAAAATTAACAAATGCTTCAATGGGCTATATGGAAATTGTTGAGAAGTGAGATACAGGAACACTTCTTTCAATTATTGAAAGTGTTTAACCACTTACAGGAACATTCAAGGCTTATGATTTAAGCTCAAAACAGTAAATCATTCAATAATTTTGTAGCTCCAAATGTAGGTGTGTACACACTAACAATTGAGTGTATTGGATTCTGCACAAATACAAAATTAAGAAAATTAAAGGATGTGCTAAACAGTTAGATTTTTATTTACAGGAAATGATGTGGCAGGATTGATACAACGATGCTTCATTTAACAATTTATGTCTTCACATTGTTGTGCAATATAGCTTATAATTAAGTAGTTTCATATCAATATATTTGATTCCTTAAATATATTAATTTGTACTAATTTGAATGATTTTTTTTGTAATAATTTCATTTAATAAATGTAAAATTGATTATTGCTGTTATCACCTTTTAGCTCAAACTACCAATTCCCCCCCTTCCTTTTTTTGAGAAAAATAGAGAACACCATAAGGTAATGAGAATATAGAACCATAAAAGTAGCATGATCCTACTGACCTTAATATTGTAATAAAATACAAATAAATGAATATTTTTAGACTCACCATTTTTCATGGGATATTTCTCAGCAAAATACACAACATGATGAAAGACAGCTAAACCAAAACAATGAATGGTAAAACGTAATTAACCATCAATCCATTCACAACCTACACCAAAGCAGCTGGCTGATAGCACTGACTGGCAACACAGCAACAACAGACGACGACTGACTGACTGACTACCCTGCTGGAAATTGCAAAACTCTGCACTCTCCTCCAATTGCCAGAACAAAGAAATACAAACCAACTAAAGACCATTACCACATTTCTATATAATCACTAAAGAGGGTGGGTTAGAGAGATGGGTTCAGGAGCAGCCGCAGAACACCTCCTGACATGACAGTGCCAGAAGAGTCGATGACTGGCTGCCATTATAATATATTCAAGGTGCTTCAGGGAAGGTGCCTAGCATCTTTGTTGCTCTTCTTTTCACTGACTAGCACGTTGATATCATGTCTAAAATATGAGGACCATGCCTGTATACCGTATTCAAGCTATGGTTTAACATTCAAGTTATAGTTGAGGATAACCCCCTTACTTTTGTAACTAATATTTCTATTAATGAAGCCCAATACTCTACAGTAACGGCCATAATGATTCAGACACTTAGGTTTCCATCACAAATTTAGAGGAGCTTCAAAATAAACATGGCCTATAATTTGTTAAGATGTATAAAACTGCACTTTATATACAAAAGAGCATTTTTATTCCCAAAATATGGTGGTCAAAATGTTCCTGTAGTCAGTTTTACCTAAAGTACCTATGTTAATTGCAGAGAAGTACACCTTGTTTCCTTGAAGCCATGTTGAGTGTATCTCTTGTAGAGAAGGAAATCCTGGCCATTCAGGCTGAGGATTGTTTCTACTTTTGTGAGGCAAAGGACTTGGTCCTGGTATGCCCAACACTACCTGGGACATCTTACACCCAGAAAGGGTTCACTCCAGGCCTTGGCTAAAACCATTGATCACTGGCATGATCGTTTCCTGTGCAGCGAAATAGCTCCCACTGAGTCAGACTGTATTCATGGACTCATAAAACTGTTTCCTGACTCAGAGATGTCAATCCTCCAAAAGAGCGACTACTGACCCACACGCCAGAAGTTTTGAGGTGATGGGAAGAATAGACTAATAGAGTGACCAACCTCACTTGATAAGTCCTTGGAGGCAACAGTGCCTGGAGTTCTATATCTGTGAAGTGCACAGCTATTATCATGAAGGTCTTCATTTCAGAGGGCCTGGAGGGCTTATTCCCTCAATGGATTTGCTGCAGAGGCTGGTTGTCTCCCATTCCCCGTTAGCTATTATTTTGGCAGGAGACCATGCTGGGCATCTGCTCCTTGCCCACCCTCTCAGGTTATGTATGTTGTGACCCTACCACTATGCGTTTGGGGCTGGGCAGGAGGATGTATTATTTACACCCTGTATAATGTTTCTGTTCTATTTGCGATAAATACCTTCTGGATAGTAGGTATACTGTTAGTTTTGTGGTCCACCCACCATCAGCGGAATTCAATGTGGTGGTCTTCTACTGCATTATGGCAGTAACTGAGGAACTTTCTCCTGCTCTGGGATTTGATTCAGTGTACAACAAGATCATTCACAGGGGTTTAGGTCCTTGTCTACCTTGGAGATGGGGGTTCTAAATGTAGATGAGTTTATATATCATTGCCTGATAAGAGCTTCATTTTCTTGCCTCTCTCTGTCCCGGTAATTTCTGGATGTACAGCCTGATTTTAGGTGGGCGTTGGTTGATGACCTTTATGGTAGTTAGGAACCACTTTCCCATTCAACTATCATTTTCTTGGCCGCTGCACCCTGAAAAACCACCCTGGTGGGGCTGGAGAGGGTACAAGGTCTGTATTTCAGGAAATGACTGATTTCTCTATCCCAGTTGAGGAATTCATGTCACTGGATGATGCTGTTGAGTTTTCACTGCCAACCTCATCTGCGTTGGCCTGACTACTATTCCTAGAATCTCTGGTCATTTGGCACATTCTCCTTTTCCTTGGTGGTGGACCGAGTGTGATAAGGCCCTCAAACTGAAGCAGTATGCCTACATGCACTATAAGCGCTTCCTGAACAATTTCATTGTTGGTGAATTCAATTGAGCTGTTCTGGTATATTCTGAAGCATGCACACCGCTCTTCCTGAAGGCATATCTTAAACACAATGAGAAGAGTCCTATTACAGAGGTGTGTATGCAAGGCAAGTTCTCGCAGAACCTCCCACCCATTCCCCAGGTGGATGGGACTGCATTCTTCAGGCTGAGCTGTTTACATTATGCCGCTTGGTATAGGAGATAATGTGTCATGCCTGTTTTAAAGACCAGATTGTGATCTTTATTGACTCACAAAGTGCCCTGAGTGCTCTTGTGGCATCAACATCTCTGAACCTTTAGTTTATGGTATCCGTGACACCATGGTTTCTGTTAGCCTGGTGGATGTCAAGATTTTCTTCTGCTGGGTTCCTGGACATTTGGGATTGCTGGGAATGAGCGCACTGACGATTGTGTCAGAGTCTGTAAGGACTGTGTGACCAGACCAGTATTTTGTTCTTCTTCACACTGACTACATAGCTGGAATCATATCAGATTTCCTGGCCGCCCAGCAAAGAAGATGAAGATAACTGGTGGTTATCTAAACTTGTGTGTCATCATGCCCTGACTTCCTATGGATGTACCCTGAGGTCACTTCCTGCCATTTTCAGATTGTGCACATTTGTAGGATGCATAGCCATTTGCTGGAGCTCCCCCCCCTCACCTTTCTTTGATGACTGAGTCAGACTATTTGGCACATTCTTGTTAAATGTACCAATCTGTCCTAATAACAGGATGAATTCATTCTTTCTGGAGGAAGTTTGGCCTCCATTTTATTTGACTCTTTGGTGTTAGTTGTGCGCTCCGCTCCTCCTACCCCCAACTCTTGAGCATGCCTCAATATAATGAATTTCGGATATAACAAACAAAATTTCCTGGCTGACTCCATCAGGTTTAACGAACTGAAGTTCGTTAAATCTGATGTACCGTAGTTCACTTAACTTTATTAGTAATTACATACGTATTACATATCCATGCAATACAGTCTTTATATACATATTTACGTATACAGATTAACGAACGAACCATCGTTATTTCCATCGCTTTTAATGACCATCAGGTTTAACGAATGACCCTCTGCCCCATATATTGGTTATGTCGAGGGTTTACTGTATTTTATTTATTTTCTCGTTTAGAGTCTATTTATGCTTTCTTGTTTTGTTTTAAATCTAACCCAGTACAGGGATAACTTGATTTATGAGTTTAATTCATTCTGTGACCTGGCTTGTAACTCAATTTGCTTGGATATAAAAGCAGTTTCCCCGCATTGAAATTAATGGAAAGGCCATTAATCAGTTCCAGCCCCCCCAAAAAACACACCAATTTTTTTTAGTATAAGTTTTTAAATAAAAATATACTTTATAAATCAAAAATAATGCATAAGAAAATAAAAGAAAATGTACGAAATTAATCTGGTTTTATTAAATGTACATTACCCTTGCCTTTTTTGTCACCCTTTCCTTGCTTTTACTTGCAGGGCATTTCAATAAAAACCTGACAAACGTTTGTTTCTTCCTCCCTTTCTATTGCAACTTTTTCAGGGTGTTTCTTTTTGATAAAGTTTGGAAGTTTCTCCCACATTCCCAACATTTCCTTAATCTCACTTGTAAGGATAACCTCCTCCTGTGTTAATTTCCTGCAAAATCTTTGTATGCTGTTGCTGCTGCAGCTCCTTTAACTCCACCTTTGTCAGTTCTTCATTGTGCTCCTCAATGAGGTCTTTAACATCTCTTTCAGCCACCTGCAGGCCCATGGACTTTCTGAGGGACACAATCTCCTCCACCACTATTACTTCGCATTCAAATCCTTTGAAGTCCCTTTTGGATACAGCTTCCATGCATAGTTTAAGGTCCTCCTTGTAACACGCTGCCAGGCCATGTCAATAAATTGAGGCAGATCAGATGTTGTAGTGCTCCTTCCAGAACTCTGGAAGGGTGAGGTTTGTGCTCTCCGTAAGCTCAAAACAGCGGTGGAACAGGTGCTTGGTGAAGAGCTTCTTGAAATTTGAAATCACCTGCCTGTTCATGGGCTGGAAGGTAGAGGACCTTAATTAACTTGAATTCTTCAAGCATGTTCCCCGTAAGGGGTGCGGCGATTTGCCATCCTGGCCGCCGTGCTGATGGGATCCAGCACTCCATCCGGCCCCAGCTTAGCCTCTCTTCCTTCCTTCAGATAGCCTGTATTTCTCCCCTACTTCGTCGCTTTTCATACAACCTCCCCCACAACTTTCTCTGGTAAGCCTCTAATTTCATAGGGTAGATGCTGACCTTCTTCTCAGCCAACCATCCCAGATCGGGGCTGAGGGGGGAGGGGACAACGTCCCCTAACCCCTCAGCTCTGGTTTGGGATGGTGGTTTTTTAACAACCTGCTTCATCTCCACCCATACCTTCCTCACGTCCCTTTTCCTTTTCTCTTCACACACTATCAATTTTACGCCGTGCCCAAGGTGGAGCCGCCATGCTGAAGGGCTGCCAAGTCAGCAGGCAGGAGGGGTGGCCTTAAATGGCAGCACCTGGCTCTGCCAGGCCTGTACACACCCCTTGCAGAGCGGGCAACTGTGAAGGGTGATGAGCTATTGCTTCCCATCGAACAAATAGGGTCACTATGCCCATGGATGAAAATTTAAAAAAAACCCCCAAATCTCTCCCCAATTCCCCTTGCTCATCAACGGAGCCGGCCTCGGGCAGCTCCACCGAAAAAATAGAGGTCCCCTTTCCTTGTGCTTGCGCAGGGGACCCTCCATATTTCTCTTACCAGAGAGGAGGCTTACTCCTCTCCTTCACCTACGGGTGCAGGGGACTGCCAAGAAAACCAGCAGGCAGCCCATAGCTTGCTGCTCCTCATCAAAGCGGCTCGGTAGGGCAAACCCCCTTAGGGGGGAGAGGGAATGGCCAACTGGAGGCCCCTCCTGTGATAGACATGGTCCTTGGGGAAACCCAACCTCAGATGGTAGGGCCTTCCATGGGGGAAAATCCGGGCTCGGTACCAAACACCGAACTCGAATCCGCCCATATGCAAGGACCTCCTCAAATGGCTAGGGTTTCTGAGGCAGTACAAGGAGGGGAGGGATCTCCTCCGACCGGTGCCCCTACGACTACCAGTACCTTCTCCATTTCGGAGAAGGACCTTGCTGAGGCTGGTCCATCTGGCCAAGGGGCTCCTACCGCCGGAGGGGAGAAGCGGGTTTATTTCACGCCCTCATCTCCAAAAAAGAAAAAGAACAAATAAAATACTTAAAAGACTCAGGGCTCCTCTC
Source organism: Ceratothoa steindachneri (assembly GCA_963969495.1). Taxonomy (NCBI): domain Eukaryota; kingdom Metazoa; phylum Arthropoda; class Malacostraca; order Isopoda; family Cymothoidae; genus Ceratothoa; species Ceratothoa steindachneri. The sequence continues at coordinate 138,300,586 of OZ018326.1, forward strand.
CATCCGCGGGGGCTACGGGGATGGATGGGTCTGCTGCCACTTTGGCAAGTGATCAAGCCAAGATCAGCACATCCGGCCCCTCTACCCCCTCCGGGTGCGGAGCCCCTGACTATGACTAAGACCAAAAGTGCATAGGGCGGAGCCTCGATAACATCGGGGCCCCTCATTCAGAGGTTACCTGGCGTTTTCGAGCCACTTGCTTCAAACGTTTCCTTGTTATTCGCTCCACTGATGGCAGCATGTCGGCCAAGGGTAACATGATCCATCAGAGGAGAGCATTAGCTAGTGTAATTGGTAGAGAGCTGAAGGTGACCCGTTTCTCGGACGGGAGCCTTCTGGCGAATCGCTCCGAGGCGGCCAAGATAAGTGCTCTTCGGACACTTGTTGGTGAGTGTGACGCATCACTCTACCATGAACATTGTGAAAGTAGTTTATGTGAGGGAACTCGTTGACCACTCCATAGAAGACATCACCTTAGAGCTGGCCGACCATGGGGCGGTCAAGGTCGAACGTGTGATGAGAAAACAGGGAGGGGCCTCGAGACCCACCTTACACTCTTCGTCACGTTCGACTGTGACAAGCTCCCTGAGTCGGTGCGTGCCGGTTGGTACCGCTACCGCGTGAAGGCATTCGTGCCACTGCCGCGTCGGTGCTATTACTGTCACCGCTTCGGCCATACGAATCGTTCTTGTAGAGGTGCAAAGTCGGGGTCACCCGAAGTCTGTGTAAATTGCTCGAAGGCCGCACACGATAAGTCTAAATCGTGTGTGGCCAAGTGTGTCAATTGCGGAGAGCCGCACACCGCTTCTTCGAAGCAATGTGGTGCATATCTCCTTGAGAAAGAAATCCTGGCCGTTCAGGCCCAGGATCGACTCTCATTCCGCGAGGCTAAGGACTTGGTCCTGGCGTGCCCAGCTCTGCCTGGGACGTCATATGCCTCAATAGTTAGAAAGGCACCATCTGCTCCTGGCCCATCCATGCCAACGAGCACGGTCGTTTCCGCTATCATTCGGAGCCCTTCTGCGGGTTCTACTCAACCCGGGCGCTTTCCTGGTAAAGCTGGTGGCAAAAAGGGTTCACACCCAGACCTGATTAAAACTAGGGCTCCCCCCTCTAACCCCAGCGTAACCGTTTCCCGTAAGGCGAAACGGCCACGCGCCTCCAGAGAGTCGTTAGACTCACAGGAGGCAACACCCCTGAAGTTGTTCGCCAGGCCATCTTCTGTGTTTCCTAAAGCTGTTTCCCGAAAAGAGGACAGCAACAAAGGAGCTTCGGCTCCTTCGCCCACGCCTAGTGGTGGAGCGAGTGGCTCGGAGACGGTGGTTCCTCTAAAAGAGGGCCCCCCAGGGCCCCCCACCTCCGAAGCCGCAAAGCCCGCCTAAGGTTTCGAGGTGGGGGGAGGAAAAGACTCGCATGGCGAGCCCAACTTCCCCCAATAAGTCCTCGAAGGCGACAGCGCCGTCAGCGCTTTGTCCGGCCAACAGCGCCGTCAGCGCTTTGTCCGGCCAACAGCGCCTGGGGTTCTGCCTCCGGGAAGCGTACGGCCATCCCCGTGAGGGTCTTCTGTTCGAGGATGGCCTCCGCGTCTCCTCCGAGCTAGGCCTGGAGGGCATATTCCTTCAATGTAATTGAAGTGGACTCCGGGCCAACTGGGAGGAGCTGCGGAGGCTCGTCTCATCCCGTTCCCCGTTAGCTATCTTTCTGCAGGAGACCATGCTAGGCGCGTGCCTCCTGTCCGTCCTCCCGGAGTATAAGGGTCTTGCTACCCCACCACCACCTCATGGCCGGGCTGGGTGATGCGCGGTTTACACCCGGCATGATGTCTCCGTTCTTCCTTTCTCTTTAGATACCTCCTTTCAGGCAGTGGCTGTGCAGCTGCACCTGGATAGGAGATATACTATCATTTCTGCGTACATTCAACCGTCAGCTGACTTCGACGCGGGGACCTTCCGCCACGTCGTGGCACGGTTGCCGAGGCTTTTTCTCTTGTTTGGAGATCTGAACGGCACGCATCCTCTCTGTTGGGATTACTCAATAAATCCCATGGGACAAGTCTCTGCCATTCTGATCGAAGAGCTTGAGATGGGTGTCCTAAACGTGGATGAGTTTACGCATCACTGTCCGAGAACCGCTTCATTTTCTTGCCTTGACCTATCTTTGTGCTCTTCGGATGCACAGCCTGATTTTGATTGGGGGGTGGTCGATGACCTCCATGGTAGTGATCACTTTCCCATTCAATTATCATTTTCAGGGCAACTGCCGCCTGAGAGCCCACCTCGGTGGTTCTTGGCACGGGCGCGGTGGCCTGCATTTCGGGAAATGACTGAATTCTCTATCTCAGTCGAGGAGTTTAGGTCGGTAGATGAGGCCGTTGAGTTCTTCTCCGGCAACCTCATCGCCGCGGGCCTGACTACTATTCCTAGAACGTCTGGCCGTTTTGCACGCCGACCACTCCCATGGTGGTCGACCGAGTGTGAGACAGCCGTTAAACAGAAGCGTTTTGCCTACATGCGCTATAAGCGCCGCCCGAACGATTTCACTTTCGCTGAATTTTGTCGGGCTAAGGCTAGGTTCCGGTATATTTCGAAGCACGCCCGTCGCTCTTGGCGGGCATACGTGTCTTCACTTAACGGGAAGACCCCTTTAGCAGAGGTGTGGAAGCGAGTCAAAAGGATTCGGGGCAAGCTCTCGCAGGACCCCCTTCCCGTTCTCCAGGAAAATGGAACCGCAATCTCGGACCCCGCGACCGCTTTTTCCGCATTCTCTAGCCGGGATGCAGCTCCTCCAGCATTCAATGCACGTCGTGATGTCGCGCAAGGCCGCCGGCTGTACTTTACCTCCAGAGGCGGAGAACCCTTCAACGACAGGTTTACTCTGAGTGAGTTGGGTTCCGCTCTTGCTTCGTGCGCGGACACCGCCCATGATCCGGACGAAGTCCCGTACGCCATGCTTCGACACCTGGGTGAGCGAGGCATGGCCTTTCTCTTAGACTTGTTCAACAGGATCTGGGTGGAGGGTCTCCCCACAGATTCCTGGCGAATCGCTACTGTGCTCGCCTTTCGCAAACCGGTGAGAGATCACTCTACTCCCGTCCGTTTCCGCCTAATCTCTCTAACCTCTTGCGTGTGCAAGTTGATGGAGAAATTGGTAAATGTTAGATTAGCCTTTTTCCTGGACAGCGGAGGCCATCTGTCTTCTGCACAGTGCGGCTTCCGCAAGTTCCACTCCACGTCGGATGCTCTGCTCCGACTGGAAAATGCCGTCTGCGAGGCCTTCCTTCGTAGACAGCACTACGCCACGGTGTTTTTCGATCTGGAGAAGGCCTATGATACGGCATGGCGATACGGTATCTTGGAGACTCTCCACACGATGGGGGCGAGGGGACGCCTCCCAATGTTTATATCTGAATTTTTGCGAGATCGTCAATTCCGCGTACGGGTGGAAGGAACCCTCTCTGGCCCAATGGAGCAGGAAGAGGGTGTCCCGCAGGGAACTGTCCTCAGTGTTCACACTCTTTTTCCTGAGCTTCAACGGCATCACCTCGGTGCGGCTGGAAGATGTTTTCGCTACGCTCTACGTGGACGACCTTTCGATCTCTTTTGGCACGGCCCAGATGCCAACTCTGGAGTGTCTACCCTAACAGGCATTCCCGCGTCTCTCACTATGCTGAAGCGCACAGGTTTCGGTTTTCCTTGGCCACTTCTGCCGCCATCCACGGCTCCACCCCGACCCAGACTCGTTTCTTAATGGGGTACGCCTGGAAGTGGTTGAATCGCACCGTTTCCTCGGTCTTGTATTTTACCGACACCTCATCTGGTAGGCTCATATTCCCAGCCCTAGGGTCTCTTGTACCCGCGCGATGGATATTCTCCGTTATGTGACATTCAGCGCTTGGGGCTCTGATAGAGCTACTGCCTTACTTTTTTATCCATCCTTTGTTCGTTCGAGGCTCGATTACGGATGCGAGTTTTATGCATCCGCAGCCGAGCGTTTATTGCAGAAGGTGGATTCGATCCACTACATCTGTCTTCGCCTTGCGACCGGTGCCTTCCGTACTCCCCCCATTGAGAGCCTACTAGTCGATGCTGGGGAGATTCCACTCGCTCTATGCCGTGTACAGTGCATCAGCGCCTCCCTCAGTCGCCAACAGCTCTCACTGCATTCGCAGCTGATTTCGACGGTGCCTATGCCGCCGAGAGACGCCAGTCATACCCTAAGCCCTTTGGGTTTAGGGCCAGGAAACTCCTTCGAGAGCTAGGTATATCTCTCGGGCCGGTGTCGCCCCTGGTTCTACCTAGGACACCACCCTGGAGGGTACTACATTTGGCTATTTGTCGCCACGCCTCTGCTCCCAAAGCTTATACAGCGCCGGGAGTATTGCGTTCGACCTTTTTGGAGCACACATCGTGTCACGCTGGAACCGTGCCAGTGTATACGGATGGCTCCAAGTCCGAAGAGGGGGTCGGCTTCCACGCCGTATCCCCTCTGTTTGAAGTCAGCGTGGCTCTGCCAGGGGCTGCGTCTCTCTTCAAGGCCGAGCTGGTGGCAATACACCACTCGGTACGGGAGATTACGTGACGTGCCCGGTTCGGAGACCGGATTGTGATCTATAGCGACTCACAAAGCGCCCTGAGTGCTCTCGGGGCATTGGAATCTCCGCATCCCCTGGTTCGTGATATCCGTGACCCAACGGTTTTGGCGAGCCGGGCGGATGTCGAGATTATCTTTTGCTGGGTTCCTGGATATGTAGGAATTGCGGGGAATGAGGGCGCCAAAGAGTCTGCAAGACCTCTGAGACCTGACCAGGGTTTCGTTCTTCTTCACACCGACTACATGGCAGGAATACGGGCAGCTCTTCGGGCTGCTTGGCAAAGAAGATGGGAGACGGTCGAAGGGAACTTAAAGTTGCGTGCCATTGCGCCGCGACTGTTCACATGGACCTACCCCCTAATGCCGCGATGGCTTCAGGTTTCTTTCTGTTGTCTCTGAACTGGGCACACTCGCGTGACGCACCGCCATTTGATGGAGCGCTCGCCAGCGCCCTACTGTGAAGACTGCGTTGTTCCCCAGACTGTTTAGCACATTCTTGTTGTATGTCCCAGTCTCGGCGATCTTCGCGCACGTTACCTGTCCCGGTACCGGGATGGGCGGGGTCGCTACCGCCTGTCCCTTGCACTCGGCATGAGTGCGTGCACATTGACTGGTGGACTTGTAGACTTTTTTGGGGGGAGGCTGGCCTTCTCCCTTTTATTTAACTAGGTTTTTTTTTTTTTTTTGTTATTGTTGTTTTCTTTGTAGGTCGCATGCTCCCTTGCCGGGGGGAGTGGGACCTCCCCCCTGATGCCGGAGCTTGCTTTCTAATTGTTGTCATCTTCCCTTTTATTGTTGTTTTGTTTTCCTATTCTTATTTTAAAGTAGCCTAGAGCTAGGCTGTGTGATTGCAGTGACTTATGCTCAAGTGGGCAGTCGCCAGATAGCCTCCCCGAAAACCCCCCCAAAAACCACGGTTGCTGTAAGCCAGGGTGATGTCTAGATTATCTTCTGCTGGGTTCCTAGACATGTGGGAATTGCCAAGATTGAGCATGCCACAGAGTCTGCAAAGACCAGCATTTTGCTCTTACTCATACCAACCTCATGACAGGAATCATGGCTGCCCTGTAGGCTACTTGGCAAAGAAAATTGGAGATGGCTTAGGGGAACTTAAATTTGCTTGCCATTGCGCTGTGACTGTTCCCATGGGCCCCTCCTCCCCCATACGATGGCTTCATGTTGTTTCAGTCGTCTTCGAATTGGGCACATTTTTGCGATGCACTGCCATTTAATGGAGTGCTTGCCTCCACTTTATTGTGATGAGTGCATTTTCTCCTAGACTATTCCCCACATTCTTGTTGAATGTCTCAGCCTGGGTGATCTTCACAAACCTTGCCTGTCCCGGTATGGGGATGAGCCAGGGTTATTGTGACTTGTCCCTTGTACTAGGGATGGATTCCTGTATGCAGACTTGTGAACTATATGACTTTTTGGAGGAGTCTAGCCTCCCCCATTTTAATTGACTCTTTGTTGTTGGTTGCATATTCCTGCACCCAGGAGGGGGGCAGGTCTGACTCTGAAGCATGCTTCCTTGTTTTTATTGTTTTTGTCCTTTCAGTTTGTTTTTGGTAATTTTAAAGTAGCTTAGATCTAGGCTGAAATTTTAAATTATTGCAATTTATGCCTTGCAGGCAATTGTCAAATGAGCAGATGAGCATTAAAAAAAATTCTTTTACATTTTTTTTCCTTTTTCAGATTAACTATCCACTGAACTAATTATAATTAACTTTAGGAAATTCTTTATTCATTTTATCAAAATTAAAATAGTTTAATAAATGACAATTAATCAGTTTTTTTTTGCGGCTGACCAATTTTGATTTGTCATAATGCCATCGTGGAATCAAATTCAACAGCAATTAAGAAATCCAAGTAATCCAGTTGTATTTTTTGATATTACAGTTGGACAAGCGGTAAGGTTGACTTCAAACTATAAACAATCCCTTTCTATTACAATCTTATAATGATTGAAAAATATATAAATATTTTAGTTATTATTATTAGCACCATTTGTTATGCCTGTATTTGGGCCAGGAAGAATACCTGTACCATTATCCTGCGCATTTGTAAAAGGCAACTAAACTTGGGAATACATTGACCCAACGAACTTATCTTACAAGTTGACTGTATTGCTATTTAATTGGTGTCAATGTGTGCTTTGATGATTATATGGACTGTGACAAGTATCTGTGATGTGAGAAAGGGAAATGGTAGTCAATTAAAAGAGGGAGATTGCAGATGCTTCTATGTAAGGCAAACAAGAAAGGGAATGAAGAGGTTGTATGAAATGGATTGGAATGCTGCTTAGATCAGGGTGGTAGGAGTAAAGAGAGTGTGGCAATACTTTTGAATGATGTTTCATGATGCAATGGTTGGGTAAGAATGTGTAAGCTTGAGAATGATTTGAGTTAAGTTCAGATTCCTAATGGTTAACTTTGTGTATGAACCCTGTTGTGAAGCTGAGAAAGTTTCTGGAATGACTTGGAACAAGTGGTGGATCAAATTGGGAATTAGTATCTTTGACTGAACTTTGTCTCGGTTAAGGATTTTAGGTAGGTGAGGCTGTTGAGCTCTTCTCCAGCACCCTCATCAGCAGGGATTTGGTTCTATTCCTCAAACATCTAACATAACATAACATAATTTCACAGATGACAAAAGCCACAAGGGCCTATCAAAGGTCATCTGCCTCCATCAAAACCCACCCACAAAAAGCACCATCGCCAGGGGAAGACAAAATCAAAGTCCCCCACAATATAATATAACAGATGACAAAAGCCACAAAGGCTCATCATAGATCATCCGAGTCAAACGGCCTCTTTTTTTAAGGCACCCAAACTCCCAAGAAAACTTCATCCAGAGGATTGCGTCCAGAAACAAGAGTATCACCAATCAAGGCTTGTCAAGAACTAAATCATGCAGCTATAGATATATACAAACAATATTAATATATACAAAACTTAGGAACCATCACAACCTTCCCTCCCCATAAACTCATCCAACCTACTCTTAAATACATTTAGATTTGGACTACCTACTACCCTCCGCGGCAATTTGTTCCAGAAGTCTACCACTCTATTGGTGAAAAAATATTTTCTTAAATCCAACCTACACCCTTGCTTTTTAATTTTCAAGTGGTGACCTCTAGTCTGATTTCCATCATCTAACTCAAAGAAACTTGCTAACATCCAATTTATCTATCCCAGAACAAATTTTAAAGAGCTCAATCATATCCCCTCTCACACACCTCCTTTCGAACGAGAACATATTTAATACCCTCAGCCTATATATTCAAGGTGCCTCAGGGAAGAAATAATCTTTGTGGCCCTCCGTTGCACTGACTCGAGAAGGTTAATATCGTGTCTAAAATGTGGGGACCATGCCTGTATACAGTACTCTAGATGTGGCCTAACATAAGAGTTATAGAGTTTAAGAATAACCACCTTACTTTTGTAACTGACATTTCTCTTAATGAAACCCAGCACTCTATTTGCCCTATTTCTTGCTTCAATACACTGCTTAGAAAACCTTAATGACTTATCTATTACTACTCCTAGATCTTTCTCATCCTCTACTGAGCTCAGCCAATGCCCATCCATTTCATAGTTAAATTCTCTATTATCTTTTTCCATGTTAATAACTTTGCACTTATCAAGGTTGAAAGTCATTTGCCACTTATGTGCCCAGGATAACAATTTATTTAAATCCCGCTGCACTTTAAAATTATCATCAATATCTTTAACTACAGCTGCTAATTTGGTATCATCCGCAAAAATTGACACTTTATTATTAACTGCCTCCCCAAGATCGTTTATATAGATGAAAAATAATAATGGACCGAGAAGTGATCCCTGAGGAACCCCACTGATAACATCCCTCCACTCTGACTTTACACCATTTAGCTTTGCTTCCTGTCTTTCAGCCACTCAGCTATCCAATTTGAAACACCCCCACATATCCCAATCATTTTTAATTTATGAACTAGTCTCCTATGTGGTACCTTCTCAAATGCTTTACTAAAATCTAAGTAAATTATATCTACATTCTCCCTTATCTACTTGATCTGTTACAAACTCCAGAAAGTCTAGTAAATTAGTCAAACATGATCTACCTGATCTAAACCCATGCTGAGCATCACTGATTAACCCCTCCCTCTCTAGATGTTGGCAAATCCCCTTTTCAACTATTTTCTCAAGAATTTTACAGACTACAGGAGTTAGGCTAACCAGTCTAAAGTTATTTGGATCCTCTTTACTACCCTTCTTGAAAATGGGGACTACATTCGCTCTCTTCCAATCATCGGGTATTTCTCCATATTCCAGTGACCTAGTATATAACTTCTCCAGGGGTATTGAGATACTTTCTACCCCTTCTTTAAGTATCCTAGAATGAATATTATCATGGCCGGAGGCCTTGGTAGTATCTAACTCACCTATTAGTCCTTTTATCATCCTCTGATCCACACTAATGGTAGTAAACACCGCTTTCCCTGACCCATGAGTACTATACATAAGACTATTTAGTTTCTGACACCCTTTTGTTCTTCTTTATAATCTTATTTAACTCATTCCTAGCCATTCTATAATCACTTAAATTTTGAATATTATTTTCTACCTGTAATTTTTTATATGCCCTTTTCTTCTCTGAAATTTTTCTAGCTATCTCCTGATTCCACCATAATGGTTTCCTACTTTTGTTCCTAATGGCCTTCATTGGGATACATTGTTCTTGGACTACATTTATTATATGCTTGAAAGTATCCCACATCCCATAAGCATTTTTACCTCGGAATTCTACATCCCAGTCTACAAAATTTAGCAAGCTTCGGAGTTTTACATAATCTCCCTTATGAAAATTTGGAACTTTTACAGCATTCTCGGTTATTTTACCCTTCTCAATTCCCAAGTTAAAACAAACTATCTGATGGTCACTATTTCCCAATGCTTCTTCCCCCACATTCTATTCTTGAACTAAATGATCACTGTTAGAAAGTACTAAATCTAATATATTGTCCCCCCTCGTTGGCTCATTAACAAATTGATTCAAAAAATTATCCTCAAAGCATTCTATGAACCTGCCACTTGTTCTATCCCTACCTATCATAGGCCTAACACTAAGTTCCCTCCTGAGCTCAGCAACTAACCCCTCCAGCCTACATATCCGGTCTTAATCCTGCATTCTCATCCCCTCTAAATCTACAATGCATTCACGCAGCCCACATACAACATATGTATACCCCTCACCAAATACACCACAACCAATGCATACATTCTGACACTCATGCTCACTTTCATCCCCGAACTCAATCACTTATTCAAACAAAGAAAGAACTTGAGTAGTAATAAGAAAAAAAAAGAGCAACTTAGCTATCGCTGATTCTGTGGTGAAAAAAAAACTGTAGAAAAATCCGAAAAATAAATCAACAGACCGAAACGAGATTTAAGGCACAACACAGTCCAAATCAGTCGCTAATTAAACCGTCAACCTAGAAACGAGGTTTCAAAACACTAATTTAATTTAGCTACTACGTACTTTCCCCGCGCAAAATAAGGTAAACAAAAGAACCTGGCCGAAAAATTAACAATACTAAACAACTTAGTTATATTAAACAAATATACAATCTAATAACTTAATATTTGTTTCCTATGTCACTAGACTATACGTAATACTATTTTGCATAAAAACTTCTATCAATCACCAAAGTATAGCAAATAATCGAAATATTCAGAGAGCTCTACCAAACACGTGCTGTCTGTTTGCCCATCGACGGACCGACCAACTGCTTCCATAATGTCAGCTGAGTGCAAGATAGTCCTTTGAAATAAGCTGTCTGGGTCATCAACAAGGTCACCTTTGTTCTGGAGATCAACAGATTTTTTTGTTCGGGAAATCTTATGGAGTAAAATGTCTACTTATTTGGAAAATACATGTTCCTCTTGAAACTTGAGACCTCCCCATGAAAACATGAGGCAAGCCATATAGCTCAAGAATGAATATTAATGAGATTATCTTGGTATAACAGGGGAAAACCCCACCTATGCTGGCCATTTGGCAAAAAATGAGAATTTCTAAATTCTCATTTCAACCACGTTTTGGGGACCCATAGGATGCCTTCCTAAAAAGAATTGTGTGTAAAAATTGACTAAGGGTTATATTAAACTGCTTGAGGACAATTTAGCAGAGTGCTTCGCCAAAACTGGCTGTGAGAACCTGCAGCAGGATGGCGCCCCTTGCCACACCTCAAGAGTGGTCAAAAATTGGCCCTCTGGTGAGGTCGTGTATCTCCAAGATTGGCCTTGCCAATCACCCAATATTTTGCCCATTGAGAACCTCTGGGAGGGATTAATGAAACGCTGCCTTTGTGAAGAGGATACTGCAACAATTCCTAAGCTCAAAGGTGTGAGAGGAAATACCCGCTTCCCACTGTCAGACTTTGGCCATTGTCTTCCAACGAGACTCCAGAAGGTCACGTTGGAATGAAATTGTTTATTCTCCAGTATAATTTAGCAATTCTGATTTTGAACCACGCTGACTGTAAGACAATAGACCAGAAAGATCACAGATATGAAACCACCTGAGGGAGAGATGAACTTAAAAATTATACCACAGACTGGAAGAAAATTGCATAAGGCCAACAAAATTTAAATAGAAAGATGAGATAGTGGCTTTTCTTAGCAGTGTGAGTTAATATACTTGAAATAGAGATGATGAATGTTAAAAGAAATTTAGTTAGGTCAACCATTAAAATTTCTTAATGAATTTTTATTTATGATATATTTAAATGGAACAACCTTATAGTAATAATATTTATTGAGAATATGTGACTTAATGCTCGATGAGTGACAGGGTTTCTTTTACCCCTAAAAATGTTACATAAAAATACTGCCTTATTTATTTTCTTTTTGTATTTTTCATGTATGTGAATATATTATTTATGCAAATGTCTATTACACATAATTTATTTCAGGAAATCGGTAGAATGATCATGGAGCTTTTCGCTGATGTTTGCCCAAGGACTTGTGAAAACTTCAGAAAGTTCTGCACTGGAGAATTCAAAAAAGACAATGTTCCTATAGGATTTAAAAAGGCATCTTTCCATAGGGTTATCAAAGATTTTATGATCCAAGGTGGTGATTTTATTAGAGTGAGTATAGTTTAACCCATTAGTCGCCGAGCGAATTGCTTTGAAATCGCCCTCAATCAATTTATCCTTGTTACCTCATTATAAAAAATAATAAAATAAAATATTTAAATCCTTTATTATAAATAAAATAATATATAATTTTAATTGCAAAGAATTATTCTATTGTTTTAACCTAAAAATTATTACTAGACTTCTACATATTTAGAATTATGATTTTTTGGAAATATTTGCTTGTTGCTCAAGGTTATTTCTTGTTAACTGAAGAAATTAATCGTTACATTTTAGTTACAGCTTCAAGCCAATGCCATTTTCTAAAAAATGTTGTTTATTTCTTGTGGATAACATTTTTATATGAAAGTTTTTCTTACTTTGGGAAAAAATTGACCTCCATCCCCTATTTTTTGGCTGAATTTTTAAATGATTTTAATTGGATGAAAAACAAAAAAAACATAGGTCCTCAAAAAATGGCTGTTTAGACGTGTGTGAACCATAAATCAGCAGCCCCCTTTTTTGCCTTCGCTTTAGCTTTATGGTATTATGATATGGCCTTGAGCGGAGTCAAGTTACTCTCATTCATAAATATATGATTACAAACAAAGAAGGACTGACCTAAGCCATTTATGTATTTTAATTAGATGATTACTCACTAACATAAGAGTTTGATAAAAAAAGAAGAAGATGAATTATCATAATAATCAGGGCGAATACAAGTCTAAATGTGAAAGGCCACAAAAGGCCCTCAGGCGATTACGTAGCACTGAATTGATCTTGTATAAAGGCACTCAGGCGACTAATGGGTTAAAGATCCTTTGATAATCTTTTTAAGGACATTCAGTCTATTTCTTTCTAAAGATATTTTTTTCTATTTATTCTAGGTTCACCCATTTGTTGCTATGCCTCTGCTCCCCAAACTTCTAAACCACTGGGAATATTGCATTCATTAATAAATTAATTCTTGCAGCACACATCATGCTTGAGTCTTGAGAGTGTATATAAATGGTTCCTAATCCAAATGGGGGGGGGGGGGAGGAAGCAGCTTTCATGCCTTAAGTCTTCCTTGTTTGAAGCTGGTTAAGGCTCTTCATGGTGCTGTTTGTCTTCATAGGTGAGCTGGTTGCAATTCACTGCTTAGTATCTTTGATTATAGGTCATGTTCTGTTCAGAGACTGGATTGTAATTTATAGCAAATTGAGGCAGTATCCATGATGTCACAGCTGCTGCGAGTCTTAAGAATGCTTTCTTAAGTGCTTCTAATTTTGTAGGAGAGAATGGAGTGATGTGCGGAGGGTGTGGACTTCTACTTCCCTGGGTGGTGGTGTGGTGGGTTTGTTCTGAGGCTGTGGCATGGGTGGAAGGGATTCTGTTATCGTATTGAACTGGATGCCAAGCATGTTTCGATGTCAATGGGGAGTATTTTTGTTTCTGTGCACAGTTTATTTATCAGGGGGAATTGTATGCATCATGAATATGTGGAGGGCTTTGTTTTGCATGAATCAGTTGGTCAGCATTGTATGCTTGGCTGGAAAAGCATAATTAAGTGTGGAATGGATGAAATGCTAGTATAGTATAATGATTTTCTTTCTATCGTCCAAAGTCAGGGACAGTGAATGCACATAGTTCATTCAATTTTTTTGTTTTTATAATGCAAGATTATGTGTTGAAAGTGAGGCCAAGTATTGGTGGGGGGGGGGGGTTGTTTATTGATTTTTTTTTTGTGAAAGGTAAACAGGTTTGTGGAACGTTTTTGTGTTGCCTTTAATTGTTTTTGTCTAACCACTTCTCAAGTCTGAAGAGGCATATTTGCATGTTTATAATAGCTGTTTGTGTTGCTCTGTTGTCGGGTGATGGTTAAGTCATCAGTCTATGATGGAATGGTAATGGAGGAGTCAAGTGGTGGGGTGGGGGGTAAATAACTTGAACGAGGTTCCAAACTCAATAAAGTAAAAAAACAAAAAGTAAAACAGAACTTTGATAGAAATCTGTTAGTGGAATTAACCCACCTTCATATACCCTGAACCTCTTTTTCTATTCAAGTTTATTTTCCATCAGTTTGTATATGTCCCTACAAATACAGAACACTTACAATCTCGTATCATACTCATCTTTGCATCGTAACTATATTTGACCCACTCATTCTCTCTACCCTTTGTACTCCAAGCCTTACTCTCAAATTGTCCATTAGCATTGCTCTCACACTGTATATTTACTTCTATACCATAGGGTCACTCCCAAAAGTAGTAGTCTACAATAGACTAATCAATAGCCTCTATGAGGCATCTCCTCCTCTTCCCATCTCTAACTTCAATTCCTCCAAGCATCCACATCCATAAATCTATCCATTCAATTCTTAAAACTCCACATGGAGAATGCCTCTTCCATTCATCTACCACTCGATTTGTAAACCAATTTCTACCAATCTTTCCTAAACTTGTCCAGCTTAAACCCATTGCTATGTGTCCTATCCTGTTCACTAAAAATAAGAAGATGGTAGGGAGAAAGTAGAGAAAGATGGGAGGGAGGGAGAGAGTGGAGAAAGATGGGAGGGAGGGAGAGAATAGAGAGTGATGGGAGGAAGGGGAGAGAATAAAAGGTTGAGTCAATATTGTGCCTTTTTATGTGTGTTAATATAGCTACATACTATTAGGGTGCAGGTTTATTTATCAATTATTTAAGTTTTCAATTTCTAAACTATATTCAAATTTTGATAGCTAAAAGCTATGCAAAATAAGATTGGAAATGGGTGGGTCAAGATGATGTTCCCATGCAACATAGTGTGATAGATATCAGGCTATCCGGCCGGATACCCGTTATCTGGTACACTCCTAATAGCAAATGGGGGAGGAGGGTTACTTCTCCTTTTAGCATCTATTTTTCTTTATAGAGTAGTTCATTTTCTGAGATCTGTAACTATTTATTTCAGAGTGATGGAACTGGCTCAATGAGCATCTATGGGCCAAGTTTCTCTGATGAAAACTTCATTTTGAAACATTCAGGCCCTGGCCTCTTATCCATGGTTTGTATGCTTTGAAATCTTTGATTTTATGAATGATAAAAATGCATTAAATGATGATTCTTGCCATACCCGATCATGTTTAAATCTTTATAGAGTACCAAATGTGTTCTTCCTTTAGGCAGAATCTGGTTTTGACGGTTCATAATCATAGTTTTCTCATTGTTTTCCCCTTTGACATTATCATTTGCTTCATTTTCACTGCAGACCCAATTCCCAGTTTATTTACACTACTCTTCTTCAGTGTATGATGTAAAAGGTGACTAATCCTGGATAGGGAAACCTTCCCCCCAAAGGCTCTATCCTACAAGCCTGATGTGCACTGAGGGTAATGGGCAGAGCTGTGCTAGCCCCTGTCAGGCTTGTTAATATACATCTATGTATGTGAATTGAGTGAGTTTGGAATGTGAGAAAGTGGGGAATGATAGCCAATATCTTTAAAATAGGGATATTGTACATGCTTCCTCTCAGTGAGACAAACATGAAAGGGAATGAGTTCATGTGGGATGGAAAGAATTTTTGAGATCACAGTGATAGGCTTGAAGAGTGTGTTGCAGTGCTTTGGAGTGGTGTGATGCAATGGTTGGGTATGTGTGAGTTCGAGAATTACGTGGCTGAAGCTCAGATTTGCAAGGATATAACTGTGGTTTTAGTGTATGGAGCTGTAATGATAGAATTGATACTGAGAAAGAGGTTCTTGAATGACTTGACTAGACGTTGATGGAATTGGGTATTGGTTGATGGTTGTAGGAGTTATGAATGGAGAAATAGTTGACAGAATGAGTGAAGGGCTTACTGCAGCTTTTGCTACACTCAAATGGAAATGGAGAGAAGGTTCTGTGATGAAATAAACAACAAAAAAAAAACATTCAACAGAGGGATGGGCATAAATATACATTGATTTGATAAAAGAGGGGGGAGGGGGACTTTAGACTATGATTGATATGTGCCTAGTAAGAAAGAATATGCTGACGGAACATATGCAATGTCAACACTGTAAAAGGTATGAGTATGGGACTGTTGACAACATTGTGCTGTGTAAGGATAAACTGGTTGGTGTTTTTATGAGAAGACATGCGGGTGTGCCTGAACTGGAAATGGGGAAACAAGATGGTAGAATGACAATGTCACTCGTGTAGTGGAAAGCAAAATATTAGTGGATATGCAAATGCTTAATAGTACAGAAGAGAATAGCAGGAGATGAAGCCGTAGGAAAGGAGCAAATGAAGTGTTGACCAAATAGGAATGAGGATCCTGATGTTGTTTATAGCTTCCAGGGAGCAGGTAGTATCTCGGCTCCCTCCACCCCGTAAGGGGCGCGCGATTTGCCATCCTGGCCGCTGTGCTGACGGAACTCAGCACCCCGTCCGACCCCAGCTTAGCTTCTTCTCCTTTCAGACAGCCTGTATTTCTCCCCTACTTCGTCGCTTTTCATACAACCTCTCCCACAACTTTCTCTGGCCGGACTCTAATTTCACAGGGTAGATGCTGACCTTCTTCTCAGCCAACCGTCCCGAATCGGGGCTGAGAGGGAAGGGGACAATGTTCCCTAACCCCTGAGCTCCGATCCGGGATGGTTTTTTTTTAACAACTTGCTTCATCCCCACCCATACCTTCCTCACATTCCTTTTCCTTTCCTCTTCACACTCTATCAATTTTACGCCGTGTCTAAGGTGGAGCCGCCATGCCGATGGACTGCCAGGCCACCAGGCGGGAGGGATGGTCCTGAGTGGCGGCCACCTGGCTCTGCCAGGCCTGTACGCACCCCTTACAGTGCGGGCTACTGCGAGGGGTGATGAGCGATTGCTTCCCGTATAAAATACAGGGTCACTATGCCCAATGATGAACAAATTAAAAAAAAATCCCTGTTCCATCGACGGAGCCGCCCTCGGGCAGCTCCACACAAAAAAATGCAGGTCCCCCCCCCCCCTGTGCTTGCACAGGGGACCCTCGATATTTCTCTAACCGGAGAGGAGGCTTACTCCTCTCCTACGCCTACGGGTGTAAGGGACTCCCCCTCACCCCCTTCTCTGGAGGTGCTTTTGGGCACCTCCCTATTACCAGCGGCAGTCCCTCCTTTTCTTTCCAAGGGGACTGCCAAGAAAGCCAGCAGGCAGCCCATAGCCGATTGAAGCGGCTCGGTAGGGTAAAACCCCTTAGGGGGGAGAGGGAAGCCAGGCCCCTTCGGTCGCTTCCCTCAAAAGACGAGCTGGCAAGAATATTAAACCTTGCTGGGGTCAAGGCCTGTGCCTCCCCACACAAGACTGGTGACGCTGCCAAGGCGACCTGTGATGTCCTGGGAGGGGATGGCCAACTGGAGGCCCCTCCTGTGATAGACATGGTCCTTGGGGAAACCCAGCCTCAGACGGTAGGGCCTTCCATGGGGGAGAATGCGGGCTTGGTGCCAAACACCGACCCTGAATCCGCCCATATGCAAGGAACTCCTCAAACGGCTAGGGTTTCTGAGGCAGTACAAGGAGGGCAGGGTTCTCCTCCGACCGGTGCCCCTACGACTACCAGGACCGTCTCCATTTCCGAGAAGGACCTGGCTGAGGCTGGTCCATCTGGCCAGGGGGCTCCTACCGGCGGAGGGGAGAAGCGGGTTCATTTCCCGCCCTCCTCTCCAAAAGAGAACAAATAAAATACTAAAAAGACTCGGGGCTCCTCACCCTCCGCGGGGGCTACGGGGACGGACGGGTCTGCTGCCACTTTGGCAAGCGACCAAGCCAAGATCGGCACATCCGGCCCCTAAACCCCCTCCGGGTGCGGAGCCCCTGACTATGACTAAGACCAAAAGTGCACGATGTCTCCGTTCTTCCTTTCTCTTTAGATACCTCCTTTCAGGCAGTGGTTGTGCAGGTTCACCTGGATAGGAGGTATACTATCATTTCTGCGTACATTCCACCGTCAGCTGACTTCGACACCGGGAACTTCCGCCGCGTCGTGGTACGGTTGCCGAGGCCTTTTTTCTTGCTTGGAGATCTGAATGGCAGGCATCCTCTCTGGGGAGATTACTCCATAAATCCCAGGGGACAAGTCTTTGCCGATCTGATCGAAGAGCTTGAGATAGGTGTCTTCAATGTGGATGAGTTTACGCATCACTGCCCGAGAACCACTTCATTTTCCTGCCTCGATCTATCTTTGTGCTCTTCGGATGCACAGCCTGATTTTGATTGGGGGGTGGTCGATGACCTCCATGGTAGTGATCACTTTCTCATTCAAATATCATTTTCAGTACAATTGCCGCCTGAGAGCCTAACCCGGTGGCGCAGGCGCCTGCTTTTCAGGAAATGACTCAATTCTCTATCTCAGTCGAGGAGTTTACATTTGTAGATGTGGCCGTTGAGTTCTTCTCCGGCAACCTCATCGCCGCGGGCTTGACTACTATTCCCAGAACGTCTGGCCGTTTTGCACGCCGACTACTCCCGTGGTGGTCGGCTGAGTGTGAGACGGCCGTCAAACAGAAGCGTTATGCATACATGCGCTATAAGCGCCGCCCGAACGATTTCACTCTTTGTGAATTTCGTCAGGGCGCCGGCTGGACTTGACCTCCAGAGGTGGAAAACCCTTCAATGGCAGGTTTACTCTGAGTGAGTTGCGTTCCGCTCTTGCTTCGTTCGCGGACACCGCGTATGGTCCGCACAATGTCCCGTACGCCATGCTTCGACACCTGGGTGAGCGAGGCATGTCCTTTCTCTTAGATTTGTTCAACAAGATCTGGTTGGAGGGTCTCCTCCCAGATTCCTGGCGAATCGCTACTGTGCTCGCCTTTCGCAAACCGGGGAGAGATCACTCTACTCCGTCCGGTTTCCGCCCAATCTCTTGCCTCTTGTGTGTGCAAGTTGATGGAAGAAATGGTAAATATTAGATTAGACTTTTTTTCTGGACAGCGGAGGCCATCTGTCTTCTGCTCAGTGCGGCTTCCGCAAGTTCCACTCCACATCGGATGCTCTGCTGCGACTGAAAAATGCCGTCTGCGAGGCCTTCCTTCGTAGACAGCACTACGCCACGGTGTTTTTCGATCTGGAGAAGGCCTATGATACCGCATGGCGATACGGTATCATGGAGACTCTCCACACGATGGGGGCGAGCGGACGCCTCCCAATGTTTATATCTGAATTTTTGTCGAGATCGTTGATTCCGCGTACGGGTGGGGGGGAGCCCTCTCCGGCCCAATGGAGCAGGAAGAGGGTGTCCCGTAGGGAAGTGTCCTCAGTGTCACACTCTTTGCCCTGAGCATCAACGGCATCACCTCAGTACTGCCGGAAGATGTTCTCCCTACGCTTTACGTGGATGACCTTTCGATCTCTTTTGGCGCGGCCCAGATGCCAACTCTGAGCGTCGACTCCAACAGGCATTGAACCGCGTCTCTCGCTATGCCGAAGCGCATAGGTTTCGGTTTTCTTTGGCCAAGACTAAGGTGGTGCACTTCTGCCGCCATCCACGGCTTCACCCCTACCCAGATTTGTTTCTTAATGGGGTGCGCCTGGAAGTGGTTGAATCGCACCATTTCCTTGGTCTTGTATTTGACCGACACCACCTGGAAGGCTCATATTCGCAGCCTTCGGATCTCTTGTACCCACGCTATAGATATTCTCCGTTCCGTGACGTTCAGCGCTTGGGGCGCTGATAGGGCTACTGCCTTAATTTTCTATCGATCCTTTGTTCGTTCGAAGCTCGTCTAGGGATGCGAGTTTTATGCATCCACAGCAGTGTGTGTATTGTGGAAGGTGGACTCAATCCACCACATTGTTCTCCGCCTGGCGACCGGTGCCTTCCGCACGTCCCTCATTGAGTGCCTACTTGAAGGTGATGAGGAAATGCCACTCGTTCCACGCCTGTACGCACAAGCCCGGCGCCTCCCTCAGTCGCCAACAGCTCTCACTGCATCCGCAGCTGATCTCGACGGTGCCTATGCCGCCGAGAGACGCCAGTCATAACCTAAGCCCTTTGGTTTTAGGCTCAGGAAACTCCTTCGAGAGCTAGGTATAGCTCTCGGGCCGGTGGCGCCCCTGGTTCTGTTCAGGACGCCACCCTGGAGGGTACCACATTTGGCTATTTGTCGCCACGCCTCTGCTCCCAAAGCTTGTACAGCGCCGGGAGTATTGCATTCGACCTTTTTGGATCACACCTCGTCATGCTGGAACCGTGCCAGTGTATACGGATGGCTCCAAGTCCGAAGAGGGGGTCGGCTTCCACGCCGTATCCCCTCTGTTTGAAGTCAGCGGGGCTCTACCAGGCGCTGCGTCTGTCTTCACGGCCGAGCTGGTGGCAATACACCACTTGGTACGGGAGATTACGCGACGTGCCCGGTTCGGAGACCGGATTGTGATCTATAGCGACTCACAAAGCGTCCTGAGTGCTCGTGGGGCATTGGAATCTCCGCATCCCATAGTTCGCGATATCCGTGACGCCATGGTTTTGGCGCCTGGGCGGATGTCGAGATTATCTTCTGCTGAGTTCCTGGATATGTAGGAATTGCGGGGAATGAGGGCGCCAAAGAGTCCGGAAGGACTCTGCGACCGGACCACTGTTTCGCTCTTCCTCACACCGACTACATGGCAGGAATACGGGCAGCTTGGCAAAGAAGATGGGAGACGGTCGAATGGAACTTAAGTTGCGTGCCATTGCGCCGCGACTGTTTCCATGGACCTATTTCCCAATGCCGCGACGGCTCCAGGTCGCTTTCTGTCGTCTCTGAATCGGACATACTCGTGTGACGCATCGCTATTTTGGGGGGAGGCCGGCTTTCTCCCTTTTATTTAACTAGGTTTTGTTTGTTTTTTTGTTATTTTTGTTTTCTTTCTAGGTCGCACGCTCCTACGCCGGGTGGAGGGGGACCTCCTCCCGACGCCGAAACTTGCTTTCTAATTGTCATCTCTTTTTATCGTTGTTTTGTTTTCAAATTTTTATTTTTAAGTAGCCTAGAACTAGGCTGTTTGTTTGGGGCGACTTATGCCCAAGTGGGCAGTCGCCAGATGGCCCCTTAAAAAAAAAATCGGCTCCCTCCAGCCGATTGGGAGATGAAGGGAGGAAGGAAGCCTTGACCCTTACAGGCTGTGATGTAAGCCCCGTCACGTTACCTCCTGAAGGACCAGGGTAGAGTCAAGGGAGGCTGTTGCATGCTATGGGAATTTTATAGCAACCCCCCCCCCCCCCTCCCCATGTAACAACTAGGAAGTGGAAGTTCTATTGCAACCTAACGCGGAATAGATCCAAGTGGGGTGGTTGTGTCGCCTTACAGCGTGGCTAGTTAAAAAAAAAATAACACACAGCCTTGCCTGATAAGGGAGCTGCTTGCCAAAGCAGTACAGTCGTATAAATAGAGAGGCATGATGATATGGCCTAAGAATGTATGGAGTAAGTGTTAGACTGTTAGATGTGGAATATTTAAGTTTGAAGCAAACTGTACATTAGCCAGGGTGAATGGTTTGATATACGTGAGGTGTAAGCCGAGGTTGTGATTTTAACATGGTTGTTTAATAGATATATGTATTCTGGACTGAGAGAAGTATTTATGGGAATGAGGAAAATAGGTCTGGGATTGGTGATGGATGAGATCATGTTGACCTGGAGTTGGCGTTGAGAGTGAGAGGAATTCAGAAATGTTGATTAGCTTTTGAAGGAGGGGTTTAAAAGTGAATGCATTGAAGAGTAACGTAATAGTATTTGGGGAGGCGTGATAGCCGAGTCTGTGATGTCACCCTTGTACAAGTGCGGTCTTAAGCATCTAAAATGCATTGTAAAACATAGTGGTAGAGATCAAGTAGATTGCGATCAAAAGGTTTTAAATGGTAGAAAAGTCTCTGGGGCGATTAGAGCGTTAGTGAGCTGTTTACAAGGGTTTAAGTGTGGAATGTGCCAGGAAGCTGGATGAGGGTATGCTGGTGTTAACTTTGGTGTACGGGAGTAAGACTAGGAGGCTATGAAAGAAGGAAATATTTTGAGTGAGGCCAGTGCAAATGAACAATATAAGGTGGATACTCAGTGTGCGAAAGGTAGAGAGAAACTACTGGGTGAGAGGTGGTTGTGATATGAAGAATGGTTTGAGTGAGGTAGTGACAGTGTTCTAAGGTGGTATGGGCATAAAAGAAAAATGAATGGAAATAGACTTGTAAATAAAATATACGAGAGTGAGTGTCAAGAGTGTTTGAAGGGTTGGAAAACCTCGTAAAAAGTGAGTTGATTATGTAAATGAGTATTCGAGAGGAAAAGGGTTGACTGAGGATGAAGTAGATGATATTATTTGTGTGAATGGAGGGGCGTACTGCCAAAGGATGAACTGGACGGAGTCCTACAACGTATCGCCACTCCCCATCGCTAGGAAGAGCCAATTTAGCGTGAGAAAAAATGATGGCTAGCTTCGTGCTTAATAGGGCATAAAAGGGTGGGAGGGATGGGGAGTTCTTAGTGGTTTTGAAGTGCACCAATCCTATTTATTTTATGAGAAACTAGTTGATGCTGAAGTCTTGAAGAGCAGTTTTCTAGGGAAAGCGTGATTTTTATCAGTTTAATTGGGCCATAGTTTCCTTTTCAAGTGCCTATTTACGAAGGAAGACTTATTTGAGGAGTCAGGCTTTCAAGACTGCTAATGCCTTACCCATATAGTTCTTAGTTTATTTTTCCTTTCTACCTCTCTTAATCTCCGCCTCCATTGGTAGACGCATGTTGATGGTTGCATTGTTGCGAGGAACTGACCCCTTAACGATCCGTTTTTCTTTTCAGGCGAACAGTGGAAAGGACACCAACGGGTGCCAGTTTTTTATTACCTGTGCCAAGTGCGATTTCCTCGACAACAAACACGTCGTCTTCGGGCGCGTTGTAGATGGCCTCTTGGTCATGAGGAAGATAGAAAATGTGCCCACGGGACCCAATAATAAGCCGAAAATTCCTGTTATTATTTCACAGTGTGGGCAAATGTAGAAGACTTTCAAGTTATTTTTTAATCTTTTATCAAGCTGTTTTATATTTTTATTTAATGATATTTTGTGTTTTAGTTTTCCTAGTTTGTCGCTTGTGAGATCCCTATGATGTAAAAAGACCACTCCCATTGTGTCACTTGATTCTTAGGCGAATGAAATGGTGGTGGGGAGTTATTAGGAAAGAGTCATGACCGCCGATTGACGCTTGCCTCTTACTCAAGGCGCTCTTTATCACTATCGAGAGGTTGAAAATGGGGATATGGTGGTGGAGAGATGAATCAGTCCTCCTGTGTTGACTGATAACTAGACTCTTATTCGCCCCATTCCTCCCTCCATCCATTTGTATTATTTATAATTTATTCATTACCTTGCTTATCTATTCATCATTTTTGCGCTCTTACAGTTTTCCCCTGTTACTCATTTCCGCTCTCTCACTGGGGTCCTATGCTCTCCCGCGTGTTGACCGTACATCGAAACCCTGTAATTCCCAGTGCCTCCTTTCTGGAAGTTGAGCCACCATCATGAGTTTCGACCTTGAGGTGGAAATACACTTCTTCGAGGGGGGTCTTTTGGTGGCAAACGTGAAACCAAGTGGCTCTATCTGGTCAATCGGTCGATCCATTGGGAGGGCCTTTCTCCCTGTAAGCTTAAAGAGTCAATTGGGCATCTGGGGTCCTGACACGCCATTGATCCAGTACTACCGCCTGGCTCCCTTGTGGTTACTGGATTATACCTGAGGCTGTTAGGACACGAGCTCTTTCTCCACACTACACATGGCCTCTCCATGTAGAGCTCGGTGGTGAAGTCATTTTTACTTAGTTTATGCCTAAATCTTATCTCCAATCCCTTCTTCCCTCAAGGCTACTTCTCCAATAGTCTCCTTCCCTTCCAAGAAACGTTCTCGTGATAAGTGTCGTAAGTTTGTTCAATCCTTATGCCCAGTAAGCCGTTATTTTGAACTGCCAACATTTCAAGCATGTGGTCCGTATGTGTGCATGCACGTACATGTATCGATTGTGCCTATGTTTACTATAATCATGTGTGCTCTAGACCTCCGCGCTGTTCCAATTGTGGTGATTTCCACAGTGCTGCAGACAAAACGCCCGCGTTTCATCCGAAAAGGAAGTCCTTTCTATGCGCGACTCCTCACAATTAGACATTTGGGAGACGCGCCGTCGAGTCAGAGAGGAACTATCTCCATCAACGCGTCTCTTTTCCGATGTTCTCTGTAATGTTGGGAGTAACCGGTCACTTTGATAACACCAAAGATTCTCACCCCCATAATTATATCCTCCGCCCTTAGGATGCTTGGCATTTCACCGTCAAAGGCGTCTCTGCCCTAACAGTCGCGTGGTGCCTGTCGGGGTGAGACATTAGTTGACACAATTATATCCTAGAGACCCGCTCACTCAGGTATACCTGCCACAAGTGACCAGCCACCTAAGCCCCAGCGTAAGAGCAAGGTTTTATATCTTCCGAAACATCATAGGTTTCATGCAAGCGTCCTGTCTATTATACCGAACGCAAGGACGATGACACAATTATGGATATCCGCCCCACCCAGAATGAGGGTTCAGTTGTTCAGCACACTAGAAGAAATGCATGTTGGGTCTGATGATAATCTGCCTCCGACCCCAATAAACGCTTATCAGACGGACGACCCAGCTCCTGAAAGCTTACAGGATGGTCGTAATTCGACTAATAAAAAGATCACTGATGCTTATACCGATCTCCTATGCAACCATGTACTGGAAAGTTATTACTGGAGTTACCATTCCTGCCGGGCTTTGAGCCCCCTTCACTTAAGCTAACCATTGTTCAAACTCCCTCTTCTATTTCGTTTACTGGTACTTTAACTCTTAACTACCAGTTTGCGTGGGAGACTATCCTTTTGCCCTCCGCTTAGCTCTATTGGACGGACTAAAATGGCTGCCCCATCTTCTTTCACGACTCCATTGTTTCCACCTGTAAGGCATAATACATCCCATCTTAAAGTGAAATTGTCAGGGTGTTGTTCCCAAGGGAAGAACACCTATAAATCCTTAAAATTAAATTCCCAAGTGAGAAGAATTAAAGATTCTATTACATTACATCAAACCTATTATTGTCTTGAAAAAAACAACAACTTGGAACTCGTCCATTTCCATTTATCCTTGATTTTCGCGGGGGGATTTTCTGCTACCCCTTTGGGGGTACAGCACACGGTGGGGTGTCTCGCTACTTTACCCACCTGCCCTTCCGTACAACTCTGCAGGCAGTAGCTGTGTGGGTCTATTGGATCAGCTCCCCCCCGTAAGGGGCGCGGCGATTTGCCGTGCTGACGGGACTCAGCACCCCGTCCGGCCCCAGCTTAGCCTCTCTTCCTTCCTTCCTTCAAAACACTTGTTTCCTCTCTTTTCACACAACCTCTCCCACAACTTTCTCTGGTCAGCCTCTAATTTCACAGGGTAGATGCTGACCTTCCTTTTAGCCAACCGTCCCGCTGACGGGGTGGGGGACAATGTTCCCTAACCCCTGAGCTCCGGTCTGGGGTGGCTGGTTTTTAACTACCTGCTTCATCCCCACCCATACCTTCCTCACATCCCTTTTCCTCTCGTCTTCAAAATCTATCATTTTTACGCCCTCTCTAAGGTGGAGCCGCCATGCCGATGGACCACCAGGCGGGAGGGGTGGTCCCAAATGGCGGCGCCTGGCTCTGCCGGGCCTGCAAGCACCTCTTGCAGTGCGGGCAACTGTGAGAGGTGGTGAGCTGTTGCGTCCCGTGTAAATAAGAGGGTCACCATGCCCAATGATGAGTATAAAAAACCCCCCAACCCCCCAACTTCCCCAAGAACAACGGAGCCGCCCTCGGGCAGCTCCACCAAAAAAATGGAGGTCCCCCCCCTTGTGCTTGCGCAGGGGACCATCCATACTTCTTTAACCGGAGAGGAGGCTTACTCCTCTCCTACGCCTACGGGTGTAGGGGACTTCCCCTCACTCCCTTCTCTGGAGGTGCTTTCGGGCACCTCCCTATTTCCAGCGGCAGTCCCTCCTTTTCTTTCTAAGGGGACTGCCAAGAAAGCCAGCAGGCAGCCCATTGCCGACCGCCCCTCTTGTAAGCGGCTCGGTAGGGCAAACCCCCTTAGGGGGAAGAGGGAAGCCAGGCCCCTTCGGTCGCTTCCCTCAAAAGACCTGCTGGCAAGGATATTAAACCTTGCCGGGGTTAAGGCTTGTGCCTCCCCACAAATGACTCGACGCTGCCAAGGGGACCTGCGATGTCCTGGGAGGGGATGGCCAACTGGAGGCCCCTCCTGTGATAGACATGGTCCTTGAGGAGACCCAGCCTCAGACGGTAGGGCCTTCCATGGTGGGGAATCCGGGCTCGGCGCCAAGCACCGAACCCGAGTCCGCCCCTATGCAAGGTCCCCCTCAAACGGGTGAGGTCTCCGAGGCAATACAAGGAGGGGAGGGATCTCCTCCAACAGGTGCCCCCACGACTACCAGGAACTTCTCCATTTCGGAGAGGGACCTGGCTGAGGCCGGCCCATCTGGCATGGAGGCTTCTGCCGGCGGAGGTGAGAAGCGGGTTCATTCCCCGCCCTCCTCTCCAAAAAAGAAAAAGACTAGAAAGACAAAGAAGACTCGGGGCTCCTCTCCATCCGCGGGGGCTGCGGGGACGGATAGGTCTGCTGCCACTTTGGTAGGCGACCAAGCCAAGATCGGCACATCCAGCCCCTCTACCCCCCGTGTGCGGAGCCCCTGACTAAGACCAAGAGTGCACAGGGCGGAGCCTCGATGACATCGGGGCCCCTCATTCAGAGGTTACCTGGCGTTTTCGAGCCCGCTGGCTTCAAACGCTTCCTCGTTATTCGCTCCACTGATGGCACCATGTTGTCCAAGGGCAACATGATCCATCAGAGGAGAGGATTAGCTAGTGCAATTGGTAGAGAGCCGAAGGTGACCCGTTTCTCGGACTGGAGCCTTCTGGCGAATCCCGCCGAGGCGGCCAAGATAAGTGCTCTTCGGACACTTCCTGGCACCCCGGTGAGTGTGACGCCGCACTCTACCATGAACTTTGTAAAAGGAGTAGTTTATGCGAGGGAACTCGTTGACTACTCCATTGAGGACATCACCCTAGAGCTGGCCGACCATGGGGCGGTCAAGGTCGAACGTGTGATGAGAAAACAGGGAGGGGCCTCGAGACCCACCTCTACACTCTTCGTCACGTTCGACTGTGACAAGCTCCCTGAGTCGGTGCGTGCCGGTTGGTACCGCTACCGCGTGAAGGCATTCGTGCCACTTCCGCGGCGGTGCTATTACTGTCGACCGCTTCGGCCATACGAATCGCTCATGTAGACTTGCAAAGTCGGGGTCACCCGAAGTATGTGTAAATTGCTCCAAGGTCGCACACGATAAGTCCAAATCGTGTGTGGCCAAGTGTGTCAATTGCGGAGAGCCGCACCCTGCTTCTTCGAAGCAATGTGGTGCATATCTCCTGGAGAAAGAAATCCTGGCCGTTCAGGCCCAGGATAGACTCTCATTCCGCGAGGCTAAGGACTTGGTCCTGGCGCGCCCAGCTCTGCCTGGGACGTCATATACCTCAGTAGCTAGAAAGGCACCCTCTGCTCCTGGCCCATCCAGGCCAACGAGCACGGTTGTTTCCGCGTCCATTCGGAGCCCTTCTGCGTGCTCTACCCAACCCGGGCGCTCCCCTTGTAAAACTGGCGGCAAAAAGGGTTCATACCCAGCCCCGGCTAAAACCAAGGCTCCCCCCTCTTCCCCCAGCGTGACCGTTTCCCGCAAGGCGAAACGGCCACGCGCCTCCACCGAGTCGTTAGACTCACAGGAGGCAACACCCCTGAAGACGGTCGCTAGGCCTCCGAAGCCGCAGCGCCCGCCTAAGGTTTCGAGGCGGAGGGAGGAAAAGACTCGCATGGCGAGACAAAATAAGTCTTCGAAGGCGTCAGCGCCCGGGAAGCGTACGGCCATTCCCGTGAGGGTCTTCAGTTCGAGGAGGGCCCCCGCGTCTCCGAGCTAGGCCTGGAGGGCATATTCCTTCAATGGAATTGCCGTGGACTCCGGGCCAACTGGGAGGAGCTGTGGAGGCTAGTCTCGGCTCGCTCCCCGTTAGCTATTTGTCTGCAGGAGACCATGCTAGGCGCGTGCCCCCTGCCCGCCCTCCCGGGGTACAAGGGTCTTTCGACCCCACCACCGCGGGATGGCCGAGCTGGGGGATGCGCGGTTTACACCCGGCATGATGTCTCCGTTCTTCCTTTCTCTTTAGATACCTCCTTTCAGGCAGTGGCTGTGCAGCTGCACCTGGATAGGAGGTATACTATCATTTCTGCGTACATTCCACCGTCAGCTGACTTCGACGCGGGGGACTTCCGCCGCGTCGTGGCACGGTTGCGTACATTCCACCGTCAGCTGACTTCGACGCGGGGGACGAAACGGCCACGCGCCTCCACAGAGTCGTTAGACTCACAGGAGGCAACACCCCTGAAGATCTCTGGGGAGATTACTCCATAAATCCCAGGGGATAAGTCCTTGCCGATCTGATCGAAGAGCTTGAGATGAGTGTCCTAAACGTGGATGAGTTTACGCATCACTGTCCGAGAACCGCTTCATTTTCTTGCCTTGACCTATCTTTGTGCTCTTCGGATGCACAGCCTGATTTTGATTGGGGGGTGGTCGATGACCTCCATGGTAGTGATCACTTTCCCATTCGAATATCATTTTCAGGGCAACTGCCGCCTGAGAGACCACCTCGGTGGTGCTTGGCGCGGGAGCGGTGGCCTGCATTTCAGGAAATGACTGAATTCTCTATCTCAGTCGAGGAGTTTAGGTCGGTAGATGAGGCCGTTGAGTTCTTCTCCGGCAACCTCATCGCCGTGGGCCTGATTACTATTCCTAGGACGTCTGGCCGTTTTGAGCGCCGACCACTCCCATGGTGGTCGGCCGAGTGTGAGACGGCCGTTAAACAGAAGCGTTATGCCTACATGCGCTATAAGCGCCGCCCGAACGATTTCACTGTCGCTGAATTTCGTCGGGCTAGGTTCCGGTATATTTCGAAGCACGCCCGCCGCTCTTCTTGGCGGGATTACGTGTCTTCACTTAACGGGAAGACCCCTTTAGCTGAGGTGTGGAAGCGAGTCAAAAGGATTCGGGGCAAGTTCTCGCAGAACCCCCTTCCCGTTCTCCAGGAGAATGGGGCCGCAATCTTGGACCCCGCGTCCGTGGCGGAATCCTTCGCGACCGCTTTTTCTGCATTCTCTAGCCGGGATGCTGCTCCGCCAGCATTCAATGCACGTCGTGATGTCGCGGAAGGCCGCCGGCTGGACTTTACCTCCAGAGGCGGAGAACCCTTCAACGACAAGTTTACTGTAAGCGAGTTGCGTTCCGCTCTCGCTTCGTGCGCGGACACCGCCCATGGTCCGGACGATGTCCCGTACGCCATGCTTCGACATCTAGGTGAGCGAGGCATGGTCTTTCTGTTAGATTTGTTCAACAGGATCTGGGTGGAAGGTCTTCTCCCAGACTCCTGGCGAATCGCTACTGTGCTTGCCTTTCGCAAACCGGGGAGAGATCACTCTACTCCGACCGGTTTCCGCCCAATCTCTCTAACCTCTTGCGTGTGCAAGTTGATAGAGAAATTGGTAAATGTTAGATTAGCCTTTTTCCTGGACAGCGGAGGCCATCTGTCTTCCGCACAGTGCGGCTTCCGCAAGTTCCACTCCACGTCGGATGCTCTGCTCCGACTGGAAAATGCCGTCTGCGAGGCTTTCCTTCGTAGACAGCACTACGCCACGGTGTTTTTCGATCTGGAGAAGGCCTATGATACCGCATGGCGAGATGGTATCATGGATACTCTCCACACGATGGGGGCGAGGGGACGCCTCCCAATTTTTATATCTGAATTTTTGCGAGATCGCCGATTCCGCGTACGGGTGGGGGGAGCCCTCTCCGGCCCAAAGGAGCAGGAAGAGGGTGTCCCCCCAGGGGAGTGTCCTCAGTGTCACACTCTTTGCCCTGAGCATCAACGGCATCACCTCGGTGCTGCCGGAAGATGTTCTCGCTACGCTCTACGTGGACGACCTTTCGATCTCTTTTGGCGCGGCCCAGATGCCAACTCTGGAGCGTCGACTCCAACAGGCATTGAACCACGTCTCTCGCTATGCCGAAGCGCACAGGTTTCGCTTTTCTTTGGCCAAGACTAAGGTGGTGCACTTCTGCCGCCATCCACGGCTTCACTCCGACCCAGATTTGTTTCTTAATGGGGTGCGCCTGGATGTGGTTGAGTCGCACCGTTTCCTTGGTCTTGTATTCGACCGACGCCTCACCTGGGAGGCTCATATTCGCAGCCTTAGGGTCTCTTGTACCCGCGCCATGGACATCCTCCGTTCCGTGACGTTCAGCGCTGGGCGCTGATAGAGCTACTGCCTTACTTTTTTATCAACCCTTTGTTCGTTCGAAGCTCGACTACGGATGCGAGTTTTATGCATCCGCAGCCGAGCGTTTATTGCGGAAGGTGGATTCGATCCACCACACCGGCCTTCGCCTTGCGACCGGTGCCTTCCGCACTTCCCCCATTGAGAGCCTGTTGGTCGATGCTGGGGAGATGCCACTTGTTCTGCGCCGCGTGCAGTGTATCACTCGACTGTACGCGCGAGCCCGGCGCCTCCCTCAGTCGCCAACAGCTCTCACTGCATCCGCAGCTGATCTCGATGGTGCCTATGCCGTCGAGAGACGCCAGTCATACCCTAAGCCTTTTGGGTTTAGGGCCAGGAAACTCCTTCGAGAGGTAGATATCGCTCTCGGGCCGGTGGCGCCCCTGGTTTTGCCGAGGACGCCACCCTAGGGGGTACCACATTTGGCTATTTGTCGCCACGCCTCTGCTCCCAAAGCTTGTTCTGCGCCGGGAGTATTGCGTTCGACCTTTTTGGAGCACACATCGTGTCACGCTGGAACCGTGCCAGTGTATACGGATGGCTCCAAGTCCCAAGAGGGGGTCGGCTTCCACGCCGTATCCCCTCTGTTTGAAGTCAGCGGGGCTCTACCAGGCGCTGCGTCTGTCTTCACGGCCGAGCTGGTGGCAATACACCACTCGGTACGGGAGATTACGCGACGTGCCCGGTTCGGAGACCGGATTGTGATCTATAGCGACTCACAAAGCACCCTGAGTGCTCTCGGGGCATTGGAATCTCCGCATCCCCTGGTTGGCGATATCCGTGACGCCATGGTTTTGGCGAGCAGGGCAGATGTCGAGATTATCTTCTGCTGCTTCCTGGACATGTAGGAATTGCGGGGAATGAGCGCGCCAAAGAGTCCGCGAGGACTCTGCGAACGGACCAGCGTTTCGCTCTTCCTCACACCGACTACATGGCAGGAATACGGGCAGCTCTTCGGACTGCTTGGCAAAGAAGATGGGAGACGGTCGAAGGGAACTTAAAGTTGCGTGCCATTGCGCCGCGACTGTTCCCATGGACCTATCCCCCAATGCCACGGTGGCTTCAGGTTGTTTTCTGTCGTCTTCGAATCGGACACACTCGTGTGACGCATCGCTACTTGATGGAGCGCCCGCATGCGCCCTATTGCAACGACTGCGTCGTCCCCCAGACTGTTCGGCATATTCTTGTCGAATGTCCCAGTCTGGGTGATCTTCGCGCACGATACCTGTCTCGGTACCGGGATGGGCGGGGTCGCTACCGCCTGTCCCTTGTACTCGGGACGAGTGCGTGCACCATGACTGGTGGACTTATTGACTTTTGGGGGGAGGCCGGCCTTCTCCCTTTCATTTAACCCGGTTTTATTGTTGTTGTTGTTGTTTTTGTTATCGTTTTTGTTATTGTTGTTTCCTGTTGAATTATTTTGAAGTAGCCTAGAACTAGGCTGTTTGTTTACGGCAACTTATGCCTAAGTCGGCAGTCGCCAGATAGCCCCTTAATAAATAAAAAAAAAAAATGGATCATATCCCATTCGTTTTTATTGTTAGGTGACTTTAAAGCCCGTCACCCATTTTCGGCACTTTGCCTCTAATGGTAAAGGCCGTACTGTCGAATCCCTTATGTACTCTTAGCTCCGGCGATTTTGCTTCTTAATTTGTGCAATCGTATACCTTTAGTTGTGTTGATTTGTCCTTGTGTTCTTTAGACTGTTTCTCTGACTTCCATTGGTCTGTCAACGACGAGTTACATGTGAGTGATCACTTTCCATCCTTCTAACACCTGTTGTTCCTGGTCCTAGCTCTCTCATCCCCCGCAATGGGATTTAAGGAAGACCAATTGGGACAGTTTTCGAAAGGCGTCGTATATTCACTCCTAGTCAGAAGGTTTTAACGACTCTGACAGCGGGAGACCTGTTAACGTCCCTTGTCTGTGATGCTGCTGAGCATACCATCCCAAAAGGTCTCCTGGAACCCGGAGATCATCTGTCCCATGGTGGAACCGTGATTATGCAGCCGCAGTTCAGACCTACATATAAATATACCCACCCCCGATACTGTGGAAACTCAATTCCACGAAATCGGATTGAAAGGGATAGAACTAGAGCTATTCGCTAAAACTTCGTGGCGAACTTATGACTTATCTATCTCATTTGACCCCTCCACGAAGGTCTTAAAGTTATAATAAGATCCGTGGCCGATAAGCAGGTTACACCGCTCCGGAGTTAAGTATGCAAGGATCATTGGTTTCCGATTAATTGTTGCTCAGCCTTGGCTGACCATTTGTTAGGAAGTTATCAGACTCCCCCACTATCCAGACGAATTATTAACCCTTAAGACCCTTAAAAATATATTATCAGCGCTGAACCATTTGCTGCCCTTTTATCGTGCTCATCAACTATAGCGGGCGAGCGGCTTAAAAGCTTCGTTTGAATAAGTGTTTTCGAGACTAAGGATGGCAGAGTGGATTCGCCACTGGCTAACAGCGATCCAGCGACGCGGAAAACTGTTCGCAACTCGCCTATGCTATTTTTTTTTCTTTGCCCCTTTTCCTACTTCCCTCTATCTACAATGGTGCCCAGACCCGGGAGGGGAGCGTTAGCCCTTAGATAATATTTCCAAACGGACACTTCATTTCTTCAAAATACGCTCCTCTTCTAGGAGGGAAATTGTATAGCGTACGAAAAGTGCAGGCGAGCGGCTTAAAAGCTTCGTTTGAATGAGTCTCTTTTGAGACTCAGGATGGCCGAGTGGATTCGCCGCTGGTTAACAGTGGTTCAGCGACGCGGGAAGCTGTTCGCAACTCGCCTACGCCATTATTTTTTCTTTGTCCCCTTTCCTACTCCCCTCTGTCTGCACAACTTCTTAACGACGTTCACTATGATTTTATCAAACTCCATCCCTGTAGTGAATCATTTTTATTAGACGTTTTTAATTTAATATGGATAACTGGCTCATACCTCTCTACTTGGCGAGGAGCGGTGGTGTTGCCATTTCCAAAACCAAGCAAGGATTCTCTGGATCTAACTAATTTCCGCCCTCAACTAGCTGCCTTGGTAAGGGTGAGAAAATGGCAAACGTTCGACTAAATTGGTTTCTAGAGTTAAATGGTCTGCTGTCACCTTTTCAATGTGAGTTCCACAAACACGTTAGCATTGCGGACCTGTTCGTCCGTTTAGAGAACTTTATACGGGATGCCTGTGTCAAAAGACAACACTTCATGGTGGTGTTTATTTACATAGGGAAGACTTATGATACCACCTGGCAGGATGGTATCTTACAATAGCTGTACGACTGGGGTATGAAGGACCTTTTACCCAATATTATGTCGTAATTCTTAGGGTTGCATCGGTAGCGTCTACTCTGACACAAGGAGGCAAGATGAAGGTGTTCCACGGGGTAGCGTCTTAAACGTTACTTGTTTCATTATCGCTATTAGTGCTCTAGTCTCCTCTGTACTCTATCAGAGGGAATTTCAGCCACTCATTTTGTGGCACTCTGTGCATGTCCGCCGCTTACAATTAGCTGTTAATGCAGTATCCACGCGAGCTCACTTGAAAGGATATAGTTTCTCATTTAGTAAACATGGCGATGCACCTGTACAGGTTGAGAGGTGTTCAGCTCTTCATTTAAATAGCTCTGGGATTGTATTTTTCGGTTCAAATTCTTGGGTGTAACCCTCGATTATAAATTGACATGGCTACCCCACTTGCGCAATCTTAAGGTCAAATGTCTGAAATCCCTTGCTTGACCCTGGGTAGAGGGTACCCTCCCAGACTCCTGGCTAATCGCTACTGTGCTCGCTTTTCGCAAACCTGGGAGAGATCACTACCCCGGCAGGTTTTCACACAATCTCTCTAACCCCCAGCTTGTGCAAGTTGATGGAGAATGGCGAATGTTAGATTAGCCATTTTTTCTGTACAGCGGAGGCCATCTGTATTCTGCTCAGTGCGGCTGATCTGGAGAAGGCTTATGATACCGCATGGTGATACGGTATCATGGAGACTCTCCACACGATAGAAACGCCTCCCAATCTTTATATCTGAATGTTTGCAAGATCGTCGATTCCGCGTAGGGGTGGAGGAAGCGCCTTCCCGGACAATGGGGCAGGAAGAGGGTGTCCGGCAAGGATGTGACCTCTGTGTCACATCTTTGCCCTGAGCATCAACGGCATCACCTCGGTACTGACGGAAGATATTCTTGCTACGCTCTACGTGGACGACCTTTCAATCTCTTTTGGCCCGGCCCAGATGCCAACTCTGGAACGTCGACTCCAACAGGCATTAAACCGCGTCTCTCGCTATGCCGAAGCGCATAGGTTTCGGTTTTCCTTGGCCAAGACTAAGGTGGTGCACTTCTGCCGCCATCCACTGCTCCATCATGACCTAGACTTGCTTATAAATGGGGCTCACCTAGAAGTGGTCGACTTGCACTGTTTCTTTGGTCTTGTATTTGACTGACGCCTTACCTGGGAGGCTCATATTCGCATCCTTAGGGTCTCTTGTACCCGCGCCATGGATATTCTTCGTTCCGTGGCGCCCAACGCCCGGGGCGCTGATAGGGCTACTGCCTTAATTTTATATCGATCCTTTGTTCATTCGAAGCTCGTCTAGGAATGCGAGTTTTATGCATCCGCAGCCAATCGTGTATTGCAGAAGGTGGACTCGATCTACCACACCGGCCTCCGCCTTGAGAGCTAACGCCACGTGCACGGTTCGAAGAACGCTTTGTGATTTATAGCGACTCACAAGGCGCCCTCGATTCTCTGGGCATTTGAATCTCCGCATTCCCCTGGTTCGCGATATCCGTGACGCTATGGTTATTGCGAACCGAGGATGTCGAGATTATCTTCTGCTAGGTTCCTGGACATGTATGAATTGTAGGGAATGAGGGCGCCAATCAGTCCGCGAGGACTGGGCGAACAGCCAGCGTTTCGCTCTTCCTCACACCGATTACATGGCAGAAATACGGGCTGCTCTCCGGACGGCTTGGCAAAGAAGATAAGAGGCGGTCGAGGGGAACTTAAAGTTACGTGCCATTGCGCCGCGGCTGTGCCCATGTATAGCTTGTTAGCTGATTATTGCGCCAATACACTAGATAGCTCAGGTCACAATAAACCCCAAAACCTATATTTTTGTTATTCAAGGGAATGAAAATTGCTACGAGAAGTCTGAATACCAGCAGACAAAATTTCGTTACGCCTAAATTGCCGACGTCGTGGGAATACGTGAATTAAGAACAAAGAGTTACGAAAAATATATATTATGGAATGAACAGTTATGATTAAAAAGTGAAATTATACAGTTTATGATTGGATTGAATTTTACGAGGGTGAATTAACTTTGCATGAGTTAATGAGAATTAGAGTACACATATGATGATTGATAGTTAGATTGACAAATATTAATTAGATTATAGTTGAATGTTAAATGAGTAAATATTATAAATGTATGATAAATATTTATATGGATTGATAAATAGATTATATGAGCAAATAGATTATATAGTTAAATGGAATGGGTCAATATTAAATATATGGGGTAAATATTAATTAGATTGTGTAAATAGCTTACAAATTGGATTCTCGTTAAATGGTATGCTAAATAGATTATATTGTATAAATAGATTACAATTTGGTAAATGTTAAATGGTGGTAATTATTAATTGGGTAAATACATTGATAATTTATAAAAGGTAATTGGGAATTTGATAAGTACTTATTAAATAGATTATTGGTATGATAAATAGATTATATGGATTAAATTGGATACATAAATAGATTACAACGGAGTTGGAAGGGTCTGTAAATGAGAGAAGAATCACCCATTAAAACGAGATTCTTGCGAGACATATTTAACTACAATTTACTATTCAAATATTACAGACCTGATTCCGATGAACCGAGCAAAGTGAATGAATCTCATGTTTGATTTTAAAACGCATTGGAGATCGGGCCTACCAATCACACGATTTAAGTTATGGTTACCAACCCTTCTTAAAACTATGTATATATATACTGTTATGATTAAATATTTCCACTTGTAGGGGTATAGACCACTACACATGGAACTACCCCCAAATGCAATGGCAGCTTCAGGTTCCTTTCTCTCGTCTACGGATTGAATGCACTGCCATTTGATGAAGCGCTCGCCTGTGCCTTATTGTGAAGACTGCGTTGTCTCCCAGACTGTTCGGCACATTCTTGTTAAATGTCTCAGTCTGGGTGATCTTCGCGCACGTTACTTGTCCCGGTATCGGGACGAGCAGGGTCGCTACCGTTTACCCCTTGTACTCGGGACTGGTTCGTGCACATAGACTTGTGTATTATACGACTTTTTGGAGGAGGCTGGCCTCCTCCAGTTTATTGCACATTTTTTTGTAGGGTGGATGTTCCTGCGTCGGAGCAGGTAGGCCTGCCCCCGACGCCGGAGCGCGCTTCCTTCTCGTTTCTTTTTTGCTTTTGCTTTTTTTGTTGTGTTTTTTAGCCTTTTAGATTTTTTCCCTTTGCTATTTGGTTTTAAATCTAGTCTAGTTAGTAGGCTGTGATCTGATTACGGTGACTTTTCCAGTGATTTTTTTTTTAATCCCTTGCTTGATTTCCTAAAATTTTATTATATACCTCATGGGGTAGTGACAGACACGCTGTGGATGATGTACACCGTTCTTCCCCATAGACTTTGTGGTTAATGGACCCCATGAGAAAATCTAGGGGGGCGGCTATCCAGCGGCGCTTTTCGCCCATCACCTGTCAATCAATAGTCTATATCCCAAATGCAGCGTACTCCCGCTCTCTTACTATAGATTGGATATGTACTTACGCTTTATCTTCCGCCTGCAGTAGACAAACTACTGCAGTTCACGTGTTCCTTTTACCGATTTTACTATTTTCAGTGAATCTAGAAGTGTTTTAGAGTCCCTCCGTTCTTTAACTCCCCCATCCCATCCTTCAGTGCAGGAGATTCGATCATGTTTAGTTAGGCACGTTTCGAGGTATAAAGTTTCCTTTTGTTGTGCCCCCACCCATGTGTAGATTCATTGAAATGAACATGCAGACCGGGTCCCATGAAGCTTTTCTTTGTGTTCCTGCCCACTCTGCCACATTGCCCTATAGGAACTTCTTCCCAACCTTTCGGGAGTACTTGTCATATCTTTGTCAGGGAAAGCGGGATAGCTGCAGCAATTCCAAATTTTGGAGTATTAAAAAGATTTGTTCACCCTTGGCCATCAGAATATCAGAAGTCCTGCTCCTTTCAGGTAGCTCTTTGCCGCCTCCGAATCGGTCATACACGGCTGACACACGTAACCTAGCTACCGCACTTGTTCCTAGAGCTTTCCTGCCTTTACAAGCAGTGCAATTTTTCCATTCTAAAGCTTTTTTTTCTGTGCTGCGCCCTCTCCGT
The DNA here is from genome assembly GCA_963969495.1 of Ceratothoa steindachneri. Classification (NCBI taxonomy): domain Eukaryota; kingdom Metazoa; phylum Arthropoda; class Malacostraca; order Isopoda; family Cymothoidae; genus Ceratothoa; species Ceratothoa steindachneri. Next base: position 138,338,066 of record OZ018326.1, read on the forward strand.
CTGCAACTAGTTTTAGCTGGTGATTCTTTCTGTGCCTATTCACTTTTTTTCTATCCGTCACCATTAATCTTAAGTTGTTGCTTGCTTTTACCCTGATATTCCTCTCATAGCCATTTAATGATTTCCATTCTGCTATTTTAACCTGTTGCCGAGAGGTTCAAATACTTTACTGCCCCTTCATTTTAGTTTGACCATCTTCCGTGCTATTCTTAACTACTTTGGAATAACGCTCTTCCTCATTGATTTGATGCCAGTGAAAATTAATTGGATTGTGCGGCATGTGTTTTTACTCCTTGAAATCCCTCATCTTATTTGCTCTCATCGTTGGATACCTGCCCCTGCATAGGAAAAGTAGGAAAACTGCATAGTAAGCCCTGCTACTGTTAGCCAGCGGATTACCACTACGGATAGTGAGTAAAGAAGTCTTTTTACTCTAAAACCCCACAACTGAGTCCAAAGAAGATCTAAATTACGCGCGAGCGTGCCCGCGAGCCTACATCCTGGACAACCAATGCAAGTTTTGCAACTCTTTTTCTCTTCTTTTTTTTTCCAATACAGCAGTACATCCTGAGTTCAGATAACTTTTCTTCTAATTAAGGTCTGTAGAAGCCGCAGGTCTCTGAAATGTCCGAACCCCGGAAGAAAGCCAGGCAGGAGGTGCGAACAATGGGACCCTAGTCGGGGGGTGAAGTGGTCTAGACAGGTAGGCGGACCCTATAAGACAAGATCATAGGTATGCCGATAAAGGAGAACTCGGGAATAGTCAACATCCCGCGATAAGGGCCTGTTAGGTTTGCAACCGGAACCGTCGCCTTAGGGCCAATAAGTGCATTCCCATCAGGTTGAAAGAGCGCTGTCAGAAGTCGGCGAAGGAGAAAGTATTCTAAGTCGCCTTCTCGAAACTTGGGATTGTTCTTAGCCGAATGAAGGAACAAGCGTATGGCTACCTAGCCATATGTGACACGACCCAGGGCATACATAGTATTCTGAGCACGAAATCGAGAAATGAATTTGAAAATATCGCCCTTGTTCCTAAGGTTTCCTGCTCAAGTTGCTGCACAGGGATCGCTCGTCTGTCGACGCATTAAGACTTACGTTGGCTCACACTCTGTCGAAGAAATACAATATGAAATAGAGTCCAAGCAAAATTGGGCTAAGATAGACGAAGTGTATAAATTCAAGAACCGCGAAGGAGAGGAATACAGTCATGTATTCAAAGTGATATTTCAAACAACTGAAATGGCAACCAAAGCTAAGGAAAATGGAATAGTCATGTTTAACTCCAAACTATCGGCGTCCTGCATTGAACGTAAGGTATTTATCCCACTTCAAGTGTGCATCTCGCGTTATGTCCTGGATAAGGACTCCACAAAAGAATGCTCGTTCGAAGGTAAGATGTGCTTTGAATGCGCCGGCACAGATCATAAGTGGAAAGAGTGTAAAAACCCGCAGAGAAATGTATAAATTACAACAACCCGCATCGAAACCTATCCATGGCCTGTCTGCTTAAAAAGACCATAATAGCTAACAAGAAAAAACAGATAATAGAGGGTAAGAACAGAAGTGCTAACACGACGTAAAGCAGACAATCAGAAAAAAGACATTGCTCAACATAGACCCGGAAATGCGACCAGATTTGGTGATGTGCATCATTCATGCACACTTTGCCAACCTTATTAAACCCGGAAGCTATACAATGGAAATTAACAATATGCTAGTTCACAACGGACTCAAACAGATGTAGTTCCCGGACAATCCCTCCATCGAGAGAGCTGTTTCAGGCCCAAATCAAAGCTATGAAGGAAACTGTAACAAGATCTCGATCCAAGTATAGAGACCCACGCCTTAATTAACCAATAACGTCGGTACCTAGTGACTCCCGAACAGAATCATGCCCCAGACCGGAGATGGGGTCACCATTACAACCACGAAAATGGGAAGTAAAGAAGAAACCGAGCCAATGGATAGTGCTGTTCCCCCCAAAACCTGTATAACAACAGAAGAACTAGGTATGATGATTTACAGTTCACCATTTGCACCAATACCGAAGATTTCAAAATCAACTGACATCATATCAGGAATCATTAAGGGGAAATACGACTACGAAGCCGAAATAAACGAAGATGACCTGCTACCGGCTCTAAAACAAGGTTTAATTGAAATCATCCAGGATTCTTGCTTTAACGTCGCACATGAGATATTTAAACAGAAAAGAAGCGGGAGGATAAGATCCCCAGCCAGAGAAAGCGGATCGAAACTGAAACAGTTGCATAAGAACTAATCATGGATAATCAAATAAGATGTACAACGAAATCATAAGGAACCTTGACCTGGATATCATCCTCACTTCTGAGCACGGCGTTGACATGAGAACAGTTGCATTAAAATCTACAATTATGAAGTACTCATGGCAAACCACTCTAACAAAAAAATTTATGGTGTTGCAATTTCAATCCGGAGAGGCATAAAATTCCAAGAAATTCAAGGACTGGATGAGTCTACCTGGCGATAAAAATCAAGATGACCTATGATGACGTTGTGGTGGTCGTCGGTTATCAACCTCCAAGGTGCTCTTATTGGCCAATTCCTAGCTTCATCCGTTTATTCCATAGTTACAGCTCGACAATCTTAATCGGAGACCTCAATGCCTGCTGCAAAGAGGCAGGTTACACTGAGGCGTTTAATGGAGCGGGTAACCCACTGAGCTTCCAAATTAATAAGAACATAGTGCAGATGGAAGGACCAGGTTTCGCCACCTTCTTAACTAGAAAGTCTTCGACTATGCTTGATATTATACTAACTAACGCCAATTTTGTTCCTAATTGGGTAACAGTACCGGACGCTTATATAACATCTGATCATATCCGCCTGGTGAAAACACTATCAAGCTCACCGATACAGGTCCAAATACCCAAACGAAGGTGCTTGAACAGAGCTGATTGGGACGCACATAAAGAACATCTGATAACCATACAAGAAAATTGACTGGAAGAAGCCTTGCTTGAGGAGATCGATCAATATCTTCGCAATATATTGGAGAAAATTAAGGATGCCTACCGTCTAGCTATCCCATGGACGATGTTCAAAACTCTCCCAGCCCCAAGGTGGGATAGATATATTGTAGATACAGGAGAGTAGGAAAAGGGGGCAAGATTAAATAATAGCGTAGGTGAGTTGCAAACAGCTTCCCGCGTCGCTGGACCACTGTTAGCCAGCGGTGAATCCACTCGGCTATCCTGAGTCTCAAAAAAGACTCATTCAAACGAAGCTTTTAAGCCGCTCGCCTGCACTTCCCGTACGCTATAATATCACCGAGAGGATGGACCGCATGGAAGTCCTTATCAACGATATAACTTGTATGGAAACAGCCCAACGTTATAGAGAACTGCGCGAGTTGAGATACACCATCAAGCTTCTCATCATGGAAAAGACTAAGTAGGCTTGGGACAGCATAATTGTCAATATGGACACAGAAAGTGATCCGATAAAATTTTGGAATCAACTTAAGAGATTGAAAGGAAACCCACTAAGGGATAAAATAAGATAATTAGTCAACAGAGATGAAATTACCAGAGATAGAGATGTAGAGCGCCATTTCAGAAATTATTGGATAAATAAATTTCGTATAAGCGACGCGGAAAATGCAGAATTTGATGGAGATTTCGAGGAGGAAGTAGAAACAAGGTTGAGAGCTGGGTGATGAGCTCACACCTCACCATTTGGTTAACAGAACACGCCGTACTCGTGAGGAAGGAATGCCGTTAACTCATGAAGAGTACGAAACCACACTGAAAAGCTTTAAACAGTAGGCACCGGGAATGGCAGGAATAACGAAAAAGACTTATAAACGCACCCCCAAATGTTTATCAAGATATTTTAAATACCTTCAATGCATGCATAAATGTTGAACTCTTCCCCGAGTTATTAAAGAAAGCCAAAATAATATTTTTGATAAAGCCTGGAAAACTAAAGAAAGCAATCAGTAGATACAGACCAATCTCCCTGTTGGAGTTCATAGGTAAGCTCTTTGAAAAATTATTGAACACTAGACTTGGAACTACTTAGAAACTGAGGACTTATATAACAACCAACAGCACGGTTTTCGAAGGAAACTTATCACTGAAACCGCACTGCCCCTTATAACTAAGATTGCTATCCTTAAGGCCAAAGGCAATAGAGTATATGTAGTCCTGAGAGATATGGCTTCGGCCTTTGACAAGGTCATGGTACCAGGCCTGAAAAGAAAGATCTACGACCTATGCATGGAGGATGGCATGACGATTTTTAAGCAATTACCTTGAAAATTGAAAGGCCATGATTAGCATAAACGCTATCAAAGGGGAATTCTTCGACCTGGAATCAGGGATGCCACGGGGAGGATGTATGAGCCCTACATTGTATGCAATGTATACCAGCGACCTCCCTCACCCTAACTACGATTTTGCTCAATATATACAACTGGCAGACGACATCACCCAAATCGTGACGAGAGACTAACGTAACCCGAGGGATATAGCCACCAGACAGGAGGAGAAATCGCAAATATAAACACCTATGAAAAAAAACAAAATAAAGACAAAAATCGACAAGTTTAAGATAATTCCGATGGGTTGCAATCGAACAGTGGAAGTAGTGGTGGAGTGTTAACATTACCCTTACTCTACAGAAGGCAAAGTACTCGGCCTAAAAATGACAACTAGAAGATATACAACACACCTCAAAGAGAAGATTGCTATAGCCAGAAAGATGCTCCGATCCCTATTCCGTTATAGGGTGTTGTCACCGTCTAAGAAGAGAAAATTATACTTACTTCTCGTGAGACCACTGCTCCTGTATCCCGTTATTCCCACGCACACCTTAAGCAATATAGTGCTAAGGAAAGCACAGGCAATACGAAACCTGGCACTGAGGTTTATCTCAAACTTGACTCATTGGGACCGTCTTCCCTCGACATTGCACGACGCAATAAATGAAATAGATCCAATCAGCGTGAATCTTCACAAGCGAGCAATCTCTATATGGAAAAAAAAAATATGCCCGAAGAAATAACAAACCAACTGAGACTACCGAACGAAGACTACCCTGATATATACTTTAAACAAACATTTGAAAACAGCCAGCTGAATACGCAAAGAGAAATTATACCGATATATACTTAAAAAAAAGGAAGAAGAAAGGAAGGAGAGAATGAAAAAGGAAAGAAAGAAAAGTAAAGGGAAGGAAAATAGAATACAAATAAAATTTAAAAACAAACAAAAGAAGTATAACTTAAGAAAAAGATCCGGATTGGAGAGAACTAAATAATAAAAAAATAATATAAAAATATCTGAATGTACATATTAAAATAAAAACTACAATATAATAAGAAATCCGAAGTAAAGAAAATTAAATAAATTAATATAAAAAAATCCGAAGTGGACACATTACTTAAAATTTATTAAATCATTAAAATTTAAAGAAAGAAACCAAACAAGAATAAGTGTATTAGAAAGTTATCCAAAAATAACCCAAAAGGCATTAAAACTTTCCTTAACGCTGATTGGTCAATTTTGTGTCGCTTATGTTTAAATTGAAAACCCGGCTAACGTTAGTTCGCCCTAAAAAAAATCCTTAACAATGATTGATCAATTTTGTGTCTCTTATATTTAAGTAGAAAATCTATCTATAGTGTAGCATTTTGTAAATCAAAAGATAGAGATATTTTCTGTTGATTCCCTGAAGACTAGTCCACACTCCTGCCGAATAAAGACGTTTGAATCCAGCTCTAAAATTCTTTTTACAATTTGAGGAAGCTTCGATCACCCATTTACCCAGCCTACTAAGCGAGAAGAGAGCTTTATTTTGGGAGTCGTAGCCTTGTGAATACAATGCATTCACTGAGGAAACTACTAGTCAGCCGCCCAGCCGAGTCAAGCAAACCATTTGGCTGCCCAAGAGTGGTACCAAAATTCGGTAACAAATCACCCTTTGGTAATCGCACTACTCTGGGAAGAAGCTTACCTCAGTTACCTCCTAGGATGCCCTCAACCCCTATAATCCGTCACTTCCGTCCATATTTGGAAGGGCGTGACTTCACTATTTTTACTGACCTTAAGCCTTTGGTCGGTGCTTGCTCGTCTCGTTCCACGTCTAGGGTGCACACTGTAGTTGGTATTCGTCACCTTGACTTTATCCTGCAGATGACAAGCTGTATTTGCCATGTTCCTTGCTCTTCAAACGTCGTACCAGACACGCTTTCTCGCATTTCTGCAATTACGGGCACGCAACTCTCTCACACTATGCCCATTGATCATGCGACAATAGCACTTGCACAGCAACAGGATGAAGACACGCAAACACTGCGTCACTCTTCCTGAACTCGTTATTCGCGAAGTCGAATTGCCAGATTGTCCTCGGCCTCTCATTCCTTTTGCTTACCGTCTGCATATTTTCGACAAAATTCACGGTCTTTAAAGCACATCCTGGTAGCAATGCAACACGCAAGCTCGTTACATAACGTTTCGTATGGTCAGGTATGAATGCCCAAATGGACTTGCTCCATGCCCGTTTTGACGCCGTTCATGTTGATCTAGTAGGTCCTTTTCATTACCTCCGTGGTTGCCATTATCTTCTCACCATGATCGATCAGTCTACTCGTTGACCAGATGCAGTTCCTATCCCGGACATCAGAGCCTCCACCGTCACTCGAGCTTTCGTCTCAAGATAGCTAGCTCGTTTTGAATCCCATAAATGGGATGCACTCATGTCAGTGCTTGGCTCGCTTGCGTACCATCCTCCGAGCAACGCCGCAGTTAAACGTCTACACAGGACCCTCAAAGCAAGCTTATACTCCACAGATCCCAACATCACTTGGGTGGACAAGCTACTTTTGATTCTCCTGGGTATTCGCTCCTCTTTGAAAGAGGATTTGGCCTATTCTGCAGTTGAACTCGTGCATGGTATTCAACTTCATCTTCCTGGTCAATTTTTTCTTCCTCTGACAAACCTCTACCTTCTCTTCTCGATCCTACTTCATATAAGCACGATTTTTTACGGGTTATGGCTGAAGTTAAGCCAACTGCCCCTAGAGTGCCCGCCAATCACAAAACCTTCGTGCCGATAGAGATGTAAAAAATATTCCCATGTTTTTGTCTGTCGCGATTCAACTCGTTCTTCCTTGCAACATCTGTATAATGGGCCCTTTCTCATCTTCTCTAGGAAGCCGAAGTTTTTCGTCCTTCAAATTGGCACTAATCAGGATACTGTTTCTATAGACCGCCTGAAACCCGCCTTTATTGAAAATGTTCACCTTGAGCACCCTCTTCCCACTTCTTCTCCCACTATAACCATTAATGGTCCAGTGACTCCCTAAAATAACCTCTAAACCACTCTTCCAATCACTTCTGCTAGACAAACTTCACCTTCCGTTTTGCTGCATCTGCCTCGTGTGTTGCATGAACCCTCGTCGGCAGCGGTGGCCAGTCAAGAACAAATCTCTCCACTACTGCTCACCCCGTCAGCAGAAAACCGGACTCAAGACTCCCACGTCCAGCTCAACGCCTTTTCGGAAGGAACCAAAAAGCGGATCTCGTTCGTTCCGTCAACCTTCAATCGTGTCGGTGCCTCGTCTAACGCAACTAGCACTGCCAGAGCGGATAATTCTCCCCGTGTTCGCAGCCAAATTACTGACAATATGACACGCTCTGGTTGCGTCGTAAAGAGACCTCAGCGTTATCAGAACGAGCAAGACCATATAAAGAAGGGGGAGGGGGGTAACTTTCTTTGGTGGGGAGTGTGTGTAGCACTGCCAGATTCTTATAATCTACAGCACAGTAAGCCAAATATAAACAATTATATCCTTTTCATCAAATGAACTCGAGCAGAGTGATAAATCAATATATATATATATATATATATATATATATATATATATATATATATATATATATATATATATATAATATATATATACATATATAAATATATATATATATATATATATATATATATATATATATATATATATATATATATATATATATATATATATATATATATATATATATATATATATATATATATATATATATGTATATCACCCTTAAAACGCGTTACAATATTGATTGTAACTGCCAATATTCCCAAATTCGTAAGCGTTATTTATTCTCGGCCTCACTTTCATCCAACAAGGTTCGTTTATAAATTGTTCTAAAGTCAAGGTTGGAAATCCATCTCATAACGTGTGAGTACTTTACTTATATTTATTTTAATTTGTTACAGAACTCAATTTACGTATCACCATTTGTGATCCTTTCTTTTTGTATTCATTTAATGTCCATTTAATTACCATTTAATATCCTCTTAATTACCTCTTAATTTTCTTTTACATATCCTTTAAATATCCTTTTATATTCTTAAATATCATTCCAAAATACACATTTAATATTTCATATATCTTACATAACTTCCTCGATTTATAGCAATTTGTATCTTGTATTATATCCAATCAATTATTATCTCTTTGTGTTATTATCTGTTTAATTTTAGATACAACTTATTTTCGTACATATCTCGTCGTATTCAAAACCTCGTGTGTTTACGCAGACCATCACATAGGCCTAATCTTCAAACCCAACTTTAATTCAAACGAACAAATTTGTGTGTGCCGGGAATTATATTTATATATGCTATTTAGGTCAACAATATAATAATCAGCACACATAACCAGATAAAGCACCACGGTGTAAAAATGGGTTCAGGAGGATACAAAGGCATATACTGCGCAAAGAAAATCAGTTTCGACCGGACCAACGCAGTGTAAAGGAGGAAGTTAAGAGCACCTGGTGTCGGCAACCAGATAGGAGGCTTTTGTTTTCCACGAAAGCGCATCATTGAAGATGAGGCCAAAGAATCACCGACTGTTTCGCCGGTATGGTGATCCCAGACATAAACAACGATGGGGTCTCCATAAGGACGCAGGGAGATTTGTGAGGGTAGGAGAATCCCTCCGATGCCGCCCCCGATGCCGCAGTGATAGTTACTCCAGATCCGATTATAAAGATCTAAAAGGAAGTTAAGCGCCGATACGTAGATAGAAGGAATTATTACGAGGTTTATTGGTGTCGGTAGGTTGATTCAAGGAAAGAGCGTGTGTTAGTTCTATGGATAAAAGGTGATTGTAATCCCTATCTCTTTTGAGTGGGAAAGTTGTCAACAATGAGCATTCTGAGGATTTCAAAATTGAAGCGAAGTGGAGTACTATCCTGGCAACCACTCCTTCGAACACTCCCGAATCACCATCTCTATAACAAATTTTGGCTATGTAAAAGGCCTACAGTCAACACGGCGAACCAGAACACACGTCGTTAGGAGGTGAGGTGTTTGAGATTTTGGCTACAGGCCCTTCAAGAAACGAATGCGGTGTTATCAGCGAGTTACACCCTTTTTAGCTCGAATTACTTCACTACACTCCGGAAACCTCCCGAAGGTGTAATATGGTGGATGATGGAAATAGAAGAATAAGCAAGATGTGTATTAGATATGTGAGGATTGCTAGGGTCTCGTCGACCGTGAAGAATTCGTATACTGAGGGTAGGCAGTGTCTGTGTTATAGATATGCTAAGCCGTCCTGCGGAAGTGGCACCTCTGTATCCCGACAAATGGGCTTGTGTGATAGAGGTTTATAGAAACGGAATGAATCGCTACCTCAATCTTCATGTACTACACCCAAGAAAGGTCCAGCTGCGATTCATCACAGTCAAGAGAGATACAGAGAGAAGTGTGGGTATGAAGACAGGTGAGTGAACCAGAGTTAATACAGTAGAAGGAGAGCTCATCCGTGAGCGTGATGTATGTTGAGCAGCATCCGCCCCATGCTGCTGTAGAGGCAATGAATAAATAGAGAGTTGCAGATGGTGAATCGTCTACGCTATTGTAACCGCCCGCTTGAACTTCTTGGCACTAATGTAGATTGAGGAGGATGTAGGAAAAAGGATGTGATGAAAAAATCAAGAACGAAAATAGTGTGAGAAAAAGACATTAAAGCGAAGCTTTTAAACCACCCGCTTGCACTTTTCGGCCCTCTCCAAAAAGGGGGCGTCTTTTGAAACAAAAGAGGAAGACCAATGCAGCTTATAAACGTTATCCTAGGCGTAACGCTCCACCCCCGAGTCTGGGCCCCATTGTAAATTGAGGGATGTAGGAAAAGGGGCGATGAAAAAATAAAGAACGAGGGTAGCAAATTGTGAACAGCTTTCAACATCGCCGAAGTACAGTTAGTGAGCGGCGTATTGACCGACTCTTAACCATCCCCCCCCTCCATTCAATCGAAGCTTTTAAACCGCTCGCTAGCTGTTCTCGTTATGGTACAACAGGACAAGCATATCTGCAGCGCCACGAGTAGATCTATCCGGAGTGGAAGAGATGAAAGATAGCTGTATGGGTTACGTTACTAAAGTTAGACCGAAAAGAAGTTTATGAGGTGCAGGGGGCAGTAGAGATCGAGGGGCGTAAAAATTTTGTGGCCAAGATACATTGGTGGGGGCAGAACGGGAGATAGCGTTAGCATAGGTGGGCGCGATAACGAAAAAATGTATCACGATAACCGATAAATCGATAACGATAACCTTATCGGGATAACCGATAACTGGCGATAAATTTATCGCCCGATAAGGTGATAACCGATAAATCCAAAATTATAATACAATATTGATTATTGACTATATATAGCGAACTTTATAATACAATAGTAAGAATATTTGAATACGGTTTCTTAGTTTCTTACCTAGTGAGGCTCTCCTTCATCTTCTCATAGGTTTTGAGGATCTTCCTCCCAGCTCGGACCTATCTATTTCTGCCTCCAAGGCACGCGTGGCTCGCCCATGTGCTAAACTGGATCCAAAAACTGAACTTATCGATTATCGCTAGTTTGGAACCAAAAGGATCGGCGATACCGATGAACCGATAACGCGGAAAAATATCGGATAACCGATAACCCGATATCGTTATCACGGTAAATTATCGCGATAACGCCCACCTATGGGCGTTAGCATAAGAGCCAGAGGGGCTGGGGTAGGCACGTAACGGTGGTGGGCCTGGCCCAACTGCTCATTCGCACCGTACATAGACTTGGTTTGGACATGTCAAACTGCCGGGACCTCAGCTTCGACGGAGCGAGTGTCATGATGGGGAAGTTGAAAGGTTGTGCCGCCATCATCATGGAGCAATAGCCCCTCGACAAACCGATCCACTGCATTAATCACTGACTGAACCTGGTGCTGACCAAGGCTTGCGATGTGAAAGAAGTGAAACTCGCCCTTCAGACGCTCAACGAAGTCCATAACTTCATTTACTCCAGCAACATATGAAGGCTCCAGTTCTCTCAAATCGTGAAGCTTTCCTCATCTAAGCGGGGTAGGTTGGTGCCTTTGTGTCCTACCAGATGGGTTGAGCGACATGATGCAGTCTTCGTGTTCATCGAGTTTCTGCCTCACATCGCGGTCTTCATGGAAGAGGAAATGAAACTGGATGCCAATGCTGGCATCTTACTCGGCGCGATTAGGGACCTTCGCTTTCTCATTGGGCTGGTTATGGTGGAGTCAGTTTTGGCCCACACACTCGAGCCGAGATTAACCCTGCAGAAGAAGGACAGTGACTTGGCATCTGCGTACATAGTGATTCGTGAGATCGAGACTGTTTTCGACAAGTTCAGAAAGAATGTCGAGGAGCACTTCATCACTGTATTTGAAAAAGCCAAAGATCTCCTGATTGAAGTCGACTCAGCTCACGATAACGTCCCTGTTCCCCGAGTCTGTGCACGGCAGACACAGCGTGCGAATATTTCGGCCAGGACTGCTGAGGAGTACTATCGACGCTCGGCCTATATACCGTTCGTTGACCAAGTGATCGCCGAGCTGAAGGGAAGATTTAAGGACGATACCGTGCCAGTTGCTCTCCGTTGAAGGAGCTTCTCAAGGGTTCAAAAGCAGACGTTGCTGCCGACCTTAATGCTGCTAAGCTCTACGAGATCGATGTTGAGTCACTGGTGCTCGTGCAAGCGGAGGCAAAGCGGTGGACAAATTCCGTTCCGGTCTTCGGGACTGTCAAAAATGCGAAGGAGTACGCCGAGACCCGTATGTTCCCGAACATTGCGAAGCTCCTGACCATTTTAATGACTCTGCCGGTTTCAAATGCAGTGGCCGAACGCTCATTCTTAGCCTTGAAACGGCTAAAGACTTACATGAGGAGCACCATTGGCCAGGATTGCATCAAAGGCCTCACACTACCTGCTGTCTACAATGACATTCAAGTTTCGAATGATCAATTGATTGACAAGATTGCGGAGAAAAACCGCCGTCTCCTCTTCGCTTAAGCAAATGAAGGGTGAGATTTGGGCATGGGCCTATATATATATATATATATATATATATATATATATATATATATATATATATATATATATATATATATATATATATATATATATATATATATATATATATATATATATATATATATATATATATATATATATATATATATATATATATATATATATATATATATATATATATATATATATATATATATATATATATATATATATATATATATATATATATATATATATATATATATATATATATATATATATATATATATATATATATATATATATATATATATATATACATATATATATATATATATATATATATATATATATATATATATATATATATATATATATATATATATATATATATATATATATATATATATATATATATATATATATATATATATATATATATATATATATATATATATATATATATATATATATATATATATATATATATATATATATATATATATGGCGTTCAAGCCATTTGTCTTCAAAATCAATTAATGTCTTTGGATATGATATGCGCATTTGCTGTTGTGGTAATAATTACTTTATTAATTACTTTATTGTTGTGCTCAGAGTCTGTGTTTTTTCATAAATTTTGTAATGTGTTTTTTGTTTCTTCGTGGATGTCTTCGGTAAATTTCGGTCTTCATCGGTAGATTTGAGTCTTCATCGGTGAATTTGTAGTAATCGGCGTGGTTTCATAGTTAGGTTAGCTTTTTCTTAGTCGGGTTTTTTATATTGGTTTAGGGCAAAAACATTTCTACTATCATGCGTAGAACGGCACTTAAGCTTCACGAGCTAAAACCCCGGCGTACCTTGGAAATCTAGCCCGACTTATTCCTCTTCTATTTTGGTCAATCATTTGGACGATATTCTCGATTAACCTTTTCCAGCATATTCCTTGGCCATTCTTCTATGGCAATGCTAATGGGACTTAACCCCGCCTACCGGTGTAGCTCTTCTTGGCGTCTTCTTTCTAATCTGCGTGTACCTGTAATTAGGTACGTACATTTATTCTGCACTACCTGTAGTTCCCTCTTTTGTGTCTTCGAGACACACGAGAGGGCGGAAGCGGGGTATAGCAGCGTCGATCTTACAAGTGCATTGTAGATTTTTTTCTTATTGCTTTGACGAAAATTTCTGAAGCTATATAGAGTCTTGGCTGCAGCAGTGGCCTTGGTGATTCGTTCTTGAACGTGCTTCTTGTACCCGGATGAGGTAATCTTCATTCCAAGTACATTGTAATCCCCTACCCTGACGTCGTAAAGTAGTCTCCTGCCTATGGGGACTACTTTGAACTTTTCCTGGTTGCTGCGGATCTTCCATCGGGCCTCGTAGGTGTTAAGATTTTCAATTTCTGCTGCTGTCATACGAGCTTGCCAAGGCGCATTCCTCCATGGAAAAGTGATTATCTGGGTGAAATCATCAGGGAATTGAATGATGAGGCAAGTGGGGCTTACAGGGGCTGGGACATCCGCGGTGTAAATCAAGTAGAGAGTAAGGGACAGGCACCCCCTTTGCGGGAGGCCCGCAGTGAGCGGAAACTTTGGTCCGTCCGTGCACCCTAAACTGATGTACGCTGCTCTCTCCATGACATAGTCACAGAGAGTTCTTTCTAAGTTTTCACTTAGGCCCAGTCGTAAGATCTTGTACTGCATTCCCCGTTGCCAAAAAATATCAAACACTTTGATACATCACGACAAACAATGTCCACGTAACTCTTTTCCCGTTTTGCTTGGGCTAGCTTTTTCGTGATGACATTAATCGCCATCTCCGACTTCGCTTCCTCCTAAACCCGAATTGATGTGGGTTGTAGAGGGAGTTCTTCTCCAGGTGAGACACCAGTCTTTTGTTAAGGATCTTCTCGAAGAGCTTCCCGCCAAATTCTAGAAGTGAAATTGACCGATAGCTCTCCTTCAACGTTGGGTTGTTTCCGTGCCTAGGCAAGAAAATCATCTTAGCCGTTTTATAAGCATCTGGAAAGTATCCCATGTTGAGACAGGCTTTATATATTCTTATCATCCCTTCGATGACATTGGCTGGTGCCTTTTCAAAGTTAAGCTTTGATAGCCCCAATTGTCCTGGGGCTTTTTGTTCAAAGAGCGGAGCGCGCCGAGTAGTTCTTCTTCGGTAATCCCAGCGTCTCCGTCGCGCTGTCCATCCACCTGATGGTGAGGGTGCGTCTTGTGTATTTGTTCGTTAAGCTCGTCGATGATGTTGCTTTCATTGTCTTCGTTTTCATCTTCAGTTATACTGAAGATCTTTTCCGAATAACTTCGGAATATCTCTTCAATTCTTCCTTCTTTCGTTTCAATGTTCCCATCTTCCTTTTGTCGCTCGATCTTCTGTTTCTTCTTCCCTGTCGATCCTTAGAGATTTCGGATATTTCACCAAAAATCTTTGGGAGTTGTTTCCTGATCGAGGCTATTGATTGCGTCCTCCCATCTTCTACACTGTTATTCGAAGATCAACTGGTTCAGTTCTTCTTTGAAGTACTTCTTTACTTCGCTGTATTGAGCAAACTGACGCATTTACGATGTTGATTTCATACAAGAACTTCAGCTCACGGAGTAACTCTCATATATTCGGTCCATCTGTAGGTAGAGATGGTCCTTGTAGGAGAATAGCTTAATGCTCCTACGTTTTCCCACCTCCCTTGGTGCGGGCCGCGATATCAAACCTTTCCCTTCCGGCCCGATGTATGTTGTCCTCCCGCCGGAAGAACCCGCCGGCCATTTCAGCTAACCACCGCATTTCTTCCCAGACTGGTTATCGATAGCTTCAGGTGGTTTCCGGAAGTTTACAAAGTGCGAAATGGAGGAGATAATCAAGTAGATTTTACCCTAAGAAGGGCGCTTGACATCAAATCTACTTCCGGAGCCATGGGAAACTCTCCCGAGTTTCGGGTATAAAAGATTAACTCTTTTAACTCTCCTCGGTAGTAGAGCTTGCACAGTGTCTGACGGGGCAGGAATTGCCATCTATCTTGGTGTTGTGGTAAATCGTCGAAACACCAAGTCTTCAGAGAGGAGATCGGCCCCAATTAGGAAGGCTCCTAACCCGTTGGTCTGCAAGTCAGCGCTGACCCAAGCTCGCACTCACGTTTTTAGAGCCAAAGCTACAAACAGCTTCACTCTGGTTCCCTAAGCGAGAAAACTACATCCCGGCTTTTCTCCCTGACGACGCGTTGGTAGGTCACTTCGGCCCCCCTCACAGAGGCATCCAAGATTCCTCGGAGTTCACGAGCGTAGAGCCCTCTTTAACAAGAATCTCCCGTCACCGCCTTGTTCCAGCAGAATCGTTTCGGAATTGTGCGATCAGGTCGGTCCCTGGAGAACCTACCTCATCGTCTCCACCACATATCTTACCACCTTCACTCACCAGCGCCACCCGAACATCAGGTTCCAAGGTAACCCTTCCCTTTCACATTCTCCAACTTCACCGGAAGCTTACCAACATTAAAAGTGTATAGGAATTTACGTAGTGAACAGTTATTTACAAGCCAAGTGAGATATCCGAGCTTCACTTATTAATTTATCTATCAAAGCACCTTATATATATATATATATATATATATATATATATATATATATATATATATATATTTTCTTGTTTAGTGTTCAGTAAAACTTTATTTTCATATTGTTGTGTATCTAACTTCCTTTGGGTCGCTTGCTGGCGAAGTTTATTCTAATCCCTCTGTAGCCAACCTCTAAGCAAACTGAGTCATTAAACCCACTCAGGGCACGGGCAGAACGAAGTATTAGTAGTACGACGACCCCTCCGCATTCGTGATAATAGGATATATATATATATATATATATATATATATATATATATATATATATATATATATATATATATATATATATATATATATTGTGAGGGAATTTCACGTGGAATTTCTTTTGCAGCCCGTAAGTTCCATGTGCTGGAGAAGATTCTGTTAGGCTTAAATTGGTAAGCCTTCTACAAGCGGTAGCCTCGAACCGCGTCCACCACGATTCTTCTTTACACGGGCTAGAATAGCTTTGGCAAGAAGATTCGAGGCGATTCGAGAGTAGAGCTGTTTTTCACTAACCCCCCCCCCTCCGCGGGGAAAGCTTCAGACATATATATTGCTCGTTTCCCATGAAACCGACACATAGTTGAGAAGTCTCGCCCGGACCCCAAGAAAATTCCCCTAGTTCCAAGTCAGGTGCTAACAACAAAGCAAAGTGACAGCTGAACTATTTTTGTGTATTGGAATTAGCCCCAGCCAGTGAGGTAATTCCATTTAACGATCGCTACCGAGTGAGTTTTCTGACTTCTCTTGTCAACTCCTATCGAAGCCCATTCGTTCGCCCCTAGTTTTCGGGTGGCCGAAATACTCTCCCTGCACCGGACGTTACCCCCCTCCTTTTTTGGAGAACCATAATCACTTTAACATCCCGCTCAGAAGCCTCGAGCGGCCTCGCCTCACGTACACAAGACATCCGTGAAGCCTTAGCCTGACGTCTCATCCGGAATCCTCCGTAAGCCAACCCCTCTTCCCCTATAGTAACCCATTTGCGTTAATTTTTCCTACTTGAATAGTCTCCTCCCGTAACACATTAATTTTAACTTCATAGTCTGATTCATAACTACAATCACCCCCATCGTTCATCTGATGTAATTTTTCCCGTCAATTCTCTCATTATTTTTATGTAAATAAAATTATATTTTTGTACAAGCATCTTTAAATAACCTTGAGCTTTGCCATTGCCCATAATTTACCTAACCTCGTTGCACTCTTTCTCGCTAATCAGCCCGTCTAAACTACATAGTGGTGTTCTGTCCCTTTTCGGTTCGCCTCTAAGTTATTGGTCCCTCCCCATAGATATAATATGGTATTGATGTAATATAATGCCATACCACGACACACACACACACACACACACACATATATATATATATATATATATATATATATATATATATATATATATATATATATATATATATATATATATAAGAGTCGGGGAAAACTCCAACCACCCCTCGGCCTATTCCTCGACAGTGCTACACTCGGATTTAGGGATACAAGCCCTATCTGCGTTGATGAGATGGTTATTGAGGTCGTCGAGTGCCTCGTCAATCTCCTCGAGAATTGCCTCGTCCAAGTTGGGATGATAGTAGGCCTCGAGAAGGCACGCGTACCGTATCCAGTCTGCTTTTTTGTGGTTCTTTCTGACTACAGCTGGAACTTGTATAGGGTTCCTGTTGATAGTGAGTAGGATCCCTATATGGTCACTACATGGTACCTGGACTGGTTCCATGTAGTAATTGAACAGCAGCTGACGATTCGCGAGACAAATGTCTGGTTTTGAGGCACTTCCTGCTCTGACATAGGTGGGGAAGTCGGGGCCTATTTGCTGGGCAATATTTCTGTCTAGCAACAGGTACAGGATTCTTCCTATACAGTTGAAGGTCCTACAAACGGATTCTCGGCATCTGGTGTTCAGACTCCCCATTAATATAGTGGGGGGCTCTTCTGCCAACTAGGCCAGCAAGAGTGTGAATTGGTAACACATCTCTCTTTGGCGGTTGATATCCGGTAGCAATGACCAACTTTCCTAAGTAGAGTTGGACCTCAATCACGAGGTAGGATTCTTCAAGATTTCTTATCTGCTTGTATTTAATCCCTTTCTTTATTGCAATAGCAGCTCCGTCGTACCGATAATGCGAATAATTTGTGATCAACACATCGTAGTTCCAGATTTTCATTTCTGCTCTACGCGTGTCGATCTCGTGTTCTGAAATTAAGATGATGTTCGCATCAATTTCTCTGAATACATTTTCGTAAAGAATTCCTTTCGTCGTCCAGCCGTTTATATTAATTTGCAGTATCTTCAGTGCGTTCCATAACATGGTGAATTGTTTTTACCTATGTCTCTTCTTATTCTTCTTCTTGGGGGCTGGCTGGGCGGTTTTACTTGGCCCAGGGTTTTCCGTTTTCGGAGGGGGACTCGGGGTTTTGGACCTCCTCTTCGTAGCTCGTGTACGGGTACAGGGGCCCTCTTCGTTGTCAGAAGAGGATGATCCCTCCGATGAGGGAGCTTCAATAATCTTCTCTAATCCAGACTTGAGGCTATTATTCTTTATGACTGAGTCCTTCAATGCCTTGGAGCATTCGGGGTTTTCAGGCATAATTACTGAAGGGAGATTATTCGCCTTCAGGAGAGCGTTCAATACCTGCTTGTAGCAGGAGGGTTTTACTGCATTTTCCACATTTGCGTGGGTAATGCAGATTAATATCTTTGCACTCAAATCTCCAGTGATATTCATTTGTGCAAGTTCAGATGCAGATTTTATCTCCGCATTCTTCTTGGCGGTGTTCGCGTATGTAGTTTCTTTGACTTTCCTCTCTTCTTCTTCCTTTCTCTTAATTAATTTCGCGGCGCTTGGAGCAGTTCAGGCAATGGTCCTGTGTTCCCCTTTGCAATTTAGGCATCTTTTCTTGGTGCTCTCGCATTTGTCAAATCGGTGCCCTTCTGTGGCGCATTCACTGCACCACAGTTTGTTTTTGTCTGGGCATGTCGATGTCGTGTGATCTTTGAGTTTGTAGAATAAAAAGTACATTTGTATGCTATTAAATTTTTCTTGTTGTATATTTTAGCCTGGAATGCTCATATTGAAAACCAGTATTCCATTCTGTGTCGATTTTTTAGCTATTTCTGGGGTAGCGAAAGTTATTTTGAAAACGTGGGTGTGTTCGCGAAATTTTATCATTTCGCGAACTTGGGCCTAGGGATTGTTCTTGGTAATCTCTTCCTTGAGCTCCTCGGGTGTGTGCTCACCCACCAAGCTCTCCACTTTGCGGCAGATCACGCTTCTGTTTGCTGCCACTTGTGGAAGAGTTTTCGCTTCTAGACCAGTGTTCCTTATGACCCTCGATCCCTCGTCCGATAGGAGCTGGTCCACGTCCTTGGTTTCGGCACACATGGCGATGAAACCAGTTGAAACTTCAATAAGTTTCACTAGTGCCACTTTTAGCTCGATGTAGAGGGTTTTGCATAGGTGCCTTTTGTCGGGGTTCTTCATTCCGGGGATGGTCCTTAGGGGGACCCTCTTAGTGAGGGTTTCGATAGTCTTCGTTGTCCTCTTGTGATGTCTTCTTTTTTCTGAAACCAAAGTATAATTATGGTGTTTTTGGAGTGAAAAAGAAAGTTATGACGTTGTAAAGGAGGTAATGAATAGTGCAGGTATGTTTGGGTATGAGTCCAATAAATGGTGAAAAAAACGCTCCTGTCCATTTTCCTGTTGTTTCCCCGCTCGTTTGCTGCCAGAATGATGGATGATGGATGGATGGGATGGGTCTCGAGTGGGAACCTCAATCGGGGTGAATTGTAGTGGACTTGATGCAGTAGCAGCCGAATCAACGACCGCTAAAGTTTTTCTACCCCCTCACGGGTACTTAAGACATAACTGCATCCAACTGCATGGAGAAGGGGGTACTTCCCTTTATGATTCTGGCCAGGTCCCCCGGGTGATTAGGATTTCTCCTCCGCCCGGGACTCGCAGTTATGCCCCAGTTTCGAGATAATTTCTGACTTACGCTTCCGCTGTGGGCTAGACAAAAAACCAGTTTTCACATAAGCCCTTAATTATCTCAGTCCAAGTGGCCGGCATAGTTAAGACGAAATCAATGAATATCAGACATCCGAGCAGGTTCACACGCAGGATAATGGACGGGAGCAGTGAGGTGCTTAAACCCTCATTGAATTTTGAGTCTTCGATAAAAAATAAGTATCTCTCTTTCCGAAGGGTGAAGCGGGATTCACCGTAAGACTTCCAGAATAGGCGCTCTTATATGTAGGTGGTGCTCAAAGTCCGTTACTAAGCAAGTAAAAATGGTTTATCCGAAGGCTGTCAGCAGAGCGTAGAAGTCGAATATTCGGCCGTATTTTCGGCCCTTTCTTATATATAGGATGATATAAGCAAGGGAATAGAAGAGATAGCATAAGAGGGTTTTTTTTTAGAAGGGTTGTGGAGGGTTGTGAGTGTGAGTGTTTAGGAGTATTAATAGTTGCAGGATACTGGCTATTCTTCTTTATTTAGTTATATTCTTCTATGTTAATATCTTTCTTGTTGTTTCTTCTAATTAATTTATTTTGGTTTGTTCTAAGTCGTTGTTTCTTATATACTTTGTTTCTGCACTTGAGTATTTTTGCATTTGGGTACCCTTGCGGGTAGCGTCTCTTCTAATTGTTCTTTGGGTTTCTATTATTTTTTCTTATTTTTATTCTGGCATTCATGACTTTGTTTTACTTGATTTTGCTTGGGTTAAGAATATTATTATTCACGTGAATATAGGTTGCTCTTTTTGCTGTAGGTAGAACCTACTGTTCGGAAAAGCTTTCTTTATTCGGTTTGCTTCTGGTATTCTAATTTCGTTGTTTATTTCTACAAGCTTTTCTTCTATCTTCGTCTATATCTTATTAGCTCGTTCTTCTAATGTCTTATTTATGGGTTGAATTTCTGCTGATTCTAATATATCTCTTATTTTCTTTCTTTCTCTTCTTCTAGTGTTGGTGATTAGGTATGCTGCTTCATTTTGAATTCTCTGTATTTTTTCTTGTTAAATATCGAAGTGACATGCAAAGGGATTGGTGGGTACACCAGAATCGACTCGACGAATGCTTTGTACAGAGTTCTTTTCTTGTTTTGGCTCAGACTCCTTAGGGTGTAGAGGAGTCTTAAGCCAGATTTCACCGAGGCAATCCTGGATTTACGTGGCTCAGTATCCACGACTTTCCAACTGAAGGCCCAGTACTTTCCCCTCATTTGAATCTTTGGAGAGGGATTATTTTGAATTTATTAACATTTGTTTTAATTTCCAGCGTTTTTCGTAATAATTTATGTTTTTTTTATTTCTCGTGCTGTTATAAGAGCCTGCCATCTTGGATTTGTATGGTTTGTCGGGATTATTTGGGTTATGTCGTCTGCGTATTGAATCTTTAAACTGTTTGGTGAAATTGGGGGCAGTTAGGTGGGCGGTAAATATGGAATGCAAGGTGGGGCTTAGGCACCCCCCTTGTGGGACTCCTGTATGTAGGGCGAAAGTGGGGCCTTCATGTCCTTCAATGCATATTTGTGCCTTTCTGTTTGATACATAGTCAGCTATAATCCTCTCCATTTTCTCGCCGAGGTTAAGTTGGAGGAGTTTGTATTTTAGTCCTTCGACCCATACTTGTCGAAGGCTTTTTCTACGTCACGAAGAACTACATCGACATTTCCTTTTTTGGCCGTGGATTGGGCAATTTTCTCCGTGATTATGGCTAGGGCCATTCTGGAGTCTCTGCCCTTCCTGAAGCCGAACTGTTGTCTGTTATGTTTTCCTTTTCTTCTAGGAAGGTGTCCAATCTTTCGTTTATTATTTTTTCAAAGACCTTCCCCAGGAAATTCAACAAGGAGATTGGCCTGTAATCCGAGACCAGGTTTTCCGGTTTGCCCGGCTTTGGTAGGAACACCATCCTTGCTAATTTGAATTTCTCAGGAAAGGCGCCTATGTTTAGGTAGGCATTAAATAGTTCTTTTATGCTATTCAAAATGTTTTCTGGGGCCTTCTCGTAATTGTACTTCGTTAGTCTCGTTGTTCCTGGCATTTTTTCCTTAAAGGTTTTTATAATGCTTTTGATTTCCTCGGATGTTATTATGGCTCCTAGGCCTATTTGTTCGTATCTGTTATTTTCGACTTTTAACGCCGGGGTTAATCTGTGAATGTTTTCTGCTATGGACTGGTTGATTCTTCTTTCTGTTGTTCTATCAAAGTTTATATTATCCTCATCTTCAATTGTATTGTATAAATTTTGCTCCAATGGGCTCTGAATTTCTCTTCAATTTCTGTGTTGGTCTTGATGTATTCTCCTTTTTGTTTTATTATTTTGATCGGCTTTCTTCGTGGTCTGCCTTTTATCGCTTTTATAAGCATCCTAGCTTCTTTGGGATCTTCAGTTGTTGCTGTTCTTCTATTAAGAAAATCATTTCTTTTTTCAATTGATTAAGCTCTTTTGCTCTCTGTAGAAAGGTCCCGTAGTTTCTTATCTCTTGATACTTTATTTTGATGCTCTTTGCTTTTCTTCTCATTTATGTTGTCTATTTGGGGTGTGGTAAGGTCTTATATTTTGTCAGTGGCACTGCTTGTTTGTCGGCCTCTATCATTATCTCAATCAATCAGATTATCCATTATGTTATTCAGTTCCTCTAATTTTTTGCCGTTAAGTCTGGTTGTTGGTATCTTTCTAGTATTTGGGTGTATTTTTTCCAGTCTGCCCTTTTATATGATTTCCTTGGAGTTATGGAAATCATTATGAGGTTCTGGTTGATCGTCACCAGGATTCTTATGTGATTGCTGCAGGGGATTGGCATTGGATCCATATAGATATTGTACGGAAAGTTTGGGGTTGTTAAAATTATATCCGGTCTGGTGGCGGATCTTCCCCTGATGAACTTCGGGAAGTCTGGGCCTACCCTTTGGATTATTTCCCTGTCCAACAATAATTCCAAATTTTTTCCTGCATTGTTCATTCCTCGGTAGCCTGATTCCCTTAAGCGGGCGTTCAGGTCTCCTAGTAGTATAGTAGGATTGTTATTGTTGAATATTTCCATGACTGAATGGATCGGGACATAGGGGCGGCGGGGTGGCTGGTAGGCCGCAGCAACTGTGAGGGGAGAGTATTCCATCTCTAGTGTCACGGCCATGTAGGCTTCGTCGACCTCTCGTCCCTGAGTGTAGTGTAGGTTCTTTTTTTAAAGCGATAACCGCGCCATCGAACCTCTCTCCTGTTGGGTTCTTTTCTAGTACATTGTAATTACTTATTTTTGTGGGCACGTCGTTTTTCACCCCATGTTCCGAGATACATAGGATATTTGCGTCTATTTGTCTAAATATGTTTCCATATTTTATGGCCTTAGTCTTCCATCCGTCCAAGTTCAGGTATAATATTTTTAGTTTTCTATTTGTATTGTCCATTATCTTAATTTTGCTTTTTTGTCTTCACCTTTGAGCTTTGTTTGGTATTTTCCGTTTGTAAGTTTGTCGAACGTTTCTTTTTTTAGAGATCTAATATCATTGGAGAAGAATCTAATGCGGTCTTCCCATATAAGTCTTTTGATTGCGTTCTCGTCGTGGTCGGTTACGTATGTCCACTTGCAAGTGCCTTTTTCCAGCCCTTTTCTGATGTCGACGGGTCTGGCCCCCTTTGGTAAGGGGTAGGCTTCATGTACAAAGATTCTGAGTTTGAAGTCTTTGGCTTCATACCTGCAGCCTTCTTACTTTCCCGTATCCTTTGATGATTCCGAGTCAGTTGTATTTTTCGTGCCTTGTCTTTGTTTTGTTTTCTTTTGTTTCTTTTTCTTCTTTTTGTTTTTAGATTGTTTGTCCGATTGTTCTATTTCAACTTCTTCTTCTGTGGTCTCTTCTGACTCATCAGTCGCCTTTTTCTCTCCCATTGCGGCTCCCACTTCGAGCATATCTTTTACTTGGAGAGTCTTTCCTGGCGTGACTCCGTATATGAGAGCTGATGGAGGGTTGGGCGGAAACCACATTTTCCTTACTCCATTCTTTTCAAGGAGAAGGTTGAGCGTGTCCGCAAAGGTCCCCGGTTGGGCAATCTTATGCACATGCGTGAACATGATACATGCCAATATGTCCAGCCCTGTTCCTTCATTTACGTTTATGTTTATTTTTGTTCTTCTTTCTGTTTTATTTCATTTACCGTTGGCTTGGCCACTTGTGCATATGTTTGATTGTTAATCTTTTCTCTTGCCTGGGTCTGCTCTCTTTCCTTTCTTGTTATTATTTCCCTCCGTTTTGGGCAGTTTACTGCCATTGTCCTATGTGGACCTTGACAGTTTATGCACTTTTTGTGGTCTTCCTGCATTCACGGAAATTGTGTCCTTCGCTCCCACGTTCCGAGCAGATTTTTTTGTCTTTGTTTGGGCAGTCTCTGGTGACGTGTCTTTCCAGTGCGTAGCATTGGAAGCATATTTGCACGTTTGTGAAAAAATCCGTGTGTATGTTTTGGGGTGGAATTCTCATTCCAAAGGCCAAGAGACCGTTTTTCATCGCCCTATTGGCCATTTCGGATGTTGTGCAGGTCACCTTAAAAACGTGAGTGTACTGGCCAAATTTGATTATCTCTGTTATTTTCAAGTATTGGTTTTCCCTCTCGAGTTCTTCCTTTAGCTCCTCCTTGGTATGTGAGCCCACATAAAGGTCGACTTTTCGGCAGATGAATGAGCGATTAGCCTGAAGCTGTGGAGGTAATTTTGGTTGTAGTCCGATTTTACTTAAAATGCTTCTTCCTTCCGTTGTCACTAGCTTTTCCACGTCTCCTGTTTGTGGCACAGGACTACGTATTCGTTTGGGACATCTATGATCTTGATGACCACTATCTTTATCTCTGTGTAGATTGCTCTGATGAGGGTCCCTCTCTCTGGTTTGGGTCTGCCAGGCTACGTTCTCAACGGGAGCCTTCTGTGCTCAATGGTGTTCATATTGTTAACTGTGGGGGATCCCTCTTAACCGTAGGTCAAGGCTCCGCTGATTAGGCTGTCAAGGGTGATGATGATATACTGAGTTTTAGTAGAAGATGAAGTAGTGGAAGATATAGTAGGTGAAAATTAAAGATGGGGAGGGGGTATTTTGCCCTAGTAGGGAGGGCATCGCTATATTTTTATTTTCTGTTCATTTTGCCTTTATTAGTTTTGTTAGTTTATGCTTTTTATCTTCTATTTATGTCCCTTCGTGTGTTCTTTAGTGTTCTTCTTATTGTTTCTGTCTTATGATTTGTTGTTATAATTTTTGATGGAAAATATTCAGCATTCAATCCTTTCATAGCTTTGTTTGCCAATTTTTTTTTCTTGTATTACTTGTTTAATGATAGTCATATTGTTTGCTGTTCTCATTTTTGTGTTTTACTGCAGCGTTTTTAATGTGGGGTATTGTGTTATTTCTATGTATATAGTGGTGTGATTACTTCTTGAGTACATATTTTTTTGCTCGCGAATTGACTTCGGTGTCAGACTTTCGCCCGTTGCCTTGCAAGTATATTAAGCCTGCTGCCTGTTTCCTGTAGCTATGTAATGACACCATTCGTTGGAGTGGACCAGATCTTTTTACCCAGTTTCTGGGTGACGACATTGATGGGCTCCAAACGTTTCCTCCTGTGAAAATCACTTTGCCTAAGATGATCACGCCTTCTTATTTTATTGATTAGCAGAGAGGCAGTGTTCTGGACACGTTGGAGTCTTTTCATTGAGATTTTATTTGCCGCTTGGGAGACTACTGCGGGGTAGATCAGCATAGCCCGGACATACATCAGATATATTTTCCTGATGTTGGCCCAGCTAAGATCTCTAAACCTGTAAAGCTTGGAGATTTCTCTTCTTGCCAGGTTCCGCCTCTCCGTGTGGTGTCTCGAGTATCCATGGTAGGTGATTTTAAGGCCCAGGACGGTGCCTTCAGCGGAGTAGCCGCACCCATTCCCATCTCTGATGATGGGCCATGTCAACTCGCGGCTCAACGGGACGATTTTGAATTTGTCCCTGTTTGTCCTGATTTTCCATCGTCTCTGGTATTGGCTGATGTTATTGATTTCCGCTGTTGTGCAAGCCGCCTGGCCCTCGCTTTCCTCTCCGGGCATGGGACAATTTGAGTGACGTCATCTGCGAATTGCAGATACATCGTGTCCCTGTGCACCGGAGTTGGGAGGTCGATTGTGAAGACCAAGTAAAACAGAGGACTCAGGCAGCTACCCTGAGGAACGCTCGCGTTTAATTCGAATTCAGAGCCTCTGTACCCTTCTATCGTGAGGCATGCCATTCTGTCCATGACGAAGTTACAGAGGATCCTTTCCAGGATTGGGTCTAGCTGGAGGTTCAGGATCTTGCATTAAAGTCCGTCCAGCCAGACCTTATCGAAGGCCTTTTGCCCGTCCCTCAGCACAATGTCTACATAAAACCTGCTCGCTTGGAAGTATGCTACTTTTTCAGTTAGGAGCGTCAGGGCGGTGTCTGTGCCGCTTTTTTGACGGAACCCATGCTGTTGCGGGTTATGCGCTCCTAACTGACTCAGTTGAGCTTGTAGCCTGTTTGCTAAAATCTGTTCGAAGATTTTTCCCTGTATCTCAAGAAGAGAGATCGGGTGATAGTTTGCCACCTGGTCCAGGGGCTCGTTTCTCTTCGGAATAAAGATGATTTTGGCCATCTTGTATCCGTCAGAGAAGTAGCCTGTATTCAGGGCAGCGTTCATTGTGTTCGCCAAGCCCTGAATAATTTGCCTTGGGGCATTTACGAGGTTGTTTTTCGTAATCCCAGACCAGCCTGGAGCCCTCTGCTTGAAGGACCTTATGGTGTTCAAGGTCTCTTCGACAGTTATTGGGCATCCGTGGTCAACTATCATTCTTTCCCGAGATACTTGCGGATGGGGGTGGGTTCTATGTATCACTGTGCCGAGGTCGTCGAGCAATTGGTCTTCGAAGTCCTGGTCGAAGTCGTCGTTCTCTTCAAGTCAGAGAAGTAGCCTGTATTCAGGGCAGCGTTCATTGTGTTCGCCAAGCCCTGAATAATTTGCCTTGGGGCATTTACGAGGTTGTTTTTCGTAATCCCAGACCAGCCTGGAGCCCTCTGCTTGAAGGACCTTATGGTGTTCAAGGTCTCTTCGACAGTTATTGGGCATCCGTGGTCAACTATCATTCTTTCCCGAGATACTTGCGGATGGGGGTGGGTTCTATGTATCACTGTGCCGAGGTCGTCGAGCAATTGGTCTTCGAAGTCCTGGTCGAAGTCGTCGTTCTCTTCAAGTGATATAGCCAGTGTGCTCTAAATCTTCTTTCGAGAGACTTTGGGTCCTCTATGATGTCCCCATCTTTGATTTGGGTTCTGGGTCTGGGAGGCAATTCCCTAGTTCTTCGGATGTTATTCCAAAATTTTACAGGATTGCTCTTCCTGTCCAGCCTCCCAATGATGTTATTCCAGATTGTTCTTTGTTTTTCAATTATAATGTCTTTCAGTTCCACGCCTAGATGCCTTATCCTGGCTGTCTATTCCCTAAGTGGAACGGGCTTGAGTATTGGGGTAAGCGAGATAGTGGTGAGAATCGGGATATGGTCGCTCGGTACCACTGGTCCGGGCTCATTGACGATGTTGAAGGGGAAGTTCTTGGATGTCAAAACGATGTCCGGCTTTGTTGCCGAACGTTGCGTTAAGAAGGTCGGGAAACTTGGCCCGGCCCTCTGGAGTCTGGCTCTTTCGAGTAACAGCTCCAGGTTTCTTCCCCTTTGGTCGGTGCTTCCTTAACCTGATGCACGGCATCTGGCATTAAGATCACTACCAAGCAATGCAAGTTTCCCGCCCCCGAAGAGGCTGTAAAAGTTAGGGATCGGCAGGTAATTTCGTCGTGGAGGTTGATAGGCAGCCGCCACGGTCAGGTTTCCAACCAGGGTAGGTATTGCTACCGCCACAAATGGTTCATCTAGGCTTGGAAGTGTTTTGTATGTTATGTTGTTTCGGATCGCGATGGCAGCGCCATCGTATCGTTCCTGTGTGTGGTTTTTGTTTATGACTGTGTAGTTGGGTATCTTGATGCTGTTCGTGTTTGGGTTAACGCCGTGTTCGGTGATCAGGATTAGGTTGGGATCCACTTTACGAAATATGTTTCCGTAAGGAATGTGTTTCCCTTTCCATCCATCAACGTTAATTGTGAGAATTCTTAATGTATTGTGATTGTTTTCCATGTTTGTGTTATATGTTTCTTGTCTGTTTGTATGTGTTAGTTTTCTCTTTTAGTGGTTTTAGTGAATTTTCTTGAATTCTGCCTCACTTACGGCAAGGAAGGAGTCCCTATAAAGTTTTATTCTGGCCTCCATGAGCGCTGTATCTACTAGTGTTTCTTGGTCTGGAGAGTCGTAAGACCATTTTAATAGGCCCGTTCTTACTCCTTCAATGATCTCCCCAACCTTGGGGTCTTCTGGGAAGGAGGTTTCAGACTCTCTGAAGAATTTGATGTTGATTTCCTCACCATCATATTCCTTAATTTTCTTGCAGTTCTTGCTCCTTGTTTTCTCGTGCTGGAAGATCTCCTGCTCATACTCGGATGAGGAGGCCGAGCTTAAGAGGTTACCTTCAGCCTGCTTGGTTCGTCTGGCTACTCTCTTCACACTCTTTTCCCTTTTCTTTCTCGCTTCTATTCTTGGGTCCTTGTTTGGGGACCTATGTGGGTCTGGTTTCTTTTCTGGGTTCTTGCTCCATATTTCTTTTTCTTCGGTATCTCTTCGGAAAGGGGTCGCAGGTGCCTCTTCCTCTGCTCTGAATTGCATTTGTAGGACTTCCTCTGAAGGCGGGTTCACCGGGAACAACACCTCTGCCAAGCCATTGTGTTTGAACATATTGTTCATTTCATTGGCAAAGCAGCCCGGGTTCGTCAGGTTCCGTATATCTGCATAAAAAATGCAAGTAAGGATTTTAGTGGAGTTTTTGTCCTCTTTGCCTACTTTAATAAATGTTCTTGGAGCTGGGCTGTTAGGGACACTAACTGAGGGGGTGGCTTTAGCCGCTTGGGCGTAGGTGGTGTTTGCCCTCCTAATTCCTTCCGCCCTCTTCGCTTCCGCCTTTGTTTTTAGTATTTCCTTTTTCTTGGGGCAGGACATCGCCATTGCCCCATGTCTCTGACTGCAGTTAGGGCACTTTTCTCCTTTTGCCGGGCATTCGCGCCAGCCGTGACCTTATTGACTGCATCTGGAACAGGTTTGTTCCTGCTCTTTGCAGTTCTTCGTGGTGTGATGCTCCAGGCGATAACATTTGAAGCAGATCCGCACAGGGATGTATTCTTCGCGCTCGATCTGTTCGCCACTAATCTTGGCGTTAAAGAGAAGCAGCCCTCTCTCTTTCGCCTTGGACGCCATTTCAGTGTCAGTGAAAATATCCTTGAAGACATGTTGGTAACCCGAGTTATCTCTTTTATTTTTAAATTTAATAATCTCGGCCACTTTCGCGCATTTTTGGTTATTTTCTATCTCCTCCTTTATCTCTTCTTTAGTGTGCTGGCCGACCCATGAGTCCAGCCTTCTGCACACTACGCTCCTGTACGCTTGAATTTGAGGAGGCGTGGTCGGTTGGAGGTTGATATCTGTTAGGTGCTTTATTCCTTCCTCCTTTGTTAAAGACTCAATGTCTTTTTCGTGCTCGCACACTGCGACATATCCAGCAGGTGTTTCAATCAGCCTTAAGACTGCCACACAGAGCTTGCCGAATAGAGTCTTGTAGACTGTGCCCTTGTCCGGTTTGTCTAGACCGCTAATACACCTTAGCAGGACCCTCGGGGCATCTTGGGTCGCCATTTTTGTGGTGGGCACCCCTTGAAGAGGGGGCACACTTTTTCTTTTTGGCCTTTTCTTTTTATTCGGGACTCACTAGTAATTATGAGTATGTTATTTTACTTGCTTGGAAAGAAAATTGTTTATTTGTTACCTGGATGAAAAGGGGATTTGCCTTTGGGTGAATGATGACAAAGGATGAGATGAATCCGTGTGGGATCCTCTCAGGGGTGTGATTGTATGGCGGACTTATTGACAACGCCCCCCTCCCCCTGAGGGTCTTTTAATCGCGAACGCATCCCAACATACCATAGATACAGTTGTATGTCCCTCTATGGCCCTGGAATAGGCCCCCACTGTGATGACCAGCGAAGGTGGCAGTCCCTCCCTTGTCCGGAATTGTTTCTGACATTGTTATCGGCTGTGGGCTATCCTCAAACCAGCTTCCCGCAATGCCCCCAATTATGGCCAAGCTATTGCCCAGCATAGTTGGGACGAAAAAATGAATGGCAAACCCCTCTCACATCTGACGGCAGTTCACGCAGGGGGGCGGGGGCGGGGACTTAAGCAGCCATCTGCTTCAGTGGGGTCGCTAAAAGAGAGAGATGAAATTAGTAAAATGGTGAATGGTGATAAAAATGAGTAATATCTCTCTTTCTTAAGTACTCGCTTTCGATTTTTCGGAGGCGTTTTGGGGAAATTTTTCCCCAAACTTTCCTTCCTTTACCGGTTCTGAGGTAGTTGTCGGATGCTTATAACCAAGAATTCTACGCCGTCTGTGAAGGGCGATTGATTGATTGATTGATGTAATAAGTGGTGAAAATGTGTAGTAGATGTATATAGATATGAAGAAAATTTGTATTTGCCCTGGTGCAGAGGGCATCCTAGGCATCTTACTTTTTTCTGCTTCTCTCTTGATCCTCCACTTACGTTGGTGTCAGCATTTAGCTAACATTTTTGTAGTTGTTAACTACTCTTGTCTTTGTTTGCATATTTCGTTATTGTTAACTTTTTTCTTTAATTAATTATATATATATATATATATATATATATATATATATATATATATATATATATATATATATATATAAATTTCTTTATATAATCTATATCCTCCGTCGTTAGGCATTCAAGCCTTTCAATTATATTTTTGCTAACTCGTTATTTTTGTTTTTATTTTTATTTCGGTTCATTTTTGTTTAATTTCGCCTCTTGTGGGCTTTACGCCCCATTTTGTTTTAATTATTTTATTTATTTTGTTTCATTTGTGTTGGACACTACGCCTCTTTTTATATATTTATTTGACTTGAATTTGGGCACTTCGCCTCTTTTGATCTATTTATTGGTTACTGTTGTCTTTTTTACATTTGGGCACTTCGCCTCTTTTAATTTGTCTTTTTATTATTATTTGGGCATTTCGCCTATTTGATGTATTCGTTTGCGGAGTCTATATCGTGGAGTCTTTTTGTGGAGTCATATTTGTTTCGTCCTTTTCGTGCGTACGGTAGGGTATTATAATTTTTATTATCTATATAAGGCTACTTGATTTTCCCGGGAGCACAGTCTTCCACTAGGGAATAGGGCTCTCCTTGTAGCTCGTCCGATTGCTTGATGCGGTATTTCCAGGTTCGCTCCTATCTGTGGGAGGATTTCGTTTTCAACTTTTTCCCAGGTCTTTCTCACTAGCCTCTGGAGGACTATATTCAGTGGCTCAAGTCCTGCTCTTGCATGCAGTTCCGTCTGCCGAATATAGTCCATTCTGCTCGCGACAGCTATAAACAGGGTAGCCTTGTTCTGGACTCTCTGCATAAATTTGAGAGAGGTTGAACTAGTTGCCTGCATAACCAGCGCAGGGTACACCAGTACTGGTCACACCAGGATATTATACAGCTTTTTGATATTTTTGGCGCTGAGGTTTCTGAACCTGTATATTTTTTTTAAGTTCTCTTTTGGCTAGGGAGATTTGGCTGTTGATGTCCGCCTTATACCCTGTTGAGGTGATAGGCAGACCCAGGACTTTACCCTCGTTGGAGTACAGGTAAATTTCGTCCCTGACGATGACGTCGTCTCTTTTCCGGCGGTTTATTGGAAGGATCTGAAACTTTCGGCGGTTGGTTTTAATTTTCCACTTTCTCTCGAATCGGTTGATGTTATTGATTTCGGTAGCTGTCTCTCTTGCTTGAACTCCAGAGTTCCTATAGGAACTGGGGATGATTTTAGTGATGTCATCTGCAAACTGCAGGTACATCACATCCTCCCCGACTGGAGCAGGTAAGTCCAACGTGTACACAAGGTACAACAGCGGACTCAGACAGTTATCTTGTGGAACCCCCGCCTCTAGTTCGAATATGGGTCCTCTGTTGCGCTCGATCGAAATTTGAGCCTTTCTCTCCATGATGTAATCACAGAGGACCCTTTCCAGGATAGGGTTTAGCTGAAGGCCTAAGATCTTGAATTGTAGAACTCTCAGCCAAACCTTATCAAAGGCCTTCTGTACATCTCGCAACACCACGTCTACGTACTTCCCTTCAGCTTTACAGAGGGCTAGCTTTTCGGTGAGGAGGGCAAGGGCTGTGTCAATCCCCCTCCTCCTGCGGAACCCGTGCTGCTAATGGTTGTGAGCTTCTAGCTCGGTCAGCTGATCTTGTAGCCTGTTGGCTAGAAGCTTCTCGTAGACTTTGCCTACAAACTCAAGGAGGGATATTGGCCTGTAGTCCACCAGTTGATCGGGGGGCTTGTTCACTTTAGGGATAAAAATGATTTTAGCCATTTTTAACCCATCGGGGAAGTAGCCCGTATTCAGGGAAGCGTTAAAGATGTTAGTGATTCCCTGGATGATATGCCGCGGGGCTGCACCAGATTATTCTTAGTGATGCACGTCCAGCCTGGCGCCTTTCGTTTAAAGGTTTTTATGACTTCCATGACTAATTCCGTTGTGATTGGTCGGCCATGGTCCGCCATTTTCATCTCTTCGTTGACGTAGGCTCGTGGGTGCGTTCGATGTATGATCTGGTTGAGTTCTTCAATCAGATGGTCTTCGAATTCCTGGTCGAATTCCGCATCGTCCTCTGGTGTTATTGAGAAGATTTCCTTCCAGAACGTGCGGAATCTTTCCTCCAGGACCGCCGGATCCTCCAAGTAGTCCTCGCCCTCCTTAATGCGGGTATTTCCTCTACTTGGTAGGCCTTTTAATTTCTTCACTAGGCGTCAAAATTTATCGGGGGCCACCTCGCTGTCCATCCTGGCTATTAGGTTGTTCCAGATTTCAGCCTGCTGTTGGTTAATAGCCAGCTTTAGCTCATCGCGCAGACGATGCAACAGCGAGCTTCGCTCCCGATTTGTACCCGCTCTTCTTATCTCCGCATACACCTCCCTGTGCTCCCTAGCGACCTCTTTCATCTCCTCGGTCCAACGAGGTTGTGGAGAAGTCTTAGACCTTATCATGGGTACACACTCGCGGTCAGCCGCGATGATGAGGGCTGTTATCCTTTCCAGCTCCCCGTCAATCTCCTCTAGAGTAGCCTCGTTTAGGTCGGCTGGTTCGAATACGCCTAGAT
This sequence comes from Ceratothoa steindachneri, assembly GCA_963969495.1. Classification (NCBI taxonomy): domain Eukaryota; kingdom Metazoa; phylum Arthropoda; class Malacostraca; order Isopoda; family Cymothoidae; genus Ceratothoa; species Ceratothoa steindachneri. Next base: position 138,371,350 of record OZ018326.1, read on the forward strand.
TTCTCCGTAGCGTTCCCAGTGGGCCGAAGCGTAGCTTTTGCGGAGAGGGACCCGATTCTGGATTGGAGCGAGTGATATGGTGGTTAAGATCGCTATATGGTCGCTGGGTATTGCTGGTCCTGGCTCGCTATAGTAGTTGAATGGGAAGCCGTCACTTGTCATGATTATGTCGGGCTTTGTTGCTGCCCGAGAGGTGATATATGTCGGGAATTCCGGTCCTATCCTCTGGATGTTTTGGCGTCGCATAATCATTTCCAAGTTATGGCCTCTGTTATTCGTGTTACCATAGCCAGCTGTTCGGCATCTGGCGTTGAGGTCACCCCCAAGGAATACCATTCTGCCATGGCCGAACAAGGTGTAGAAGTTGTTGAGGGGCAGGTACGCTCTTCGAGGGGGTTGATACGCTGCCGCGATCACGAGGTTGCTCACTAATGTAGGCATCTCTATCGACACGAATGACTCGTCCAGTTCTAGAAGGTGTCTGAACGAGAGATTCTTTTTGATTGCAACCGCGGCTCCGTCAAACCTCTCTTGAGAATGGTTCTTTGTAACAAGTCTGTAGTCCGGTATCTTTATTTGGTAAGATGTTGTATCGATACCGTGCTCCGAAATTAAAATGATGTCGGGGTCTAGCACACGGAATATGTTTCCATACGCCGTTGCTTTTCCCTCCCATCCATTAACGTTGAGTGTTACAATTTTCAACCTGTTGTTCGGGTTTTCCATTCTCTTTTACTGGCTCCTAGTATTTTCTAGTGATGGGACGCTTTCTCCCGTTCCTTTCTTTTTGAATTTCGTCGTGGTTAGTTCTTCCAGTATCTCCTTGTAAAGGGTGATGTTGTTGTGTTGTTGTTGAAGAGGGCCTCCTCGACTACCTCTACCTCTCCCTGGGCATCGTAATCCGACTTGTAATATCTCTTTCGGATTCATACTAGGATATTGTTGGTATCCTTGTCTTTTGTGAAGTGGAACTGCTCCGATGCGTAGATTGAGAGGTTTAGCTCATTCGCATCGAGAGATCTTTTGGTCACTCGTTTCTTCTTTTCACTTTTCCCAGCTTTTGGCGAAGCCTTTGCGTCCTAGGAATCCGTAGTTTCTGAGTCCCCAGAGATTTCTTTATTAGGTTTGGTTTTGTTCGAAGATCTGGCAGCAGCCTCCCTTTCTTCTCTTGCTTCAATTCTAGGGTTCGTCTTTTTGTTCTTTTCTTTGGAATTCTCTTCTTGTTTATCTACCTCTTTAGTTGTCTTAGGAACCATTCGCATTGTAGGACATCCCCTGATGGGGGATCGTCCGAGAACCACATCTTGTTCAAGCCATTTTCGGCCTAGCATCTGGTTTAACTCCTTCGCAAAACACCCAGGCTGTGTTAGATTTCTGACACGGGCATACAGGATGCATGTCAGAATTCTGGTCGCCTCCTCGTTCTGTATTTTGAGATATGTTTTTTTGTTTGCAGCCTCAGAATAAGCGGCTTTTGCGACTTGAGCGTAAGTAGTGTTCGCTTTTCTGGTCGCCTCTTCTTGGCTCTGTTGCTGCTTCTTCCTGATCAGGTCCTTTTTAATGGGGCAAGCCATAGCCATTGTCCGATATCCCTGTCCGCAGTTAATACATTTTTCGCGAGGGCTCTGGCAGCTTTTCCAGTGATGGACGGGTTCGCTGCATCTGGAGCATAGTTCCTCGGGCGCTTGGCATTCGCGGGTGGTGTGGGCCTCCATTTTGTAGCAGCGGAAGCAGAACTGGATTGAGTGGAATTCCTCCCTCTCGATCTGTTCCCCGTTGATCCTAGCGTTGAAAAGCAGGAGCCCTGACTCCTTCGCTTTTCTGGCCATTGAAGTTTCTCCAAAGATTATTTTGAAGACATGGGCGTAGTCAATGTTGTCTCTTTTGTTTCGGAATTTGAAAATTTCCATGACTTTCGCCCATGAGTAATTCTTCATTATCTCATCCCTTATTTCATCTTGGGAATGTTCTCCTATCCAGGGTTCTAGTTTTCTGCAGATCACGCTCCTATGCGATTGGATCTGCGGAGGAATTTCTGGTTGCATGCCAAGCTCACGAAGGACCTCGACCGCAGCCTCCTTTGTCATAGCTTCTACGTCCTTTTCTGTCTCACAGACAGCGACGTAACCCGCGGGGATCTCTAGTAGCCTTATCATGGCTATCTTAAGTCTCCCATATACGGCCTCGAAGACTTTCTCCTTGGTCGGCCTCTTGTGCACGCTTATGGTGCGCAACGGGACCCGGGTGGTCCGAGCTTGGGCCATCTTTTCTGTACGGGCCTCGAGGGGCTGTAAACCACCGTGGGGTCGCTCCTTCTTCGTGGTTATTCGGTTTCTTGCCAACTCTTATATTTTTCTGCTTGTCCCAATGGTAAAAAAGTTTCCTTTTTGTATTAGAGCGCTTGAGGGGAGGCAGCCTCTCCCCCCTCCGCACCGTTGCAAGCAAGCTTCCATGAACGTGAACTGCCAGATGGAGGGATGAAATGATGGTGGGTGAACCCGGGAAGGCCCCCTTCAGACGGGTGATATATGGCGGAATTAATGATTGGTGGTGATTGAATCAACTACCACCACCCGCGGGGAGGGCGCCCCGTCTGAGGTTTGGATATCGATGCTGCTTCCAACTTACACAGGGACGGCTGCGTGTCACCCTGTGGTCTTGGGGGGAAACTACCCTCAGGGACAAGAGCGAACTCTTCCCCAAAGCTTTCAGCATCGCTTCGTAACCGGGTTGCCACTGAGGCTGAGTTCTACAGTGGGCTACTCTTCAAACTTGCTTTTCTGGGCGCCCCCAATTATGCCTATCACATGAACGACATAGTCAGGACATGGCTAGATGAATGTCAGTTCAGTTCACTCAACTCCCCTGGCCCGGCGATGAAGGGGGGGGGTGCGAGGGCGAATTAGCCCGACATTCGTCGATTAATCAGTGCTCAATAAATTTCTTCCTCTTTGGTTCCCCGTAGGGAAACGTGAATAAACAATTCACGTTTAAAGGCACGTTGCTTTATCGGCGAAAAACGTCTTCTGAGTTAGATGAATTTGTCCAATTTTTCTATCGCGTCGTCAAGGGCCAGGATGATGCTACTCTATATATATATAGTTTTTCTACTTAATCATAGGTGATACAAAATTACCCAATCATAATGGTATGTTTATTTGAAAGAAAAAATACATATACAAATTAGCGTTACAAAAAAATAGTTAATAGTGGGGAAAAAAGTTGAGCGGAGAAGAGAAAGTTACACAAGTACTAGTACGGTAAGAAATGGGTTCTCCAGGTACTACCGGAGGTCATATTTTGTATATTTACTCAGTTATTTTAATCTTTTATATTAAATGAGTTTAGTTCTCCAGGACATACTGGAGGACAAATATTTTACATTTTAAAATCAGGACATTTTTTTCAGGACAGAGAATTATATCTCAGAAATTACATTCAATTTTAATATATTGTTATCTTTTGTACAAATTTCACGAATAAAGTGTTCGTACTACCACAAAATATGTTCACTTTTATCACGGTTTATTAATTGTTTCTATTATTAATATTCTTAATTACTAAACTTTGTTATTGGCCACTAAATATTGTGTTCATTATTAAACACTGAACTATTATTCTTAATTGTTAATTATTCAATATTGATAACTGTTTATTTACTGCTTTTATTATTTCACGAAGTCCTTATGCTTATTACTAAGTATTATTATTCACTGTTTATTATTAGTTACTAAGTATTAAATTCATTATTAACCACTGAATTATTGACTGCTAAATATTGAGTATTGCGCACTGTTTATTTAATGAGATTATTATTAATTTGCTTAATCGCTCAACTTTGTTATTTTTACTAGCCATTAAATATTATGTTCTTTATACACCACTGTTTTTATTCACGTAACCACTGACTATTGAATGTTTTTATCATTAATCCCTTTAACCTCCAAATTTTACTATTATTATACACTTTCTTCTTTTTTCTTTTTAACCACTGTTTATTAAATTAATTCACTTAATCTATGGATTTACTACTATTGACACTAAATATTATATTCATTTTTAATCACTGCTTATTATTTTTAATTGATTATTATCCACGTTTATTAAATGTTTTTATTTTTCCTTCGTTTAATCACTGAATTTTATAATTGTTAACTATCATTCACTTTTACACATTTTTCCACTAAACGATATCGGACGTTTTTGACCACTTTTGATTTTTTTATATGTTGACATGTTCACGGTGTGTACACACGAGTCTGGGATGTAGATGGTTCTGTCTTCCAACAGTCCTCCTATTTCTTTCGGCGATCCAGGTCCTTCGTAGGTCCATTTGTAGTCCCCGCGAATAATTCCATCGATCAGGGCCTCCAGGTCACCTTTCGGGAGCTTGCACACTACAGCGCCGAATACCTTGAGTCCCACGTCAGTGGCGTTAAAGAAGAATCCTCGTAATAAGATGTTTCTTTCTTCCGTGAGGGGTACTCCGGGATAGTCCAGAATGTCATCATCCTCGTCTTCTTCCCCGTGAAGTGTATATTCTTGTTATTTTGTCTCTTCTTCCTTTCGGGGTTTTGTCTTCTTCTTTTTCTTTTGCTGTTTCTTTTTGGGGCTTTTTCGAGGGCTTTCGCCTCTTGTTTCTTCTCCTTCTGTAGTTATTTCTTCTTCTGTGGTTTTCAGTTGTTGTTGAATGTCGGCAGGTTCTTTTACTTTTTCTTGGGTTATTTCGTTTTGCTGTGGGTCGTCCACAAATTGTATTTTTAACACTTCTTGTGAAGGGGGGTTGGGAGGAAACCAAAGTTTTTTCCTGATACCGTTCTTCTGTAATAGCTGGTTTAATTCTTCGGAAAAAGTGTCGGGGTTGGCCAGGTTTGCCAAGTGTGCGTATATGACCATGGTCATTATTTCTTTGCATTCACTTGGCATCACCACATTTGGTGCCGTTATTTCTGTGGTTGTTGTTTTTGTTGCCGCTGCTGCTTCTGCGAAGTTCTTTGGTTTTGCCTCCTTTTCTTTTTGGACTTTTCACGTTTGGCTCTGATTGCCTCTTTGCGAACGGGACACCTCATGGTCAAGGCCCTGTGGTCCCCTCCGCAGTTTGTACAGCGTGTTTTTTTAGAGGTACACTCCCTCCATCCGTGTCCTTGTTTAGAACAGATGGAGCATGTAACCTCGGTAGCTCGACACTCACTTGTTGGGTGTTTTTCCACTGCCATACATTTGAAGCAGGTTTCCAACTGAACGAATTCCTCCGCTTCTATTTGTTCAGGGGCAACGCGGAGGTAGAACCCCAGGAGTCCCTCCTTCATAGCCCTTTGTGCCATTTCCGTGGTTGAGAAAATAACTTTGACTATATTTTTGCCAAACTTATCCACCTTCGCAATTCTTGCCCATTTTTGGTCCTTAGAAAGCTCAACCTTGATTTCTTCACAGCTGTTGTCCGTGAAGAAGGGGTCGAGCTTTCTGAGGATGACTGATCGACGCACCATGATTAACTAATAAAAAAAATTGCGCATTACACTAGTCGATTCTTGTCTATTGTCGATTCTGTAATGTGTATTTGGGAGTCACGTCACCGTCAGACTGTAATTTGCTGCTTTTGAATGGTCTTATTTGACGGTTGGCTTTGATGTCTATGTGTGTACGAGAGAATTCAGGGGTCTAGCGTGCGCTAATGGCTTGCCATATCCTCTTAGCTCTCTCGTGGAGCGCCACGTTATTGGAAATAATCCAACCGAGTCGTGGAGCTCCCTCTGTCGTTTATGTTCTCTTCTTCGGGTGTTTGTAATAAGTAAAACCGCCTTACTCTGTATGACTTGTCGTTTCGCAATGTGGGTCTTGGCGCTCGCGTTCAGCGGCACCGGGGGGTACAAGAGTCTCGACCAAATGCACGCATTGAATATCTTGAGTTTATTTGAGCGATTTAGGTCAATGAACCTATAAAACTCCCTTAAATCTCTCTTGCTATTCGCGACTGTTCGTTCTATATCACTCTTGTAGCCCCCTGTGGTGATTTTGAGCCCCAGAACCGTCCCTTCACGGCAGTAGGGGATTCGCCCCCCTTCTACCAATATTTTATTAAAGGTCTTGCGAAACATGGGAATTATTTTAAATTTGGGGGCATTGGTCGATATCTTCCATCTCCTCTCGAAAGAGTTGATGTTGGAAATCTCCCTAGCCGTATTTCTCGCCATAAATTCCCTGTGAACGTAAGCGACTGTACAAATTTGCGATAAATCGTCAGCGAACTGAACGTATATCGTACCTTCCGATAAAGGTTGTGGTAGGTCACGTGTATATATGTTTATAGAAGGGGACTGAGACAGCTCCCTTGTGGGACCCCTGATTTGAGCTCGAATTCGGAGCCTTTGTATCCTCTGATATGTGTATATGCTCTCCTCTCCATTATGTAGTCGCATAGAATCCTCTCAAGAATGGGGTCGAGGCCTACTGTTGGTCCGTAATTAGTGTCTGGAGTTCGTCTTTAATCTCTCTTAGTCTTCTGTGGGCATTGTGGTTGAGGCCTATCAGCGCTACAACATTGGAGAGGTCCTTATATTCTTGAGCCAGGGCTTTCATGGGAGGGGTCCAATGGGGAGCTGGAAGGGTTTTATATTTGATATGGGGAATACTAATTTCATCAGCTTTAATTAGGAGGGCAGTGATTTTATCCAGCTCTTTATCTTTCTCTTCTAAATTGGCATCGAGTAAAGGGTCAGGGATATAATTTAGAAGATAATTTCTGTAGCTTTCCCAGTTCGTCTGCTTGTAGTTTTTGCGTTCTGGGATTGCAATTTGAATGGGATATACACCAATTGTAATTTTAATAGCCTAGTGGTCGCTCGGAATGATGGGGCCCCGTTCAATGTAGTAGTTGTATGGAAACCTGATACTGGATAGAACAATATCAGGTTTTGTCGCTGCTTTTCCCGTTATATATGTCGAGAATTCTGGTCCGATTTTTGTCACGTATTGTCTGGCAAGTAATGCTTCGATGTTTCTGCCTGCATTGTTGTAGGAGGTATACCTCGCTGCTGCACACCTTGCATTCAGATCTCCAGCAAAGATGACGTTTTTCTTATGGCTGAAAATCTGTAAAAGGTTGTGCATGGGTACATAGCCACGTCCTTGGGGTTGGTACCCCGTGGCCACGACCAGACCTTCAGGGTAGTGCCTACCTCAATGGTAAGGTAATGTTCATCTAAGTCGGGTAGTTTTTTTATATTTTAGTCCCTTTTTGACGGCTATTGCGCAGCCGTCATACCGTTCGTGGCTATGATTTTTACTAATGGCGTCGTATTAAAATATTTTTAACTCTTTTTGCGCGGTCAGTCCGTGTTCAGAGATAAGTACAATGTCAGGGTCACTTTGTCGCAGAATATTGCCATAGATGGAACCTTTTCCGTCCCATCCATCGACATTTATTTGTACAATCGTAAGTGTGTTGGTCATTTTGTGTAATGGGTCTTTTAGTGTGTGGGATTAAAGTGGACGCTTATTCGCGATCCACCTTAGCCCCATGAGGTGTACTGGGTGGGGTGCGCTCCCTGCCGTTTTGTTTTTTCCTGAATTCTGTGTCCGTGATTGTGTGAAAGCAGTCGGTGGTCAATTTAATCATGTTTTGACAGAGAGCCTCCTCAACCTGCCGTTCCGGAACCTCATCAGAGCATTCCCACTTGTATCTTCCGGTCCTAAGACCCTTTGATACTTCGTGGGAATCAATTTTGGTTGGGAAGGGTGCCGATTCGAGGGCATACAGCTTGAGATCGAAGCCTCTCGCATGATATTTGAGTTGGGTCTCCCTGCCTCAAGATGAAGAGGTTGACCTTGGAACACGTGTTTTTGAGATTTTTCTTGACCGTGGAGACCTGGGCTCTTTTGGTCGTACTGCTTCCTTGTTTGGTGTCTTTGTGTGTGTTTGTGTTTTTGGTGTTTCTGTGTTAATATTTTGAGGGGTAAGCGGCGCTTGTTTTTCTGTTTGGGAAGTTTGTTTGGATTTGTTCCGACGTGGGTCGCGTGTGGTGGCTGTGTTTTAGGGTGCGGGTACCTTTTGGCACGTTTCCGGGAACTGAGGGGCTACGCTTATTCGCATAACCTACTCTGAAGGAGGGTTGTCCGGGAACCACATCTCCTGTAGGCCGTTTTTTACGAGCATGTGGTTGACCTCGATGGCAAAAGTACCAGTGCGAGTAATGTTTGCTATGTGTGCATAATAAATGCAACACATAATTTTGATGGAGTGATCATTTTCAATGTGGAGATAAGTTTTCTAGTTGTTCATCTCGTCAATCGCGGCTTTAGCTACTTTTGCATAGGTCGAATTTACCTTCTTTTCCTCCGTTTTCCCTCGTAGCTGGGTTTGTTTTTGTATCTCGTTTTTCATGATCGGGCATGCCATGGACATAGTCCGGTGGGGGCCTTCACAGTTGAGACACTTTGGGGAGGTACTCTTACAGTCGCGCCAAAAATGGTTGCTACCGGCACAAATCGAGCATAGTGTAAGGTCTTTTCAGGGCAGCTTGAAGTGGTATGTTTGCCGTGCTTGTAGCACTGAAAGCACATTTGCTAGTCAATCTACTTTTGGCAGATTCTTACGCTAAAAAGAAGTAGTCCGAGATCCTTTGCCTTTTGAGCCATTGCCGTATCCTCGAAAACGACCTTGAAGACGTGCGTGTAGGTTTTGAATTTGATGATCTCCGCTACTTTTGCCCAAGGGTGGTTCCTTTCGACTTCATCCTTTATGTCTTCTGCCGAGTGGCTCCCAACCCAAGAGTCGAGGCACTGGCAGATGACACTACGGTGTGTCTTAATTTGAGGGGGTGTGTGGGGTTTTAAGTTAACTGTCTTCAGGCATTCAATTGCTTTGCTTGAGGTCAAGGCTTCACAATTGGCCATCTCGCACAAATATCAGAGTATCCATTCTGAGTGTCGATTAGTCTGACCAGTGCAATCTTCAAGTTTCCATATATTTGTTCAAAAACCTTGCCTCTGTCCGGTTTCGGGCCCTCCGAGAGGACCGAAGAGTGATGCCAAGCGTGCGTCTCCCTCATTTTTTATGCATCTTACCGCACACTAGATGGTTACTATTCATAAAGTCGGTTATGTGTAAGGAAATGTGGTGAAAGAGAGAGAGAAAGAGTGGGAAGATCAAAGGGCCAATGTCCAAGTACAAAAAAAAAAACACTATACCTCAATAATTTCCTTTCGTCTGGAGATTGCGAGTGAGCCGAATAAAGTTTCAATCCTGTCTCCACGAAGGAGTGAAGATCCGTCCGTAACCGTCTTCAATCGAAGAAGGCCAGTGGTCCACTTTTCGAATGATCAAGCTTTCGCTAATCCCAATATTTTGTCACTACTCGAGACGAGTCACACTATTCACAATTCTTGCGCAGAAATTCACTTTATCAAAATTCCGAAAAAGGAGTTGTCCAAGCGGGAGTCAACTGACTAAGGCAATCAAAACAGTCATGTCTGGCAATCAGCGTTAAGACAAATTTTAAGGAAAGTTTACATTCAAACATAGGTGCTACAAAATTGACCAATCAGCGCTAAGACAAATTTTAAGGGAAAGTTTACGTTCACTGATTTTCAAACAAGCGTTACTAAAATTTATTTTTAATCGAAGACTGCTTTAGTTGCCTGAGCTAGTCTGAGTTCTCTCTGCATCGTGAAGATTGTAATACTGCCAAATTTATTTCGCATCGAGTTTTTCAGCGAGCGTTATACCTCGCGTTGGTGAATCTTGCGTTCGAGTTTTCTCGCAGTGATACGGATTAAATTTCCTTCACGAATTGTGTTAGCTCAGACTGTGAAAAAAATTTCACTCGCTTCGTGCGCTGGTAGCGAGGTGTGAACGTGGTTCCTCCCTCCTCCCCTACAAACTCTTCATCGAGTCCTCATTGGAGTGGACAAAACAACCTGCAGGCTTTTGAAAAGCGCCTATAAAGAAAGTGAAGTGCTATTTGCAGGGTATTTATTTTGGACGGGGACACTTCCTTCAAACTATTTCTCTTCTTTTCTCTTAAACTGGTGATAAATTTCTTTCAAAAAAATTACACACACTCACACTTTCAAACACATACAATCACTCTGCAGGGTACTTTCTTCCGACGAAGTTTATTTTCTCCAATCTTTGTACATAAGGATAGGGAGAGGTAAATGAGGGAGACCCGGCGGATACCACTGAGGACCCTCTCCGATGGCCCCAAGCCAGATCGGGGAAGGTCTTCTCAAAAACTCATGGGGAACTAGGGGTGACCCTGGTACGACTAATAAATAGATACTCACAATGGATATTCAGCTATCTGCCAAAAGGAGAGTGACTGCGAAGTCCTCACCTCTCCAAAAGCGGCAGAATGCTTAAAAAGAGATAAACCTTAAGCCACACACGCCACCACAGATAAAAAGGCATCGTAGTATTGTCCTTCGCCGCCTTGATCCTTGGGTTGGGGGGCACAGCATCGAGGAAATTCATGCTGAGGTGGAAAAGAACCACACCTGGGCAAAGGTAGCGGAAGTGTTAAAATTCAAAGATTATACACATGTTTTCAAGATCGCGTTTTGTGATTCAACAATGGCGGTAAAGGCCACGGAGGGAGGTAGATCGATCGTGAGGAGTTTATCGACCTCCAGATGTGCTTCAAATGCTTCAAGTATGAGGAACACACCACGACCAACTGCCCCAGGGGGAACGTGCTTTGTGCTCTATTTGCGCGTCGGACACACATTCTTGGAGGAGCTGTAAGAGCGCCTCTATGAAGTGTCTGAATTGCGCTAGAGAACGTAAGACGCTCTCCATGGCTTGCCTGGTTAAGAAACAAATCTTGAAGAAAAAGGCTAACCAGAAAAAAAAGAGGAAGAAATAAAGGCGAATAACACCTAAGCCAAGGTTGCTAAAGCTGTTGTAGCGGAATCCAAAGGAAATCCTACATTTCTCCACGTCGATAACGAGAACTCGACCAAAATTATGTGTTGCATCTATTATGTTCACATTGCAAATCTCTCCTCTCCGGGGTGCTTTGCAGATGAACTTAATAGAATGCTGACGCATAATGGTATGGAGAAGATGTGGTTTCCTCCAAACCCACGGTTGGAGGAGATTCTGAAGATTAGTCTCAAACCCCAGGGCAAGACTAGCTGCCAGAAGCTCCCAACCCCCAGCAGTACCACAACCCCAGCTCCCTCCAGGGACCCCAGGATCCAGGATGTAAAAGCACGCACCGAAAAACATAACAATACGCAAACTCCACTGAACACAACCTCGAACACTCATACACACTTGCAGGTAGATAATGAGGCTACGGTGACTGAAACTGCGAGACCCGAGGAGGGGGGGGGGGACACGTTCGCCCCGCTCACGGAAAACCTCACAGCCTTAGAGACAGCCGAGATCGTCCTCTTCTTGTAAGAGGGATTCTAGGCACGTTTACCATTCAAGGAAAATTAACTTGAAGGTATTCGCTGGCGAAAGGTCCCCTTTTCCTAAGGAGATGGATGTCCTTGACGTATCGGAAGGTGTAATAGCCGGAAAATACAAATGGGAATTCACCTCGGACGACTATAGCGAAAAACAAGTCGAGGAGGCTCTACTCCAAGGCTCGATCAAGCTGACACCCTAAACCTTTATCACTCTTACTAACGGCGAATACAGAAAGAAACGAACAGGAAAAACCATCACGCCTCCTAACACTACACAAAGACCTAAGCTCGTAAGGGAATAAGTCCAAAAACAACATGACCACATATAAGAACCCTTGGTGAACTAGACAATGGAAACTTTTAAAATACTACACTTTAACTCTGATGGCTGGACGAACAAACAGACAATATACGGTAACGTAATAAGACAATGAGACACAGACGTTATATTTATTTCAGAACATGGTATGAATGACACGGACAGACTAAAAAATTTCCCCTACAAAGTCTTAATGAAAATTCACATCGGAGAACGTTTCGACGGTTGTGCTGAACCGTTCTCTTTGTCGGTGACCTCAATGCAAGGAGTGCTGCCTCATACTATACGTCGACCAACCCAGCAGGCAGGAATCTTGAGACACTTATTGAAAGACAAATCATGACAAAAATTGGACCAAACTTCCCCACATACATCACACACACATCAGCCACCAAGCCAGATATAGTGCTCAATAGCAAGATGTTCCCATACAACTACTTCATTGAGCCGGGTCTCCCTATTCCCAGCGACCACCAGGCTATCCTTATAAAAGTTTCAACCTCACCTATTCAAATCCCTATCCCAGAACGCAAGAGCTACGCTCGAGCCAACTGGGATAAGTATAAACAACTCCTCGAAAATTACAACCCTGACCCCTTAACTAATGCCACCCTAGAAGAAATTGATGAGGAGTTGGATAAAATTAATGATAATTTATTAAGAGCCGATAAGGAAGCCATTCCCCGAGTTAAATATAAAACTCTTCCTGCCCCTTCATGGACCCCAAGAATGAAATCCCTCGCGAGGAAATATAGGGAACGGATAAATGAAGTGAACCTCACTGGCCCCAACATGACTACACACAGACAAACACGACATATTCGTGACTAATTAATGACTCTTATTAGGGACCAAGAGAATGTACTTTGGAACAATTTAATTGGCAGACTAAACATAGAAACCGACTCATGAACATTCTGTCAGACTGTTAAAAGACTAAAAGGCGGACAGCCACAAAAGACCATTAAACTTAGACGTGAAAATACGGAAATTACTGACGTAGAAAAAATCGAAGAGGAATTCAGGCTCTTTCGAGATATCCCCGGAAGAGAATGATGATTTCGATTTAGACTTCGAAGACGGAATTATTAACGACTTGAATTATCAGAAACACAGAACCCATCCTCACCATTGCCTATCACAGAAAAGGGAAATGGAGGGACTCGGCGGTAGAATTACTGCCGAAGAGCTCTCAAAAACCTTAAAGTTCTTTCGTCAGCGAGCACCAGGGCGTACAGGACTGACAAGGGAGAATTTTATTCGAGCCACGCCTAACATCTTAGTGGGGCTCATGAATACCATGAACGCGTGCCTGAATGTGGGTTACTTCCCTGACCACTGGTAGGTAGCGAAAATGATATTCATTCCCAAAGCCGGTTAGCCACCGGGCAGTCCAGCTAACTTCAGGCCTATATCTCTCTTAGAATTTGCAGGGAAAGTCTTAGAGAAGATATTGGCCAACAGGGTAAATACGTTCCTAGAGGATAACAATTCTCATAACAACCAACAACATGGCTTCCGAATGAAGCGAGGAACGGACACGGCGTTAGCCGTGATTACCGAGAAGTTAGCAAAAGTAAAAGCTAAAAGACGCCACGCAAATCTGGTAATTCGCGACGTCAAAAAGGCCTTTGTCAAAGTATGGAGGAGAGGCCTGCAATATAAAATTCTACAAATGGGCCTCAATCCCATACTTGAAAGGATCCTATGCGATTACGTAATGGAGAGGAGGGCGTTTCTGAATATCAAGGATAGCAATGGCCCCGAGTTCGAGCTCGAGGCGGGTATGCCTCAAGGCGGGTGCATAAGTCCCCTGCTTTACAATATATACACTATCGACCTTCCCCGATCTCTGACTGAAGGTTCATTGCACGTCCAATTTGCGGACGACATAACAATGATATGTACGACGCCTTATCGGAATGCGAATTACATGGCGCAGAGTACGGCGGTAGAAATCGAAAACATCAACTCTTTCGAGAGAAGATGGAAGGTATCTATCAATACACCCAAATTTCGTGTAATTCCACTATTCCGACGGATACTCGCAGAGACATCCGTGTGGGGGGGGGGGTGTACGCATCCCATACCGCACGGAGGGCACGGTTCTGGGACTCCGTATTACGACTGGTGGGTATGGGACTCATGTGGCAAAAACTACATCGAATGCATGGAGGGACTTGGGGGAACTTTTCAAGTTCATAAACCTGAGTACCTTCAACAAACTTAAGATTTACAATGCATGCATTCGATCAAAACTCCTGCATCCGCCGGTCCCTATATATGTAGTTTCCAAGCCCCAAGTCCTTAAACTGCAAAGGGGCCATAATAAAGCGATCTACATAATAACAGGAACCCGAAAGAAAGAGATGAGAAGGCAAAGTGAACTCCATGGTGAACTGGGAATGACCCCCATAAACGTGGAGCTTCACCTGAGAGGAACTAAGATCTGGAACAAAGTGCACCGGCACCTCCCTCCCGAGTTTGTACTCGAGAATATAGACTTTGATAACATAGGACGCGCAATACCCTTTAAAAGTAGTAGACTACTTATTGACGATGACGTAGACCCAAGGTTCACTTAGATTTTATTTCACAACACAAATCGCAAACAAAGTCAAACGATATTATTAACTATATTAGCAAGTGCTAATATTTTTTCTAAACTTCCCCAAATATTTTGTGCGAAAAACTCGCCAAAAATTCAAAAAGCAATAAAAAACAAAAAAAAAGCATAACAAAAACAAAACAAAAATACAAACTAACCCTTAAAATCTGGGCGTAAACTACCCGGATAAGAAGATGCAAATCTTCACAAAAAAAATCAAGTAGAGAGCAAATAAACCCGCTGCTACAAAGGCTTGAATGCCTTCTACATATATATATATATATATATATATATATATATATATATATATATATATATATATATATATATATATATATATATATATATATATATATATATATATATATATATATATATATATATATATATATATATATATATATCATAAATTATATACGAAACGCAGAGAAAGCCAGAGATGCCCTTTCACCAGGGACCTGTCTTTCACACTTCTTTTCATTTTCGCTTTCCTATAAATTTCCCCATTTTCCCAACTATTTCTCTTACTAAAACCCTCTATTACTATATTTCTCACTTGTATATGTCCAATGTCTAATTTTCTACAAAGGCTGAATAATTCATTGAGAAAACTACGCTAAAACTACATCTCTTACCCGATAAAGGTGGAAAAGGATCAAGGAGGCAACCTCAAAACCTCAAGATCCACTTTACTATCCCCACGGGAACTGTCCGGAAGACTTTTTAAACCCGCTCCTAGGCGACTTAATGTCGGCCTAACTTTCCTCCCTCCTTCCCTCGACGGAGTTGCGAAGCTGAAATAAACTGAACTGCCATTCATCTAATCTCGCTCCAACTATGTCGGTCCACTTTGATAGACATAATTGGAGACGTAAAGGAAAGCAGGTTTGAAGATTAGCCCACTGTGGAACTCTACGGAAGAGACCGCCCGGTTACGAGGTGATGCTGAAAGCTTTGGAGACGGGATCGCTCTAGTCTCTAAGGGTAGCTTCCGGCCAAGACCACAGGGGAACATGCAACCGTTCCTGTGTAAGTTGGAAACAGAATCGATAACCAAACCCAATATATGGCGGCACCCCCGGGTGGTGGTAGTTGATTCTATTACCACCCATCATTAAGTCCGCCACACTTCACCCTTCTGATGGGCCTCCCTGGGTTCACCCATCCTCATTCATCTCCTCATTTGGCAGTTCACGTTCACGGAATCTGAGCGACGAAGTAGAGGGAGTTACCCACAAACAAATAAAGAAGGAAACATCATCGTAAGAAGAAAGGGAGCACGAAATTATACTAGAAATAAATCACCACTAATAAGAGACTTGCGAGAAAAAATAAACCCAGTCCAGAGGGGCCACTCTCTCGAAGAGATGGCCCAAGACCTTACCACCAGAATACCTCTGCGGGCAGTTGACGGACAGCCCAAGCCCAGCAGAGAGAGCGTATTCCAAGCTGTGTATGGCAAGTTGGGCATTGCCATGGTGAGACTGCTGGACATAACCTCAGGGTATATCGTAATCTGCGAAAAAGAAAGAGACATCGAAGATATCACCAAGGAGAAAGCAGTAGAGGTCCATAGGATCATTGGGCTGCAGCCAGCAGTACCACCCTAGCCAAAAGGTAGCTGAAGAAACTTTACCGTTTCCGAAGCCTCAGCGTGCCAAACAAGAAAAAACTGTACACGGCCTTGGTACGCTCAGTCCTAGTGTACCCGGCTGTGATCACGCAGATGGCAAGCTGTACCTCCCTCGGAATGATGTAAAGGGTGCAGAATAAAGCCACACTACTGATAACTGACACGCAAAAGATCGACCTTATTCGGCAATCGGTTCTACATCAAAGAATCGGACTAAAACCGCTCAATATGGAGATCCAAAGGCTAGGGAGAAAGACTTGGGACAAAATCAATCAGAAAATACTCCCGACAATAAACATAGATTTGAACATACGTGGAAACAGAAGACGCGCAATTGGTAGAACAGCTCTGTTCCCAAGCGGTAGAATCTGCGCGAGAGAAAACGTACTACCGATATATACTTAGTAGTATACAAAGGAAAATGACCTTAATGAAATGAGGCTAAGTGACCTAACTCAAAATCATAACTCGATTCAGATTAAAACACTAACCAAAAGACAAATTAACCTAGACAAAAGAGGCGAAGTGCCCAAATTTAACTCGATTCAAAATCAAATAAAAATAATTTCATCTTAACAAAAAGAGGCGAAGTGCCCAATTTAAATTTAACAAGCACAATTCAACAAATTCAACCAACTAAAACAAGAAGAGGGAGACAGAATAAAATAAACGAAAAGATGCGAAGGGCCCAAACTAATACTCATAATAAAAAAACATTGAAAGGCTTGAATGCCACGACGGTGGATTAAATTAAACTAAACAAATATATATATATATATATATATATATATATATATATATATATATATATATATATATATATATATATATATATATATATATGTATATATATATATATAAATATATATATATATATATATATATATATATATATATATATATATATATATATATATATATATATATATATATATATTTATATATATATAGATATATATATATATATATATATTTATATATATATAGATATATATATATATATATATATATATATATATATATATATATATATATATATATATATATATATATATATATATATATATATATATATATATATATATATATATATATTGTGATAGAACGGGTTGAGCAGCGTTAGTTTCAACCCCTATCACATATTAATTAAAACCACACGATGCTCCCACGTGCATCTTCGCTTCGAAGCTTGGCGCTTTATCGCAGCCACCGGATGTCAATGTTTAAACAAGGAGGTTATTGTCCCCCCGTTCACCCCCATACGCCGACCTCACCAGATTAAGTAAGGCTTATGGGCAGATAAGGCATTATTCCCAGCCTCGGCTGTGCATTTCCTCAAAGTTCCCACTCCATTGTCACCCACGCCAAAGGAGTGTCTCGACTATTTAGATGGAAACTTTACCACTAAGATCATATTGGAGATCCAGATTTTCGTCGCGAAACATCACCACGACCCTCTCTTCCTTTGTGCGCCAAGGGACCTCGACCTCGAGATTCACCATCACTTGTCCAGAAGGAGAACAATATCCCTTGAGTGCCAAAGGTTCGAGCCTTTCGTAACGCCAAGTCCTCAAGGCTTCCCCCTCGTTGTTCAGATAGAGAACAACGTTAGAACAGCCATTGTTCTTTTGAGCCCTTCGCCAAGAAACGGTTCTCACCCTTCCCCCTTGTTGTTCAGAGGAGAACAACATTAGAACAGCCATTGTTCTTGAGCCCGTAGACAAGAGACGGTTCTCCCCCCCCCTCCTGTTGTTCAGAGGAAAACAACGTAGAACAGCCATTGTTCTTTTGAATCCGTTCGCCAAGAAACGGTTCTCACCCTTCCCCCTTGTTGTTCAAGAAGAGAACAACATTAGAACAGCCATTGTTCTTGAGCCCGTAGACAAGAGACGGTTCTCACCCCCCCCTTGTTGTTCGGAAAAGAACAACGTAGAACAGCCATTGTTCTTCAAGCCGTTCGTCGAGAAACGGTTCTCATTCTCAAGACGCCACGTCAGGATCCTTTTATTCCCCCCCCTTCGGCTGGAACTCGCCAGTGGACCGAAAATTCCTTCACGTCGCCTTCCACTGCACCACTCGTATAAAGTTACGTAAGCCAAACGTCACCTTTGAGTACTTAACCCTTTTGTCAATTCTATCCTGTTCTTTAAATGGTTTAGCGAACCATCCCATCTCTTTAACTCTATATTGGTTTTACCTTTTTAAATCCTTTAATCCTCGGATTAGCCCGAGCCCTCACGACCCTTTACATTCTCTGTTTATGTCAATATTTTCCGTCTTGTGTTTGTTGATAGTTATTATTAATAAAACTCTATTTTATTAATGATAGCAATATTATTATCCTTGAGCTTGACGTCCATGGCAGGTGGCTTCATGGTCTCCTTTTTGTAGCGGTATTCCTCTTTATTCCCAGTTTTTTATTCCTCTTCCGGATAATTTCTCCTTTTCCTTACGAAAAAGAATGTCTGGTTAGGATGTCTACTCTTTTTACACTAAGCTTTTCCTCCTTTGCCACGACCAGACATGATGAGCACGACTCCAAGTACTCTAATCTACAGTACTCACTCCCAGAGATGAAAAATTATTAATTAATTAATTAATGAAAGTGATGAAATGTGTGGTAGGTTTATAAAAGTGTGAAAATGTTTTCTAGTTTACTCTGGTGTTAGGGCATCACTAGAATGCTTTCTTATTATTTTTATTTCATAAAGTTTTCTTCCTCCGTCTTTAATGGTGCTGACTGTCGATGACAGCCAGGTTCCTACATTGTTATATATATATATATATATATATATATATATATATATATATATATGTGTGTGTGTGTGTGTGTGTGTGTCGTAGAATGGACTCTCGAAGATAAACTATATATAACCATTCGTTGTGGGAATGATTCAATTATATTTCGAGTGCGTGGTTATCTGGTTGACCGATGTTATTTATCTTCAATATGCTTAAGAAATGGAACTGAGCTCAGGGATAATAATATGGCTATCATTAATAAAATAGAGTTTTATTAATAAAACTATCAACAACACACAAAACGGAAAATGTTTACATAAACAGAGAATGGAAAGGGTCGTGGGAATATCTGGCTAATCCGAGGATTAAGATTTGGGAGAGATTTAAAAAGGTAAACAAATCAAAATCAAAGAGATGGGATGGTTCGCTAAACCATTTAAAGCACAGGGTAGGGTTGACGAAAGGTTAGGTAATCAAAAGTAATGCTCAGCTTACGTAATTACAAGTTGTTGTGCAGAGGAAGGTGACGCGAAGCAATCTTCAGTCCGCTGGCGAGTTCCAGCCAAAGGGAGGGGGATTAAATTATCCTGACGTGACGTCTTGGGAATGAGAACCGTTTCTTGACGAACGAGCTTGAAGAACAATGGCTGTTCTAACCTTGTTCTCTTCTTAACAACAGGGAAGGGGGGTGAGAACCGTCTCTTGTCTACGGGCTCAAAGAACAATGGCTGTTCTAACGTTGTTCTCTTTCTGAACAACGAGGGGGGGCCTTGTGGACTTGGCGTCTTGAATGCTCGAACCTTGGCACTCAAGGGATATTGTCCTCTTCTGGACAAATATTGTGGATCTCGAGGTAGAGGGCCCCTGGTGCACAAGGTGAGACCGGATCGGCGTGATGTCTCGCGAAGATAATCTGGACCTGATCTGCTCTAATCGGTAAAGTTTCCATATAAATAGTCGAGCCATCCCCTTGGCGTAGGGGACAATGGAGTGGGCGCTTCGAGGGAATGCCCAGCCACACCTGAGAACATACCTTATCTGCCCATAAACCTAACTCAATCTGGCGAGATCGACGCATGGGGCGAAATGGGGGGGATTGGGATGACCTCCTTGGTTAAATATTGACTCAGGTGGCGATAGGGCGCCCTGCTTCGACGCGAAGATGCACGTGGGTAGCAACGTGTTTCTAAACAACATGTGATAGCGGTTGAAATTAAGCGGCCTCAGACCGTTCTATCACACCCCTCCATTCTGGGGAAAGTTGTCACTTCGAAAAAAAAAGAGAGAAGGGACAACGATAGAGCTCCGTTGTGAAGGACTCGCTTTCTTGCAACGACCGTACCTTCATGCACCTAACTAGTATTACCTCAATACATATGATTATTTTGATCTTTTGATTATAGGGGAAACTAACCTTTAATACAAACTTAATCATAAAAGGGACATGGAGCAATGAAATGATATAAAATTAGTACATATGGGACAAAATAATTTATACGTAATTTAATGGGTACAAATATATATACATACGAAAAAAATAGACATTGAGCCACAAAATTCAGACATATACATTAACTAATTATATTACAAGAGAATCTAATTTAAGTCGTACAAGACGGTATATCCATACATGGAGATCCTTTCGTAACGCCAAGTCCTCAAGGCTTCCCCCTCGTTGTTCAGATAGAGAACAACGTTAGAACAGCCATTGTTCTTTTGAGCCCTTCGCCAAGAAACGGTTCTCACCCTTCCCCCTTGTGTGATAGGGGTTGAAACTAACGCTGCTCAACCCGTTCTATCACAATATATATATATATATATATATATATATATATATATATATATATATATATATATATATATATATATATATATATATATATATATATATATATATATATATATATATATATATATATATATATATATATATATATATATATATATATATATATATATATGTATATATATATATATATATATATATATATATATATATATATATATATATATATATATATTGTGATAGAACGGGTTGAGCAGCGTTAGTTTCAACCCCTATCACATATTAATTAAAACCACACGATGCTCCCACGTGCATCTTCGCTTCGAAGCTTGGCGCTTTATCGCAGCCACCGGATGTCAATGTTTAAACAAGGAGGTTATCGTCCCCCCGTTCACCCCCATACGCCGACCTCACCAGATTAAGTAAGGCTTATGGGCAGATAAGACATTATTCCCAGCCTCGGCTGTGCATTTCCTCAAAGTTCCCACTCCATTGTCACCCACGCCAAAGGAGTGTCTCGACTATTTAGATGGAAACTTTACCACTAAGATCATATTGGAGATCCAGATTTTCGTCGCGAAACATCACCACGACCCTCTCTTCCTTTGTGCGCCAAGGGACCTCGACCTCGAGATTCACCATCACTTGTCCAGAAGGAGAACAATATCCCTTGAGTGCCAAAGGTTCGAGCCTTTCGTAACGCCAACTCCTCAAGGCTTCCCCCTCGTTGTTCAGATAGCGAACAACGTTAGAACAGCCATTGTTCTTTTGAGCCCTTCGCCAAGAAACGGTTCTCACCCTTCCCCCTTGTTGTTCAGAGGAGAACAACATTAGAACAGCCATTGTTCTTGAGCCCGTAGACAAGAGACGGTTCTCCCCCCCCCCTCCTGTTGTTCAGAGGAAAACAACGTAGAACAGCCATTGTTCTTTTGAATCCGTTCGCCAAGAAATGGTTCTCACCCTTCCCCCTTGTTGTTCAAGAAGAGAACAACATTAGAACAGCCATTGTTCTTGAGCCCGTAGACAAGAGACGGTTCTCACCCCCCCCCCCTTGTTGTTCGGAAGAGAACAACGTAGAACAGCCATTGTTCTTCAAGCCGTTCGTCGAGAAACGGTTCTCATTCTCAAGACGCTACGTCAGGATCCTTTTATTCCCCCCCCTTCGGCTGGAACTCGCCAGTGGACCGAAAATTCCTTCACGTCGCCTTCCACTGCACCACTCGTATAAAGTTACGTAAGCCAAACGTCACCTTTGAGTACTTAACCCTTTTGTCAATTCTATCCTGTTCTTTAAATGGTTTAGCGAACCATCCCATCTCTTTAACTCTATATTGGTTTTACCTTTTTAAATCCTTTAATCCTCGGATTAGCCCGAGCCCTCACGACCCTTTCCATTCTCTGTTTATGTCAATATTTTCCGTCTTGTGTTTGTTGATAGTTATTATTAATAAAACTCTATTTTATTAATGATAGCAATATTATTATCCTTGAGCTCAGTTCCACTTCTTAAGCATATCGAAGATACATAATATCTGCCGCCAGACAATCACGCACTCTAAAGATAATTAAAGAAGTTCCCTCAACGAATAGTTATATATGGTATATCGTCGAGAGTCCATTCTACGATATATATATATATATATATATATATATATATATATATATATATATATATATATATATATATATATATATATATACTATTTAAATTTGGTATCAGGTGTGTAAGGTTTAACGCTATATCTTTGCAAACACTGGTCTCAGTCGAGTAAAGCATAGTGGTTTTCGTTACAATAATAGAGTATAGTAGTTCCTTTTTGTTTTAACGATTGCTATCCCCTTTTTATCAAACTTAAGAAGCTGGAGTAGCTCAAGGAACGGTTATAATAATTTGTTTGTGTTTTTTTTTTGTGATTTTAGTCAGTGGTTATTTAGATCGAGAAACCAAGTACGAATAGGTCAGTGCCCATATTTTGGTAGGCTAATTCTATAGAAGGCATAATTCTTGTTGCAAGGAATTTTAATTGGTTGACTATTGCGCCCCCAAGTGCAAAGATGACTCAGTTCGAAATCTTTAAAGCGCAAGGAGAATCCTTGGGACTCTCCGGAAAAGAACTAATTGAGTACGTTCAAGAGGAGCAAAGAACAGAAAGAGAAAGAGAAATACAACGAGAAGAACGATAGAGAGAAATACAACGAGAAGAACGAGAAAGAGAAATCCAACGAGAAGAAAGAGAAATCCAAAGAGAAGATCGAGAAAGAGAAATCCAACGAGAAGAAAGAGAAAGAGAATTTCAAGGAGAAGAAAGAGAGGAACGGATAAGACAAGCTGAGCTTCACCATCAGATTGATTTAGCTCGTGTTGAAGCACAGATACAGTCCGTCAGTTCCCGTTCCGAAGCCCTCCCCCTCCAATCTCTCACTAAAGCTCCCTAATTTCAAGGATGGAGAGGATTTCGGAGCATTTTTAGCCCACTTCGAAAAGATCCTCGAAATCAATAACATGTATCTGGAGGCTGAAGGTGTAGCCAGATTACTTCCCGTTAAATTGTAAATTGCGCGAAATTTTTATATCTTTACCATCTGAGTGTATAATTAACTACAGCACCTTAAAAGCTGAGTTATTGGCCGCTCAAATATGACTCCCGATTTCTACCGCCAAGAATTTCGAGGAGGTCGTATTAAACCCGGACAGACGTTCCGTCAATTCGGATACATTCTTCAGAGGAATTTTAAATTTTGGTTAGAATCCTCAAAGGTTGATCCGAACTACGATTCCTTAACAGACTTCGTGTTGCGAGATCAGTTTTGGCGTCTCTCCCGACGGAGATCCGCGCGTTCGTCAAGGATCGTCGGTGCCAGACCTTTAAAGAATGTACCGAAGAAGCGGATGTCTATGCCACCAGCCATAATTTATACCCAAAGGAGAATCGAACTTCTCACCAATCCCCCTACAAGGAAAGAAGGAAGGATTCGCGCGCCTTCACAGGAAAGCCGTCGAAGTTTCCGAGCCCCGTAAAACCCCAAAACTTCTTTCCCCAAAACCAACAACGGGACTCCAAACCTCCCGTTAAGATTTCTCCTCCATCTCTCTTCCCGAAGCGACCAATTATATGCTTCACCTGTGGTGTAGAAAACTACATGAGCTGGAATTGCCCCAAAAATTCAAGGCTTAAAAGCGGACCAGCCCACCAAGTTCACCAGATTAATGCCACCCCGGCTCCCCCGGTGGTGCAGACCCAAGCAGAAACTTCTCCCCCTCCGTCAGGCCACCAGGTAAATTTTATTTTTGATAAAAGTTCATCGGGAACTTTGAAATTTGAGGAGGGCAGCGTGAACGGCTGTCGAGTATCGACTTTCGTCAGGGACACAGGATGTACGTGTTTCATCGTGTCCGACGAACTCCTCCCCCCAGTGGACCCTCACCACGAAAGATTTGCGGTAGTACATGACTACCTTGGGCGGGCGAACCAATTCCCCGTCGTTAGATGTTACCTGCAGTGTCAATATTATGATGACTGGGCTGAAGTCATTTCAGCACCCATACAATTCTGTTCCGTACTTATAGGACAGAGCCCTCAAGTAAGCTCCGACCCTGTGTCCCAGGCCGCCCTTACTCGAGGTCGAACTAAGAAGGAAGCCCAGGAGTCCGTCCCCCTCAGAACCCTGATACCGTCTGAATTCTCGGAGATCCTTAACCAGGACTTTAGGACGGCACAAAAGGAGTGTGAGGCACTAACACCCTTATGGGATAAGGCCCAAAACAAGGACACGGAGACTGTCCGTGGACCCAAAATCATCAGGTACCTGGAGCAAGGTGGCTTACTTTATCGATCCGCCGAGGACAGTAATAACGCTGTTACTACTGTTCTATGCCTTCCACGATCCTATGTCCCTATAGTGCTCAAAATAGCCCATGACCATTTTTTCCGTTCATTTTAGTCATACTAAAACGGGTCAGCGCATTTTTAAATATTTTTATTGGCCGGGTGCTGCAGCTGACATCTTAAAGCATTGTCGATCGTGCGATGTGTGTCAGAAGACGTCCGCTAAGGGGCGGGTTAAACCTGCTCCCGTACAAAGGGGACCAGTCATTAATGAACCCTTCTCCAGAGTGTCCATCGACCTGGTTGGCTCTATCCCCCCATCTTCGAGCGAAGGGCCCAGCTACATTTTCACCTTAGTAGACTTTGCTACCCGTTTTCCCGAGGCTGTTCCCCTTCGCCGAATCGATAGAATTTCTTGCGCCGAGGCCCTCATTTCCATCTTTTCAAGGGTAGGCGTCCCCAAGGAAATACTCTCTGACAGAGGCCAACAATTCACCTCTGAGTTGATGGAGTACGTAGGGAAGCTGCTCATGGTAAAGCCCCTTTTTCCTACCCCCTTCCGGCCACAGACAAACAGGATGTGCGAGAAATTAAATGGAAATTTAAAATCCATTATTAAGAAGATCTGTGCCGAGCAGCCCCACGAATGGCACCGATATCTCCCGGTCACCCTATTCGCCTATCGGGAAATTCCCCGCCGTACATTAGG
Organism: Ceratothoa steindachneri; assembly: GCA_963969495.1. NCBI lineage: Eukaryota > Metazoa > Arthropoda > Malacostraca > Isopoda > Cymothoidae > Ceratothoa > Ceratothoa steindachneri. Next base: position 138,396,392 of record OZ018326.1, read on the forward strand.
CTTCGCCCCGTTCGAGCTCCTTTATGGACGTAATGTACGCGGGCCACTAAGTATTTTAAAGGAGTTGTTAATCAAGCCCCAACTGGATCAAGAACTCCAGTCATCCTACGCCTATGTCTTGGATCTACGCCAGAGGCTCGAGAAATGCGCAAACATCGCCTATGAAAATGCCGATGTCAATTTGGAAAAATACAAAACCTATTTTGATGTCAGGTCCGAAGATCCTAAATTTAAGCCCGGTGATGAAGTACTCCTGCTCCTTCCCACAGCCAGTAATAAATTACTGAGCCAATGGAAAGGTCCGTAATCAGTCCGCGAGGTACAAGGACCGGTAGATTACGTCATTGGTACCCCAGCAGGCGATAAGCTCTATCACGTCAACTTATTGAAAAAGTACCACCGACGCGCCGATGGAGATACGTTCGTAGCACTGGACGAAACATCGGCGCTTGAAGAGGATTACCCCGCAGAGTCCCTTAATGTAATACAGACAGTGTGCATCCAACCAAATGCCGATTAACCTCTTCCTTCCCTACCAGGCGAGTCTTTTGAACCCTCTGACCTGGATATCGACGCGCAGCTGACACCACATCAAAAGAGCCAGCTACAAGAACTATTATGTCAGTTCGACGACGTTATTTCAGAGAAGCCTGGATGTGCTACTAGTTTCGAGCATGATATTAAATTAACAACCTTAGAACCCGTCCGTTCAAAACCCTATCCCATGCCAATTCATTTACGCCAAGCTTTTAACGAAGAAGTTGATAATTTAATTAGTTCAGACATAATAGAACCGTCCACCTCTAGTTATTGTTCCCCAATCGTCATGGTCAAGAAACCTGATGGCTCTTATCGGATGTGCATCGACTTCCGGAAGTTAAATTCGGTAACTGTGTTCGACGCCGAGCCCATCCCGTTGGTAGACCAAAGCCTCCACCTTTTTGAAAACGCCAAGTTCATCTCAGAGCTCGATTTGTGCAAGGCGTATTATCAAATTCCCCTCCGGCCCGATGTGAAAGCATATACCGCCTTTGCAACGGAGAAAGGCTTAATGCAATTTAAACGCCTTCCTTTTGGCCTTGTGACCGCTTGTAGCAACTATAACCGTCTCATGAGAAGGTTGTTAGATGGACTTCCGAATGTATCCTTTTACTTCGATAACGTCTACGTCGCTACTCGTGAATGGAGTTACCATTTAACCACCCTATTAGCTCTCTTCGAGCGACTGCGCGAAAATGGCCTCACCATTGGCCCCAGCAAATGCCATTTCGCCCACGAAACCATAAAATACTTGGGTTTCAAAAAAGGACAAAGCCAGTTAGGTCCCCAAGAGGGCAAGATTAAGGCAATCGCCGACATGCCCTTCCCGAATACTAAGAAGAAATTAAGATCATTCCTAGGATCAGCTTCTTACTATCGGCGATTTGGCCCGAATTTCGCTGCAATTTCGGCGCCCCTCAGCTCCCTTTTAAAAAAGAATTCCCCCGATCGCCTACGTTGGAATGATGTCGCTATTTCCCATTTTAATCAGCTCAAGAGTAAGCTTATTTCTGCCCCCATTTTAAAGTTGCCCAACCCGGAAAAATCCTTTGGGATTAAGACCGACGCGAGCAACGAGAGCATTGGAGGTGTACTCCTTCAATATGAGGATGACGGAACGAGTCATCCAGTTGCATATGCTAGTCGCCAATTATTACCACGCGAAAAGAGATATGCCACTATAGAGAAGGAAGCTCTAGCAATTATCTGGATTATTGACAAATTTAAAATGTACTTGATAGGAAAAAGAATTTCAGATAGGAACTGACCACCGCCTGTTGGCCTATATTCGGAATGTACGACCCTCCAACGGCAGAATTATGCGCTGGAGTTTACTCTTGCAAGAGTATCAATTTAAAATAAATTATATAAAAGGTTCCGATAACCAGGTCGCTGACGCACTCAGTAGGAATGCGTTACCAAATAGTGTAGATTAATTGTATTCGTAGGATTAGGATCTCCATGTATGGATATACCGTCTTGTACGACTTAAATTAGATTCTCTTGTAATATAATTAGTTAATGTATATGTCTGAATTTTGTGGCTCAATGTCTATTTTTTTCGTATGTATATATATTTGTACCCATTAAATTACGTATAAATTATTTTGTCCCATATGTACTAATTTTATATCATTTCATTGCTCCATGTCCCTTTTATGATTAAGTTTGTATTAAAGGTTAGTTTCCCCTATAATCAAAAGATCAAAATAATCATATGTATTGAGGTAATACTAGTTAGGTGCATGAAGGTACGGTCGTTGCAAGAAAGCGAGTCCTTCACAACGGAGCTCTATCGTTGTCCCTTCTCTCTTTTTTTTCGAAGTGACAACTTTCCCCAGAATGGAGGGGTGTGATAGAACGGTCTGAGGCCGCTTAATTTCAACCGCTATCACATGTTGTTTAGAAACACGTTGCTACCCACGTGCATCTTCGCGTCGAAGCAGGGCGCCCTATCGCCACCTGAGTCAATATTTAACCAAGGAGGTCATCCCAATCCCCCCCATTTCGCCCCATGCGTCGATCTCGCCAGATTGAGTTAGGTTTATGGGCAGATAAGGTATGTTCTCAGGTGTGGCTGGGCATTCCCTCGAAGCGCCCACTCCATTGTCCCCTACGCCAAGGGGATGGCTCGACTATTTATATGGAAACTTTACCGATTAGAGCAGATCAGGTCCAGATTATCTTCGCGAGACATCACGCCGATCCGGTCTCACCTTGTGCACCAGGGGCCCTCTACCTCGAGATCCACAATATTTGTCCAGAAGAGGACAATATCCCTTGAGTGCCAAGGTTCGAGCATTCAAGACGCCAAGTCCACAAGGCCCCCCCTCGTTGTTCAGAAAGAGAACAACGTTAGAACAGCCATTGTTCTTTGAGCCCGTAGACAAGAGACGGTTCTCACCCCCCTTCCCTGTTGTTAAGAAGAGAACAAGGTTAGAACAGCCATTGTTCTTCAAGCTCGTTCGTCAAGAAACGGTTCTCATTCCCAAGACGTCACGTCAGGATAATTTAATCCCCCTCCCTTTGGCTGGAACTCGCCAGCGGACTGAAGATTGCTTCGCGTCACCTTCCTCTGCACAACAACTTGTAATTACGTAAGCTGAGCATTACTTTTGATTACCTAACCTTTCGTCAACCCTACCCTGTGCTTTAAATGGTTTAGCGAACCATCCCATCTCTTTGATTTTGATTTGTTTACCTTTTTAAATCTCTCCCAAATCTTAATCCTCGGATTAGCCAGATATTCCCACGACCCTTTCCATTCTCTGTTTATGTAAACATTTTCCGTTTTGTGTGTTGTTGATAGTTTTATTAATAAAACTCTATTTTATTAATGATAGCCATATTATTATCCCTGAGCTCAGTTCCATTTCTTAAGCATATTGAAGATAAATAACATCGGTCAACCAGATAACCACGCACTCGAAATATAATTGAATCATTCCTACAACGAATGGTTATATATAGTTTATCTTCGAGAGTCCATTCTACGACACACACACACACACACACACACACACACACACACACACACATATATATATATATATATATATATATATATATATATATATATATATATATATATATATATATATATAACAATGTAGGAACCTGGCTGTCATCGACAGTCAGCACCATTAAAGACGGAGGAAGAAAACTTTATGAAATAAAAATAATAAGAAAGCATTCTAGTGATGCCCTAACACCAGAGTAAACTAGAAAACATTTTCACACTTTTATAAACCTACCACACATTTCATCACTTTCATTAATTAATTAATTAATAATTTTTCATCTCTGGGAGTGAGTACTGTAGATTAGAGTACTTGGAGTCGTGCTCATCATGTCTGGTCGTGGCAAAGGAGGAAAAGCTTAGTGTAAAAGGAGTAGACATCCTAACCAGACATTCTTTTTCGTAAGGAAAAGGAGAAATTATCCGGAAGAGGAATAAAAAACTGGGAATAAAGAGGAATACCGCTACAAAAAGGAGACCATGAAGCCACCTGCCATGGACGTCAAGCGGATCCCCCTTCGTACTATCAGTGGGGCAACAAACCTAAGCCGGCAAACAGTCGTAGAGACTCTCTTTGGCCCGCTCAATGTAGCACTCCTGAGACTAATTGAGATGCCCAACGGCTGGGCAGCACTATGTTGGACCTCCGAGGACGTCGAGAAAATCGTGCCTGATGAAGCTAAAGGGCCCTGTCGAATAATTCTATTTTCGATGTATACTTTTGTCGAAGAATTCTATTTTTGTTGTTTTAAGGCAGCCGGTAGGATCCTATTATTTATGCAAGACAACAATACTTCAATATTGGCTGAGTGGACTTTTTAAGTACTTTATTGCTGAGAGAGTGTCACAGCGTTTAATCCATTATTAAGGAAGAGCCGTCTCAAACATGTAAGGATTTAGTAAAACGTTCAGGAATTATCCCAAAATAAACATATATTTTAAAATTTAACAATTATCTGCACAAAAAACAGTAAAAATACTTATATTCACCTACTCAGTTAACCGAGGCTAAACATGCTGGCAACTGGGCCTCTTACAAACTCTAGTCATGACAAAAATAGAAAAATAGGCTTCACGTAAACAAACCAATTGCCGATTAGTTATTTTATCGCGACTTTTTTAGATTAGCGCTATACATCAAATTTAATTACCCTCTTCTACTAGTAAATATGACGGGGTTCACGCACAATTGTTTCTACTTCCGTTAAATCGTGTAACGTAATAAACTCATAATAACGCAATACGAATATATATGTTCTTTCTAACTTACATGACAGAAGGGATCAGGGGTTGCCGGATGTCACTGGAGGGCTTTTCTCGCGCTTCGGAGAGCTGCAGGGGCCGATGGTAGAATTTCTTCGAGATAGGATGGGGGTAAGGGTGGGGAGGGCGATGTCAACTTCTTATTGCAAATTTGCCTCCTGTTACTTTTATAAGATGGAGAGAGTTGTAGTGCTCTCTAGCTCAAAGAGTCCTCTTCTGGATACTACTGAAGCCTATATGTATCCTAGTCTTTAACCCCGGGTACCCAACTAAGTTTTGGGTATACGAGGGGATTTCTACCGTACTTAACAAATGGAACTTCGTTACGGCTTGGCTCTTCTCATCTCACTCTTACGGAGGTTGCGCTGTAAGAGTCACTCGAGTGTGAGTGGGATTTCTTTTCTCCAGTCAGACTTCTTCTAAGTCTGTAAAGGATTCTTCAGTATGGCACCGATACAAAACTTAACGTTCTATGTTAATTCGGCACTGGGGAGAAGGATCGATCTTCTCGAACAGATCCTTTATCATCTCTCTTCGAATAATCTTAACTGGCTGAAGGATTAATCTTCTCGAACTGATCCTCTATAGTCTAACACCGAATAATCTTGACTGGCTGAAGGATCGATCTTCTCGAACTGATCCTCTATCGTCTCCCATCGAATAATTATCTTTTCTCTTTCCTTCAGGGGCTTATTTATAGGCGGACGACCGCCCTATCTAAGGGTGAAGGGGCGAGGCCACAGGGGGGAGAGTGAGTGGTGAGGTCGCATCTGGGAGAGCGAGGAGTGAGGAGGTTGGCACCGAGGTGCATAAGTCGGCTTGTTAATTAGATAGACCACCAACCGTCACCATCCTTGGCGTACCTTTTAACTGGCACCGCTTTTTGGTGATATAACCACGGGCTTACGGATCTCGTAGGTAATTTGGTCTTTTGAGCGCCGTTAAGGGGCCTTTGGTGGTTACCTTAACACAGCTGGTCGCTCCAACTACCTATGCGGCGGGGAGATCAAACACGGTAGGCAATTAGACTGTTATTCGCTGGTTACTGTTCCTACGAGTCTCCTCATGTGGCTAGATTCTCCGGCTTTCTCCACAAGGGGGGGAGGGGAGACTTTAATGTATACGTCCGCCTGGCCCCCTGGGAGGCTTTATGTTGCAATTCATCTACAGGCCCCTTCGGAAGATCGGACTCGAAGCTCCCATCCCCCACTAAATCATGGTTCGTCGATCACTCATCTCCTCAGAAAGCTCGACGCCTTCTTCACGGACAACAGCTGTGAAGACATCAAGGCCGAGCTTTCTAAGTACCAAAAATGGGCGAAAATTGCCAAGGTGGAAAAGTTCGGCAAAAATATAGCAAAGTTATCTTCGCAAGCACTGAGATGGCGCAAAGGGCTATGAAGGAGGGACTCCTGGGGTTCTACCTCCGGGTAGCCCCTGAGCAGATAGAAGCAGAGGAGTACGTCTAAATAGAAACCTGCTTCAGATGCCTAGCAGTACGAAAACACCCCACAAGTGAATGTCTAGCGACCGAGGTCACATACTCTGTCTGTTCCAAACCAGGACACATGGAAGGAGTGTGCCTAAAAAAAAACTGTGTAAACTGCGGAGGGAACCACATAGCCTGGGCAATGAGGTGTCCCGTCCTTAAAGAGGCAATCTGGGCAAAACGAGAAAATTGACAAAAATAAAAGGAGGCAAAGGCAAAGAATTACGCGGAAGCAGCAACGGCTACAAGAACCACGGTCACCGAAATAACGGCACCAAAGCTGGTGATGCCAAGTGAGTGTAAAGAAATAAGGACCATGGTTATCTACGCACATTTGGCAAACCTAGCCCACCCTGGCACTTTTTCTGCAGAACTAAACCAATTACTACAGAAAAACTGTTTCAAGAAAAAACTTTGGTTTCCACCCAATCCCCCTTCACAGGAAGTGCTAAAAATACAATTTGTAGACGACCCACAACAAAACAACACGACCAAAGAAAATGTAAAAGAATCAGCCGACAAACAACAACAGCAGGAACCACAGAAGAAGAAATATCTACAGAAGGAGAAGAAACAAAAAACGAAAGTCACCCAAAAAGCCAAAAGAAGAAACAGCAAAATAAAAAGAAAAATACAAAATCCCCAAAGGAAGAAGAGACAGAAGAACAAGAGTATAAACTTCACGGGGAAGAAGACGAGGACAACGACATCTTGAACTATCCAGGAATACCCCTCACGGAGGAAAGAGACATCCTACTAAGAGGATTCTTCTTTAACGCCACTGACGTGGATCTCAAGGTCTTCGGTACTTCAGTGTGAAAGCCCCCGAAGGGTGACCTGGAGTGTCCGATCGATGGAATTCTTCACAGGGACTACAAATGGACCTACGAAGGATCGTGGTCACCGAAGGAGATAGGAGGAATGTTGGATGAGCGCGCCATCTATATCACAGACTCGTGTGTATACACCATCAACATGTCAACCTATAAGAAAATTAAAAGTGGTAAAAAAACCTTAGAGATCGATTAGTGGAAAAATATGTAAAAGTGAATGATGGTTAACAATTATAAAATTCAGTGATTAAGTGAAGTATTAATGAAAAACATTTAATAAACAGTGAATAATAATCAATATTTAGTGGTTAATAAAAATAAAGTACAGTGATTGAACGAATTAAGAATAATAACTTTCGCTTCTCCGCTCAACTTTTTTCCCCCCCACTTTTAACTATTTTTGTAACACTAATTTGTACTATTATTTTTTCTCTCAAATATATCATCATTTCATCTCTGGACTGATCGGATTTCTTGGGCATAAGTCACAACCGGCAAAGGCGGCAAGGTTTGGCCAAAATCTTCAAGTAAACGCCTCCATAATCTCTTCCTCTCGACGACAAGGAAGCTTCTAGAAATAGTAGAAGAAGAAAGAGAAGCCACAAGAGAGATTATACCCTATTAATCCTACACCATTTCACTCATTTTCATTATCTTTTTCTAAGGTTACGCTTTTAAGAAGATGACCGGGCACAAGCATCACCCCTTCATCCCAGCCTCACAGTGGCCCCACGGAGGGAAATCACCGTACACAGCATCACCCAACTATATCGCTCACTAGAGAAGACATAATTGGGGGAATTGGAGGAAGCTGGTTTGAGGATTAGACCACAGCGAATGGCATTGTCAAGAAGCTCGACTGGACAAAGGACGGACTGCACCTCCGTTGCTAATCACTGCGGAGGCCCATCCCAAGACCACAGAGAGACCGTCTCTGTGTATGGTGGGAGCAGTCGCGATTCAAACATCCCAGGGAGCGGCGTTGTCACTGATCCCACCCGGTCTCACACATACTCAGTCATCCAATATCTCATTTTAATGCGCCATTACCACATTTATCCCAACATTCACCAAGGCGAATACCTCCGGGGTTCAAGGTTGTTCAAAAAGCGTTGGGGCGGGGGTCACCCTTGGAAAACAATACTTTCAATACACACATACTGCTCACCGAATTACACACCGCATAACAGAAGTCTGCTTATCCTACGTGCTTGCCTTACAAGGACCAGGAGGTGGTTACCCTCACCAACATGGCAATGGATCTGACCACACGAATACCCCTAGGGGTAATCAATGGCCAAGCCAAACCAGAAAGAGGTAAAGTTTTCGAAACTATCTTAGGAAAACTCAGCGTCGCAGTCATTCGCCTAATAGACACCCCAACCGGTTACTTGGCGATCTGCGAGAGGGATAAGGACATCGAGACGATCAGCAAGAAAGACGGCCTTCTCGCATTCCAAGAGATAAACCTCCAGCCCGCATTACCACCCCAAACCCAGGCCTTCCGCAGCGTGATTTGCCGTCAACTCGATCGCTGGATAGGTGATCGCACGAAGGAGGAATTAGCAGAAGAGATAGAAGCCAATCAGAGCTGTGCGAAAGTTTCTGAAATAATGAAGTTCAGAAACCGAAGAGAGAACCAAGAATACACTCATGTATTCAAGGTGATCTTCAAGAAGACGGAGATGTCCTAGAAGAGCAAAGAAAAGGGTCTGTTACTGTTCCACTCAAAGATCAGGGGGGACCAGATCGAGTGACGAATTCACGCCGGTGAAGATGTGTTTCCGCTGGTACAAAATGGAGCAACACTTCACAAAAGATTGCCAAGAAGCAGATGAGACATGATCCATGTGCAGTGAAAGAGGCCACGGGTGGGAAAACTGGATGAAGACAGAGAAGTGTGTCAACTGTGAGCAGAGCCACAGAGCACTAGCCATGGCTTGCCCCATGAAAAGAAACATAATCAAAAGAAAACAATTGGCAAAGAAAGAGGAAGAACAGAGGAGGAGGAAAACTTCGTATGCACGAGTAGCAAAAATGTCCCACTCTACACAAACCCCTACCAAAACTTACATCAAACTTGAGAAAGAGGAGTCAACGAAAATTCTTACCTGCATACTTTATGTGCACGTAAGAAATCTCATGAATCCAGGCACGTTCTCAAGTGAGCTCAACTTGATGCTCAATAACACAATCTGAGTGAGATGTTCCCAGACAACCCTCCCTCAGGAGATGTCTTGCAATTGCAATTCTCCCCAAAGGTCAATGAAGAGGTAGTTACAGCCACATCTCCCAACCCTACTGAAATAAAAGACTCACACCACAAGGATCAAGGGCAAGAAACACAAGAACCCACCAGGAGACTTGACCTCAGAATTGTAGCAAGAAAAGCAAGGGAAGAAAAGGCGAGGAAAGCTGCCACAAACGAACCTCATAGAAGGGAACGTCAAACTACAACTGATGCTGCATCGGGCAACGACAATACCCTGAGCGAACCCACAAGAGAAAATAACACTAAAATAACAAAAAAGTAAGAAAAACAAGCACAGGTACGACGGTAGGGAACTAGGTCTGAAGGTTTACGCTTCTGACAAGACCCGCTTCTCAGAACAAATATCCCTCGCGGACATCACCAAAGGCATTAAGAACCAGAAAATCAAATGGACAATACGAGAATCAGAAGACGAAACTGAAGTTGCGGCAGCACTCTACTCAGGTAAAGTGAAACTCGACAACGCCTCCTTATTTACAATCCAGGCCATGGAATACAAGAAGACGAAGAATGGATTGGTCCAAAGCACAAGGAATAAGCAGCACACCCTAGAAGTAGACACAAAACATGGAGAACATAAACAAAACCTTAAAAATTTTAACACTAAACACGAATGGATGGTTGGGGAAAGCGAATGAATATGGCAACATAGTCAGAAGGGCGGACCCCGACATTATCCTAATATCTGAACACTGTATCAACACGAATAACCCTCCGATGAAAATCCCGAACTACCACGTCTTAGCAAAGAATTCCTTTCAAGATAGATTCGACGGTGTTTCAATCGCAGTAAGAAGGAACATTACCTTCAAACAGCTACCAGAACTTGATGAGTCCTTCGTAGCTGTCGAAATCCCTACACTTGTTGGGGACCTACGGTTGCAGCAGCATACCAACCACCACGCCATCCATATTTGCCCATCAATAATCTACTAACCCTAACTGCCCACTGCATGAATGTATTCATAGGGGGCGACCTCAATGCCAGACTGGGGGCCTCGGGCTACAAACGAGAGGGGCAGAAACCTGCATCATGCCATTGACTGAGATAGGCTTGAGAGAGCCGGGCCAGAATTTCCGACTTACATTACTGAAAGATCAGCGACAGCCCCATGGTTCCACACGACCATATTTCCATCAGGACCACCATCTCTCTCGCATCTATTCTGCTTCCTATTCCACCCAGGAAAAGCTAGGCAAAAGCAAACTGGGAGCTATACAAGCGAATGCTTAACAGCTTTGAACCAGTCAACCTAAGCTAAGCTATCCTGGAAGATATTGACGAAGAAATAAACCGTATAACACACCTGATCATGGAAGCGGACGAGAAATGTATTCCATACGTCACGTATAAAAGCACTCCGCAACCCAGGTGGACCGAGGAGATGGGAGATGCGAAATATTGCCTCAGAACACAGAGAAACCTATGAGAAAGTCAGGCAATTTCGCCCAAACAGAGATCGCACCAGAAGACTCTGTCAACTCAGAGAGGAACTCAAAGCGCGGATTAACGAACAACACCTGGCCATATGGAACGGAATTATCGAAAGGCTCGACCCAGAGCAGAACCCCCGGAAATTGTGGAAGAATATAAAAAAACTGAGAGGTATACCCCGAAGGAGAAAATGAGGCTGGAAGAACATGGGGAAATCATAGAAGATCCAGACAGACTTGAAAGAAGGTTCAGGGGGTACTGGCGTCAAATATTCTCCATCACGCCAGAAGAGAAGGATGGTTTCGACCTGGACTTCGAAGGCCAGGTGATTGACGAACTAAATAGTATAATACACCGCACGCATCCCCACCCGCACGTTTCTGAGGAAATGAGAATAGAGGGCCACGGCTGACCGATCATTACGGAGGAGTTCGTGAGCACGCTCAAATCCTTCAAGCAGAGAGCTCTCTGCCAAAAACCATCTGGTAAATGCTCCCCCACACCTGCTTCAGGGCATTACCAACGTAATGAATGCGGCCCTGAACACTGGTTACTTCCCTAACGGATACAAGGTGGCCAAAATCATCTTTATCCCCAAAGGAAAAAAGTTGCCAATACAGCCGATGGACTACAGGCCCATCTCCCTCTTGGAAATCATCGGCAAGATTCTGGAAAAGATCCTAGCCAACAAGCTTTAGAATCAACTTGACAAGAAGGGGGCCCACAACCCACAACAACACGGGTTCGGGAAGAAGCGCAGAACGGACACCGCACTCGCGTTCCTAACCAAGAAAATCGTCAAGTGCCGAACAGATGGAATGTACATTGACATCGTAATAAGGGACGTGCAAAAGGCCTACGATACGGTCTGGCTGAGGCGCCTTCAACATAAGATTCTGAACCTTCAGCTAGACCCGATCCTGGAACGAATCATCTGCGACTTCGTCATGGAACGGCGCGCCTTGGTGAGAAATATTTTTGGCTTGGGACTGAGACATGTACTCTAGGAGGTATTCTTTTTTCAACCTTGGTGATAGACTCTCTTATATACACACATTCACATCGAAACACACACCGACATACACTCACTCAGTGGGGCCTCACCTTTTCAATTTATTTTCTCCAGATGTTCAACATGCAGATGGAAGAATAAATAAAAAAAGGCCCAGCGTATTACTCTAAAGACCCCCTCCGATGGCCCCAAGCCTGATCGATGGAGGGTCTTTGCAAATATTTATGGGATCTGAACATTGCACTCGTAATGCTGATCGAAATACACAATGGATATGCAGCCATCTGTTCAAAAGAGGATTATTGCGAAGCATTCACCTCCATCAAAATAACAGAGTGTTTAAAAAGCATCGATCTAAAACCGAACACACCAACTCAAATAAAAAGTCACTGCAGAGTCATCCTTCGCTCCCTTGATCCTTGGGTTGGGGACACTCCGTGGAAGAAGTTCACGCAGAGGTGGAGAAAAATCACATCTGGGCTAAGGTCGCTGAAGTTATCAAATTAAAAGACTATATTCATGCATTCAAAATCCTCTTTTGCGACTCGGCAATGGCGAACAAGGCTGCGGAGGGAAGTATGCTCCTCTTTAACATCCGAATCTGCCCTTAGCAGATCGAACGTAAGAAGTTTATCGACATCCAGATGTGCTTCAAGTGCAATAAGTACGATGAGCACACTACGGCAAACTGCCCCAGGGGTAAAGTTCTTTTTTCTCCATTTGCTCCTCAGATTCACATTCACGGAGGGGCTGCAATAGCACCTACTTGAAGCGCCTGTACTGTGCAGAGCACATAAGACCATATCCATGGCTTTCCCAGTCAAGAAAGTGTTGCTTAAGAAAAATCAAACGAAAATAGACAGGCTGAAGAATCTAAGGCTAATAGCACCTACGCCAAGGTTGCTAAAGCTGCCGTTGTGGAATCTGGATAAACCAAATGGAAATTCTCTTCGGACGACTGCTCGGAAGAAGTCAAGGAGGCTTTACTTCTAGGTTAAATCAAAATGGCTCCCGAAACCTTCACTACCCTTACAGACAGCAAATACATGAAAAAACGCAGTGGAAAAACGATTACGCCACCATGCACTCCACAATGGCCCAAGCTTGTAAGAGGATAAGCCCTAAAACAACATAAACATACACAGGAATCTAACTTGAACAGGCAATAGCCCAACTAAAAATACTGTATTTTAATTTAAACGGTTAGATACAGAAAAGACTAATTTACGGTAATATGTAATAGGACAAAGTGACCCAGACGTTGTTTTTATCTTAGCAAAAATCAGATAAAAAAAAAATTCCATACGAAGTCATAACCAACAATCACAGCGAGGAACGATTTGACGGATGTGCAATTTCTGTGAAAAGAGGTATTGACTACAGAATAATAATTGGGCTCAATGAATCTTACTTAGCTTTGGACGTTCGTGCGGCCTTGAGGCCCCTAGTTCTAGCAACAGGGTACCAGCCCCAAATGTGAGGGTACTTACCCCTCCATAATTTCCGGCAGCCTCGTGGTCACGGCAGAACGTTTTTTTTTTTGCTGGCGACCTCAATGCAAGGAGTGCTGCCTCAAGTTATACGTCGATCAACTAAGCAGGCAGGAATTTCGCGACACTTTTGACAGACAAATTATGACAAGAATTGGACCAAACCTCCCCACATACATTACGTACAGAACAGCGACAAAGCCAGACATAGTGCTCACCAGAACTTTGTTGCCCAATAATTACTTCATTGAGTCGGGCCCTCCTGTCCCCAGCGGCCACCAGGCTATCCATATTAAAATTTCAACAGCTCCTCGAAAATTACATTCCTGACCCCTTAATTGATGCAAATTTAGAAGAAATCGAAGAAGAGTTGGCTAAAATAACCGATCACTTAATAAAAGCCGATAATGAAGCCATTCCCTGAGTTAAATATAAAACTCTCCTGGCACCTCCTGCGATCACTAGAATGAGATCTCTCGCGACAGAATACGGGGACGGATCAATGAAGTGAAACTCACTGGCCCCAACATAACTATAAACAGAAGAACACGACAAATACGCGACGAGCTAATGACACTTATTAGGGACCAGCAGAGTGTACTTTGGGGCAATTTAATAGACAGACTTGACTTAGAAAACGACTCACGTACATTTTGATAGAATGCAAAAAGGCTAAAAAGAGGGCAAACACAGACGTCGATAAAACTCACACGAGACAACACAGAAATTACAGAGACTGATAAAATTGAAGGGGAATTCAGATTCTTCTGAACTTGCCTCGGATGTCTGCCATTCATTAATTTCGTCTTAACTATGGCGGCCATTTGGACTGACATAATTAAGGGTTTAAACGTTACAAAAATGATATATCACACTCAAGGATTATAAAATTTCATCAGACTACAGAATGCTCATCTATGAGGTACTTTTGAGTCAAATACGATTCTATAACGTCTTTCCAGCCCCACAGGACTTGGTCCCGAGAAAATGGAGTATTTTAGCATATTATAAATAAATTCAATTTACGTACAAATTTTTATGGTATTCATGGTATTCAGAGGATCTTTAGAACGTTCGGACGGAAGAACTGCAACGCTTAAATGCGAACAAAAATATATTTGCGTGTGTGTGTGCGCGCACACCATAACTTTATTACTATTACTTTTATTATGCCCATCCTTCACTTTTATTATTGGCTACAGTATAAATTAAATTCTTAAGCGCTCCTGAGGGGTTTGTACCATTTTTTATATATATTTTTATGCATACCTACAGCTTTGTGCGCACGCCCACAACACTATATAAACCTTCGTCTTTCATTTTTTTGTTATCCTTGACTGCACAACATAGATTTCAGAGTGGTCAGCAGTCCTGAGATTCTTTGTTTAATCTATGTTATGCCAAGCGTTTTAATAACATTGATTAGAGCGTTCCGCATGTAGTAGCTGCAGTTCCTCTTCTTCTACATTACCTTGTATGCACTACACCAGTTTTCTTAAATTAAGCGGAACTTATGAATAGGGAGTTAACAATATATTGATATTTACACGAATTTTACATACATAATTTAGTCTCACAAAATTACTATTATTCTTCTCATCCACAGACTGGAATTTTTACTATTTACTCTTTTAAAAATTAGTACTGAATCTATGGTATTTGGTTATTAGTGGGATTGATTTTAGTTAATAAATCAGCCTAGATAGCTAATTGAAAACCATTACCTTTGTTGAATTTGGATGGAATTATCGTCTGCTAATATTTTGGCCTAACGACTGACGTGAAATAAATTTAGAAAACTTCTGAACTAGGTTTGTAAGAAAAACAGAAAATAAACAAAATAAATATATTTACAAAATCAACGAATGCACAATGAGAGAATTGAATTAGGAAATAACTAGTGAGCGGTTATTACAATTATATGGATGAATGATATAATTTAATTGAGAATTGCTAAGGAACACAACGTAATGCAATGTATGGAAGTAATGAAAAGTAGAATAAATGTAAGGTATGTAAAGTACTCGTAACTAAGATGTGGTAACTATGTGGTAATTATGATGAGTAAAATATGGTAACTGTTATGTGGTAATTATGATGTGGTAAAATATGATGTAGTAAAGTAAGATGTAGTAAAGTAAGATGTGGTAAAGTAAGATGTGGTAAAGTATGATGTGGTAAAGTAAATATGATGGACTGTGAGTTGGGATCTTGATTCGAAGTAAATTGAAACACGAATGAATGGTTGACTGCTTCAAAGTGGGTAGCTAAAGGCGTGCGTTCGTTTGTGTGTATTGGTAAAAGAAAGTCTTGCTGAAAAGGATATCTTAGTCATTGATTTTTGAATGGCAATTATATACTACAAATTATTTGAGATTTTGGATCGATTATTTATAATGGATAATTTTACATTTAATTTAAAAAGGAGAGTATGCTAATGGAATATTGATAAATTTAATATTTTATAGGAATGCCCGAGGGTATTGATATAACACTCCCCCCCTTAAGAAAATTCCCCCCTTTTATATTTAAGACTCGCTGTCCGAGTAACGCCGAGGCCTTTTGACGACGGTACCGGAGCGTGTGACAGTGCCATTGGTTAGCCTGCGGGGGAACAGATTCGCTGTGGCAGTGCCAGCAGCGGTGGACAAGGCACCAACACGAGAGAATGTTGATGAAATGAAGGTGATCCGCTTGTTGTTTCCTTCCGAGATGGCGTCAAGCGGGATGTGGGAGTCTTGAGTCCCGTTGTCCGCTGACAAAGTGACCAGTGGGGGAGAGATTTGCTCCTGACTGAACACCTCTGGTGACGAGGGTTCCTGCAAAAAACGAGGAGGCAGCAAAATGGAAGGTGGAGTTGGAGTAGCAGGGGTGGTTAAAAGGGTGGGGTTGAGGTTGTTTTGGGGATTATTGTACCATAAAGGGGCATAGTAGGAGGAGAATGAGGTGATAGTAGTTCTAGATAAACATTTTCGGTATAAACGGTTTTGATGGTGTGTTGCCAGAGCACTATGTGAATGCGAGAGAATTGATGACGTGTTGTCATAGCTGTGTGTGAGTAACGTAATGGCATGTTGCAAGCGGTTTGATGGCGCGTTGCCAGAGCACTATGCGAGTGCGAGAGAAGAAAGCAAGAGGTTGCCATTGGTCACCAACTTTCTGTTGCAAGGGTGCACCTACGTGGGTTGAGGATGCATCGGAGGCGACGCTATTGGGAACTCCTGGAGAAGGATGAGCCAATTCCACAGCGAGGGCAATAGCCTCTTTGGTGCGAGAGAATGAATGGCAAGCCTCAGCAGACTATTCAAGAGGAGAGTTCTTTTTTGTCTTGGTGAGCATAGAGTTAATAGGTTGCATGACCTGGGCACATTTAGGGATGAATCTGTGATCGAAATTGACCATGCCACAGAAACTCCTGAGTTCCTTGCGTGATGTAAGACGAGAAAAGTTTCGCAACGAAATGAAGAGATAAGAGTAGCTCTAAATTGTAAAAAAAAATCAAAGGAGTTTTTTGCTTTAGTAAATAGTAGAAAACCGATAAAAACAGCATGACCCCTATGAAAGAGAGAGAGAGTCACGAGGAATAGTAGTACCTCAAAGGACATTGCTGACCATAATATTTTGGAAAGGCCCAAACCTATAGCATAAGAGAAAGTATAGCATAGATGAAGGCTCTCCTCGTTCACCTCTCCCACCCGCATTTGCGGGCCAGAAAGCTGAAACGATACCTGAATGTGCTGAAAAAAGAACACAAACAGGAAATTTTATAGAAAAGTTGAAACCTATCTACTTGACTCAAATCTATACTAAGATGGTACCATCTAGGTCAAGGTGTCAATTATCTTGTCAAGTCGAGATTTGAATGGTTTGACTGACGAAGAGTTCACGACTTCTGGCGGTAGACGGTTCCACGGTCCATAGATTTTGTACGAGAAGAAGCAAATGCTAGTATGGAATTGCGGTAATTCCAGTTTGTAACTGTGGTTACGTGTAACATTTGCGTTCAACGTGAACAACCTCCTGTGATCTAGGTTTCCAACTCCTCGTATTATCTTAAAAAGTTTCAATCAGCTGGCCTCTTAATCGGTGTCTCCAAGGAGAACATCCCTAGTTCTCGTAGCCTATGCTGATAACTTTTATGTCTAAGGGAGGGGATCAATTTTGTGACTCTGGCCTGGACTCTTCCCAGCCGTCCAATGTCCTTCCTCAGGATTGGGGACCAGAATTGTATGGCGTATTCAAGGTGTGACCGGACTAGAGAGTTGTACAAGGCAAGAACAATCTGCTTTCGGAAGCGAAAATGCCTCTTTATGTACTCCAGCATTCGCTTAGCCCTCTTTCCTACCTAGAGGCACTGCCTGGAAAACTTTAGATCACTGCTGATTAGCACGCCTAAATCTTTATCAAGGTTAGTGGTATCTAGGTGTTTGCCTAGCATAGAGTAGTTTTCCCGAGGTTTAGCATGGCCGATGTGCATTACCTTGCATTTATCAAGGTTAAATAGCATCTGCCACCTCTCTGACCACATGCCTATCCTGAGAAGGCTATCTCGCAGGCGTTCTACTCCTTCTCGCGAGCTCACACTACCTCCTAGCTTGGTATCGTCGGCGAGCGTGGCCATCGAGCATATTAGTCCTTCGGATATATTATTGATGTAGACGATAAACAATAAAGGCCCGAGCACTAAGCCCTGGTGCATCCCGCTACTGACTAGTGCCCATTGCGAGGCTACCCCGTTGATCTTTACGCGTTGCCACCGTCTCGAGAGCCAGTTTTCTATGCATTCAGCTATCTTAGCGGTAATGCCAAGGCCGCGGACTTTATTTATTAACCTGCGGTGTGGTACCTTACCGAAGGCTTTTTGAAAGTCCAGGTATAAGATATCCACAGCTTGACTACGGTCATACTCATTCAAAATACTGTTGAAAAATTCTAGTAGATTAGTGAGAATTGAACGGTTCTTGCATAATCCGTACTAGGAATCCAAGATCAGGTTGTGCGAGTCTAAGTGCTGCACTATACGGTCTGAGATTATTCCCTCTAGCAGTTTGCCTACGATGGATGTCAGACTAATAGGCCGGTAGTTACCCGGGCATTTGCGGTCCCTCTTCTTATAGATGGGAGTTACGTCTGCTATTCTCCAGTCTTCCAGCACATCTCCACTTTCCAAAGATTTGTTGAAAATGGTGGTTAGGTGTGGAGCGACCTCTTCACTAACTTCTCGGAGGACTCTAGGAAGAAAGCCATCCAGACCTGGAGACTTATACGGGTTAAGCTTTCCTAGTCTGGCTACTTCTTCGTTTCTCTATAGGACTATTTCGCATAGGTTTTCGCCCTCTTCGAGATGAACCCCCGGCCTCGGAGCTGGACCGTCAACTTCCCTCGTAAATACGGAGGCGAAGTAGTCGTTCAACACGTTGGCGATGTCTGGTTCTGACTTCCGTAACACTCCAGCGGTCCTATGCTATGACAAATCGGTTTGCGGCTATTGACATGCAGGAAGAATTCTTTTGGGATATCTTTACAGAGGGAGCCCACACGAACTTCCTCGCTGGGCTTAGCTCTGCGCACAGTGCTTTAACTTACCTACACTTCCCCCTGTATTGAAGAAGCCGTTCTTCATTGCGGTTGGCTTTCCAGTTATTGTAGGCAGTTTTCCTCTTCCTTATCGCTGCGGTGATGCCTCGATTGAACCATCTCAGTTGTAGAGGCTTGCCGCTCATCCTTCTGCTGGGGACAAACGCAGACTGTTGGGTCATAAAATTATCTTTAAACTCCAACCATTTGTCTAAGGCTCCTTCTTCTGTTGCGGGCCCAAGCCGAACTATCGTATCACGAAGACCTACAAATTTCGTAGGTCGGAAGTCGGGTTTAAAGATAGCAACGTGAGAGTGCGTCTCTCACATAGAATGTGGACGGAAACCGTGACTGTGCGGTGATCGCTCGTGCCCAGACACTCTCTCACGCTGAGTCTGGATACCATGTCGTCCTCGGTGGTAAACACCAAGTCTAACATGTTCTCACCCCTCGTTGGCTCCTCTACCCACTGCGTCAGGAAGTTATTCTGAGCGAACTCAATCAATCTTCTTCCTTCTGCATCGCCTGTCCAGTTTCTCCAGTCAGTCCCACGACAGTTGAAGTCACTAATGACCAAACTCGTGCTACTATTTTTACAGGTCGGTGAGCTTTGCGTACAGGCTTGAGTCTGACTCTTCTGACTGTCTTTGCGGCCTCTAAACCACCACTCCTCGATAAGAGGAGCTGGTAAAATCTATGTCTAGCCCTAGAATCTCGTGACCAGATCTCACATTAAATTCGACAGCGTGGAAACAATTCAGGAGGTATACCATAACTCTGCCGCCCTCTCGACAAGGTTGGTCACGGTGGAACATTGTATAACCGGGGATCGCAAACTCACCCTCGAAATCTCGATTGCCAGTATGGATCCAAGTTTCTACGATCGCCATGAAATCTATTCGGTTATTGGAAGCCAATGCAGCCACAAGTTCGTCCCACTTGTTTCGTACAGACCTCGCGTTAAAAATAAACATTTAGAAAACGCTGGCTAGTCCGCACGCTCCCTCCACTAACACATTTCCCTACGACTCGGATGGAGTGTTGTTCTCAGAAAGGGACGTACGAATATTACCATGAGCTCCCTCAGAGTTGCCTGGATCTTCTCCACCTGAGACTGGTTCTTCGTCACCGGCAGGGATTCCATTACTCTTGGGTTGTGGGGCAGCAGGGTCTTTTGCAGTAGAATGTCCCGCATTGACTTGCTCTCGCGGCTCGTCTTGAGTCTCTTGCTCGGTGGTACCCGTCTAGTTGACGCTTGGCTCATCCCGTGCAACCCTTAAAAAACAGAAGGCATTCCTGTCGATTAACTCGGCCAGAAACTTCCTTCCTCGGTCGTTTAGGTGGACCCCGTCCTCCGTGTATAGGTAATCTCGTCCGAAGAAGAAGTCGACCAGGTCTACAAACCTTACTCCTGTCAAGGCACAAAGGTGATCTAGATGTTCGTTAATGCCAAGAAGTTTGCTATGTGCGTGCGCCGTAGCAAACTTCCTGGGTAGAATCCCTGCGAGTATGGCATTGCTTGTCCTTGAGAGAAGATCCTCTGCAATCTTCATTGATGTCTGGACTATATGTTCCTGGAGAATTTCGTACATTCCTAACTTCGTCTTGTAACGTCTCGTTATCCTTCCCGGGAAACATCGTATTGAGTTGAGGAATAAGTTTTTGCAGTTTTATCAAATTTATTCATTACAATTAACAATTCTATAAAAACTTCATTTTTAATTGATAACAATATACAATTTAATCAATAATGTATTCTCCGTTGTTATTTACGACTTATTCCCAACGTTCAACTAGTTTTTCGATGCCTCTGCAATAAAAATCTCTGAATTCGACTCGAAGAATTCGTCTAACCAGGTTCTTAATTCCACATCAGTATAGTTGGAGAGCGATCGGAACAGATGAAAATCCGATGGACCTAAGTCTGGCGAATATGGAGGATGCGGCAGGATTTCCCAATTAAGCGTTTGGATGGCGTCTTTTGTTATATTGGCAATGTGAGGACGAGCATTGTCGTGTAGCAGAAGGGCCCCATAGCGTCGATGAGGTCGCTTTTCACGAATAGCTTCGGCGAGGCGATACATTTGTTGAACGTAGAGTTCGTCATTGACAATCTCGTTGTTCGCAAGGAGCTCATAAAGAATGATGCCTTCATAATCCCACCACACACACAGCATTGTCTTTCGTGAATGAAGTCCTTGCTTTAATCGCGCAAGTGGTTTTTTATTGGAGCTAAGCCATTGTTTTCGATGGTTCATGTTGACATAAACACACCACTTTTCGTCGCCAGTGATGACGCGGTGAAGAAATCTGTCCTTATATCCACGAGTAGCCTTGTGACGAGCAAACGAACCTGCGGCAATCGTGGAGCGTTGAAGTTTGTTGGTTGGCTCAAAGCATGCGGAACCCATGCACCGAGTTTTTTAACTTTCCCCATCGAATGAAGGTGATTCACTACACTTTTCTGATCACACGCCAATTGTACAGCCAATTCTCTAGTCGATTGACGAGGATTTTAATGAAGAAAGTCGTTCAATCGATCTTCATCGAACTTAATGGGTGACCGGAACGTTCTTCGTCATTAAGATTGAAATTACCATTTTTGAAACGTGAAAACCACCATTGAGGTGTCCTTTCTGATAAAGCATTTTCTCGGCACACAACACAAATATCGCGACGAGCTTTGGCTGCGTTTGCATTGTTCCCGTCTCGATTGAAAATGAATTACAACAACAAGTGTCGAAAATGCGCCTTTCTTTCAACTTGACATTCCATTTTGAGGGTACAGAACAAAAATTAAATTAACACAACTTTTAAATAAACCGCAATGACTTATTACTCCACTTCAAGACGTAGCCTAGGCATAAGCCTAATAGTCTACGCTGTTAAGAAACGTAGCTTAACCTTTGCAAATTTTGCTCTCATTATATATTATTTTTTCTTAATATGTGCACAAATCACATCAACAAAACTTAAATCAACACAACATTAAAAAAAACGCAAGAACTTATTCCTCAACCTAATACTTCCCATCTTTGGCACTTACCTCCATCCAGTTGGTACTGAAAGCCTCGCAGCTGCGAGTCTCCCAACACTACGCAATCCACGCTCTCGTCCGACAGGAATGCAAAGCGATTTGGGGCTCTCAAAGGGTCCTCTGCGGCAAGGTAGGTCGTCCTCTGCTGCTTCTTTTTCTTATCAATTTTCTTTTTCTTGTTTACTTCCTGAAACTCTCTTTCGTTCGAACTCGCATCCTTAACCTCTAGTGAATCCTCTACTGCCGGTGCCAATGTGCTCGTATCGGCGGTTCACTGTTGCTCACTGGTGCTCCCATCGCAGTTACTACCTGCCTTTTTTTCTTCGTTTCTTTTTCTTCGAGTTGTTCCAAATATTTACTTCAGCAGCTTCAATGGGAGTACCTGCAGGCCCAGTGTTATCGTTTTCGATATATTGAGGGTTCGTCGATCTGCACCCGGCACATGAGTTCTCTGTTCTTCGACCCCCTCCTTTAGCCCTGCACGGGTCTTTTCGGCGTGCTCCCTGTCCGGATTGGGTGGCATTGCTCTCTTGTATCGTGTCTGCGGCATTACTGTCCGCTATGACAGTTCCTCTCTTGTCGTTCCCATTCCCTGGAGGTGACCTGGAGGTGAGCTGGAGATGACACGTCTCCTGAGTTCGTCAACTGCCTCTTGAAGTTGGCCCACCTGATTCCTCAGGTTAGTCAATTCCACAATCCAGTTTTCTTCGAATTGCCCAAGTTGTTTTCTCCCGAGAGCCAGTTTGCGGTGGTGACGTTCTTCCGCTTACCTTATGTTCCTCTCCACTACCAATTCTATATCGCAGAAATTACAGACGCTCTGACGAGTGATGTTCTTAAAGTTTCTCTCCTTAAAATCTATACACCAACGAATGCCTCTGCACTAGGACATTAACTTTTTAATTGTTGGGCACCAGGCATTTTTCTCTATTTACTTTTGTGTTTTGGTCAGCTGACTAGGCGCGCGCTAATATCTTCGATGCTTGTGACTACTAAAATGAGAGGAAAAAGTTTAGTGCTGGGTCTCGTGCCGGCTGCATCCGCCTATCATGCAGGTCTTTCCAGCCCCTACCTAGCAGATCTCCCCATTCACCTGCCACACTAGCCGAAAGGGTTTCCTCATAGGCTAGACGGTCCCAGACGTAGCGCAGCTTACGGGCCGCAGCCACAAGTAATTTCTCACTGGTTTCTCGCCAGGAGTGACAGGAGGATGAAAGCCAAGGTCGGGGCCGTACTAGGCCCAACCGAGCGGCCAGACTCGTAGCCCAGGCATTCAAGGGATATTTTGCCATGACTAGAGGCCTAGCCCAAGACCTGTCAGTTAGCCTGGCAGCCAACTAGGCGGGAAAGTTGTGACCAGTAACAGCCCAGCCTAAATCACCAAAGGACGGTATCAGGGGCTCGTCAAGCATTATGCGTTAGTGGTGGGCTTTTCAGGGTATTCTAGCCTCACCTAATCATTCCGTCTCCTGTCGGCCTGAGACTCCTCCGTCCCAGTCTCTCACAACCTGTGAGCACCAAAGGGTGTTATTTATAGAGGTTCCAAAGCCTCTCTTCTGGTGCATGAGGCAGCCGCCAGGTCCTTACTTGTTACTTGCAAAAGATGGTAGATAAGGATAGATGAGAGTTGTTAGTAGGGGTGATACGCATATACACATACACAGATATACCGAAGCATACATTTATACAGAGAGACACGATAGCTCCCCTTTTTTTAGATATTGAGAGGGGATGAGGAAATGTGGGGAAATTTGAGGAGAGAGAACTAGAGAGGATAAAAGAAAGAGTAAAGGAGAAACCAAAGATACTCGTATAGTAAAAAAAACGGAGATAAATTTAGATGAGAGAGAAGGATAGAGAACAGAGAGGAAAAGAGTAAAGAGGGTGAGTCATTGAGAGAGACTAAAAGACTGACAGATATATGGAGATATACATCTTTCATCTATATACATATATACACAGTTACAACACATATATACACATACATAGAAACAGCGAGGAAGAAAGAGAGAGGAGAGGGGGTAAAGGGGGGAATACAAAGAGGCAGAGAAAAACACGGGAGCGAGAGATATGATAAGGAGACATAATAGAGTAAGTGAGAGAGAGAGGGAGGGGGAAGAGAGAGAGATAGAGAGAGAGAGAGAGAGAGAGAGAGAGAGAGAGAGAAGAAAGAGAGAGCTACAAGGAAAAGAATCACCCTAGGAGACCTTACGGTCTTGATTTCAACTGATCAACAGAATTACTGTTGACAACTTACACTGGAAGTGCGATCCAGCTACCGCAGATGCTGTATGGGAAAAATTTACCACACAGATCACGGTTGTAACGCTTCAGTTCAAGTTTGTAGCCGTGATTTCTCGTTCTGCCTCACTAAGTTGGAAAATATCCTTCGAAACGAAGGATTCCAAAATTGCACGGCATACTCCAGGTGCGGTCAAACAAGTGAATTGTACAAACAGAGTATTATTCCCTTGTTTCGATATCCAAACTGGCGCTTTATATAGCCTAAAATCCCTTGGGCCTTTTTCTCCGCCTCTATGCACTGTTTCGAGAACTTGAGGTCACTAGTGATAGTTACACCCAAGTCTTCTCAATGTCGGTGGATTCAATAGTAGTGCCCTTAAGGATATACTGAGATTGGGGGTTTCGGCGGCCGATATGCATCACTTTGCATTTGTTCACGTTAAATGGCATTTAGAAGCCTGTCCATTAGCACCACCCATTGCCGTCTGCCGTTTCGGTGGATTCAATAGTAGTGCTCTTAAGGATATACTGAGATTGGAGGTTTCGGTGGCCGATATGGATCACTTTGCATTTGTTCACGTTAAATGGCATTTGCCACGTGTCCGACCATTTCCCAATCTTCCGAAGATCATCTTGAAGGCGGATAGTATTTCCTTCCTTTGCGACGTTCATACCAAGCTTGGTATCGTCGGCAAATTTAGAAATCCTCGCAACCATGTCACCGTCCATGTCGTTGACGTAGATTATGAATAGTAGTGGCCCCAGGACAGAACCTTGAGGAACACCGCTAGTAACGAGCACCCACCTAGAAGCCTGTCCATTCGCACCACCCGTTGCCGTCTGCCGCTTAGAGAGAACTACAGAACTACAGAAACAAGAACCAGAAAAGACCCTAAGATCCGCTGAAGGCCAGTCCGCTTACACATTCTAACGTTAGTGTATCATGCTTTTTTTTCTTATTTTGCATGCTGTTTTTTTTTTTGTTATATATTTTTTAAACTATTTCAACTCTACGGTACACACTTATCTACATGTGCAGGTTCAGCTATCCCTCAAATACACGAACACGCTTCTTCGAACCAGGGGGGAGGGCAGGTTTGATAGGGCAGTACTCTCTTCTCCCGCAGACTTCGCCTGCTAGTGATGAAAATAATATACTTATAGGACAGACAGAAAAAGAAAAGAGGATAGTAGGTTTAATGAGTGGAGTCTATCTTCCTACGGTTTGTTTCGGATTTCAGGAACTAGTTCCGTAGCCCGACGTTGCACTCTTTCTAACTGCGCTATATCCTCTATAGGGAGGGACACCAAAATTGGACCGCGTATTCGAGGTGTGGGCGCACGAGCGATTTGTATAGTGACACGATTATATCTTGCGATTTGAAAGTAAAATTCCGAGCAATATATCCTAGCATTCGGTTTGCTTTTTTTGCAAGCTTCTGCGCATTGTTTTGATACTTTAAGGTCCTCCGAGATTAAAATCCCCAGGTCTTTTTCTAAGTTAACGGATTCGAGAATTTGGTCTTTCATATGGTATTCTACTTTTAAGTTATGACATCCTAAATGCATGACCTTGCATTTACCTATGTTAAAGCCCATTTGCCATTTATCCGCCCATTCCACAATTTTATTGAGGTCCCTTTGCATCTGTTCTACATCGGGTCTCGCAAGGGCACGGCTTCCTAGCTTTGTGTCATCTGCAAATTTAGAGATCCTACTAAACACTCCATTATCCAAGTCATTAATGTAAATAATAAATAATAATGGGCCCAAGACTGACCCCTGTAGTACCCCGCTGGTGACTGGGGCCCAGTCTGAACACACCCCATTTACAACAACCCGCTGTGAACGATTTGATAGCCAGTTTCTAATCCATTTAAATATGTTACCCCTCACTCCAATTTTCATCAATAGCCTTTCGTGCGGAACTGTATCAAAGACCTTTTTAAAGTCAAGGTAAATTATATCCGCCGCTTTAGTTTTATCGTAGATGCAAATCATGTTATGAAAGAATTCGAGCAAATTGGTTAGGCACGAGCGCCCCCGTCTAAATCCATGCTGGGAGTCTACAATTAAATTATTTACCTCACAATGGCTCACCAACCTATCTCTAATTATCGATTCTAAGAGTTTTCCAATTACAGAAGTTAGACTGATGGGACGGAAAGTAGTAGGCTCAGTTTTATCCTCTTTTTTGAATTTCGGCGTAACATTAGCACGTTTGAAATATATTGGAACTAGGCCTTCCTCTATTGATCGATTGAAAATCGTGCAGAGCAGTCTTGCTAATTCATTTTTTAGTTCTTTAAGATGTGTTGGGTACACCCCATCGGGCCCGGGTGACTTCGACTTTTTAATTTTATTAATATATGAGAGAATCTCCCCTTCATTTATACTTATGTTGGATAGGGTATTTTGTCTTTCAAAATTTATGTCCTCGCCTAGTGTTTCTAATTGTGTCACATCCCCAATAGTAAAAACGCTCGAGAAGTGCTCATTTAATATTTTAGCAAATTGTTCTGTGACGTCTGTCATAACACCATCTTTACATCTGATCGGCCCTATTGAACCTTTTATGCGCTTTCTACTGTTAACGTAACTGTAAAACCGTTTCGGTCCGTGTTTCGAATTTATAGCAAGGTCTTTTTCATATTTCAGCTTAGCTTCTCGAGTGGCCCGCTTTACCAGCCTTCGAGAGTCTATGTATTTTTCCCGATTTGTTGTCGTTTCGTTTTTTCTAAAACTTAGATAGTCTTTATTACGCTCCCGAATTAAGTTAATTATTAAAGGGCTAACCCACGGTGCTCTCTTTGACTTTCCATTATTTCGACGAACGTACTTAACTAACTCGGAATCCACCGTGAGCACATTTTGCTGTAGCTCCGAGTACATTCCTTTTACTGTCTTATTATCAAAACATCTTCCCCAGTCTATCCTTTTAATCTGGTTACGGAAGGTTTCAAAATTTCAACTCCCAAATCGTGGGATTCGTTGTGAGCTCTCTTTTTACCTCAACGCTCGTATTAGTTTCAAACCTAATTACATTATGGTCACTCGTCGCCAAATGCTCACCCACGCAAACGTTTTCTACCAAAGTTTCCTCTGTTGAAATAATCAAATCCAGTATATTTTGATCACGCGTAGGTTCCTCTACTTTTTGCACAAGAAAATTATCCTGGATGAAATTTACCAATCTCTCCCCAACTTTATCCGAAATATAGTTTGTAAAGTTAACGTTAGGGTAATTGAAATCTCCAAAAATTGTTGTTTTTCCTTTTCTCACCATGGAGATGGGGGGGGGGGGGAAGGTAACGGCTAAGTTAATTTTATTATTTTTAGCACACTCGAACTCAATTAGCAGAACCTCACTCACTCTTCATACTTACGGTCGTGGCGGCCATCGATATCGCATTTATCCCCTCTTTTACGTAAGCTAAAACTCCACTGCCTCTTCCCTTTAGTCGGTCCTTATGATGGATTTTGTACCCTTCTATATTAAATTCCGCAATAAAGTCTCTAGAAGCTGTATCTAACTACGTCTCGCTAATACATATGATATCGTAATCGCCCTCCTGAATCACGGCTTTAAATTCGGGCAGTTTGTTTCTCAAACTATGAACATTGGTGTAAATGCATTTTAATTTTCCCTTTAAATAACAGCGTCCCTCTCTCGTATGACAACCGTTTCACTGCTCGCGTGAAATCTCGTTCAACGCATCTATGGCTCAGGGGCAAATAACTTCCGTACTATATAGATTAGGGAGGCTCTCATTTACATTTTTGCCCAGCTTAGATTTACCCTGAGAATTAAAATGAATACCATCATTAAAAAAAAGAGACGGTTTGTCCGGAAAATCATTCCAAAAATTATAAAACTTAACTCCCATTTCCTGACATAAACGTTTAAGACATTCATTAGTGTAAATTGACCTTGACTGCATTCTCAGAGTCACTTTTAATCTTGCAATTATCCCAATTACCCCCACTTTATTCGCCTTCGCTTTGGCCGCTATAATTAGGTCCCTTGCTCGATGTACAATCTCGGTAGTCGAGCTGTCAAAACGGTGTACGTCATTCCCGCCCACGAGTGTGAGGATAGCTCGATCTTCACATGGCCCGTTCAGTCTTTTGATTTCTCTAACCACGGTTCGTTGCTTCTACATCTCTCCCGACAGAGTTAACCTCTGATCTAATTACATTAATCGCGTTGGTTAGTTTTAGCTTGAATGCCTCATTTAGAAGACAAAATCGACTGATTCTAACGTTGTTAGGGTTTGAGGGAACGTATATTTTCTTATTAAATGAAGCCCGGCAGCATTCACAATCAAATTTCACGATAGGTATTGTAAAACACTAAGATTGTTTAAAATGAATTGATATTTAGGGAGCTAATTGGGTGTATAACCGACACGGAATGTAGTTTCTATCTATTTAACTGTACGAAACGAAGGTTTGAGCACGACACAAAGTAAAGAAAATTTTTAGGAGCACAGAGATAACACGTCTTAGCAGGAGAAGGGCTTGGCGGAGAGAGAGAGAGAGTTAGAGGGATACAGAACAAGAAATAATAGAAAAAGGACAAAGGAGAGAAAAATAAAACAGGGAGAAAAAAGCTTAGGAAAAATAGGGAGCGGGAGAATAAATAGACAAAAGAGAAAGGGGAAAAGAGAGAGAGAGAGCGGGAGTGAGATAGTGATAGATAGATCTATAGATAATTGAGAAAGAAGAGAAAAGGAGACCAGAGTAAAAAGAAAATTGAGTTAGAAAAAAGGAGATGCTAAGAGAGATAACAAGAGAGAGAGAGTAAGAGAGAGCGAGTGATTGGGAGAGACGGAAAGAGAGAAATAGCTGGACAGACAGATATATGGAGGTATACATCTTCCATCTATATACACATAAATACAGTCAAGGTTAAAACACGTATCTACAGAAATGTACACACAAAAAGAGAGAGAAACAAGGAGGGAAAATAGAGAAAAAAGAGAGAATGAGAGGACAAAACTGGGGAGAATAAACAGAGTAAAAAGGGAGAGAGAGACAACGTGAAACTTAGTGAGAGACATAAAAGGAGATAAGAGAGAGAAATAAAAAAAAGACAAATAAGAAGCAGGGTGAAAAAAAGAGAGCGAGAAAGAGAAAAAGAGTGAGAGAAAAAAAGAGAGGTAGAGAGGAAATTGAGATGGTGATAGATAGCTAGCTAGATAGATAATTGAAAGAAAATATAAAAGGATATGAAAAACAGTGAAAAAGGAGCAAAGACAAACAAGAAAGTTGAGAGTCAGAAAAAGGAGAGAAGAGAGAGATAATGAGACTGAGTGATTGGGACAGAGAGAGAGAGAGTGTGTGTGTACAAGGATAAGGAGTACCCTAGGAGACCTCACGGTCCATTCAAAGAGGGTGCCTTTGGGCTAACAGTTGAGCAGGCACAGTTCTGCACAGCGACTTAAGTGCCCAAACGGATACTTTTCAAGACTTTGTCCAGTCTTGACTTGAATTGATCAACATAATTGCTGTTGACAACTTCCATTGGAAGTGCATTCCAACTACCGCATATGCTATATGTGAAAAGTTTACCACACAGATCACGGTTGTAACGTTTCAGTTCAAGTTTATAGCCGTGATTTCTCGTTCTGCACTCACTAAGATGGAAAATATCCGTGTAGTCTACATTATTGAAGCTTCCAAGTATTTTAAACACTTCGATAAATTGACCACGCAGTATCCGGGTTTCGAACGAGAACAGATCTAATTCCCTTAATCTATCATCGTAACTTATGTGTCTGATAAAGGGAATCATTTTGGTTGCCCTGGCTTGCACACGTTCCAATCTCGCAATATCCTTTCGAAACGAATGACTCCAAAATTGTACGACATACTCCAGGTGCGGTCGGACAAGTGAGTTGTACAAACATAGTACTATCTCCTTGTTCCGATATCCAAACTGGCGCTTTATGTAGCCTAGCATCCTTTGGGCTTTTTTCTCCGCCTATATGCATTGTTTCGAGAACTTGAGGTCACTAGTGATAGTTACACCCAAGTCCTTCTCAATGTCGGTGGATTCAATAGTAGTGCCCTTAAGGATATACTGAGATTGGGGGTTTCGGCGGCCGATATGCATCACTTTGCATTTGTTCACGTTAAATGGCATTTACTTTGGGCCGTACAGAAAGGCCTTTCCTTTAAATGAAAGATGTACCCCATCCCTTTGGTAGAGATCATTCCTACCATAAAAGGTGCAGTACGGGTCCACAAAAAAGACCCCCCTCTGCCGTACACAAATCTGTCAGGAGCTGGTTCAAAGAGACACTCATCGAGTTAGCGGTCCGTGTTGGACCTCTCCTCGGGAGCATCCCGACCACAACACGCATGCGGGTTTTCAGCCCATAGTCATCCATGGCACCCATGACTGTGGGGAGGATTTTCTCCTCTCAGGTAGAAGTTGTTGCCACTTACCATCAGAGCAACGACTGAGCTCTCAGAAATCTGAGATTTCTCTGCCATTACTCTAATCTGGTGGTTACTCGGTCCTGGCAGGCAGCTTACCTTCACACTAGTGCGAAGGCGGGCCGCTAGCAGAGGCTGCAGACCCCGTGCTTGAGAATCCCTAATAAGGGTGACTCTTGCACATTTGTTTGCAGACGACTGAGTCTTCCCTTTCGGAAGCGACTTGCCGGTTCCCTCCTTTTTCTCTACATTTTTCTTCTTCTTCTTTTTCTTGTCTTCCTTTATCTTCTCTTCTTCTGTTTCTACTTTCTCATCCTCTGTTTCTACTTTCTCATCCTCTGTTTCTACTTTCTCATCCGCTGTTTCTACTTTCTCCTTTTCTCTTCTTTCCATTCTTCTTCTTTCTTTTGTTCTTTTTGGCTCGTTGAGCCAGTCCTGTAGCAGAAGACTCTTGCTCTTGGACGTCGGAGGCCTTTTCTCCTTCGCACTCGCCTGAGCATCTGCACCTCTCTGATTTTAAGAGGCAACCTGCCTTTTGAGGAGGGAGTTCTCTTCTCTGAGTTGAGCGATGCTCTCGCCCAGGCGCTTCTCCAATTCGCAGAATTCACAGACACTAATGGCATCTGTGAGTTCCTTGCAGCTCCTGCCCCCAAAGTCTTCACTCCATCTATAAACTTTGCAGATTTTGCAGGTTAACTTGCGAAACGGAGGACCATTCTTCTTCGCCATCTAAAAAACTCTGTGACCATACGTTTTGAGTGTGATTTTCTCTCGCACTAATCACATCCGCCTATTTGCAGGATGTTTTCGGTCGTTCGGCGAACAGAAACCCTTTGACCAAGCATACCAACCCTAAGGTCTCCCCTGGGCCGGACGTCCCCAATCGTGCCGCAGCTCCCAACTGAACAGCACGAGAGCCCCAGTAAACTGGATCTCTGATTTTTCGACAAGGGTGCTTGAGGTGTAACTGTCTTGCTACTAAGCCGTACTAATCAACTAAAAACGGCCAGAGTTAAGGCAAATAGTAAAGCTAAGTGCCCACGACTTCATCCGAGATCTTTAGCTGATCTGACAACTAGCAAGGCACAAAAGCTCTCTCACCAAAGAGCAGTTGGGCCTTTGTTCACTAAGTATCGGTCACAGGGGGCTGGTCAGGCCATTATACGTTAGGGGAAAGCTTCTAAGGGGTACCTAGCATTTCTCCATTAATCGTACTCCAAACGCCTGAGATCCCTTCAATCTCAGTCTCTTGCAACCTATTGGTGCTCCAAGGCGGTATTTAAAGAGGTTCCATAACATAACATAACATAATTACACGGATGACAAAAGCCACAAGGGCCTATCAAAGGTCATCCGCCTCCGTCAAAACCCACCCACAAAAAGCACCATCACCAGGGAAACTACATCCAGAGGATTGCATCAAGAAACAAGGGTATCACCAATCAAGGCTTGTCAAGAACTAAATCATGCAGCTATAGATATATACAAACAATATTAATATATACAAAACTTAGGAACCATCACAACCTTCCCTTCCCATAAACTCATCCAACCTACTCTTAAATACATTTAGATTTGGACTACCTACTACCCTCTGCGGCAATTTGTTCCAGAAGTCTACCACTCTATTGGTGAAAAAATATTTTCTTAAATCCAACCTACACCCTTGCTTTTTAATTTTCAAGTGGTGACCTCTAGTCCGATTTCCATCATCTAACTCAAAAAACTTGCTAACATCCAATTTATCTATCCCGGAAAAAATTTTAAACAGCTCAATCATATCCCCTCTCACACACCTCCTTTCGAACGAGAACATATTTAATACCCTCAGTCTATCTTCATATTCAAGGTGCCTCAGGGAAGGAATAATCTTTGTTGCCCTCCGTTGCACTGACTCAAGAAGGTTAATATCGTGTCTAAAATGTGGGGACCATGCCTGTATACAGTACTCTAGATGTGGCCTAACATAAGAGTTATAGAGTTTAAGAATAACCTCCTTACTTTTGTAACTGACATTTCTCTTAATAAAACCCAGCACTCTATTTGCCCTATTTCTTGCTTCAATACACTGCTTAGAAAACCTTAATGACTTATCTATTACTACTCCTAGATCTTTCTCATCCTCTACTGAGCTCAGCCAATGCCCATCCATTTCATAGTTAAATTCTCTATTATCTTTTCCCATGTTAATAACTTTGCACTTATCAAGGTTGAAAGTCATTTGCCACTTATGTGCCCAGGATAACAATTTATTTAAGTCCCCCTGCACTTTAAAATTATCATCAATATCTTTAACTACAGCTGCTAATTTGGTTTCATCCGCAAAAATTGACACTTTATTATTAACTGCCTCCCCAAGATCGTTTATATAGATGACAAATAATAATGGACCGAGAACTGATCCCTGAGGAACCCCACTGATAACATCCCTCCACTCTGACTTTACACCATTTAGCACTACCCTTTGCTTCCTGTCTTTCAGCCACTCAGCTATCCAATTTGAAACACCCCCACATATCCCAATCATTTTTAATTTATGAACTAGTCTCCTGTGTGGTACCTTATCAAATGCTTTACTAAAATCTAAGTAAATTATATCTACATTCTCTTCCTTATCTACTTGATCTGTTACAAACTCCAGAAAGTCTAGTAAGTTAGTCAAACATGATCTACCTGATCTAAACCCATGCTGAGCATCGCTGATTAACCCCTCCCTCTCTAGATGTTGGCAAATCCCTTTTTTAACTATTTTCTCAAGAATTTTACAGACTACAGGAGTTAGGCTAACCGGTCCAAAGTTATTTGGATCCTCTTTACTACCCTTCTTGAAAATGGGGACTATATTCGCTCTCTTCCAATCATCGGGTATTTCTCCATATTCCAATGACCTAGTATATAACTTGTCCAGAGCTATTGAGATACTTTCTATCCCTTCTTTAAGTATCCTAGAATGAATATTATCAGGGCCGGAGGCCTTGGTAGTATCTAAATCACCTATTAGTCCTTTTATCATCCTCCGATCCACACAAATGTTAGTAAACACCTCTTTTCCTGACCTATGAGTACTATACATAGGACTATTTAGTTTCTCTTTTGTAAATACTGATGCAAAATGACCATTTAGTACCTCAACTATTTCCTCATCAGTTTCTTTCACAAACCCTTCATATTTGATAGGTCCTATTTTAACTCTGCCAGACTTGTTATTAGTTTTATAGTAACTAAAGAACTTTCTAGGATCTTTGTTGCTATCCTGAGCTAATTTAATTTCTGACACCCTTTTGTTCTTCTTTATAATCTTATTTAACTCATTCCTAGCCATTCTATAATCACTTAAATTTTGAATATTATTTTCTACCTGTAATTTTTTATATGCCCTTTTCTTCTCTGAAATTTTTCTAGCTATCTCCTGATTCCACCATAATGGTTTCCTACTTTTGTTCCTAATGGCCTTCATTGGGATACATTGTTCTTGGACTACATTTATTATATGCTTGAAAGTATCCCACATCCCATAAGCATTTTTACCTCTGAATTCTATATCCCAGTCTACCAAATTTAGCAAGCTTCGAAGTTTTACATAATCTCCCTTATGAAAATTTGGAACTTTTTCAGCATTCTCAGTTATTTTACCCTTCTCAATTCCCAAGTTAAAACGAACTATCTGATGGTCACTATTTCCCAATGCTTCCCCAACAGTCAATTCTTGAACTAAATGATCACTGTTAGAAAGTAGAAAGTACTAAATCTAATATATTGTCCCCCCTCGTTGGCTCATTAACAAATTGATTCAAAAAATTATCCTCAAAGCATTCTATGAACCTGCCACTTGTTCTATCCCTACCTATCATATTTTCCCAGTCCACAGAGTTTAAGTTGAAGTCCCCAATAATAACTGCATCTGTTTCACATCCCTTATCATTATATCATCTATATCATCAGTCTGCCCAGGTGGCCTGTAAAAAGCTCCCAAATGCACCATTCTATTTTTACTGAACCTAATATCTATCCAAAGTGACTCAACTCCATCCTGCATAATTGAAGTATTTAAACTTGAAACGATGTTGTTTTTTATATAGATAATTATTCCTCCACCAATCCTACCTGTCCTTTGACTAATGTACATATTATAGCCCTGTAAATCAAATTCACTTATAGTGTCACTAAATTCTATTTCATTAACCCATGATTCAGTAACGCATAATATATCTATATCCTCATTGCTAATATAACTAAATAGCTCATCCTTCTTGTTTCTAAGACTACGAGCATTTGTATAGAAACAATTTAACCCCCCTATCCCTGAAGCACCTCTTGAAACTTGAATGACCTCACCTCTATCGCCTTGGAACCTATTTCTGTTATCTGCCAAGTCCATTCTACTTTCAGTACTATAATGTCCTCTCATAATTCCCTGACCACTATTAGTATCTAGTTTCCCGCCCGCAAAGACCTAATAACACGATCATACTCCTCCCACAACACATCTCCCCTCCTCCTACTCAAATGCAGTCCATCCATCGCATACATTTCTTTCATTCCAACAAACCTATCCCACACATCCACAAACATGACACCTTCCATCTCACACATCCTCCTCACAAAGCCTCTATTCCCACACGGCATAAGGTAGCTGGTGAGGTCCTTATTACTAAACAGCTTATGTGTAGTAGAGATGAATGTTTGTTTTTGTTGTTGTTTTTTTGACAGTTGAAGAGTGTTGGTGAAACTTAATACTAACAGAGTCGAAGAGATTAGTAGGGGGATACAAGGAGAAGACCAAAGAAGTGGTAGAGAAGTTTGACAACCCTTAGTCTTGATCCTACTAAAGCTACCTTACTGGCATGGGTGACCCTGCCGGACTAAAAGTCCCCCAGCTTAGCTAGCTTAACTCAAGCAGATCGCGCAAGCTCTCTCTCTCTTAGAGAGAGCATCGGCTCGTTGTTGGGTACGGCTCGCCACGGGGATAACACTGCGATGACCCTGAGTTTCAATCCTTTGGGAGGGGGGGGGGGGGGTCTGGGGGGCACAGCCCTCCAGTATAGAAGCGAAAATCGCCATAAATTTCATCGATTTCATCTCAGAAAAAGTAACAGCGAAAAGTAGCCCAAAATATGCTAGGCCTAGGATCCGGCCGTACTCTACACAATTACCGTTTTTTGAGTTAGATGATGGAAATCGGACTAGAGGTCACCACTTGAAAATTAAAAAGCAAGGGTTTGGATTTAAGAAAATATTTTTTCACCAATAGAGTGGTAGACTTCTGGAAAAAAATGCCACCGAGGGTAGTAGGTAGTCCAAATCTAAATGTATTTAGGAGTAGGTTGGATGAGTTTATGGAAAGGGAAGGTTGTGATGGTTCCTAAGTTTTGTATATATTAATATTGTTTGTATATATCTATAGCTGCATGATTTAGTTCTTGACAAGCCTTGATTGGTGATACCCTTGTTTCTGGACGCAATCCCCTGGATGTAGTTTTCCTGGGAGTTTGGGTGCCTTAAGAAAGAGGCCGTTGGACTCGGATGACCTATGATGAGCCCTTGTGGCTTTTGTCATCTGTTATATCATTTTGTGGGGGACTTTGCTTTTGTCTTCCCCTGGTGATGGTGCTTTTTGTGGGTGGGTTTTGACGGATGCGGATGACCTTTGAAGGGCCCTTGTGGCTTTTTGTCATCCGTGAAATTATGTTATGTTATGTTATGTTACAGAACTATAGCAACAAGGACCAGCAAAGACCCTAAGATCTGCTCAAGGCCAGTCCGCTTACAGGAGATGTTAACTACCACATTCTAACGTTAGTGTATCATGTTTTTTTTACATGCTGATTTTTTTAACTATTTCAACTCTACGGTACACACTTATCTACATGTGTACCCTTTGTATATATATTTTTTACTTGATTTTTTTTTATATTTCTATTCTACTGTACACACTTATCTACATGTGTATCATTTGACCTTTCTTTACATGCCTCTTCTAATTATTTCAATTCTACGGTACACACTTATCTACATGTGTACCGCTAACATGCAGGTTCAGCTATCTCTCAAATACATGAACTCGCCTCTTCGAACGAGGCGAGGGGGGGGGGGGTGATAGGACAGTGTCCTCTCTTGAGTGTATATATATATATATATATATATATATATATATATATATATATATATATATATATATATATATATATATATATATATATATATATATATATATATAACAATACTAAATAATATAACACTAAACAAATGCAGCAACCATTCTCTTCCTTTACTTTTTCATCTTTCTAATCTCTGAAAGGACCCAGAGCAGAGCGAAAGTAATTTTCCCAGTAATTTTCCATCCTGAAAGCGAACTTAAGTAAAATATCAAGAAGATTTACCGGATGAATCTGGTACTATACAATGCTTTATAGATCCCTTTAAACATTTTCTAAGGCGAGTTGCAGGTGTTCTTCCTATTGTACGTATCTGCTATCAAGCTGTTGTTCTACCTAGTTCATGTGCTCAACTTTATTGGAGTTAAATTTTGAGCTTTTGATAAATTCCACGATTAATTCAGTTGATCATTTCATAATTCATTGACATGATGGATATTTGGTAAAAATATATATAGGGCACAACAGAAAGGAATAACCCTTTTCTTTTGTCTTTTTCTTTGAAAGAAGTTTTCCATCATTTATAATTGAAATTGAACAAATCTACGAACACACGCTACTCCCAATTTCAGCTGTTTATATTTTGGTTAAGGGCTTAATTTTTAATTCGATCGCGATTTCAGTATCGAGCCATACACGGTTCTCACGTAGGTTAGTCTACTACCAGATTTGGTACTTTTACCATTATTCACGCAAAGTACGTTTCTTTGTCTCTTCTGGTTACTTTTTAACTTAAAAATTACCAAGTTTAGAACCAACGGAAAATTTGTTAAGATAATTTTAGAAAATTTGTATTGTTCAGTTATGATAAAGCCAAGATCATTCTGATATTTGAGCATATAGATTAGAAATTGTTTATAATGGCAAACTGAGTGTCAGTTTCATCGCCGAATCGACAAT
Organism: Ceratothoa steindachneri; assembly: GCA_963969495.1. Taxonomy (NCBI): domain Eukaryota; kingdom Metazoa; phylum Arthropoda; class Malacostraca; order Isopoda; family Cymothoidae; genus Ceratothoa; species Ceratothoa steindachneri. The sequence continues at coordinate 138,434,102 of OZ018326.1, forward strand.
TAACCATTATGTTGTTTACAACGGCCATCGTCTTCACAATTACCCAAATTAAAACTTTTTAGCTTTTCGGAAATTGGTCTGGAGTTAGCAGAAGTATAGCGCCGTTTTTACTGGATGTGAAACCGTCGTGTTATCTTTTGATTATTCTTTGTGATAGTATTTTTGCATATAAAATGTTTTTTCTAAATTTGTTTTGCGCAATATCAATATAAAATGAGCTATAAAAAACTTTCTGCACGGTCTGTATGCAACAAGTTACTGTAATTGTCTCACTTCTTGACAGGCATAGTAAAACAGAAAAAAACATTTGAGAAGTATGACTGATTTAGCAAAGCAATAAAAAACAAAGGATTCATTATTGATCTACATAGGTCAATAATGGGATTTGATGGATGGATGGATTTGATGGATACAGATGACCTTTGATAGGCCCTTGTGGATTTTATCATCCATGAAATTATGTTATGTTATGTTAACATAACGTAACATAATTCCACGGATGACAAAAGCCACAAGGGCCTATCAAAGGTCATCCGCATCCATCAAAACCCACCCACAAAAAGCAATATCGCCAGGGGAAGACAAAATCAAAGTCCCCCACAATATAATATAACGGATGACAAAAGCTACAATGGCCCATCATTGGTCATCCAAGTCAAACAGCCCTCTTTTTTAAGGCACCCAAACTCCCAAGAAAACTACATCCAGAGGATTGCGTCCAGAAACAAGGGTATCACCAATCAAGGCTTGTCAAGAACTAAATCATACAGCTATAGATATATACATACAATATTAAGGTAACACTTCAGATTCGGGGCGCACGGTAGATGGCGCTGTTAGTCAGCTACAATTTTGGGCTACAGCATATCTCTTAAGACGTCAGACGGTAGCGTCAGCTGTGAACAATATCAGCGTAATATTTTTTTGTATATGAGTATATACTGGGGGGCTGCGCCCCCAGACCCCCCCAGTTGATTGAAACTCAGGATCATCGCAGGGTGGTCCCCCTGCAGTGATATCTCCCCCACGAGCAGTCCCCTTGAATTTACTGTTTTTTTTTCTCCCGAACAGCTTTTTACTGGCAGAAAAACGTAACCTAATAACAAACAATTCTTACTTTTATAGGTTTCTTGATTAGTTTATGCGCCTCTAGATAATGTAAAATTTTTTTGCGATCTTACTAAGTAAAGCCGAATTTGAATAACAAAGAAGCACATGGAGAGCACGAAGACACAATAATGAAACAAAAACATTTGCAAAACGGGTCCTATTTATAAGCTACGATCTTGCCAGTAAGAACCTGTTATCATTCGCAGTAAACAAAAAATACGAAAACAAAACAAAAAACAATAAAAGACATCAATAAACCTTACCTAACTTAGAAAAAACTCTAAACGAGCAGAGCGCAGATATTTAGTAAATAATAGACTAAAAGTTACAAATCTCCAAAACAACAAAAAAATATAACGCAGTGATTGTCACATCTGACGCTACTGTCTGATGTCATAAGAGGTATGCTGTAGCCCAAAATTGTAGCCGACTAACAGCGCCATCTACCGTGCGCCTCAAATCTGAAGTATTACACAATATTAATATATACAAAACTTAGGAACCATCACGACCTTCCCTCCCCATAAACTCATCCAACCTACTCTTAAATACATTTAAATTTGGGTAATACTTCAGATTCGGGGCGCACAGTAGATGGCGCTGTTATTCGGCTATAATTTTTAGCTACAGCATATCTCTTATGACGTCAGACGGTAGCGTCAGATGTGACAATCACTGCGTTATATTTTTTTGTTGTTTTGGAGATTTGTAACTTTTAGTCTATTATTTACTAAATATCTGCGCTCTGCTCATTTATAGTTTTTTCTTAGTTAGGTAAGGTTTCTTGATGTCTTTTATTGTTTTTTGTTTTGTTTTCGTATTTTTTGTTTGCTGCGAACCATAACAGCTTCTTACTGGCAACATCGTAGCTTATAAATAGGACCCGTTTTGAAAATGTTTTTCTTTCGTTATTGTGTTTTTGTGCTCTCCATGTGCTTCTTTGTTATTCAAATTCAGCTTTAACTTGTATAATCGCGAAAAACTTTTAGATTATCTAGAGGCACATAAACTAATCAAGAAACCTATAAAAGTAAGAATTGTTTGTTATTAGATTGTTTTTCTGCCAGTAAAAAGCTGGGGGGAAAAACCCCAGTAAATTCAAGGGGACTGCTTGTTGGGTAGATATCACTGCCGGGGGCCACCCTGCGATGATCCTGAGTTTCAATCAATTGGGGGGGTCTGGGGGGTGCAGCCCCTAAGTATATACTCGTATAAAAAAATATAACACCGTGATTGTTCACATCTGACGCTACCATCTGGTGTCATAAGAGATATATTCTAGAACAAAATTGTAGCCGACTAACAGCGCCATCTACCGTGCACCCCGAATCTGAAGTGTTACTTAAATTTGGACTACCTACTACCCTCCGTGGCAATTTGTTCCAGTTGGCTGTCTGGCTTTGTTCTGGAAGGTTGTCTTACAGGAAGCTCCTGATTCTCATTGTAAGATTGGGATATAATACTGATTTGGGTGTGTAGTTTTTCTTGTATTTATTTAATACCCCAATCACTATGTAATAAATAGATAAGAACATAAGAAAAGAAGGAGACTGCAAAAGACCATTCATGGCCTACACTTGGCAGCTCCTGTTCCAGTCAACACACAAAAGATTTCTTACCAGAGAAAAGTCATCAATATTGTCACCCTTTACAGGAGTTCGTCAGATCTAATCTACAATATACATAAAAAGCATCCAGAGGATTATGTCCATTCATGCAACCGCAAAATATAATCTCCCCACTCCTTAGAAAATATATACATATGTACATAAAAAAAAAAGTCAGTCCCATCTAGCAGCTTCATCCATATATTTATCTAATCTATTCTTAAAACTACCCAGAGAGGAGGCTTCTATCACATGTCTAGTGAGCCTATTCCATTCATCTACCACACGATTAGTAAACCAATTCCTCCCAATCTCCTTCCTAAACCTATACTTATCAAGCTTAAACCCATTGCTACGTGTCCTGTCATGTTCACTAAGTATAAGAACCTCACCCAGATCCCCTTTATTATATCCTTTTACCCATTTGAAGACTTCAATCAATTTCCCTCTGACTCTTCTCCTTTCCAATGTATGTAGATTTAGTTTTCTGAGCCTTTCACCATAAGGTAAGTTCCTTAGCCCACCAATCATCTTTGTCATCCTTCTCTGCACAGACTCAAGCAAATCAATATCCTTCCTATAATATGGTGACCAAAATTGTACTGCATAGTCTAGATGAGGCCTAACTAGCGCCAGATACAGTTTTAGAATGACTTCAGCACTCTTAGCATTTAGGCATTGCTTTCTAGGACGAAGGTCGGAACTTACCAAAATACCCAAGTCTCTCTCACAAAAGTATTAGTGATTAATACTTTTGGGGAAGATAACTGGCAGCAATCCTGAGCAAGAATTTTTTTGGTGAGTGTTAACTTTTTCCTTAGTAAATTTCTGAGAGTATGGCTGTTTGTATAGATTGTGAGAGCATGCCATTTGAAAGTAGTGTGTATGTGGTGTGTGATGCATGTGGAGTTGAAAGGAGAGTGAATGTAACTGAATGCCGTGTGTGTTTTCTGGAAGGGGAGGTTAGGAACATAAGAACATAAGAAAAGAAGGAGACTGCAAAAGACCATTCATGGCCTACACTTGGCAGCTCCTGTTCCATTCAACACACAAAAGATTTCTTAACAGAGAAAAGTCATCAACATTGTCACCCTTTACAGGAGTTCGTCAGATCTAATCTACAATATACATAAAATGCATCCAGAGGATTATGTCCATTCATGCAACCGCAAAATATAATCTTCCCACTCCTTAGAAAAATATATACATATGTACATAAAAAAAAGTCAGTCCCATCTAGCAGCTTCATCCATATATTTATCTAATCTATTCTTAAAACTACCCAGAGAGGAGGCTTCTATCACATGCCTAGTGAGCCTATTCCATTCATCTACCACACGATTTGTAAACCAATTCCTCCCAATCTCCTTCCTAAACCTATACTTATCAAGCTTAAACCCATTGCTACGTGTCCTGTCATGTTCACTAAGTATAAGAACCTTACCCAGATCCCCTTTATTATATCCTTTTACCCATTTGAAGACTTCAATCAATTCCCCTCTGACTCTTCTCCTTTCCAATGTATGTAGATTTAGTTTTCTGAGCCTTTCACCATAAGGTAAGTTCCTTAGCCCACCAATCATCTTTGTCATCCTTCTCTGCACAGACTCAAGCAAATCAATATCCTTCCTATAATATGGTGACCAAAATTGTACTGCATAGTCTAGATGAGGCCTAACTAGCGCCAGATACAGTTTTAGAATGACTTCAGCACTCTTATTGCTTACACTCCTCCTAATGAATCCCAATATCCTATTAGCTTTATTCTTAGCATTTAGACATTGCTTTCTAGGACGAAGGTCTGAACTTACCAAAATACCCAAGTCTCTCTCACAATCAGTCCTCCCTAAAATTCTGCCATTTAATTTATAACTATTCAATGGATTATTTCTACCTATACTAAGTACACTACATTTGTCTATGTTAAACTTCATTTGCCATTTCTCGGCCCAATTGGACAGAATGGTCAATTCCTCCTGCATTACAACAGCATCAGAATCAGCCCTAATGGCCCTACCTAGCTTAGTATCATCAGCAAATTTACTCAGGTCACTACTTATACCTATGTCAAGATCATTAATATAAATTAAGAATAGCAAGGGACCCAAAACAGATCCTTGAGGAACTCCACTGCTAACACACCCCCACTCAGATTTAACTCCATCTATACTAACTCTTTGCTGTCTGTCACCAAGCCATGACTGAATCTACCTAAATATACTGCCATCGATCCCGTGTGCTTTAACTTTGCTCAGAAGTCGTAAGTGTGGCACTCGATCAAAAGCCTTACTAAAGTCCAAGTATAAAATATCATAGTTTTCATCATTATCTGCTGCTTCATACACCTTACTATAAAAAGACAGCAAATTTGTCAGACAGGATTTACCCTTACTAAAGCCATGCTGTGATTCTTTTATCAACTTATGCTTATCCAAGTGATCTCTAATATTCCTTGCTATAATAGATTCCATCATTTTCCCTACCACTGATGTCAAACTTACTGGTCTGTAATTAGACATATTTGTTTTATCCCCTTTCTTAAATATAGGTATCACATTGGCTTTCTTCCATGCCACTGGCACAATGCCACTCTCCAATGATTTTCTAAAGATGCATGCTTGGGGCTCACTTAACACATCCTTACATTCTTTCAAAATTCTAGGAAAGAGCTCATCAGGACCGGGTGCTTTACTACTTTTGATTTTATCAATTTCCTTTGTCACTATCTCCTTTGTGATCAAGATATCCTTTAATTTCTCTTCATCATTACCCCCAAAGATCATTGACACCTCAGGTATATTTAGAGTATCCTCCTGTGTAAATACTGAGAGAAAAAAGTCATTTAGCATTCCAGCCATTGAGTCCCTATCACTCACTAATTCTCCATTGGAATCTATAAGTGGGCCTATTTTATCTCTAACCTTAGTTTTGTATAATTGATAAAAACTTTTAGGATCTTCCTTTGCTCTATTTGCCACTTTAATTTCATAATTTCTCCTTGCTACTCTAACTAACTTTTTAACATCTCTTGCTAGTTCATTATATCTCTGCCTTAAGTGATCCTCTCCATTTTTTATTTTCCTATAAATGCCCTTTTTAATGCCAATATAATGCTTAATTTTATCTGTCATCCATTTTAGGTCATTATTTTTAGTCCTAATCTCCTTATATGGAATGTTAATCATCTGACCTGTAATTAATTGCTCAATTATTCTTTCATACTCCTCTTCAATTGTAATCTCTTCCTCCTGGTGATTATTGTCTCCACTAACTGATATCATTGAATCTATTCCTGAATTGATTTCATTGCCTGGTTTCTGTACAACTGCCTCCAGGTAAGTCCTCAGCCCATTATAATTTGCTCTTCTAAAGTCAGGAATTTTAACATTGTTCATGCTACTATCAATACCATTCCATTTCATCTTGAATCTAATTTCACAATGGTCACTATTACCCAAATTTCCTCCAATCTCAGTATCCGTAATAACTTCTTCCCTATTTGTCAGAACTAAATCCAGTATATTATTACCTCTAGTGGGTTCGTTAATAATCTGCCTCAGAAAATTATCTTGGACAACATTCAAAAATTCCTCAGCCTCCTGATCACCCACAAGAGCTTCCCAGTCTATATTTCTGTAATTAAAATCACCCATTATACACACATGCTTACTTCTACATGCCCGTTCAATCTCCTGCCAAAGAAGATTTGAAGCTTCCTTACTAAGATTTGGTGGTCTGTATAATAATCCTAAGACAATCTTGTTTTTACCTTCCTTTACATTTAGCCATAATGACTCTGTGTTATCATCTAATTTAATTGTACTGTTTACACAACACTGGAGATTATCTTTAATATAAATAATAACCCCTCCTCCTCTCTTCCTATTCCTATCTGTATGGAACATGTTAAAGCCCTCAATCTCAACCTCAGGTTTAAAGTGATTACCTGCCAAATCAAGCCATGACTCTGTTATCGCAATTATATCAAAATTCTCTTCACTTGCTAACGCTCTTAAGAGATCTATCTTATTCCTTATACTCCGACTATTTGTGTAGTATATTTTTAAGGTTTTTTTATTATTCCCATCTTCATTGCATCATGCTTTTCTATTCCTAGTTATCTGCTCATTCACTTGTGCATTAGTCCCCCTATAACGCATCAGTATGCCCTCTCCCTTAGCTATTCCTCTATCTCTGCATCCCTTCCATTTCCTACACCTGCCCTCTATTACTGTTATTCCCTTACCTCTAACAGCTTCTAGTTTCCCACCCGTAAGGACCTAATCACACTATCCAGCTCCCCCCATAGAACCTCAAAACCTGCCCGACTAAGATGGAGCCCATCCATCGCATACAACCTCCTATTCCCGTAAAACCCTCCCCAGACATCTACAAACACCAATCCTAACTCCTCACACAGTCCTTTCACAAATTCATTCAAACCAATTGCACGCGACAACCATTCTACCCCCACATCCAATCTCGGAAGCACACCAGAAACAACACCTTTTACCCTGCTTTTACTCATCCTTTCAACTAACCTTTTATACTGCTCACGTAACTCACATGTACCCACCTTCTTTACATCATTCACTCCCACATGCGTAATCACAACTGCATCCCTCTCACACCCAGAAACCAGCCTATCATACCTCTCACAAACATCACTTACACCAGCACCCGGCAGACAAACTCTCATTCCCTTCCACTTGCTATCACTCAACTTCCTATCTAAATACCTAATCTGAGAGTCACCCATCACTAGCACCTCAGTCATTCTCCTATTCTGTCTTGGCCTAACATTACCCTCCCTCCTGTTCTCAGTCACGCTACCACCCATCCTGCTTTCATCCACAATCACACCAGGCAAATCACTTTCACACTCTTCCTCTCTCAGGACATTGAATCTGTTAGTCAACCTAACAGGTTCTATGTCCCTCTCATTCACACACCTAACCTGTCCTAACTTATCTATCCTATCCATTTTCACCCACCATTCATCATCACTCACAACTTCCACACTGTTCCCAGTCCTAGCCCTCTCTTCCACCCTCTTAGCACTAATCTCACCCTTCAATCGCACACTTGCATCTCTTCTCACCTCAAACACCAAATCATTCAACCTCTTACATTCCCCACTCAACCTCCTAACCTCCCCTTCCAGAAAACACACACGGCATTCAGTTACATTCACTCTCCTTTCAACTCCACATGCATCACACACCACATACACACTACTTTCAAACGGCATGCTCTCACCATCTATACAAAAAGCCATACTCTCAGAAATTTACTAATGAAAAAGTTAACACTCACCCCAAAAAAAATTCTTGCTCAGGATTGCTGCCAGTTATCTTCCCCAAAAGTATTAATCACTAATGTATTTATTATACAGTGATTGATGTATTAAATAAATACAAGAAAAATTACACACCCAAATCAGTATTATATCCCAATCTTACAATGAGGATCAGGAGCTCCTGTAAGACAACCTTCCAGAACAAAGCCAGACAGCCAACGCTGAGGTTGAATGATTTGGTGTTTGAGGTGAGAAGAGATGCAAGTGTGCGATTGAAGGGTGAGATTAGTGCTAAGAGGGTGGAAGAGAGGGCTAGGACTGGGAACAGTGTGGAAGTTGTGAGTGATGATGAATGGTGGGTGAAAATGGATAGGATAGATAAGTTAGGACAGGTTAGGTGTGTGAATGAGAGGGACATAGAACCTGTTAGGTTGACTAACAGATTCAATGTCCTGAGAGAGGAAGAGTGTGAAAGTGATTTGCCTGGTGTGATTGTGGATGAAAGCAGGATGGGTGGTAGTGTGACTGAGAGCAGGAGGGAGGGTGATGTTAGGCCAAGACAGAATAGGAGAATGACTGAGGTGCTAGTGATGGGTGACTCTCAGATTAGGTATTTAGATAGGAAGTTGAGTGATAGCAAGTGGAAGGAGAGTTTGTCTGCTGGGTGCTGGTGTAAGTGATGTTTGTGAGGGGTATGATAGGCTGGTTTCTGGGTGTGAGAGGGATGCAGTTGTGATTACGCATGTGGGAGTGAATGATGTAAAGAAGGTGGGTACATGTGAGTTACGTGAGCAGTATAAAAGGTTAGTTGAAAGGATGAGTAAAAGCAGGGTAAAAGGTGTTGTTTCTGGTGTTCTTCCGAGATTGGATGTGGGGGTAGAATGGTTGTCGCGTGCAATTGGTTTGAATGAATTTGTGAAAGGACTGTGTGAGGAGTTAGGATTGGTGTTTGTAGATGTCTGGGGAGGGTTTTACGGGAATAGGAGGTTGTATGCGATGGATGGGCTCCATCTTAGTCGGGCAGGTGTTAAGGTTCTATGGGGGAAGCTGGATAGTGTGATTAGGTCCTTACGGGTGGGAAACTCAAAGCTGTTAGAGGTAAGGGAATAACAGGAATAGAGGGCAGGTGTAGGAAATGGAAGGGATGCAGAGATAGAGGAATAGCTAGGGGGGAGGGCATACTGATGCGTTATAGGGGGACTAATGCACAAGTGAATGAGCAGATAACTAGGAATAAAAAAGCACGATGCAATGAAGATGGGAATAATAAAAAAACCTTAAAAATATACTACACAAATGGTCAGAGTATAAGGAATAAGATAGATCTCTTAAGAGCGTTAGCGAGTGAAGAGAATTTTGATATAATTGCGATAACAGAGTCATGGCTTGATTTGGCAGGTAATCACTTTAAACCTGAGGTTGAGATTGAGGGCTTTATCATGTTCCATACAGATAGGAATATGAAGAGAGGAGGAGGGGTTATTATTTATATTAAAGATAATCTCCAATGTTGTGTAAACAGTACAATTAATCAGATGATAACACAGAGTCATTATGGCTAAATGTAAAGGAAGGTAAAAACAAGCTTGTCATAGGATTATTATACAGACCACCAAATCTTAGTAAGTAAGCTTCAAATCTTCTGTGGCAGGAGATAGAACGGGCATGTAGAAGTAAGCATGTGTGTATAATGGGCGATTTTAATTACAGAAATATAGACTGGGAAGCTCTTGTGGGTGATCAGGAGGCTGAGGAATTTTTGAATGTTGTCCAAGATAATTTTCTGAGGCAGATTATTAACGAACCCACTAGAGGTAATAATATACTGGATTTAGTTCTGACAAATAGGGAAGAAGTTATTAAGGATACTGAGATTGGAGGAAATTTGGGTAATAGTGACCATTGTGAAATTAGATTCAAGATGAAATGGAATGGTATTGATAGTAGGCATAAACAATGTTAAAATTCCTGACTTTAGAAGAGCAAATTATAATGGGTTAAGGACTTACCTGGAGGCAGTTGTACAGAAACCAGGCAATGAAATCAAATCAGGAATAGATTCAATGATATCAGTTAGTGGGGACAATAATCACCAGGAGGAGGAGTATTAAAGAATAATTGATCAATTAATTACAGGTCAGATGATTAACATTCCATATAAGGAGATTATGACTAAAAATAATGACCCAAAATGGATGACAGATAAAATTAAGCATTATATTGGCATTAAAAAGGGCATTTATAGGAAAATAAAAAATGGAGAGGATCACTTAAGGCAGAGATATAATGAACTAGCAAGAGATGTTAAAAAGTTAGTTAGAGTAGCAAGGAGAAATTATGAAATTAAAGTGGCAAATAGGGCAAAGGAAGATCCTAAAAGTTTTTATCAATTATACAAAACTAAGGTTAGAGATAAAATAGGCCCACTTATAGATTCCAATGGAGAATTAGTGAGTGATAGGGACTCAATGGCTGGAATGCTAAATGACTTTTTTCTCTCAGTATTTACACAGGAGGATACTCTAAATATACCCGAGGTGTCAATGATCTTTCGGGGTAATGATGAAGAGAAATTAAAGGATATCTTGATCACAAAGGAGATAGTGACAAAAGAAATTGATAAAATCAAAAGTAGTAAAGCACCCGGTCCTGATGTGGTCTTTCCTAGAATTTTGAAAGAATGTAAGGATGTGTTAAGTGAGCCCCTAGCATGCATCTTTAGAAAATCATTGGAGAGTGGCATTGTGCCAGTGGCATGGAAGAAAGCCAATGTGATACCTATATTTAAGAAAGTGGATAAAACAAATATGTCTAATTACAGACCAGTAAGTTTGACATCAGTGGTAGAGAAAATGATGGAATCTATTATAGCAAGGAATATTAGATCACTTGGATAAGCATAAGTTGATAAAAGAATCACAGTATGGCTTTAGTAAGGGTAAATCCTGTCTGACTAATTTGCTGTCTTTTTATAGTAAGGTTTATGAAGCAGCAGATAATGATGAAAACTATGATATTTTATACTTGGACTTTAGTAAGGCTTTTGATTGAGTGCCACACTTACGGCTTCTGAGCAAAGTTAAAGCACACAGGATCGATGGCAGTATATTTAAGTGGATTCAGTCATGGCTTGGTGACAGACAGCAAAGAGTTAGTATAGATGGAGTTAAATCTGAGTCGGGGTGTGTTAGCAGCTGAGTTCTGCAAGGATCTGTTTTGGGTCCCTTGCTATTCTTAATTTATATTAATGATCTTGACAAAGGTATAAGTAGTGACCTGAGTAAATTTGCTGATGATACTAAGCTAGGTAGGGCCATTAGGGCTGATTCTGATGCTGTTGTAATGCAGGAGGAATTGACCATTCTGTCCAATTGGGCCGAGAAATGGCAAATGAAGTTTAACATAGACAAATGTAGTGTACTTAGTATAGGTAGAAATAATCCATTGAAGAGTTATAAATTAAATGGCAGAATTTTAGGGAGGACCGATTGTGAGAGGGACTTGGGTATTTTGGTAAGTTCAGACCTTCGTCCTAGAAAGCAATGCCTAAATGCTAAGAATAAAGCTAATAGGATATTGGGATTCATTAGGAGGAGTGTAAGCAATAAGAGTGCTGAAGTCATTCTAAAACTGTATCTGGCGCTAGTTAGGCCTCATCTAGACTATGCAGTACAATTTTGGTCACCATATTATAGGAAGGATATTGATTTGCTTGAGTCTGTGCAGAGAAGGATGACAAAGATGATTGGTGAGCTAAGGAACTTACCTTATGGTGAAAGGCTCAGAAAACTAAATCTACATACATTGGAAAGGAGAAGTCAGAGGGGAATTGATTGAAGTCTTCAAATGGGTAAAAGGATAGAATAAAGGGGATCTGGGTAAGGTTCTTATACTTAGTGAACATGACAGGACACGTAGCAATGGGTTTAAGCTTGATAAGTATAGGTTTAGGAAGGAGATTGGGAGGAATTGGTTTACAAATTGTGTGGTAGATGAATGGAATAGGCTCACTAGACATGTGATAGAAGCCTCCTCTCTGGGTAGTTTTAAGAATAGATTAGATAAATATATGGATGAAGCTGCTAGATGGGACTGACTTTTTTTATGTACATATGTATATATTTTTCTAAGGAGTGGGGAGATTATATTTTGTGGTTGCATGAATGGACATAATCCTCTGGATGCATTTTATGTATATTGTAGATTAGATCTGACGAACTCCTGTAAAGGGTGACAATGTTGATGACTTTTCTCTGGTAAGAAATCTTTTGTGTGTTGACTGGAACAGGAGCTGCCAAGTGTAGGCCATGAATGGTCTTTTGCAGTCTCCTTCTTTTCTTATGTTCTTAAGAGGATGAATTATTTAGTTATATCATTTATTAAGATATAGATATAATATGTATAGTTGAATCATGGGTTAATGAAAATATATTTAATGATAATGTCAGTGAATTTGAACTAGAAGGTTATACTATGTACATTAGTCAAAGGAGAGATAGGACTGGTGGTGGGTTGATTATTTATATCAGAAATAGCATTTCTTCAAATCTAAATAACTCTATAAAGCAAGGAGAAGGTGAATCATTATGGATAGATATTAAGGTTGGTAAAAATAGGAAAATACACTTGGGAGCCTTTTATAGACCACCAGGACAGACTGATTGCATCGATGAGTTAATGATTAGGGAAATAAGTAAAGGATGCAAAGAAGATAGTTATTCTTGGTGACTTTAATTTAACTTCTGTAGACTGGGAAAATATGATAGGAAGAGATAGAGCAAGTTGTAAGTTTATGGAGTGTTTTGAGGATAACTTTTTGACCCAATTTGTTAATAAGCCAACAAGGGGTGCCAATATATTAGATCTAATTCTTTCAAATGATGATCACTTAGTTCAAGGATTGAGTGTAGGGGAATCATTGGGAAACAGTGATCATCAGATGGTTCGGTTTAATTTGCAAATAGTTAAGGGTAGAACAACGACAAACTCCACAAAAATTCCAAATTTTTATAGGGGAGATTACAATAAATTACGCAGCATACTAAATCAGATTAGGTGGGATATAGAATTCCATGGAAAGAATACTTATGAGATATGGGATATTTTTAAGACTATATTAAACATGGTTCAGGAACAGTGTATTCCAATGAAGTCTATTAGGAAGAAATGTAGGAAACCATTATGGTGGAATCAAGAAATAGCTAATAAAGTTTCTGAGAAAAAAAGGGCATACCAGAGATTACAAAGTGAGAGTAGTTTAGATAATTTAAACCATTATAGGTTGACCAGAAATGAACTAAATAAGATTATTAAGAAGACCAAAAGGACAGCCAAAATCAATTTAGCAAAAAATAATAATAAAGATCCTAAAAAATTCTTTAGCTATTATAGAATCAATAATAAATCTAACAATGATAAAATAGGGCCTATTAAATATGAAGGGGTTTTGAAAGAATCTGATTAGGAAATAGTAGAGGTCCTTAATGATTATTTTGCTTCGAATGTCCTTAATGATTATTTTGCTTCAGTATTCGCAGAAGAGAAACCAGTTAGATTAATTGATGATAATTCTAGGTCAAGAGAAGTAGTGATAAATTCTATTAATATAGACAGAGAAGAAATTAAAGGGCTTATAATGCAGTTAAATACTAGTAAGGCATCTGGCCCTGACAACATTCATTCTAGGATACTCAAATAAGGTGTAGAAAGTATTGCAGTAGCTCTTGAGAAGATATTTATTAGATCACTAGAGTCTGGAGAAATATCAAATGATTGGAAATTGGCAAATGTAGTGCCAATTTTTAAAAAGGGAAGCAAAGAGAATCCAAATAACTTTAGACCGGTAAGCTTAACTTCTATAGTCTGTAAAATTCTTGAGAAGATGGTTAAGAAGGGAATTTCTGATCATCTAGAGAGTAGCAGGTTAATTAATGATGCTGAGCATGGTTTTATAAAAGGTAGATCGTGTTTAACTAATTTACTGGATTTTATGGATTATGTAACTAAAGAATTAGATAGGGGTGAGAAAGTTGAATTGATCTACTTAGATTTCAGCAAAGCTTTTGATAAGGTTCCACATAGAAGACTAGTTCATAAATTAAAGCTGCATGGGATATGTGGGAAGGTTTTAAATTGGATAACTGAATGGCTGAAAAATAGGAAACAGAGAGTTGTACTGAATGGAGTGAGGTCAGAGTGGAGGAATGTTATTAGTGGCGTACCTCAGGGATCAGTTTTAGGCCCTTTATTATTTATAATCTATGTAAATGATCTTGGGCAAGGGATTAAATAGCAAAGTGTCAATTTTTGCTGATGACACTAAATTGGCAGCTGTAGTCAAAGAGGTTGAGGGTAGCTTTAAAGTGCAGGGTGACTTAAATAAGTTGTTAGCTAGGGCTCAGAAGTGGCAGATGACTTTTAACCTTAATAAATGCAAAGTTATTAACATGGGGAGAGATAATATGCAATTTAGCTATGGGATGGATGGGTATTGGCTTAATTCAGTTGAAGATGAGAAGGACCTAGGAGTAGTAGTAGATAGGTCACTGAAATTTTCAAAGCAGTGTATTGAGGCAAAAAATAGAGAAAATAGGGTGCTAGGTTACATTAAAAGAAATGTTAGCTACAAGAGTAAGGAGGTCATCCTTAAACTATACAAATCTTATGTCAGGCCACATTTAGAGTACTGTATACAGGCATGGTAACCACATTTTAGACATGATATAAACTTATTAGAGTCAGTACAAAGGAGGGCAACAAAAATAATACCATCCCTGAAGCACCTTGAATATGAAGATAGGCTGAGGGTATTAAATATGTTTTCATTTGAAAGAAGGTGTGTGAGGGGAGATATGATTGAGCTTTTTAAAATCTTTTCTGGGATGGATAAATTAGATTTCAGCAAGTTATTTGAGTTAGAAGGTAGTAATAGAACTAGAGGCCACCACTTAAAGATTAAAAAACAGGGGTGCAGACTGGATGTTAGAAAATATTTTTTCACTAACAGAGTGGTGGATTATTGGAATAGTTTGCCACCTGAGACTGTAGACAGCCCAAACTTGAATGTTTTCAAGCGCAGATTGGATGATTATATGGGGATGGAGGGTTAATTTCTTACTTTTTGGTATGTGGATATGTTTCTTGACTTATTCCTGTGGATGCAGTTTCTTTTTATTGTATATTTTGGGGGACTTTGATTTTGTTTTTGACAGACTCCTATGGAGGCTTTAAATTATATATTGTAGATGCATGGTTGGACATTCCTATAGATTGTTAAATTGTATATTGTAGATGCATGATCTGACAAAATCCTATGGATGCATTATGTGGGTGGGATTTGATGGATACGGATGACCTTTGATAGGCCCTTGTGGCTTTTGTCATCTGTGAAATTATGTTATGTTATGTTAACATATCACAGTTAGTAATCAATCATGTCTAGCTTTGACTTAAACTGACTAATAGTTGGCGCATTTACTACTTCCTCTGGAAGGGCATTCCAACTATTGACTACTCTGACACTGAAGGAGTTGACCCTGACTAGGTTCCTCTAGTGGCCATTTTTCTTAAGCTTCCGAGAGTTTGAATGTGTGTTGGTTTCACTGTGCTCGATGAAGACATTGTAATCGATGTTCTTGAATCCATTTATAATCTTGTGTCTCAATTAGATCACCCCTTCTTCGCCTCTTCTCAAGTGTTGTGACTCCCAAATGCTCACATCTTGCTTCATACTCGAGGTCTTTCAGTTCAGGAACAAGTTTTGTCATTCATCTTTGGAGTTTTTCTAATCCTCCTATATCCTTCCTGTAGTACGGTGACCAACTTTGGACAGCATATTCCAGGTGCGGCCTTACTAGGGCACAATACAGGGTAGGATATGTGTCTAAATCAATTTCAGGAAAATTTCTCCTTATTAGACCAACTATCTAATTGCCCTTTGCTGCTGCCACATTAACATGCTGCGAAGATTTTAGATTTGCTGATATATAGACCCCCAGGTCTAGCTAAACCCAGTCACAGAACTACTCAGAGGATAAAGTATTTTAATGCAAGGATAATGAATCATTGGAGTAGTCTCCTTACCTATTTCAAGCTTACCTATTTCAATAACATGGGAGGTTAAGAGACTGTCTTGTATTTCTCCCATCTCAACTCCAATGATGAGTAGACGCACAAAACACTTAATACAAAATTTAAATTGTTCACTCAAAAATAAATTCATTAGAATATAATCTCCTTTTAATACTAAAATATAGTTCCATATCAATATGTAAAAATATATCAAAATTTATTTTGCTATTCATATATAACATCAATAATAACAATCAATAATCACAATTGTCCAACCTAGACTTGACAAGCCAATAGTTGCTGCATTTACTACTTCTTCTGGCAGTGCATTCCAACTATTAACTACTCTGACACTAAAGGAGCTAGCTCTAGCTAAAGTTCTCCAATGACCTCTTTTCTTTAGTTTATAAGTATTTGAATGTGTGTTGGTCTCAGAGTACTCAAAGAAGAGCTTATAGTCAATATCCTCAAATCCATTTAGGATTTTATAAGTTTCTATTAAATCAACTCTTCATCTCCTCTTCTCAAGTGTTGTGAGACCCATTTGCTCACATCTTTTCTCGTATTCAAGATCCCTCAATTCTGGAACGAGCTTAGTCATACGTCTTTGGATTTTTTCAAGTTCAAGTATGTCCTTTTTGTAGTACGGTGACCAGCTCTGGACAGCGTATTCAAGGTGTGGCCTAACAAGCGCACAATATAAACTATGACAAGTATCTAAATCAATTTCAGGAAAATGTCTCTTAATCAGCCCCACCATCTGGTTAGCTTTCTCTGCTACCACATTAACATGATGTGAAGGCTTTAGGTCTGCTGACACATAAACTCCTAAGTCCTTTTCTACATTCGATTCCTTGAGTTGCTTTCTATTGAAATCATAGTTTTTATGTGGATTTCTGTGACCAATGTGCATGGTGACACATTTATCGGCATTAAAGTCCTGCAACCATTTAACACTCCAATTTTCAAGTTTTTTCAAGTCCCTCTGCATTGATTCAATGTCTTCTTGTGATCTAATTTCCTTAAAAATTTTTGCATCATCAGCAAAAAGCAATACTGGACATTCCAATTCATTCACTAGGTCATTAATGTAAATAAGAAATAGTACAGGCCCAAAATGGAACCCTGTGGTACTCCTGAAGTTACCCTTAGTTTATCAGACTTGGTCCCTCTTATCTCCACATACTGTTCCCTTCCAGTTAAAAATGCCTTAATCCAATGTAAAATTTTACCTCTTATCCCATATGCCTCCAACTTACTTAATAGTCTCTCATGTGGCACTGTATCGAACACTTTACTACAGTCAAGATAGTTTACATCAACTGGTATTTGATTATCCAGTGCTACTGTCAAGGTCTCCATATATGTCGGTAAGTTTGTAAGTATGCTTCTCTTTGCTCTAAACCCATGTTGACCATCATAAATCAATTCATTATCTTCTAGATGCTTAACTACAACTTTTCTTATCAGTTTTTCACACATTTTACAAAGTACACATGTCAGGGATACTGGTCTGTAATTTAGAGGGTCAAGAATATCACCCTTTTTATAGATTGGACACAAAGATCCAAGAATCCAAAGAGCCGGTACTATCCCTGAATCAAGTGATTTCTTGATAATAATTAAAACTGGTAAGGCCAGTTCATTGTGACATTTGCTCAAGAGCTTCGGATGAATTCCATCTGCACCCTTTGTTTTATTACCATTAGCTTTTTTCAGTAGTTCCTTAATCTCATACATATCCACATCAATGTCTTCAATTACTGGCCCATAATATCCAATATCAAATGCTGGTATATTCAATACATCCTCCAGTATGAACACACCTTCAAATGCTGTATTCATTTCATTTGCAGTTTCTAAGTCCGTTTCGGTTATTTCCCCATTTTGATTCCTCACTTTAAGTACCTTTTCTTTTATGGTGGTTTGACTCCTCACAAAACTCCAGAAATGCTTAAGGTTTACTTTTATGTCCTTACATAATTCCTTTATAAAAGCTTTTTTTGCCTGTCTAATCACACTTGTAGTTAGGTTTCTGACCCTTCTGTATTCTGCAGCTCTCCTTTCTTTCTCCCTAATTTGGTTTAACACTTCTTTTGTCATCCACTTAGCTTTTCTTTTTCCAACCTTACTTACATAGTATTTTTGGCACATACTTATAAGATAACATAATATCCTGACTAGTAATTTATACATTTCTTCAACTTCCTTTTCTCTAAAGAGTTCAATCCAGTTAATTTCTGCTAACTCTTTTCATTCCAACATAGTTAGCTTTGTTAAAATTATATCTAGGATGCTGGCTACTATCTACATCTTCATTACCTGTGTTCAGTAAGAGATCATATGCAATCACAGCATGATGACTTTTCCCTAAGGGGGGAAGCAATTCTAAACCTGTAATGTCATGAGAATCTGTGGTAAAAATAAGATCAAGCCTTGATGGATTGTTTTCTTCTAAATTGTGAGTGACTTCCAAAACATGTTGTTGTAAGAACACATCATTAACACCATCAAGAAAATTTCTTGCATCCAGAATCTGGCCAACACTAGATATTTCCAGTTTATCTCCTTAAAATTAAAATCACCACAAATAAACACCTGAGATTCATTGTTATAATCACCACTTAGCCTTATAAGGTCACAGAGAAGGTTATTCTTCTCTCTTACTGAAGCTGGGGGTCTGTATATTGTCCCAACTAGCACGCCCTTATTCTGACATTTAACTTCACACCAAACTGCTTCAGCATAAGCATGGTTGTTCAAAAAATTCACATTGCTACTTGAAGATACTAACTTTTTATTCACTCACACTACCACACCACCTCCAGGCGCTGCTTGATTTACTCTGTCTTTTCTGAATACAGTATAATTATCAACATCAAAAATTTCTGAATTATGATGATCACTCAATTTAGTTTCTGTTAGACATACAATATCTGGTTTGATTTCATCAATCAGCACCTGCAGTTCACTTGATTTATTGAAAACTCCATCAGTGTTAGTATACATACATTTGAGGGTGGTGTGGGTGTCTAAAAATTCCTTCTTAGAGAGGCATTTGGATTCACTTTCACTTTAACTAGCTTGTTACCCCTAATAATCCACTTACTGTCCTTAATACTATGTTGTTTAAGATCTTCATTCTTTTGTTTCATGTTATCGACCAGGATTTTCCTTCTGTTTCTATCCTCCTGATTCATATCTCTGAAAATCTGGATATTTCTTATCTTTTCCTCAGCATATTCCCCCAGTTTAGGGGCAGCTCTCAATACTACCCTATGTGCGGTACTCTCCTGGTCTAATACTACTTTCATTAGCCTTGGGCTTTTGGCTGTCCTGTCAAGCTCCTTTTTTCCCAGCCTACCAACTGATACAATTTTACTATTAATATCGATTGAATCAATTCCCAGAGTATCAGTAAACAAACTTGATATAACCTGTTCATCATATTTTTTCCTTTGCTCACCCACTGTGGCTTCCAACTCAGGTACATTGGCTAGCAGTACATTTTTTGCCCTGGCTGACCTATCTTTCTCAGTCTCCCAGACACTTTTTACTTTATCCTCAATGGTTTCGGTGACAGTATTTTGTATTTCCTCTTTAACCTTGTTTTCCAACTCTTCTGAATTCCTTCTCACTTTATCTTCAAGAACTAAGATTCTCTGTGAATTCTCTTCAATTTTTTGTCTAATAGGGCCTAACTGTTTTAGAATTTCTTTAGACACTATATTACAATGATTGAGGGAACAAAAGTATTGTAGGTTCTTAACTCCCTCTGCTAACTTAGTAAACATTTTATAGTACTCAGTAGACATACCATCACGTTTAGCATGCACCCAAAAACCACAGTAATCACATAATATACCATCGTTTCCCCTTCCCTTTGTAGTACACTTTTCATTACAGTGGCCACACACGTCCCTTGGTTTATCCAAATCATTGTCTCCTACCTTAGCTCCCGCCATAAGAACATACGCCGGTTAGTTATTTACACAGAAAAACTGAGTTAAATATTTCAAAATTTGAATGTTGGTGTTCTTCAATCCTCACAGCGATGTTCAAGTCTTCACTCTTAACCTCCCAGTCACAAAATTAGGTAAAATAACAGCAGAACAGCAATAGCTCAGGAGTGAAATCTTCCACATCCGTGACCCTCAGTAAATATGATAATGAAAGTATAATGAAAGTGTAAAAGAGAGAAGAGACACCTTTTATGAGCTTTGACTCCCATGCTTCTTTACTATCACTAAAGGTAAGCTGTGCCCTGTTGAGGTTATAGGTGCCATGGGGATTCCTGTGACCAATATGCATGGTGACCACTTATCAGCATTAAACTCCAACAGCCACTTCTCACTCCAAGTTTCTAGCTTCCTCATTTACATGTCGTTGATGTAAATGAGAAATAGTACAGGGCCCAAGACAGATCCCTGGGGGTACTCCTGAGGTTACCTGGAGATTATAACAATATAATTTCATGGATGACAAAAGCCACAAGGGCCTATTAAAGGTTATCTGCATCCATCAAAACCATCCTACTAAATGCATCCATAGGATTGTGTCAGATCATGCATCTACAATATACATTTTAAATAATCCATAGGATTGTGTCATCATGCATTTACAATATACAATTTAAACAATCCATAGGATTGTGTCAGATCATGCATCTACAATATACAATTAGAACCATACACAGGACCCTGTAAAGGTTGTGGTGATTTGCCATCCTGGCCGCCGTGCTGACGGTCTCCAGCACTCCATCCGGCCCCAGCTTAACCTCTCTTCCTTCCTTCAGATAGCCTGTATTTCTCCCCTACTTCCTCACTTCAACTACAACCTCTACCACATCTTTGTCTGGTCAGCCTCTAATTTCACAGGGTAGATGCTGACCTTCTTCTCAGCCAACCGTCCCGGATCGTGGCTGAGGGGGGAGGGGACAATGTTCCCTAACCCCTGAGCTCCGGACTGGGGTGGTTGGTTTTTAACAACCTGCTTCATCCCCACCCATACCTTCCTCACATCCCTTTTCCTTCTCACTTCACCATCTATCTTTGTTTTTACACTGTGTCCAAGTTGGAGCTGCCATGTCGATGGACTGCCAGGCCACCAGACGGGAGGGGTGGTCCTGAATGGCGGCATCTGGCTCTGCCAGGCCTGTACTCACCCCTTGCAGGGTGGGCTATTGCAAGGGGTGATGAGCTATTGCGTCCCATAATTAAAAGAGGGTCACCATGCCCAATGATGAAGAAGTAAAAATCTCCCCTTAATTGCCCCAGTCACATTGTCGGAGCCCCCCCCCCCTGTGCTTGCGCAGGGGACCCTCCAAACTTCTCTAACTGGAGAGGAGGCTTACTCCTCTCCTACGCCTATGGGTATAGGGGACTCCCCCTCACCCCCTTCTCTGGAGGTGCTTTCAGGCACCTCACTTTTACCAGCCGCAGTTCCCCGCTTCTTCTACGCAGTTCCCTGCTTCTTCTAAGCAATGTGGTGCATATCTCATTGAGAAAGAAATCCTGGCCGTTCAGGCCTAAGATCGACTCTCATTCCGCAGGCAAAGGACTTAGTCCTGGCACACCCGGTTCTGCCTGGGATGTCTTACGCCTCAATGGTTAGAAAGACACCCTCTGCTCCTGGCCCATCCAAGCCAACGAGCACGGTTGTTACCGCACCCATTCGGAGCCCTTCTGCGGGTTCTACTCAACCTGAGCGTTCCCCTGGTAAAGCTGACGGCACAAAGGGTTCACACCCAGCAAGTTGTTAGACTCACAGGAGGCAACACCCCTGAAGGTGGTCGCCAGGCCATCTTCCGGGGTTCCTAATGCTGCCCCCCGAAAGGAGGACAGCAAAAAAGGAGCTTCGGCTCCTTCGCCCACGCCTAGTGGTCGGCTGAGTGGCTCGGATAAGGTGGATGCTTAAAAAGAGGGGCCCCCCCGCCTCCGAAGCCGCAACGCCCACTAAGGTTTCGAGGCGGAGGGAGGAAAAGACGCATGGCGATCTCAACCTCCCCCAATAAGTCCTCGAAGGCGACAGCGCTTTGTCCGTCCAACAGCGCCCGGGGTTCTGCCTCGGGGAAGCGTACGGCCATTCCCGTAAAGGTCTTCTGTTCTAAGAGGGGCCCCCGCGTCTCCGAGCTAGGCCTAGAGGGCATATTCCTTCAATCGAATTGCCGTGGACTCCGGGCTAACTGGGAGGAGCTGCGGAGGCTCGTCTCGTCCCATTCCCCGTTAGCTATTTGTCTGCAGGAGACCATGCTAGGCGCGTGCCCCCTGCCCACCCTCCTCTCCCGGGGTATAGGGTTTTGCGACCCCACCACCACGAGATGGCTGGGGTGGGAGATGAGCGGTTTGCACCCGACATGATATCTCCGTTCTTTCTTTCAGGCAGTGGCTGTGCAGCTTCACCTGGATAGGAGTTATACTGTTACTTCTGTGTACATTCCACTGTCAGCTGACTTCGACGCTGGCGACTTCCGCTGCATCATGGCACAGTTGCTACAATTTAGGCCTTATGATGTCATAAGGCGAAGCCACTTATTTTAAAAGTAACTAAAAATGTTAATTTTTTGCCTGACAAGCCTAAAGTAGGTGGTGCTATTGTCTTTATTATTTTGATAAATGTGCAGAGCCGATCACACGTTTATCAAAATAACAAAGATGAGTTTTGAATGTTGTAAGGTCATAAATCAGTATAAGTGAGAACACGCAACTTTTGGTCAGCAGACCTTTTTCTTCTTTGACAAGCTGTTTTGTACTGGAGGTACCATGGAGAAATAATAATTGTTGGTATGGCTGTTGGTTCCTGCCATGTCATTGGCACAGCAAATGGCATTCCTTTCCTCTTCCTGTTCACCCATCGGCGAAGGTTAGTAGCACAAGTGTTGCAGCATATGTGAGGAGCCCAGTTCTTCTCCTGGTCACCAATCTTGCATCCAAAATATAGATGATATGCCTTTCTAACCATAGCAGTTATATGGCACTTATGTGATGCTAAGGTCACCCCAGCACAAATGTAGCAGGAGTTGTCTGCCTTATTCACACAAGTACGAGGCATCCGAAAGAAGAAAACAACAAACAATTAGAAGATAAACAGAAAATTTGTTCCTAAATTTATCATTATAATACAGAGCATGACAGCTTAGCAGAAGTATTTATATCATTTAGTAGGAAAATAAAACAATTAATATAAAATGCCTCGCATGCATATCAATAGCTTGCTTAGTGAATATTTATTATAAGTTTAAAAAGTGTTTGAGTAGGAAAATGACCTACCTTTCACCTCAAAATGTAAACTTGCACAGCACAATCACCTATGAATGCTGCAAGCCTGTTGGAACCTGTTGTGACACATAACTATATCATTTCCCTGACTATCATCAGTAACTAGTTTCCACGCCTGTAAAGACCTAATGATACTATTAGCTTATATGGAGCTCATACAAAGCCTTTATTCTCATAAAAACAATTCCAAACATCTACAAACACCAATCCCAACTCCTCACACGGGCCTTTAACATATTCATTCAGTCCAATTGCACGATACAACCATTCCATCCCTACATCCAATCTTGGAAGCACACCTGAAATAACGCCTTTCAATCCACTTTAACTCATCCTTTTAACTAATCTTTTGTATCTCTGTTGTAACTCACATAAACTCACCTTCTTTACATCATTTACTCTCAAATGCGTAATCACAACTGTATCCCTCTCACACCCAGACACCAGACTATCATACCTCTCAGACGCATCATTTACACCAGCATCTGCCAAGCAAACTCTCAAGCCTTTCCATCTGCTTGCACTCAACTTTCTATCTAGGTATCTAATCTGAGCATCACCCATCACAATCATCTCAGTCATCCTCCTAGTCTCTCTAAGCCTAGCTTTACCATCCCTCCTATTCTCATTCAATCTACCACTTATTCCACTTTCTGCCACAACCACATCAGACAAATTCCTTTCAACCTCTTCCTCTTTCAGGATATCATATCTTTTAGTCAACCTAACAGGTTCCATGTCTATCTTAGTCACACACCCAACCTGTCCTGACCTAGCCATTCTATCCATATTCACTCACTATTCATCTTCACTTACATCAGTCACTTCTTTCTCTCCAGTCCCTAGTCTAGGCCTACCTTCCTCTACCAAAGCCACATTTGCACTACTCAGATAAACCAAGGGGCATTCAGGCACATTTACTCTTCTTTCAACACAAGAATCACAAACTATATACACAATACTTACCATAGTTGGGCGTTATTGCGATAATTTATCGCGATAACGGTATCGGGTTATCAGTTATCCAATATTTTTTCTGCATTATTGATTCATCAATATCGCCGGTACTTTTGGTTCCAAACTAGCGATAATCGATAATTTCAGTTTTTAGTTCCAGTTTAGCACAGGGGCGAGCCGCGGGTGCCTTGGAGGCAGAAATAGGTAGGTCTGAGCTGGGAATCAACAGTTGGATGAGAGGTGACGAGGTATTGCTCCTGCGCACTACCAGTTTTACGTGTTCTTTGATGATTTTTCCCCTATGTTCCCATGCTTCTTCCATTCTATATATAGTCAATAATCAATATTGTGTTATAATTTTGGATTTATTGATTTATCAGTTATTACCTTATCGGGTGATAAATTTATGGCCATTTATCGGTTATAAGTTATCGCAGATAAGGTTATCATTATCGATTTATCAGTTATTGTGATAATTTTTCTGTTATCGCGCCCATCTATGCTACTTACATCAAAGGTCATACTCACTTCATCCATAAAGAACAGCCATACTGAGAAAACTTTTCAAATGCCCTTAATTAAGCAATCAAGAAAAGTGTAAACAACAGGGGGGAGAAAATTAAGAGACTCTGAAACATAAATAACACTCACTGTTCACTACTTAAATATATTAGACCCCCTCCCCAAAAAACAAAACAAAACAAAACAAAATAAAAACAAAACCTGTCACTGAATAGAGAGCTCAATGAGAACACAAACCGATACCACTTCTTTCAAATGAGAACATATCTTCATATTTATTCAAGTTGCTTCAGAGAAGGTATTATTTTTGTTGTCCTCCTTTGTACTGACTTTAGCAGGTTGATATCATGTCTAAAATGTGGTAACCATGCTTATATACAGTAACTCTAAATGTGGCATGGCATATGAGTTGTAGAGTTTAAGGATAACCTCTTTACTTTTGTAGCTAACACTCCTCTTAATGTATCCTAACACCCTATGCTCTATTTTTTGCCCCCAAAACTTCAGTGACCTATCTACTACTATGCCAAAGTCCTTCTCATCCTCAATTGAGTTCAGCCAATGTTAATCCATTTCATAGCTAAATTCACTATTATTCCTTCCCATGTTAATAACTTTGCATTTTTAAGGTTAAAAGTCACCTACCACTTCTGAACCCAAGTTAATAACCTACCTATTTGTCACTAGGCACTTTAAAGCTACCCTCAACATCTTTGACTACAACTGCCAATTTAGTGTCATCAGCACAATTTGGTACTTTGCTATTAACAGTATCCCCAAGGTCATTTACAGTGGGTGCAATAAATATCCGATACATGGTCAAAAGTTTATTTACCATAATTACACAACAGCAAAGTAATCAAAAATTGAACATTTTATGTATTTTGTACATTGAATACAAATTCGGTATTAGAATGCATAAATAGTAAAGCATTTATATTATATCAACAAAAGTGTCAGATTATCGCCTCAAAAAGTATCCAACACAACCACAAAATTAGTTTTAAAGCGATAATAAATAGTTCTCGAATATTCTAGAGTGGTTTACCTGACAGGAATGCTGTAGAACTTTCTAGAAAAATAATCTACTTCATCCATGTGAAACAGCGGACCTCACTCAGTGTCTGAGAGCTTCATGAGAAGGTCATCATTCCTCACTCTAATTCTAATATGGTGAAGACTAAAGAATTCCAAAAAGGAGCAGAGAACTAATTGTGTTCAGTTACATAAAAGTGGTTTGGGCTATAGAAAAATCTCATTTATGCTAAAATTATCAATCTCAACCATTGGTGGCATGATTCGCCAGTTCATGTCATATCAGTCCCCTGCAAGTCAACCACGTTCAGGGTGTCCATCTAAAATTTCAAACCGTGCGGCTAAACATATAGTCTGTAAAGTAAAGAAGACTCCTCAAGCGACTCTATCTGAACTTCAGAAAGATTTGGAAGTAGCTGGGACAAATGTATGCAAAAATACAATTAGAGCAGTTCTTAGGAACGAGGGATTCCATTCTTGCACATCAAAAAGACACCTTTGTTGAAACGAATTCATGTCAGAGGAACGAGGGATTCCATTCTTGCACATCAAAAAGACACCTTTGTTGAAACGAATTCATGTCAGAAATCATCTGAATTTTGCCAAGGAACATTTAGAGAAGCCTGCAAGATTTGAGGACGCTGTACTATGGTCTGACGAGACTAAGATTGAGTTATTTGGGTGGAATAGTGTTAGTCACGTTTGGAGGCAGAAAAACTCGGTGCATGATCCTAAAAATACAATACCAACAGTGAAGTTTGGAGGAGGCAGCATAATGGTATGGGGCTACTTCTCCTCTGCAGGTCCTGGAAGACTCCATATTATTGAAGGGAAAAATGAATGCTCAGATGTATCACATGATTCTGGATGATAATCTCTTACAGTCTGCAGACAACTTGAAGTTGCCAAGAGGATGGACATTCCAGGAGGACAATGATCCAAAACATAGAGCCAAGGGCACTGCAGCGTGCTTTCAGCAGAAGAAAATAAAGGTTATGGGATGGCTAAGTCAGTTGCCAGACCTAAATCCTATCAAAATCTGTGGCAAGAATTAAATCTAAAGATTCAGAAAAGGGACCCAAGAAATCTAAAAGATTTAAAAAGAATATGCCAAGAAGAATGGGCCAAGATATCTACAAATATTTGTAAGAACCTCATAAGTAAATATCTCAAACAGTTGGAAGCTGTACTAGTGACAAAAGGTCATATCACCAAATACTAACTGGTTTTCATAGATGTATCGGATACTTTTTGAAGTGTTCGTTTGATATTTTTGCTATAATCATAGTAATGGTTTAGTATTTATATGATACCAATTTGTATTCAATGTACAAAATACATAAGATGTTCGATTTTTGATTACTTTGCTGTTGTGTAACTATGGTAAATAAACTTTTGACTATGTATCGGATATTTATTGCACCCACTGTATATAAACTCAATAATAATGGGCCTAGAACAGGTTCTGTCTCTATGGCCATGGAGAATGCCAAAAAAACCCCTCCCCCTCTAAACCCTCTTTACAATTGACGAAGCTGCTCACAGGCAGCTCCAAAGCAGAAAAGCTTACTTCTCTCCTAGGCCTACTGGTGCAGTGGACTCACCTACTTCTCTGGAGTTGCCCTTGGGCGACTCCAATTTCTTTCCAGTGGCAGTCACCTCCCTTTACTTTTACAGGGGACTGCCAAGAGAGCAAGTAGGCAGCCCAAGATTGACCAGTCCTGGGTGGAGCAGGTCGATAAGGCCAACCCCCTTAGTGGGGTAAGTGATGGGGCCCATCAGTCTGTGCCCTTTAATGTCCTACAATACTGTATTCTCAAGCTACAAGGGGCTGGCATACCTGGCACCATCTTTTCCTTGATGGATGCCAGGTATAGATGAGACAAAGGTACCTCTATGGGATCTGTGATGTCTTGGTGGGGGATGTCCACATGGAGGCCCCCTGAGATTGACATAATCCTTTAGGTGACCCAGCCCCAGGCTGCAGGATCTTCCATGGGGTCAAACCTGGGCTTGGTGCCAAGCACTGAACCTGAGTCCGCCCCCGTGCAAGCTTCTCAGATGGCTAGGGCCATCAAGGACTCATAAGGTGAGGGACCTCCTCCCTCAGCTGGTTCTCCTTTGACAGCCAAGACCTCCATTTCAGAGTAGAATCTTGCTGAGGCCAGTTGGGGCCAGTCCTTCTGGCCTAATGGATGCTTCTGGTGGTGGAGAGAAGCGGGTTAATTCCCCAGCCTCCTCTCCTAAAAATACAAAGAAGACTAGAGGTTCCTCTCCCTCCACGGGAGCTCTAGTGCCAGACGGGTCCGCTGCCGTTTTGGTAAACGACCAGGTCAACATCGGCACGGACAGCGTCGATGATACCCTGGGTGGGGAGGCCAAGACCAATACCAAAGTCGCAAGTGCGCCGAGCGGAGCTTCGATTACGTCGAGGCCCCTCATTGAGAGACTACCTGGCATTATCGATCCCGCTGGCTTAAAACGCTTTCTGTTTTTTTCACTCATCTGATGGCAGCATGTTCCATCAGAAGAGAGCACTAGCTAGCTAGCTTGATTGGTAAAGAGCAGAAGGTGACCCGTTTCTCGACGGGGCCTTCTGGCGAATGCGTTGGATCCCTCCGAGGCGACCATGATTTGTGCTCTTCGGACACTTGATGTCACGCCGGTGAGTGTGACTACGTGAAAGGAGTGATTTACGCGAGGAAACTCGTGGACTACTCCATAGATGACATCACCTTAAACCTGGCCGACCATGGAGCGGTCAAGGTCGACTGTGTGATGAGAAAACAGGGAGGGGCCTCGAGACCCACCCCTATACTTTGTCATGTTCGACTGTGACAGACTCCCCGATTCAGTGCGTGCCGGTTGGTATCGTTACTGCTACTGCCGCGGAGATGCTACTACTGTCACCACTTCGGCCTTACGAATCGCTCCTGTACACCAACAAAGTCGAGGTTACCCGAAGTCTGTGTAAGTTGCTCCAAGGCCGCACACGATAAGTCCCTATCGTGTATTGCCAAGTGATAGCCGCATCCCGCTTCTTCGAAGCAAAGTGGTGCGTATCTATTGAGAAGAAAATACTGGCCGTTCAGACTACGGATCGTCTCATTTTGCGAGGCTAAGGACTTGGTCTTGGCACGCCCGGCGCTGCCTGGGACGTCTTATGCCTCAATGTTAAAAAAAAGACCCTCTGCACCTGGCCCGTCGAGGTATACTGTTATTACTGCACACATTCCACCGTCAGCCGACTTCGACACGGAGGACTTCCGCCGCTTCGTGGCCCAGTTGCTGAGGCCCTTTGTCTTGCTGGTGGATTTGAACGGTAGACACCCTCTCTCTGGGGAGAGTATTCAATCAATCCCAAGGGTCAAGACCTTGCCGACCTGATTGACGAGCTAGAGATAGGTGTCCTAAATGTTGATGAGTTTATCACTTGTGCCCGAGAACCGCTTCATTTTCCTGTCTTGATCTATTCTTGTGATCTCCGGATGCAGACCCTGACTTTGTGACTTTGTGTTGGGAGGGGGGGGGGTAGTCGATGACCTCCATGGTAGTGATCACTTTCCCAGTCAAATATCACTTTCTGGAGTGCTGCCCCCTGAAAACGCCGCGTGGGGCGGGCGTGGTGGTCCGCATGTCAGGAAATGAAGGACTCGCGCCCGCTCCCTTGCTGGTCAACCGAGTGTGAGGCGGCCCTCAAATAGAAGCGTTATGCTTACATCCGCTATAAGCGCCGCCTGAATGATTTCACTTGGTGAATTTCGTCAAGTTAGGGGTAGGTTCCGCTATGTTTCGAAGCACGCCCGTCGCTCCTCTTGGCGGGGCATACGTGTCTTCACTTAACGGGAA
The DNA here is from genome assembly GCA_963969495.1 of Ceratothoa steindachneri. Lineage (NCBI taxonomy): Eukaryota > Metazoa > Arthropoda > Malacostraca > Isopoda > Cymothoidae > Ceratothoa > Ceratothoa steindachneri. The sequence goes on from OZ018326.1 coordinate 138,463,828, forward strand.
GACACCTAGCAGAGGTGTGGAAGCGAGTTAAAAGAATTCGGGGCAAGTTCTCGCAGGACACCCTTCCGTTTTCCAGGAGAATGGGACCACAATCTCGAACCCCGCATCGGTGGCGGAGTACTTCGCAGCTGCATTCTCTAGCCGGGATTCTGCTCCGCCAGCATTCAATGCGCGTCGTGATGTCGCGGAAGGCCGCCGACTGGACTTTATCTCCAGAGGTGGAGAACCCTTCAACGACAGGTTTACTCTGAGTGAGTTGCGTTCCGCTCCTGCTTCGTGCGCGAATACCGCCCCTGGTCCAGACCGATGTCCCGTACGCCATGCTTCGACACCTGGGTGAGCGAGGCATAGCCTTTCTGTTAGATTTGTTCAGCAGGATCTGGGTAGAGGGTATCCTCCAAGACTCCTAGCGAATCGCTACTGTGCTCGCTTTTCGCAAACCTGGGAGAGATCACTCTAAACCCGCCGGTTTTCCGCACAATCTCTCTAACCTCCTGCATGTGCAAGTTGATGGAAAATTTGGTAAATGTTAGACTAGCCTTTTTTCTGGATAGCTGACGCTACCCGTCTTCCGCACCGTGCGCCTTCCGCAAGTTCCACTCCACATCGGATGCTCTGCTTCGACTGGAAAATGCTGTTTTCGAGGGCTTCGTTCGTAGAAAGTACTACGCCACGGTGTTTTTCGATACGGTATCATGGAGACTCCACACGATGGCGACGCATCCCAATCTTTATATTTGAATTTTTGCGAGGTCGTCTATTCCTGCTCCGGTCTAATGGAGCAGGAAGATGGTGTCCCGCATGGAAGTGTCCTCAGTGTCGCACTCTTTGCTTCGAGCATCAACGGTATCACTTTGGAGCTGCCAGATGTTCTCGCTACGCTCTACGTGGACGAACTTTCGATCTCTTTTGGTGCGCCCCAGATGCCAACTCTGGAATGTCTACTCCAACAGGCATTAAACCGTCTATCTCGCTATGCCGAAGCGCATAGGCTTTTGTTTTCCTTGGCCAAGACTAAGGTGGTCCACTTCTGCCACCATCCATGGCTTCACCACGACCCGGATTTGTTTCTAAATGGGGTTCGCCTGGAAGCTTGACTACGGAAGCGAGTTTTATGCATCCGCAGTCGAGCGTGTGCTTTGGAGACCGATGCTTTCCGCACGACCCCCATTGAAAGCCCACTTATTGATGCTGGAGAGATGCCACCAAAGTTCACTCTTCGCGTGTACGTGTGAGTCTGGCGCCTCCTTCATTCGATAACAGGTCTCACTGCATCCGCAGCCAACCTCGACTGTGCATATGCCGTCTAGAGACGCCAGTCATACCTTAAGCTATTTAAGTGCTCTGTGTAGCTCTCGCGCCTGTGGCGCCCCTGGTTCTGCCCAAGACGCAACCCTGGAGGGTGCCACCATTGACAATTTTTCGCCACGCCTCTGCTCCCAAAGATTCCTCAGCGCCGGGAATATTGCGCTCGGCCTTTTTAGAGCACACCATGTCACACTGGATCCATGCCATTGTATAGGATGGCTCCAATTCCCAGGAGTGGTTCGATTTCTACGCCCCTGCTTCTATCTTCACGGTCGTGCTGGTTGCAATACACAGCTCGGTATGGGGAATAACGCGTTGTGCCCAGTTCGTTGACCGATCTATAGCCACTCACAAAGCGCCTTGAGTGCTCTCCGGCCATTGGAATCCCCACACCCCTTGTTTCACGCTGTCCGTAGCGCCACGATTGCCGCGAGCCGGGTGGTTGTCGAGATTAGGTATATTCTGGGTTCCTTCACATGTGGGAATGAGTAACAAGGAGTAACAAGGAAAGAAAGTACCCTAGGAGACCTTATGGTCCATTCAAAGAGGGTACCTTTGGACTAGCAATAGAGCAAGCACATGGCTGCTCAATTGTTTTGCGTCCCTAAACGGCCACTTTTCAAGACTTTTTCTAGTCTTGACTCGAACTGGTCAACAAATTCACTGTTGACAACTTCCACTGGAAGGGTGTTCCACTTACCGCAGATACTGTAAGTGAAAAAATTTCCACACAGGTTGCGGTTGTAACGCTTCAGTTAAAGTTTGAAGCCGTGATTGCGTGTTCTGTTCTCACTGAGTGTGAAAATATTCCGGTAGTCAACATTGTCGAACCCTCGAAGTATTTTGTATTTTTAAAACTTCGATGAGCTGACCACGCAGTCTACGGGTTTCCAGCGAGAACAGATTTAATTCCCTTAGTCTATCCTCATAACTTTTATGTCGGATAGAGGGAATCAGCTTGGTTGCCCTGGCTTGTACACATTCCAACCTTGGGATATCCTTTCAAAACGAAGGACTCCAAAATTGTACGGCATACTCCAGGTGTGGCCGAACGAGGGAGTTGTACAGACAAAGTACTATCTCCTTGTTACGGTATCCAAATTGGCGCTTTATGTAGCCTAACATCCTTTGGGCTTTCTTCTCTGCCTCGATGCACTGTTTCGAGAACTTGAGGTCGCTAGTGATAGTTACACCCAAATCCTTATCAGTGTCACTCGATTCAAGAGCAGTGCCCTTAAGGATATACAGAGATTGGGAGTTTCTGTGGCCGATATGCATCACTTTGCATTTGTTCACGTTAAAAGGCATTTCCCTCGTGTCCGACCACTCCCCAATCTTCCCAAGATCTTCCTGCAGGCGGGCAGTATTTCCATCCTTTGCAACGTTCATACCAAGCTTGGTATCGTCGGCAAATTTGGAAATCTTGGCAACCATGTCACCGTCCATGTCTTTGACGTAGATGATGAATAGTAGTGGTCCCAGGACAGAACCTTGAGGCACCCCGCTAGTAGCGGGCACCCACTCAGAAGCCTGTCCATTCACCACCACCCGTTGCCGTCTGCCACTTAGCCAGTTCTCGATCCAGCCGGCTACTTTTCCGTCTATGCCCAGCGCTCGCACTTTCCGGAGAAGGCGGCAGTGTGGTACCTTATCAAAGGCTTTCTGAAAGTAAGTACACCATATCCACTGCCTTGTCCCGATCGTGCTCACTGAACACGAAGTGGAAGAATTCCACAAGGTTCGTCAGGCATGACCGTTGCCTTCGGAAGCCGTGCTGGGAACTCCTCAGTAGCATGTTTGACTCTAAATACGACGTCATTTTGTCCACCATCATGCTTTCCATGAGTTTACCGACTATCGAAGTCAGACTGATAGGTTGGTAGTTTGACGGTGGGCTACGGTCTCCTTTCTTGAAGATAGGAGTCACCTCCGCTTCACGCCAGTCTCTAGGAACGCATTCGGTCCGGATTGACATGTTGAAGATTGCGGTCAGGTGTCGTGACACTTGATCGCGCACTTCTTTCAACACTTTAGGTAGAAACCCATCCGGGCCAGGTGACTTATTCGTCATTAGGTCAGTGATCTTCTTTTTTATTTCCCCTTCGGTGAAGTCCATATCCTCCAGCTTTTCCCCCCGAGTACGAATCCATTGGCTGGGGGATGGGACCACACTCTTCAGTAAACACTGACGAGAAGTAGTCGTTGAGGAGGTTAGCATTTTCTGCATCTAAGTGCTTTAATGCCCCCTCCTCATTTCTCAAAGGGCCAATCGTTCGACGGATTGGTTACGGCTGTTCACATCCAAAAAACTCCTTGGGGCTCTCTTTACAGAGTCTCGCCACTCGGAGTTCCTCAGACCGCTTAGCCGCCCTTATGCTGGACTTCACTCTCCTGGCTAGCCTTCGGTATTCGTCAAAGTCACCCGAGATTTTCGATTGCCGGTACACAGTTCTCTTCTTCCTAAGCAGTTGGCCGACTTCTCGATTAAACCACTTTGGTTGAAATAAGACCGACGGGAACATTTCAGAGGGATGAAACGCGATTGAAGACTCATGAATGTGGTTTTGAAACTGTTCCACGAGTCTTCAACAACATCGCACACTTCTAGCCTCGCGTCAGTCAGTCCAGCACGAAGACCTGCAAAGTCTGCTCTTTTCAAATCGAGTTTCCTCGATTTACTAGTTGCAGGCCCTGCCTTCGGAACTTTGACTACAAATCTAATTAGTCGGTGGTCACTTCCACCGAGCTCTTCGCCAACAGAGAGGTCCTCAACGATGTCATCCTCAGAGGTGAAAACCAAGTCTAGGATATTGTCTCCTCTCGTTTGCTCTCTCACCCATTGAGTGAGGAACTCGTTGTTCGTGAACTCCAGGAGTAGTGCGTTCTTGCTACAGGGTTCTCTGGTTTCCCAGTCAACTTGTTTGTTGAAATCCCCCATGACGATACACACTCTGTCTTCGATAAGTTCTCCTAGTAGCTGGTACAGATCTGTCCTTTTCAACGAATTGGGCAGGAGGTCTATAAAGCACCAGGGTCTTGTATTTGGCAGGACCTATCTCTAGGTCAACACCTAGTAGTTCATGGTCGGATACGATGTTGCAATCCGTCGAGTTGAGAGTATCCTTGACATACAACATCACACCGCCACCCGCTCTGTCTGGCCTATCTTTCAGGAAGAGCTGGTAACCGGGAATCGTGAATTCACCTTCAAAATCTCGGCTTCAGGTTTTTATCCACGACTCCGTTATGGCCACCATCTCAGGTTCCTCTGTTGCCACGAGGCCACGGAGCTCAAGAAAATTATTCCTGATTGACCTCGCATTGAACAGAAGAACTTTCAGGGAGTCCCCCAGTGTAGGACTTCCTACGCTCTTCCGTTTCCCGGCTTCTTTTGTGTGGCAGTACCCCTTTGCCACATCTAAAAGCGTCGTTCCAGGAGTGACACGGGCATACTGTCTTATGTCCGCCTTCACTGTGGGTCGGACCCTCCTCTGCGTCCGCTCCGTCCCTTTGTTAAAGGTCGTTTCGACCGTAAAAAGTGCTGTAAGGGTCCAGAAAGAAGACCCCCTCCGCCGTACAAAGGTCGGACAGGCGCTGGTTCAAGGTCACGTTCCTTGAGTGAGCTGTCCGGCTAGGACCTCTTCTTGGGAGCATCCCTACAACGACCCGTTTGCGAGTTCTCAATCCGCAGTCGTCCACGGCTCCCATGACCGTGCTGAGAATTTTCTCGCTGGGGCATACTTTGCCTCCTCGGAGGTAGAGGTTATTTCCACTCACCATCAGGGCAACGACTGAATTCTCGGAGATCTGAGATTTCTCAGCCTCTGCCCTGATGTGGTGGTTCCCCCGTCCTGGCTGGCAGCATACCTCCACACTAGTGCGAAGGCGGGCCGCTAGCAGGGGCTGCAAACCTTGTGCTTGGGAATCGCCCACAAGGGTAACCGTCGGACATTTCCGTGCAGAGGTCTGAGGCTTTCCTTCCGGAAGCGAACTCTCGGTTCCCTCTTTCTTCTCCATCTTATTTTTCTTCTTTTTCTTCTTCCTTTTATTATTCATCTTTTCCCCCCTATCTTCCTTTGTTATATACTCTTCTGTTTTTATCTTTTCTTCTTCTGCTTCAACTTTCTCTTCTTCAGTTTCTACTTTATATCTGTTTCAACCTTCTCTTCTTCCTGTTTCTTTCCCTTTTTCTTTTTCTTTGAGGGTTTATCCGTAGCATGCTGACCTAGCTCTGGGGGTAATACTGCAGATGCAGTGTTTACTACAGGGCTTGACGTTAGGTCTGCTATTCTAACCTCTAGCCTGCGAATCAGTCCGGTGTGTTCCACTTCTAGGTTGTTTATTTTCTCCTCCAACTTCCTAGACCTTTCCTCGGAAGCCCTGCATGTTTCTTTTAGCTCCTTGATTTGGCCGTTTAGAATACAGTCGGTGCAGGACCTGGCCGGGTGGCATTTGGAATAACACCCCTCCGGAAAGTCCACGCACCACTTATCTATGTGGCATATTGCGCACGTGTATTTTAGAGCTCCTGGTCCTTTCTTGCTGGTCATTTTGAACACTTTCTCTCTCTCAATACTTTGCGACCAATCAATGATAAAAAGGGGGGTTGGTGAGTTCTCCCCGCGTGAGTCGCTCCCGCCTATCCATCGGAGAGGTTTCGGATCTTTCAGAAGGCACGCTCCATGTGCTGCTGTTCGTCCGACCGAGTCGTCAAACCTCGGCGTGCCGTGGCTCCCAACCTAGCAGCACCGAAGGGGCCATCGATTTCTCACCAGGTGAACAACGGAACACGCCCCGTACTAAACTCCTACTAGGTCCCTTCACGACGGCCAAGATCTCGGAGCAGCGTTCAATGGATATCCCGCCACACCAACGGTCACTGGTAATTGTCAATAATTACGCACCAGGGAAGGGGTTAACGGGGCACTACCCTCATCCCACTCATCGTGCCCCAACGCCTAGGACACTTCTAGTCCTAGTCCCTCGCAACCAGTGAGCGTCGATTGGCGTTGTTTATAGAGGTTCCAAAGCCTCTCTTCTGACGCATGAGGTAGCTGCCAGGTCCTTATATGTAGATAGATGAAAAAAGGGTAAGAGTGACATGATAGGAATAGCGATTGTTTTTGTTGCTTTTTTTCTTTTTGTATAAGTAGAAATAGGACTAATGTAAAAAAAAGGGGAAGGATAGAGTAGGATAAAGAAAGACGCACTTAGTCTGGAACCTAATTTCCGACCAAATCGACAACGGAAGCCCTGCCAGGGGTACCAGAAGATAGGTACCCCCGCCGACATAGCTCGAAAAGTCAAGGGTACGCACAAGCTCTCTTCCCGCGACAAGGGGGCGTCACCCCTCTCCCTCTATTTTCTTATTTTCTCAAAAAATGAGAGAGGGCGCCAAAGACTCCTCGATGCCTAGATGACCAGACCAGCGCTTGGCTCTCCCTCATACAGCATGGCAGGAATCAGAGTAGCTCTCTTAGCTCCTTAGCAAAGAAGATGGGAGTCGGCCGAGCGGAACTTAAAGTTGCGTGCCATTGCGCCGCGACTGTTCCTATGGACCTACCCTCACAATGCCGCGACGGCTTCAGGTTGTTTTCTGTCGTCTTCGAATTGGGCACAGTCATGTGACACACCGTCATTTGGTGGAGCACTCACCTACACCTTATTGCGTCGACTGCGTTGTCCTCCAGAGTGTTGGGCACATTCTTTTGAATGTGCTAGCCAGTCTGGGTGATGATCTTCGCGTACCTTACCTGTCCCCCGTATAGGGACAAGCAAGGTCGCTACCGTTTGTGTGTCTCGTACTCAGGACGGTTTCTTGTACACAGACTCGCCGACTATCTGACTATTTGGAGGAGGTTGGCCTTTCCCCGATCCCGGAGCGTGTTTCCTTTTTGCTTATTTTGTTTTTGTGCTTGTTTCTTTGCCTTTTTTTATCTTTGTTATTTTGTCTTTGCATTTTATATGTTTGTTAATCTAGCCTAGTATTCTGCTGTAGCGTGATGACGGCGACTTTTATCTTAGTAGACGGTTGCCAGATCGTCTCCTTAAAAAAAAAATGAACCATTGTTAATATTGCTACTAACTACTTACTAAGTAGTATGAACCCTGCCTGAGGTGCCTCAGAAGATTGCTTGATGAGTCAGGGCGAGCAGATAGAATTGTAGTTTTCTTTGTACACAATTTGAAGACTAGGGATTTTTCGCCCTCTGGAGGTCGGAACGTCAGCTGCCGTTTTGGCAAATGACCAGAAGAGGTGCAGGTGCATTCAGGCGGGAAGGCCCAGCTAAAGACCGAAGTCGCAAGTGCACCGAGTAGAGCCTCGATTACGTCAGAGTTTCTCATTCAGAGACCACCTGGAGTTTTCACCCTGCTGGCTTCAAGCGCTTGCTAGTCATTTGCTTCACAGATTTCAGCTTGTTGGCCAAAGGCCAAATTTTCCATCAGATGATAGCATAAGTTATGTTGACTTTCTGGCGAATGCGTCGAACCCTTCCGAAGCGGACTCTCCTGACTTACCATTGAGTATGACACCTCACTAAACCATGAACTTCATGAAAGGAGTGGTTTATGTGAGGGAACTCGTGGTCTACTACTTAAAAGACATCGCCAAAGAGTTGGCTGATCAGCAAGCAGTTTAAGTCGAACATGAGAGAAGAAAACAAGGAGGGACCTCGAGACCCACACCTACACTCTTCATCACGTTCGATCGTGATAGGCTCATTGAGTCAATGTGTGTCGGTTGGTGCCGCGGAGGTTCAACTACTGCCACTGTTTCGGCCATACGATTTATGCTTGTAGATGTGCAACGTCGGGTTTACCAAATTCGTGAAGTTGCTCCAAGGTCGTATACGGTGAGGCCTTATCGTGTATGGCCAAGTGTTTCAATTGCAGTGTGTGTGTAACATTGGTGAAAGGGCTTGGATGTTACACTAAAGATTTAATCTAATCGATAATGAATTATTAAAAATATTATAGTTGCACCTGTTTTATTCCAACCTCTGTATTCCGTTCACTTTAGTACTGTAGTCCTATTTTGTCTAATTTCTTACTTTTGAAAGCCTCTATAAATGCGCTCGCCAGATTTTCTTTCTGGGATTCACATGGTTTTGTTATTCCAGTCCCAATCATCTCTTTTACCACCGCATTGTTTACAACCTTTCGAGCTTATTAGATGGAAGGAGCTTTTTTTTTTCCTTGAATCAAATGAATCCTGTAATAAAAATAAACCACAATTTTAAATTCGGTTCTGCTCATACCAGATGTTATTGATTCTCATTTTAATGGCATTAGTTAATTTTCTTACCCGTTAGTTCGATTGTCCTTTTCCTCTAACTGACATTAAAACCATATCTTTTTTGGTGGTTATTTTGTAATTTAGTTTGGTATAAATATACGTGCGTTTTGTTAACGCCTATTTGGCAATTTGAACGGGGCGATGCTTTTTACATATTATACAGTTTCGTATCTTTAGGAATTATGATGGAAGGACTGACTAACGAGGGAGTGTTTATATACATGGAAAGAGAAGTATGCACGATGATATGAAAGACTAATGTTATACGAAGGTTCCATGTCTCCAATAATCCACTCCTCGCACTAAATCTCATGGCGGCAATAATTGTGGATTAACAAATTGTTTAAACATTAAAAATTGCCACCAGTCATAAATCGACGCTCGGGATCGGTTAAGGATAAATTCGTGATTATTAATGGAGCTACAATCTTAGGCAATATATATATATATATATATATATATATATATATATATATATATATATATATATATATATATATATATATATATATATAATGAATAATTCACAAAGTAGCACGTGTGGTGAGGTTCGCAATGAATGCAATGTTCCGCAGGAAAAATGAAAAAGATGCTTCCAAGTACTTTCGAACTATTTAGTTCATTCTCAAGGATAACTACAAGAGAAAATAATATAATAAGGGTATATATAAGCTAGTAAAAGATAAAGGAGCGCCTCTAAGACAAGAAATCACCAATGAGGAAGTAGCAAGGTCAAACCGAGAAAATTCGCAAAGTATCGCGTGAGTAAGCAATAAATGCAACAAAGCCCACAAGGAAAATAATACGCAGATTCCAAGTAGTTTCGGACTTTATTTCGAGTTCTTTATCAAGGAATAAAAAAAGCACAGAAAAATGTAATATATATATAAGCAAGACACAGGAGAGGGAACGTCCACAATAAGCAATAAACCAATCATAAAATGAATTAAAGGGAAATGGAAAAATAAGGAGGAAAGGAGAGGGACAAAAAAGAAATCATTAAAACAGGTAAATTCAAAAGACTAAAAAGGGTTCACACAGGATTAAGATATCACCTAAACAAATCTGGATTAAGAGAAAATCAGAGGGAGAGATTAACTTCGGAGGTCAGGAGTAAAAGCCAAGGTAATTAAGTACAGATGTACTAAAGAATATTATATATATATATATATATATATATATATCTATCAATTTTTTTTTGGTTCCACAAAAGTTTACAACACTGAAAAACAGACGTTTATGTATTTGTAATCACGATAGGTAAATGAAACTTTTATTACTGACAGGATATGTATTCAAACAATAAATTAAATCATCAGAACCATACAAAAACATCAATGTAGTTTTTTGCCACCCCACCCCAGCTCGGATTTTTTTCGAAGTAGGAAATAACCATTTCCGTAGAAAAGTCATTCCGTTTTCTCTTACTTGCGGCGTGTTGGATTTATTTCTTCATTCTCTCGCGCTAGATGCGCTGTGCTTGTTCATGGGGACCGAAAGCTCCTTACCAGTCTTCACACACACAACCAATCACAATACCATTTTCTCTTCCGCGACTCACAAATCGCCCTGAGTACTGCTCTCCGGGCATTGCAATCTCTACACCCACTGGCTCGCGGTATGCGTGACGCCACGGTTTCGGCGAGCCGGCGGTATGTCGAAATTATTTTCTGCCGGTTTCCTGGACATGTCGAAATTACGGGAAATGAGGGTGCCAAAGGGTTCGTGAGGGCTGAGCGACCAGACCAGCATTTGACTCTTCTTCACACCAACTACATACCAGGAATCAGGGCAACCCACCGGGCTGCTTGGCAAAGAAGATCGGAGACGGCCGGCAAGAACTTGAGGTTGCATGCCATTGCGCCGCGACTGTTCCCATGGACCTACCCTCAATGCTCTGACGGCTTCTCGTCCTTTTCTGTTGTCTTCAATTTGGGCACACTAGCGGGACGCCCCGCCATTTGATGGAGCGCTCGCTTCCACTTTATTACGACCATTGCGTTGCCGCCCAGACTGTTCGGCACATTCTTTTTGAATGTCCCAGTCCTGGGACGCTACCGCTTGTCTCTTGTACTCGAGACGGGTTCTGGTATACAGACTTGCAGACTATGACTTTTTGGAAGAGGCTAGCCTCCTCCACTTTATTTACTCTGTTGTAGGTCGCATGTTCTTGCGCCGGGGAAAGGCGGGCTTACCCGAGGCGCCGGAGCGCGCTTCCTTGTTGCTTTTTTGTTTATCTTGTTTTTATTTGTTGTTTTTAGCTCGTTTCTTATCCTTCGCTCCTGTATTTATCTTTATTTACTTGTTTGTCTTTTTAACCTAGCCTAGTATTAGGTTGTAGCGTGATTATGGCGACTTTTGCCCTAGTAAGCAGTCCTCAGATGGGCTCTTCAAAAACAACAAACCCGCTTTCTCCACCTGTCGAAGGGCTATTGACATCCACACCTTTGCCCTGGACTGCCACTCACCTCCTAAACCTGTTCCGAATGGTTCTCTGCTCGCGAATCAGCCTCTTGTGCCTTCGGGCTTGCCAACAATAGTCATTTTGATCATTATGCAAATTTCACTATCTGGTCGATCTCGTGAAAACGGACGGGTTGCCTACATGGTGGAAGATACAAAAGTCCTCGGCTTCGCAGTGTTGCAACACTGCAATTTCATTAAAATGTCAATTCAGTTTCCTACTCATCTAGACAATAATGAGTAGGAATTGCATCATCAAATGGACATTATTTACAAAACCCGTCTACATTCAAACACCTTTTAGAAATAGCGACTAGTGAGCATAGAGCTATAATTAAGTGTCCCGCCAAGGAATCTCTTATCCCGAGGCAAATCAACCCCCCCACCTCTCAATTCTCTTCACACCGATTATTCCCCCTTTAATTCGAAGCAATATTTAAAAAAAATGTCAGCATTGCTTCTTATGTGAAGAGAAGCACTTAAAATATGATGAAAGGTAACGAGTTTCGGTCTCTGATTTTTTGCTTCCCTCATCGTATGGAGCTCTCGTTAGGCTATTTGAAGAGGCATTGAATTTCTAACGCCCAGCGAGAGCGGACGCAAAACTCTGCTTCCTAGAGACTGGCTGCTATTTGCGGATGCGCTGTTTTTACCCCCCATGAGGGTATGTAGCTTCTACAGCTTACACCACGCACATAGACAATCAAAACACCGCTGTCTTTCCCTTCCCGTTTTCCCAGCCTATGTCTACTCTCTTCTCCATCCAAGAACCTGCTGATGCGATATTTATAGCCGCGTACCATATCGAGTCCCCCTCCCGCTGTAAGTTCCCTTAAGGGTTTTCTGATTGCTGGATGGATTCCAAAAAATATTACTAACCCCACTAACCCCACTAACACCGAAAGAACTTCGACGTTACCAGCAATTGCTATTCTGATCTTTATGCAAATTTCATTATCCAGCTGGGGATCTCATCCTCGAGTGAGGGATGGATGGCGAAACTTACTTCTCCTCCTTAGCTGTCCCATTTACTACTAACATCTTCATTTTACCAATTCTAAGTACCATCGATGGATGAATGGCTCCTTAGAACTTTAAAGCAGTCACTATTAACCTTCAGATCATCAATCCAGCATATACAGACAGGTTGGCTGCCCCTTACTTTTCCCATTATTCCCTCAATACATTTAAAACTCGTAAAATACCCTCTCTTCTTCTTTCCCTATGCAGGAGGGTACCTTGTGTAGCCTGGTACACTTGGAGGAGATGTGCACCTCTCTTCTTCTTCCCCTCTGCAGGAGGGTACCTTGTGTAGCCTGGTACACTTGGAGGAGATGTGCACCTCTCTTCTTCCCCTCTGCAGGAGGGTACCTTGTGTAGCCTGGTACACTTTGAGGAGATGTGCACCTCTCTTCTTTTCCCCTCTGCAAGAGGGTACCTTGTGTAGCCTGGTACACTTGGAGGAGATGTGCACCTCTCTTCTTCTTCCCCTCTGCAGGAGGGTACCTTGTGTAGCCTGGTACACTTGGAGGAGATGTGCACCTCTCTTCTTCTTCCCCTCTGCAGGAGGATACCTTGTGTAGCCTGGTACACTTAGAAGATTTGAGAGGCCCCATCACTGGGTTGACTTGAAGGCTCTCATGGGTCCTGGGTAAGTTGTTGGTGCGCTTTCCCCTCGCCCTCACTCAGCAATACTTTACCTTTTAATCCAGTATTATTAGCATTATTATTGTTATCATTCTTCTTATTATTTTTTATTATTATTATTTCTACTTGCGCTTTGTACCAGGAGGAGTGTTTCCACCTGGATTGAGTTCAGTCCAGTAGCCATGGTGCCTTGGCGGAATGCATGCCATCCTGTGATCACTTAGCACCAGGGTATGATAATGATAATTGGTTATCATCCACCCTACTCGTTAGTGGACCTTCCTATATCTACCTCTCTTAATTACATACCCTCCTACCCCTCTCCAAACCTGCTCTTCTATCTACATAAGTTCTGGTTGCCCTGTCCACTTTCTTCCTCTTATGAGATTTAGTCAAGTGGCAGTGTATACCGTGGGGTCCCTACCTCCTCAGCGGGCCGAAAGCCCGCTGGCTAGGGCTAGTATTAGGTTGGGGGTGTACTGGGCCATTGACTCTGCTCACCTTCCTCCAGTACACATATAAGGTGGCCTTGCCATCCCTAGGGGTCAGGAAGGATGAGATAACATGAGACACCTCTTCCCTCCTTCCATCCGCATTCATCTATGGAGACGCTCTCAGGCAGCTACACCTCCAAAAAGGAGGTGCCCCCCCCTCTTATGCTTTCTCAGGGGCCCCTCCAAACCTCTTATACCGGAGAAGAGGCTTACTCCTCTTGCTCGACTTATAGGTGTGGGGGTTTTCACCTCACCCCCTTCTATGATGTTGCTCATGGATGGCTTCGTCTTCACCCAATGGCAGTCCCCTTCCCCCTCTTTTTATCACAGGGAACTGCTAAGAGAGTAGTCAGGCGGCCCCAAATCGACCGCTCCCGGTGTGAGGACTCGATAGGGCCAACCCCCTTATGAGAGTAAGGTAAAACGGGGCCTGTCATATCGTGTCCGCTCAGTAAAGTATTTTGAATTTTCTGGGGGTCAGCCAGAGACTTGACTCTCACTGAAAGTACCTCGAAAGAGATATCCATGATGCCTTGGGGGTGGGGGTGGACACATAGAGCCAGCCCAGCCCCCCCCCCCTAAACTAGGCATGATCCTGCAGGTGACAGCCATATATGGTAGGCGAACCTGGGCTAGATGTCACAGCGAAACTGAATCCGACCCTGTGCAAGCTTACCTTCAAGTGGCTCGGTTTCCTGAGGAATCATAAAGGTAGGAGATACCTCCTTCCCTAGCTGGTGCCCCTTTGCTGTCGGTGAATTTCGTCAGGCTAGGGCTAGGTTCCGGTATATTTCGAAGCACGCCCGCCGCTTTTCTTGGCGGGCATACGTGTCTTCAGTTAACGGGAAGACCCCTCTAGCAGAGGTGTGGAGGCGAGTCAAAATTATTCGGGGCATGTTCTCGCATGTTCCACCAGCATTCAATGCACGTCGTGATGTCGCAGAAGGCCGCCGGTTGGACTTTACCTCCAGAGGCGGAGAACCCTTCAACGACAGTTTTACTCTGATTGAGTTACGTTCCACTCTTGCTTCGTGCGTGGACACCGCCCATGGTCCGGACGATGTCCCGTACGCCATGCTTCGACACCTGGGTGAGCGAAGCATGGCCTTTCTGTTAGATTTGTTCAACAGGATCTGGGTAGAGGGTAACCTCCCAGACTCCTGGCGAATCGCTACTGTGCTAGCTTTTCACAAACCGGGGAGAGATCATTCTACCCCGGCCGGTTTCCGCCCAATTTCTCTAACCTCCTGCATGTGCAAGTTGATGGAGAAATTGGTAAATGTTAGATTAGCCTTTTTTTCTGGACAGCGGAGGCCATTTGTGTTCTGCGCAGTGCGGCTTCCACGTCGGATGCTCTGCTTCCACTGGAAAATGCTGTCTGTGAGGCCTTTCTTCGTAGACAGCACTTCGCCACGGTGTTTTTCAATCTGGAGAAAGCTTATGATACCGCATAGCGATACGGTATATGGAGACTCTCCACACGATGGGAGCGAGTGGACGCCTTCAAATCTTTATATCTGAATTTTTACCAGATCGTCGATTCCGTGTACGGGTGGGTTGAGCCCTCTCCGGCCCAATGGAGTAGGAAGAGGGTGTCCCGCTGGGAATGTCCTCAGTGTCACACTGAACATTAATGGCATCACCTCGGTGCTGCGGGAAGATATTCTCGCTACACTCTACGTGGACGACCTTTCGATTTCTTTTGGCGCGGCCCAGATGCCAACTCCAACAGGCATTGAACCGCGTATCTCGCTATGCCATAGCGCACAGGCTTCGGTTTTCCTATGACACTGGAACCGTGCTAGTGTATACGGATGGCTCCAAGTCCCAAGAGGGGGTCGGTTTCCACGCCGTGTCCCCTCTGTTTGAACTCAGCGGGTCTCTTCCAGGCGCTGCGTCAGTCTTCACGATCGAGTTGGTTGCAAGACACCACTCAATATGGGAGATTACGCAACGTTCCCGGCTCGGACACTGGATTATTATTTATAACTACTCACAAAGTGCCCTGAGTGCTCTCAGGGCACATGAATCTCCACATTCCCTGGTTCGCGATATCCGTGATGCCACGGTTTTGGCGAGTCGGGCGGATTTTCGAAGATTATCTTCTGCTGGGTTCCTGGACATGTGGGAATGATGATACCCTATCAAACACTTGGTATTACCTAATTTCTTGCGCCGATTTCAGATCTGGTTAGTTTTTTGCAACCAAGGTATTTGAAAATCTCAAAATTTCTTCATCATCACATTGATTTCATAGTCTAGCAGGAAAAATATGTGATGAAATATGAAACTCTTTAACATAGCTGGGTAATAAAAAAGAAAATGCAAGATAGTATAAATCTATTCAAGATCAAGATTTGAAACACTTTCCCAAATAAACAATGGTTATAGTTTATATAAAACTGATTTGTAGATAAGACATTTGTTACTATGAGGAGGCAAAGTTCAATTGCAATCTACTCAGGCATGAATTTCCGCTTGTAGCTCTTGCGTTTGTGCATTGTCTCATGGCATCCTCGTTTAATGTTTCAGCAGTAAGCTGCCATCATATGTGTGTCCAATCTCCCTTGGTAACACTCTTCCATGGTCTTGAGGTCCTTATCAAACCGCTTGCCTTGCTCGTCACTTACTGCTCCTAGGTTCTCAGGGAATCTATCAAGATGACTGTACAGTATTGGAGTTTGACACTCGTGTTACATCCAAGATCGCGAAAGGCTGACAACATATTAGCTATGAAAGTTTCATAGTTGTCAGCCTTTTTATTACCGAGAAAGTTTTCCATCACCGCCACAAATGAAAGCCATGCAGTCCTTACCTTGTCGTTCATCTTTCTGGCAAATTCTTGATCACGTAAAAGTGCATGAATCTGTGGTCCATCAAAAACACGTGCCTTGATCTTCTCGAAGGACAAACCAGGGAGGACAGAATATATGTGTTGGAAGCATTCACCGTCAGTATTCAACGCCTTGACAAACTGCTTCATCAACCCAGCTTGATATGGAGCGGAGGAAAAATTATCTTTTCTCGACTGACAATTGGATCATTGACAATATTTGGCATACCTGCTTTCAGAGTCTCACGTATGGGCCACTCCTGGTTCCAGTGCTTCTTTCGAGCTCGGCTGTCCCAAACGCAAAGATAGCAGAAATACTTTGCAAATTGTCTTTGTTGACCTAGGAGGAAATTAACCATTTTGAGGCCCACACAAATTGTCCAGTTGTGCTCGTGGTATTTTAGTAGGTCATTCACTGATTGACTTACTAAAACATAATGACTTTAAAACTTAACGACAGTTTTAATGTCATTATGTTCCTCTCGTAAATACACAGAATATCTAATTGGAACAGCTGCATAAACATTGCCCTTATGAAGTAGAACACACTTCAAACTGCGCTTATAACTATCTAGAAATAATCGTCAGTCATTTGGATTGTATACTGGCATCCCTAATTCCTGGAGAAGACCCGAGATATTATGACAATAAACAAAGTTATTTTCCTCCGTAAAAAATGGTACAAAAACCTGCTTCCGATTTTGGAAGTATGAAACTTTAGTTATATGACTATTTTCTTGAAACCTGGAAGCTAACACTTCAGCTGCATTTTTGGAGAGATCCAAATCATGCACAAGGTCATTCAGCTCTGGCTGGCTAAACTGTTGAGGAGTTAATGACTCTGGGGTCTCATAAGAAGGATCTCTGGATTCAGAAAATATTTTTTGACTTTCATCAGCAGTCTCTTGTTGTAGGTTTTGCAGTTTTCATATATAGATATTGAGCCATGACAATGTATAGACGAAATTTATTGGTGGTAATTGGTGAAATAAGAAAAAAAGGTTAACTATATCTAATTTATCAATCTCTGCTACATTGCTGCTGAATGAAAAACTACCCAATATATTACAAGGAAAGAAGGTACCCTAGGAGACCTTACGGTCCATTCAAAGGGGGTAACATATTAGGTTTTAACTTCTCATTGGTTTCCATAGATTCTCACATCATGAATTAACACTAAATATCAGTACAATGAACAATACAAATTATTCTGACTTCTAATACTAACGCTTGGAAGGCAAGGCCACCAACCAGCCTCAGTTTCCCAGCCAAAAACTGGCACAGGAGGAAAGATTCCTCGTCAAAACAGTCCTTGCTGACCCCATCCAAATACTCTGCAGCCATTGCCATCTGGTTGTACTGTTGTACTGAGGGTGCCTGATTTGGCCGAGAGATTAGAAGCCTGTTAGGTGATCAAGAAACTACTACATACGTACATAAAGATATTACTGACAATCTAATATCTCCAGAAGTTTCAGTCTGAATGCAAATTCAAAGTATTATTAAGATGAACATGTGACTCGGGAGGATAGTAAGATTTCTTTTAATGACAGGGTGTCCTGTCACTTCATCCAGCTCTTTCATCCTGGTTGTAATGAGGTATTGTCCGCATTCAGGAAGCACCACCTTTGTCATTACATAGCCAGTCGGTAGTCTCTCCTGAAAATTATTACCCAGCATCAGTAGATACTGACACATTGAAACTAAAAGAAAATTCTATTAGAATGCTAAAAATAGTGACAAAGTACTTTGAGCAACTTATTCCACATACAATCGATGGAGTCCACCTTTTCGGCGATGTATAAGGCCTCATTCTGTTCCTGGATTAGCAGGTTTGCAGCTTGACGTCTGGCTGATGAGAGTGCCATTGATGTGGGTCGCCTAGCAGTCTGCTTAGGCTTGGCTGAGTTGAAAAGACAACACTATTGGTTAAGAACTTTACTTCATTATTGACAAACTTGTCACATTTTTCACATCTCAATTTATATATTTACTTTCCTCTCCTGTAACTCTTTACTCCACGTCATCTCTCTCGGCTACTGAGAGAGAGGGAGAGAGTATAAATTGATATTTAAGAATTTGATCTATATCAGATTTTCCTTCAAATCTTCTGTAATAGGTATGTTATGCAGTTGTCAATGGAAAAAAGTCAGCCATACATATTGAAAATTGAAACTAATTACGAAACAACAACAAAAAAGAAATATTACTGATAAAACTCGTATGTAGATGGGAATACTAAGAAACAGTACATTGATAAACATAATATGGATACACCAAAGGGATGTTCACCTTAAGTTCAAGATACCATAAATTTATTCACTCTGGATAGGAGGTGAAGACCGAAGGAACAGCATTGATTTTGAGATATTTACGCTGTCGCTCTGTTTTCCGGAATGTTTCGTGGTGAAAGTCATCCGGTAAAATGGGCAACTCCGACACGCCAGCATGGTCTGGGTTCCAGCCAGTATCACTGCATTTTAGCGCAGAGATCGACTCCTTACGGATCTCTTGCCCGTCAGACTCGGGAAAGGCAAACACTGAGTGCTTACAGGGTGCTTGGCCACCCGTTGCAATAACCTCCTTTTCTGCTTTCGTTGCTCTGTACCCAGATCGGCAATTGACGGCAGCACATTTAACCATGCGGGCTGAGTTGGCCATATCTGCGTCAACATAAAGGTAGTAAAATAACAAAAAAAATGTGTCGTAATCATTATTATAAGTCAAAGCAACAATAATGATAATAAATACTGAAAATAATAATAATAAAATTATTATTGAAGAGGGCTAAAATATATAAAATATTCTGCTACTTATCAATTCGTACTACAATAGCGTAAAATGGTGATATCGATAGTAATACTACTATGACTATGTATTAGCTACTACTATTAGCAACAATAGTAGTTCACCTCCCCCCCCTCAAACAGACACACACATTGTTGTGGTGGGGAGTCAAAAACAAAAGTTTCGTCCTTAAATGTTTCAAAACAATTTTGCCAGAAGGACACAAGGAACAAGGCACAAACCTCTTAAAACTTCTTTAACATTAGAGCAAAAAGGATGCAGTTTTGGGTACAGATATAATGTAAACTTACCATTGTGGCTGCACTCACTGATGAACTCAAACTGGCGTTCTCTGCGGCCGGCGGCGCGTTTAAATTCAGTGGGGCCGTTATGCACTGGCGACATTAAAAAAAATAGCTGGCCAGTCCAGTGTTAAAGAGGTCTATGGTGGGGCCCATTTCTTGTCTTGGTCGCCAAGAGTAAGTCCAAAGTACGCTTTATAAGCACACCACAAATGATGTTATATTACGCTTTTGACGAATAAGCGTGAAGCATCCGCAAATTTGACAGAAAGCGTCCGGCTTGTTCACACATTGACGTCTCCTTGTAGCCATGATAAGATCTGAAACATAAATGTGTAAGCAATTAATTTGATCACAAACGGCTAGAATGAAAAACTTAAAATTCCAAGAAAACTAGAACATGTAGAGCTGAAGCGTTTTCAGATTTGAATTTAGCAGGTCAAAAACAATAAGAATGAGTAAAATAATCTTATGCAACTGAGATTTCGGAAAATTTGTTGACCAATGTAATAATAATGATAATTATAATGATGATAATAATAATGATAATAATACCACTAGTGATAATAATAATTAAAAGATTATCAGATAGGCATGATATAAGAGCTCAGAAATTTGCACAAATGTACATTATCTTATCAAGCTGAAAGTGCAGTATCTGACCAGGCATTCCACTTTCCCAACCCCCTTATTGCTGACCCAGCCTCCATGCTTCAGCTAACCCCTATGGAATCAAGAAGCAATCTTCCCTCATAAGTATCCAAATTCTTTAATATAGCCGACTAATTTCCGGTGGATTCACTGTTTGTTTGTTTTTGCAAAATACATTCTTAGCTAAACCCTGTCTGGCTCCACCTCTAATCATCTTGAATTAAATACTATTGGTTAATACTAAGGTAGGCGTATCTTGTATCTTCAAAATGTATTCATATTGGCTCATTTGTAAGAAATTTTCACCCCCATTAACCCTATGATAAAGTTAACTGGATAGTTATTGTAAAAACCATCCCACCGTGTTCAATGCTCTATATAACCATTGGTTCATTTGTAAAATCTAAAAAAATTAGTAACTAAATCAAATATAACTGCACCATTATTATAAAAACCCCTCCTCTGTTTAATATTTTATGCAACCACACGCACTTGAAATGAGCATGTAAAAAATATAAAACTTCTTGTGAGAGAGAAGAGACTCTGAGGCATAAAATTCACCACCTTGAAGTTCTCTCATTACGTCCTTCTGTCCCGTGTAATTCGACATAACTGATTCATATCTTCAAGCGACTGGTAGTCTCTTCCTTCGTTGAGCAGCGTGCCTTCTCCAGTCGTATAAGACTACGTTGCCAGCCGTTAACTGGCGTAATCTTCCGCACTAGTCGTATCAGACGACGTTCCGAGCTTCGTGCCTTCTCCAGTCGTAACAGACGACGTTACCAGCCGTTAACTGGCGTAATCTTCCTCACTAGTCGTACCAGACGACGTTGCGAGCTTCGTGCCTTCTCCAGTCGTAACGGACCATGTTACCAGCCGTTAACTGGCGTAATCTTCCTCACTAGTATCAGACGACGTTCCGAGCTTCGTGCCTTCTCCAGTCGTAACAGACGACGTTACCAGCCGTTAACTGGTGTAATCTTCCATACCATTCGTAACACTGGTAACCTTGAATTTTCATGGGGCGATCTATAACCCTCCTATTCGTTCCCGGCATCTTCTATGAACTTCTCTCCATTTGGGGGGCCCCGTGGTCGTTCCGCCTACAGCTACTTTCGACGGAAAAGAAGAATAATCTTTAGACAAGGACGAGACAAATCATTCTCCTCAGTGGTCTAAGAAGAGGCTTCATCATTTTTTAAGCGCCTAGTCAAATTTCCTTCAGCGGAAAGCCCCATTTCTTCAGCGTTGATCTTCAAGAACTACACTACTGCCAAACGATTCTACAAGTCTGATATCTTTAGGACCTTTTCCAACATTTTTAAGAACTACACTTCTGTCAAATCCCCCGTAAGGGGCGCGGCGATTTGTCATCCTGGCCACCATGCTGATGGGATTCAGCACCCCGTCCGACCCCAGCTTAGCCTCTTCTTCCTTCAAATAACAATACCATGCTCGTAATCTTCGCGCGCGTTACCTGTCCCGGGATGGGCGGGGTCGCTACGGCCTGTCCCTTGTACTCGGGACGAGTTCGTGCACATTGACTGGTGGACTTATAGACTTTTGGGGGGAGGCAGGTCTCCCCTTTATTTAACTAGGTTTTGTTTTTTGTTTGTTTTTGTTTCCTTTTAGGTCTCCCGCCCCTGCGCCGAGGGGAGGCGGATCTACCCCCGACGCCGGAGCTTGCTTCCTATTTGTTGCCATTTTCTTTTTTTATTGTTGTGTTTTCATATTCTTATTTTAAACTAGCCTAGTGCTAGGCTGTCGTGATTACGGCCACTTGTGCCTTCTCCCCTTTATTTAACTAGTTGTTTTTTTTGTTATTTTAGTAGGTTGCACGTTCCTGCGCCGTGGGGAGGCGGACCTTCCCTCGACGTCGGAGCTTACTTCCTGCTTATTGCCTTTTACCTTTTTTATTTTTATTGTTTTTTATTTGTTTGTTTGCATCTTATTTTAAAGATGCTTAGTATTAGGCAGTGTTGAATACGGCGACTAATGCCCAAGTATGCAGTCGCCAGATGAGCTCTTAAAATTAAAAAAAAATTGAAGCATTACGTCCTTCTGTCCCGTGTAATTCGATATAACTGATTCATATCTTCAAGCGACTGGTAGTCTCCTCTTTCGTTGAGCATCGTGCCTTCTCCAGTCGTATAAGACGACATTGCCAGTCGTTAACTGGCGTAATCTTCCTCACTAGTAGTATCAGATGACGTTAATGCCGTAACCTTCCATACCAGTCATAACATTCGCGCACGTTACTGTCGAGGTACTGGGACGTGCAGGGTCGCTACCGCTTGTCTGTTTGAAGTCAGCGGGGCTCTGCCAGGCGCTGCGTCTGTCTTCACGGCCGAGCTGGTTGCAATACACCGCTCGGTAAGGAAGATAACGAGACGTGTCCAGTTCGGAGACCGGATTGTGATCTATAGCGACTCACAAAGCGCCCAGAGTGCTCTCGGGGCATTTGAATCTCCACACACCCTAGTTCGCGGTATGAGTGACCTCACGGTTGCCCTCAGCCGGGCGGATGTCGAGATTATCTTCTGCTGGGTCCCTGGACATGTAGGAATTGCGAAGAATGAGCGCGCCAAAGAGTCCGCGAGGACTGCGACCGGACCAGCGTTTCGCTCTTCCTCACACCGGCTACATGGCAGGGATACGGGCAGCTCTTCGGACTGCTTGGCAAAGAAGATGGGAGACGGTCGAAGGGAACTTAAAGTTGCGTGCCATTGCGCCGCGACTGTTCCCATGGACCTATCCCCCAATGCCGCGACGGCTTCAGGTCGCTTTCTGTCGTCTCCGAATCGGACACACTCGTGTGACGCATCGCCATTTGTTGGAGCGCTCGCCTGTGCCCTATTGCGACGACTGCGTCGTCCCCCAGACTGTTCGGCACATTCTTGTCGAATGTTCCAGTCTGGGTGATCTTCACGCACGTTACCTGTCCCGACACCGGGATGGGCGGGGTCGCTACCGCCTGTCCCTTGTACTCGGGACGAGTGCGTCCACCAAGACTGGTGGACTTGTTGACTTTTGGGGGGAGGCCGGCCTTCTCCCTTGTATTTAACTTGTTTTTTTTTGTTTTTTTTGTAGGTCGCAGGCTCCCTGATTGTTATCCCCTTTTTATTGTCGTTTCTGTTAAATTTTTTATTTAAAAGTAGCCTAGAACTGGGCTGTTTGTTTGCGGCGACTTATGCCCAAGTGGGCAGTCGCCAGTTAGCCCCTTTGTATTCTAGACGTGGTTGTTCATTCAGACTTGTTGGCTATCTGACTTTTTGGAGGAGGCTCTTCTCTTCCATTTTATTCGACTCCATTTGGTGTTGGTCTCATGTTCCTGCACTGGGATACCCCCCTCCTCTTCCCCCGATGCCAGAGTGTGCTTTCTTCTTCTTGCTTTTTTGCTTCATGTTTTTCTTTTCTTTGTTTTTGTTTTATTTTGTCTTTTGTATGTTTTTTTTTTTTAAATATAGCCTAGCATTAGCTTGTAAAATTTTACAGCGACTTATGTCCTATAGTAGCAGAGTTTGCAAAAAGGCCCAATAAAACCCGGGTTTTATTCTGGGTTTTTTTAAAAAACAAACACTACAAACATTAGAATAACATAGAAAAAGAATAGCTATCTCTATTTTTATATAATATTAATAATTACTTAGTTTAATAATTATATTATAGTGAGAACAGATCACTGATTGATAAGTGTGGGTACCCATGATAGCCATAACCTGTAGAAGGAGAGATGAATTATGAGTCAGTATCAGAGAAATAACCTTAATTTGATACATATGTGTTGAAATTATAAACATAAATATGAATGTTGAATAAAATAATAATTAGTAGTATTCATTTCTTGAAAAAAAAGTGTAATTTTGAAAAAAAAAGTGTAATTTTGAAAAAAAAACAAACAAACCCTGGCTTTTTCAAATTTCACTTGACAAAGCCTCCCCCCCCCCAAAAAAAAATAAAATACTGGAATAAAACCCAGGTTTTTTAGGGCTGGGTTTTTTTATTTGCCAACCCTGCCTAGTAGGAATTTGTCAGATGTCCCTGGAGAAAAAAAAATTAGGGCATGCTCTAATGTCAGGGGAGTGGGGGAGGGGCAGGCCTCATGGTGATGCCATTTTTTTTTTATGCTAGTATTTGGCATAAAACTATTTGTGGTAACTTGTGTTCCTGTTGCCAGATGGTCTCTATAAAAAACAAATATGGGGCAATCTCTTCCCGAGTTGGTCATGAATGAGATTGTTCTCAATGACTTCTAATGTCGCCCCCCCCTAAAGAAAGACAGTACTAATACAGCCTCTGCTCACACACCCCCACCCAAGGCTTGATGAGGCGACTGGAGATGTAGGACACCAAAAAAGAGAACCTGGTTCCAAGCTTCCCATTCATCAAAGGTTTCAATGAGAAGGGAGTAAAAGGGTCGCCCAGTGTGCCTAGCCTCCCCCAGTTAGTTCTGAGGTGACAGTGCCTTCTACCTCCAATACCTCCTGGAATTCTTCTGGGAACATGACCACCTTCAAATGTTTGTTCCCCTAGCCCTTCTCTCAAAACTTTTTAAAGCACCAGGGGTACTATTTGCAATTCTTTGGGTGGACATTGTCATGTTGGGGCAGTGCAGTATACATACACTGATATTTTCAAGTTTCAAGATGGTGTAGACTCCCATGCCTTCTTCCCCTTGTATGAAGTTGGTGTGGCTCTTCATGGCAGAACTGCTTGCAATACACCACTTGCTACAGGAGATTATGAGTTGTGCCTGGATTGGGGCCCAGTTTATGACTCTTAGTGACTCACACTGTGCCCTGAGTGCCCTTGAAGCATTAGAATATCCTCACCGATTTCTCCACAGTATCTCTCAGGCCACAGCTGCTGGAAGGATGTTTAAAATTTTTTCTGATGGATTCTTGGACATGTAAAGGTTGCAGGGAAGGTGCTGATGAGGGCACCAAACTGTTTGCACAGATGTAGTGACAAAAATACTGTTTAGCTCTCCTCCTCTATGACTATATAATAGGAATCATAACAGCCCCTTGGCTCACTGGCCTTGAAGATGGGAGATGTCAGACTGGAATTTAAAGTTGCTCATCATTGCAATTGTCTGACTTTTCCCATGGGCCTACCCTCAATGCCTATAATGTTTTCAGGTTGAATTGGACACATTCTTGGGATGCAGCATCATATGATAGATTGCTGCCCTGGAACTTTGTCAAGACTGCTTGGTCCATCAGATTTTGTGACCCTTTTTGGGGGACGTATGTGAGTGGTACCTGTCTCATTATCATGAAGGGCAGTCACTACCCCTCGTTCTGAGTCCTTGCGAGTAACTTTTGCACACTGTACTGCGATTGAGTTCTTGCTGGAGTTAGGCTTCCTTCATAATATTTAACTATTTACCCACTGGATACTTGCTCAGGCCCATTAGGGAACCAGCTTCACTCCTGCACCTGTGTGCCTTTTTTTGTTTGGGGTTTTTTGTTGTTGTTTCACTTTGTTCCTTTTTTTTAAGTATCCTAAGGATAGACTTTTGCTTTGATGTTCTTTCCAATGACTCATTAAAAGACTATATTTAACTGCCATCATGGTCATCCAGAGCTTCAAACATGACCTTTATATTGTTATATGGTATATTTCATTATGATTTTAACACACAAGTATAGGAATATATATATGCTATGTTGTACAATAAAGAAATTTCTCTTGTAAACCTGAATTTTTCCGGCCAATTCCTTTATGTCGGGCCGATAGTTTGTTGTCTTTAAATGTAAACATGCGGCACTTTCCTCATCAGTTAATTGACTTCTGTTGTTTTTAGCATAGTTAAGAGATGAGAACAGACTCTCACACACATACTTGAAGAAAAAAATGTTAATACCGCTTTGGCAAGATGTTTAAAAGCACTAAATGCTTCAGGAATGCTTTTCCAAATGACCAACAATTGATTGTCTTGATCGCCTCAATCCATCTTTTTGAAGTGTTTCTAAATTACCTCTAAAAGTGACGATTTTTTGCTTCCAAATAGAACTGGATTGAAGTTCTACTAATTCCATTTCAAGTTTTTCTATTTGCAACCATTCAAACAGATTCGTTTTCATTTTTTTCCCAAAATTAGCTTCATCTGGGTGCTTAATGAAAAGCAATATTTCTTCAAGATCTCTAAACTGAGAAAATCTTGATGAAAATTCATCTTTCAAAGAATGTAAAGCTGACAAAAGGAAGTCTGATTGTGTTAGTTATCATTCTCATCTTTGTAACTAACTTCTTCATAATTCTTTTTCAATCTTGGAAAGTACTAAAAAGTTTTAGTTTCAATGTCGTGCTCAGAAATGGCAAGTTTGGTTTCAAATGCAGTAATATGTCTAAAGATGATATCAATAGTTTTACCGAAACCTTGGAGTTTAACATTCAGTTCATTCAAGTGTTGTATGCATCTATGCACGTGTTTTCAATGTCCAAGGTACTCAGTGTTGCGTGTGTCACTTAAAATGCCCTAGCGTGTCATATTTTTGCCACTACTACCATAGAAGATACAGAGATAAAATTTTGCATCCTTTTATTTGGTCCCCAAACAAACTGTAGTCAGTTTATGTGAAATGTATCAAATTATAAAGCCTAGAAAATAGGAGTGTCCTTCTTGAAAAAAATTTGTGATAAAAGGAAGAAATGAATAATTTGTGCAAGTGAAAAATGGAAGATTAAGACCATCCAGCAAGAAAGGCAAACAGAGATGAGTTAAGGAATCTTTTTGTAGCCTTTGAAGATAAGCTCAAACATGACAACACTCCAGGATGTGAAGCATTGCTATTAGATGACTCAATAGTGATGAAGCAATCCAATTTATTGGCTTCAAAGTGCAGAAATTTAAGGGGAAAAAAGACACCAAGTTCCGGGATATGATAATAATTACAATCCAAGGTAAGAAAAAAAGATGCTACGTATGTGCCACAACTAATTTCATTGAGTGTTGTTAAAGACCTAAAATGTAAAGATAGGAAACCCCTCATAATTATCCATGTTGGGATCAAGAATAGAGGCTAAAACAGAGACTATAATAAAAGACTTTGAACGGTTAAGACTTTGGCAAGCATGGTAGTTGGCATTCTCCCTAGATTAGCAATACACAGAAATTCCCTTGCTGAAGCTAGGTAATTAAATAGTAAAATTAAAGGCATGTGCAATAGTAAAAGTATTAAAAAGGTGGGTATTCCACAATTTAAGTCCACCAATTGCTAATTCTCTAATAGCGGACCAACAAAAAAATTTGCAGAATAGCAATGTAGCGAATTCTGCTGGTTACTCAGCACAACCCTCTACATAAGCCACAACTTGATCCAAAGATCTTGGTTGGTCAATCTGACACTTATTTTCTGGGCACCACCTTCATATTCTGGCATGAAGGAAACCACACCGGACTCCTTTTTGGTATGATCCACATTACTTTCTTATATCCGAGATCCCTTGCGGGTAACCCAGAGTAATGTCGGAAGGGTCAAAGGATGCATCATACCATCTCAATGTCTTTAGTTCTGATACAGGAATCATTTATCAAACCGTGCAAGAGGCACTCTCACCTATCATTTCTACCATCGAAGAGGCACCCATCTCTCTGGCCCTTGTGGAATGCAAAAGAGCAGCTATGCTTCAGGGCTCGGTCAACTGATGCATGGTACTCACCGATTTCATCCACACTCCAGCTTCTGGAAGAAGAAGAGGAGGAATCAGGAACATCTGTGACCGCAGTACAAGCACTGCCAACCATATTGAAGGTCTGCTGATGAGCAACTTGTCGCCTTTCCACTTCAGGAAGAGCTACCACAGACTCCTGCCACTCCTGGCAGGACCGCCCAGGAATAGGTTCAAACCAGCTGGGGCAGGGACTGCTTCCGTGTCACCCCCACTCCTTAAGATTAAATTTAATGAGAAAAAAAACAACTATTGAGGTCACTTGCCAAAATCCAGGGCGCTTTCCTCAACTGGAATCAATTTTACGTAAGAAAATTGACACTACACAGTTTCCCTACATGCATTACAACCGTGACAAGAGATGGCACATTGGTGCAACTTTCAAAACAGTAAAATCAGTGAAAGTGACGAGCGTCGTTCAAGTTTCCTTGGGCTAAACTTTCCTTGACCTAAAAAAAGAAATGAAAAATAATTTGCTTTCATCTTTACATAAACTAAATGAAATGGATGATATAAAGATATAATCAAAAATTAATCAGTGTCACGCAAGACAAATAAAACAATAAAAAAAAGGCATGCAGAGCATAATGCGTACCTGAGAGGGCCTAGTTAGAAATAAGTGCAGCCAAGAATGCAAGCAGACTAGGAAAGAAATTAAGCAAACTCAATTAAATCATGCAGGGTTGCACACACAATAGGACATCCTGAAACAAAAGGTTGCAATTAACTTCATGGAAAATTTAAGGAGATAGGTAGACATTTTCAAAAAAATACATTCACAGCTTTCCTGACGGCTTGATAGGTCCTAACAACTGAAGTAACCAGACTGGAGAAGACTTACAGGTTCCTGATGGGGGAAGAAACAGAGAATCCAGAAAAGTCAATTGAGGATACATTCCTGAATTCTAAGATCTCAGGAACTGTTATTTTTTCTTCCTCTGGCCAAGGTGAAGTTGTTTTCTCTAACAGAAAATCTCCCACATATTTGTTCTCTTCAAACAAATGTCAAACCATAATTCAAACTAGCATCACCTTCAGAATTGGACCCTGAAAATACAATAACATAAAAGCATTATAGCTAGTTATTAAGGAAGGGAAGGATAAACTTGTTATAAGATTATTATATAGACTACTTAATATTACTAAGGAAGCTTCATTTTCCCTGTGCATGTGGTGTATAATGGGTGATTTTAATTATAGAAATATAGCCTAGGAAGCTCTCATAGTGATCAGGAGGCTGAGGAAGTTTTTAATATAGTCTAGGATAATTTTATCACCCACTAGGGGTGATAATATATTGGATTTAGTCCTAACAAATGGGAGGAGGGTATTATTGATGCAGAGAGTGGAGGAAATTTAGGAAACCACAGCCACTGCAAATTGGATTTAAGTTTAAATGGAACAGGGTTCTCAGTAGTATAAATAAGGTTAAAATCCCCGACTTTAGAAAAGTGGATTATAAGTTGTCTGGAGACTGTTGATTGCAGACTAATGAGTGAGTTCAGGTCAGTGGGAGCCATCTAGGAGGAAGATAACCCTCAGTTAGAGATGACTAATATAGATCAGGAATATGAGGCAGTTGTCAAGCAGTTAATTGGTAGACAGAATATGGATATCCCATTTAGAGTAATTAGAACCAAGGTTATTGACCCTAATTCATTGTCGGATAAAATTAAATATTATTTGCGCATTAAATTGGACATTAATGGGGAAATATAAAATGGTGAGAGTCAATTTAGGCAGAGATACAATGAGCTAACCCTGGTAAGTTTAAGTTTAGGAATAAAATAGGTAGAAATTTGTTTACAAATTGAGTTGTAGATGAATTGAATAGGCTCAGTAGTCATGTGAGAGAAGCATTCTCCCTGGGGAGTTTTAAGAGTAGACTGGATAGATTTATTCATGAGGATGCTTGGTGGGACTGAACTTGAGGATGGGAACATTTGCATCTTTATGTAGTCTATTGATTACCCTTTTGCAGACACCTTTTCCTATGATCTTATTGCCTAACTTCACTGGTGCACATCTGCATGGCAGACAGTGCACTGTTGAAACCTCATCATTTTAGTTGTCTTAATGCAGTGATTGTAAAGATTTCTCTCTTTCAATGCCCATGCGTGGCAGAATTTTCCATCAAGCTTTGTCTGCCAATGCAAAATGGCATGCATTTTATTCTGTTTTGGTTCTTTTTTTCCTCTGTACAAATAGCGGTTTCACAAAACACAATTATAAATACCTTTATATGATTATAATGAATCATTGTAAATTTTTTAGCATTACTTTGTGGCTTGATATAGTATTAATCTGTTTTTATTGTGCCTGTTCATTATTTTATTCTTTATCGTGTCCCTTATAGTCACTTCAATCCAGTTTAACTTTTCTCTGCATTAATCATTTAATCTTTAAATTGTGTTTATTTCCCCATGGTTAATCATTTCCTGCATACTTTCATTGTTGTATATTGCCCCTTTTTGATCACTCCACTCCTGACACCACTTATAAGTTGTGGTATGTGATATACTTCTTTGATGAAGTAGGCTTTGATCTAAGAGTGCTAATTTTGTTGTTTTTAAGAAAGAGCTGCTTCAACACGTAAGGATAAGAAGGAAACACACAGGAATTATCCCCAAATAAACATATATTTTAAATTTAACACTTAACTATGAAAAACAAACAGTAATCACATTTATATCCACGTCATAAGCTAAAACTTGACTATCCCGGTTGGCATCTAGGTCTATTACAATATCTTCAATGACAAAAATAAACAAATAGGCTACACGTAAACATACCAATTACCGATTAGTATTTTTATTGGGACCCTTTTTGATTAGCGTTAAACATTAAATTAAAGTACTCTCTTTACCAACAAATATAATAATAATAATAAGTCTTTTGTAATGCGCTCTTCAAGGCCTGAGGCCTTCCCAGACCGCACGTTGTGCTGAGATGAGAATAGAAATTCAATGAAAATTCAAGATGGGGGAAAAGGCAATACTGAAAAGATGCGTTTTCAGGAGATGCTTAAATGTGGTAAGAGAGGAAGAAGACCTGATTTCAGCAGGAAGAGCATTCCACAACTTAGGGGAGCAGTCCCTCATTGAGCAGAGGGATGAATGAGGAATATTCAAAAGAGGTGCATGTGATGACCGAAGGGCCCGAGGGACATGATGTGGCGAGAGGGCAGAAGAGAGGTAAGATGAGGCCTTAAATGTGAAGAGAAGTATCTTGAAGTGAGTACGGGATCTGACAGGGAGCCAGTGCAGTTCATGCAGCAAGGGTTTCGAGGGAGAGAAGCGAGGGCGACTGAGGAGAAGCTGGGCCGCATAGTTCTGTACAAGTTGAGGAGGATGGCAGATTCACAAGTAGAGAGTTACAGTAGTCAAGGCGTGAGATGATGAAGGCATGATCAGCAGTCTCAAGACTTTGGCGATTCAAAGTGAGAGCGAATGCGAGAGAAGTTACGAAGGAAACATAAAGAGGATTTGCTGACATTGCCGATATGAGGCTTAAAGGAGAGATGCTCATCAAAAACAACACTCAGATTCCTAACGCAGTCAGAGAAAATGATAGTATTACCGTCCAGAGTAAGCGAGGGAAAGAGAGATTTAGATTTTTTGACAAGAGCAGAGGTTCACACACAATTGTCTTTAGTTCTATTAAATTGTGCAATGTACTAACCTCATACTATTGCAATATGAATATAAATGTTCTTGCTAACTCACATGACAGACGGGATCAGGGGTTGCTGGATGACGCTGGAGGGCTTATCTCGTGCTTTGGAGGGTTGCTGTGGCCGATGATTGAATTTTATAGAGATGGGCAGGCGGAAGAGAGGTGGGCGGGGAAGGTCAACTTCTTATTGCAAATTTGCCTCCAGTTACATTAAGAAGACGGAGAGAGTTACGGTGTTCTTCGCTCCAAGAGTCCTCTTCTGGATAATCTTGAAGCCTCTTTGGTGTCTTATTCTTCAATGTAGAGTGCCAAACTAGATTTTGGAGTATTCGGTGAGATTTTTACCATAATTAAAGAATGGAACCTCATAGGGGCTGGGTTCTTCTCCTCTCACTCTTACGGAGCTTGAGATGTGAGAGTCACTCGCGTGTGAGCGGGTTTACTTTTATCTTTGGTATAGCACCGATACAAAACTTGACGATTTATGTTAATTCGGCCCGGGGAGGGAGGATCGATTTTCTCAATCTGATCCTATCGTTTCTCAAGGAAATTGTCTTGTCTGGTTGAAGGATCGATCTTCACAAACTGAATCTTCTTTCTTATCGAATTCTAAAATCCTTCACATTCTTTCTGGGGCTTATTTATAGGCGGACCACCGCCCCATCTAAGGGGGAAGGGGTGAGGCCACAGAGGGAAGCGCGAATGGTGAGAGAGAGAAATGCAGAGGTTGGCACTGAGGTGCCCAAGTCAGCTTGCTAATTAGAGAGAAACTCAACCGCCACACTGCTTGGTGTGCCTTTTGACTAGCACCGCTTTTTTTTGTGACATAACCACAGGTTTATGGATCTCGTAGGTAATTGTATCGTTAGAGCGTCGTTTAATGGCCTTATGTGGTTGCCTTAACACATATAGTTGCTCCAACTACCTAAGCGATGGGGAGATCAAACAGGGTAGGCAGTTACTGTTATTCGCCGGCTACCATTCCCATGATTCTCCTCATGGGGCTCGCTTCTCCGGCTTTCGGGGACTTTAAGGTATATGTCCTCCTGGCCATCCGGGATGCTTTATGTAGCCATTTCTCTACATTTATATTTATTTACATAACTTAAAATCAGATGTAATTGATTTTTGCTAAAAGGATTAATTCATTGCCTTCATTGATCATCTGCATTTATAGTTACTAATCTAATATACACAACTTTGCTGAGGAGGTTTCAGAGAAATTTCTACTTCCTTTCTAGGTTTTCATGCTACACCTAATGCATAGAGGGGTGATGTTGAGTTAGTTTCTTTTATGGGGCCCTGGATATGTAGAGGCTGCTGGCAACAAGTATGCTAAGGAAGGGGGTCAGGCTGTTTGCACAAACTGAACTGAACAATTAAATTGTCATTTCACACTTGCCCGCTCTGACTACATGATAAAGATCAGGCTAAACCTTCAGGGTGCATAGCAAAGAAGATGGGAGACGGTGCCAAGATATTTAATCTTGCATGCCATCATGCCCTGACTATTTTTGGAGATCTTACCCTAATGCCTCGATGATATCAAGTTCCTTACCAGTCTCAAAATTAGATACATTCCGCAGATGACTCACCATTTGGTGGGATGTTTTCCTGAACCTTTCTATGAAGACTGTTCGGTTCCTCAAACTGTCCACCTTTTTTTGGTGGAATAACCTATTTTGAGAGAGCCTTCCTTATGCTACCCGTCTCAGTATCGGATGGTGGGGAGTTGCTACCATGTCCCTTGTGCTTGGGGCAGGCACTTGTTTACCATTTGTGATGTCTTGCCTCCTCCATATTTAATTTTTACAATTCTTTGCATATCCAGGTCTATTATTTACCATTGTTCTTTTATTGAATCTTGTTTTTGTTTTTATTAATTTAAATTAGCCTTTTTCTTTTTCTGACCCCTATACCCTCATTGGTGTCCATCAGAATAGTACACTAACACAGCAAAACCTCTAGGTTTTCATCAGTCATTTTCCTATATTTCAGATATATGAAAATATTAATGTGAAAGACTCGCTTACTTTTTCCACTAAACATGTAACATAGGAAGGAAGAACCTTGCTTTAAAGAATTTTAGATACATCCTTACATTTTAGTTCATGATAATTCCTATTGGATTCATTAATTTTAATCTTTTGGAAGTGGCTATTCAACATGTCAGAACAAAGGCCTCTTCTTTCTGGTGGTATTCCAAGCACTGGTCAAGGGGAGCCAGAGAGGAGGATTGTTCAAACTCAAGGTCGAGATATTGTAATCTTGAATTCTGATTCATCACCCTTTCCTATTGTTCAAGAGGTAGAGGAAGATGAGGATTCTATCCAACAAGAAAATAAAAGTTTCACAGTCTCTGGCCACCATATTGAGGAAGGGCATCAACATACAACGTAAGTCATAGTCGTAGGAATTAGTGACGAATATATATTCTGAGCCCTTTTAAACTTTACCCAGCTCATTATTAAACTAAAATTGAGCTTAGATCCCTAAAATTTGTTTTTATTTCTCTGGGTTTTACATTTGTTAACTATCCCACCTTTGCATGCTTTTTTAATTCTTTTTTTGGTAAGTTAGTGGTTTTGGAGATAAATTTGATTGTAGAAATAGGTTTTATGGATGCAAGCAGAATATCCAAAATTCCAGGGATGTTTTTGTGATAGCTATTCAAAATTGTCACCATTAAAATTTCATATGCAAAGATAAGAAAAATAATAAATGCCCATTAATTATATGCATTAATTTAAGGATAAGTAATGTCTTGTAGCTATGATTTCCTTGAATATATTTGGAATATGCAATTATGCCCAACTTATTTCTCCTAGGAATACAGAAACCTTGATACATCTAATCAAAGGTAATATTGGCACTGGAATACTAGCAATGCCAGATGGACTTAAGAATTCTGGTCTCTACACTGGTATCATTCTTCTTCCTCTCATATCATCCTTATGCATCCACTGCATGCATATTTTGGTAAGACACTTCTTGTAGGATGTTTATTTCCTTTACAATCTCAGTTGACCTTAGTTCCTTAACCCTGGACAGGTAACGTCAAATTGGCATCACGATTTAGGTAACGTGGTTGCAGATATGCTACACTGATTTTGACCTTGAATAACTCGGGTCCTATTGGTCAAAATCCAAATCTTTTTATTTCAAGATGTTTAGCATTTATCTATTTTATTCCAAGTGCACCAAGGTTACCTGTCCAGGGTTAATTAAAGATACACAATTTTAAAGTAGGTGGCAATTTGCAGGAGACTGACAAAATGTACATAAATAAGATAAAATGAGAATGTCAAATAGTATATTATTTTTAGTCATGTGCCACAACTCTATAAGTTACTATGTCGGTCAATCTGATGGTTACATTTTACTTTTCAATTAGTTTTTGAAAGTTTTGAAGGTTCTAAGGTCAGATGATATGTTTTGTTAATCAATAATACATTTGATAATTAATTTAAAAATTTTTTTTTTGAAATAATTGAGTGCACATGACTTGATCTGTTGACCTTGTTCATTTGCTATGGCCTAGTTGAGTGGAAACACTGGTTCCAATTACTGTGAAGTTAAACAACATTGGATGTGGCAATTCATCACATGGAGTCACAATTTTGTCACCTAAACTACAATATATGCGGCAATAGTATGTAGTTAATATAGCAATGATTTTTTTTATAGTAGGAGTTTCCAATGCCACCAATTGGCACACACTTAATAATAATAAGTATTTATAATGCACCCTTCAGGGCTGTTAGCCCTCACAGAGCGCAGGTTAGTTAGCGAGTGTAGA
Organism: Ceratothoa steindachneri; assembly: GCA_963969495.1. NCBI lineage: Eukaryota > Metazoa > Arthropoda > Malacostraca > Isopoda > Cymothoidae > Ceratothoa > Ceratothoa steindachneri. The sequence continues at coordinate 138,498,761 of OZ018326.1, forward strand.
GAATGTTTATAGGGAAGAGAAGGCAATTCTGAAGAGATGAGTCTTCAAGATATGTTTAAAAGTATATCAAGGATAAGCCACCTTCACATTGCATCATGCAGGCTTGGGATGATCCTCATCCATGCCACACGAGTGAGTAGCCAATTGACAAATTTAACAGCCCCCAAAAGCAGTTTTAATTATCTATTTTAACTTTTACCTTTGCTGTTGCTGTGCATGAGGTTTTTCACCCACTGTAGCAGCACAGCATATGTTACATTTGTCATTTAAACTGTAATGTATGCTGTGATAATATGCCTTAAGTAATATTTGCTGTACCAACTGCATATCATCAGTTTAACTGGTAATTGTAACATGTCATGGTTTCATGAGTGGGTGAAAACTCTTCTGAACTTCAATAACAAAAGTGAAGGTTAAAATAGCTATTTGAAACAGCTCTTAGATGTGTCTATTGAGTATGATGATTTGTTTAGCATGGCATGGATGAGGAGCAGCCACCAAGTGTGCCTAATACATTGTGAGGGTATGCTGTAAGTAATCACTGCTATAGGTCTCCATTAAGAAATAAAAATCGCTCAAAATTATTTTTCATGTAAATACCATTGAGATAGCAGCCACTTGTTGTACTCTATGCAATGAGATGTATTATAACTGGCCTTTTTTTTTTCAAGGTAATTTGCTCCAATGAATTAAAAGAAAGAACAGGAATGAGAAATTTCGACTATGCTGATGTTGCAGAACAAGCTTTTAAAACTGGACCAGTGTCCTTGCGCCCAATGGCTGATACTGCACGGAGAATTGTCAAGATTTTTCTGATTATCACACAAATGGGATTTTGCTGCATTTATGTTGTATTCATCGCTGCAAATATTAAGCAGGTAGAGTGAGATCTTTTGTTCCTTTTTAGTGAATATTTGAAGTTAACTGAATGGCTGTCAAATTTCCTACCCAAAGCAGATCTTTCTGTTAGGGATTATTGTGACTGAAATGTTGTAATCCAACAAGTGCATCTTTCTGTGTGTATAAAAGAACAAGACTATCAAAAGAAAAGAGAATCATTAGAAAGATAAGAATAGTAAAAGAAAATGGTTGCAAGAGTAGGTTGCTTGCTTGTCTTTTTTATCTCTCGGGTAAGGTTTATCAAACTACCAACTCTGATCAATAACATTATTTACTATTATTTTGATGGTTCTATGTACATACATCCTTTTTTCCTGCTTAGGGTTCTGCCCTTAGGTCAGCAACCTTGATGAACTCCGCTGACCTGACAGAATTTTCTCAAAAATTCAGCACTTTGTGTATCAAAGGTGTGCTAGTGGTAGGCATGTTGTGAATGTGTTGCAGTGTCTGGTTTCTGGTGGCAGCAAGTGTAGATGTCAGTGTTCTTCAGAGTGATGCAGCATTCTCTATTATGGGTTGATATCAAGTTGGATAGGGGTCATTTGGGACAAAATTTGGTCTTAAGAATTGAATGGCTTTCTCTGTTGTGTGTGTATTGAATGTTGTCATATTTTGTGAAGTATCCTGGGGTGTTGAGATACTGTGGTGTTCTGCAAAGGAAAAAGGGTTACTTTATTGCCAATATTTTCATTTCAGACTCAAGGTAGTAGATCTCTTGATAGCGGTGCATCAGCCAGTGGATTTCCCTAGCTAGATACTGGGTTCAATTCCATTAAGAGCTGACACCCAAAGTTTTGGCATTTATTGGGTGCTAGCCACCTATTGGCAATTTGGCGAGTCTAACCACAATTCCAACCACACGCTTCATCACTCACAGCTAATCACAACACTGCTTTCTCTTCTATCTCTCTTGTTTTGCTTGCACAGAACTCTTCCATCGCGTCCCCCCCGTCCCTTTTGGGTCTGGTTGGGTGAGGGTAACATGACTGCATCCCCCCTCCCCCATTCTCCCCCTTTATTGCTCATCTTTCTTTTCTCTCTTTCAATCTCTTTATGTCCAACTCTCGTCGGTGCGCTACGCCTGTGACGTTTGGCTCCTCTTCGGTAAGAGGTGGTCTTGTATCTGGTCCAACCAGACCGAACCGACAAAACTGGGTCTCATGCCCGATAATGACAACCCCCTCGTAAGGTGTTACCACTACCCCTCAAGCAGCTTGCTAGCTAACTGGGATTAAATCCCCCCTCCATTTCTGCTGTCTCAGGAGTCCCTATAAAGGCATACAAAGAGTAGGCGACGCTATCCCCACCTCCCGAAGACCGTGCGGGTTCTTGTCCAGATCCCCAGAGAGGGACCTATTGTTCCAAACCACTTTTGACCTACCCTCGGACTGGTCTATTTCTTGGGTGTCAGAGCCCCATGCCCTTTCCTTCGATGTCCCCGATCTTAAACTGAGCTATGAAGTATCAGCCCTGGGTACGTCCCCCCTCTCCCCGGATTGGCCTGTTTCATGAAGAATAAGTTAGGGATATTAGATTGTTTGAGCGGGGGAGGGGTCTAATTGGAGGCCTTTCGCGTGATGATCCCTGACGGCGGGACATTATCCGTGAGAGAACCCTAGCGTGGAAGTTCCCCCATACCTAGGCAGTACCCTACGATCGAAGGGAACGAGGTCCCCAAAAAGAAGGGGAAAGCAAAAAAAAAAAATAAAAGGCTAGGGGGATCCGGAGACGGGCGGATCCTTCCTCGTTTAGGTTTAGGCTTGGGACCGGACCGAGGCGGTTAAGTTCTGCCCTTAGAAATGAGAGTGGAAGAGAGGGAAACGACGATCTCCATAATAAAGAGAGAAGACCAAGATGGACAGCATGGCGTCGCGGCTCCTCATTGAGAGACGGCCTGACGGCGTAGAGCCCTCGCTAGCGCAATGGATACGACGTTGGATTTCTAACGTCGAGGTGCCAGGTTCAATCTCAGCAAGCGCAGACATAAAAGAACCTTCAATGTCGTCACGAGCTGGCTGCCAATTGGCGGATGCGCTGTGCCTATCCACGCGGGGGTAGGTAACTCTTACACACACCATCACGCAAATAGCCAATCACAACACCTCTATTATTTCCACTCCCCATCTTCACAGCTCTCCCAGCGCAACATATTTACTTCCTCCATTCAGAAACTCTTCCAATGGGGTACTCATACCCATATACATGGGACGCAAAACGGGTGCTTTCCTCTCAGGAATCATGAGGGTCATTCCATCCAAATTCAACAAGGGACATTTAGTCACCATCACCGATTTTGATGAAAATTGGTATACAGGTTGATTTTGATGAGAGAAAAACAATGAGACACTTCCCAGCCCTCAATTTTGAATAGCTCAAAAGTTATAACCTGTCAAAGTTGAGAAAAATTGTCAAATTTCTTGATACCAGCATTGATAAAAAAATTATTTCTCCCTTATTATAGCACATAAAACAATGAATTATGTATTTTTTTTTTAAGCTTAAGGGTTGCTCTAAACATTTTTAACAACAAAATTAATTTTTGGTAAAAAAAATTTGTTTGACCTTTAAAAAAAAATATATTGGTATGAATAAATTTTTGTGTAATTTTTTTTATAAATATATATGCCTTTAGACTACAATATAAGATAAATTTCATTCTGGGTTTTTCATTATATCAGGAGTTATGATTAATTTTGTAACCACTGGTATGGCCATTTTTTGCTATCTTCACAAATAATTTTTTTTTATATGCATCTTTGTCATATTAACAGAGTTACGTCATATTCACAGGGTTAGTTATCAATTATTAGATGCCTAAGTATTATATTTGAATGCTTTTAATATATACTCGTGTATTAGAATCATTAATTCTATAGATATGTGTTAAATCCTACCTACAAGAAAAAATGAACTTTCAGTAATTTTTTATTTAAAATTATAAATATTTGTAAAGCTACCTACCTATGTATTTAATTTATAATTTGCTATGGTCAATGGTGGCAGAGCCACTACCAACAGTTAAGATACCTGCATAACTGCTGGTATCCCCATCGCCTAAGGGGCCACTCCTGATAGCTCAGCAAAAAAGCCACAGGTCCCACCCAACCTCCCAAAATGAATTTATTCTTTTTATAATAATTTAGGAATCAATTTTTTTCTGCATTATTTCTGTTGATTTTAATTGTTCATTTTTAGATAGTTTGTAAGTTATTCCTGTTGCTGTTACAGGCTCAACAATGCTCAATATGTCATCTAATGGCAATACTAATACATCTGGTTTTCTTGGATATTTAAATGAATTTGATGGTCCTTCTGGTTCTAGGAATGTTATTTTAACAGTCATTTTCTCAACATTGGTATCCAATACACACCCTAAGTACCATTTGTCATCATACTTAGCAGTGACAAATCCTTTTACATCCTCCAATAATATTGCCTCTGTATAGGATATTTTCACTTTCTTGAATTCTGATGCAGATGATATTGTTTTCACTCTTAGTTCATTTTCATTAACTGGCTCAAAACTGTGTAATTTTTGGGTAGCAATTATTGCAGAGGCCTGGTCAAATCTTTCTTGCAAATAATTTTTTTCTTCAATGTATTCACTATTTGGGACATATGAAAATTTGATTCCCTTAATGTGTCTTTCAGCAAAATCAGAGAGCTGTTGAGGAGTCATTATCTGATCATTATATGCTCTTTGCAGGCTAGCTTTTGCTGCTAGTCTTTTTACTGTGCCCCCTACACCATCGCATGGTCCTTTTCCATGAGATGTAGCAAAGAAATGCCATTCTGCTTCCAATCCAAAATCTGATTTATGGTGACATAAATTAATAAAGTTTTTAAAATTTTTATATTGTGACGCAGCTCCATCAGAAAAATATATAATTTTTGTTATTGGGAATTTGAGTTCTTTTTTAAAAATTCAATAGGTTTTTTTTTAAATAAATGGACTGCAACAGTGTCATGCTTCAAGCAGTTTGAAATCACAACAAAACTTATGTGTTGTGTTTCCCCAGCTTCTTTGTAGTAGGAAAGAAAGGGATGTAATGTAGCTTGGGAGTTATTCCAGTGGTACCCTTGTCCTGCATCCTCAAGAAGGAATGAGTAATTTTCAGCAAAATCGCATACTACTAAGATTTCACTATCTTTTAGTTCTTCTTTTTTAGTTGAACAAAATTGTGCCTGCTTTTTTGCTATGAAATCATGTTTTTTTAAATTGAGAAGACTTAAGGTAAAAGTGTCTATAAATTCTTCAGTTCTTGAAACAAGCTCTAAAGTTGAGCGATCAGTTGAGAGCCACTGCTTGTAATTTACCTCATCAATCATATTGTCATCCAAAATTTTAGTAACATATAGTTTTAGTTCGTCTATTTTAGAAAAACATTCTGAGCATTCATCAAAATAGCACTCATAAGTTGGAGGGTCACATGTAATGAATGATAGACATGTTTTGTAATCATCTAAATTCAGGTCACTGTCTTTTGTCAACTGTGGTAGCCTTGTACCAATAATCATCAGTTTAACATTTTGATGATGTGTGCAAACACACACACTGTGAGTTCCTGCACCACCAGCTAATACACACTCGTTGGGTCTCAGCTCAGCAAATTTTGAATAGCTAATCTTAGTGTCTGGGTATTTTGTTTTAAATAAATGATAAATTTCTTTTAAATTTCCCAAAATTAAGTATTTTTGTTCATGAGTTTTCTGTCCATCTTTTCTAACACTCTTGAAATCTTTTTTCCCTGGCATAATTCTGCTTACTTCTTCATTTTTATAAAAGTCTTCTACTACTTTAATTGTTTCTGATGGAAATGTACCTTTTCTTTTGCTTGGCAATGACATTATTCCTTCTTCCATTGCTAGTTTTTTAGCTTGTCTGGCCATGTAATTAGTAACATTAAATTCAGGTTTAATTTTGGATAAGCTCCAGCTTTTTGGCAAAACAGTTAAGATTTGCAGCTGCTCAGACCTTTTACTAGTAGTTTGAAATTTCTCCTTCAGTTGATTTATCATTTCTTCACCATCTTTACTTGATTCTGTTCTAGAAGACTCTGGGTCTTGATCCAAGGGTAATGGATATTTTGTTGCAGAGCCTACAGTTCTGAGTTTACTTGAAATGGATTTTTGAATTTTATTCATTTTATCTGAACTATATTTTTTTACTACATCCATTTTAAATTTCTTAACTGGTGACTCTCCAATAGCTATTAATGATTTATTTAATTCAGTTAATGCTTCTTGTGATTCTTCCTGTGATTCTTCTTGTTCAGTAATTGGCACAATTTCCATTCTTTCTTCTGAAAGGCTTGGATTCGTATTTTGAGATGAAGAACTATCATCATCAGCTATCTTTTTTCTGCAGTTATCACAGATTTTTTGGTCCTTAAAATTTTTTAATTTTGGATATTCTCTTATTAAGTCTTCTGAAATTAGTCTCAGATTTTTCTTTATTAAGTTTTTGTGACCTTTGTAAGGATCGCAGCAATACTTAATATTTAAAAAATGCTTTCTCTTCTCATCCATAATAATTTGTTAAAATACAAATAATTGGTAATGCAAATTATTAATTACTTTTTTATCTAAATATTAAACTTTCTGAAAAAAAAGAAAAATTTTTAAATTAGCTTTCATAGTTTATAAAGTAACACCTAATAGGTAAAATTTATAACATAAAAATAGGTAAAAATTGGCATACCAATGGTTACAAAATTGATCATAACTCCTGATATAATGAAAAACCCAGAATGAAATTTATCTTATATTGTAGTCTAAAGGCATATATATTTATAAAAAAAATTACACAAAAATTTATTCATACCAATATATTTTTTTAAAGGTCAAAAGTTGACCTTTAAGGTAAAAAAAACTTTTTTATCAAAAATTAATTTTGCTGTTAAAAATGTTTAGAGCAACCCTTAAGCTTTAAAAAATACATAATTCATTGTTTTATGTGCTATAATAAGGGAGAAATAATTTTTTTTCAAATGCTGGTATCAAGAAATTTGACAATTTTTCTCAACTTTAACAGGTTATAACTTTTGAGCTATTCAAAATTGAGGGCTGGGAAGTGTCTCATTGTTTTTCTCTCATCGAATTCAACCTGTATACCAATTTTCATCAAAATCGGTGATGGTGACTTAAAATTTTCCAAAAAAATTGGTTGATTTCATATGGAATGACCCATGAAAGTTTCCACGATTGCTGGTTTGTGTAAAAAATATAGTACCTCGCGATCACCCCTTCTCCCAAGAGGGCTATCCCCTTGTGGTTCGGGCTCACCAACCAATGACATTCTGGTCTTTATGTGAATTTCATTGGGTTGGAGGATCTTGTCCATGAGTTAGCGACGGATGGCGCACCATAGTTCATAGTATTGGTAAATTAGTGATAGTTTTGGGCCTCATCCTTGATGAGAAGCTTTCATGCAAACCTCGCTTCTTTCACTCGACCCACCCTCATCCCCTCCTAAGTCATTTGTCCCACACCATATTGGAGCGCTGACTGCCGCACTATGCCGCGCCTCTACTGTGCCTTGATCCAGCCAAACTGCTATTTGGCTGTGCAGTGCACAAATCCGTATCCCCGTCACCCCTCTGTCGTCTTGATCCAATTATGAACCGGGGTGTTCGTTAATCTTTAGGGGTTTATCGCTCTTTTTGAGTAGGCATCCTCCGCGTGGAGTGTAACGTCCCTTCGTTATCAGATAGACGTGTTTTCCTGTCCGCGAAGACTTTTCTTCGCTTCCGCCGGATGCCAAAGTCTCTGTTCCTTAGGCGTTCCTCCGTGGATGATGTCTCCAGTAAGAATTTGTAGCCATCTCTTACCAGGAAGAAAGTCCTTGAAACTCTAATGTTCTCTTGTCAGAGTTCTTTAGCCATACATCCACCCACGCTCAGGGTACGGTCATCTTCACCGATGGCTCTGGCTTCCTCCACAGCTCGTTTGCTGGCTTTGTGGGAGAGAAGGTGCCATCTCTTCTACTGGGTATTCTTCGTACATGGCAAAGGAGTACGCTATCCGGGACACCCTCTGTACTGTCTTCATACTCCTTTCCAACCTACTACACTTGGTACCTGAGGAATTGCACATTCTTCAAACCTAATTACAAATTAGAAAAATCCTGTCAGGGTTGACTCGGGACACTCTGACTGTCCTTGGGGGTGAGGTTTTGGTGCGCTCTCTACTTGATACTTTATTTTGTTTTATACTCTACGACTCTCCCCTCATCCTTTTGTCTACCCGCATGAAGGTCGATATTGTATGTCGGGGCAATACCCCCTGCTACAACTGAAACCTGTAGGAGAAACACGAGCCAGTTCGCTGCACGTCCTCCTTGCCTCAATGTCCTCAAGGATAGACGCGAAACAGAGGGAATCTCTACCCTAGGTCCAGGTCTAGGGGAAGCTGGTGCCCGCTCCCGGTCCTTTTATGCTCCCTTTCCATTACCTCATCTTCATCCTCTTTCATTGGCACCTTCTACTGCCCCCCCTGGATCACGGCTCTGGTTCATCTTCCAAAGGTTGTTGGGTGTGGTGACACAGACCTCTCCGAGGCCTTTCACCAAGCCTTATCCGCCACTCTGACCTGCCTACCACGCCATCGGTAGATTTTAGCCTGGGACGGGCGTATACCGCCTGTCCGAACGGCATCGACCGGAGCACGCACGAAGTCCCATCCGGCGGATACCTTGGATCCACCATCGGATAGCTCCACCTCTTCTAAAGTGGTGACTCCCTTTGTGCTGCCGACAGGGTGTTTCCCCTCTCCAATAGGTACGGGTTCGGCGGTGCCCCTTACCTCATTGTGCACAGTCTCCTTCTGGTAACTAGTCTAGTAGAGAGTGCTCCTATAGTTTCTCAAGAGCACGCCAAAGGGTCTCGTTGCGGAGAGGGTGCGTCTCCCTCTCCTCTACCTATGTGCTTGGGTTTTTTTCCTTTACTCCGTTTTGGAAAGTTGCCTCATGACGACTCTTCACTTGCAGTGGGTCCCCATTCACTTTCTCCGGGGACGGACGGGGCCGGTTCCGTTTCGCCATGCGACCAGTCACAGACTGGTGCATACTGTCCCAAGGCGCCCTTGGGCAAGGAATCCCAGTATAAGACCCAAGACGACTAATGCTGCTAGTATGGTGAGCGGAGCCTCTATTACATAGGGGCCCCTTATTAAGAGACCACTTGGGGTTTTTGAAAACGTTGGCTTCAAATGCTTTCTAGATTTCGCTCCACTGATAGCAGCATGTTGGCGAAAGGTCACATGTTCCATCAAAAGATAGCATTAGCTATACTGGAAGAGAGCAGATAGTCACCCGTTTCTTTTACAGCAGCCTTCTGGCAAATGTTACATAGTGTCTACTGCCCTTGAAATCCTTGAAATCCTTGAAATGTCCTTGAATTTGATGAAAAAAGTAGATGGTCCTTGAATTTAAAAAATAAATCATTGAGTGATTGTTCAAATGATTGTTCAAATTCACTATTTATATACTTTTTAATGTCTATTAGGAAAATAGTAATATTTAAGTTAATCTACTCAATAATGTGAGTGAACATATGTATGCTTTGGATGCATTATATTTTATGATGGATGCTCGCTATACTTCTGTGACTGTCACTTGGATACCTTGTTCTTGGTTTTTTTTTGCATTAGTGAGTTGATTTTGATTATGCTTTGCTTATAACCCATTTTTCCCTTAAATACCTCACCTTCATCAATGTCTCATGATGTTTATTGCATTTTTTTAATTTAAAAAAAAAAAGATGGCTAAAACCTGTCTTTGATTATTTTTAAAAAAAGTCCTTGAATTGAAAACCACCAAATAAGTAGACACCCTGTGTTAGGGACCCTTCCAAGGCGACCATTATTAGTGCTTTTCGGACACTCAATGGCTCGCCGGTAAAGGTGACGCCGCACTCTGCCATGAACTTCGGGAAAGAATGGGGGGGGTATGAGAGGCAACTGGTGGACTACTTTATCTAAGACATCATCGAAGGGCTGGTCGACCAAGCAGCGGTTAAGGTCTAACGTGTGATGAGAAAATAAAGGTGGATGGGGTGTCTGTTGGTATCGCTACCCTGTCGAGGCATTCGTGCCAATGCCGCGAAGGTACTACAACTGCAACCACTTCGGCCATATGAATCACTTGTGTATAGGTGCAAAGTCGGGTTTACTCGAAGTCTGTAAAAGGCTCGTAAGGCCATACATGATAAGCCCATATCTTGTATGGCGAAGTGTTTAAATTGCGGAGTCTCACCCTGCTTCCTCGAAGTAATGTGGTGACTATCTCCCCGAGAAGGAAGTATTGGCCGTTCAACCTGCGTACTTCGACTCTTTTCCTGAGGCTAAAGCCATTGTCCTGTCATGCCCAGCGTGACCACGGACTTCTGATGCATCACTAGTTTAAAAGGCAACCTCCGCTCCTGTCCCTTCCAGGCCTACGAACACGGTAGTTTCCGCCCATATTCAAACCCTTCTGCGGGTTCTACTTCCTCTCCCAGACGCCCGCGACTGTTCCCATGGACCTACCCGACAATGCCGCTATGGCTTCAGGTTGCTTTCTGTCGTCTCCGAATTGGACACGCTCAGGGGACGCACAACCCTCTCCCTGCCTCTTACTGCGATGACTGCTTTGCCCCTCAGTTGGTTTGGCACATTCTTGTTCAATCTCATTCTGGGGTGCTTCGCACACGTTACCTGTCCCAATACTGGGATGAACTGGGTCACTACCACTTGTCCCTTTTGCGTGGTGTGAGGTACTGTCTTGTGCTTTTTTTTATGTAGCCTAATAATAGGTTGAAAAATAAGGATATTTTCTCTTATTATGGCACAATTTCATCTCTTCAGCCAGATGGCTGAATGGCTGGCTGAGGACACTGAAATGCCTGTCTCCTGCGCAGGAATCTAGGGATGGGATCATTCCTATTTTATAATTATTTTTAAATTAGCCTTATAATTATTTTTAAAGTTCTGCGAGTGGTTAACAGTCAAATGTTTATACTGCATCTCTGGCAAGGATTAATTATAGATAATAATGTTTCTGCTGATTTATCAGGAACTGCATGCATGAAACGCTCGCACATTTTCCTGCAAATTCCTCCGAAACCCCACTGCACTGGTAAAACCATCCACACATTGTTCTTTCTCTGGCAATTTCGTACGTTGTCATTTTTTAAGGGTTAAAACAATTTATGCTTCTTAAAAAAAAGAAGATATCGTACACTAAAGATGTCACAGGTTACTAATTCGAGTAACCGTCCATTCAGCCCTCTGGCTGAGGAGACGAAATTGTGCCATAATAAGAGAAAAGATACAAAAATAATAACTGCGACTTATACCCTTGTTGAGAGTCTCTAGGTGGGTGCCCTAAAAAGAGCTTTTAATTAAATGTGTGCGGTTCACAGATTTCCATGAACTGCACCCTATTCCTTTGATCCGCACAGTCCCTTCCTCTCGGTCTCATCCATTAATCTTGTCACCTTCTTCTATATTCCTTCCTATGTTTGGCTGTCTGCCAATGAAGCAGCTGAACACGCTGGTTCTAATATACCCTTCTCTTCATGGGGCATATTATGCATGTGATGATTCTTAATGCACAGGACTGTTCCAGATTGGGGATCTTCGCCACACATGCTGAGCGGAGTTGTTACCATTTATCTTCGGTACGGTTTCGGGCACAGCCGACTGCAGAATTGAGTTTCTGGAGGATGGCCCCCTTCATAGTATTTAGCTTTTTTATGTATGTTCAGGCACCTTAGTTTTTGTTTTTTTGCTTTGTCTTTTTTATGCTATTTTGTTTTCTTTATTGTTGGTGTTTAGTGTAGTAGAGATAGGTTAGTTTATATTTTTGGCAGCTATGCCCTTGGTGGTGTTCCCCAGAGGAGACCTCACCTTAAAAAAAAATAATCCCTGATGCATAAATGCCTCCTTTCTAAACCCCACCCCATTAAACTCTTCCTCGGCGCCTCAGCCTCATTTTTCTGCCGCTTTCGCCATAATGAAGTATCACTGGCCTTCACCTGCCTCATACGAAGGCTAACCCACGTCCTCCCGACCCCACAGCCTGCTGGAGGATCTGATGCCATATATCTTCCACACTTTACTTTCTATTGCCTCATCACTATTTGCAGATCTTTCCTTACAAACTTGCTGAGTGTGAGGATGCATCTGTATCATCTCTTTTCTATTAATACTTCCCCCTTCCCCAGACGCACACACTCAACAAACTACCCCATACATATCTTCCACTCCTATTCATATTTGTGTCACTCAGCTTAAACAGTTTGATTCTACTCATTTTTAAGTGGATCTTGTAAAGATGAGGCATCTCATGTTTTTGTTTTTTTAAACCTTAATATGACCTGGCCTAACTTAAACTAACCTAGTCTATTCTATATTAGGTTAGGTTAGGGTCGAAAAAACTTTGGGATGCCTAATCTTTTCACAATCCTTTGTAAGCTTTAGGCAATCTTTACCGTTTTCTTGTTTACTTGATCCCCCGCACATACCACATAAAAGGTGAGACCCACATGATATCATTGCTATGGGTGGTGGACAAAATAATGGAGACATGGTGCTTGATAGGGCTTAAAGGGGGGTGGGTAGATTTAGTGGGTTTGATGTGCATTGATCCCAAATTGTTGGAAAGTATTTTTGTTGCTTGAAAAAAGTTTCTAAAGAAAGTGGTAAAGTTAGGGATGTGAAAATGTATGGAAAGAGTAGAACCCAAGGTGCCATTTACTGGGGAGTCACCCTAATCTTCCTAACTTAACTCCCTTAATCAATATGGTAAACCCATTGTAAACCCACAATCCCATGCTCCTTTAACACTTTCATAGGATTATTATAAAAGTGCCTTCTCTGATGCACAACTGACCTAAGTGTTGCTATTCTTATTCTTACACAATAGCGAGAAATGGGTAAATATCACGATTGCAACTTAAAAATCAAGTGCACAAATGAAAAGTAAAAAAAAATGTGATGATGATTATAATCCACAGGTGGTTGATTGCCAGTTTCCTGGTTCTAAGATTGATATTCATGGCTATATGGGCATTATTCTGTTGCCACTCTTGCTTCTAGCTATGGTACGATCATTAAAGGTATGTTATTTTCTTCTTTCCTCAATTTATTGCTAAAGCATTTGAATCCCCCCTCCCCTACAAATGGATTTTTACTTGTACAAATAATTTTTTCTACCCATCAAAAGGGGGTTCAATTCTACTTGTAAGTGATTTTGCTCTTCTTTTTTTTACGAACTCGGTACTTCTGTCCTATTCCTTCTGTCTTCTTCTAGCCCCGCCTCGCCCAACAGTATAAGGCAAGAGAAGAAAAGTCATATCTTGAGCCTTTACTTTTCTGAAAGTCTTTTCCGGGGAAGAGGATCATGTCTTGGTGGGACTGATCCTACTCCTGGACACGTCCCTCTCAGGACGACTGATTTGCCCCAAAAGCGAAAGAAAGATTAAGGTTTTTCTCATTGGTCGGTGGGCTCCAGGTACGGACGTGTCCTTCGCCATTTCAGTAAAAGACCCGCCTGGCTCATTTGCTCTCGGCTCTCTGCCCCAGGGAAGTGGAGAAAAAGGGAGTGAAAACCTCGCCCTCTCACGCCAAAATAAAAAAGCTGAACCTCAAAGGTGTCGGGATCCTTAATCGGGAGGTTGCCGGCCTTGAGCTTTGTCAAGTTATTCACGCGACTAATAGAACAAGATTATCTGATGGAGACATGGTCTGTCAGCCTAGCATAGTTTTTTTTTGTTAGAGAAGCGAAGCTCTCTCGTTTTTCCCTCGCAGGTAGGTACCCTGTGTAGTTTATTACACCTTACACCTGGTACCTGGGAAAGCATCACGACCTGAACGCCAATGGGAAAGGACCCGGTTACTGGGCTCACTTGAACTTTTGACAGCTTATTTGGAACCTGGTGCGCTTCCTTCTGGTCCCTCTCAGTACCCTTTTTTTCTACGACTATCTCCACACCCCTTTCTCTACAGTTAGTGATACCGCTTCTGCTACAAATGAAACCTGGAGGACCAGTACGGCCTCCCGGTCCTCACGAATACTTATAGGGAAGGCCCCGCTCACTGGAAGGTAGACAAGGCGCCTTATCCATGATACAAATTTTGGATTAATATTTTGTCAAAAGACTAATAATCGATCATGAAGGGAAAGCATTACATGATTGTCATAATGACATTTACATTGTCATTTGTTGAGTTTGTTTCTTGAAACTATCAAAAGCAGCATTGTTGAACTCCACAGCTTGAATAAGATAGTTCCTTTGCTTGGCATCTGTTATGACATTTGCAAAGTCGTTCATCATCTTTAGACTATGTTCAGCAATGTCATTACCGCTTTCAGATTCTTAACATAGTTCACCGCTTTTTTGTAGTCATCATTATGTGGCCAAGACCTGACAGGTTCCAAAAGCCACCCTGATCTAATATTCAGTGTGTCCATCAGCAAATGTGACTCTGGACCAATTAGATCAATCAGGGTTGTCTACCTGTGACTGGAATAGATGCTTTCCTGTTCTGAAGCTCTCTGACTTCTCAGTAGCATGTAGTCTTCATAGAACCTGACATCTTCATCTTTCTCTCTTGATAATAGTCTTTTCTGCATTTCCTAGATTGCAGCTGGAGCTCCTATATCGAACAGGCTGTCTTAATTCCTGCACAAATGCTCCTCTTTATTCCTCCAAAGTTACTTGCTCTTCCTCTGCTTTTCACCAGAGCTCGATATTTCTCGTGTAGTTTGTTGAAGAGCTTCATTGTATTGTACTTGTTCATTGTGTTCATACTAGCCATCTGCCAGAATAGGATGATCGATTCAACTGTTTCATATGCAAGGTCTTGAACTAGTCCTCCCTGCATTTTCCGATAAATTCTTAAGATTAAGGAAATACTGGAACGCTTGTCTGTTGGTAAGAGGCTGAGAACCACATAAAAGATGGTATCCAACCATGAAAGTTTTAGTGAGAGATCTGGTAGATGGCCTAGTTGTGTATTGTTTTCTAGATTCTGATTGAATTTGTTACCATGAAAATTGATGATAATTATTGTTAATTTTATTCTCTTCAATTCAATACTTAATCTTTTGCTCTATCTTGTTTAGGTCAAAAGTTATAGTGCAAAACATGATTCAAGGAACCACAAAACTGGTGATTTGGCCAATTTCAAGGCAGAAGATTTTAAGCTCTGTGTGTCCATGCTTCCCAACACCAAAGGCCAAACTAGTTGTTTTCCCACTCAGGTCAAAGAACATAGGAAAATGTAAAGAAACCAATGAAAATAAGAAAAAAAATTTTTTTTTGTACAAGCCTAACCCTTCACATTATGGGAATGAGGAGACTGCAAATTTTTATATTTGAGTTCCTGCGAGATCGTCGATTTCACCCACGGGTAAGAAAGGGCTCTCATTCATGTTCAATAGGACAAGAGACAAGTGTCTCTGCCTTGAGCATCAGCGGCATCACCTCGGTGCGGCCCAGATGCTAACTAGAGAGTCTACTCCAACGCATTGAACCGCAGCTCTCACTACTACGAAGCGCACGACTTTGGCATTTCTTTGGCCAAGTATAAGGTAGCTGACTTCTGTCACCATCCTCGGCTTCACGACGAACTGGACTTGTTCCTAAATTGGGCTCGACTGGATGTCGTAGAGTCGCATCTTTTGGTTGTAGATATTTCTGGTCGACGCCTCAGGAGCCCCATATTTGCAGCCTTATACTCTTTTGGACACACTCCCGGGACGCACCGTCATTTGATGGACCGCGCCCCTGCACCTTACTGTGAAGACTGCGATGTCCCCGAGACTGTTCGGCTTATTCTTGCTGAATGTCCCAATCTGGGCATCTTCGCGCACGTTACCTTTCCTGATAGTGGGACGAGTGTGGTCGCTACCGCTCGTCCTTGGTACTCGGGATGGGTTCGTGCTCATAAACTTGTGGACTATCTGACTATTTGGAGGAGGCCGGCCTCCTTTATTTTATTTGACTCCCTTTGTTGGTGGTTACATGATTTTGCGTCCTGGGGAGACGGGCCCCCTCGACGCCGGACTGTTTTGTTCCTTTTTACGGCTTTATGGATTTTGTTGTTTTTTTCTTTTTCTAGATTTGTTTTTTATTTTAAAATAGCCTAGTATTCGGCTGGAAATTAATTACAGCGACTTATGCCCTTGCTTGCACTCGCCAGATGAGCGCTAAAGAAAAACAAACTAAACTATAGGTTGCCTATTAAGAAAGATGTCATTTGGTATGAATCAGTGGTAAAATCACACCAAAGCAATATCTCCCCCTACTTAGAGATTTCTTTGAAAGTGTTTTGAATGAGCCTTTACTTTCCTTACAGGTTCTTGCACCGTTCTCGCTTTTTAGTAACTTTTTACTTATTCTGGGCTTGGGGCTGTGTTTCTTCTACCTTCTACAAGACCTTCCCTCCTCAAGAGATGCCAAAGAGTTTGCTACCTGGCAACAACTGCCCCTATTTTTTGGAACCAGCATATATGCCTTTGAAGGCATAGGAGTGGTTCGTATATTGCTGTTACCTTGACAAAAACTATTCATGATTCAGATGATTTAAAGGAGTCCTCTAAGCACTTCATAGATAATAGTTTTGAGGCAGGATTAATCTTCGACTAACTGTTGTTTCTGTTAATTTGATCAATAATTTCACCTTTCGGTTTCTCTTCCTTCTCTCCTTTGGGTAGGTTCTTCCCCTCGAGAGAAATATGGCGAATCCTGAAGATTTCACAGGTTACAACGGCGTATTGAATACAGCCATGATTATAGTTACCTGTGGATACATGGCTGTTGGCTTTTTCGGCTACTTGAAATATGGTGACACTGTTCATGGCTCCATCACTCTTAATCTCCCTCCTGGGGATAAGTACGTCTATTTTAATGTAATGAATGTCTTGCAACATTAGTTTTGCTGCAGTTTTCACAATATAAAAAACATGAAAGTTATATTAGGAGCGGGCTCTAGGTTATCACTAGTTATGCATCCTGCACTATTGTTAAACATTCATCCTGCACTATTGTCAAATCACTCGATCCATGTTTTAGAAGATAGGGGAAGTTTTGCTGAAGCTTTGAGAGCTGCCTTTCTTTTAGGGAGGTAGCAATGCTCAATGACTGATGAATGTTAATGTAGGGCATCGCTTCTCTTGATTTAAGTTGTACCAATGTACTTTTAATTTTTTTTTCAGTTTAGCGCAGTTAGCTAAAGTTTTCATGGCGCTGGCGATCTATTTGACTTATTCCTTGATGCTCTACGTTCCTGTCCAAATTATGTGGCCACATTTGAAGTATCGCTTCAATACTAGACGTTCTCGGAAGATTGGAGAGTATGCATTCAGAGCCTTCCTTGTCATCATCACTTGTAAGAAATATTTTGTAATGCATCCGCACTAGGGAACTATTTTAATTGGGGTGGTTGGGAATTTTCATGAGAGTTGCTCACCCTACTTGTTCCGAAAGTGCCAAGTAGTTTCCTCTTCACGCTACTCGGGCTTTTTACCTTTCGCACATTTTCATCTTCACTAATCTCAGCACTTTCTTAAGAAATATTTATAAGCTCCCCGGTGGCAGATGACATTTCTGCTCTCCCCCGACCGCTTGGGGAATCAAGGGAGAAAGTTTTGATCCTAGAGTCTTTTCTGTTGGCCGCCGTCAACGTTAACGCAATTAAGTGGGGCAGCGCTTTCTGTGAGGGTGTCCTGAGCGACCCAGTTAGAGTGTAGGGAGGCTTTTGCATGATGTGGGAATTTTAGTGCCACCCCCTAACCCCTTGTGCGAGCGGCCTATGCAACAGCTAAGAATTGGAAGTTTCTATTACAACTTAACTTCATGTGGAATACATCCAAGGGGTGGTCGTGTCATATCCTCTTGGAAGTGACTGACCGCTTTACAATCTTTCTTTTGCCCTGCAGGTTGGCTAGAGTTTAAAAAACACAACCTTGCCTACTGGGCACCTTCTTTAGAAAGCTCTTCTAAAACTTTTGGGGGTAAATGTGAAGATTATGACCATAATTTCTTTCGCTCCTCCCCCCCCATAAAAAAAATGGTCTCACGTTTTTAAGGTGTTTTAAATGAATCTGACCTCAATATCTGTCGCAAATGGATCCTCAAGAGCCAGGTAAGGAAGTTTCATTTCTCCCACAATAAATTTCTGTCCGGTTTAACGGTGGCCCCCTCCAAATTGCCTTCTCAGGGACCACCGATATGCCAAAGGAACCATCTTTGGAAGATCGGCCTCTCTCGAAAAGAGCGGTAGGGAGCATTGGCAGACCCCTAAGGGCCACCGTGGGTTCCAAACCCCATTTTTCCTCTTCCCCTTTTTAGACTCAAGAAATGTAACATTCATGGCTCTTAGGGCCAATCATCGAGAGTGCCCCGCGTCTTTTAGCCTGCGGGCTTCAAGCGATTTCTAGTTATTCGCTTTAAAGATGGGGATAGGCTGACCTCAAAACACATGCTCCATCAACGTGTCCAGCCTCAGCTAGGGGTTTCGTGAGAGTCGAAGGTGTCTCGTTTCTTGTATGGGATCCTACAGTCTGAATGCTGCCAACCCTGTTCAGGAGGCCATATTTAGCGCTCTTCGGAATTTCGTTAAAGGAGTGGTCTCTGCGAGGGAGTTGCATGCCTGCACCCTAGAAGACCGCATAAGAGCTGGCCGTCCACTGGGTAATCAAGGTTAGGAGTGTGATAAAGAAACAGGAGAAGGGTTTCGAGAATCGCTCCTACACACTTCGTCAACGTTTGACCTATACTGGCTCCGTCAGTCCGTGCGAGCTGGCTGGTATCGCTACCCTGTAAAGGCATTCGTGCCATTCCGAGGTGCTGCCACTGCTTTGGCCAGATGAGTAAGTCCTGTAGATGCGCTAATCGGGTCAACATTAAATCTATGCAAACTGCTCTAAAACCCTACACGATAAAGATGTTTCGTGTTAGGCCAAGTGTGTAGGTGTAAATGACTTCCTGGTCATCCAGGATCCGACGGTGGGTGCCAGTGACCTCCAGAAAGGACTGCGCAACGGGAACCCCGTGTAACATAGAAGAGCTGCACGTCTTCCCGGCCTTAGTGCGAATTAGGGAATCCCCGTCGCTGGTCCTAATTGAACTCTGATGGAGCCTGGGAAAGTTGTTGGTGCGCTTCCCCTTCGCTCCCTCTTAACGCTTTTTTTTCTTTTTTTTAGCCCCTATCCCCTCAAACTTTTGCTAGGATTAATGACCTGACTAGCTACTTCATACTTTGTCAGAAGAAGCTTTGGAATTTTTATAACGCCTGCAGGTCGCAAGAGACCAGGACTTGAGGAGGCCTGGGCGTTGACCGCGATTAATGGGAAGTTGGGATTTGCCCCAATAACCCCTTTTGTATATGTAATGTGCTGACCACCTCCTTGCGGCTGCTCTCGGGTACATACGGCTCTACTGCTCCTGTCGCGCGGGTTTGACTGCCGGGTCAACAGATCTTCACAACTTGGCCGTCCGGTCGATGATTAAAACAACCTAATCAGGAAATCCACTCTCGCCCTGCCTCCGGGTGCTCAGTTGGGAGCTGCGGCCCTTGGGGATCGACTGGTCCACTGGGTTATTTCTGGTCGGTGTTCGTCGCAGCTCAGGTGCGAACACCTCTTTGATGCACCCAGGGTGGAGATCTAAAAAGTCTGAAAAGCCGAGATGAGATAGGCCGGAAATAGCTCCCCACCTTTTCTTTTATTGGTCACAAGCTTAGGTCCTTTCGATTGTTTGCTGGTTTTCGAACTACATCCATATTTCCAAAATATCGCCCAACCTTGGTGTTTGCGTCAAAGGGGTTTTCCATTTGCCCTTTTCGGAGCCACCCCGGCGGAGGTATCCCCTCTATTGTTTCTCAGGGGCCTCTCCAAGAATCTTACAACGGAAAGGGCCTTTCTCCCTTTCTATTACCGACGGGTTCAGGGGTTTTACACTTACCCTCTTTTGTAGAGACTCTCCATTTGCCCCGGGTGGCTCCCTTTTACTTTCTCAGGGTCACCACAAGACCTAAGACGAGCCGTCTCACTTCCTGCCGATCTCGTTTAGGTCAGACGAACCACTGCAGGGGTAAGAGGTGGCGTCGTCTCCTGGACCTAGCCGAGACACCTCTTCGATCCCAGGTTTGTGAATTTAATAGCAGCTGGTATACCCGCTCCCCTTCTCCTCAATAGAGGTCGGTAAATAGGCCCCAGTGACGGGCCATAAGCCCCATGATTCCAAGGTACGGATACGTGATACTTTGAGGGGGGCATTTGGAGGCCCCCTCCTGAGGTAGAAATGATCCCGCAGATGCCCCTGCCCTCAGATGGTAAGCTCTTCCTTGGGGGCGAACTTGGGTTCGATCCAGAATTCAAAATCTGACTCCGCCTCTGTGCAAATGTCCTCCTAGGAGGAGGAGTAGCAAGGAGAGGAGGGACCGCCTTCCCTGCCCAGCCGGCCAGGAACTTCTCCATTGTGGAGAATGATCTGTTTTGAACCTGGTATGTCCTGTCTTGGGGCCACTTCGGGTGATGAAGAGAATCAGAATCACCCTCCTCCGCTTTCTGTCGTCTCCAAATTGGACACACTCGCCAGACGCACCGCTATTTGATGGAGCTGTCGTCTGCGACTACTGCGTTGTCCCCCGGACTGTTTGGCACATTCTTGTTGAAATGTCCAAGTCTGGCTAGGTGATCTTGGCGCACGCTACCTGTCCCGGTACCGCGACGAGCGGGGTTGCTACCGCTTGTCCCTGGTACTCCGGACGGGTTCGTGTACAGAGACTTGTAGGCTGACATTTTGGAAGAGGCTGGCCTCTACATTTTTATTTGAATCTTTGATGTTAGGTCGCATGTTCCTACGCCCTGGAGGCGGGCCTCCCTCCGACCCCGGAGCGCACTTCCTGTTCTTTCTTTTTGTTTCTTGTTTTGTTTTTCTTTGTTATTTTGCCTTTGTTTTTGTTGTTTTCTGGTCTTTTGCATATTTATTTTATCTTGTTTTTTAAGTCTAGTCTAGGATTAGCTTATAAGGTGATTACGGCGACTTTTCCCGTACTAGGCTGTCGCCAGATTTCCGCTCTGAAAAACCCTCCCTCAACACCCATTCAGCCCTCTTAAACATACCATAACTCGATATCGCCTTAAAGCTTTCCCATTTCTCCTGCTTTCCTCTTCTTTTATTCTGCCCCTTCACACTAACCAGGGGGTTGACAACTAGGGGGGGAATTTGGATCACAGATTCGCAAACTCTAACCGTTGGAATATTGATATTTGTATTGCCTTCGAGCTCCCCAGAGCGGCACAAAACGTAGTATACATCGGTAACCGATATAAAATAAATGTAAATGTATATCATCATCATCATCATCATCATCACTAACTATAATTTAAGAAGGGGATTTTTTGGAGTATTTGAATAGGCAGGCAATGGCTTCGCCACTCCCCCCTACGGGAGGAGTTTGCGCTTCGCTACTAAGATTAAAATTTATAATCTTAAAAAAAGCAGCCATGGTTAAATTTGTATAAATTTTTTGAACTTCGCCAATTATAATAATTTAAAATAAAATTAAAAAAGCAGCCTTACTTAAATTTTAATCAATTTTCTGAACTTCACCAATTGTAATTCATTTTCTTTTAAAACATTATAAAGCTTTGGATAATCTTATTTATTTTTTCTTAAATATACCATTTTGTTTTTTCAAATTCTTAGAAATTTCCTTGATAAAAATTTAAAATATACTTAAGTCATAACCAAACTAAGATGAAATTATTATTCAAATACTCCAAAAAATCCCACTCTTAGTTTGGTTATGACGTTTTTTTTTTTATCAAAGTTATTTCTAATAATTCTTTTATAATATCAAAAAAACAAAATGGCGAAGTAGTTCAGAAATAAATATAAGTATCAAAATTTTGTGAATTTTTTAAAACTCAAAGAATTACAAATGGTGAAGTTCAGAAAATTTACTTCTATATATATCTTCTTCTTCTTCTATAACTCTATATTTTAGCAATATGATATTTTGAAAAGGGGCGGGATTTAGTTTAAGAGTTCCTTTTTTTTAGATTTTAAATTTTCATCTTAGTAGGGAAGCGCAAGCTCCTCCCCATAGGGGGGGGGGGGAGTGGTGAAGCCATTGCCTGATGTACTAATATGGGGAAAAAAATAAAAGATTTTCAGTATTATTTGGAATGCACCTCTTGAGGCAGACAATCTTGGAAAGGGGAAATGACATTCTAAAATATGTTGAAAGGGGTGCATGGGGCAAACAGAGTTGATAACCACTGCACTAACCCTTCTGACTGCGTGAACGCATTTAATTGCCTCACACGGCCATCATAATCCTCTACTGATTGATGATGACGATGGCGACGAAGACAACAGCGATGACGATCTTATTAGAATGCCATCTTTTAAATCTGTTTTGTTCTTTATTTGTGCCTACCCACTCAGCCAGTCATCAATCAATCTCATACAGAACCTTGATCACGCCTCACTTGAAGTAGATCCTCTGACAATCCTTGTGTTACACTAACTTCATCCTTTTCTTAAACCATGCATAATCATACCAGTCGGTGGATTACTCATGTTTAGTACAGATATATTTCAAATTATGGCTCATTGTCATTCTCGCCTGACATCAGTGCTAACATTATTATTTTGCGACGTCAATCTGCGGTCAGCCCCTCCACTTAAAAAAAACAACAAATGATTTGGAAAGTAATTTTAATATTCTGGTTCTTACTTCATTTTCAGTTGTTCTTGCTGCCATCATTCCTAATATCGGTCTCTTTATATCATTGGTTGGAGCTGTTGCTTCTTCCACGCTCGCCATGCTCTTTCCTCCTGTCATTCAGATGGTGACCTTTTGGCCCACGTAAGTTTGCCTCATATTAACTGACCTTACCATTAGGCTTTAAGGGGGACCTATTTTAATTGTCTAGGTTTGCAGAATGTGTATTGGGTGTGGGTATGGCTGCCCACTCCAAGTGCCAGGGTATGATAATAATAGTGATCACCCACCCTGCTCCAACTTTCCCTTTAACTATCCGGAAAGGTTCTGTTGGCTCCACGTACTTTCGCCCAAAGCTCGCCTAATACAAGAGGTATTAGATATAGGGTGTGCTGGGTTGCATACGCACTAAACCGCTTCGAGTTCACTTATGATATGGCTACGTGGCACCATCCTTTATGGTTTAAACCACCAGGAGTTTGTGTCGACGATTACATTATGGTTGCATCTGATCCTATGGAGACTTTTTTACCCCCGTTACCTCCCCAGACATTGGGAGGTAATAGAATATATTTCTCATCTTAACTCGATATTAGAAATAGTGTATGTCCGTGTGGGAGCGGAGAACCGCCTCCGAGCGCGGCCTCATCCTCCCTCTGTGCCTGCGATGGCGAGGTGAATCGAAGCACCTATTCAATCGAAGCAGGGGGGGGGGGGGCTCCCATCCTACCATCCCCAATCGGTAAAGGGACTTACCCCTTAATCCTGACCAGCTCTACCTGATAAAGAGGTGCCCTACTTCGGTCTTTCTCACGGGCTCCTCCAAATTTTTCATAGCGGAGAGAAGGCTCCCCCCTCCCCTACACCAGTCTACAGGTGTGGGGGGGCGACTCCGCTCTTAGAACTGCGGCCTTTGCCCTTTCTATTTAGTAGGGCGCCGCGAGGCGGCCATAAATCGGCCGCCCCACTCAACTAAGCAAAGCCCCCTAAGCTGCACGGGATAGCGGGTTCCACTGAACCATGCCCCTTTCCCCCTTATCCGAAACGCGCCTCATGACGTCCCCTTTTCTTTCCTGATGGAGGTCGGCTCGATTGCCCAAATGACCTAATTCGCTGCTGAGAGACGTCTGGTGATTTTCCGGTCGTCCGGATTCCCGATGCCGCAGGAGGAGGACCGAAAGTAGACCCCTCCTGAGGCGAACAGGAACCCCATGAATCCCTAGCCTCAAATGGCAGGGTCTTCACCGGGATAAAGCACTTCTCAGTATGGACCTCCAAGGACTCGGATGGAGAGATGCTCCCTCCATTTGATGGGGTCCCCAAGATAGCTAAGCTCATTCTTATATCTCCCGCAGGGAGTGTACCTTGTGTAGCCTATTATACTAGGTACCTGGATAGCTGCACCTCCTCCCAGCCTGAGTGCAAATTAGGGAGGCCCCGTCACTGGGTTGACTTGAACACTGATGGGTCCTGGAAAGTTGTTGGTGAGCTTTTCCTTCACCCACACTCAGCACTACTTTACCTTTTAATCATTAGTATTATTATTATCATTTTTATTATTTAGTTTTATTGTTTGGTGTTTTTATATTTGTTTTAGTATTTAATTTTTTTATAATAATAATAAAAGTGTTTATGATTAGTATTAATTATTATTAGGATAAGTTATTACTATTTATTATTATTTAATACTATCTATTATTTTCATTATGGCTCTCCACTCAATATTTTCTCATCAGGAGGAAAGTTTACACTTGTACAGAGTTCATTCCTGTAGCCATGTTGCCTGGTGGAATGCATGCCATCCTGGAATCACCTAGTACCAGGGTATGATAATAATAGGTTTCACCCATCCTACTCGTTAGTGGACCCGCCTATCTCTCTTCTCTTTATTACATACACTCCTACCCCTTTTCACAGTTGTTTCTGGAGGCCCCTTTTTTATTTTTTCAATCTAATCAGGGAGATAACCGAAAGCAAGAGTGGGAAAGTGCAGGGAGATCCGCCTCCAAGCGCGGTC
The DNA here is from genome assembly GCA_963969495.1 of Ceratothoa steindachneri. NCBI lineage: Eukaryota > Metazoa > Arthropoda > Malacostraca > Isopoda > Cymothoidae > Ceratothoa > Ceratothoa steindachneri. The sequence continues at coordinate 138,523,401 of OZ018326.1, forward strand.
TCCCTTTGTGTTGGGGAAGATGGGGAAAATCGAGACACCCCTTTGACCAAAGACTTGCGTGACTGAGAGTACCGCGAAGGGATCTGTGATGCCTTGGTGGTGGATGGCCACACGGAGCTTCCTCTCCCGGAGATGGATAGGGTCCCAGATGTGACCCAGCTCCAGACTGCAGAATCTTCCATTAATAGGGTCGAACCTATGTTCGATGCCATGCACCGAACCCGAGTCCGCCCCTGTGCAATTTTCTCCTCATACGGCTCGCGTCCCTGAGGAGTCAGAAAAAGAGGAGGGACCTCCTTCCCTGGCTTCGGACAGCTAAGACCTTCTGCATCTCAGAAAAGATCTTGCTGAAGTCGGTCCATCCGGCCTAAGGGCTTCTTAGGGCGGTGGAGAAAAGCGGGTTTATTCTCTACCCTCCTCTCCTAAAAAGAAAAGAAGCAAGAAGAGGACTAAAAGTTCCTCTCATTCCACAGGTACTTCGGAGACGGACGGGTCTGCTGCCTTTTTGGCAAGCGACCGCCCCAATATCGGCACGTCCGGCCCCAGAGGCTCTCAGGGTGGGGGATCCCTGTGCGCCGAGCGGAACCTAGGGTGCCTCATTGAGACACTACCTGTCGTTTTCGGGCTTCAAATGCTTTCTTGTTATTCGCGCCACTGATGGCAGCATGTGGGCCAAGGGCAACATGTTCCATGAGAGTAGAGCATTAGCTAGCTTGAAGGGTAGACAGCAGAAGGTGCTCGTTTCTTGGACCTGGGCCTTCTGACAAATGCTTCGAATCCATCCGAAGCGGGTATGATTAGTGCCCTTCCGACACTTAATGGCACGCCGGTGAGTGTGACGCCGCACTCTACCATGGACTTCGTGAAAGGAATTGTTTACGCGAGGGAACTCGTGGACTACTCCATTGATGACGTCACCTTAGAGCTGGCCAACCATGGAGCGGTCAAGGTCGGACGTTGGATGACAAAACAGCGATTGTCCAAGAGACCCACCACTAAACTCTAGGCAACGTTCGACTGTGTCAAGCTACCTAAGTCGGTGCGTGCCGGTTGGTATTGCTACCGCTTGAAGGCATTCGTGCCACTGCCGCAGAGGTGCTACCACTGTCACCGCTTCGGCCATACGAATCGCTCCAGTATACGTGCAAAGTCGAGGTTACCCGAAGTCTATGTAAGTTGCTCCAAGGCCGAGCTCGATTGGTCCCTATCGTGTATGGCCAAGTGTGTCACTTGCAGAGAGCCGCTTCTTCGAAGCAATGTAGTGCGTATCTTCTGGAGAAGGAAATACTGGCCGTTCAGGCTACGGATCGTCTCTCATTTCGCGAGCCCTATGACTTGGACCTGGCGTGCCCGACGCTTCCTGGGACGTCTTATGCCCAAATCTTAAAAAAAGACCCTATGCTCCTGGCTCCAGGCCTAGGAGCACTTTCCGCGCCCATTCGAAACCCTTCTGCGAGTTATACCCTTCCCGGGTGCTCCTTGTAGAGCTGGCGGCACAAAGGGTTCACACCCAGTCCCGGCTAAAACCAAGGCTCCCCCCTCCCCCAGCATGACAATTTCCTGTAAGGCAAAACGGTCACGCGCCTCCACCGAGTCGTTAGACAAATAAGAGGCAACACTCCTGAAAGTGGTCGTGAGGCCATCTTCTAGGGCTCCTAAAACTGCCCCTCGAAAGGAGGACAGCTCCAAAAGAGTTTCGGCTCTTACATCCTCACCCAAAGCTGGGCTGGGTTGCTCCAGAACGGTGGATCCTCCAAAAGAGGAACCCCGCTCCCGAAGCTGCCCCACCTGCCTAAGGTTTTGAGGCGGAGGGAAGAAATGACTCTCATGGCGAGCCGAACCTCCCCCGATAAGTCCTCGAATGTTCGGCCAACAGCGACTGTTTCCCGTTAGCTATCTTTTTGCAGGAGACCATGTTGGGCGCCTGCCTCATGCCCACCCTCCCGGTGTATAAGGGTTTTGCTACCCCACCACCACGGGATGGGGGCAGGGCAGGAGGATCCGTCATGATGTTTCTGTCCTTCTCTTAGTTTTGAATGCCTCCTTTCAGGCAGTAGCTGTGCAGCTGCACCTGGATAGGAGGTATACTGTTATTTCTGAGTACATTCCACCGTCAGCCGACTTTGACGCGGGGACTTCTACCGCGTCGTGCACGGTTGCCGAGTCCCTTTCTCCTGCTCGGTGATCTGAACGGTAGTCGCTTCCTCTGGGGAGACTACTCGCTTAATTTCAGGGGTTAGGTCCTTGCCGACCTAATAGACGAGCTTGAGATAGGTGACCTAATTGTGGATAAATTTACGCATCACTGCCCGAGAACCGCTTCATTTTCCTGTCTCGATCTATCTTTCTGCTCTCTGGATGCACAGCCTGATTTTAGTTGGGAGATAGTCGATGACCTCCATGGTAGTGATCACTTTCCCATTCAAATATTATTTTCTCGGCCGATGCCGCCTGAGAGCTCGCTCCGGTGGTCCGCATTTCAGGAAATGACTGATATTTCTGTCCCATTCGAGCTTATGTCGCTGGATGAGCCCATTGACTTCTTCTCCGGCAACCTCATCACCCTGCGCCTAATTACTATTCCTAGAACGTCTGGCCTTTTTGCACGCAGAACTCTTCTGTGGTGGTCAGCCAAGTGTGAGACGGCCCTCAAACAGAAGTATTATGCCTACATGCACTATAAGAGTCCCAGAACGACTTCACTCTTTGTGAATTTCATTAAGCTAAGGCTAAGTTCTGCTATGTTTCGAAGCAAAATCGCCGCTCTTCCTGGCGGGCATACTTGTCTTCGCTTAACGGGAAGATCCGTCTAGCAGAGGTGTGCAAGCGATTCTAAGGGAGTCTTGGGTAAGTTCTCGCAGGACCCTCCCTCCCATTTCTAGGAGAAGGAGACCGCAATCTCGTACCCTGCGATCCGTGGCGAAGTCCTTCGCGACCACCTTTCTCCACATTCTCTAGCCAGGATGCTGCTCCGCGAACATTAAATGCGCTCGTGATGTCGCTGAAGGCCGCCAACTGGAATTTATCTCCAGAGGCGGAGAACCCTTTAACGACAGGTGAGTGAGTTGCGTGCCATCTCGCATCGTGCACGGACACCGCCCCTGGTCCGGACGATGTCTCACATTCCTTGCTTCAATACCTGTGTGAGCGAGGCATAGCCTCTCTGTTAGATTTTTCTACAGGATCTGGGTAGAGAGTATCCTCCTAGACTCCTGGCGAATCGCTACTGTGCTCGCTTTTTGCAAACCGGGTAGAGATCACTCTACCCTGGCCGGTTTCCACCCAATCTCTCTAACTTCCTGCATCTGCAAGTTGATGGAGAAATTGGTAAATGTTAGATTAGCCTTTTTTCTGGACAGCGGATGCCAACTGTCTTCTGCACAGTTTGCTTCCTACGTAGACAGCCCTACGCTACGGTTTTTTCGATCTGGAGAAGACCTATGATACCGCATGGCGATACGATATCATGGAAACTCCACACGATGGGGGCGTGGGGACGCACCCCAATCTTTATTTCTGAATTCTTGAGATTCTCGATTCTTCTTACGGCTGCTGGAGCCCTATCTGGTCCAATTGAGCAGGAAGAGGGTGTCTCCCAGGGAAGTGTCCTCAGTGTCGCACTCTTTGCCTCGAGAAGAATGGAGTCACTCGTAAGAGATGCTTTTTCAAAGAAGCAGCACGCCATCGCTGTCTTCTTTGATATTGAGAAATCATACGATACCACCTGGAGGCGTGGTATCCTTAAACAACTCCATGATTGGGGCCTGCGGGGTTACCTCCCCAGGTTTGTCGAGCAATTTCTGATGCGACGCACACTACGCGTAAGGGTTGTAGGCACCTTATCGGAGCCCGTGGACCAAGTTGAGGGTGTGCCACAGGGAAGTGTCCTCAGTGTCACCTGCTTCTCTGTGGCCATTAATAGCATTGTTGGAAATCTCCTTCCCGAGATTTCGTCGACGTTATATGTGGATGATCTGGCGCTCATTTGTTCTTCGCCCAGACTCCCATTTATCGTCCGTAAGCTACAGCGAGCTATAAGCACTGTAGCTGAAAATGCTTCCTCCAAGGGTTTCCGCTTTTCCGCAGTAAAGACCAAGGCTGTTCACTTTTATGGGCATAAGTTAGTGACATGGGACCCCCCCCCATTTGTCTCTATATGGTGTGCCTATGGATTTTGAGCCCCACTTCAAATATCTGGGGGTCATATTTGATTCAAGGCTTTCTTTCCGGCACCATGTGGACGCCTTGAAAAGGTCTTGTTTAAAGAGAATGGACATAATGAAACTGTTGTCTCACACTTCTTGGGGAAGTGATCGACGTACCCTGTGGCTCCTGTATCTAGCATTGGTCCAATCAAAGCTAGACTATGGATCACAGGTGTACTCCTCTGCCTCGCCATCCATTCTCGAAAAACTAGATACTGTGCGTAACCAGGGTGTGCGCCTGGCTTTTGGAGCCTTTAAGTCCTCCCCAGTGTGGAGCCTCTACGCAGAGAACGGGGTTCTCCCCCTTCCCTATCACAGGCTCAAGTCTAATTTAAACTACCTCCTTAGACTTGAGCAACTACCGCAGACGCCAGTGTATGAGTGCATGTTCAATACACGGACAGTGGCCTCATACGATAGATCTCCATCTCTGGCTCGCCCCTTTGCTCTGCGTATGGCCGAGCACACTGTGCAACTAAGGGAGTTCTCAGTGATTCCCTTTACCATGCCAAAGACCCCCCCGTGGCTCATACCACCTGTAATGGTATGTAGGGAACTAGCTGATAGGCCCAAGGATCACCACCTGCCTGTAGTATTGAGAGCCATGTATGGCGACCACTCCTCTCAACATCGGCATAGCACTTTTGTGTTCACCGATGGGTCCAAGTCACCGGACAGAGTTGGAGCAGCTGCTGTCTTTCCATCTGAGACAGCACTGGTCCGCCTGCCAAACGCAGCTTCCGCATTCACAGCGGAACTCGTTGCTATGATGGCGGCACTGACTATCATAGCTGGCAGGCCATCTGGTTCTCATACTATCTTTACAGACTCCCTTAGTTCGCTTCAAATGTTGGGTGATGTTGGTTCGAGCCATCCATTGGTTTCCAAGATCCAGCGGTGGCTCCTACGACTATCGCCCATCCACGAGATATCCTTCTGCTGGGTGCCTAGTCACGTGGGCATCCCAGGCAATGAGAGGGCAGATGCTGCAGCCAAAGAAGCAGCATCACTGGGGACAGCTCCAGTGGCCCCAGTCCCACTCTGCGATGCCTATCCTCTGACCAATGAATACGTGGTCGGCCTATGGCAGAAGAGGTGGAGTGAGCTCCCTCCCACCAAGCTCCACTCCATAAAACCCTCCGTTCACCCATGGCCACGTACAACTAGACATCGTAAAATGGAGGTTGCGCTTGTCCGTCTGAGGATAGGCCATTGCCGGCTCACCCATGAGCATTTAATGAGTGGGCTGCCCCCACCCATGTGCATTCTGTGTGGGGTACAAATATCTGTCCTCCATATATTTGTAGAATGCCCATTACTAAGGAATCTCAAAAGGACGACTTTTCCCTTCATTACCAGAGAGATGGCTCCCCAGCAGGCTCTGCGGGGCATCTTTTCCGAGACCCATTGCTTCTTTGACGTGACTAGGATACTAACCTTCCTAAAAGAAAGCAATCTTTTAAACAAAATTTAAAATAGTTTTATATATTTATTGTTGATCTATTTATAGTTTGTTTTTATATTTTGTTGAATTTTTTAATAGTCTATTTTTTGTTAAAAGATTTTAACTCAACTGACTCAATATTGCCTATTAAACTAATTTTGGTCCCAAGGACATTTCTGCTTTTTTATGTATTTTAATATGGCAATATTTTAAAAATAATAATTTTAAATTCACTGCCCATAAGTGAATTTGGCTGCGAGATAGTCCATCTGGGCTACGCAGCTTTTAAATTCTCAATGCACTATTCATTCATTCTTTGCCTCGAGTATCAACGGTAACACCGGTGCATCCGGAAGAGGTTCTCTCTACCCTCTACGTGGACGATCTTTCTCTCTCTTTTGGTGCAGCCCAACTGGAAAGTCCTGAGCATCAACTCCAACAGGCATTGAACCGCTCTCTCGCCATGCTGAAGCTCCTAGGGTTTGTTATTCCTTAGCCAAAAGTAAGGTGATGATCTTCGGCTGCGATCCACGGTTCCACCCGGACTCGTTTCTAAATGGGGTTCGCCGGGAAGTTGTGGATTCGCACAGTTTCTTTGGTATTGTTTTTGACCTGGGAGGCTCATATTTGCAGCCCTAGCTTCTCTCTTACCCGCGCCATGGGAATTTTTCGTTCAGTTTCTCGGGGGTACTAATAGGCCTACTAACTTATTTTTTCTCTCGATCCTTTGTTTGTTCGAAGCTTGGCTACTGAAGTGAGTTTTATGCACCCGCTGCCTAGCGTGCATTTCGGTTGGTGTACTCGATCCACCACACCGGCCTCCGCCTGTCGTTCAATGCCTTCCGCACTTTCTCCCTTGAGAGCCTACTTGTCGAAGCTGGGTAATTGCCACTAGTTCTGCGCCGTTGACAGTGCACTATTCGCCTGTACGAGCAAGCCCGGCGCCTCCCTCATTCGCAAACGGCTTTCACTGCATCCGCAGCTGATCTCGGGTTATGAAATTCCTTCGAGAGCTTCGTATAGCTCCGGGCCGGTGACGCCACTAGTTTTGCCCAGGACACCATCCTGGTTGGTACTACCTTTGACTATTTGTCGCCACGCCTCTGCTCCCAAAGCTTCTGCAGCGCCTTGAGTATTGCGTTCGGCATTTTTCGAGCACACCTCGTGTCACGTTGGATCCGTGCCGTTGTATACGGATGGCTCCATGTCCTAGGAGGGGGTCGCTTTTCAGGCCGTATTCCCTCTGTTTGAAGTCAGCGGGTATATGCCAAGCGCTGCTTCCGTTTTAATGGCCGAGTTGGTTGCAATACACCGCTCAGTACGGGGGAGAACGCGTCGTGCCCGTTCCCGAGACGGGATTGTGATCTATAGAGACTCACAAAGCGCCCAGTGTGCTCTCGGGCCATTGGAATTTCCACTTCCCCTGCTTCGCGATATCCGTGACGCCACGGTTTGGGTGAGCTGGGCGGATGTCCAGATTATCTTGTGCTGGATTCCTGGACATTTGGGAATTGCGGGGAATTAGTGCCCTTATGAAGGCGACAAAGAGTCCGCGAGGACTAGGCGACCAGACCAGTGTCTCGCTCTTCTTCGCACCGATTGCATGGCAGGAATACGGGCTGTTTGGCAAAGAAGATGGCAGACGGTCGAGGGGAACTTATTAGTAGGCTGGGTCGTTTACGGCAACTTATGCACAAGCAGGCAGTCGCCAGATGGGCTAAAGAAAAAAAAATCTTGTGGACTTTATGATTTTTTGGAGGCAGGCCTATTCCCGACGTCCGAGCGTGTTTCCTTCTTGCCTGCTATATTTATTTTTTTTTGCTTGTTTCTTAGCTTTTGTTTCTGTTTTTTATCTTTATTTGTTGTTTGCATTTTTTAAATCTAGCCCAGTCAGTATTAGGCGACTTTTGCCCTAGTAGGCAGTCGCCATATGGGCTCCTAAAATTAAAACTCCCAATGAAATGAGGGACATCCTCCCTCGAGTAGTGCCCCTTTGACAGCCAAACCCTTCTCCATTTCGGAGAAGGATCCTGCTAAGGGCGGTTCGTCCGGTCTTGGGGCCCCTTTGGGGATTGGAGAAAACCAGGCTGACGCTCCGCCCTCTTCTCCAAAGATGAAGAAGGAAGTCAAAGAGGACGGGTTTCCTCTCCTTCGGCGCGACTCCGGAAACGGACGAATCCGCTGTCGTTTCGGGCAGCTACCAGCCCAAGATCGACACGTCCAGTCCCGAGGCGCTCTCGGGTGGCGGGCCCCGAGACAAAGACCAATACCGCAATTGCGCTGAGTTGAGCCCAGACTACCTGACGTTTTCGAGCCCGCTGGCTTCAAACGCTTCCTCGTTATGCGCTCCACTGATGGCAGCATGTTGGCTAGGGCAACATGATCCATCAGAGGAGAGCTCTAGCTTAGTGTGATTGGTAGAGAGCCGAAGGTGACCCGTTTCTTGGACTGGAGCCTTCTGGCGGCCCCAGCTTAGCCTCTCTTCCTTCCTTCAGATAGCCCGATTTCTCCCCTACCTTGTCGCTTTTCATACAACCTCTCCCACAACTTTCTCTGGTCAGCCTCTAATTTCAAAGGGTAGAATGCTGACCTTCTTCTCAAGCCAACCACCCCGGATCGGGGCTGAGGGGGGAGGGGACATTGTCCCCTAACCCCTGAGCTCCGGTTCGGGATGGGGGTTTTTTAACAACCTGCTTCATCCCCACCCATACCTTCCTCACATCCCTTTTCCTCTCCTCTTCACAACCTATATTTTTTACGCCGTGTCCAAGGTGGAGCCGCCATGCCGATGGACTGCCAGGCCACCAGGCGGGAGGGGTGGTCCCGAATGGCGGCGCCTGGCTCTGCCGGGCTTGTAAGCACCTCTCGCAGTGCGGGCTACTGCGAGGGGTGATGAGCTATTGCGTCCCGTGGCAAAAATAGGGTCACCATGCCCATAGATGAACAACAAAAAAAAAAAACCCAAACCACTTTAACTCCCCCTTGCTCATCGACGGAGCCGCCCTTGGGCAGCTCCACCGAAAAAATGGAGGTCCCCCCCCCTGTGCTTGCACAGGGGACCCTCCATATTTCTCTAACCGGAGAGGAGGCTTACTCCTCTCCTTCGCCTACGGGTGCAGGGGACTCCCCCTCACCCCCTTCTCTGGAGGTGCTTTCGGGCACCTCCCTTTTCCCAGCGGCAGTCCCATCTTTTCTTTTCAAGGGGACTGCCAAGAAAGCCAGCAGGCAGCCCTTAGCCAGCCGCTTCCCATCAAAGCGGCTCGGTAGGGCAAACCCCCTTAGGGGGGAGAGGGAAGCCAGGCCCCTTCGGTCGCTTCCCTCAAAAGACCTGCTGGCAAGAATTTTAAACCTTGCCGGGGTCAAGGCCTGTGCCTCCCCATACAAGACTGGCGACACTGCCAAGGGGACCTGCGATGTCCTGGGAGGGGATGGCCAATTGGAGGCCCCTCCTGTGATAGACATGGTCCTTGAGGAGACCCAGCCCCAGACGGTAGGGCCTTCCATGGGGGGGAATTCGGGCTCGGCGCCAAGCACCGAACCCGAATCCGCCCCTATGCAAGGTCCTCCTCAAATGGCTGAGGGCTCCGAGGCAGTAGAAGAAGGGGAGGGATCTCCTCCGACAGGTGCCCCTACAACAACCAGGACCTTCTCCATTTCGGAGAGGGACCTGGCTGAGGCTGGTCCATCTGGCCTGGGGACTTCTGCCGGCGGAGGTGAAAAGCGGGTTCATTCCCCGCCCTCCTCTCCGAAAAAGAAAAAGACTAAAAAGACGAAAAAGACTCGGGGCTCCTCTCCATCCGCGGGGGCTGCGGGGACGGATGGGTCTGCTGCCACTCTGGCAAGCGACCAAGCCAAGATCGGCACATCCGCCCCCTCTGCCCCCCCGGTTGCGGAGCCCCTGACAAAGAAGACTACTACCAAGAGTGCACAGGGCGGAGCCTCGATGACATCGGGGCCCCTGATTCAGAGGTTACCTGGCGTTTTCGAGCCCGCTGGCTTCAAACGCTTCCTCGTTATTCGCTCCACTGATGGCACAATGTTGTCCAAGGGCAACATGATCCATCAGCGGAGAGGATTAGCTAGTGCAATTGGTAGAGAGCCGAAGGTAACCCGTTTCTCGGACGGGAGCCTTCTGGCGAATGCGGCGAATCCCGCCGAGGCGGCCAGGATTAGTGCTCTTCGGACACTTCATGGCACCCCGGTGAGTGTGACGCCGCACTCTACCATGAACTTTGTGAAAGGAGTAGTTTATGCGAGGGAACTCGTTGACTACTCCATTGAAGACATCACCTTAGAGCTGGCCGACCATGGGGCGGTCAAGGTCGAACGTGTGATGAGAAAACAGGGAGGGGCCTCGAGACCCACCCCTACACTCTTCGTCACGTTCGACTGTGACAAGCTCCCTGAGTCGGTGCGTGCCGGTTGGTACCGCTACCGCGTGAAGGCATTCGTGCCACTGCCGCGGCGGTGCTATTACTGTCACCGCTTCGGCCATACGAATCGCTCATGTAGACGTGCAAAGTCGGGGTCACCCGAAGTCTGTGTAAATTGCTCCAAGGTCGCACACAATAAGTCCAAATCGTGTGTGGCCAAGTGTGTCAATTGCGGAGAGCTGCACCCTGCTTCTTCGAAGCAATGTGGTGCATATCTCCTTGAGAAAGAAATCCTGGCCGTTCAGGCCCAGGATCGACTCTCATTCCGCGAGGCAAAGGACTTGGTCCTGGCGCGCCCGGCTCTGCCTGGGACGTCATATGCCTCAATAGTTAGGAAGGCACCCTCTGCTCCCGGCCCATCCAGGCCAACGAGCACGGTTGTTTCCGCGCCCATTCGGAGCCCTTCTGCGGGCTCTACCCAACCCGGGCGCTCCCCTGGTAAAGCTAGCGGCAAAAAGGGCTCATACCCTGCCCCGGCTAAAACCAGGGCTCCCCCCTCTTCCCCCAGCGTGACCGTTTCCCGTAAGGCGAAACGGCCACGCGCCTCCACCGAGTCGTTAGACTCACAGGAGGCAACACCCCTGAAGATGGTCGCTAGGCCATCTTCCGGGGTTCCTAAAGCTGTCCCCCGAAAGGAGGACAGCAACAAAGGAGCTTCGGCTCCTTCGCCCACGTCCCGAGGTGGAGCGAGTGGCTCGGAGACGGTGGTTCCTCGAAAAGAGGGCCCCCCGCCTCCGAAGCCGCAACGCCCGCCTAAGGTTTCGAGGCGGAGGGAGGAAAAGACTCGCATGGCGAGCCCAACCTCCCCCAATAAGTCCTCGAAGGCGACAGCGCCTTCAGCGCTTTGTCCGGCCAACAGCGCCCGGGGTTCTGCCCCCGGGAAGCGTACGGCCATTCCCGTGAGGGTCTTCAATTCGAGGAGGGCCCCCGCGTCTCCTCCGAGCTAGGCCTGGAGGGCATATTCCTTCAATGGAATTGCCGTGGACTCCGGGCTAACTGGGAGGAGCTGCGGAGGGGCTCTATAAAAAAAAAATAAAAAAATGGAGCCTTCTGGCGAATGCGCCAAATCCCTCCGAAGTGGCCATGATTTGGGCCTCCGGTGAGTGTGACGCCGCACTCCACCATGCACTTCGTGAAAGGGGTAGTTTATGTGTGGGAATTTGTGGACTACTCCGTATAAGACGTTACCTTAGATCTAGCCGACCATGGAGCGGTCAATGTCGAATGTGTGATTAGAAAACATGGATGGGCCTCGTGACCCACCCCTACACTACTCGTCACGTTCGACCGTGACAGTTTCCCTCACCAAATCCTTTGGAAAAAGTAGTAGTTTATTAAAATCCCTTATATCCCTTGCTTTTTCAGATAGTTATTAATAGATGATTTTCTAATGGACAGGTTTCACCTTTTGTCAATTGAAGTGGTTTGGGTTTGGCCAATTCGAAATGTATGTAATTTGGCTTAGTTATAGAATTAAAATATAGTAAAAGGAAATTTCAAGTCATTTTGTTTACAAGATAGATGCCTTCTGGTTACTCGTTAATGTCTCTTTTGCAGGAGTAGCGCTTGGATGATAGCCAAATGTTCCTTTATTTTTTCCTTTGGAGTCATTTGCTTCGTCACTGGAACATACGCGAGCTTCAATTCCATTATTGACTACTTTAAACATTCGGATGAACCAGCACTCGCCTTAGTTTGTTAGCAGATTCAAATTTCACGTATTTAGTACAAAGAATTTTATTTTATGCAAATTTAAAAATGTTTTTACTTGAATTATTCCTTCATTTTTCTTTGTCTCCACTCATTACCTCTTGTTTCCACCATTAAGCATTTCTATTGCTTAGTGGCATTTCTTTCTTTTCGTTCCTGTCCATTCTGTTTGAACTTATCCAAGTGCCTCGGGATACTTGGTGGATTACGGGCCACGTTGCTCTGTTAGTATTCATGATAGACAGTGGTCAGATCTTGCGATAACTCTGACGCATTTTCCTACCTCTCGTCCAGATCCCTTGGCTCTTGAGGTTTAGATAATGGATGGACTGGGAATTACACTTTTAAAATCTGATTAGACAAATTTATTGCTCATGCTTTCATTATCTTTTAGCATGCAGGACTACCCTGTTATTTCTAGTCCAGGGAATTATTTAACCTCCCTTTTATCGGAAAAAAGTATCAAAATTTCTACTGTTTCTAAATTCACTCTTGTTTCTGCAGGGGTTTTTTTTTAATAAAAAATAAAATTTATTTATTTAGGTAAGTTTGATTTAATGTTAGATTTTATATTCAAGCAGGATCTGTTTTGAAACTGTAGTCTTAGACAATCAAAATAGCTGAGTCAAGGAGCGATTCCCGTTCAGGGAAGCTCGACTAAAGTCTTCCTTTAGACAAACGGGAACTTTAATTAAGATATGTCAATTATGATTATCATTCCAAGATTGATTTTAGTTAATGATGATAAAACGATGGCAAAAATTAGCATTCACTCGAGAAGATAACTACCACAATCGTGGCTTATCTAAACTAACTCCCTTAATTGGCCTTTTTATGAAAGTCGTTATGGCTTATAGCTTGTTTGCCTGTGTGATATTACTTTTTAAATGTATGATTGTTTTATAAATCCAAACTTGTATATGTAGAGAAGCATTTCATTGCAGTGTTAGTTTTTTAATAAAAGACCAGATTATTTTGAGCCTCTGTGTATTATTTAAAATGGAAATATGTCAATAATTTCTTGAATCTAATTAAGACCGATTGTGCACAATTAGTTTATCAGATGTTGTTTTTCAACTTCTGCTAACCTAGTTTTTGTAAATTTATACATTGTTCCGGTGGTGAATAAGTTCTTCCATAAGGATTAAATTATTGCTTTTTAATTGTCAGCGTGCAATAATTTTACAAAAGAGAAATGCAGTTTTCTTATTCTCTAAAATTCGTAATAAACTGAGCGTTTTAAATGTTTTTTATTTTAATCTCGAAGTGAATTTTTACGATGCGTCCGTCCCCAGTCCTCAATCACGTTGTTTCGGGTCGTACTGTGGAGGGACTCCTGCCCTTATAGCATCGAGAGGGGTCGACTCTCGCTTTAGTGGGGAAGACGAAGTGAACTTTTACTATGTCCCATCCTTTTTTTCTTTTAGTTTATCTTTCTTATTTATTAAACTGTATATTTATCTTAGTTTATTATATTCATCAATTATATCTATTTTTCCCATCTATCTTTGCCTTTCTGTCCTTTGTTGTCATTCACCTTCCCATTTTATTTCCTGTCCTGTTCTTGTTCAACCACACTCTTCTCCCTTCTATGGAACTGACCTCGATGACGACAACCCTGTTTGTATTTGTTTCTGGTTTTGTTCTGTGGGTTAAGTGGATTGTGGGCAATTCAATGATCCTATGTTTACCGTGCCTAAGTGGAAGGCCGCCAAAGGTCTACTTTACTCCGCGTCGGTAAACATAGGTCGTCCTGTCCGGGTGTAGGGGGCGTGTTGAAATGATATGTGCTCTCCGAGATGATATATCAGCTGCAACATATTCGACAGTTGCAGTAGTGATGGGCCCTTGTTGTCCTCCGTGGCAATGAATCACGAGCAAGAGAAGACCCGTGAGGGTTTTCTCTTCGAAGAGTGCCCCAGGGAGTATATTCCTTCTATGGAATTGCCGCAGACTCTGGGCCAACTGGGAAGAGCAGCGGAGGCTCTTCTCTCGTTTCCCGTTAGCTATCTTTTTGCAGGAGACCATGTTGGGTGTGTGTCCTCTGCCCACCCTCCCGGGTATAAGGGTTTCGCGACTCTACCACTACCGGATGGGGGCCGTGTAGGAGGATGCACCATTTACACCCAACATAATGTCTCTGTTCTTTTTGCTTTAAATAATGGGAAGACTCCTCTAGCGGAGGGTGTGGAAGTGAGTGAAAAGGATTCGGGAAAAAATCTCTCATTGCTCCCCTCCCGTTCTCCAAGAGAATGGGACCGCAATCTCGGACCTAGAGTCCGTGGCGGGGTCTTTCGCGACCACTTTCTCGGCATTCTCTAATCCGGGATGCTGCTCTGCCAGCATTCAATGCACTTCGTGATATCGCTGAAGGCATTTTTCCTGGACAGCGGAGGCTTTCTGTCGTCCACACAGTGCAGCTTCCGCAAGTCCCATTCCACGTCGGATACTCGGCTCCGACTGAAAAAGGCCGTCTGCGAGGCCTTTCCTTTGTAGATTACTACAGCACGGTGTTCTATCTGGAGAAGGCCGTTGATACCGCATGGAGACTCTCCACACGATGGGAACGAGGGGACGCTTCCCAATCTTTATCAGTCTTTGCGTGATCTTTGTTTCCGCGTACGGGTGGATAGAGCCCTACTTGGCCCAATTGATCAGGGATGGTGTCCAGCAAGGAACTGTCCTTATTATGAGACTCTTTGCCTTTAGTTAGCATCAACAGTATCATCTCAGTGCTGCCGGAGGATGTTCTCGCTACGCTCTACGTGGACGACCTTTCGATCTCTTTTGATGCGGCCTAGTTGGCAACTCTCGAACGTCGACTCCAACAGGCGTTAAACCGCATCTCTCGATGTGCTGAAGCGCACAGATTTCGGTTTCCTTGGCCAAGAGTAAGGTCTTTCTGCCCCCAACCACGGCTCCACCCAGACCCGGACTTGTTCTTAAACGGGATTCGCCTGGTAGTGGTCTATTAACACCGTTTCCCTGGTCTTGTTTTCGACCGACGCCTCACCTAGGATTCTCATATTCGCAGCCTTATGTTGTCTTGTACCCGCACTATGGACATTCTTGGTTCCGTGACGTTCAGCGCCTGGGGTGCTGATAGGGTTACTACCTTGCTATTATATCGATCTATTGTTCGTTTGAAGTTTGACTACGGATACGAGTTTTATGCATCCACAGCAGTGTATGTATTGTGGAAGGTGGACTCAATCCACCACATTGTTCTCCGCCTGGCGACCGGATCCTTCCGCACATCCCTCATTGAGCCCCCTCCCTCTCTGGGATCTTTTCTTCAGGGGTTGTTCCCAGAGAGGCTCTGGCCTTCTCGTGGCGAGGGGGGTCAGCCCTGGGCCCCCTAGGGGACCCATGGTGCTGCCAACAAGACTTTTAACATACCCCTCTTTCTTTCCTCCTCTATTACGATCTTCCACTGCCCTTTATTTCCCCCTCTTCCTTCACCTATCTAGTGGTCCTTATCAATACCCGACCTCTGCTCGTTTAATGGATTGATTCTGAATTGTTCTTTCATGAAGGTGAAAGAGGCTGGGCATCTCCACCGCCTTCGTCTACCGAATGCCCAAGGAGAAACCCATCGTTGGCCCCTTTTCTCCGTGCGTAGGAGAACTCGGGCAGCCTCTTAGGGTTACAAAGATGGTGTGGTGGATCCGTATCCATTCTCCAAGAGGACATACCGGACGTAACTGATTGCATAGTTGCAGTAGTGCCGGGCCCTTGTAGGCCTCCATGGTGGGGAGCCCCGAGGGAGAATGCGAAGTTTTTTTTCTTTTTGCAATGGCTAGCCATAAACCAAAAACCTCCCCTTCTCGTAAGGGTTCTCGTGCCAAACGTTCCTTAGCTTCCCTTTCAGCCTTTCCTCGCTCGTTGGACCCCTATTCCAACGAAGTAGACCCAGATCTTGATTATCCTCGCTTTCTTGTCATGAATTCATCATCTGACATCCCACTTGCAAAAGTCGATGTGTTTGACGTCAATGAATCTTTTGAGTCCCGCTGTGGTGAACCCCGCCGGATGTGGTCAAGAGGAAGTGGTGACGTCGTAGTCGAGGTGTCATCCCACTCTCAACACAACCTTGTGCGAAATCTATCTTCGATAGCTGAAATTCCAATAACTGTCTCGCCCCATCCGCGTCTGAATTTCGTCAAAGGTGTCGTCCGTTCAAACGAACTAAAGGACTATGACCTCACCCGCCTTCAGAGTAAGCTCAGTACCCAACGTGTGACACACGTACACAGGGTAACTAAAACATTAGGCTCCACTAAAGTTCCAACCGCCACACTGATTTTAACATTTGAACGACAAGAACTGCCGCAGTATATTAAAGCTGGGTACCTTCGTGTCCCGGTAAGTCCCTACATCGAACTACCCAGACGCTGCTTCAATTGCAATCAATTTGGACATGTTGGCCGAGCTTGTCGGCACTCTCGCTCCTGCGTGAATTGTAGCTCTGACTACCATGGCCCCGAATGCACCAAAACGCCCCACTGTGTCAACTGCGGAGGTACCCACAGTGCTGCGTCGAAACTCTGCTCTATATTTTTATATGAAAAGGAAGTTCTCGCTTTGCGCGACTCCCTACGTCTAGATATAAGAGAGGCCCGCCAGCGTGCCCGAGCACAAACCTCGCCACTCGGCCGGCTCTTCTCTGACGTTTTACGTGATGCTGGACGAAACCGACCATCACGCGCGAGTTCCGACCGGCCTGAAGCACTTCACCCTAGATCTACTCGCGGCGTCGAAAATATTCAGAATATGCAGTCGAAGCATCGCTCTCATACCGAGATAATTAATGTAGCCCCCCTCTCTCCAGCAGCTCTAGCTGGGAAAGACGCTCAGGGTGAGACGCTTGAAGACATCAGGCGCTATTTGAAAGAATCCTCAACATCGACCAGTGAAGGATCATCCACCCGGCCACGAGACTCAAAGCCCAGTGGTAAGAGAAAGGATTCCTCACCTGGGTCATCGACCACCAATAAGCGGGCAGCCTCTGGAGCCGACTCGACCGAACCCCGAGAATCTCCAATGGACTTCTCCCCTATGGTTGAACATTCTCTGCCCTTAAGTCCGTCTCGCCCTTCACAGGACGTAGGCCCCATCCTGATCCAAACGATGGCAGAAATACACCCAGCTCCACACACCTCGCTCAGATCACCTGTTCGCCCCGCTCACCCTTCAAACCAAGATCCGATTGAAGCAGTTGATATTCCAACATCACCAACTGCGGCGGTTGGACCAACTCCTGAGACACCTAAAATACCCTCGACCCATGAATCCGGATCTACCGGCCGAAAATCCCTTCTTGATCTTCCTTTTCCGCCAGGTTGCGAGCCCGAATTACAATCAAGGGCCTCGGTCGGTTCTCCAAAACCCACGAAAAAAACCTCAGTTACTACTCCATCTAGGATTTCTCCCCCTGCAAAAGCAGGATCCTCAAAATCAGCTCTCCGTCTCCCAAGCTCTTTGGGAAGAACCTCAAATACATTATCGACCTCAAAAGAGAAAAAGATATCAACAGTGGTATCTAATCGTCACACATAATATCTTCCATTTTACAATGGAATTGTCAAGGAGTTCTTCCAAAGTGGGAAGAACTCAAAATTCTTTTGACGACTATCCACCCCGCTGTTATTTGTCTCCAGGAGAATAAACTGGGTATACGGCCCTTTCCGCCGGTACCCGGTTTTCTCACTTTCAACTCTATTGCTCCTGCTGGAAGCCCCTCTCATGGAGGGGTGTCAATCATGGTATCTTCATCCTACCATGTTTCTCTCATCTCCCTACATACTACCCTCCAAGCTGTTGCTGTGAGGGTTTTTCTTACTAAGCTTTTTACCGTTTGCTCTATTTACCTACCCCCTTGTTTATCATTGTCAAGATCCGACCTTTTAGAACTTATAGACCAGTTACCCTCCCCATTCTTATTACTAGGAGATTTTAACGCCCGTCACCCATACTGGGGTGACATCACTCGAAATGCCAAAGGCAGTGTTTTAGAGTCTCTTTTATTATCTGACCTTCTTTGTGTTTTAAATACTGGCGATTTTACCTCTTATCATGTCCAGACGGACTCTTTTAGCTGTGTTGACCTTTCTGTTTGTTCCCCTGATTGCTTCACGGAATTTCGATGGTCAATTCTTGACGATCTCCATGGAAGTGACCACTTCCCTATTGTCTTGTCGGCCCTTCAAGTTAGCCCTCATACGACCATGCCCCTTAAGTGGGACTTAGGTCATGCAGATTGGGAAGGTTTCCAAGAGGCGTCCTTCACAAATGCATCTTTGGGGACCTTCAATGGAGTGGACGCGGCAGTAAAATACTTAACATCGACTATCTACAATGCAGCAACACAAACCATCCCACGGAGGCGACCTGTCACGGGCCGCTCAACCGTGCCCTGGTGGACTTCGACGTGTGCAACAGCTATCAAAAATTACAAGTTAGCCCATGCCCGATTCCGAAAGAACCCAACTTTGTGCAACAAGGTCGACCGAAACCGAGCTCGTGCGCTTCGCCAAAGAACCCTTCGTCAAGCTCGCCGAAATTCATGGCGCAGATACGTTTCATCGATCTCCTCTATGACACCTACTGCTAAGATCTGGAAGAGGATTAATATGATCAGGGGCCGTTATGCTAATCATCATACCCCCACACTCAACTTAGACGGTTCCTTGGAGAATGACGGCCTGGCGGTCAGCAATGCTTTTGCTGACCATTTCCGCGCCGTCAGCAGTGTCAGCCGTTACGATAAGGCTTTTCAATCCTACAAATCAAAGGAAGAATCTCATTCTCTCAACTTCACAACAAAATCTAACCTTCCGTATAACGCTCTATTCAGCATCTATGAGCTGCAAAGCGCTTTGTCCCTTTGCAGATCTACTTTCCCTGGCCTTGATGAGATCCATTTCGACATGATTCGGCACCTACATCCACACTCTACTCTCTTCTTGCTTGATTTGTACAATCTTATATGGGTGAAGGGTTTTTACCCGTCATCATGGCGCATTGGGATCATCCTTCCCTTTGTCAAACCGGGCAGGGACGGGTTGAATGCAGATCACTACCGCCCTATAGCTCTCACCAGCTGTTTGAGTAAGTTGCTGGAAAAAATGATATTGGAGCGCCTAAACTGGTTCCTAGAAGCCAATCACCTTCTCTCTCCATTTCAATGTGGCTTCCGCAAAGGTCATAGTACCCTTGACCTACTAGTACGTTTCGAGGGATCAGTCCGGAAAGCTTTCTCATTAAAGCACCGAGTCCTAGCCATATTTTTCGATATTGAGAAAGCCTACGACACAACATGGAGATACGGCATCTTGAAGCAGTTATACGTCTGGGGGATGAGAGGCCTTTTACCTTTATTTATTCAAAGTTTTTTAGCATCTCGATCCTTCAAGGTACGTGTTGGAGACGTATACTCTGACCTGCAACCCCAAGAGGAGGGAGTCCCTCAGGGCAGTGTTTTAAGTGTCTTATGTTTTATAATTGCCATCAATGATATTATTTCGTCTCTCCCAGAAGGTGTATCGGCAACTCTGTGTGTCGATGATTTAGCACTATACTGTTCCTCACCTCGCCTTTCATCAGCAGCGCGTCGGCTACAACTGGCGGTCGATGCTGTATCCAAAAGAGCACAACTTAAGGGATTCCGCTTTTCCACGACCAAAACCAAAGCAATGTATTTTCACCGAGGCAGAGGGGTTCTTGTTCCGCCATCTATATCCCTACAAGGCGAAGAAATAGAGTTCGTCTCCGAGTTTCGGTTCCTTGGCGTAACTCTCGATCCAAAGTTATCCTGGTTACCACACCTACGCCGACTTCGAACAGGCTGTCTGCGGGCTCTACACATTTTGAAAGTCCTCTCACACACTTCGTGGGGCAGTGACCGACAAACATTGTGGACATTATACACAGCCCTCGTTCAATCCAAATTGGATTATGGCTGTCAAATTTACTCATCGGCTTCCCCTTCAGCCCTTAAAATGCTGAACCCCATTCGAAACCTTGGAGTTCGCCTTTCTAGTGGAGCCTTCCGTACTTCTCCTGTCAACAGCCTTTACTGCGAGAGTGGGGTACTCCCTTTGCCCTACCATAGACTTCAAATCTGCATGCGATACCTCTGCCGAGTACAGCAAGCCCCTGTATCAGAGGTCTACAGATGCCTGTATGCTGCCGAATCAACGGCGGCATATGATAAGTTGCCATCTTTACCCTGCCCTTTGAACCTTCGCATAGGAGATCATCTCTCTAACCTGGGTGCTCCAAGGGTCCTTACCCTTCCATCCTTACTGAACCCTAGGTGGCTTGCTCCTCTCCCCACAGTATGTACCAACATGTGGAGCCTGGAGAAGTCCTCCATGGACCCTCGCATCATTAAAAGCCTGTTCTTAGAGCATTCGATCTCCCACAAACAATGCTGCCCACTCTACACGGATGGCTCTAAGTCGGACGGTGGCGTGGGTGCCGCAGCCATCTACCCTGGAGGAGAATTCTTAACTTTATCTTTGCCGCCAGCAGCATCCATTTTTACCGCTGAACTTTCAGCAATCCTTTTAGCCTTTAGACTCATCCAAATTTTACCTTTTAGTGATTTTGTCATTTTTTCCGACTCAAGGAGTGTCTTACAATCAATTAGATCTTTTAATGCGTCCCATCCCGTGGTCACCGAAATTTGCAACTGGCTGATCCAAAATGCATCCCGATATAGAATTATTTTTTGCTGGGTTCCTGGGCATGTGGGGGTCCTGGGCAACGAGAAGGCTGATCGGCTGGCCCGCTCAGCACATTCTGTGTCCCCTGAGAACTCTGCTCTGCCTTTTAGGGACTACTTTCCTTCAATAAGAAAGTATATTTTTCAACTGTGGCAGAATGAATGGGATCACTGTTCATCATCCAAACTATACAAAATAAAAAATTCTATTCGCTCTTGGCCCTCGAGTCGTCATAGAATGCGGTCGTTGGAGGTGGCCCTTTGCCGAGTTCGCATTGGCCACACGAGACTTACTCACGGCCATCTTGTTTCGGGTGATGCCCATATCAGCCCTCGCTGTCGTTTTTGTGGTGGGGACCAATCGGTTGCCCACCTTTTATTGGATTGTAGCCATTTTACCATTCTCCGGTTGTCCTGTTCCCGACCCTTTTAACTATTCCTCAACACACCCGTCTTCGATTCATATTGGCGGAGGAATCTTTTAACCCGTCGTTTTTTAAATTTTTGTCACAAAGTGGTCTCCTCCACCTTTTATAGATGATATTTCTCGTTTCACCCTAGCGGCCATATAGAATCCACTTGGATTGGGCAGCAACCCACCGGTAACTTATCTTAAATCTTAAATCCCTCATTGAGTGCCTACTTGAAGGTGATGAGGAAATGTCACTCGCTCTGCGCCTGTGCGCGCGAGCCCGGCGACTCCCTCAGTCGCCAAAGGCACTCACTGCATCGTAGCCGATCTCGACGGTGCCTATGCCACCGAGAGACGCTAGTTACCCTAAAGCCCTTTGGTTTTAGGGCGATGGAACTCCTCAGAGATCACGGTGTAGCTCTCGGGCCGGTGGCGCCTCTGTTTCTGCCCAGGACGCCATCATGAATGGAACCATCCTCAATTTTCGCCAGGCCTCTGCTTTCAAAGCTTCCACATTACCGAGTATTGCTTTCGATCTTTTTGCACCACATTTCGTCTCACCTTGTCCGCGCCAGTGCACATTGATGGCTCAAAGTCCCAGGAGGGGTCAGCTTCCACACCGTATCTCCTTTGTTTGAAGTTAGCGGGGCTTTACCGGGCACTGCGTCTCTCTCCACGGCCGAGCTGGTTGCAATACACCGCTCGGTTCCGGAGATACCTTCACGCCCGGAGATAACTTCGCGCCCGGTTCAGAGACACGATTGTTATCTTTCGCAATTCAGAGCGCCCTAAGTGTTCTCAGGATATTTGAATCTCCTCATTTCCTGGTTCAGGTTATCCGTGACGCGAGCCGGGTGGATTTCTAGTTTATTTTATGCTGGATTCCTGGACATGTGAGAATTGTGGGAAATGAGCGTGTCAGAGCCCATCAAGACTGGGCGATCAGACCAGCGTTTCGCTGTTCTTCACGCTGACTACCACTTTCATGCCAGGAATCAGGGTACTCTTCCGGGCTGCTTGGCAAAGAAGTTTGGCGACGGCTGATGGGACCTCAAAGTTGCATGCCATTCCACTGCTACTGTTCCTATGGATCTAACCCCTAATGCCGCGACCCTTCAGGTCGCTTTCTGTCATCTTTAAATTGGGCACACCTGCGGACGCCCCGCCATTTAGTGGAGCGCTCTTTTGTATCTTACTGCGACGACTGCGGTGTTCCCAAGACTATTCGACAAATTCTTGTTCAAAGTCCCAGTCTGGGTATCTTTGCGCACGTTACTTGTCCAGTTACCCCGACGATCGGGGTGGCTACCGCTTGTTCCTTGTACTCGGGACGAGTTCATGCATACTCGTGGTCTATCTCACTTTTTGGATGAGTCCGGCCGACGCTGGAGCGTGCTTCCTTCTTGCCTTTTTTTCTTATTTTTTTGTTTTTTCATGTTTAGGTGTCTTGCACCTTTTTGTTAATCTAGCTTATCATTAGGTTATGGATGATTAGGTCGACTTATGCCCTAGGAGGTAGTCGCCAGATTAACGCCCCCCCCACACCCCAAAAAAGAGAATTTGATACGATATTGTTTCTCGGTTAATAAAACTACGGCGATGCTCCTGTTAGATCTCTCCCATCTCTTCATTTGAATAACTCGCGGATTGAATTTGTTAGTCTAAATTCTTGGGTGTAAACCAAGAATTGCGCAAATGCTTGAATTTTTATTCTATACACCATGAGCTGGTAATAGACCCGCTGTAGATGTTGTACACTGCTCTTGTCTAATATCGTTTAGTTTATGGGTGCTAAGCATACTCATCGGATTGCCCATTGACCTTAAGGTTATTAGACTCCCTTCGAAATTTAGGGGTGCAGCTATCCGGCGCTGCTTTTCGCACATCATCCGTTATTAGTCTATGCCGAGAGCGGCGTTCTGTCGCTTTCTTCTCATAGACTGGTTGTATGCTTACGTTACCTCCTCCGCATAAACAGACAACTACCGCAGTTCGCAGTTGCTTATTTGCGGCCTGGTCTGCAGCTCACAAAGACAGACTGACGTCCACGTCTAGACATCTAGGACTTAGAATGGGCGACCACATCGCCGTCTTAATTTTCCTGCTGTTACCAGACAAAGACAAATGTCGCCAGTGTGGTGAGTGGAGCCTCGATAACGTCGATCCCCTCATCGAGAGACTACCTGGCATTTTCGAGCGCGCTAGCTTCAAATGCTTCTTAGTTTCCAATGATAGCAGCATGTTGGCCAAAAGTCACATGTTCCATCAAAGACTAGCATTAGCTAAACTGACTTGTAGAGAGCTGAATGTCACCTGTTTTACGGAGGGGAGCTTCATGGAGATTTTCGAGGCGGACATTATTGGTGCTTTTCGGACACTCATGACTCGCCGGTCTGAGCGTGAAGTGATGAGAAAACAGGCGCGTCTCGAGGCAACCCCATCTTATGTTTGATCGTGACAGGCTCCTTGAGTTGGTGCATGCCGGTTGGTATCGATACCGTGTGGTCTCGTGCTACTGCCGTTGAGGTGCTACTACTGGCACCGGTTCAAAGACACAAATCGCTAATATTACCTTTCAAACTGGGGTCTACCTGAAGTCTGTGTGAACCGCTATAAGACTGTACACAGTAAATCTTCATTGTGTACGGTCAAATTTTGAATGTGGTATATATATTTTGAGAAGGAAATCTTGGCCATTCAGTTTGCGGACCGAGTCTTTTCGCGATGCTAAGAACATACGAGTAGGTCTCAAAAGTTAAGCAGGCACCCACTCCTCCTGGCCCATCCAGAGTTGCGAACACAGGCGCTTCTGCATCCATTCGGAGCCCTCCTGCGGATTATACCTGCCTCCCCTATGTGAGCTGGCGGCTCCATGGGATCCCGACCCTACTCGGGAAAAATTAGGGATGACACCGCAGTCTTATTTCTAAAACTATACGCCGAAAGGATTGAATGACCAAGGAGGCCTCTGGCCTCGCCCAAGGCCCGACGGGGTGACTCGCAAATGTAGGACCCTCCAAAAGAGGGAGACCCTGCTAACCCAAAATTCCGAGGCAAAGGGAGGAAAAGATGCGTGGCGCGCCTAACCTCCCCGGTTAAGTCTTCGAACGTAACAACGCCTTCTACACCCATAACTCCCGTAGTTCTGTCTCCGGTAATCTTGCGGACATTTCTGTGATGGTTTTCACGTTGAAGAGTGCCTCTGCATCTTCTCTGAGCTAGGCCAAGTATGAGAAACTGCGAAGGCTCGTTTCTTCTACTTCCCTTTAGCGATTTCCAAGAGAGCACCCTGCTCAACCTCCTGGGGTATATGGGTTTTGCATACTCACCACCACGGACAGTGGGGCGAGCAGGAGGTGACCCGAATTACACCAGGCATGTCTCAGTCTTTCTACTCGTTATAAAGACTTACGCAAGCTTCATTTAACATCGGATGTTCTCCTTCGACTGTAAAATGCTATTCCCGAGGCCTTCGTAGACAGACCTACGCTACGGTGTTCTCCATCTGGAGAAGGCCTATGATATCCAATGGCGCTACGGTGTCATGTAGACCATCTACACAATCTGGTCAGGGCACAACTCTCAATATTGATATCTTAATTCCTACGTGGTCGTCGATTCTGCGTACGAGTGGGAGGAACCCTCTCTGAACAATAGGAGAGAGGGCGTCCAGAAGGCACGTGTCATCAGTGTCACACTTTAACCTGAGGCATCAACTGTATCACCTCGCTCCTACCGGAAATTTCTAAAGCTGCGCTTTACGTAGACAACCTTTCGCTCTATCTTGGTACGGCCCCTATGCCAACTCTAGAGCTTCGACTCCAACAGTCAGTGAACCGCATCTCTCGCTATGTCGAAGCGCTCATGTTTCGGTCTGCCTTGGTAAATACTAATGAAGTGGACTTCTATCACTGTTCACGCCTTCACCCAGACTTGAACTTGTTCCTAAACGGGGTTCACCTGGAAGTGGTGGACTAGCACCATATACTTGATCTTGTTTTCAACCGACACTTCACCTGGGAGGTCCATATTCGCACCCTTATGGTTTCTTGTACCTACGCCACGGACATTCTTTGTTCAGTGACGTTCAGCACGTGAGGTGCTGATAGGGCCTACCACTTTCCTTTTGTATCGTTCCTTTGTGAGATCAGAGTTTTTCTACCGCTCGTCGTCTGGTGACCAGTGCCTTCCGTACGTCCCCTATTGAGAGCCTGCATCTCGATGTCACTTCCCCTACACTGGGCATTATTTTTACGCATAATGGTTCGGCAGAGAAGATGCGCCGTGACTGTTCCCATAGACCTATCCCCCCCAATGCCACGACGGTTTCAGGTTGCTTTCTGTCGTCTCCGAATTGGACACACTCGCGGGCGCACCGCCATTTGATGGAGAGCTCGCCTGCGCCCTACTGTGAAGACTGCGTTGTCCTCCAGACTGTTCGGGACATTCTCGTTGAATGTCCCAGTCTGGGCGATCTTCGTCCTACGTTACATGTTCCGGGGCGAGCAGGGTCGCTACCGCAGGCGGGTCTTCCCACCACGCTGGGGCGCGCTTCGCTCTTTCCTTTTTGCTTCTTTTTTTAATTTTTTTTTTTAGCCTTCGTAATTTTTTATCATTATTTGTTTTTTAATATGGCCTAGTAATAGGCTAGGTCGAGTACGGCGACTTATGCCCAAGTAAGCAGTCGCCAGATGGGCTCCTAAGATAATAATAAAAAATATCATAATGTTGGGACCGTGTCAGTGTACATGGATGGCTCCAAATCCAAAGAGGGGTTTGGTTTCCACGCTGTATCCCCTCTGTTTGAACTATGTGAGACTCTACCAGGCGCTGCATCAATCTTCACGGCTGAGCTGGCTGTAATACTCTGCTCGGTACAGGAGATAATGTGTCGGTGCCTCTTTCGGTGACCGGATTATGATTTAAAGCGATTCGCAAAGTCCCCTGAATCCTCTAGGCATTGGAATCTCCGCACACACTTTTTCGTGCTTATCCATGACGCTACGGTTGCCAAGAGCCGGGCGGATGGCGAGATTATCTTTGGGCTGATTTCTTGTGCATATAGAAAATGCGAAAAATGAGGGCGGCTGAGTCCGCGAGGACTGCCTAAAGTTAAGTGCCATAGCAATTCGAATGTTTCAGTGAACGTACCCACCCCCTTCCCAATGCGGCGCTAGCTTCAGGTCACTTTCTGTCCTCGAAGTAGCCACATTCGCGGAACACAGCGCCATTTGATGGAGCGCCCCCTAATTTGTGACTCACTCTTCGGCACATTCTTGTTGATTGCCCGTCTGGGTGATCTTCGCGCGCATTACTTGTCCACGTATCGGGATGAGCGGCGTCGCTACCACTTGTACTCGGGACGATTTCCTCCTGCACACTGGACTGTGAACTATTTGAAGGAGGTCGGCCTCTTTTTTTTTATTTGACCTGTCTAATATATGTCGGGAGTATGCTTGGATACTGCAGGAGGTGGAGCTCCTCCTGACGCTGAAGCATGTCTTTTGCTTCCTTTTGGTAGCGGCGACTCGTTTTTGATGGCACTCAGCAGATAGCTCTGAACCCTCCCTCCCTCCCTATACAAATATAAAATAAACACCCCGACATCCCCTGTCGCAACCCTTAAACTCAACCTATCCTTCCCCTCCCTTCACAATCTCAAAAATATATTTCATTATAACCTCGAGATCTCTGGGAAATATCACTTGCGTGCTGCCGGTGTTGACTGACGAGAGCCAGGGTCCACAACGTCAATAAATATTGCACGAGTACTCAGGATTCAGTATAATTCAAGACGAGCACCAAATAGGATAGCACAAAGGCGTCAAGGTATAAATATTTACTTGTAGAAAAATTGGTCCACAACTTGGTTACAAAATAGAACTGTGTACTCCATAGTTATGACAAATATTTTGATATTTTTTTAATTTTGGCAATAATTATTAGCATAGTATTCGAATATAAGCTAAATAATCTAAGTGAAAATATAAGCCTCTTACATCGAATGGACTAAATGCAAAATAATGCTTTATTAAATACTGGTAAATTCACTAATTTTTTTCTGCAAAATCAAATCAGAATAAAATCAAATAAATTCAACTAGTCCTTCTTCATAATAATGATTTTCTGTTGGAAGAAACGGGTGATAAATTAACTTCTTTTCCATCTTCTTCATACATCACTTTCCCACAGTGGGGTCAGCGTGCATCAACGCTACTAGACAAACTAACCTCACCCTTTTATGTCATATCAAGCACAGACCCTCTCCCCCACCCCCAAGCCAAATTGTTTCTTTATAACGATGGGGTGGTGTGTGTCGTAGCGTTTCTAGTTAGGATTCATTTCTGGGCAGAATGCCCAAAGCACGAGCCCTCACAAACCACGCCTATCGAACAACATATCCACTTCCTCCTCAGTCAGCCCCTTCCCTATCAAACTCAATTTAAATAATCAACAGACCTTTTATCGGGTCGTCCATCCCTTTGCACACCTCAACATTCTCTCCATTACCTCCTGGCCACAACCCATGCAATATGACCCTTCGGCTCCAATGCCTGTAGGAGCATTTGCGGTTGTATAATTTCCTCACATTTTTACTTTCTTTCGCTCCATTGCTTTCTTTTCAGATCTCTGCTTCCAGAGTTAAGGCGTGATACGTCTTCGTTGCTATTGTCGCTTTAAATGAGAAAAATGGTCTCTTCACAAGCCTATTTCCATCTATTGTTCTTACATGTCAACCTCGTTCACACCCTTCTGCCCATCGCAAACACCTTTTACGATGTTCCTCACTTTATCTACTCTCTTAAATTGTTCATTTCCACTGTTCTCACTGGAGATCTTTCTTTCTCCCTCCAATGCAATGTTGGTTCCAGCATACTCTCACGTAGCTTCCTCACTCAAATTCTTATCATTCACTCACTCTACCCTCAAAAGACTTCCCTGCCATCTGATGTATTCACACCAGGTTCTCAAATGTTGAGCATGTAATGATTAGTGGTCCCCGGACCACCCACCTACTAATCTTTTAATTTACCTTGCTCGTGACGATGAATGGATGGAGAGCCTTGTGATGATAATATGTGTGTTTGGGTGTGAGGGATGGATGGAATCCCGCGATAAGGGTGATTATGTGAATGAGTGTTTGCGTGAGAAAGGGCTGACCGAAGAGCAAGTGTTTTTGAGGCCGTGCGTAGAGTCCTTTAGCTTATTGTAACTTCTGACTGGCCGAGATGCTCCAACACAGTACCCCCCTCGGTAAGATGGTTTATTCAACGTGGATAAAAGGGTTGTGGGTTTGTGCTTGATACGACATAAGGGGAGAGGGAGAGGACGGGTAGTTTTAGTGGCGTTGACCTTACATTGTGAAGTTGAAGACTAGAAAATTTTCAGCTTCCTCTATCGAAGATTTCGAAATCCCCCTCACTTTTAGCCACTAACACCAGGTCACCAGCATATACCAAAATAGAACTCAGCCCTATTCATTCTCATTCGTACCCCTCTCGGTATTCCAGCCATACAAAATAGTAAACAGACAAGGCGAGACTACATACTCTTGCTTTACTGCCATCTTTTACCTTAATTTCGATATCAACTTGTATGACATTATTAACTATAATGTTAGAATATGACAACTATCGTTTCAGCAGGGCATCGTAGAAGGTGGCTGTGTGTGTGTGTGTCAAAACCATGATAAAAAACAACAGGAAACCACCCTTGCCGATATGTCTGTCAGACATTGCTTTGCACATGAAATTTTCCAAAGCAATTCTTCTTGGCTCATGAGAACCGGAGCTTAACTGTTTAGAGGTGGCAAGGCGTTATTTTTATAATCACCGAGTTCTTGCAGGCTCCGTTACAAATCGTTTTCAAGCACACCTACCATACAAAATTCTCTCTACTAGCTCACATGATAGCTTTCTCGCAGACGTTCCTAGAGTAAATTCATTTTGTTCTCGGCCGACCTATTCATCATTACACTTACGACTTTAATAACCATCAAAGTCAATTCGGTCGATGGACACGCCCGTATCACAACAAAATATTCCCATTAATCACTCCCTAATATTCTGTGATACGATATATCTCATTTCACACCCAGCCAACTCCTAAATTTATCTTCGAGCTTATCTCACTCCATCTTTTTCTAACGTCTCCCACACATTCAAGTTGGTATATAAATACACCCATGCTATTTTACTATCTCCCTATACTTGATTTATATTTAGTTATCCCTCACTATTCCATTCGCCATACTTCCAAGATGTCGAAATTAATTCATGCATTCTACTTCCACACTATTTGCATATACATACGACTATTAATACCTTATTATTTTTCACATTAATTTCTAAACAAACACACACACCTTTCCTGACTTGACTAAAAGCAGCTTATTGGATCTCTCTCTTTTTTTCACCCTCATCCATTAAGGTTGGTTGCTGTCAAATGATATGAAGGCACCATTTTGAATTTCTATATTTTTGAACATTATTAGTTTCTTATGTGTATATATTATTCAGGGTTATTGCACAAAGAATCCGCTTGACTAAAAACCTTGGATATTCTGGAATAAAGCTTCCATTTCACAGATAAACAAAAGAAACTTGGGAACATGCAAGAAAGCAATTATCTCTTCACTCTACAAATAATCCTGCTCATTACAGAATAGCACCACATATGATAGTCACGGAAAAGTTAACCGAGTGATAATTGCTTAGAATAGATTTGGATTTAGACCTTTTTTTTCCCAGACACTATCAGAATTAAATGGATTCGGACACAGGAAATAAAAACCTTTTTCCTAACTGATGTCTCGTATATTAAATGTCCCTTCTTCGAGGAAGAGCAAATTTGAGAAACTCTTGTCGCGAACAATTTCAAGTCGTTCATAGGATGAGCAAAACCACCTTAAAACTAATAAACATGCAGAGGCATATCGATATACACACATTTGTACAGATGCATTTACACATTAACAATTATAGGACTACAAGTTAATTATGTCTTAAAAAGCTCTTTGTCAAATAATTTGATCATCCTGAAAACTAAAATTTCCAGATCGTATTTTCTATGGAAGAAAAATATAAAAGTTAAAATACAGACGAAACTTTGGTTTATCAGTTTTAATAAAAATATATATTTATAAAATAAAATGCACTAATATCAACAGATTGCATATATACATTATGGATGTATTATATATATATATATAGATATGTATATACTTTTTACAAGTAAGAAAGATACTAAAATGTGAAGAATTAGAATTGACTTGAATCAATTAATTTGGTTAGAGTTATTGAAAGATTTTGGGAGGCTTTCCAGCACTTAGACTAATACTGAAAATATTTGTATCTACAACATAAAAGCATTGAAATTTCTTCCTCTTCTGCAATCACAAGTCCTTAATGGTCTATAAATAAGGGAATGGATGAGTTTCATAGAGGAAATTTTTTTTAAATTTCCCCAACGCAAAGGGCTCGGCTTCAAAATCAACCGAAAAGTACAACCAAGAGATAACAAAAACTCAAACAATAAATTTGGCATATTTCTGCAATTTTTTTTCAACAAATTTGTGGACGCTGACATACCCAAAACACCAGGTAAATATTAATTGAGCCAACGGTGAATAATTTGAACAATATATTTTTTTTATGTAAAGTCGTGTGTGAAAGATGAGTGTTAATCGACGGCCATCATCCTTCCACCTACTTTTCCTCACAAATTGAGCTCAGCGGCAATCCACTTCTTTATATTCAATCAAAAAACCACCCCTATTTGCACAAGCCAAATTGCCCTTTTTCAAAGCGATGGAGTGATGTAACATTTCCAGGTAAAATCAAGTATGAAACCGCAAGCAAACCGTCTATACACGACAATTTTACATATAATTTTATTTGAAGGTAATCTTAGAAAGAAATTTATTTCAAATATTATAAATTTTATAGATAAATAGAAATTAGAGTAAATATAAAGGGGGGCAAACGAAAATGCATACGTGCTCAAAATAAAAATACGAAAGATCAAAAATACTGCACAAATAAATAATGTTGGATCGTGCCGTGGATTCGAGTTCGCTGTGTACTTCACAAACCAAATTGAATAGAACAACCCACGTACAAGATAATAACAAACCGACGTTGCAATCCACGAGGAACATTTTTTTTATATTATTTAACCAGGTAGGAATTTTGATGGCATGTTTAGACCACCACCAGTGGTTTTAAAACTCCATTTCGTCCATAGTTTTCGAGAGTCTTACGTTCTCATTTTTTTTGCGTTGACTGCGTCGGACGGCATCCGCTCGACGGTAGGGCTCATTTTTCAGTCCAAACAGGATATCTTCCAGGGCCCCGTGGTACA
Source organism: Ceratothoa steindachneri (assembly GCA_963969495.1). Lineage (NCBI taxonomy): Eukaryota > Metazoa > Arthropoda > Malacostraca > Isopoda > Cymothoidae > Ceratothoa > Ceratothoa steindachneri. The sequence goes on from OZ018326.1 coordinate 138,554,695, forward strand.
CATCTTCTTGAGACAACAGACGCTTGTCTGCAATTACACCGCGAACCTTCATCTCGCTTATGATGGCCTCCTGACAAAGGAAGCAAAATTAAAATGGAAGATTCAGAAAGAATAATGCGAAAATTGCTAAAAAGAAAAGCGTATTGGAAAAACAACTTAACGGAACATCTGCACTAGACATATTTTAAAAGGGATACGCGAAGAAGCAAAGCTATGGGAAGTGAAATATGTGGAAAATACAGAATAACCAAAATAGGAAACTACTTCAGGGGTTAGAGATAGGAGGGACAACGCTATCCCAAACTCCTTGCAGGTACTACCAAGTCATTTTTATTTCAAGGGGATTTGAATCAATCTGAATAGAAGCCATATAAAACAATATAGTAAGGAAATACGAAAACAACTTCGTGGTTGGAAAAAATAATATTGTCAGGAATGTTCATCTCTAGGGAGGGCCGGTAGTTTTAGGTGACTGAAGCACGCCGGCCCGACTGGGGAAGAGCGGTTAATGATTATAGCGATATCTTATCCCTTTCTCATAATTTAGAAGAGTGGCTAAACTACTAACCACTCCTGAATATTATACATCTAACATAAAATTTGAATATATCACACCAGGTTTTAGCGATACGAGCAAGGCTGATTAAAAGATTTGTCGGTGGGTGGACGAGGGGCCACTAATTATTATTGCTAGCTCAACAATTAAAAAGCGCCAGACCAAAGATATTTTGCATTCCTCTTGCCACTATCTATTTATCAGTCTTGTTTCTATTTTCAATTAATTTTCTGCTAGTCTTATTTACTTTTTACTTCTTGGTCCAAACCCGCTGATAAGCCATTTTTAATTCCAAGTTGAACTAGACATTATTATAAATTATGAAGAATAGAACTGGTGCATAATGCGAGAAAAAAAAAAAAATGGAAGAACCGGGATAATAGAAAAAAAACTTAAATGCCTCGGGTCCGAGAGAACGCGATCGATATTAAAAAGGAAAAAAAAAAATCCCAAGGCAGTTTTACCCTCAAGTAGAATCACGATCAAGCAAATACAAAACTCTCTAACACACTCCATCATGTCCACGACATTTCCTTACTCAAATCCTAAGCATTCACTAGCACTCTAATCACCCAAAAGACTTTCACCATTTAAAGCCTTGTGGTCGCAATCTACTTCATCTGTACCACTATCATTTACAATTCATCTTGTTCAAGGGTGACACAATGGTCTCGGATATCACACCGAACCCCATTCACTTCATTCCCCTCCTCACACACACTGTTAAAAACTTCTCTAACATGTAGGACTTCTCACTTTCAGCCACAAACACCAGGTCATCGGCATATACAAGCATAAAACCCATCTTTCATCAATCTAACGCCCCGTGTACCCATTTGCATACGTACTCCTTGCGACATTACACCCACCCACCCCGCCACCGTAAGTCAAACCAACCACTCAATCCGGCTATCTTTCACAGACGCATGCTTTACTTCCAACATAAAGCCATCTAATAGTCTTCCACTCACTCCATAGATACTAAGCACCTGCCATAATGCTTTGTCAATCTACACGCACATCAGTCAAGACAAAGAAACGACTGGGGCGGAGGCCTAATCACAAATAGGAGACTCCAGGCTCTTCACCATTACCACTAGCCATCTCAGCCTCAATCCCACATCAAGACCCAATGGAAATACAAACCGTCCGCGCAGGCATCAACATAACAGAATACACCCTCTCCATCGGTACAACCTCCCTCTCTATCATGTCCACCAAAGTACGAGCCTGCACTCGACCTCATCCCAACAGTACAAAATAGCACCCTCGTTGCGAGTGGCTTTAATGCTCAAAACTCCCCCTGGCTAGAATCCCAATAACCCGTAGCATCACAGAACACTTAAACCATCTATTACCCTGAAGAAGCATTCATCTACCCCTTCAAGCCCCACTCCCAAATCAACTCACCGACATAGCCAGCAAAACAACCTAGCGACCACTTCCTAGTATCATACAAATAGTCTTCGAGAAACCCATACCTCCACCATCCCCATTCAGTTACACTAACCACAACCAAGCTCACTGGTATCCCTTCCCCAACTATATTGAACAAAACAAAAAACACGGCTTTTCAGTGGCCCAGTTGGGTGACATAAACAAGGCCTACACGGTTTACCAACATCCTCTCAACAACCAACACATCCCGAGGGAAAACATACGACACTACAATCCAAACTTCCCCCAAGAAATTACAGCTCATCAAAACAAGGGACAGCCAACGAATACAACCACGAACAAAAAACACCACCGATATTAAAAACTATACGAAACATTCAAGCACTGATCCAACAACACCAACAAATCTTCCTTGACACATTAAATCACAACAGCGCAAATGTCAGGAAAACTATTGTCCACCGCCCTTCGAGTTAACAAGTCACACACAAAAGCAAACACGGGCAATTTTACAATACAGCCAAACACCCTCATACAACACAGCAAAAAGCAGTAACAGAACCACAACAAACACCACCATTATTAATTGACAATGCCCAGAAAATTCACCACAGAAATGGCATCCCAGGCTATAGGACAGGCAAAATCCTCTCTCGCCTCTGGACCTAACAACACATCAAACATTCACTTAAAACACATCGGTTCAAGAGGCATCGATGCCCTCACACAAATCTCGCATAACTCTATCCAAATGTTTCGAAATCTGCTCACATCAAACTCATTCACAAACCAAACAAGCCGCCAACTGACCCTGTATCATACCATTAAATCTCCCTACTCTGTACTCCTTCCCAAATCATGGGACGTATAGTACCAAACAAAATAAACCCGCACATTCTACTAGACGTCTCACAACACGGTTTCGTCTATTGCACTCAACAACCACTCATCACCCAACTAATACAAGAAGGCTATAACTTACCAAAACCCCCACGGGTATAGTAATAACAACAATCGACATAAAGTCAAGCCTTCCCACTGAGACATCTTGATCAACGAAATACCAAACACTACACAAAACCAAACTATAAAAAAGGGTTACCAATTTTCTCCCAAGCAGACAAACAATATACTGCGGCAAGCTATCACGAACACACCACATACACAATAGATCCCGCAAAGATCCGTACTCTCCCCATCCTTCCTCCATGACAACCCTATCTACAACCCAACATAACACTACATCTATACAGATGACCACCATTTTTGCACAACAGCCAAACCGCAACCGAGCAACTCGCAATCTATAACTCTACCTCACAAGTCGAACACTGACTGCAACCACACCAAATGACTGTATCGCCTTCAATCGGTTACTCTCTTCGCAACCTACAAACGAAAGTACAACAAACGACAATCTCAAATTTAATGCCTACAGTGCTCGGAGTCGCACTAGATACAGTATTAAATTTCCAACAACACAAGAAACAACAACGACCAAACTGCGAGTACTCATGGAACCACATTTGACAATCCTCGGAATCCATCCCAAATATACAAGCGATACACTCGTCCTTCACTTACCTATGCCTCCACAACTTGGATACCAAACCTCGCACCCACTCAACTATCACACTACAGAAGACAAAACAAAGCATCACAACACGTACCGTTGCACCTGCAGCACCCTGATTGACCACCTACACCATGCAACAAAGGTCGTGCCGCTGAAAGACCACCTCTCCATCCGTTGAACAAACTTTCTCCATAGGACAAAAAACCTAAACCACCCATGCAAGTACATACACGACTCATGTGACATGTGCAAAACTAAGAAATTTCTCCACTCTGAAACCAGGCTCCTTTCACCAACAAAACATTCCATACACACAGCCACTGCCTCAACACCATTCCATTGGAGACCAACTCAGAGGAAAAATCCTCCCACGCCACAAACATATCGCCCTGACAACAATCCGGTGCAGGCACCACCTAAAACTAAAAATACCACATTGTCCCGAGACAGACAGACACAGGCAACAAAACCTACAGATACAAAGAGTGCGGGATCCCTGCGACAATCCTGTCTGGTTGGCGGAGTTCATCATGACTGCCGGCCTAGGGAGGGACTCTAGCTGACGGGGTAACATATGTAAAATCCTCACAATCCTAACCTTTTCTCCAGATCTATGAACCCAGCATGCACTTTACATCTCATATTATTTGTTTTTTCAACTAGCAATTTCGGTGCAAATACTTGACCAACCCACACCCACTCTAAATCTCTTTGTTCATCCTTATTAATCCCTCAGTTATCCGCCTAATAACAAAATTAGTATTTTTTCATACGGTTTACCTACAACACTCAAAAGATATCCCCTTATAGAAAGTCACTATTAGTACACTCTTCCACTTCCAAATTCCTGACAACACAGCCACTAAAACCATTCCATAACATAATTACCACCACTTTTATGCATCTCAGTAACTATATCATCTACTCTAGCTGCCTTCCCATTTTTCAGACCTTTCACAGATGTAACAACTTCTTGCATAATCATCTCTTCCATACCTCTATACAGCACCTAATTTACACCAAAAAGGCCTATCATAACTACATTTGCATCATCTTCCATACACAAATTATATCACTATTCTTGCCATCTCCTTTTGACCTAATTGCTCACTAGTAACCCTGCCATGTTCTCACAGCTATTCTTATCTTCTCTTGGTTCCTCCCCTTTCTATCTTCTTTCCATAATAATTAAGGGTCCATCGAATCTATTTTATCTAAATGCTTTATTTGCTGCTCTCTTACTGTTTAATCACTCGTTTCACTTTCCTTTTCATCTCCTTGTATACATTCAATCACATCCCCTTGACATACTCATCTGCACTAGACAGCACAATCATGTGATCAGGTAGTCGCACACTCATATCTCTTACCGCTTTCACATCAAATAAGTTTGACAAAATATTTTCTTTCTAGGAACAGATCCATCATGCTCTTAAGTTACCCAGCCCATGTATGTGCTGAAAGAATACGTTTTCTAAACAAGTGTTTTACAACAGCACAGAACCCTACCTCACTGTTCATTTTCTCCAAGTCTACCAAACGCTCTAGTTATCCCCTTTCATTCTTTCACCTATTATTTTATTCATCTCCTACAACCATCAACCGATATCCCCAATTCCATTCTCACCCCTCCCAAGTCATTCTAGAACAGGTGGTAACAAACCCTGGCACTCGTGCCAAACTTGGCATGTGTAGGCGAAAAGATTTTTTTCCTTTGCTAAAATTCTAAAAATTATGCTAAAAATGCCAAATCTTTAGCAGGGTCAAGATCTCAAACAGTATCGTACGTCTGGAAGCGTTTTCTGCATGGTGCCTGGGGGAAATGTAAAATTTCAATAGTTATCGGTGATTATGTAACGAGTGCAACGTGTAGTGGTGAATTCATTTTAATATATTTTCTTCAAATTTTAGTGTTTTTTTTTTAAAAGTGCGTATTAATGGCACATTAAAAAAAAATTAAGTTAGAATATTTACCGTATCTATGGACATTTCGATGTTTGATCATTTTCGTACTTATTTTTATATGTATATTGGGCATTAAAGCTGCTTGGTCCTCAAGACCAAGATTTTTTTTTTAATGGAATTAGTACGCAAGCCAAAATGTCTGACGACGCCTGTTCTAGAACGTCTCTTTATCAGCTTCACTTCTAACATTACAGGGTCCATACACTACAACCATGCAAATCTAAACTTCACTCACATAATTCTCGAGCTCTCACATTCATACACAAACACTCATGACTCCAAACCAATTTCACACCTTTACTCCTCCCAACCCGATCCACAACTGATTGCACTACATGCGCATCCGAAAGATGTGCTTGTGCAACGAGTAGCAGTGATGCACAGCAACCCTACTTCATGGGAAAGCGGTTGATGATGGTGATTTAAGAAATTATCTTTTATTACAAATAAAAACACTGCATCTACAAAAAGATAATTAGGATTTCTTTCTTTTAGGTTTTTGGTGAAAATTCTAAAAACACCAACAGTAAACAATGAGCAGATTTACATAAACTGATTCCAGTTTGTCAATCAAAAAAACAAAACAAAATTCGCATCGTGTCGCTGTTTATTGGCAACAACAACCAGATTCTACCCTCAGTCTTACTTTGGGCAGAGATACATTTCGTTAGTAATAAACACAACTAAGATCTGTGAGTTCAACAAAAGCTACGGGCAAATAATGCTTAAAAAAATGTTGTCACCGACTACTTAGCATACTAAGGAAAATGGTAATTGGTTCTTCTAGCGACAGCACTACAGATTCTAACTAATAAAAACAAAACCAAGTCTAACAGAATAAAGTAACATTTTTTTACCTCTTCAGTCAATCCCTGGAACATTGGCAGCAAGGGAAAGTGTGTTAGTAAAGGTATTTTAGCTTCTCTTTTTTTTATTTCTTTATCTTAATCACAATCCAATTGGCTGGACGTTGGCATGAGCCAATGACATAAGATAACAAAAAGGAGAGTAGAAAACAGAATGAAGAAAAAAGTAGAAGAATAAAGCGAGAATTCTCTAAAAGCCCCCAAACGCATTCATGGGATTAGAATACAAAGGGCTGGTGGTTCCTTGCCTAGCATGACATTAATTTCGAGCATGAATGCAGTCACACTTAGTCAGCTCCAATGCAAATAAGACCTCATAGCAGTGGTCTTCTAACCCCCCACATACACCAATGCAGAGAACGAGAAATGTATATTTCAATCACATACTAAAGAACTAAAATAAGTAACGAAGGAAAAATGTTGAGCAGTCGGTTAATGGAGGAGTTCCATAAAGTTAGGATGAAAAATGAGATTGTCTCTCCTTTAGTATGTTAACTTTTTTTTTAGAGAATTATTTTAATGCAGATTCTGTCATCATTTCTTCCGGTCTCCAAAGAGAGATCGAGCCTGATAAAGTTCAATCGTGCATAGAGGAAGAAGCACAAGTCTCCACCCAAGCAATCGCTATTTATGTAACGAGAACAATTTAATATACTCAATGTGCGTTTACTTCTGTATCACCCTACAATTCAAACAATGCATAGGAGAAGTGAATTCAATTAACAAACTTATAACTCTAAAAACACTGCTGTTTCCAGCATACATAATTTCATAGACACAACAGCATATATATATATATATATATATATATATATATATATATATATATATATATATATATATATATATATATATATTCATTAAGAAGATGGACGTGCACAACTGAAATAATTTTCATTTGGAGGGGCATAGAGATGTAGTTTCGAAATGGGGAGGATAAATTGAAAGAATAGGATGAAGAGTGAATAAGGTCAAATATGACAGAGTCTAACACACAACTCCCGAACCTTGAATAATAAATGGCTCTCTTTTTAATCAAAAGCTTTATGCCCAAAGGATGAACGTTAGCATGTATCAGATGCCATAGGATGAAAATCGGCCAGGAAAGAACTGATGATAAATGGATCTAGATAGGTGAATGAGGGAGAAAGGTGGGTAGAACGAGCGAAATATGGATCGTCTCTGTGAGAGAATGATTGCGAGAAAGAATGGTGTACATAATATGAGGGGAGCTTATTTTATGTTGCCCCTAGATCAGCCGCCTCGACGGGGTTTATCCCCAGAGAGGCAGCACTCCACGACGCCTCTGTATATTTTGTCTTAGGTGTGTGAGTATTGAGCATGTTGTCAATATGTTGCAGTTGAGTTCCCAGTGGGAGCGGGTGCAGAAGTCTGTGTCAGTCTGATTCGTGTGTTATTTTAAGTTTAATTAGAGATGTTGACCGCATTGGGACCTTTCCAGGGGTAACCGGTGTGTGACGCGCAGGAGGTTCCGTCTGGGAATGTATGTATGGTGGAATGCCGTGTAGATAGTTTGTACCCCCAAAATGGAAAGCCTGTTGCGGTTTGTACCACCAAAATGGAAAGCCTGTTTACGGAGTGGCGGGATTCTTTGGGGCATCTGTGAAGTGTGTGGTTTTGAGGATTGCTAATGTTTTACTAAGGATATGGATTTTGTATGTTGTGGCTAAAGTATTGGGAGAAATTTCACTCCGCAGTGATCTTGGTAATGCTGCATGTATGCAACTCTCGTTTCAGAGTGTATAGGCAGTTAAATGGGGCTCAACGGACGCAATCAGGCCGAGGCATAGTGGCTTGTTTTGTATCGTGTGTTGCAGTGTAGGTGTGTGTTCATTTTTCTTTGTTATATTTGTCCACGGGGGACTGTTGGTATTTTAAGGCGAGTAGAGGGTGTTTGGTACTGGGAGAGATTGGGGGAGGGGAAGGGGGCACCATGTTCTGTTGCACTCAGACTTGAACTCTATTGATAAAGTGTTGTAGGACTCGGGCTGCTCGTAGGGATTTCGAGTGCGGGACAAGTATGGAGATGTCTACGTCCCATTAGGGGATCCGGGATCTGTAGCAGGCGTAAAGGGGAGGGGGAAGAGAGTTTCCCAAATATTAATGACCCCCTTCCATTCCGCGGCACTAATGCTTACACACAATTAGCGATTACTTATGTGATGAGGGTAATCAATAATTACGATGGTTTCTTTGAAAGCAAATATGTCCACATAACGTACTCACCATTCGTCCCTTGCATTGTGGACGAGATCCCCCGATCAGATAATGAAATGCACATAAAGATCAGAATGGCAATCACCAGGGCCCGGTCCTCGTTTGGGAGTGTGTGTGTGGGGAGAAGGGGGTATGGTGTTTTTAACACCGACTAGCGAAAGCACAACGCTAGATCCGCATCAGGGGTATGTAGAACTGAGTGCTCCCATAGACACTAGTACACTAACGGTAGAGAGTGGGTATGTTGGGTTTGTGATGTGAAGACGGGAAGGAAAATGATAACCGTGTTGCGATTGGCTATGTTCATCATGACGATGTGTGTGGAGCTACTTACCCTAGTGGGGTCGTATATTATCATATCCGTACGATGGGAGGGGGGGGGGGGAACTCATGACGCCGCTAAAAGCTTTGTGTCCGTCCTCACTGGTATTGAACCCCTACCTCGACGTCAGAAATCGAACGGCGTATTCACTAGGTTAGCGAGAACTCTCCTACTCACCTGTTGCTTCCTCGAGTTAACTTTATTGGCTTTTTCGAGGTTGAGCTTGTGCTCCAGCTGTTGATTCAAAGCTGCTTGTCGTGAGGCAGCTTCCAATCTTCTTCTTTGCTCATTCTCCTGCTCAGCGATCTGAAAGGAGGATAGGATAATGCATTATCCTAACCCACTTAGAACACGATTGCGTTAACTACTCAGGGGGTATTTTCCCCCAATGAATCTAGTTTGAATCACTGCTACCAACCTTGTAAGCTTTGATCAATCTTGCGAACACAGCAAAAAATGTGTTAGGTGCCATTGTGCGCGCATTTTCACCGAAGTAATCGAGTACTTCAGCGAAAGCTTCTTGTGCAGTTTTCACTTCAGACTTGAGCTGCAATGGAGAATGTGGAAGTGAGACTTTTTCAAAACATTATTTAATTTTGGAGCTCAGCTTGCGGTCGCTAGCGAGAGTAGAGGAACGGGAAATACAATAAAACAAACTATTAATCTAACACTATTATATAAAGAACACTTAAAAGGAACGCCTCCATCCGGGACCCGAAAGCGAGTCACCAAAAGTGTAAAAATTCAAAGAGTATTGAGGAGGGGGCAAATGCTCTATCACACCACAATCTGCTGTGCAGGAGCACGACCTCAGCCCGGGACACAGGCGGTAACGACTCCGTCGGTCTTGGCACCGCGGACGAAACTCACCCAGATTAGGACATTTAACCCCAAGTGTCGCACAGTCTGGGATGCGAAACAGACTTCACTCCATCAGATGGCGCTGCGTCCACCTCAAGTGTGTCCGATTCGGAGAAGACAGAAAACGGACTTGATACAGTTGAAGCATTGAAGGATAGGGAGACGGGAAAGGTCGGGACGCAATGGCACGCAACTAAATTTTTCAGTCAAAATCTACAAATAGTCATAGGCCAAACTAGTGTCACTTCGAATATCTTGTGGAAATTTCCGACAATATATTAAGTAGGATTCCTGACGTCAAATACCAAGAATAAATATCCATGACATGGCATTTTTTTATTAATAGTATATAAACTTCCCATTCGCTGAATATTATTGGGTCTCTTTTCTATCGAGCCTTTTAGGCCCATTTTAATTCAGCTTATATTAAAATCTATATAAGAGGTGTTAGAATTTAGTTAATAGCTCCTCAGGAGCAGATAACCTCTGGTCCCTCCGACCGCTTGGGAGATTAAGGGAGGAAGCAGGAGAGAAAAGGGAAAACTTAAATCTTATGAGAGAACCAAGAGGGGAGGTAAAAATGTTTTTTTCTTCGGGGGACCACATCCCAGAGGCTGCAACAAGTGAAAGGGCCAAACCGCGATGAAATCCCTCCCTGCCAGGTGGTAGGAGACAGTGGGGTGTGTGGCTTTAGTCGCTGGGGCAAGTACCACATCCCTCACCAAAACGGCACACTACACGTTTTATAGACACTGAGAAATTACTCTACGGTGGTCATTTCTAGGACTCTCCTTCTAGCCGGGGACATTGAGAGCAACCCTGGACCTATGCACAAATACACAGGTCCAACAAACTCCGAAAATATTACCTCAAAATGAGACTAAGGCTTCAGTTCAGTGCAACTGTTGCGAAAGATGGACCTAATTCACATGTACAACACTCCCAAAACACTATTGAAACACATGGGCCTGCTCCTCATGCTCCTCCTCCTCTCCCTTTCTTACCCAATACACTACTTCTACCCTTCTCATCCACTACCATCGTTATCCCCCCCCCTTCCTATTCAAAGCTGCCTAGCAGCACCTAACAAACACCGTACAGTTAATCTTAAATACTACAACTGCATATAGACGGCATTGACACTAAAAAACAAACGCACAAATTTCTTGAAACAACACATGCACATTGCCATTCTAAATTAAACAAACTCTGCACAACACAAAAGGCCGTTTCGAAACTTCACCAACAACAGGGAGGAGGCCCGGGGTGACGGATTGGGCGGTGGACTCTTGATAAATCTATAAACCACATATACCAGTGCACAAACACACACAAGATAGCACTAAAGAACTGCCAACAAAGTGCGTACTGCAAAAAAAATCTTGTACGACAATAGTAATTACTTACATCCTCACCCTCCCCCCCACACCTCACCCACTTTTCAAACAATTTTTTCGCCACAAGCTTCACAACATTACCAGGAAGTCGGCTTTTTACGTCAATAACTCCAAAAAAGACAGCGGGCAAGAGATCCAGTCAGACAGACAGACCTCAACCTACTGAAACCCCTCATTCTCACATTTCTCATCAAACCCTCTACCACCCTTTATCCACAGACACCACTTCCTGCCCATCCAACATCCTGGAAAGTGGTCAAATCCTTCAGATCTGGCTACCTACCGATCATTATCGGAACAAACAAAAATTAAATCAGATTCCTACAGACACAAATCACAAAAGAGCCAACTGGGAATCATTCGATAGGCACATAACACTTTGAAATACTACAGCTACTTACACAACGCAACATGTGGAACCATGGTACAATCATTACAATCCCTAAACACAAAGACCCTACACTATCTTACTCATAACGTTCCATTATTATCCTCTGTACTCCCTTCAAAGTCATAGAGTGCCTCATCCTAAACTACATCACTCTACACATTTCATTAGCACCAACACAACCACCACTCTTCTTACAGACCTTACAAAAAGAATCTATGAAAAACAAAAGCTTTGAATCCGAACGAATCGATTCTCTCCCAAACTTTAATCTGTCGAGAGGGAATTCCAAATTAATCCTGTGTTTCGGACACAACAAAAGAAGCACAACCACAGTTTATAAACAATTCCGTGGCTCAGTAATGGACTATGCAAGCCCTGTTAGGGCTCTTGACCGGTCTCAAAGATTCCGCATCACTCCCCAGACCGTACAAAATAAAGCCTTCAAAACAATCGCAGGTTGCAAAGCTACTTACACCTCAAACCATCTACACTCCGACACCAAAATCTTTAAGGTCAAGACTACATGGCAGAACACCCACTAATACAAATAAACAAAACAACACCTAATTTATATTATATGATATAAACTGTCAACTTAAACACTTCACTAACCCGAAACCAGCTTACACAAATATATCCGAACCCAATTCACTCATCGCTCTACCCACTCCCTTTCACACAACACCCTGCTGCATGAATCCCCCCCCCCCTTAACATCCTCCCTTCCTCGTGAAGAAAGAGTCCCCCTGGACAAGCGACGGTGTGATCATCACTCAGCCCCGTTGCACTACCATAAAAGGTTGGACGTGACAATCACGGATGGTCGTCTAGAATGCAACAACATCCAAATACAATGGAAGACTGCACTGCACACTATCACACTCAACAACAACACCATATACAGTCCATGAGGGCTCTTAGGAAAAACCAGGTAACAGTCATCCTTCTTCAGGGTTGCTCGGCCATAGATCGAGGAAGAGCAACAACATGGGAATAAATGAAATGTCACAAATTGCAATGATAAAGAATGAGTGCAATTAGCCATAATGGAGAGAATTGAATGCAATTGGGTTAGTGATTGATCGCAACTGCTATGGTTGACCGGGAGAGGAGGACGAGTGGAGGCCAACACGAGGGAAAGTATAAACTCGGAGGTTGATGACGAGACGATGGTTTCGTTAGCCAAGTTCTTGCCCTCCCCCCCCTCAAGGAGGTGACCCGCGTACACTGTTACACCTGGATGAGCTGCATGACCTTCCTGCTCCAGTGCCACCGGTAGTCCGAAACAAGATTGAAATTACCTAGGCTCTTTTCTTTCTAAACTTTTCCATTTTACACCTTTTTTTTTTAGCCCGCTTTCTTCGCAAGCCCCTTCTCATCATCTCGAACTCCGCGGAACACAAAACAGGCGCAACTCAACCATGACACTACATGAGAGACCCAGACCACGCTCCCCCAAAAAACAAACCCTGCGCGAAACTCCAAAACACGCCACACAGAGCTACTCCAAGGAATCTCACCTCTCCGCAACCATTACCCCCAAAACAATCCCCCTATAGACACACACATACACATACACAAAGAAAGTGAAGATGTATGGAAGATATATAGCAGCAGTGCATTGGAGTTGGGAGGGCAAACAATCCTACAAATGTCACCTGCAGCACGTTGCTCATGAAACACCTAACATCTCCTTCACACTGCCTAAATAGATAACTAAAGGGGAAAAATATGGGGACAGTACAAAAAGAGAGGCGAGGGTTTTGACGGATGACCTTTGATAGGCCCTTGTGGCTTTTATCATACGTGAAATTATGTTACAGCAGGCAGGATCCGCCCCCGTCCCCCTTCCCAAAGTGATATGTGCGGTGTAGTGGGGTCAGATTAACTCCGTTTTCACAGAATAGGATCGCCACAGAAATATTGCTTTTGCATTGGCGCCCGATAGCTAACTTTTGGTTGTCACAACTACCAGCATCGTAAATGATGCAGTATTGGCATCACGGTGGAGAGTTGGGGCTTGCCCTGGCTGACGTCCACATGATAAACAGCAACATATGTAGCTTGATAGGAGGACTGAAACCAGCAAACTTTAACTACTTTAATTTTAGACATCTCGACAAGATGCGTACAAATATGGCTCTTCATCACTTGGAAGAACAGGGATTTGATACTCAAAATTTCTTCGGAATGAAAAAGTTAAATTTTATAATAAGGCAACATAAAAATAAGTATTTTCCTGCTGGGTAAAGTTATCCCCAATCTTAAGATAGGAAGAAATTCTAGAGAAGAGTATTGATGTTTGTAATTGAGAAATATTGTTTCCTTCTTTTGATAGTGGCAAACTATAAATGTGTTTACAGCGAAGTGAAAACTTCAAAAGGGAAATAAAATGTACCTTCTTCAGTTTGTCTTCAGACTTGGTCAGAAACTCTCTCAGAACAGAGAGCGCAGCTTGCCCTTCGGGACTCCTCATATCTCTCGCGTGTGAAAACTCCCGCCTCGTCTGGTCCATTCCTTTGTCCAACTCCGTCAAGTCAGTCAAGATATTTTCGAGGGATACTGAAATAAAGAGGAAATTTAAGCTTATTCTTTATACGGATTTTGGCACTGATTTGCAAAATGATTTCATTCATTTAAATTGCAGCCCGGTAATTTTAAATCATTTTAAAGTTGTGATAGATAAACGATTCAGTTGCTTTTGTTGAGCTTAATTGCTTAATTATGGGTGATTTTTTTTTAATGGTAGAGGATTATGACGACTGAATGACGTTCGTTAATGCATCTCACTCAGCCAATAAGTGACATAACATGACTCATGTTCATTTAAATATTGAGTCACCAACAAGTGCATAACCACTCGCTGAGAAGCAATGAAGAGCGAAGCAGAAGATTTCCAACTGGCGTAACGGGCAGTAAAAGTAGAAAAGGAAAGAGCGCTAAAATTATGGCCAAATGTTGAGGCAGAGAAGAGGAATCAAAGCGCTAAGAAAAAATATATCCATATAAAATGAATGGCTATATATTTAATATAAGCGCCGGCGAATGTCACTTAAATTGTGAGGAGAAATATGTCGATACAGTAGAAGAAATCAACAACAACAACAACAATCTCCCACCCAAGACATACAAAAAGAAAATAATAAGGGGGTTTACGACCGATCTAAACCAACCAATACTTTCAAAGAACAATTTTCCTTAGTTGCGATTTTTAACCAATATCACAAACGCCATCGAATTATTTTAGCCCATTTAAAGAAACATCTTCCAAACAGTAAAATATACATGCAGGCATAACAAACTCGGCCTCCGGACAATTCGGTACTAGAACAATTCACTCCCTGTTTGCTCATTAAAGGAATAAAACTTCCAAACACACAAATATTTATTATGTAGACGAGATTAGATTTATGAAACGATAAATATTATATTTATTGTATAGTTAGAGTCAGAATGAAGCCTTGCTCTACAAGCTTTATTTTTACATCTCCAATATATTTTGGAATTGTGTTTGTTTTATGTTTGTGATACACACAATTTTCACTATATATATATATATATATATATATATATATATATATATATATATATATATATATATATATATATATATATATATATATATATATATATATATATATATATATATCTTAAAGTAGCGCGAGAGAATGATGAAAATGAATCCATTAAACCACATTGAAAGAGAAAACGGAATAATTTTTCCTTGTATACTTTAACTGTGATCGAAGCGGTGCTCGCTGCCTCAGTGTGCATGGTTCAAATCGCTTCCCTGCACGGATTTTTTCGAAAAAAAGGTAATAAAAATATTACTGCAAGGAAAAATTATCCCGTTTTCTTTTTCAATGTGGTTTAATATATATATATATATATATATATATATATATATATATATATATATATATATATATATATATATATATAAAATATAACAATCGTTTTTATTTCAATTTAATCAATAAATATATGAAAATATTATTGAAAAAAAACTATCTACATTCTACAGTATATCTTATTTGTGTTTTATTTCATTTTATTTACATTTTAATTAATACTGGTACGGAATTGTCCCGTACCAAACTGTCCTAAGGCCAACAAACTGACCTTGGGCCGCCTTTTCCGTGAATCTAAGCTCGAGATCGAAGTTATTTAAATCGGGGAACTTCATCCGAATCGTCTCTTGAATGTAATGGAGGAGACTCATTTTCTTGTCGGCAGATTTCGTGTCGCACAGATTATCCAAACTCGAAAGTTTGAAGCCGTATGCTGGACCTCGGCGACTACTATTCATGTAGTTGCCTGAAATCATGAAACCACATTCTCAAGTGACAAATATTGCCAAGGAACCGATCCCTAACAACGAATCTTCCCCCGTCGACAAATTAAAATTAGAAAAATGACTTACCAAATGCTAAGATAATTTCGAGGAACCTCCTTAACTTGGAACTCGATTTAACAGATCGAGAAGCGGTGATAATCGCATGAACTTGCTGTAATAAGGAAAGGTACACAATTATATGCGAGATATATAGAAGAAGACACTTCATAGGCATTACCCTTTGGTACATTAGCCAATTCCCCACTGAAAAGTGCTTCTTTTAAAGACCTCCACATCCAGTTTCCCACAAATTGGGGGGGGGGAGGAAGCAACACGATCATTTAGTCAACGCCGAAGGACTTTATGAGTGTTGGGGTGCTATGTACTACTGTAGCATGTCGCCCAGTCAGGGTTCACCCCTGAACAGAGGGGCTCGATGTTTCCTAACAAATCCCTTCCATGCACACATCATCCACTTTCTCAAACACTCAATTCACATAATAAACCCACCTTTGACGCGGCCTTCCAACAATCCTCAAACCTCACAGTTGACACTCTCGTATATTCTCTTCACAAGTCTATTTATTGCCATCAATTCTTCTTATCTCTCCATAGCACCGCGTAACACTTTGGGTCACAACCTTCTCCACACCATAAACATCTCTTAGCCAGTACTTCCTCTCTCTCTCTCTCTATCAACCTGTCGAGACCCAAGCATCGATCTCAAGTTGTTCACTTGCAATGCTCACTCGCTATCTTTCCTTCTCCTCAAGGAACCAAAGTATTTGTACCAGAGACCAACGCTGAAACCAGCACACTATATGCAACTTTCTGGCACATTCCGCACGATAAACAGGAGTAGTAGTCACATCCGACCCCAGAGAATTTAATACCATTTAAACCTTTGTAGTCGCAATCTGTAAAACAGCACTTGTTCAAGGGCGACACCCGACTCCCAATATCACACCCCATTCCATTCTCAACCTCAATCTTTTCTGCATTCACTTTGAGCTCCCTCCTCTCACACCTTATCAACATTTCCAAATCCTTCTCATTCTAAGCTACCAACACGAGGTCATCAATATATACTAGCATATAACTCTTCCCTCCATCATTCCTCATCAATCTCACACTTTTTTCTCATACCCATACAATAAAGATATTAAACATCCAAGATGACATCACACAACCTTGTCTTACACCTCAGCTCGTTGTCTCCGTGCAAATACTTGATTCACATACGCCCAACCCCTCTAAACCTTCCTTGTTCTTCCCCTATCAATCCCTCGGTTATCTTTCTGATACGCCCGGTCAGAATTTTTTCATACACTTTACCAACACTAACCGGACTTAGCTAACTCCCTGTATTTATTGCTCTCACCTTTCTCCATATACAACGGCATTATTACCTCACTCTTCCAGTCCTCAGGTACTGTTCTACTTTTAAATGCCTGAAAATAGCCATCAGACCCATTCCATAACATAATCACCACCATCTTTGAACACCTCTGCGACTGTATCATCTACTCCAGCTGCACCTCCACTTTTTAGACCTCTCACCCTAATTAGTTCTTGCATACTTATTTACTCCAAACCAAGATACAGCACCAGATTTACACCCACGAAGCCAATTATATTCACACTCCCTTCATCTTCCATACCCTCATTATTCAGGTGAGGGAGCTCTTACTAGCCAGGTAAATACGGAGTTGAACTGCCAACATCGGAGCACAGGTTCAATCCCATCGAGCGCAGACACAAAGCTTTCAGTGGTGTCACGATCGATACCCCTGCGGGGGTAACTCCGCAAACTCCACACGCATCATCATGGCCATAGCCAATCATAACACCTCCATCATTCCCTTCACGTTTTCACAACACAACATGTTCAATTCCTCCTCCGAACTACTAAGCATGTGGATGTACGCCTCCTTTTTGCTTTCCACTACATATCCCCATTGTCATTCTCCCATTGAACATTTTGCTTCCTCTTTACAGGTCTGGCACACCCACACACAGACCTTACATTACCTACTACCACGCTTAAATTTGTATCGCAATTGCTCCATCTCCACGCTCGAGCTAATTTTATCTCTTCTACTACCAAAGCATTTTCACATATTCATCCCGTCTACTTCTCCTTACCTTTCCACCTTCCTCACTTTTTCTCATCCCTGGAGCAACCGATTTATTCTTACACAGCACAATCATGCGATCAGCTCATACTTCTTAACTCATACCTTTTACAGCTTTCACATCAAATACGTCACAGCATATTCCTTCTTAATAGGCACAGATCAATCATACTCTTAACTCCTCACCCCGTTCCTTTGCCCAACCCATGTGCATTTATTCACATCCTTGTGGTATAAAATGTGTTTGCTACACATGTTTCTTTCAGTACAGAACCCTACCACCCTCTCCAGATATAGCAAAGACTTCAGTTATTCCCTCTCTCATTCTGTCACCTATTCTTCCATTCATATCTCCTACAACCATCAACCGATACCTATCCCAATTCCATCCACCACTCTTCCAAGTCATTCCAGAACTTCTCTTCACTTTTATCATTACAAAGTTCATTCATTACAACTACGCATTGTTTCACCCTTGAAAATCTCAACACCCTATTTACTCTTAACACCCTGATTTACATTGGGTAGCACTCCATCCCACACAAACTTCATTCCCTTTCATGTTTGTCTCGCCTAGCGCAAACATCTGCAATATCCCTATTTTAAAGACTTACCACGACTCTCCTCTTTCCCACATCACATATACCCACTCGATTCGCACATTAGGGGGCGCTGCTTGCCAGGCCAGCGTCCCTCTATCCGGGCTTCGTCACCTTAATGATACTCCCCAGAGGAAAAGTATGAGCATTCTTCTTGTCCCACACAAAGGACTATGTGTCCTACATACATTTTTACTTTTACCTTACTTAACCACTTTCTTGTAATCATTTTGAAAAATGGCATCGTGGTAAGAAATATCATAAAAGAAAGTGATTAAGGGAAAACTGAAAAAGTAAAGAAAGTGCATAAGGCCAGTTAGAGTACTCGAGGCGCTCGGCAGCAGGAGGGAACTCTGAGTCTAGCCCCGGTCAGCAAAAAAGGCAAGTCCGATGTTTGGATTGGGTCCGTGGTGAAGAGTGAAATTCATTAATTTGATTAGAAAACTCCCATGGTAAAGAATGGCACACTAATGGGGCTAGACAAGGTGAGAATAACATTTGATTCAGAAGAACAGGAATTTCGATGTACGAACTTATGATGAGGGAAATAAGTAAAGCAGATGCAGTTATTCTTGGCGACTTTAATTTACGCTCTGTGGACTGGGAAAATATGATAGGAAGGGATAGAGTAGGTTGCATTTCATCAAATGTTTCGAAGATAACTTTTTTAATTAATTTGTAAATGAGCTAACAAGGGGAGGGGATATATTAGATCTGGTAATTATAAACAATGACCATTTGGTTCAAGAACTGAGTGTCGGGGAAGCATCGGAAGTAGTGATCACCAAATCATTAATTTCAACTTACACTACTAAGGTTAAAAATTTCAGAGAGGAGATATTATAAACTTCGAAAAATACTAATAAACTGGTTAACTGGGATTTACAGACTGGTCTGAAATTCTTGTGACCCCATGGAAATAGTTTTAATTTTATATTTAAAATATTGCTTTAATTTAATAGGTATATGGCGCCGCATCATTCTGTGCCACGAAAATGATGGCGTTCTTACAGACCATCTCGATGTGTGACAGTGTCAATAGAAGTAAATACACTAAAACCAGTACACGTGTTCGATATTATATTGTACCCCTATTGTTTTTATTACTTTTCGGTAGGGGGTGACAAGACTTTCGGATCACCCTGTAGAATTCAGCGGTAAGAAGACTTAGGAGATGTGGAATACTTTTAAGAATATATTAAGCGTAGTTCAGAAATGTATCCCAATGAAGGTCATTAGAAGATATGTAAGAAGCCATTAGGGTGGATTCGGGAGATAGCTAGAAAATTTTCTATGAAGAAAAGGGCAGATCAGAGATTGCAGGTGAAAAGTACTGTTGTGAATCTAAATCATTATAGGTCAACGCGGAATGAGCTGAATAATATTATTAAGAAAAGCAAAAGGATATCAGAAATTAACTTAGCTCAGAACAACAATAAGGATCCAAGAAAATTCTTTAGCTATTATAAAATCAATAACTAATCTAACAGGGATAATATGGGGCCAATTAAATATGAAGGGGTTATGAAGGAATTTGATGAGAAATTAGTTAAAGGTACTTAATGATCATTTTGCTTCAGTATTTACAGAAGAAAATCTAAACAATTTAACTTAGGATGGTTCTAGTTGAGAGGGAAGGTGATAAATACCATTAATATAGATAGGGAAATCATTAAAAAGAGTTGAGTTAAATACTAGCCAGGGTCTCTGGACCAGATGACATTCATTCTAGGTTACTTGAAGAAGATGGTGAAAGCTTTGCAGTAGATCTGGAAAAAATATATACTAGAACACGAGATTTTGGAGAAGTGCTGAATGATGGGAAAATAGTGTAGTGGGAAGGGAAGTAGAGATGACCAGAATAACTTAGACCAAAAAGTTTAACTTCTATAGTTTGTAAAATTCTTGAGAAGGTAATTAAAAGGGGTATTTCTAGCATATGCATAGAACGTGGTGGTGGATTTTGAACAGGTAGATCATGTTAACAAACTTAATGGAATTTATGGCTTATGTAACAAAAAAAGTGAATAAAGGAGAGAATGTAGATGTAATTTATTAGATTTTAGCAAAGCCTTTGACAAAGTTTCACAAAGGAGTGGTTATTAAATTAAAAGTGGTTGGGATATGTGGGAAATTATTGAATTGGATAGCTGAATGCATGAAAGATAAGAAGCAGAGGGTAGTGTGAAATGGAGTAAAGTCACAGTGGATGGATGACAGTGGGGAACCTCAGGGATCAATTCTGGGTCAATATTATTTGTAATCTTTATAAATGACTTTGGTGTAGTAATTAATAGCAATGTCAATTTTTGAGGATGACACCAAATGGCAGCTTCTGTAAAAGAAGTTGAGGGTAACTTTAAAGTGGAGAGTGACAAACAAGTTATTTGCTTGGGCACATAAGTGGCAGATGCCCTTTAACCCTAAAAATGCAAAGTTATACACATGGGAAGAGATAATAGAGAATTTAGTAATGAAATGGATGGGCAGTGGCTGAACTCAATAGAGGATGAAAAGGAGTTTGAAGTAGTAATAGATAGGTCAGTTAAGGAGGTTATCCGTAAACTCTGCAACTCGTCTGTTATGCCACAGCTTGAGTATTTATACAGGCATTGTCCCCAACTTGTAGAGATGATATCAGCCTGTTAGTGTCAGTGAAAAAGGGGCCAACAAAGATGTTAACTTCCATGAGGCACTTTGAATAAGTGCATAGCCAGAGGGTATTAAATATGTTCTCATTTGAAAGGTGTGAAAGAGGGGATATGATTGAGCTTTTTCAAATTTGTTCTGGGATGGCTAAGTTAGATTTTAGAAAGTTCTTCGATGACTAGAGGTCACCACTTGGAACTTACAAAAGCGGTTGGATATAAGAAAATATTTTTTTTACTGATAAGAGTAGTGGATTTTAGAAATGATTTATCACAGGATGAGTAAATGGGAAGGAAATGTATAAATTGTGCACATTTTAATATTGTAGTTGTATGGTAGAGCTTTAGACAAGCCTTGAATGGTGATAACTTCAAGGCGATGTTATGGGCACTATCTTTTGGATGTAGTGTATGGAGGGATTTTCGGGACCCTAAGCCAATTACAGTGTATAAGGGCCAAGGTATTATAAGTTGACCTTGATAAAGGAGGCGAAGGAGCTCACTTATCTAAAGAACAATGACCTAGGAGAGAAATTTAAGGGGGCTGTGATTAAGTAGTAAGTATTCCAACTCACAGGAGTGACGGTCTGAATATTCTCAAAGAAATTCGCCATGAAACTCATGACCTGTAACTTTGTGGCGAGCCGGTCAATCTTGGAAAGCTGGAGCATGTACTGATCTTCTTCGGTCAGCTGCGTCACTGGCTTCCTTTCTCGCTCATATTCTCGATAAGCTTTAATCTGAAACGAGAAATTAGAACGATGAATTCATAAGCAGGCAAACGGTGTTACTGATGTGCATGCCTCGTTCTTCCTCCCCATGTGAAAACCGAAATACTCTGCTGAATATAACGCGAGGCAACACAATTTTCGGAATTAGACCTGACACTTGTTTTTTACTAGACTTTTGGCCTCTGAATCCAAAAATGTATTCTGTATCACATCAACTTTTTCAGCTACAGGATACCCTCGATTTGTATATATATATATAAAAATACATCTAACAAATTTTTTTATTTTATAGAATGTTTTAACAAATTATATACATTGGAAAATAATAAAACATTGCAGGACTGTAATGTTTACAAATTTATTTTCTACATACAAAGGATTTTGTATGTTTTGTAAACTTAATTGTGTGCAAGTAGTTATCTATGAGATGAAATTTTCGGAAGTGTGTGATTTTGAAAAGGGAACAACACATACACATAGGCAAAGACTTCAGAATTTATGGATTAGAGAGATTTCTTGATTCGCTTTAAGGTGGAGTCATTATTTGCATTAGCGTTGAAGGGAGAAAGGACTGAACGAGGGACAAGTGTATAAAATTAATGTGTTTATAAGAGTGAAAGGAAGGAGTTTCTGAGGGAGTGTACTTTGAGCCTTGTGGCAAGGGATAAACCGTGACTAGACGAGATGTTAGAGCACATAACCCCCGATCGCTATGAAGGGCCAATATGGAGTGGAGAAAACGGATGTGTGGATTGCGGATGATAGGGCAATGATGTGCGCCATTTCTTTTAGATCCATTTGGCGACTGACTACAAAGGCATGTTACATTAATTATTTTATAGCCTAATGCTAGACTACAATAAAAACAAAAACAACATGAACAAACAAACACAAAACCAAAGGAAAAAAAGCAAGAAGGAAGTGCGTCCCCCCGCGGCGCGTGAGCGTGCGACCAACAGTAAAGGAAGTCTAATAAAATGGAGGAGGCCAGCCTCCTCCAAGAAGTCAAATAGTCCACAAGTCTGTGTGCACGAACTCGTCCCGAGTACAAGGTACAAGCGGTAGCGACCCCCGCTCGTCCCGTTACAGGGACAGGTAACGTGCGCGAAAATCACTCAAGACTGGGACATTCACCAGGAATGTACTGAGAAGTCGCGGTGGGTCCCACGAGTGTGAGAAATTTAAAAAAACAAAACGGCAGAAAGCGACCTGAAGCCATCGCAGTATCGGGGTGGAGGTCAAAGAGAATAGTACTGGCACGATGGTACACAACCTTAAGTCCCCTCGGCCCTATACCATCTTCTATGCCAGGCAGGCTGGAGGACTGAACTGATTCCTGGCATATAGTCAGTCTGAAGAAGAGCGAAGAGCTGGTCTGGTTGTCAAGTCCTTGCAGACTTTGGTGATTTCATTCTCCGTAATCACCCCATGTCCAGGAACCCAGCAGAAGATAATCTCGACATCCGCGCGGCTCGTCGTAACCCTAGCGTTACAGATACCACGAATCAGGGGGTGCGGAGATTCCAATGCCCCGAGAACACTCGAGAGATATAGTGGCTTCCCCCCGGCATCGACAAAAATGCTCTCAATGAGAGATGTGCGAAAGGCACCGGTCGCTAGACGAAAAACGGTGTGGTGGATTGAGTCCACCTTACGCAAAACGCGTTCGGATGTGGATGCGTAAAACACGCATCCATAGTCAAGCTTGGAACGAACAAAGGATCGGGAGAAAAGTAAGGAAGTACTCAAAGTGTTGAACGTCACGGAATGAAAATGTCGATGTGGCGGGTACAAGAGACCCTATGGATGCAAATATGAACCTCTCGGGTGAGGCATCGGTCGAAAACAAGACCAAGGAAACGGTTAGAATCCACCACTTCCAAGCAAACTCCACCAAACGAGATCGAAAGGTCGTCCACGTAGAGCGTAGCAAGAGCATCTTCCGTGAGGTTACTAACCCTTTTCTTGCTCCATTGAGCCGGGGGATGGTTCTCCCCACCCGTACGCTAAACCGACGGCCTCACAAAAACTCAGAAATAACGATTGGGAGGAGGCCCCTCGACCCCATCGAGAGTCTACATGATATCGTATCCCCATGCGGTATCACAGGCCATCTCAAAATAGAAAAACACCGTGGCATAGTGCTGTCTAAGAAGGAAGGCCTCGCAAATAACATCTTCCAGTCGGAGCAGAGCATCCGACGTGGAGAGGAACTTGCGGAAGCCACACTGTGCAGAAGACAGGTGGCCTCCGTTGTCCAGGAGAAGGCTAATCTAGCATATACCAAAATCTTTATCAACTTTCACACGCAGGAGTTAAGAAATTGGGCGGAAATGGGCCGGGATAAAGTCATCTTTCCCCGGGTTGCGATAAACGAGCGCAATAGCCATTCGCAATGAGTCTTGGAGGGTACCCTCTGCCCAGATCCTGGTACGGAATATCGTCCGTACCAGGTGTTTTTGTGGACGCATGAAGCGATAGCGGAACGCAACTGACTCAACGTAAACATGTCGTTGAAGGGTTCTCCGCCTCTGGAGGTAAAGTCAGTCAGCGGCCTTCAGCGACAATATGAGGTGCAGTGTATACTGGCGAGGCAGCATCTCGGTTAGGAGCGGTCACAAAAGACTCCGCCAAGGATGCGGGGTCCGAGATTGCGATCCCGTTCTTAAAGTCAAGCAGTCGAAATAACAGCATACATATCGCCTATCTATGTGAAGCTGCACTGCCACTGCCTGAAAGAAAGCATTTATAGCAAATAGAAGAACGGAGACATCGTACCGAGTGAAAATCGCACAGCCTCTTGTCAAGCAACCATCCGGTGGTGGTGCGGTCGCAAGGAGGGCAGGGGGCATGCACCCAGCATGATTTCCTGCAAAAATATAGATCGTGGGGAACGGGATGAGACGAGCCTCCGCAGCTCCCTCCAGTTTGCCCGGAGTCAACGGCAATTCCATTGAAGGAAAATGTCATCCAAGCCTACCTAGCTCGGAGATGAGGAGGCCCTCTTCAAAATGAAGACCCTCACGGGAAGAGTCGTACGTTTTCCGGAGGCGGAACTCCGGAGATGAGGTTCTCTTTTTTTACACGGTACCACGTCTCTTGAGTTTCCCTGTCCAGTCTTGGGTGGGAGCATAGGAGCCTTAGACCTCGATGGTGTTGTCCTTCTGGAGGACAGCCCCACGATCACTTTCGGGTGCTTTGCCTCCTCTGAGGCTAACGAGTCTATGGAGGCGCGGAGCCGTTTGCCCTTCCTGGGAACGGTCACACGGGGAAGAGTGGGGAAGCCCTGGTTTTATCCCAGGTTTGCTGTGAACGCTTTCTGCCGCTAGCTCTACCAGGAGAGCGACCGAAGTGGTAAAATATACCTCAAAAGTATATTTCACACAAAAATTATACAATATTTGTAAAGTCTAAGAAAAAAAATTGGAGGCATTATTAATTTAAGAAACCAATTAGTGTTAGCGATCGAAGCGTGGATTTGCAAAGTCTTCTGTGATAGGTAATAATGTCTGGCAAAACGCAATTAACTTGGCTCCTTTAGTTTTCTTGTCAAAGCCACTTGATATACAAGTATTAATTGATTTTAGGACTTTCTGGTGACCCTGACCAATATATGAATTCAATAGTCTAAATTCTAATGAAGGGGATCAGGATTGAAATTGCAACAACTGAATGCAAATAAGAATTAATCAAAGTAAGAGCTCCTTTAAAATATATTTTTTTATAAGCAACCTTCCATTTTTTCAGCTGTATTTATAGCCTCACTATGTTGAGTTGGCCACAGAGTAGTACTTCATGAACGCGAGTTGAGAGAGTAGAATGTTTTAGTTAGATTGTTCCTTCAATGTAAATACATTGGTGAAAGGAAAAAAAAAATGGCGGGAGACCTCACCTCAGAATCATTAGGAACCATTCGTTGAAGCAGTTCAACATTATCGATATTGAGAGTTTTCAAATCTTGGGAATTCACAGCCTTTGTGACAACTTCTACAGAATATTCCAGTTTTCTGCGTGATATGGCTGTGAAAATGAGTACATCAATAATACAACTCATGAGGTTAAAAATTATTGATTTCATTTAAGTTTTCACCACACAGCTGAATTTCTCTTCTTTTATCGAGTTGTGTGATTTTGACCAGGAGTAAAAGCACTTACCAATATTTCTTAGCCTTGTATGTTCCATTAGGGATGTCAGTTCCGGTCTCTTAAACCTTTTGCTCCCGAAGGCATGTAGAGAATCAACTTCAGAGGCGACCCCGTTCAGATTCCCGAAACCCCCAGTGCCGATTTTGAATTGCTCTTCGAAGTCGGTGAAGTCGATCACTTTGTGCAATTTTTCGTCGTCCAACTCGTTGAACACGGTTCCCCGTACCTGGCCGGAAAGAAAACGAAATTAAAGAATATTTTAAATAACATGATCCAGGGAAACCTCTAAGCGTATATAAGAGGCAGACATGGCAACCACCAACAAAGGCATCGCCGGACACCGACGAATTCGTACGGAATACAGGAAATAGTGATGTGGAGAAACGACAAATAAATTATAATTGATCCGCAGATACAAAAAAATGAGACTTACCACCTGAATGTTTTTTCGAGATGGATCAATTCTAAGACTTCAAAACTAAGCGGATGGAGGCAAACACTATCTTAAGTGGGGTCAAGAAAGAGAGAATACAAAACAAAATGTCCAGAAACAGCCTGAGTAAAAAAGTTAGGGTTTTTTTTTTTTTACATTTTGTGTTGTATTATCTCTCCCTTGACCCCTTAGGAGAGTAAAAAGAGTTGTGTGTATAGTATTAGACCGAAAAATGGGAGGGTGAAAAGTAAGCTGGAATGAGAGCGAATAAAAGCTGCCAAACCTTGTTCTTTCCTCACTGGCCGTTCGCGCCCCTGGTAATGGGGCAAATTTCTTTACCTGGTTTGGTTTCAAAGCAACCCAATTGAGCGTCGGCAGTTTGTATTTCGTTGTGACCTTCTTCTTTATGGTCATGGCATCCATGGGTGAGCCTGCCATGCCCGGAGGAGGAGGGGCACCTATGCCGATGGGGAACCTCGGGGGTGGTACCCCTGGAGGAGGTGGGGGCGGGGGAGACGAGATATTTGGAGCCGGTGGAGGAGGTGGAGGAGGAGGCGGTGGTGGTGGTGGTGCTGGTGGAGGTGGAGGCGGTGGGGAGAATGAAGAAGGGTGACCGAGACCACTTAGACCCTCGCTCGAACCTAGTCAAGAAAAAGAAACCTTTTTTATATTCTTTCAATCAGGCGTCGATAAAGCTGAGATAAAAGATCGCGTCATACCAGTACCAGGTTAAATAATAGTAGGTACAGTTAACCTCGAGGTAGGGGATGATACTGGGGTCAGCTATGCGGGGAGTCCATTTGATCCGGCCTTTTGAGATACGGCTGCGATCACTTTTACAACGTACACTGTACAGAAATCAATATTTTGAACTTCATTTTCTGTTGAAGTGCAAAAAGTGTCCACAGACAATCTAGCTAAAAATAAATCCTACCCAAGCTTCTGGTTCGTGTTTCGAGATCATGGATTTGCTTCTCGAGGAGTGACTGACGATGTCGTGATTCTTCCTCTTTCATCGTCGCCGCCTTTCGCAAAGTAGAGACTTCCTCCTGCACCTGTAGATACAGACAGGTAAATTAGACGGGAGTATGAAGCATTTCGTTACTGCTGGATTTAAGCTCACCAAGATTGAGCACAACAGGGATTTTTCTTTTTAGTACTGAAGAAAACAAAGTGGTAAGTGAATACGGGAATGTCCGCACAGCGGTAAAAGAACGAGGGATAGAAGAGAAAACATATTAATAGATAGGGCGAGAATAGATAAAGTGTGAATCAGAGCAGAAAAGACTCCATGAATAACTTTCTCTAAAAGTTGACCAAGTACACCATACTTGTGTTCACCAGAACTTAAACTAGGTTTCTTCAAGAAGCAGCAAACGCAAGAATCGATGAACGAAATATACAAACTTCACATATTACAGCCAAGATTCAGCCCTACCTTGTGTGTTTCGCATATCACCATGACGTTATCGTTCGGATTCTCCAACAAATAAATGTAAAAATGACTTTAAATTATTTATGATCTAATTGATGCTAGGTGAAAACGCCGGCGTACGTACCAAATTATGCGCATCTTCCAATTCTTTCTTTTGTTGCTTAACTTCCACCAGCTCTCCTTCCAGTTCTACCAATTTGGCTAAGGACTCAGATTCCATTTCTGACATACGTTCCAGCGTCTAGTTGATGAAAGGGAATCATTAAAAAGGTCAATAATGAACCAGTTATTAAATCAAATCCTTTGGATCAAATTAAAAGATCTTACATGTGCCAGTTCATCTTCCAACTCAGCGACCCTTTCCAGCGCCGCTGTTTTAGTCTCACTGTCTTCCATGAGGGCGGCTACATCGAACACATTATCCAAGTAGGCGGAAATTTGAACCTGAAATGTAAAGAACAAAGATTAAATTTCCGTTTGATCGTGTTTATACCAAAGACAAATCTTTTAACAGAAAAGAGAAAGGAAACTGGTAGCACAAAGACGTTTTCACTCGATGGATAATACTGAAGAAGGTTAAGAATGAGTACTACCAAAAGAGTACAAAAGCGAATGTTGCCAATCGTAATTGTGTTTTTAAGCTTCGAGGAACAAGTTCGTGCAAAAGAGCACTGGCATTCAGTAACACCAACTCGAAACCCTGGGAGGGGGATACCGAAGACGAAATATACTCTATACTTCCATCAAGGGGCCATTTTTTGGTGAGTCGTACAGAGCAGGAAGTCTCAACTTATTAGGTGATGCGCGAGAATGACGCCCCCGACCCCGACACAAACAGAGTTTCACTCACTTGCAGCTCTTCGCTTTCGTGGTGTCGGAGTTTTTCGAGGTAATCGTCCAAATTTAACTGAGTGAACTCATATTGCAAATGGACTCTGAAATTCATATCTTCAACACTATGAACGACGATATTGATGAACTGCATGCAAGCGACCTGAAAAAATATTATGAAAAACACACACTTTTTAAGGTTTAATTCATAAAATTTAAATACAAAATAATAAAAAACAACGAGAGTATGTCGACTTTTTTATAGTAAAGACGGTCGAAAAGAATGGTAGCTAGTGGAAAGGAAGATAATTCGAGTGAACTACTTGGGTGTTAAAGGAACAGGAGGGTGCACAACTCTCCTACCCTAACTCCCAGCATCCAGTCTTGTTGGAAGGGAAAAAAGCATAAGGATTAGAGTTGCACACCCGCCCAGGAGAGACCAAAGGTAATTTGGGCATGAATAAAGGACACTTTTTAATTGGAGAAAAAGGGAAAGGAATAAAGAAAGAATGACGATTCAAAGTACAAAGGTAAAAGGCTAATAAAAAGAATGATCATTAAGAGTAAAAAAAAAGGTCAAAGATGAGAAAGACTACAGCAGCAAACATCGTCACCAGTATATACTGGTGGTGGTGGTGGTGTTTTATAAACCTCAGGAACGAATTAGTACAAAGACCCCAGGTAATCCATAAGCCTCAATTACACCCCCCCCCCCATTAGGAAGGGTTTCACAATCGATGGTTAAGTGTCCAATAAACAAAGCTATCCGGACACACCTTCCCCCCCCAACGAGGACCAGACCCAGGTGCCTTTAGTCTCACCAACGATTGTCATTCTGATCTTTATGTGAATTTCTTATCTGATCGGTGGAATCTCTTCAAACGGAAGAGGGGTCTTGTCCCCAAAGCGAGGGAGGATGGCTTAATATAGCATCGTTTCTCTTTTCAGCGTGACCTGTTTCAGATCAATAGAAAATCTCTTCAGCCTAGTGGATAAGGCGTTGGATTTCTAACGCCTAGGTACTAGGTTAAAATCCCAGCGAGAAGGGACACAAACATCTCACCCTAAGTATAGAACCGGCCAACTATTGGGGGACGCTCCGATCAGGCTCGCAGGGGGTAGCCGGATTATTTCCCACTTTTTAATTAATTGCGCCATCCGTCCCTTTTAATCGTCGAGGAGGTGCCCCTGGCCGGATAAGGAACTTCACATCAAGATAAGAATGACCATCACTGACAAACCAGAAGGAATCAGGGAGGAATGGATATAGAAACCACTTGGGCGGGCTTCTGTGAAGGAAGCGAGGATGGAAGAACAGCGGTGTTGTGATTGGCTGTGTACGTTGACGTAGGTGGCCGGAGCTATCCGCGTGCATGCCTCCGACTCGATGCACCGCCTCATGGCGGCAGCTCCTAGCGAGCGACGAAGTTTCTTGTGTCTGCTCTCTCCGGGAATCGAACGAATACCCAGGGATGGAAATCCAACGCTTTGTCCACTAAACCGTTGTTTATCAATCTAAACCATGTGACTTACCATGAATTCAATGTGAAAACACTCATAGTTGGTGAAGTAATTCATCAGAGTGTAAAACCTCTTCTTTTCTCCACAAACATCTTTGAAATTATCGAAGGAATGAAGAATGATCTCGTGGCCTCCTTTCACTAAACAGATGGCAGCCAACAACTCGAGCACAAGCGCTTTCGTTCTGTGAAGAGTACAAGAACCACGTATGGAGACCGCCCTCATATACACATTCGCATCTAAATAAGTTTGCGTACGGATGGGAGGGGGAGGGGGGCAACAAGAGAGAGCTTGAAGCAGTGACCCTATATGCAAAGCTGCTATTTATCCATTAAGTTTGGACTTCTAGTTCAAAGGAAAAGGAACCATGCCAAAGAAAACTTGATCTCAATTTTAGGGTAATAAGCAATAAGCCATAATAAACTTGACTACAAAAAATTAAGAGCAAAACGTAGAGGAAATTGGAATCGAGGGCAAATATTAATTAACCACAAAGGACAAGAAGTTGCTTCGAGCGACAGCTTAACACATTTCCCGCACCTTTTAACATTAGAATGCAAACTTTATATTTAAAAAAAATATATATATTTTTTTACAAACCCTTAATGAATATCAGCTAGTGATATATATATATATATATATATATATATATATATATATATATATATATATATATATATATATAATGTTTTTAACTCTTACAGTCTTTACAAAATTTAATAATAAAAAAAAAAAAGTTTAAATTTATTATCTTTAAATAATGCCAAGTCAATTTCTCTTAGTTTGTAATTAATTTCTGCAATAATCTTTAAATTTATGAACTAATTTTTGAGTCAGTCTTAAAGCAAATTTAACTGTTGCCAAGTCATATTTAATTTAACTTGTAGTACTTTCTACTGATATTCTGTAATTGGTCACCTGTAAAATAATGTCTTGTTGGCCTTTTCAAGTTTTCTTTATACATATTTAACTTTGTAAACTTATTATAGCCTGAAGATGAAAACTTGTAGTTTTCGAAACGTAGTGAAAAATTAAAAGATGCTACATCCGTTTCTCGTGGCTCTGGGATTTATCCTCAATATTATATATATATATATATATATATATATATATATATATATAAAAAAGCCCCTTGACAAATCAACTATTTCTTCCTTTTTACCTCAAACTGTGATGATTCAAGCTCAATGCGATGCAGTTGATAGCCTCTCTGTGTTCGAAGAGAAGATTGAAACCATACTGAATAGAAGAGAGAAAAATAAAACAAAATTATACGACGAAAACCTGTGGGAGATGGCTTAAAGAAAACCTCACTTCATGCCCTTCCTTCCGACTACTGACAATTTGGGGAGACCCCAATACTCTCTACCTCTTTATTCTTATATATAAATCGCCATCGCAAACTGTTTGTTCACAGTGATGGGTGGGGGGTCAAAGATAGGGTCAGTACCCTATCCACCACAAAGCTACCCATCCTTTTTACGTGCAGCATGTCGTCCAGTAAGGGTTCTTTTCGGGTAGAAGGCCCCAAATGGGCCCCCTCACAAAATCCCTCCATGCACACCTATTATACACAATATAAGCCACTTGTCCTCTTTCTCTCAGGCACTCATATAATAAGTCCATCTTTTGAATGGGGTTTTCTAACTATTACACACCACACACAAATTTCCTTTTCAATTAATTTACTCCTTACATGCCTGTGTCACATCGGAACATTCTCGATTCTCGATTAGAATCTCATTTACATCTTTATTTACACCTCTTAATCATTCCTTCTTTACTTTAGCTACCCTTCTCACATCCAATTCCTCTCAAATTGACTAATTACGGTGCTCTTACTCTCCACCTTTACTTCGTTTTTACCATAATCTTACTCCCTACACACATCTCTGAAAATATTTTAAACATTTCACACACAAGCCCTTAGCATTCTCTATCACTCTGATGTGTCTCAATCTTTGTACAATTTATAGCCTTTCTATTGAAGTCTGTCTCATCACTACACTTTCATTCACGACGACACATCCTAAATGCTTCTTCAAGTGTACCAAAAGTCTCAGTTATTACAGCTTTCGTCTTGTCAAGCATTCATGTGTAACGTGTGAGGGGTTGTCTGGTGGGGCGGTATCTGGAAGACGAGATCCTTGGCACCAAGAGATTGGATGATGGCTTGCTCCGACATGTGCGATAAGGAACTCCGGTTGGTAGGATGTCAAGGAGTCTCGGTATATCGGACTTGTATGATGATAAGAAACAGCGATCCTGATGAGGTTTGTAGCCAAGAGAGACCCGATTTGGATCGACACGGCAGGCGTTGGTGTATGCCGTTTATTTTTATACCATCATCCGCCAGGCGAATGACTACTTGGGGTGAGTCGCGGTAATTCTTTCAAAGCCTAATACTAGGTTATATTAAAAACAAACAAACAAACAAACGTGGTGTACACACAAAACCCCACAGAGCAAACGAAACAAAACAAGCAAAAAAGGCAAGGAAGAGGAAGCACGCTCTGGCATCGGGAAAGGCGGGCCTCCCTCCGGCGCAGGAACATGCAACCAACACCAAAGAGTGTCAAGTAAAACGGAAGAGGCCAGCCTCCTCCAAAAAATCAGATAACCCACTAGTCTATAAGCGCTAACTCGTCCCAAGTATGCAAGACAAGCAGTAGCGACCCCCGCTCATTCCGGAACCGAACAGGTAACGTGCGCAAAGATCGGACAGACTGGGACATTCAACAAGAATGTGCCGAACAGTCCCGGGGACATCGCAGCCATCGCAATAAGGAGCAGGGAAGCGCTCCATCAAATGGCGGTGCGTCCTGCGAGTTTGTCCAATTCGCAGACGACATAAAATGACCTGAAGCCGTCGCGGCATTGGAGATTAGGTGCCATGGGAACAGTCGCAGCGAAATGGCATGCGACTTTATGATCCCTTCGGCCGTTTAGCGCAAGGTTGGCAAATCAAAAAACCTAGCCCTTAAAACCCCAGGTTTTCAACCAGGTTTTTTTTTTCAAGAAATGAATGCTACTTATTATTATTTTATTCAAAGTTCATATTTATGTTTATAATTTCAACAAATATGTATCAAATTAAGATTATTTCTCTGATACTCATAATTCATCTCTCCTTCTACAGGTTATGGCTATCATGGGTACCCACAATTATCAATCAGTGATCTGTTACTGTGATCTGTTCTTACCTTAATATAATTATTAAACTAATTAATATTATATAAAAATAGAGATAGCTATTCTTTGCTTACGTTAATCTAATGCTTGTAGCATTTGTTTTTTGAAAAAACTCAAGATTTGAAAAAAAAACAATAAAACCAGTTTAAAAAAAAACAAACTGGGGTGTTATTGGGCTTTTTCAAAATATCGGGTTTTTTGCCAACCCTGGTTTACCGTCTTCTAGTCAAGCAGCCCAGAAGGCTGCTCTGATACCTGCCATGTAGTCGGTGTGAAAAAGTACTAGTCGACCAATACTAGCGGACTCTTTGACGATCTCATCGGCGCGCTCAATCCTCGATATTCCCACATGTGCAGGAACCAAGCAAATGATAATATCGACAAAAACAAGATCCGCGGCAACAGTGGCGTCAAGGAAGCAGGGGTGGGTGGCGGAGATTTCAATGCTCCCAGACCACTCAAAGCGCTTTGTGATTCGCTTAAGATCACAATCCGGTCTCCGAACCGGGAACGACGCGTTATCTCGCGTAACGAGCGGTGTATTGCAACCAGCTCGGTAGTGAAGACAGATGCAGCGCTTTGCACAGCCACACTCGACTTCAAACATAGGGGATACGGCGTGGAAACGGACCCACTCTTAGGACTTTGAGCCATCAGTGTAAACAAACACTGATCCAGTGTGACAGAAAGTATGCTCCAAAAGAGTAGAACGCAATAGTAACGACGCTGTGTAAGCTTTGGGACGGGAGGCGTTGCGACAAATAGTCAAAAGGTAGCACCGACCTCCAGGGTGGCGTCCTGGGCAGAACCAGAGGAGCCACAGGCCCAAGAGCTACACCGATCTCTCGAAGGGTTTTCCTAGCCCTAAATCCAAAGGGCTTAAGATTTTCCTCGCCCTAAATCCAAAGGGCTTAGGATATGAATGGTGTCTCTCAGCGACATAGGCATCGTCGAGATCGGCTGGGGATGTAGTGAGAGCCGTTGGCAAATGAGGTAGAAGTCGGGCACCGGCGTACAAACGCATAGCGCTCTGTGTACGGCAAAGGAATAGTGGCATCTCCTCGGTATCGACAAGTAGGCTCTCAATGGGGACGTGCGGAACGAACTGGTCGCCAAGCGGATACCAGTGTGGTGGATCGAGTGCATCTTCCGCAATACACAATCGGCTGCGGATGCGTAAAAGTCGCACCCGTAGTAAAGCTTCGAATGAACAAACGATCGATAGAAGAGTATGGAAATAGCCCTATCAGCATCACAAGTGCTGAACGTGAAATGTGGTGCAATGCCTGTTAAGAGTCGAATCTCCAGAGTTGGCATCTGGGCCGCACCAAAAGAGAACGAAATGTCGTCCACGTAGAGCGTAGCGAGAACATCTGCCTGCAGCACCGAGGTGATACCGTTGCTCATGGCAGATTGAGACACTGAGGAAACTTGTCTGCGGGACACGCGCTTTCTACTCCATCGGGCCGGAGACGGCTATCGCCAAACATACGAGGAATCGACGATCTCGCAGAAATTCATAAGTAAAAATTTGGAGGCGTACCTTCACCCCCTCATTGTGTGGAGAGTCTCCATGATACCTTATCGCTATGC
Source organism: Ceratothoa steindachneri (assembly GCA_963969495.1). Taxonomy (NCBI): domain Eukaryota; kingdom Metazoa; phylum Arthropoda; class Malacostraca; order Isopoda; family Cymothoidae; genus Ceratothoa; species Ceratothoa steindachneri. The sequence goes on from OZ018326.1 coordinate 138,589,865, forward strand.
GTTATCATCGGCCTTCGGCAGATCGAAAAACACGTGGCGTAGTGCTGTCTACGAAGGAAGGAAGGCCTCGTAGACGGCATTTTCCACTCGGAGTGGAACTTGCGGAAGCCTCCTGTCCATGAAAAATGCTAATCTAACATTTATCAATTTCTCTATCAACTTGCACAAGTAGGAGGTTAGAGAGATTGGGCGGAAACCAGCCAGGGTAGAGGTATTACTTCCTTGTTTGCGAAAAGCGAGCACAGTAGTGATTCGCCAGGAGTCTGGAAAGATACCCCCTGTCTGCTCACGAAGCAAGAGCGTAACGCAACTCATTCAACGTAAACCTGTCGTTGAAGGGTTCTCTACCCATGGAGGTAAAGTCCAGTAGGCGGCCATCAGCAACATCACGACGAGCAATGAATGCTGGCGGTGCATCTCGGCTAAAGAATGCAGAGAAAGCGGTGACGAAGGACTCCAGCAAGGACACTGGTTCCGAGATTACGGTCCCATTCTCCTGGAGAACGGGAGGGGGATACTGCGAGAACTTGCCCCGAATCCTTTTGACTCGCTCTCCCCCCTATGCTAGAGGGCTCTTCTCGTTAAATGAAGACACGTATGCCCGCCAGGAAGAGCGTGGGGTGTGCTTCGAAACATACTGGAACCTAGCTCTAGCTCGGTTATGTTATGTCTGAAAGCAGTCTCACATTTAGCCGACCACCAAGGAAGCGGAGGGCGTGAAAAACGACCAGATATTCTAGTACTATGTAGTAGTAAGGCCCACGGAGAAGAACCCAAAGGCATAATCCACCGACTTAAAACCCTTCACTGGGACCGAGAAATCAGGCATTTCCTGAAATGCGGATCACTGCGCCCGCGCCAAGCACCACCGAGGAGGGTTTTCAGGTGTAAGCGGCAAAAAGTGAGAGTTGAAAGTTTAACCGATTACTACCATAGTCATCGAACACCACCCAACCAAAATCAGCCTGTGCATCCGGAGAGCATAGAGATAGATTAAGGCAGAAAATGAAGCGGTTCAAAGACAGTGATGAGTCAACGTCCACATTTAGGACACCTATCTCCAGCTCGTCGATCATGTGGGAAGGGACCTGATCCCTGTGAATGATTGAGTAGTCTCTCCAGAGGAAGAGTCTACCGTTCAAATCCTCGAGCAGTAGAAAGGGTCTCGGCAACCGTGCCGCGACGCGGTCGAATACCATTGCGTCGAAGTCGGCTGACGATGGAATATACGCAGAAATAACAGTGTACGTCCTCTCCAGGTGTAGCTGCACTGCCAATGCCTGCAAGGAAGTATTTATAGCAGAGAAGAAAGGAGACATACTGTTGAGTGTAAATTACACATCCTCCTGTCCGACCTCATCCAGTGGTGTGGGGGGGGAGGGGGCGCTAAACCCTTACACCACGAGAGGGGGGGAGGGGGCACGCGCCTAGCATGGTCTTCTGCAAAAAAAAACTAACGGGAAAAGGGAGAAGACCAGCCTCAGCAGCTCCACCCAGTTGGTCCGCGGCAATTTGATTGGAGAAATATTGCCTCCAGGCCTATCTCGGAGATACGGGGGCCGTCTACGATGAGTAGATAATAACTGAAATGGCGGTACGCTTCCCGGACAATGGTCTGTCGCCTTCGAGGAGTTATCGCGGGATGTTGGTCTCGCAATGCGTCTTTTCCTCACTCCTCCTTGAAACCTTTGGCGGGTTGTGCAGCTTGAGATGCGGAGGATCCACCCTCTCTGAGACATATAATTCAACCTTGAGTTGGGCTGTATGAGTCAATGCTCCTTTCGAGAGACATCTTTAGGAACCCGAAAGAAAGACCATCTTCATAAGTGTTGCCTCCTGTGAGTCTAACAGCTTGGAGGAGGCGCGCTGCCGTTTATCCTTACGGGAAACGGTCACGCTGGGAACAGGGATGAGCCTGGTTTTGCGCCACCAGAACCCGCAAAAAGCTTCCGAATGGACGCGGAGACGACCGTGCTTGTAGGCCTGGAGAGGCCAAGAGTAGAGGGAAGCCGTCTTTTTTTAATTGAGGCATGTGACATCCCAAGTAGCACCGGGTGCGCCAGGACAAATTCCTTAACCTCGCGAAAGCAGAGATGATCCGTAGCCTGAACGACCAGGATTTTCTTCAACAGGAGATATGCACAATATTGCTTTGGAAAACGGGGTGCGGCTGTCTGCAATTGACACCCTTGCTACACACAAGAGGGACTTATCATTTACGGACTTGAAGCAACTTACATAGTCTTCGGGTAAACTCGAGTTTGCCCGTAAACACGAACGATTCATATAGCCAAAGGAGTGGCAGTAGCAGCACGAATGGCTCCCCACGGTAGCGATATCAACTGACATGCACCGACTTAAGGAGCCTGTCAATGTCGAACGGGCCTTGCTATCTATTGGTCCTTTAAGGAAGTTTGTTGATTTTTGGCCGCCTGTCCGCTCTCTTGACAGTCCTCTGAGATAGGACACGGGGGCACTGCCGCTGTTCTTAAAATGGAGTCGCCCAAGGGCGGCTCCAAAGAAGTGGTAAGTGGAAAACGCCGAAACCCTTCAAGAAAGAAGAAGTGAGGCACCTAAGAAAGCAAAGGGGATGGTGAGAGGGGAGCCAGTCCAGCGGTCCAAGTTGTCCCTTGTTTTACCTCGTCCTTCCCGGCACCTAGGGAGGACGAGGCCGCGCTTGGGGGCGATTTCCATGCGCTTCAGGTCCGCCATTATTCTTTTCTCTATTGTAATCATGTTAAGTAAAAAGGAGAAAAATGCATGGAAAATAGATACTATGACCTTCCTAAGTGTTGGGAGATTAAGAGAAATGTCTCCATAGGATCAGAAAATTCCAGAATGTGATCATTTACACATACCCGGTCTACGGGTTCGAGCTAAGATGGGCCTTGGCAACCCGGCTCGCCATTATGCAGAATTTGTCCTCGAGGTTTCACCATAAAGGATGTGCCGACGTAGCCCTATTGTATGCGTACTCGAAGAAGGTGAGCAGAGTCGATGGCCCAGTGCACCCAGTGACTAATACTAGCCGTAGCCAACGGGCTTTCGGTCCTTGCAGTAAGTAAGGAACCCACGGTATACACTGCCACTCGACTAAGGCTCATAAGAGGACGAAAGTACGCCGGGCAGACAGGAGAAGATTTTTTTTTTAGGAGCCTATCTGGCGACTGCCCACTTGGGCATAAGTCGCCGGAATCAAGACAGCCTAGCACTAGGCTACTTTAAAATAAGAGTATGAAAACAATGATAAAAAAAGAAGATCACAACAATTAGTAAGCAATCTCCGGCGTCGGGGGGAGGTCCCCCTCCCACCGGCGCAGGAACGTGAGACCTACAAAGAAAACAACAATAACAGATAAATAAAAACCAAAACAAACCCTCCCGCCAAAAAAACCTAGTTAAATAAAAGGGATAAGGCCAGCCTCCCCGCAAAAGTCTACAAGTCCACCAGTCAATGTGCACGCCCTAGTCCCGAGTACAAGGCGCAGGCGGTAGCGACCCCGCCCATCCCGGTACCGGGACAGGTATCGTGCGCGAAGATCACCCAGACTGGAGACAGGAGAAGAGCAAGTTTGGAAAAGGGTAGGAGGATATGTAATAAAGAGAAGTAAAGATAGGCGGGTCCATTAACGACTAGGATGGGTGATCACTTATTATCATCATACCTCGGCTCGAGGTGATCCCGGGATGGCGTGAGGTCCACCTCGGCACCATGTCTAGCAAACCGAACTCTGTCTAGGTGAGAACAGACCTCCTGGTACAAAGTGCGGGTAGGCAAAAAGTTGAGGGAAGAGTAAAAAAAATAAGGATAAATTAGCGCTGAGAGGGAAGTGTATCAACAACTTTTCCAGGCCCCAATCAGAGAGTTCAAGACAACCCAGTGACAGGGATTCCCTAATTTGCAATCAGGCCCAGGAGGAGGTGCAGGTCCCCCGGGTACCAATTGCAACAGGATAAACAGGGTATTGCCTGGTTTATGCTGTAGGGCCCCGCGGTTCGCATTCCACTTTAAACTGTAGGTCTCCACTAGGAGAGCCTTAACCCCCCCCCCCCCTCCCTGAAAATCGCCGGTAAAATTTATAATGTGGGAAAAAAAAATGTCACAGAGTTGCGCGGAGTCGAGGTAAAACGAGACGGTAACTCACCACCCGCTCAAAATGGACCTTTCTTTACTATCATCTCATGCCATAGAATGAGTGAAAATATCCCGTTGATAAGTAGTATCAGGAAACACCCTTACGGCCCCCACCAACCTTGTGCGCATACTCTAGATCTCTGCTCGGCCATGATATTTTCACTTTGTTTTCATTGATCATACATGCGTTAATTGACATTTGAATCAAGGGCGAGAATTTATTTTTTTTTAAAGATCAAGAAAGCTCCTCACCCAAGAACTCGATCGAGGACTCTTCATGAGTACGTCCCGACCTAGGTTGAGACAACTTAATTGCCACTCATATTCTACTATACTTCTATAGCAATGCCAGATGCCATCGTCCAGTAGTTGGGTAGGGGCGGACAAGTCATACGTAATGGGGTGATTTTAAACCCACCTTTTATTTTATTAAACAGGGGGAGTTGGGAAACCAGCAGAAGCATATTGGCTAAATGAGCAAAAAAAAAAAGGTTTATTAGCAAACTAACGAAGTTGGGCCGCAGATTATATCTACATACGGTACATAACTATAGTAGCTATATAAGCACTACCCGGGGTACCAAAGCACGGGAGGGTGCTGGTGCACACTTCTCTTGAACATGCCCCCTCCCCCTTTCAGGTTGCCAATTTTGAGTTTCTAAAGAGAACCCTGCAGAAACACCCGGAGGAATAGCAATCAAGGGAAAAAGCAAGAGGTGGGGATGATAAACAGGTATAAAGGAATATAGCGATGCAGAGAAAATTGATCTCGAGGCGAAAAAGGCGGGATTAAACAGACATATAAAGGAAGGGATCCGATAAAAAGGAAGGACGGGAAGGAGCAGGGGCGAAGGACTTCTAAAACACCCAAGTCGAGTGGATATGAGGGACGTGGGCGCAGCGGAAATCCTTCAGAAAGTAGAGGCGGGAGAGCACTGGATATCAAGACTACACCGCCCGAACACTTTCGCAGGCAAATGAAAGAAAAATAAAAAAATCACAAAGGATGGGAATTGACGGTAAACAATAAACATTCAAGGATGAAACTATTATAGCAGATGGAACCCATTAAGAGAGTTGGATACGACATGGTGCAGTTCGGCCTTTGCCGCCACTTTCTAACGGAGCCTCGCCATCAAGAAGCGGGGACGAGTCTACTCATGTCGCGGAACCCAACATGGACGGATTAAAGAGTAGCCTAAGCATCGCGTCTACCTTGTTGTTCATGATGGCACGAAGACACATAATGCAAACGTGTATGTCATCCTTCGTGTCACCCATGTTGAGCTTCTGCACGTGCCGCGATGCTCTCTTCATACGCGGGGAGCTCAGGGAAGGATCGTTGAACCTGAGGAGATTCCCGTTCGGCTTCAGCGATTCGTCTTCTTCTTCGGTCTCCCTCATCCGCTGCTCGTGTCTTCAATCGCAAAGAAGAGATTATTAGTGAAGAAGGAAAAGGAAATTATATATAATTCATGGGGAAATATTAACTCAATGAAAGGGGAGGTTTGATACAAGGAAGACGAATAAGAGCGACAAAAATGACAAAAAGGAAATCAACAAAGGATACAGAAGTAAACCCTGACACCTTGAAAACGTAAAAGTGAGCAGCGAGACTCAAAAGTACGATACAACTCTCCCTCGGTGAGAGGAGGGGAAAGGAAGATGCCAGAGCATAAATGCTAATCGGGGGGGGGGGAGGTCGTTACAACCCCAATGATTGACCAACGGGGAATTTTTTACTCAGTTTCGAAAGAATGGGTGGGGAGAAACAATAAAGGGAATTCGGAGGATAAATATTAAGTTGTTTCACAAAAAATAAATTTTTTTAAATAATAGGTGGAAGATGTCATAAAAAGGAAATATTTAATCAAAGTATCCAACTGCATCGATAACACCAACGATGCTCTAATAATAATATTTTATTTCTATAACATTGTTTAGGTCTCTTGGTCATGACAAATTGAGTAAAAATACGAATTATGACCTCCCTATAATGGCGAGATATGGAGGCCATGGTGTTTGAAAGGAAGGCAATCAGTTGCTGAAATGTCAGGTGGAAATGGTGGATGCTGCCTAACAGAAGCAGCATAGGCCCCATTTGCACTGATCACCAACCAATCTTGAATGCAATAAGACATTTCCCCTCTAATTTAAAGCGCAATAGCAACGAACGCGTGTGGCAAAGAAAGAGGTGAAGCTAGAGGTGAAAATGTGGGTGTTGGGGGCCGCCGCCCACGTTACACATGTCCTTCCCTTGCGAATAGGTGGGAAGAATGGAGGCATGTAAAAACCCACATCCCCAACCAGAGACCAGACGGAGGGGTGAACCAGTCCCTCCTCCCGCCCGACTCCGACCAGGGATGAATGGAGGAAGGTTGGTCGGCGACTGGAGTCCGAAATCAGAAAGACGACCAAAAAATAAGAGGCTTGTAACACAGGGGCAAAAAAAAGTGTAAAATGGAAATGTCTATAAGGAATAAGCCCAGGTAGACTCAATCTAGTTTGAGACAGCCACGTGCACTGCGTCAGGAGGGCGTTCTGCCCCTCCAGGTACCAGATGTAACAGTCTACTAGGACACGCCCTTGAGAGAGGCACTCAGCAATGCCATCGGGCTGTTATTCTTCCACATAGTTCCCAAAATGAAAAATGAATGATTCCTTCACTATTCCACCAAACTGTAACCTTAACCTTTTGGGGCTGCGACAATGGCTTTGGCAAATGCCTTGTTTTTCCTTCACCAGACCTAGCCTCTTCTCCTTTTTTCTGACACCCAGTCTTCTCTCCCTACTTCCTCCCTCACAACGTTCTCTGGCCGGCCTCTAATTTCACAGGGTAGACGCCGACCAGCATCCTCTTACCCAACCATCCCAGATCGGGGCTGCGGGAGGGGGGGAGGGTACAATGCCCCCTCATCCTTGAACTCCGGTTTGGGGTGGTGGGCTTTTAACAACCTGCTTCACCCACATTATCACCTTCCTCACACACTCTCTCTCTCTCCTTTCCTTTTCTCCTAAAACAAAAGAAACAAGACCAAAAAGACTCGGGCTCCTCTCCTTCCGAGGAAGCCGCGGGGACGGACGGGTCTGCAGCCATTTCGGTAAGCGACCAAGCCAAGATCAGCACGTCCAGCCTTGGTGCTCGCTCCGGTGGTGAGTCAAAGACTAAGACCAAAAGTGCAAGTGCGCAGAGCCGGACGATTTCACTGTCGGTCAATTTCGTCGAGCTAAGGGTAAGTTCCGGTATGTTTCGAAGCACGTCCGTCGCTATTCCTGGCGGTCATAAGTGTCTTCACTTAACGGGAAAGAACCCCCTAGCAGGTGTGGAAGCGAGGCAAAACAATTCGGGGCAAGTTCTCGCAGGACCTGCCTCCTGTTTTCCAGGAGAATACACGGCAATCTCAGACCCCGCGTCCGTGTTGGGAATCCTTCGCAACCACAATCTCCGCATTCTGTGACCGGGTTGCTGCCCCCCCCCCCCCCAGCATTCAATGCGCGTCGTGATGTTGCGGAAGGCCGACGACAGGACTTTACCTCCAGAGGCGGAGACACCTGAGTGAGCGAGGCATGGCATCGCTGCCTGCTAGATTTGTTCAAGAGGATCTAGTTAGAGGATATCCTCCCAAACTCCTGGCGAATCGCTAGTGTGCTCGCTTTTCGCAAACCGGAGAGAGATCACTCTACTCCGGCAGGTTTCCGCCCAATCTCTCTAACCTCTTTCTTGTGCAAGTTGATGGAGAAATTGGTGAATGTTAGATTAGCCTTTTTTTCTGTACAGTAAAGGCCATGTGTCTTCTACACAGTGCGGTTTCAGCAAGTTCCACTCCACGTTGGATGCTCTGCTCCGACTGGAGAATGCCGGCTGAGAGGCCTTCCTTCGTAGACAATACTACGCCACGGTGTTTTTCGATTTGGAGAACTATGATACTGCAGAGCAATACGGTATCATTAAGACTCTTCACACGATGGGGGCGAGGGAACGCCTCGCAATCTTTATATCTGAATTTTTGCGAGATCGTCGATTCCGCAGGTAGGGCGGGAGGGAGGGGGGGGCAATACCGGACTAGTGGAGCAGGAAGAGGGCGTCCCACAAGGAAGTTTTCCTTAGTGTCACACTCTTTTCCCTGAACATCAACGGCATTACCTCAGTGCTGCCGGATGTTCTCGCTACGCTCTACGTGGACGACCTTTCGATCTCTTTTGGCGCGGCCCAGATGCCCACTCTGGAGCATCGACTCCAACATGCATTGAACCGCGTCTCTCCTTATGCCGTAGCGCACAGGTTTCGGTTTTCTTTGGCCAAGACTAAGGTGGTGCACTTTTGCTGTCACCCACGGCTCCACCTTGACCCAGACTTGTTTCTAAATGGGGTTCGCCAGGAAGTAGTGGACTCGCACCGTTTCCTTGGTCTTGTATTTGACCGACGCTTCACCTGGGAGGCTCATATTCGCAGCCTTAAAGACTCTTGTACCCGCGCCATGGATATCCTTCGTTCCGTGACGTTCAGCTCCTGGGGCGCTGATAGGGTTACTGCCTTACTTTTTTTATCGGTCCTTTGTTCGTTCGAAGCTCGACTACAGATGCGAGTTTTATGCATCCGCAGCCGAGCGTGTATTGCGGAGGGTGGACTCGATCCACCACACCGGTCTTCACCTGGCGACCGGTGCCTTCCGCACGTCCCACAGAGAGCCTACTTGTCGGTGCTGGGAAGATGCCACTTGCTCTGCGCTGTGCATTATTCGCCTGTACGCGCAAGCCCGGCGCCTCCCTCAGTCGCCAACAGCTCTCACTGCATCCGCAGATGATTTCAACGGTGACTATGCTGCCGAGAGACGACAGTTATACCCTAAGCCCTTTGGGTTTAAGGCTAAGAAACTATTTCGAGTGCTCGGTATAGCTCTCGGGCCCGTGGCGACTCTGGTTCTGCCCAGGACGCCACCCCGGAGGGTACCACATTTGAATATTTGTCGCCACGCCTCTGCTCCCAAAGTTTCTACAGCGCCGGGAGTACTGCGTTCGGCCTTTTTGGAGCACATTTCGTGTCACGCTAGAATCGTGCCAATGCATGCGGATGCCTCCAAGTCCCAAGAGGGGGTCGGTTTCCACGACGTATCCTCTCTGTTTGAAGTTAGCGGGGCTCAGCTAGGCGGTGTGTATGACCACGGCCGAGCTGGTTGCAATACACCGCTCGGTACGAGAGATAACGCGACGTGCACGGTTCGGAGAACGGATTGTGATTTATAGCGATTCACAAAGCGCCTTGAGTGCTCGCAAGTCATTGGAATCTCCGCATTTCCTGGTTCGCGATATCCGTGACGCCACGATTTTGGCGAGCCGGGCGGATGTAGAGATTGGGCGACCAGACCAGCGTTTCACGCTTCCTCCCACCGATTACATGGCGGGAATACGGGATGCCATTCGGGAGTCTTGGTAACGAAGATGGGAGACGGCCGAGGGGAACTTAAAGTTGCATGCCATTGCGCCGCGACTGTTCCCATGTCCCTATTCCCCAATGCCGCGACGGCTTCAGGTTGCTTTCTGTCGTCTCAGAATTAGACACACTCGCGGGACGCACCGCCATTTGCTGGAGCTGTCGCCTGCGCCTTATTACGACGACTGCGTTGTACCCGAGACTGTTGGGCACATTCTTGTTGAATATCCCAGTCTGGGTGATCTTCGCACACGTTACCTGTCCCGGTACCGGGACGAGCGGGGTCGCTACCGCTTGTCCCTTGTACTCAAGACTTGTTCGTGCACAACACGGACTTGCGGACTATACGACCTTTTGGACGGTGCTGGCCTCCTTCACTTTATTTGACTGTGTGTTGTGGGTCACATGTTCCTGCGCCTGGGGGGGGGAGGGGAGCTTATCCCTGACGCTGGAGCGTGCTTCCTTCTTGTTACCATTTTGCTCTCTTTTTTTGTTAGCCTTACCTTTTAATCGGTTATTTGTTCTTTACACATTGTTATTTGTTTTTTTAATATAGACTAGTAGTAGGCCGTGGTGTGATTACGGCGACTTTTGCCTTAATAGGCAGAGGCAAATGCATCAGTAAATCATTCATTTTAGCGTTGTTCAGAATATAAACAAAATACTTCATGTGAAACAACTTAATTGAAACAAATCGTGAAGAAAGCTAAAAAGACTGCAATAAAAATGGCCTCGAGGTCGCCACTTGGCCACAGCCCCTAAAAAGTGTTAACTTGGACGCCGTTGTGAGGCTGATTTCACGCTTACGTCTGGGATACCTCCGCTTCGAAACAAATTGGTGAAGTTGATGGAAGGGAAATTGTGTGGAATGGAAGGAACCCAGGTACACTATTTGGGAGGTACGGGCAGGGAAGGCACACAACCCTCCTACCCACCTTCGGCAAGATACGCGGAAAGAACTCTTTCCCCTGGAAGCACGGGGTCGAATGCGCACGAGGGCAAACGCAAGGTTTCTTTCCTTTTTTTTGTCCTCACCGAAATCAATGGGCTACTCCTAGTTTAGAAAGAAAACGGATATGCCATAAACTAATTAACCCATCACTTAGGGGGGGGGGGAGTCGAAAACAATTAAATGAAGCCAATTAATGAAATAATAAAACTGACAAGTCCTGTAGAAAAAAAATAGGTCTGGTTGAAAAATAAGTACAACAAAGCATTATGTACAAATTTGGGTTCCCATGTTAGATAGAGAACCACTGAGAACCTCATTCCCACCCAGGACCCTTCTGATACTGTTCCTAGTTCAGAGTCCAAGAACCTCACGTGGCAGCAATACTAGTCCGGTCAAAGGTCCCTAGTACGACCCTCGCAAAAAAAAACCTCCCTAGTCATAACAACCTTTCAAGATCTACACCTCGATCGGAACTATGCCATTTCCATTGTTTGGTAAGGGTCAGGCGAGTTCGACTCAATCACACACGTCACCACTTACCTGAGCATCATCAGGCGAAAATACAAGTAGTCGATGATGACATCGAGGCCTTGGTTTTCATCGCTCAAGAATTCCTTCACCCATCTGCAAAGAGAAAAGAGAAAAGTTCAGCCCGAAGGATTGGTGGATGTGATGGAGAGGAGAAAAGCTCAGCCCGAAGGTTGATGGATGTGAGAAAAGCTCAGCCCGAAGGTTGATGGATGTGAGAAAAGCTCGGCCCGAAGGATGGGTGGATGTGTTAAAAACGTGGGATTTTTTTTATTGAGTACTAACATGGCATTTCTGCCATGTTAGTGGTTCGAAAAGAACGTGGCGAAAATAGAAGTAAAATGTGGGTAATGTACAAAGTCAGAATAGTGCAAATAGTAGACTACCGAGAGCTTTGGACCAAAGGGGGTTCTTAACTCTCTTAAATGAGGCCTCCCCCTAATATTTCACAATGAGAGCAAGTTTCTCTGAGGGGAATATGGAGGGAATGGATATTTATTATTGACAACACCGCTGGCACATTCTCCCTTGACGCTCATGGGTACTTTTCAAGGCAAAGAACGGCTCTAAGAAGGCAACGGGGTGAATATGGTCACGACTGATCGAAAAAATATTATTCACCCTCATAATTCGCGTCATTTTGCTGATTACAATGTACAACAATGAAAAAGAAACCGGAAATGAGACTAACATTTTATAGGGTATTTTTTTTTTGTGTAAATCACGAATATACCATCCGTCTCTTAATGCGACGCTCCAGTTTCTTGCAAATTACCATCTTACTTACGTTAAATACACTGATGGTTCCGAAGGGATCGAATGCAAACAGGATTGGGACGAAACTGACAACTCTAAAAGTTATAAACGGATTTTGATATAATTTTAATGAAGTGTTCCTAAGATATTTGTCAACCTAACCTATGAAAATTGTGAAAGTATACTCAATATCCTTTTAATTATATGGGACCAAATCCGTGGTAACTTTTACGTAACGCTTGATAACTTTGTAACTTACTATAAATGTTTCCTATTTTTAACTCTTTTATTTAATATTTGTTGCTGTTACTAATTATAATATTTTTCACATACTACAGTGTTTTATCTTTACAGGAGAGAAAGCTAAAATGCCTAGAGAATACAAAAATTCCCCAGACAGTTTCTGTTATATATGTGGATCAGTTACATTAAGACAATACAAGAGGCAGTTGACTAAACATGTGAAGAGACTTTATGAGCTGCACTTTGGATGTAAAGTGGGTGAAGAGAACAAACGCTGGGCACCTCAGATATGTTGTGTCAGGTGTACAAGTTCCCTTTCTGCCTGAGTGAAAGGCAAAGGGCCTGGCCTCATGTTTGGCGTTACCAAGGGTCTGGAGGGAGCCAAAGAACCATTCAACGGATTGCTACTTCTGTTTAACATATTAAAGGTGTGTATTCAATTTGTTTTCTTTCCTGGTCTATATCAAAATGCATACTATGTTTTACTTCTACTATTTCTGCAAGTGATCACAGCCAGTGTGGAAGAATGAGAAAGAGAAGGAATTCCTCCCCCACTTACCCGACTTCCCTAGTTCGCCGTTGACCGCTCTAATTTCGTCTGCCCTATATACTGCAAAAATTAGAACAATGGAAAGACCATAGAACCTTATCGCGACCCAAGCCAATTAAGGAAGTCTGTTGACGATGATCTCTCTGCCCGTCTAGATAATTTCGGGGTATATATTCGATAGCTTAGAATTCACAGGAAGATTGTGTATGAAGCTGCCGTCCAGTACGTTAGCCGTAACGTCTTCCTAGTCGAGAGGGAATCGACTACATTCTCGACCAGAGAAGAATTGATTGATGGTTGAAGAGCCAAGGAAGAGCTAGTCGTCACTCAGTGTTGTGTTGTTCGTGGAGATAGTTAGGCGCGCTTCAACCCTTCTCACCACGTCTTCGGATTTTAAGGATTGGAAAAGCCATCCCCCAAGCACCCTCCGTTTGCCTCTTAAGGATGAGAGCACCCCCCCCCCCACTTCAGTTTCTCTGAAGTTGAATTGAGTGTCCCGTGAGACGCCCACAAGTTCAAGGTCGAACTTACCTACCTGGTCCTACTCGCAGCACATCAAGGTAAAAGGGATTTAACCACTGTTTCGTCACGCTCCTCCCACCTTTACCGCGTCGAACCTCAAGGATCCCCTTTGCTCTAGAACTTGCATAATTTTAAAAGCATTACTTAATTAATTATCCCTCGGTCCAAACAAAATTGATAGTGTCAATCATCTTAGCAGTGAACTGTCAATATTTAATTGCATTGCCATCTAACTTGCTTTATATGTATAGGTAATCTTTAGTCCTATTAAAGTATATTTTTGTAGCCGTGTTTGAATATTCCTTGGCCTAGCAACTGTGTATTTAAAGCACTCTTAAAGCCATCCCCAGGTGGAGCCTTAATTTCGGTTGGCCAGTAGGCAAGTGTGCGTATAACGGCGTACACCCGGTCATACCACGACAGCCAGTAATATCCATTTTTAGTCCGATTTTATTTTATTTCACTGCAGTTTGCAACAGAAAAGGTAAGGAATCTATCATATATCCAGATCTTCAGTCTGCTATTCGCCTAGTTCGACATTCAAGTGCTATTCCTGTACCACAGCCGCCCTCTGAACTACCAAGCGATGACACAGGCAACTTAGACGATTCAGAATCTCAGGATACACCATATGCGGCACAGCTTGAATCTGACAAGAAACCACATCACCCACACTTACTAAGCAACAGAGTGAACTCCTGGCCTCACATCTGCAACAATGGAACCTGTTGGATGAACATGCTCGAATTACAGTAATTTGGAGTCATTCTGCAGATCTACAGCAAGTCTTCACTTTTGAAAACAACTTGACTTATTGTAATGATATCAGAGGCCTATTCATAGGTCAGCCCTTGAGCTGACCTATGAACCAAATGAGTGGAGGTTAATCATAGATGCATCCCTTTAAAAGCGGTTCTGTTGTACATTGGGAACACCATGCCTTCAGTTCCAGTTGCTACTCAGTCATTTTAAGAGAGACATATGAGAACCTTGTTCTTATTCTATACCGCATAAGTTACAAGGAGCATGAGTGGCAAATTTGTGCCGACTTGAAAGTAGTCGCCCTACTTAATGGGCTCCAAACTGGATACCCCAGGTTTATGTGCTTCTTTTACAAGTAGGAAAGTATGGCCAGATCAGAACATTACGTACGCTCAGACTGGTAACCTCGGGAAACTATGAAGCTGGATGCTATAATGTAATTCATGAACCACAAGTTATTTTTTATTTTTTACTTTTTTAAAAGAGCTCATCTAGCGACTGCCTACTTAGGCATTAGTCGCCGTATTAAAAATTGGCCTAGTACTAGGCTACTTTAAAATTAAAAAAGGGAAAACGGAGGTCCCCTCAGCGCAGGAGCGTGCGACCTATAAGGGAACCCCCCCCAACCCCCACTGCTTAAATAATAGGGAGCAGGCCAGCCTCCCCCCAAAAGTCAACAAGTCCACCAGTCAATGTGCACGCACTCGTCCCGAGTACAAGGGACAGGCGGTAGCGACCCTGCCCATCCCGGTACCGGAACAGGTAACGTGCGCGAAGATCGCCCAGACTGGGACATTCGACAAGAATGTGCCGAACAGTCTGGGGGACGACGCAGTCGTTACAATAGGGCGCAGGCGAGCGCTCCATCAGAAAACGATGCGTCACACGAGTGTGTCCGATTCAGAGACGACAGAAAGCGACCTGAAGCCGTCGCGGCATTGGGGGATATGTCCATGAGAACGGTCGCGGAGCAATGGCACGAAACTTTAAGTTCCCTTCGACCGTCTCCCATCTTATTTGCCAAGCAGTCCGAAGAGCTGCCCGTATTCCTGCCATGTAGTCGGTGTGAGAAAGAGCGAAACGCTGGTCCGGTCGCAGAGTCATCGGAGACTCTTTGGCACCCTCATCGGCGCGCTCATTCCCCGCAATTCCTACATGTCCAGGAACCCAGCAGAAGAAAATCTCAACATCCGCCCGGCTCGCCAAAACCGTAGCGGCACGGATATCGCGAACCAGGGGATGCGAAGATTCCAATGCCCCGAGAGCACTCAGAGCGCTTTGTGAGTCGCTATAGATCAAAATCCGGTCTCCGAAACGGGCACGTTGCGTAATCTCCCACATTGAGTGGTGTATTGCCACCAGCTCGGCCGTGAAGACAGACGCAGCGCCTGGCAGAGCCTCGCTGACTTCAAACAGAGGGAAAACAGCGTTGAAGCCGACCCCCTCTTGGGACTTGGAGCCACCCGTATACACTGGCACGGTTCCAGCGTGACACGAGGTGTGCTCCAAAAAGGTCAAACGCAATACTCCCGGCGCCGTACAAGCTTTGGGAGCAGAGTCGTGGCGACAAATAGCCAAATTTGGTACCCTCCAGGGTGGCGTCCTGGGCAGAACCAGGGGCGCCACCGACCCGAGAGCTATACCTAGCTCTCGAAGGAGTTTCTTGGCCCTAAACCCAAAGGGCTTAGGGTATGACTGGCGTCTCTCGGCGGCATAGGCACCGTCAAGATCAGCAGCGGATGCAGTGAGATGGAGGCGCCGGGCTCGCGCGGACAGGCGAGTGATGCACTGCACGCGGCGTAGCAGCGACCAACAGGCTCTCAATGGGGGAAGTGCGGAAGGCACTGGTCGCCAGGCGAAGGCCGGTGTGGTGGATCGAGTCCACCTTTCGCAATAAACGCTCGGCTGCGGATGCATAAAACTCGCATCCGTAGTCGAGCTTGAAAAGGGCAAGAGTATTCCCAAGTGCAATCACACTAACATTTGGATATGACTTATATCATGAACACCGGGATGAATTTAGAGATCCTTGGCAGGAGAATCATTTTTGTGATCAAGGAACTCGTCCTGAACATCATTCGGAATGGTAGTAATATCAAACGTGCCAGTGAATGGATTCCCACGAACTTGCCTTCTTCCTGCTGTAATTCTGGGAAGTACATTTTAATTCACTTTCCAAGGATCTCAGTAATTTCAGTTTTAAGTAATGGGTCAAGCAGACGATCTTCTTCATTCTCGTCACGAACAGTTGAAAGGTCTTCAAACATGGCAACATTGACGGCACCGACTTTCCTTTGCCAATCCTGAAGATGGTCAAGAAATACACGAAGACAATCCATCAGGTGAAACACATTTCTTTATTTGCCTATACCTTGAGATTCAACCTATTTAGCTGCTCAAATATATTTGATATGTATGCAAAACCTCATTGAAACAGTCGATTCACAAAATTGCCCCTTGAAAGCCCGCGCACTTTGGAATAAAAGAGAGGAGCTTCATTCTCCGAATCCATGCATCTACAAAGGTTCTGGAAAAGGCGAGA
This sequence comes from Ceratothoa steindachneri, assembly GCA_963969495.1. Lineage (NCBI taxonomy): Eukaryota > Metazoa > Arthropoda > Malacostraca > Isopoda > Cymothoidae > Ceratothoa > Ceratothoa steindachneri. The sequence goes on from OZ018326.1 coordinate 138,606,286, forward strand.
ATTCGGATCTCAGGCTTTCACAAAATTGACCACTTCATCTAGGATCTTGCAAAGTTCATCAAGGAATTTTGCTATTAAAGATTCAGTCATGTGTTGCTTTAATTATACAATTAATTATGTAACTGTCAAAATTTTATTGTCGATGTAAGCAATTAAAAAGGAAAAATTTCTTCTCCCAGAACAGAATGAGTGATTCAAATTTATTTTTAAATTCAGATTCCTAAAATTACTTAGAAATGCCCCCACCCCTCTAAATATTTGCCGTGGCTCCTAGGTTGAGAGGCGTTGTCTTAGGCATTTCACAATGACGGGCAGCTATGTCCTGTAGCACTTCGCCAGGTTAGCGTTCATCCACGTGGAGTAGGTCCCTACCAAAACCCCTCACATATGCTCACCAATCATACACAATATCATCCACTTCCTCCTCAGTCAGACCTTTCTCTCACAAACACTAATTCACACATCAGCCCATAGTTTACCCGGTCTTCCATCCTCCTCACACCCTGACATTCATTCTTGCATGTTCTCTTCACAAGTCTATTTCCATCCATTGTTCTTACATGCCCATTCCACCTCGTAACACTCAGTCACAACATAAACACCACTTACCCAGTCGCTCCTCCTCACTCTATCTTTCACACACTACCAAGCATCCCTCTCAAGTTGTCCATTTGCAACGCTCTCAATCGAGATCTTTCCATCTATACCACATTCTCACTTTCATACACCAACGTTGACACCAGTGTACTATGATGTTGCTTCCGAGCACATTCACATTCCAACCCAAGCCATTCACTATCGCTCTAATAGCTCGTCTTTCCAACAATTTAAAGCTTTATGTGGCAATCTTCTTCATATGTACTATCATCATTTACATCCCACCCCATTCCTACTTTACCCCCCCCCCACCCCTTCCTCCTCTTCCCAGGCAACCTGTCAAAAGCTTCGAACATCAATTCCAAATATCTCTCTCTCAGGTTATCAGCCAAACTCAACAGCAGGAATTTAAAATGAAACCAATTTGCCGGGACGGCTTCAGTTGCCACTCATTCACAGAATATGCAGTGACGGGACAAAATAATGCGAACACCTGCGTAACAGATTTTATATCTTTATTAACAGTGCGTTGGCCTTACCGCCCTTTTTCTCACCCTTACAATAGATTCGCACAAATGTTGAAGGTCTCCAGTTGTTTATAGTCTAAACTTAATCTATTCTTTTACATAACATCTGCTATTTCTTTCCCAAATCCTGAATGATGGGAGTCTGCTTCTCACTAAGCCGTCCCAAAAAGAGCACAATGGTTCAGTGCATTTAAGCACTGAACCATTGTGACGGCGCATATGTCAAATATCAACCTGGCGCTATTCAAACTATGACTGAATTATCCTTTTATATTTTGCTTTTATTTTAAGATTCCATCATGAGAGCAACCAACAAAGGGATAACTACCAACCTATTAATCCCTTAAGCCAGCTACACATTAGGACATTACACAAACATCTAACCATGATATGAAAAAAAATGTCCCCCAAAATGTAAGATAAACAAAAAAAAAGGAATAAAATTAAAAACATAAATCATGTCACGCACGAGCTACGTGAAGGAGCCCTGCCTCCCTCAAGAACTAGAGTAAACCGTCAACATAAATAAACTGAGTTTCAAGGTATGCTCAGATATCCTACATAGGGCCTGTTTTCCGCTCCATCAAATGCCGGTGGGTCCAACGAGTGTGTCCAATTATTCGGAGGCGACAGAAAGCAACCTGAAGCCTTGGCGGCATTAGGGGGTAAGTCTATGGGAACAGTCGCGGCACGATGGCACGCAAAATTAAGTTACCCTCGAACGTCTCCCATCTTCTTTGGCAAGCAGCACGGAGAGCTGACCGTATTCCTGCCACGTAGTCGGTGTGAGGAAGGGCGAAACGCTGCTCCGATCGCCCAGTCCTCGCGAACTCATTCCCAACAATTCTTGCATATCTAGGAACACACCAGAAGATAATCTCGACATCCGCTCGGCTTGCCAAAACCGTGGTGTCACGGAAATCGCGAACCAGGGGATGCGGAGATTCCAATGCCCCGATAGCACACAGGGCGCTTTGTGAGTGACTATAAATCACAATCTGGTCTCAAACTGGGCACGTCACGTAATTTCCCGTAGAGAGTGGTGTATTGCCACCAGTTTGGCCGTGAAGACAGATGAAGCGCCTGGCAGAGCTCCGCTGACTTCAAACAGAGGGGATACGGCGTGGAAGCCAACCCCTTCTTGAGACTTGGAGCCATCCGTATACACTAGAACGGTTCCAGCGTGACACGAGGTGTGATCCAAAAAAGTCGAACGCAATACTCCCTGCGTTGTATAAGCTTTGGGAGCAGAGGCGTGGCGTCCTGGGCAGAACCAGGGGCGCCACCGGCCCAAGAGCTATACCTAGCTGTCGAAGGACTTTCATAGCCCTAAACCCAAAGGACTTAAAAGTAAGGCAGTAGCCCTATCAGCACCTCAAGCGCAGAACGTCATAGAACGAAGAATATCCATGGCGCGGGTACAAGAGACCCTAAGGCTGCGAATGAGCCTCCCAGGTAAGGCGTCGGTCAAATACAAGATCAAGGAAACGGTGCGATACAACCACTTCCAGGCGTACCCTATTAAGAAACAAGTCTGGGTCTGGGTGAAGCCGTCGATGGCGGCAGAAGTGCCCCATCTTAGTCTTGGCCAAGGAAAACCGAAACCGGGGCGCTTCGGCATAGCGAGAGACGCGGTCCAATGCCTGTTGGAGTCGACGCTCCAGAGTGGGCATCTGGGTAGCGCCAAAAGAGATCGAAAAGTCTTCCACGTAGAGCGTAGCGAGAACATTTTCAGGCAGCACCGAGGTGATGCCGTTGATGCTCAGGGCAAAGAGTGTGACACTGAGGACACTTCCCTGCGGGACACCCTCTTCCTGCTCCAATGGGGCCGGAGAGGGCTCCCCCCACCCGTACGCGGAATCGACGATCTCGCAAAAATTCAGATATAAACATTGGGAGGCGTCCCTTTGCACCCATCGTGTGGAGAGTCTCCAGGATACCGTATCGCCATGCGGTATCATAGGCCTTCACCAGATCGAAAAAACACCGTGGTGTAGTGCTGTATCGAAGGAAGGCCTCACAGACGGCATTTTAAAGTCGGAGTAGAGCATCCGATGTGGAGTGGAACTTGCAGAGGCCGCACTGTGCAGAATACAGATGGCCTCCTCTGTCAAAAAAAAGGCTAATCTAACATTTACCAATTTCTCCATCAACTTGCACACGAAAGAGGTTAGAGAGATCGGGCGGAAACCGGCCGGGGTAGAGTGATCTCTCCCCGGTTTGCGAAAGGCGAGCACAGTAGCCATTCGCCAGGAATCTGGGAGGAGACCCTCCACCCAGATCCTGTTGAACAAATCCAACAGTAAGGCCATGCCTCGCTCACCCAGGTGTCGCAGCACCTGGGTGGTGTTCGCGAACGAAGCAGGAGCGGAACGTAACTCCCTAAAAATAAACCCGTCGTTGAAGGCTTCTGCTCCTCTTGAGGTAAAGATCAGTCTGCGGTCTTCCGCGACATCACGACGCGCATTGAGTGCTGGCGGAGCAGCATCCCGGCAAGAGAATACGGAGAAAGCGGTTGCGAAGGATTACGCCTCTGACGCTGGGTCTGAGATTGCGGTCCCATTCTCCTGGAGAACGGGAGGGGAGTCCTGTGAGAACTTTCCCCGAATCCTTTTGACTCGCTTCCATACCTCTGCTAAAGGGGTCTTCCCGTTAAGTGAAGACACGGATGCCCGCCAAGAGCGGCGAGGGTGCTTCGAAATATACCGGAACATGTGCCGAATAGTCCGGGAGATGACGCAGTCGTCACACTAGGGCGGAGGCGAGCGCTCCATCAATTGTCGATACGTCACACGAGTGTGCTCGATTCGGACACGACAGAAAGTGACCTGAAGCCGTCGCGGCATTAGGGAAGCGTTAATTGAAGACACATATGTCCGCTAAGAGCGTAGGGCGTGCTTCGAAATATATTGGAAACTAGCCTGACGAAATTCACCGGCAGTGAAGTAGTTCGAGCAGCGCTTATAGCGCATGTAGGCATAGGGCTTCTGTTTAAGGGCCGTCTCACACTGTGCTGACCACCACGGGAGTGGGCTACGTGCAAAACGGCCAGACCTTCTAGGAATAGTAGTTAGGCCCAAGGCATGAGATTGCTGGAGAAGTCAACGGCCTCATCTACCGACCTAAACTCCTCGAACGAGATAGAGAAATCAGTCATTTCCTGAAATGTGGACCATCGCGCCGGCGCCAAGCACCACCGGGGCGGGCTCTCGGGAAAGTGATCACTACTTTGGAGGTCATCGACCACCCACACCCAAAATGAGGCTGTGCATTCGGAGAGCACAAAGATAGATCGAGAGACAGGAAAATGTAGCAGTACTCGGGCAGTGATGGGTAAATTCATCCACATGTCAGCAAGGACTTGACCCCGGGGACTAATCGAGTAGTGTCCCCAGAGGGGGTGTTTACCGTTTAGATCTCCGGCAAGAAAAAGAGCCTGAGACACCTTGCCACGACGCGACGGAAGTCTCCAGCGTCGAAGTCTGCTGACGGTGGAATGTAAGTGGAAATAACAGTATATCTCCTATCCAGGTGCAGCTGCACAGCTACTGCCTGAAAGGAGGTATCTAAAGCGAAGAGAAGAACGGAAACATCATGCCGGGTGTAAATCGCACATCCTCCCACCCAGCCCCCATCTCGTGGTGGTGGGGTCGCAAAATCCTTATACCCCGGGAGTGTGGGCAGGGGGCATTCGCACAGCATGGTCTCCTGCAAAAAGATAGCTAACGGGAAAAGGGAGGAAACGAGCCTCCACAACTCTTCCCAGTTGTCTCAGAGTCCGCGGCAATTCCATTGAAGAAATATGCCCTACAGGCCTAGCTCGCAGGAGACGCGGGGGCCCTCTTCGGAGAGAAGACCCTCACGGCAATGGCCGTTCGCTTCATGGAAGCAGAACTCCAGGCGCTGTTGGCCGGACAATGCGCTGAAGGCGATGTTGCCTTCGATAACCTATTGGGGGAGGTTGAGTTTACCATGCGAGTCTTTTCCTCCCTCCGCTTCGAAACCTTAGGCGAGCGGGGCGGCTACGGAGGCGGGGGGGGCTCTCTTTTCGAGGATCCACCATCTCCGAGCCTTCCAGCCTACCACTGGGTGTGGGCGCAGGAGCCCAAGCTCCCTTACTGCCGTCCTCCTTTCGGGGGACAGCTTTAGGAACCCCGGAAGATGGCCTCACGATCCTCTTTAGAGGTGTTACCTCCTGTGAGTCTAACGACTCGGTGTAGTCGCGCGGAGGTTTCGCCTTACGCAAACCGTCACGCTGGGGTTGGGAGAGGAGCGCTGTTTTTAGCCGGGTTGGGTATGAACCCTTTGTTTCGCCAGCTTTACCAGGGGAGCCACCGGGTAGGTAGAACCCGCAGAAGGTTGAGGACCCGAGCCGTCTGATGAGGTCCTTGCACAGGAGCGGACTCGGGATCGGCGTTTGGCGCCGAACCCGTATTCGCACCCATGGAAGGTCCTACCGTCTGGAGCTGGGTTGCCTGAAGGACCATGTCTATCTCAGGGAGGGGGGGGGGCTCCATTTGGCCTTCCCCCAGGACATTACAGCTCCCATTGGCAGCGGTGTCGCTAGTCAGTTTATTGGTGGGGTGGTACATGCCTTGACTCCCGCTAAGGTCAATATTCGAGCCAGCAGGTCTTTCCAGGGAAGGGGCCGATGGGCTATGTCTTCCCTCTCCCCCCTAAGGGGGTTTGCCCTACCAAGCCGCTTCAACGGGGAGCAGTCGTTATGGGCTGCCTGCTGGCTTTATTGGCAGTCCCTTTGGAAAGTAAAGGGGGACTTCTGCTGGAAACAGGGAGGCACCCGAGGGCACCTTCAGACAAGAGGGTGAGAGGGAGTCCCCATACACCCGTAGGCAAATGAAAGGACTAAGCCTCCTCTCCGGTTAAAGAGTTTCGGAGGGTCCCCTGTAAGAGCACAGGGGGGAAGACCTCCATCTTATCAGTGGAGCTGCCCGAAGGCGGCTCCGTCGAACGTGAGGGGGAAAGGAGAAGTTTTTTTTTTTCATCATTGGGCATGGGGACCCTATTTTTTCTGCGTTGAGCAAACGCTAATCACCCTCGAAGTAGCCCACTCTGCGAAGCGTGCGTACGGGGCTGGCAGAGCCAGTTGCCGCCATTTTAGGTCACCCCTCCCGCCTGGTGACCTGGCAGCCCTTCGGCATGGCAGCTCCACCTTGGGCACGGCGTAAAAAGATAGATAGTAAAGTGAGAAGGAAAGCAGATATGAGAAAGGTATGGGTGGGAATGAAGCAGGTTGTTACAAAGCCACCATCCCAAACCGGAGCTCACGGTTAGTTGCTCAGGTTTTATGATTTTGACGCAATTTCTTTTTTACATTTTAGGTTAATTTATATGATTAAAGAATTGTGGTTCTGCCACGAATGGTTACCTTAGGACTTAGGCGATATAGTTACTCGCGGTTTGGATATGATCTTGTGCCCTTATTGTTGTCCTCTGAACAATATTTTTCTACGCCCATGAAGTTTTGCCGTTTTGTGTACGATGAAAGTGGTGAAGGCGGGAATTCTTAAAAGAACAAAATGATTTTCCTCTCCTGCTAACTGGGCACCAACCAACGAGTTATCCTCTTTTGAAATTTAACATTAAACATGCCACTCATTTACTGTGCGCTCGACCTAAGTGCTGCTGAAGACAATGCACCATACACTTAACATTCTTTTAGGCGCCCATCGGGCAACTGCAACCAAAGACATAAGTCGCCATCATTAATTTGCTATTGTTACTCTACATTAAAAAAACAACAACAAAAGAATACATACTAGACAAAATACTAACAAACGAAAACAAAACAAGCACAAAGAAGCATGCTCCAGCGTCGGGGGAGGCCTGTAGAAAAAAAGGTTGATAAATAAGTGTTGAAGTTGTGGAAAGAAAAACCTGTTGCTTCCCAACCACCAAGGAAAAAAAACCCAACCTTTATAACCGTGATGCTCGCTTTATTCTGCCCAGCTGGGGGAAGGGCGGATACCTGAATAATGATTGCCCCGTTAGCTATCGGATTACCCATGGGAGGTGCGGGGCTTCATTTCAGGTTCTAATGACATGATGAATGAATGAAGCATGTAAATTTTTTGTTTTTAAAGGGTTTTTATCCCCGGTTTGCCATTCAGGATACTTAATGTGGTACTCAAATTACGGACGTAATTAAAATAATATAATATATTTTCATATTCACTCGAAAGTGCCAGTTTTGAGAGCAATATTTATTTTATATGCGTGATTATTTCTCGAATTTAAGGCGAGATACCAACGAGGGCATAACCCTCAGAATGTTTGCAAGGAGAGAATCTCTAAAGTGGTGAGAATATGTGAGGACATCGATTAGGAAAAAAAAATCAGCACAGATGTAATTTAAATATACACAAATTATACGATCACCAAATGTTACCTCCGGTTTTGTCGATCTATCGTCGTCTTACCATAAAAATGTTATTAACCTTATTTAATCATCTCTTTTTAAAAAAAAATACTTTTATGAATAATAAAGTATGGTGGGGGAAAAAACGCGTGAGAAAAGTTGTGATGTAGAAGGAAATCCGAAAACAAGCTCTAATCCTATTCCATACTGCAACACTTCATATAAGGGTGTTTACATAGACCTATCTACAAAAGACTGCGATCACCTTTATTAGTAAAAATGACTCTAACCCCCCACCCCCCCACACACACAATCGCCTGATTGGACTTCCAATGCCATTGGATTTGGAACACACTTAAAGAGATGGATTATGAAGGTCGAACGGAAAAGATTACGACTTCTTTGTGAACTAAATGATTAAAGTTTATGATGTTTTTTCATAGTATGAAAAACGATAGGTTGAGGAAGGAGAAGATAAAATTAGGTGATCGTATAATGCAAACGTATATTTAAATTTAAAAGATGAGAGTTTTTTGCATTACCCTAAATAATCGCAGGGGTATTGATTGGAACCAGGAAGGAAAGCTCAGGATGTTGAGGCCACCCACAATATGTCCTCACACTCCCAAATGTATATGAGAGCGCCATGAAGGCATCTCCACTAGTTTTTAAGAGATGTTTGTAAAGAAAGTGGCAAACGGGGCGGGGAGAAGTAAAATATCTGCAAAGTACTAATCGCGAGGAGACTTAGGGCGCTCGGAAGAGGCAGCAAAAGGTGCAACTCTCTTAAATCAATCACCATTCCACAAATAAGCTCATGTGAGGTACTCTTTCGTCCACTTATCTATCAGGTTTCGATGCAATTATTTTGTTATGAGCGGAATCCTCGTTTCTTGTTATTTGGCCGCATTGAGAGATGAGACCCCGCACGAATCGGATGTTCATTCTTCTCGAAGGGAAAGAGCCGCCCCCCCCCATTCAGGAAAGAAGAAAATAGAATACACTACCACCAAACAACAGGGAGCTCTCGCTTGCCTAATGGATACGGGGTTGGTTTTCTAGCGTCGAGGTGTCGGGTTCAAACATAAGCCGGAGTGGACACAAACGCCAGCGCACGCAGAGGTATGGCCACCGTTTGTTGGACGCAATGTGCTTACCCCTGGGGAGGGGGGGAGGTATAAATAGATCTTACATTGGCCATCGCTGTCTTTTCTCTCGTCTTCCTACCCATGGGTAATTGTATCCACATACCTCCGACGTGAAACGGGTGCCCTTCACCCCCAGTGGGGAAGGGATGAAGAGAAAAAAATAAACAGGGAGAAGCGCCTGGTGCCCTAGGACTCATGGGCGCGATGGGCCTGCTGATCTTTATGTTGGTTCCATTATCTCGTCAGGGGTTCGTCCTTGCCAGGAAGGGGATTGCGTACCTATCAATCAACCAACTGAACAATAGTAGCGTCAAAATCTCACAAATATATCTAATGAATAGTCGTGACGACAAAGTTAACTCCACCAAGGACCAGACAAGAGTCAGAGGTATGACGCATCACAGACGCAAACCATCGCTAAAATCGGAACTACCACACACTAAAAATATACCAGGGTGACTACAACTGAGGGAAGGGGTGCTGTAAATTCCCCGCACAAATTTAATTGACTGTTATTGTGTTTTGTTCCATAGTCAATCTAACCACAAAAAAATCCACAAACACTTGGCACTGACCTTTAACCTACACTCGAATGACAAACACATTAGGCGAATGAAAACGACCAAACTGACGATAAAGAAAACGGGGGAAGGGGTGACCAGAAGGAGAAAAAAAATGGGGAAAGGAAAGACTCGGGATCGTTTTCTTGAGACCTATTTAAGCGAGAGGGAGGCATTACAAAAATCATCTGGTAACAATTACTTTAGTTTCTGCCTGGTAACATCTGTGATTCATCGAAATTGGGCAAAAAATGCCCTTCCTCATGGGCCCAACTTCCTCTACTTGTTGGTTGACAACTTGGAAATGCAAAAGTGAATTACGTCATTTTATTGAGATTCTAGCAACCAATTTTCGCCATTTTTTCATTCTATGTAGGCCTTCAGGCGGCCACCTGTGAAGGCAAAGACGCCGACAAAAGAAGCCAATTTTCATCAACGACCGATCGCTTCTTCCGTTAAGCCAATCTCGTGAAAATTAAAGGGGAAAAAAACCTCCGAGTCGATTGTTCATTTTGTCACGGTCACCCGCTCTTTTCAACAACTACCACCGTCTTGTACTAGAGAATTCTCGTGGTTTCGTATGTATTAGGAAGGATAGTAAGGGGCACGAATAGGAATAGTCTCATGGAATACGGCAACAAATCTCGCCTTAAGGCGTTCGAATGTATTCAATTGATGATAATCATTTCCTGCACCGGGAAACCTACGCACGGCCCTTAACATATAGCGCTACATATAAGGCATTTTGGAGCAGCGTACGCAAAAAGAAGATGGCCACACAAAGGTCGGATGTGAGGGCGTCTTCTCTAGGAATTTAAAATCATAAAAGAAAAGTAACCCAAAGTCCGCGGGATGCATGTGTCATCTTCAGGACGGAGATGAATCCAGTGGCCAGTCCTCAAAAGGAGACTGCAACATTTTCAATTGAAAATGAGCCCTCTAAATATGCACATCTGGCAGGATGACCGGGTAACATGATTAGTAAAGATGAATTACATTTTAATATTAAATTAAATCCCCTCCCAAAGTGTGATGATTGGTTGAATTAGTGGTTAACTCAACCGCATGCTTCTGCACATCTAAAATGATACTCGTATTAACATTTCTTCCCAAATGTAGCTCCCCTCCCCCAAACCAGACGAACTTCTTCCTTCGGACACCTGATATATATCTCCAGGGTCAAGTTGAGACAAAACAAGTTTCGTTTATTGGCCTAAAATGGAACCCATCCGGTTCCTTATTTTGAAGAATCTTCATTGTCGTGAATGCAGTTTTTAGTCGCATTGAAAGAAAAAAAATCCATTCCTAATAATTAAGTAGATCCCACCAGCGATATATACTGATAAATCTAATAATAAATCTTTAGTTTTTATGCCTTCACTAACCATTAATTAAATCGTTGATCTACGCTTTAAATTGCGATTTATTCCCCTTTAAATTTCATTCGGCGAAATGCACGCCACACATCTTCAAAACTTCTGACATCCCTATTCCCAGTGGAAGTAATTAAATGATCTGCCAAGAACTGCTCTCCATTTAACTAAACCCTAAGGTACTGCATCGTGTCAATTACATTTCACCATCATAATAAATAATGAAGATGTGGTCACGTTTTTAACTCGACAAGTTAAAAGGGAGGGGGAAAAAATAAGCTGCATTCAAACAAAATCTCCAGAGAAAATGCTTAGACAACACAGGCTTCTTAATAACTTTGGCCATGGCACCGTTAGATGGAGATTGAATTAGATACAAACCGGCAGCCCGTTTGGCGCACCCCCGGCTCGAATGCCACGCAAAGAGCCACCTACTCAAAAAATCCGCCTCATAAAAGATCCGAATAGAAAAAAAAGAAGGACGTATAATACGTGCGAATTCAAGTTTTCCTCAAAGCCAGTTGGTAGAGTTATGCGATAACTAACTCATTAATAGCCGCCAGGTTTGCTAAAGATAGAAATAAATCGTAGATGCAAAGAGGAGAAACAGAAGCATGTCAAAAAAAAAAAAAATCTAATTACAAAAAACCCCCACGAAATTAAGAGCTCGGCCTCACTCTGGCCATTGTCTGAAAAGGGGAAAGCAAGAAAATTAAGCTGACGAAACGCTTGAATTTTGGTATGAAACAAGCGCACGCATCAAATACTAGAATAGGAGGGTGGTGGCAAATATTGAAAACAAGGGTAACTTGTATAATCCCGCGATGACATGTTCACTCGGTGTGGACATGAGGGTAGGCAATACTAAAACTGAAATAAATATTAAGAACAAAATGCAAAAAAGAACCAGGTACCAAAGACAACTATTAAACACACCAACCTTAGAGAGAGAGAGCGGGAAGCAGCGTTTCAAGCCGTCCGGAACAAGTTGGTTTAAAAAGGCCCATTAACCTGAGATGTTTGGGTTTAATAAAAGACAAAGGAAAACTAACGAGTGTCTGTGCCAGAAGGTCTTTTCAAACATCTCAAGAGGAGTAACGGGACGCGCAACTCTCGCGAACCCAAACCAGCTTCGAAACAAAAGGGAACAAAGTTCAAAAGAGAATCTCCAGAAATTAAAGCGAAATACCAACAATGGCATCCGCTCAGTTTGTAAGGAGAAATCTGTAGAGAAGGTAAAAATGTGTGGAAGACATCGCTGCAGATCCTCTTGAAGGCTTTTGGACGGGAGGGCACACAATCTTCCAGATGTCAGCTGCAGAAAGGTTGCCAATGTGCATTTGAAGGGCTTAAGAGTATAGATAAGTAAGAAATAGGAAGATAAAAGTGTGTGAAGAATGCAACCATGCTAAAAACCGCCACCCCGACAGGAGCCAAGAGCGATGGGTGACCCGGCCATTACCAGAGAGAAATGGACGAAAACTGAGCTGCGACTAGCCTGCAATATTAGCCACTGGTCAAGAAAAGAGGTGATAATAGGCTTGACAAAAAGAGACAAACAAGGTATAATAAAATGGAGGTGTCTAGAAGGAATAAAACATAGGTAGTGTCAATCCATTTGGAGACTGCCGAGGATACTGTGGCCTGAGGGGATAGCGCCCGTTCAGGTTTCAGGTGTAACGATCCCTTTAAGGTATCCTAAAATAAAAAGCCCGAAACAATTTAGTTTGATCAACAAACCGCAGGACAAAATGTAATCCGATTGCGTTAATGTCGATTCGACCAGTAAATACTAGTGGGGGAGTAGATAAATGGAATAAGATAAATATTGGTCACGAAAATTTTTGATAAAACGGGGGTTGGCGAAGACTTCCAAAGCAAATCTAAACATACTTATGTTAAATGTACAAACAGCGTATGTCAAATTAAAAATGACCGAAGTGGATAAAAAGTTAAAAACTAAGCCAATCAACTGGGTCCTCGGGGTGCTTCAGATAAGAGGTGGCCTACCTAAAACACCCAAAAACCCTCCCGTCACCAAGGATCTACAAAATGCCAATTGCAGAACAACCAAAATTCTTCCTCGCCTTAAAATCGACGGAGCGAAAAGAGGGAGGGGGAGTTCCGCAATGTTTTGAGTGGCTGGGGGAAACGAGACAAATTCCCTTTTTCGTCGTTTTTGTGACTCGCGGGACTGAAGGGAAGAACTCTTGATGACGTCGACTAAAAGCGCCGACCTTGAATGGATACGATGCCGTCGACAACGGCCAAGTCATTCGACCGATAATATTTTAATGAAGAAAAAGGCCTTTTTCTACCGTACAGGAAGACACCAGTTCAGGCCAAGGTTGGAGGGACATTAAATTCTGCATGACACACTTCTTATTAAAAAGAGCTGAATCATATGGAAGACATTGTAAATAAAGAGTTTAGGAAGTACCGTGGATAGCGGGATGATAAAAAAACCCCTGGAAGGTGATTGCTTCATCTAGATGAATAGTAAGGAAGACCGATTAACCCTTAAACATTAAAGAAACAACCATTAATATAAGTGATGAGAAGGTAACTATTATATACCACACTCTTTGCTCACTTAAGATGAGCTCAGCATATATTATTGAAGGCAGAACAAACAAGGTATCAAACAAACATTCGTAAAAATAATCCTTCCAATTTCACCATGCACGAAAATCAAGGCCATTTTGAAAAAAAAGAAAAAAAAAGCGTTCGCTCATGAGGAACAGACTCGATAAAGAGGAGAGGAGAACAACTTTAGTTTGTCTTTCAGTCGGGGTTTTCATAAGAAAAAGCGTTAGCAAGAATGTAAACATACCCGAACGGTAGAGTAGGAACAAAGACGCTTTGACTCAAAGGGAAACAAACGCTCTTGTTGCGGTAAGAGGACCGTGATTCAAAATCAAGAATATAAATTGGCATGCAGTAAGGAAGGGCATTTTAAGCACATACTCCCAGAGACTAACGGTGAAAGGGGGCTTTTTTTTTTTACAAGGGAAGGTAAATGGTGTAATAAACGTGGGTATTCCCTTCACGGAAGAAACAAAATGAGCACGGATCAGACACGTAAAGGTAGAGAAGGTGAACAGGAAAGGTGAAAAGGATAAAGCCTTTGCTTTAAAACATGTGCATTTCCCAACAGAAAGAAGGTCCTTAAAGAGTTCGTAAAGAAATTAGTAAAGTTACAGGAAAGGAAAAGGCAGGGAAGGGAGGTCTAACATTTGACAGTCAGAATTAACAAGGCAGTCTCCAGTGTGTGGCTAACCCACATAATTAATTAAAGAAATCCAAGAAAACCATTCACGAAATAATTTCGATACAGTGTGTGCTGCCCACTAATACGACACCAGCTCTACCAATGACACCAACCCTCGCCCCTTGTGTGTGTGAAAGGAAAACGGCTCCCAAAAGGCAGTGAGTGGTAGTGGTGTGCGACTATCATTGTCGTTTAGAAAATCAACAATAGGCAGGATCCCACACCACTTAGACCTAAGAAACGCCAAAAAGATGCGTTCCTTAGAGTCAGACTCGGTTTAATACAAACGCAGCTGAAATGCGGAATGAGAAGTGAGATAACGACTCCTTTGATCGAGGCGTAAATGAGACAAGAATCAGTGTTCTACATACGCCGGTCTTTACCATTCACTGGTCGACGGTGGACAGAGGCCGCATTTTCTCGTACCTCAACAACTAAACTCTTCATACTAGCAATGAACGCCCAAAGAAACGGCGAATTACATAAATTCAATGAATTATAAAAGATAATTAAGAGGATATAGCAGATATAAATAGAGTAAAAATTAAGATAGAAAAGGGGAAATATATAGGTGGACTATATAGAAAGGATACGAAAAGTGAAAAGGAATAACAGAATGAGGGCCCTCAAAGGAAACCTTGTCGCACATCAAAGTTAAAAAATAGAAGGGGGAGAGGGGACTAAAGAAATTGGCACTCGTATGGAGGGGGCAATTGCTGAGACCAACGATGGCATGTCAAATTCACAGCGTGGTACTGGATACGACATTGAACTTCCACCCCTAAATATCCGCTTCAATCCCAGCAATAACATACATACATACATACACACACACACAATCAGCTTAAGGAGGGAGTTAGCCGCACACAAGTGGCGCTGACTCTGCAGAGTGGGCGCAAGCATAGATCATATACAGAGCAAACCACAACACCGCTATCTTTCTCCGCCTCCTGGCGGTCTTCCCACACCTAAACAAAGGGCAATTTCCAACCAAACAAAACACCTTTGGCGCAGATCAGTTGGCTCTCCTGGGATCACGAAGGGTTCCTCGTTCGCTGTCTGGCGGTAAAACCCAGTACTGCCACTCTTTGCCCGCACAATGTTTTTAAATTGTTTTATTTTAAGGTTTCCTTCAGTGCCTGCTATCAAGGACAAAGCCGCCGACATGACAAACTAGTCTATCTTTTAGTCTAGATTAAAAATGTAAAAAAAGAAAGTAAAACAATTTAAATAATCAAATATTAGACACGAAGCACACTTCCATTGAATAATTAAATCACACCACCGTCCCGTGGAGAGTTCTTAGCTACCCAGAATGTGCTATTCAACCCAAAGGTACCTTGCCATCTGCGTGGCCAACCAATCTTGAACGAAAGGTTCAGGGGACCGCTCCACCAAATGACCCTGTGTCTCGAGAGCGTCTGATTCAGAGGCCACAAAAATGATCTGCTACCGAGGAGGCATTAGGGGGTAGTTCACGGGAATAGTCGGGGCGCAATGGAACCCAATTTAAATTCTCGTTCGCCGTTTACCGTCTTGTTTGCCATGCACCAGGAAGGGATGTCCTGGTTCCTGCCATGTAGTCAGTGGGGAAGAGGAAAAGGCCGGTCCGGTTGCTCGCTATTTGTGCAGAGAGGCAGGCGCCCTCGTCAGTGCGCTCTTCCTGCAACCTTAAAACGTGCAAAAACCCAGCAAAGTGTGTCTCAACATCCTCCACACTCCGTGCAGTCATGGCGTCACGGACACAGCGAACTCGGGGATGTGGAGATGCCAAAGCATCGAAGGCACTTAGCTCGGTATGTGTCGCTAAGAATTACGAATCAGTCTCCGAACGGACACAGCCCGCAATGGTCCCTACCGAACGGTGTATTGTTTATTACAACCGCATAGTAAAGACCCATAACGCCCGAAAGAGCCTCACGGGCTTCAAATAGGATTTGGAGCAATTCGTGGCGACAAACGTTCACAGGCGGTGGTGGTGGCATCCTCCAGGCTTAATCGGTCAAACTCTCAGAGTTTCAGAGCCAGAAAAGCTCATGGCATGATTGGCATCTAACATCAGGAGAGGCACCATCGAAATCGACCGCAGACTAAATGACGAGCAGCTGGGGAGGGGGATACGCTGAACCCGCGGGTACAAGCGCATAGTGCAACATAAAGAGAAGGGATTTTTTTTAATTAAAGGGGGTCCTATCTGGTGACAGCCGTCAAGTGAATAAATCGAAAAAATAAATGAGTATATTAATTAAGCTATATTAAAAAAAAACAAGATAAAGATAAACCACAACAGAAGGAAGCATGCTCCAGCCTCGGAGGGAGGCTCACCGAAGCCTCTGGTGTCCAAGGATAGACCCAGTACCCAAAAAGCTACATGAAAGAAAGGTGGGCAAAGATCCCTCATACGGAGGCACTCAGCAAGAATGCGCCGGAATATGCAAGAACAGGCAGTGGTCGCGATAGGATGCAGGGGCGCGCTCCATCGAAGAGAGCTGTGTCCCGCGAAGTGGCCGATTCGGAGATGACAGAAAAGAAATTGAAGTCGTCGAAGCATTGCGGGATATGGCCAGATGAATAATCGCGATGCGAAAGCGGGCAACCATCGGTTTCCCTCGGTCGTCTCACATCATCTTGTCCAGAGAGCTCGAATGGCTTAGCTGATTCCTGCCATGCAAGATTTATTTATTTTTTTTATTATCTCATCTGGCGACTGCCTTCTAGGGCATAAGTCGCCGTAGTCAAGCTAGCGTGTATCTAGGCTATATTAAAAGCCCCCCCCCCCCAAAAAAAAAGAAGCAAAAAGCAAAAAAAAAAAAAACGAATTGAAAAAATATAGAGCGAGCTCCATCGACGGGGGAAGGCCCGCCCTTGCCCTCTGAAGAAGACCGCAATCCATATTTGAATATTAAATAACGGGGAGAAGGCCGGCCTCCTCCAAAAAGTCTAAAAGTCGACAGGTCGGTGTGCACGAACTCGTCCCGGGTACAAGGGACAGGCGGTAGCGAACCCGCCCATCCCGGTACCGGGACAGGTAACGTGCGCGAAGATCACCCAGACTGGGACATTCGAAGAGAATGTGCCGAACAGTCTGGGGGACGACGCAGTCGTTACAATAGGGCACAGGCGAGCGCTCCATCAAATGGCGATGCGTCACACGAGTGTGCCCAATTCGGTGACGACAGAAAGCAACCTGAAACTCTCGCGGCATTGGGGGGTAGGTCCATGGGAACAGTCGCGGCGCGATGGCATGCAACTTTAAGTTCCCTTCGACCGTCTCCCATCTTCTTTGCCAAGCAGTCTGAAGAGCTGACCGTATTCCTGCCATGTAGTCGGTGTGAGGAAGAGCGAAACTCTGGTCCGGTCGCAGAGTATTCGCGGACTCTTTGGCGCGCTCATTCCCCGCAATACCTACATGTCCAGGAACCCAGCAGAAGATAATCTCGACATCCGCCGGGCTCGCAAAAACTGTGGCGTCACGGATATCGCGAACCAGGGGATGCGGAGATTCCTGCCATGCAAGAGGTGTCGGGAATAGCGAAAGGCTACTCTGGTCGACAAGTCCTTGCTGATTATTTAACACCTTTATTTCCAGCAATTATAATAAATCCATGAACTCGGGAGAAGACAATCTCGATAAACAAAAGCTCGCGGAAGGCGTAGCGCCACGGATACTACGAACAAGGGGGCGCAGGGATTTCAGACTCGAGAACACTCAGGGTGTTAGGCTAGTTGCTCTAAATGATAATCCGGTCTCCGAATTGGGAAGGACACGTAGTCTCGTACTAAGCGGTGTAATACAATCAGGTTGCATGAAGACAGACGCAGCACCCGGTAGAACATCCGCGACTTCAAACAAGGGGGACACGGCGTGGAGGCCGCCCCCTATTTCGGATTTAGTCACCCGTGTAGTGACGCGGATCCAGCGTGAGACGACGTGTTCTCCAAAAGGTTAAACGCGTTACCTTCAAAGATAGCTCATGGGTACAACCAGAGGCACCAGCAGCCCGAGAGAAACATTAGCTCTCTAAGAATTTGCCTTGCCCTAAACTCGAGTCTTTGGGTATGATTGACGCCTCTTGGTGGCATAGACACCATCGAGATCAGATGTAATGAGATCCGTTGGGTTAGCGCGTACAAGCGCATAATAGACTGTACGGCGCAGAGCGAGCGACATTTAAGCATTGACCATGAAGCTCTTAATAGGAGACGTGCGGAAAATACGTGTCGCCAAAAGGAGACGGAGTGGTGGATCGAGCCAACCTTCCGCAATTCACCCCCAGCAGCAGATGCATAAAACTCGCATCCGTAGTGAAGCTTCGAGCGAACAAAGAACGGTGGAAGAACAAAGAGGTAGCCCGATCATCACTACAAGTGCTGGACGTCACGGAATGAAGAATGTCCATGGTACAGGTACAATAGATCCTAAAGCTGCGAATAAGGGGCTCCCAGTTGAGGCGTCGGTCGAAAACAATACTAAGTAAACGGTACGACTCTACTACACATAAGTGAGGCCCGTCTAGGTAGCCCGCTTCGGGGTGGAACCATGGATGGCGGGATAACAGTCGAGACTTGGCTAAGTAAAACCGAAACCCACACGCTTCGGGGCGAAGAGATGCGGTTCAATACCTGTTTGAGTCGGCGCTCCCTACGTAGATCGTAGAGAGAACATCTTTCATATCACCGTTGTGATGCGCCATTGATATTTAAGGCAAAGAGAGTGACCCTTAGGACACTTCCCTGCCGGATTGTCTCCACTCGTCCTATTGGATAAGAGAAAGCTCCCTCCACCCGTAGGCGTAATCGATGATCTCGCAGAAAATCAGATACGAAGATTGAGAGGCGTGCACTACCCCCTCCCCCCTCCAAGTCTGGACGAGTTCTATAAGATTACATTGTCCTTCGGGATCATTGGCCTTCCCCAGATCAAAAAACATTTGGGCAAGGGTGCTATCTGGGCAGGAAGGTTTCGCAGATAGCATATTCCAGCCGGATCAGAGCATTAGAGGTTAGTGGAACTTGGGAAAGCAGTAATGTGTAGAAGGCTGATGGAGTCCGTTGTTTGTGAAAATAAAGCACATTGGGAGGATACCCTCATTCAAGATTGTAGGGGAATCGTCCCTCTTCCGTTCTGTCCCAGTTGAGACACGGGACGTTCACCGCAAAAACATCCGAGCCAGGCACCATGGGTCAAACTCGTAACCACAGCCCCTCACCACTCGTCTCTATGAAAAGCCGTACGGTTTAAACGGCAAGATCTCCCCTACGAGTGTATATTCAATTTCACCTCAAGTACGAAATTAGAGACGTGTTTCTCTCAAGCTCGAAGGCCAGCTGGAGCAGAGGTAAGACTTGATGAGAAAAACCGTTGGAGTAACAACCTTCCTACCACTACCCCAGTGGGGTGACGAGGTATAAATACCAAGCACTTGGGAAAAACGGGGTAGAATACGTGAGTCGCCAGGCTACGAAGTCCCCGGCAAAAGAGGCCGGGCTACCAAGACAGGAACTAAGGGAACTAAGAAGAAGCTCATCCTCGAGCTAGTTCCTGGTTATCAAACCGAACTTTAAGTTAACTTGTTCAAGTTCAACTTACTCTCGCCAGAGACACCCCACCTATCCGGGTGCATCCTAAAGCCCAGGGATACTCCTCGCCCTCGAGGAATTACGTAACGAAGAAAAAACTCCCCCTCGAGCTCGTTACCCGGTGGTCACACCAAACTCTAAGTTAACTTGGTTTAGGAGGTTTAGGAACCAAGCTCAACTGATTCTCTTTAGAGAATCCCCCCCCCCCAACTTTCCTGGTGTAGCACAAAGCACCTTGATAGTCCTCGACCTTGAGTTACCCGGTGGTCACACCGAACTGTAAGTTAACTTGGTTAAAGATCCAAGTTCAACTTACTCTCGCCAGAGAGACCCCGCCTATCCTGATGCCTCCTAAAGCACCGTGATTGTTCTCGCACTTGAAGATCCCCCCCCCCTCCCCGAATACCGTGTGGACCCCCATATGCTACACTCACCAAAATCCCTGGTGACTGCCAAATCATCCTGTCCACCTCCAACAATCTGGTCGAAGCACGCGTCAAAGGACCCACCAGATTCCTGTGGTGGCTGGGCTCAATGAGTTCAAGGTCAAACTCAAACCCGCCGCCAGAGCAAACAAGGTATTTAAACTCCAGTAGAGACAATTAGCCTATTTCTTTTATATTGAAGTGAGTAGCGAGTTAGCCAATATTAGAGGGGAAAGTTAATTGAAGTCATTATTGTGTATTTTAAATTCGTAGTATTTCTGTGGTTCATGTTTTTTTGTGTAGTAAATTGTTAAATTTAAAATATGTTTATTTTGGGATAACTCCTCTATATCCTTACGTGTTGAAGCGGCTCTTCCTTAAAAACAAGAAAATTAGCACTCTTAGACAAAAGCATACTTCAAAAAAGAAGTATATCACGACGACAAAAGGTATACTTCGACAAAAGTATTACTCGATCGACAAATAGCATTCTACGACAAAGATCCTATTCAACAAACTTAAGAGAAAAGCCATACCTAGCTCACCCAACTGCCGAATAATGGCGTATCGTTCATACCAGGGGCGGTGTCCGCGTATGAAAGGAGAGCGGAACGCTGTTCACATTGTAAACAGGTCATTGAATGGTTACGACCTCTGAAGGAAAAGTGCAGTCGTCGGCCTTAAGCGAACTCACGGCGTGCAATAAATGCTAGGGAAGCAGCATACCGGGAAGAGAATACGGTCCCGTCCTCCTGGAGGGCTGGAAGGGAGGTCATGTGAAACATATCCCAGAATCATTTTGACAGGCTTCTACACCTCTGCAAAAAGGGTCCTCTCGTTGAGTGAAGACACATTATGCCCGCGAAAGTGAGCGGCATGTGTGCTTCGAAATATGCCGGAACTTAGTCCCCCCTCGACAAAATTCACCGACGATGAAATCATTCGGGTGGCGCTTATAGCGGACATAGGTGTATTGCTTCTGTCTAAGGCCTTCTCACATTCGACCGACCACCAAGGAAGCGGAAGGCGTGACAAACAGCCAGGCACACGGCGTCATATGAGGCTGTCGGAGAAGAGCTCAACGGTCTCATCAACCGACATAAACTCCTTGATTGGGGTAAAGAAATCAGTCATTTCCTGAATTGCAGACCATTGTGCCCTCCCAAATCACCACTGACGCGGTTTCTCGGATGGCAGCTGCCCAGAAAATGAAATTTGGGTAGGAAACTGTTTACTATCATGAAGGTCAGTGGCTACCTACCACCTAAAATTATGCTGTGCGTCGGAGCGCACAGAGACATATCGTGACAATAAAATGAAGCTCTTGGACAATGATGCGTAAACTCAACTACATTTAGGACACCAATTCCAAACTCCTCGATCAGGTCGGCACGGACATGACCCCTAGGAATGATCTAACAGTCGTACCAGAAGGGGTGACTACTGTTCAGATCTCCGAAGAGAACGGGCCTCGGAAACCGATCCACGGCGCGGTGGATGTCCCGCGCATCGAAGTCGTTTGACAATCGATTAAGTGTAAATGATAACAGCCACATTAAACATATCGACAGGTTCAGTTTATTCCATCCTGACCTATGGACTCAAAACTCAGTAAGCTTTCTGCTCGATGAGTGCCAAAAATGTTGCGCGAAGATCAGCTGGAGAAGAGATCTACTTTTTCACTGCAAATTTTAAAGAAGTGGGATGAAGATCCCGGGGATTTTTGCAAAGAACTGTAACGGGGATGAGACTTGGATTTACCAATATGACCCAAAAGACAAATGAGTAGTCTAAACACTGGTTACCAAGAGGTGAAAGAGGGCCCACCAAAGAAAAGTCTGAATGATTAGGGCGAAGAACCAGCAATTACGAAAGTTTGGGTTTTTTTTTTTTTTTAGAAAACTTCACAAGGGTATATGGGAGAAGAGCCCCGAAAACTTCACCGAAAAGTCCTGCTTCATTCCGACAACTCCCCGCTCATTCTACTTCTTTGACAAAGTTAATTTTGCGAGAATTTCATTGGGAGTTGATCTCTCACACTCTCGTACAGTCCTGACCTAGCTCCATCCGACTTTAATTTTTCCAAACGTGAAGGGCACTAGTTTTTCTCCTGTTGATGACGTAAAAAGAGGTTTAAACTTGGTTTAATTCTCAGTCCCTAGTTTTATATAAATGGTTTAAATGGATGGTATCATAATTTACAAAAGTGTTTTGACATCAAGGGAGCTGATATTTACAAATGAAATTTATACTTCTTTTTGTTTTAATTTAATTCCATTTCTACGAATCTTTTCAAGACCCCTCGTATGTATCCTATCCAGGTTTAATTTGGCTGCCACTCCCTGAAAGTAGGTATTTAAAGCAAAAACAAGAACAGAGATATCAGGACGGGTACAAATCGCGCGTCCGACTGCCCAGCCCTCATCCCCTGTTGGCAGGGTTTCAAAACTCTTAGACTCCGGGAGGGTAGGCAGGGGGCAAGCGCCCTACGTCGTCTCCTGAAGACAAATAGCTCTAAGGGAACGGTAGGAGACAAGCCTCCGCAGCTCCTCCGAGTTAGGCTGGAGTAGACCACAATTTTATTAAAGGAAAATGCGTCCCAGGCTTAACTCAAAAATCTATCGGGACCCTCTTCGAGAATAACCTCGTAAGGATGGTCGCAGTTTCCCGGAGGCAGAACTCTGAGGGATTTTGGCTGACGAAGGCGCCGCTGCCTTCGAGGGCTTACTGGGGGAGGTTGGGATCGACGTGCTAGATTTCTCCACCTGCCTTGAATCCTTTGGGTCGGGGCCACCTCGCTTTTTGGGAGGGTCACGAGTCACCAAGGCGTCCCATCCAGCATTGGGGAGTGGCGAGCGAACATAGGCACTTTGTGTGCTGCCCTCATTTCGAAGGCAAGTATTATAAGGTCACGGAGGTCTCATGAACACCTTCGGGCTGGGGGAGGGGGCTAGTCTGACGCATCAAGTCGCGGGGTCGCTTCGCCTAACAAAGGGTCGAGTGGGGGGGAGGGCAAGCCCTCTTTTAGCCGGGGCTGGGCGTGAGCCTGTAAAGCCGCAAGCTCTTTCAAGGGAGCGCCGGGCTAGTTCCCGAAGAAGGCTTCCGTATGGCCGCGAGAGCTACCGTGCTCGTAGGCCTGGAGGGGCAGGAGCAGATGGTGCTTTCTTAACCTTAAAGGTGTATGAGGTCCCAGATTACACTGGGCCAGACAGGATCAAACCTTGATCCTCTTTAAAAGAGATTAGGTCCCCAGCCTGAATGGTAGGACCTCTTGTCCGGAAGATAGAAGCTATACTAATGGTCGGAGAGGAGCCCCTAAAAAGGTAAAAGTGGTGCCTCTCTTCTTGTTGCTCTCTCCGGCAGCGGGGAGGAGGTGGCTCTAGTTTAGCCTGCGGGCACCCACTATTTCTTTCTTGTAGCCATGATTAAAAGTTATAATATGACCTCCCTATGCCTTGGGTTAAGGGAAAAGTCCCCAAGGGTCAGAAACATCACGAATGTGATCTTTTACATATACTCGGCTTGAAGCTTCGAGCGAAACTGTGCCAGGACACCCCGACTCGCCGGCGTAGACACCTCATGGGAGCACTGAAAACGGTGAAAGTGTCGGCAACCCAACACACCCCGTACCTAATATCTACCCTAGTCAGCAGGCTTTCGGCCCTCACATCAGGTAGGGGCATCACGGTATAACCTGTCACTCTCTATGTTATGATAAGAGAACGAAACTGCACCGAGCTACCAGAACCTCTGGACAGTAGGAGGGGTAGAAAGGGGGTGGACAAGGGTATGTAAAAAAGAAGAATAGATGGGTCTATTAAAAAGTAGGGTGGGTGATCACCTTTTATTATCAACCCCCGACAGTGAGGCCCGGAGGCCGTAAACCAGGCCTTCCTCTCGGGTACTGGAACCCGGAGGACACGCCGCCCTTCCAGGTACCAAGGCAACCCTGGTGTCGTCGGGATTGCTAGCGATTGCCATTTTCCTCTTTATGAAAATTTTATTATCCGGTCGGAGGAGGGGGACAATTAAGTAACAATGGAGATGGCCCCCCTCGAATTTTAATTCGATGGATGGACAGCATCAATACATCCATCAAATTTTAAGCCCAATAACAACGAGGCAGTATCACGCAGAAGGTCTGGAAGGAGAGTAGGGAAGGTTAACTGCGGGGGTTGAGACCGGATGGAACAAAAGCCTCTAGATGTTACCCGACATCCCCTTGCGGGTGGGCAAAAAAGATAGAAAGGGGGTGGGGAGTAGAAGGAGAAAAGGGTTGGAAGAATAAAGACACGTTAAAATCCATCGACCCCAAAGGAATCAAGACAGAATCAGCCTCTCCACCCCGAACGGGGTGGAGCTCATAAAGTGGCGCTAAAAAGGGTAAAATGAAGATATCTAGAAAGGATAAAGTCAAAGTAGTGCCAAATCAAACTTCAGACAGCCGGGAGCATTGGGGCCGGGTGGGCGTGTCACTTCTTCAGGTACCAGGTGTAAAATTAAGGAAAAAAATGAGGAGAGGGACAGACAGATGAAGGAAAGCGGTGGATAAATTATTGGAAAAGTGAAGGTTAAGGGTTTCAAAGACTATGCACATCAACAACCCTCGTCAGTCCTAAATACTGGGTCGGGGATGGGGGACTTATGATATACCTGAAAGAACAGGTTCGTGCAATGAGCACATGTACTCGAATGTACGAAGAACGCAGACTGGTGCTACGCCCTATGGAAAGGTACAGAGTCCTAAATACTGGGTCGGGGATGGGGGACTTATGATATACCTGAAAGAACAGGTTCGTGCAATGAGCACATGTACTCGAATGTACGAAGAATGCAGACTGGTGCTACGCCCTATGGAAAGGTACAGACACATAAAAAAGAAAAGTCGTTCCGTGCCCGAGAGTAACGGCGATATAGTTTCTGAGATGAAGAAAAGGGACTGCCCCTTGCGGCACACCCACCTCCGAAGGCCAAGGCCAAGGCGACAGCAGAAGAGCAGCAAATCGGAAAAGGATTCAGCAATCGAATGCAGCCAGGGGAAAGAAGGCTTTTTTCTTTCTTTTTTTTACTCTACTGAACAAAGCTGCTTCGTAGCACCACGGGCAAGAAATGACTCGCATTCGATCTATTATTAGGGCCTCCCCCAAATCGGGAAAACGGTACCAATCAAGAAAGGAAAAGGAAGGACAGAAGAACGAAATGCATAAATGATGCGCGGGAGGGCGGGGAGTGGGGCCTGACTGACCAAGGTTATGGATGAAAACCGCCTGCTATGCTTTGATCATTGTGTGATAGTATAGGACCAACAAGATGAGAATCAAAAGCAGTTCCTTTATGTTATGAACTCACAAGGCTAGTATAAACTCAGGGGGAGGGGGGGGAGCGAGAGCAGAAAGATGTCCGTGCGAGGTAGACCGGAGGTATTGTAATACGCTAGCCATTTATCATCATGCTAGTGAAGCGTACATGTACTTAAATGTACACATTAAACGTACAATGAGGGAACTCGTGAGCAGAAGGAAAGTGAAGTAGCGATAGATGCACTCCCGGGATACCCCACGGGAGTGAGGACGGCAGCCCAACCGGCCAACTAGGACGGCTCACACAGCTATTCCATTCAATAATGGCTCCCTATTCCACCTCACATAACTATCGCTCGCAGCCAGTCATCTAGTGTTAATGAATAAACCAAAATCACAGTGCCTCTTGCTCATTAGCTCAGGTTGCACACTTATGATGCGCGCCCATACATCACCATTTGAATTGGTGAACACTGTAAAAACGCTAAATATGGCTCGAGTGAGGCTCAACAGTCCTTGACGTCCTTCTTCCAGTCAAGAAAACACGAGCCACATCATAGATCAGACCCATCAAGGCCTTTTAGGCTTATCTCTGAGCAGGGAACCATATCGCAACTATGAACATCCTTCGATCGATGAAGGTTATGAACAGTCGTTCGATAATGAATATCACCTTCTACACTCCAGAAGTTTCGATTTGAAAACAAAAGCTGTAAAATAATTATTCCATAGCCACAAGTAGCTAATGTGTCGACATTTAAACTTACAGTGCGTACAAGTGTCCTAATAATCAACTGTTCTGATTTAATCAATCCGAGTATTATACTTATCTAAACAACGCGGAGGAATAGGATTTTCTCCTGATTTTAAACTTGACCAGAAACCTTCAGGAAGTGATATCAGTATCGACCAGACATTTGGCAATGGTTGGATGCAAATAAAGCACACATACACACTTTCCAAAGGCTATTTCTCCGGTCAATAAAACCCATAAGCTCTTTCCGACCAAATGCTATCTTCCACCAAATAATCAAGAATACCCGATGGTGGAAAACAACTCTTGTTTAATACAACTTCTTGAGTTATGGAGAAACAATCGCAAGCTAAGAATATTTTCAACAATCCAATGAAACAACCAATCGGTTAACGTTCATGATTACGTGTCAAAGATGACGCTTCAGAAAGTTGTTTTTTTATCTCGAATTAAGTGAAATAGCAACGAGGCCGTGTCATGCAAAAAGTTAAGGAGACAACTGTAAAGAAAGTGGTAAAGCTAAACGAAGTGAGAATGTGTGAAGAATAGCAGTAGATCCTCCTGGAGGGGACTGGGGAGGGAGGACGTGCCGCTCTTCCCTGTACCATGTGTAACTGACTATTTAGGGTTCATCTAAAAGGGCAGAAGAAATCGAGCGGACATGAATCCAGAAAGTTCGCCAACCAAACATTGATGGAACGATCTTTCCCAAAACCACGGGAAACAAGCGGCGTTGGACCCAAGGACCGGCCTCGCTCACTCCAATACTTAACGTGAAGATTAAGACACGCTAGAAATCTCCTGAAACAAGAACATCTTAAAGTAAGAATTCATCAATCGTTGGTCGGCAACTCCTTCTCCCGTGATGTTAAAATAATAATCCTCTCCCCGCCAGGCAGATGGGAGCAGTCAATGAATGAATGAGTCACATACGTTGCGTGAGGCAGAACAAAGGATTCCACAACTTTCCGGTCGCTAACTTATCAATGGGCGACTTCTGGGAGACTTCGGTCAAATTCTTGGGGCCACAACACATTGAAGCGACGAGGTGGGGGGTGGATTTTTTTTTTTAGTCCTGATCCGAGGGTTATATGCGCACCTGATACGAACTAGTCAGTAGTTCTCGCGATGAGACTTTCCTTACTTGAGAAACGGGAGCAAGTTTACGAGTAAGCTCTCTTCTGGTCCGTAGTAGTACTAGTACTCAAGTTATAATGCACGCACCTTCCACATATTTGTTTCACCTCCCTAACTTCACTAGTTTCTTTACGACCCTATTTCTTTTCAAAAACTTTTTTGCGGGGATTTCACTAATATCAGAAATTGGCAGGTAAGGGAAAGATCCTAGTAGACTCGTCATCGCAAGCTTAATTTCTTTTATAACAGATTTAGATTTAGTCGACCTCAATCGGTATGTCGTTCGGCTTCCTCTTTACCTACCATTCCTACCATTAATACAAAATAGCAATCTTGTTCAATTTATACATGGGGAATTCGATAATGAGCCCCATATAGATGGACAAGAATGCAATCAATTTCGTTTCCCTATTATCCATTTTCAGATTTATTCGCAGGTTTTCTTTCTGGCAAGAAAAACTACGCCGTTAAAATTTTAAAAATACCAAATGGACCTGAATAAATTTACTTCATTTACCAAGGTGCTCAACTAGTAACATAATAAAGGAAATTACTCATAGACTACAAATGATATGCCACTTAAGGAAAAAAAAACAGAGGAAAAGGTTCTAGGAGTAATTGTGAGATCTGAACTAAGGGCCAGCCTATTCCGTAATGCGACAAATAATGCAAGAAGGCAAATTAAATTTTCAGATTTATATCCAAGTGTTTTGATTATCAAAGGAAAGACATCATTTTTGCCACTATTGCAACTACTACTGAAATACGAGCTGCAGTTGGGAGTCCACACCTAGTTGGAATGTTAAAATGATCGAGGGAGTGTAGCGAAAAGCAACTAAAATAATGTCTACTACTAGTCTTTAAACATGGATTACACGGAAGTGAGAGAGCTAAACTTACCCAAGTTGTGTGGCGAACTAAACTAAAAGACATTCAAGAGTTTAAAGGGGGTTGAGTTGAGCTCGTGAGGCTCAAATCCGCCGTACACAACAACAACAAAAAACCAAAAAAAAACGAACACACAACGATGTTCAAACTGCTTGCTAATATCTCTGTCACCCTGAAACCCGTCTCTCCCCGCTATATCTCCTCCTGAATTCTTATAATTTTTCTCTCACAAGATAATCAATATCCGTTTTGGAATACGCTTTGCCTCTTTTCCTCCCCACCGACTAACCGCCCTTTTTCGTCCCCCACTCTAGTGTTCCCTTAGCTCCTCTCTTCGAAAAATACCTGTTCTCCCAAAGACTGAAGCTGAACCCAAACGACCACGCAACCTATCGCCCAATCTTTCAACTCTCTTCCTCTCAAATGTCATTGAAAATCTGTTGTCGGCCAGGATTCTAGATCACCCGATGCGATTTTTCCGTGCAGTTAAAGGAGGACACACCATTGACTCCGCTCCCTTATATGTAATGGACCGCACGCAATTCGCTTGTGCGGCCGACGCTGATCAGCCTTCCATTCTGGCACTTCTGGATCTCTTAGCAACATTTGTCACTGTTCACCACACCTCCGTGCATTCTTGAGTGTCTCTGGAGCTGCCATTACCCGGTTCTGCTCATTTATTTCATCTCGTACTCACCTATTAATATTCGAAATGATGTATATCAGCCGGTGGAGATGTGTTTTTCTCTTCAGCATTGGTCGGTCATTGGCTTGTTTCTGTGTCGCATCTATCTTCTTCCACTTTGTATTCTTGTGACTCATCCTGGTCTATCATTACATTTCTATGCCGATGATGCCAGGCAAATCCATCTCTCCTTTTCCTCAGCCTTGTTTGCTGAGACTCTTATAAACATATAACATCATCACTGAATGGTTCTAGGACAACTTTCTGAAACGCAAACATTACAAAACAGAGCTACTAGGGCACTGCTACGGATGTAGCTAGCTGCAAAATATTACTTCACCCTCTCAACCTTGGCATTTCTCATGCCTGTTTTCTGATACAGTTAAAAATCTAAGCGCCACCTTTTAATAATAGTCAGTTATCTGCCAAAATTCATGTTACTAACCCCCGTAAATCTTCTCACTCCTTGACACTTGATCTGGGTCGCATCCCATCACACAACAGCTTTGAGATTGACATTCATGCCTTCGTCACCTACTGCTTTCACTAGAGCAACTCCTTTCTCGCTGGATCACAGGATTCATCAACACTTCGACCTCCCCAACTGATTTAACATTTTGCGGCCTGTGCTCTTCTTTGCCGGGGACGTTTCTCTCGTGCAGTAACGTGCGGGGAAGCGCTAAAACAAATGGCGGCGAGTCCCGCAATTTTTTTTTTTAAGAGCCCATCTGTCTACTGACTACTAGAGCAAAAGTCGCCGTACTTACACCCCAGCCTAATGCTAGGCTAGATTAAAATATATATATATATATATATATATATATATATATATATATATATATATATATATATATATATATATATATATATATTATATATATATATTATATATATATTATATATATATTATATATATATATATATATATATATATATATATATATATATATATATATATATATATATATATATATATATATATATTATATATATATATATATATATATATATATATATATATATATATATATATATATATATATATATATATATATATATATATATATATATATATATATATATATATATATATATATATATATATATATATATATATATATATATATATATATATATATATATATATATATATATATATATATATATATATATATATATATATATATATATATATATATATATATATATAACAAATAGCAAAGATAAGAACAAAGGGTAAGACAGGTTGCAAAAAGGAACAACGGCAACATAAAAAATACAAGATTGTCAACAAGAAGGAAGTGCACTCCGGCATCAGTGGGTAGGCCAGCCTCCCACCGCCCACCGGACGGGCAGGAACATGCGACCTACAACGAATAGTCAAATAAAGTGGAGACCAGCCTCCTCCAAAAAGTCGTATAATCCGTGAGTCTGTGTGCACGAAACAGTCCCGAGTACAAAGGACAAGAGGTAGCAGCCCCACTCAGGCAACGAGCGCGAAGATCCCCCAGACTGGTACATTCGACAGGAAAATGCCGAACAGTGTGGGGGACGACGCAGGCCACATTTGGAGACGGGAGAAAACGACCTGAAGCCGCCGAGGCATTGGAGGAAGGGAGAGGAGTACTACACCCCTCGGGTAGAAGAGGGTTGGAGGGGGCGCCTCCTTTTCAGAGGTGGCGCTGCCAGAGATCGGCTCTAAAGGGAAAGGCCGCGCTTAGAGGCGGATCTCCATGCGCTTTCCCATTATTGCCTTCTGTTGTAGCCATGATCAGATAAAGAGAAAATAAAGGCTCATGGAAAGTAGATACTATGACCCCCCCCCCACTACCCCAATGATTTGGTAGGTTAAGAGAAAAGTCTCCATAGAATCAAAAAATTCCAGAATGTGATCATTTACACATACTTAGTGCACGGGTGAGCGCTGATGGGCTTTGTCAACCAGGTCCGCCATTCAGGCGAAATTATCTTCTAGCTTTAACCATAAAGGATGGTGCGGCCGTAGCCACATTATCTGTGTACTGGACGAAAGTGAGCCGCGTCGACGGCCCATCACACCCCGAACCTATTATTTGCCTTAGCCAGAGGGCTTTCGACCCTCGCAGCAGGAAGGGGCCTCACGGTTTACACTGCCATTCGACTAAGAAGATGAAAGTGCGCCGGGCAAACAGAACCTTTGTGGATAGAAGAGCAAGTTTGAAGAGGCAAAGGGTAGGGAGGTATATAATAAAGAGAAGTAGAGAGAGGCGGGTCCACTAAGGAGTAGGGTGGGTGATCATCTATTATATCATACCCTGGTACTAGGTGATCCCAGGATGGCATGCAGTCCAGCAAGCCACCATGACTACTGGACCGAACTTTGTCCAGGTGGGAACGATCCTCCTGGTACAAGAGTGCGTGGAGAAAAGGTTGAGTGGATAGTTATAATAATAATAACTATTAAATGATAATAATAATTATAATAGATAATAATACACTAATAATAAAAATAATAGTAATATTCATAAGGTAAAATAGCGCTGAGAGGGGCCGAGGGGAAAGGGCACAAACAACTTTCCTAAGGCCCCGTCAGAGTTCAAGTCAACTCAGTGACGGGGCCTCCCTAATTTGCACTCGGGGCGGAAGGACGTGCAGCTCCACCGGGTACCGAGCGTAACAGGTACACAAGGTACCCCACCCCCTGCGGGGCAAGAATAGTAGAAAAGAGCCACTTGTATAGGGGGAGGAAAGGGAAGCATGCTTATTTAAGTAGGCCCTCTATGCCGTTCATTCACTATGTATGCTCCCTGAAACTCGTCAATTTAATGAGAAGCCAGCACGTAATTCAGTCAATCCAGTGCAACTGTAGGCTTGAGCCATACAGACAGGAAGTTGCTTAAGCATATGATCTAAAACAAGTAAACAAAGAGGCTTTAGAAGAGTATGGACAAAACTGCGGGTAGAAAGAAGATGAGGTCTTTCCCGTGGTTCCATTTGATTGCACGAGTCGACATCAGTAAACTCATATTCGTCTCTTCTCTTTCAAAGGCAGGAAGAGGGGGACTGGGTCCCTTCAGAAGGAAAATAAAAGAGAAATATTTCAATAAAATCCCCCTTAACGGATTTTTAAATTAAAATAGAGACATTCCATTTGTTATTTTGGTTCGTCTCCCCTCTTATCACTTTTTTCTCCTTTACCCTCTTCCTACCTCTTTGAGGAGTTCAATACCAAGTGAATCTATGCCATTTTTTATTTAAAAATATTCTTCTTGGTTTATTGTTAGGTCATCAGCGGAATGAAAGCATTTTGTCATTTTCCAGGACGTTCGTGTAAGCACCGCGTTTGAGTTGGTCAGCAACACTAATTCACGGGTTCTAAAACTACCATTTACTCCATCCAGCCAGTAAGATTGTTCCAAACTTCTAATTTTGAGCATCGGCGTAATTTATTTCTTGTAAACGCATTGGTTACCAGAAGTTTAGAAATGCCCCCTCCCACTTTCTTGTTCCTTACTCAGCAGTATTGGTTCCGTTACTCAGTTCCTTTCTATTTTAAGCCACGTTCTCCTAGTCTCTTCGCTTAACTGGGGAAGAGAGTCGCTTGCGCTCAAAGAAACGGGAGACAGTAAAAGCCGGAGCGATATGGGCTCCTCTTCCACGACTTGTACACAAACCCATCCATACTATCGTCGAGTTGCGCACAGATTCATAATAAATAATAGACCGACGCGGATGCCATTCTTGTTGAGTCTGTTTGGATGCTGCGAACCTCCACCCAGGCGCACAATAAACATTTTAAAGAGACGAAACTCCAGAAAGTCCATACATTTTAACGGGTGTATATATATATATATATATATATATATATATATATATATATATATATATATATATATATATATATATATATATATTCCTG
Source organism: Ceratothoa steindachneri (assembly GCA_963969495.1). NCBI lineage: Eukaryota > Metazoa > Arthropoda > Malacostraca > Isopoda > Cymothoidae > Ceratothoa > Ceratothoa steindachneri. Next base: position 138,638,805 of record OZ018326.1, read on the forward strand.
GCGTATTAAGATAACATTTCAACCAGAACAGGATTAAAGTGTTAGACAGGGTTTGGGACAGTTTGTTCATTTTTACCGCGGAAATGCAGACTTTTAGTATCCCCCTCCCTCACCACGCCAAATCATAACGATATGAGTTATCGTAGTAGGTAAAATGACTCATTATGCTTTTAGATACACACTTATGCTAATTTATCCCAGTGAGTCTCGGTCTACTCATGAGGGCATGATGTCATAAAATGGTTTAATAGATTAGTCACTGCCTCCAAGAACTCCCCCCCCCCCGATAGTATAATAAACGTAAATAACACTCCTTTCGAGCGACAGCATTTACAAGTAAGAGGGGGAAGGGGTGCTGCTGCATTGAAAACACATGTGCGTCTGCAATTCGGTGTCGAGAGCACGTGTAAAGGGGCAGCTGTAGTAGAGGTGCTCGTGATAAGACGAAATGAAAGACCACGACAAACGGCTAACAGAAAGGAACAGAAAAGGAAGAATAAGTAAAATATCGTGGAAAGGGAGGGAAAGAAGATAAAGAATTGACAATGTTTAGAGCCATTACGACAAACGCTAACAACCATAAATGCTTTAAATGTCCTCTATGGGTTCAAATTTTATTTTTTGACTGGCAGTTAAGAATTTGTTCTTGGAAACTTTTAATCCCTTTACTATACATACGAGAATACGAAGAAATCAACCGGTTGACGAGACAGAGGCGAGGCGGTCACACACTCAATTGTATTGGCTACTCAAGAACAAGGATTAAGCGAGTCTCACTTCCATTGCTTCGACGGAGGACATCAAACCTTCTCCTCGTACACTCTTGCCAATATCAAACCATTCAGCCACCGTGCCAATATGTCCGGAGGGTTCATAGACACTGACGCTGGGAATAATGCGAACGCACAACAATAAAAAGTAGACAAAATATGGCGATAGTAAGATCATTTTTTTAAATTTCTCCTCTGACGACCGCTTGCGAGGGCACAGCAGCCAAAATAAAAAGAACTACCTTTATGTCACGTTACTCTTCATCTAAAAACAACAAAAAAGACAAGTTACCACCGAAATCAAAAACATCATCCTATAATGCGTCTAGGACGTTTCGGCACTAACCATTGTTAAAAAAAATATATGAACAATCAGATCAACTTCTTTTTTTAAAATCTTGAAAAGAAATGTTAGCGTTAACAAACTTCTGACAAGGAAGTCGAAATTATGTGATCGTGTTCGGTCTTTCTTGTTCAAGCTGACTCAAAACCTAATGGATCGAATTCTACACAATTTGGTGGAGCACTAGAACTAGAGGCTTAGCCTAGAAGTAAATCATTTTTTGTTTTACCAAGATTCGGTTTTATACGGTCAGGTAATTTTTTTTCTTACTAATTTATTAACTAAAAATTATATCTTTGAAGCTGGAGTGTTGATGCTGAATTTCTAAATACCTGAAAGGGCTTTGGGGGGCAAGTTAACTTCGTGGAAATTATATAATGGCTAACATGTTTTAATTTGTTTGTTTACAAAATTGCACGAAAACTAATTACTGATTTTACTAAATTTGGTTGAACACTAGAAGAAAACGACTAGTTTGGGAGCTAAGATCCAGTTTTATCCGTTTAGGAAATATTTTCCTTACTATTTGTTTAATTAAAAATTACATCTTTGAAGCTGCAAGCGTTAATGTCGAGTTTCTATATACTTTAAAAGGTTTTTTCTTGCCCTAACTTTGTGGAGATTATGTCGTTAATGTCGAGTTTCTATATACTTCAAAAGGTTTTTTTCTTGCCATAATTTTGTGGAGATTATGTCGTTAATGTCGAGTTTCTATATACTTTAAAAGGTTTTTTTCTTGCCATAATTTTGTGGATATTATGTCGTTAATGTCGAGTTTCTATATACTTTAAAAGGTTTTTTTCTTGCCATAATTTTGTGGAGATTATGTCGTTAATGTCGAGTTTCTATATACTTTAAAAGGTTTTTTCTTGCCCTAACTTTGTGGAGATTATGTCGTTAATGTCGAGTTTCTATATACTTTAAAAGGTTTTTTTCTTGCCATAATTTTGTGGAGATTATGTCGTTAATGTCGAGTTTCTATATACTTTAAAAGGTTTTTTTCTTGCCATAATTTTGTGGAGATTATGTCGTTAATGTCGAGTTTCTATATACTTTAAAAGGTTTTTTCTTGCCCTAACTTTGTGGAGATTATGTCGTTAATGTCGAGTTTCTATATACTTTAAAAGGTTTTTTCTTGCCCTAACTTTGTGGAGATTATGTCGTTAATGTCGAGTTTCTATATACTTTAAAAGGTTTTTTCTTGCCCTAACTTTGTGGAGATTATGTCGTTAATGTCGAGTTTCTATATACTTTAAAAGGTTTTTTCTTGCCCTAACTTTGTGGAGATTATGTCGTTAATGTCGAGTTTCTATATACTTTAAAAGGTTTTTTCTTGCCCTAACTTTGTGGAGATTATGTCGTTAATGTCGAGTTTCTATATACTTTAAAAGGTTTTTTCTTGCCCTAACTTTGTGGAGATTATGTCGTTAATGTCGAGTTTCTATATACTTTAAAAGGTTTTTTCTTGCCCTAACTTTGTGGAGATTATGTCGTTAATGTCGAGTTTCTATATACTTTAAAAGGTTTTTTCTTGCCCTAACTTTGTGGAGATTATGTCGTTAATGTCGAGTTTCTATATACTTTAAAAGGTTTTTTCTTGCCCTAACTTGTGGAGATTATGTCGTTAATGTCGAGTTTCTATATACTTTAAAAGGTTTTTTCTTGCCCTAACTTTGTGGAGATTATGTCGTTAATGTCGAGTTTCTATATAATTTAAAAGGTTTTTTCTTGCCCTAACTTTGTGGAGATTATGTCGTTAATGTCGAGTTTCTATATACTTTAAAAGGTTTTTTCTTGCCCTAACTTTGTGGAGATTATGTCGTTAATGTCGAGTTTCTATATACTTTAAAAGGTTTTTTCTTGCCCTAACTTTGTGGAGATTATGTCGTTAATGTCGAGTTTCTATATACTTTAAAAGGTTTTTTCTTGCCCTAACTTTGTGGAGATTATGTCGTTAATGTCGAGTTTCTATATACTTTAAAAGGTTTTTTTTCTTGCCATAACTTTGTGGAGATTATGTCGTTAATGTCGAGTTTCTATATACTTTGAAAAGGTTTCTTTTCTTGCCCTAACTTTGTGGAGATTATGTCGTTAATGTCGAGTTTCTATATACTTTAAAAGGTTTCTTTTCTTGCCCTAACTTTGTGGAGATTATGTCGTTAATGTCGAGTTTCTATATACTTTAAAAGGTTTTTTCTTGCCCTAACTTTGTGGAGATTATGTCGTTAATGTCGAGTTTCTATATACTTTAAAAGGTTTTTTCTTGCCCTAACTTTGTGGAGATTATGTCGTTAATGTCGAGTTTCTATATACTTTAAAAGGTTTTTTCTTGCCCTAACTTTGTGGATTATGTCGTTAATGTCGAGTTTCTATATACTTTAAAAGGTTTTTTTCTTGCCATAATTTTGTGGAGATTATGTCGTTAATGTCGAGTTTCTATATACTTTAAAAGGTTTTTTCTTGCCCTAACTTTGTGGAGATTATGTCGTTAATGTCGACTTTCTATATACTTTAAAAGGTTTCTTTTCTTGCCCTAACTTTGTGGAGATTATGTCGTTAATGTCGAGTTTCTATATACTTTAAAAGGTTTTTTCTTGCCATAATTTTGTGGAGATTATGTCGTTAATGTCGAGTTTCTATATACTTTAAAAGGTTTCTTTTCTTGCCATAACTTTGTGGAGATTATGTCGTTAATGTCGAGTTTCTATATACTTTAAAAGGTTTCTTTTCTTGCCCTAACTTTGTGGAGATTATGTCGTTAATGTCGAGTTTCTATATACTTTAAAAGGTTTTTTCTTGCCATAATTTTGTGGAGATTATGTCGTTAATGTCGAGTTTCTATATACTTTAAAAGGTTTCTTTTCTTGCCATAACTTTGTGGAGATTATGTCGTTAATGTCGAGTTTCTATATACTTTAAAAGGTTTCTTTTCTTGCCATAACTTTGTGGAGATTATGTCGTTAATGTCGAGTTTCTATATACTTTAAAAGGTTTCTTTTCTTGCCATAACTTTGTGGAGATTATGTCGTTAATGTCGAGTTTCTATATACTTTAAAAGGTTTTTTCTTGCCATAACTTTGTGGAGATTATGTAATCGCCGTTTTAATTTGATTTTTTACAAAATTGCACGAACACTAATTACCCCATTTCTACCAAATTTAGTAGGGCACTAGAGCCTTAGCCTAGAAGAAAACAATTAGTTTTTGACAAATATCAGGTATTATCCGGGTATATTCGATTAAGTATTTTTTCATTACTAAATTTTGAACAAATGTTATATTGCAGACAGTGGATGTTCTGAAAGTTCTTGTAGAATTTTAATATATGATCGTAAAATTAACCTGAAATTAGTAAATGAGTGCGAAAAGTTTTTTGTTGATGTCTACCTACTTTTAAAATCGCACAAACACTTTTCTTTAATCAGGTTTATGTAATTTCAGGTGAGAAATATAAGGGCGTACATCCCTTGCTATACGCTCTGCTCCTTAATAAAGTTCGTGAAACTTATGACAAATTATCCGACGTTTTAAAAAATAGAACCTAGTTTAGTCCAGCAATTATCAACTGTGACGACGAAGGACAAATTTTAATAGCTTAAAAGTGCATTTCCCTTCAGCAGATATCAAAGGATGATTTTTTTTCATTTTGTCAAAATATGAATCAACATGTTTTTGATTCAGAACATTCTCTTCAATACAGAAATGATCCAGAGTTTAAATTATTATCATTATTAATGTATGCGTTCCTATAGCGTCATATATGTATGCCAATTTAAGTATGTATAGAGTTAGTAATTTTTATTTTACCTTTACATATTTCTAGTTTTAAGATTTCGAAATGCTTAGCAATATATCTAGCAATATCCTAATATGCGTCCCATGTTTTATTCCTATATCGAGTAATTAGTTTTCACACAATTTTTGTAAACAAACACCAAGTTACCTTGGCCTAAAAAAAACTAATAGTTTCCCTCTGTTAAATTTGGTAAAAATGGGTCCAATAGTTTTTGAGTATGAACACGAACGAACGAACGCCGTCGAGCACATAATTTCCGCTTCCTTGTCAGAGATTTCTAACAATAACCTTTCTTTTCATTTTTTTTAAGTAGATCTGGTTGACTTTATTTTTTTTAATAAGTTCTGCACTGAATAGGGTCTGAGGCCGAATTGCGCCATTCCCTCCAATAATAAGTAAATATCTAGAGAGCATGGTCAGCTCTCGGAGGCCTTCCCGCTTTCTCAGGAGCCTGAACGCGCATCCAACAAAATAAAGATGGGTCTGCTTCCTCCAAGAACACTATCGCACCCGAATATAAGGGATAGGCTATATCGACTCGGCTCGTTGCGGTACGGGAACAGGTAGCGTGCGTGAAGATTCCCCAGACTAGGACTGCGACAAAAATGTGCCAGACAGTCTGGAGGACCAAAGATCTGATCCTTGCCATGTAGCAAAACGCTGATCCGGTCGCACGATATCCGTGTAGTATGGCGCGCTCATTTCACGCAACCCGTATATGTCCAGGAATCTATACACCAAGGTGATAGAGTTAATGCTCAAGATAGAGTGATACTGAGAACACTTTCCTCTGTTAAACCGTCTTACAGCCCTATTAGACGGGATAACTCCCCCACACGTACGCGGAATCTCCAATCTTGTGTTAACTCAGAAAATAATATTGGGACGGCACCCATGAGACCGTATCAACGCGCAGGACCATAAGATTTCTCCAGCTCAAAGAACAGTGGCGAAATGCTGTGCAAGAAGGAAGGCCTCGCAGATAACGTTAACCAAACGAAGCAGAACATCTTACACGGGAGAGGTGATCTCCGCCGTCTAAAAAATAAGCTAACCTATTATTTCCCAATTTCTCCATCAACTTGCAGACGTAGGAGGTGGATAAATTGGGGGGAAAGCGACCTGGGTAGTGCTCTACCCTCAGATTGTGAGGGTTGAACAAAGATAGGAAAAAGGCCATGACTCAACCACCCCAGGTGTCGAAGCATGGCGTACATGATATCGCCGAAAGCAGAGGCAGCGTCCGAACATGAAAAAAGGGCGGACCGTAACTCGCTTAGTGTAAACTGGTCGTCGAGGTGTTCTCTGCCTCTGGAGGCAAAGTCCCGTCGGCAGCCTTCAGTGACCATGCGACGTGCTTAGAATCCTGGTGGAGAAATATCTCGGCTAGAGAATGGGAAGAAAGGGCCGCGAATGACTCCCACAAGGACCTGGGCGGTCCGAGTGTCCGAGATGGTGGTCCAGTCTTTCTGGAAAATTGGAAGGTGGTCCTGTGAGAACTTTCCACGAATCATTTTGATGCACTTTTCTATCTCTGCAAAAGGTGTCTTTCTATTGAGTGAATACACATATGTCCGCCAAGAAGAGCGGCGAGCATGCTTCGAAACGAAACGAAATTTGGCTCACGCTCGACGATATTTACAAAGGGTGAAATCATTCGGACGGCCCGAATGCCTTCAGGAAGAACTGCAATTATATATTCTACTATTTTTGCTTCCTCTACCTTCATTAGTTTCTTTACAGATTTTCCTTAACTAATTTTCTTCAGGATACGGCCTCGTTGCTATTGCACTTTAAATTCAAGTATAACAAAAGGACGAGGAAGGGGGTGCGTCTTGACTGGTTTCTTCGAATCCGTCTGACAGGCCTCTACACTGTAAGAGGATAGCACCCATTAACTAAAGACAAATGTATGGACGCCAAGAAGAGTGGCGAGCGTTATTTGTAACGAAACGGGATCTGGCGCTCGTCTGGCGAAATTCACAGGGTTAATTGCTCAATAATGATGGCACTTGTGGCGCTTAAAGGCATATCGCGAAGATAAACGGGAGCATACGTGGCCCTCGAAACTGGCCACCCCAAACATCATGCTGTGGACCGGGAACTTGGTCTTCATGACTCTCGGTACATTTTGTGGGAACATCAAACTATCGGTTGTTTTGCGAGTTTACTACCCGGTCATGGCAGAAATTCTTCTCGTCTGAGAAGAACCAAAGCATGCCAGGCTTGAGGAGATGCTTCAATTTGTTCACAAGGTCCGTAGCACATTCTTTACAATTGTCCTTCTTCTGCGACAGAAGCTGGCCCTTTCTCATCTTGGATGACTAGTAGCGGATACCATATGCACAAGCTGCCTGGTGAGAGAGACTGATACACCAATGTCTCTGACTATGAATCTCATTGATTTGCTGGGATCATTATCAATGATGGTCAGGATCTAAGCAACAAATTATGAGGTTCTTTTCATATAAGAACGCTTAGATTGACAACAACACCGTGATAATGGTAAGAATACCTTCACTCGATAGCGATACCGTCCGACACGCACCGACTGAAGGAACTTGCCTCTGCCAAATAACCGAAGTGTATGGGTGGGGCGCCCTCTTGACGGTCAGCAAATCTCTTGCATATACTACCCCTTTGACAAAGTACAGTGCAGGGTCACCTGCCCTCGCACATGTGTCCTATCGAGAGTCCGAAGAGCGCCCAGTATGGCCTGGGAAGGTTCCGCTGCGTTAACCAAAGGATTCTCTAATGATAAGACGAGCTAATGCTTGTTGTTGCTGGGGCATGTGCACGTGAAACAGCCTTGACAATCCGTGGAGCGAATGATCGGGGGGGGGGGCTGAGAAGCCAGGTCCCCTCTCAATGAGGGGCGCTGACGTCTCTAAGTCTCCACTCACCTCACTTATTTGGGAGAAGAATTAGATATATAGCCGCAGGTACTCCTGCAGGTATTGGGGCGGGAAGGGGTGCACAACTGTGGGCGCTGGGGCCTAGAGGGCATGTCGTTCTTCCAATTACCACTGTTACACCCCCCCCCCTTACGGGCATGGTAGTTTTCCATCTTGTTTAGGGGTACAGAAGGCAATGGGACCCTGAGGACGTGCCACTCCTCCAGGTACCAGATGTAACAGTCTATCACCTTGCGGGGGGGAGGGGCGTTTTAGTGCTCGGCCAGATTTGTGGAGGCGAGGCACGAGGTGTTTTTGTGCTCGGCCAAGTTGGTGGCGCTACTACGTCTTTACATGGAAACTAGAGGGGCCATTCACACGAGACGCCACTTTCAGCGGGGCCATGATGAGAATGAACTCTAGGAGCCATGAAAAATAGCGACGGCACCATGGTGGTGGCGTGTCAAGGGGGCCATAGATGGGAGGGCTTCGGGCTTTCGTGCCTAGCGACCCAAGCACAAACCCAAATGGCAGGTCATACATTTATGAAATCAGCAGTCTTCGAAGCAGGACGCAGGCAGTTACGGGGGCCCCAACCTCCGAGAGGAAAAGGGATGCGAAGCTGTGCCACAGGCCACCAAACTCTTTTGCTTAATTTGTTTAAAGGGACAATGAGAGGCAATTACAAGGAACGACGGCGAAAGCAAATAAAATGAAGCTGTTGACGCGCGCGTTCACCACTGCCTCGACCAGAGATGTCATTGGTGCTCCTTGTGGGATGTCGCTGGAACAGCGGGACGCCCCCTCCCCGTCAATCTCAAAAGATATTGCGACTACCCGAGCTTTATTCACTCTAGGCTTTTGCATTTTATCCTTTTTTTCGATACTTTCTTTAAAAGACCCTTCTCATCTACACTCTTGATCGGCCTTTATTTCGCAGGCTAGTCGCCATCAAGCTTTCATCAATTCATCCCTGGTCGGGACAGGGAGGAGATTGTGCTGCTTTACCCTTTACGCTCGACCCCGGTTAGGGTCTTGGTGTTTTTTTTTAACATGCCTGCATTCTTCCATTGGCCTCCCCCGACCCCACCCACATTTTTCTTTATATTATCTAGCCTTTTATACGCACCCGCAAAGCATGACGAACCTTGCTGCGGCTGGCATCTTGAGGATTGTGTTCAGGAGAATCTGAGGGCTATATATCTTCCGAACATTTTTATTTCCACCATCTTCACAACTTCCTTTACAGATCTCTCATTACAGACTCTCTGCGTGATATTGTGCTTTAAATTCGAGGGGGTAAACAAGCATAGCGTTCCATAGGGCAGGCAACGAATTTGGAGTCACCAGAATATTTGCCACAGGGAGGAATACATGTTTGAATGAATACTACCAACACACTCAACCGAGTGTGATGGTCTAACTATTCCAAACACCTGCACAAACCATGGCAGATATAATGCCACGTTTAATTTCTTCTCCACAGCAAACCGGGTTGAATCTAGGCTCATACGACACCGGGCTGAAAACGTGGGTTGTAAGGATGCCACCATTACATGTAAGGACACCCGTGTAAAATGTGGAGACGCGGGGCATAGTGTGTGTGTGTGAAAGAGTCTACAGAGTTATACAATTTGCCTGTAAAGGGACAGAGCACAACTTTCTCAACGCGTGGGAAACATTAGATTATTTCCTGAGGATTGCGAGGGGGCGTTTTAACCCACCCACCCCCGGGAATACGTTAACGCCTAAGAGAGTGGAAACTTCATGTACGAACTTTAATTTAGTAACATATAAATGCTGCGGCTGTGGGTTGCGAATTTAAAACTTGCGGGCGAAAATTTAGGCGGAAATGCAGGGATTCCTTCCACAGAGCGCTTCTTGGGCCGCCGCCAAGACTTTCGAAAAGTATCGGTAACGCCGCGCGGAAGGACATCTGGCATCGCATAACGCTCCGTTTCAGGGTGGAATCCTCTGCAGCCCAGTCAACGTGTGCACTTCGATCGCCGGGGTAAATGACCCCTTCCATCCGAACTAGCAGAGAGATCTCAGCTCTCCCTTTCTCACGGTGGCGTCACAACTGAGCCGTAGCACCGGTGTCCAAACGTCTAAGACGGGCCGATATCATCCGGAAGATCCCCTCCGGGGAAGAAGCGACTCGAGAATAGCTCGTGCGGAATGACTCATTCGAGACGATCGGGGAGAAAGAAAAAAAAATGGCCGGAAGTTAGTTAGGGGGTTTGAGATGTTCGGAATGAGACTTTAAACTCTCTTCCTTGATTTTCCGTGGGAAACGGGGAAACAAGGAAACTGCTGTTAACCAACGACGACATTTTTATTTGAATAATGAGAAAAAGGACGGATAAAAAAGATCAGAACTATTGAAAATGGGTTAACGATAACAAACTTGGTCAACCATTTAAAAATCTCGGGGTCTATGAGAGAGTATTTATAACCAGATTCCTTCAGGACGTACATATTCATGAACCCCTTTTATGCGGGGTACAAAGAGTTTAGTGTTTGCCCCTCATGATAATGGTTTCTAGCCTAAAAAGAGACCCGATTCAAAGAGAGTTTGGACAATGAGTTGGCACACGATCTCGGGTAGAAAATAGCGCCGGGGATGGTCGCAAAACTGCGATAAGATTACAATCCTGTTAATCCGACCATCTCAAAAGGGAGAAGCCCGGATAATAAATTACTACCCCCATCCTCTCTCTCCCCCTCGCCTAACACCCGAGAAAAGGACCCACCCCCCGTGTACATCCGGCGCGAAAGGGAAAATCGAGCCCTCGATCGCCTAGTGCCAGGCAGTTGGGGGACAGAAGCACGCGGGAGCCTTTGAGGAAACCCCCTCAAATCCGGCCTTTGAAAAGCCGGCTTTAAATGGTTTGTATTTTTTTTTAATTGTAAGAATTTTACCACCGAACTGCACTCAAATAAGATGCATTATTTCTCATTTGGACTTACTGATTAACGTGGATTCTGAACCACAGGTATCTACAGCGTATGGCAGCCGTCGGGAAGGCGACCCGAATTTGGTCTCCATCCGGCGATTAACCACACTGTATGTGGCTTAATTTGCCAAAATCGGAAGTGAAGGAATGTGAGGTGGGGAAGGGGGCGGGGATATAAGGGTGTAGATAAATAAGAACCGTGAAGGTTAAGAGTGATAACGACTGCAACAGCAAACCTCATGAACCCTGTCGCGGAGTCAAAGGGCGAAAGAAGAGAATCACCGACGAATGTGGAGGCAACGAAGAGTATTATTTGACAACGCAGTAAAGAAAGGCTTTGGAATGACAGAGGCAGCTGCTGCCAACCAGGAAACAACGTCAATCCTCTGGGATACATAACCAAAACAGAAAAGAGGGGGCAGTATTTTAAAGGTGGGAACTTCTTTGAAGCGAGGTAAATGTTTTGAAAATTCTGAGGGGCTTCGACGCGGAATAAGGCAAAATTCTATTAGCGTGGAGGGAATGGGAAGCCATAGACGGCTTAGATTTAAGATTTTGTTTCATTTATAAGAAAATAAATACGACCACCAAGCATCAATAGGTCAATTCGAAACAAGACCCATTCATCAAAATGGCCACCCAAAATTTCCTTGAACCCAGCTATGGATTTTTTCCAAGGAGAGGTCTTCAACCCCGCTATGAAACTTCAGTTAACACCCCCTTTGGCTAGACCACGGCTGCCCAATTCTTTGAGCGCGGGCGCCGCCGATAAATTATTATAAAAGCAAATAAATGCAAATTATGCACTTACTTTTAAAATTAAATAATAGTTCTTTAATGAAATGCTTAGATTATTTAGACAGGAAGGATATCTGCCTGGTATTTATTGAATAATAATCGCGGGTGTATAAGCAATTATCGACAAAACAAAAAAAAAATGTTTCGCGGGAGTCGAGAAATGTTCTTGCGGTCGCGAAGGCACCCTCAGGCCCCGGTTTGCGCATCCATATTCCAGTGGTTAGTACTACTAGAAGTCACTCCCAAACTGGTGGTAGAGTACCGAGTATCGACCTAATAAAGATATATAAAATTAACTTAAAATTGGCTTATCTTCGCCCGGACTTTGCCTGAAATTTTGAAACCCTTTGACTGGCATAGGCAAATAAATGAAGGGAGAGACTGATAGTTGATCAGAGAAGAGGTGCAAGAGAAGCGACTGCTGAAAAGGTGAGAGTGAAACCAAATTAGGATAAAGACCTGGAAAATAACGGGATAACTGACCGTTAGTTGACCTATGGCTTGGACGAAAGAGACAAAGATACTTACTCGATGTGATTGGTCCTCAGGGATATCTCAAGATCCCTCAGGACTTGGGTAGACGTAGCATCACCAACCATGCGCCGTTTCTGTGGGGGAAAAAAAAGAGGGCAAATGTTGTTAACTATTGTTTTACTGTTTAAGAGATTTGTAAAGGGGAGGGAAAATATTTGGAGGATACATGAATGTACTTGGGACCGGAGGGCACATAACACTCTGGTTTGCATTCCGCAAAGAAAGCAGGTCATATTTGGGTGGCTCCCTAAGTGAGCAAGCTTACTTTCCACTCCAAACAATTAATGAACAAATAAAACAAATAAGCACAAATATAAGTAAAGCCACTTTGCAATGTGAACGCGAACTAACAAAGAATAATACATTTTAGCCGGGACCAACAACGCTGTCTTTAAGTCTTGTGTGTATACGCGATATAACTCATTTTCAAAAGAGCAAACGTGAAGCCCACATTTAAAAGTAGGGCGAATTTTGTAATTTATATTTAATACAAGTTAAGGAAAAATAAACATCATCCAAGGCGTCAAAATCACACGTGTCCATCTCGACCGACCGAACTTATCAACAAGACATTTTTTGAACGTAAGGCAAAGTTTAACAGCCCGTCTCCATAACACAACCTACCATTATGTTTACTGGAGCAATTCAGAATAATTTAATCCAATGAGTCCGGCTTGTATTCTTTAAAAAGCGGATAGATGCGATGACCGACGGGGAATGGGGGTTCAGCGCGTGGGCGAAGAGACAAGAAAATAACAAATAATTTAACCTACATCTATAAGCATAGTTGAAGGAAAAGCGAAGATAGAAATGAAAGCTAAAAAAAGGACAAGCAAGGACACAGAATTAATTCCAAATGCTAGAAGTATGAAGCACGGATACACTCTTTCAAAATACAATGCATTTCTTAATTAAAAAAAAGGAAAAGGGAGGTGTGTATTTGAGCGAGGATATGTTGACCATGACGAAAAGGGAAGCGGAGGAATATACGGTCGAAATATTTATGAAAACAAGGGGACTAAGGAGAGCGCAGGACTGGTAAGTTGCTCGATTGAGACCGAGAAGGGACTAAACTCTCCTGAAAGAAGGATAGGCAATGAAAAAAAAAACTGTGAAGAAAAGTCTATAAATTATTATTAGAAAAATAAGAAAAAAACGAAAATCAAAATGGGTTATCTGCACCAAAATGTGCCAGACGACTTTTGGGATTTTGTATTGTAAAGATGAGGCATTCTAAGGTTTTTCAATCCAAATATAACCTAACTAAACCTAACCTAATCTAGGTCAGATTATATTGAAGTCGAAAGAAATTTGCTATACCTCATCTTTACAAGATCCGAGGTTTGTAAAGAGGTATCAAGTTAGGGAAGTGAAGATGTGTTATAGGGAATATATGCCGACTAGCACAAAGAGGAGATCACTTGCGCATCTAGGGACGGAGGACAAATTTTAAAGATCACCGATGAAGGTGTATGCCCTCTGGAGGCGATTAAGAATAGCAACACATTGGGCGAAGAAATGCGAAATATTGCGGAGACAGGACCGCGAGACCTGACGTTACGCGAAACGAACTCGTGAACGCACATAAATTCGCCCAGAAACTCGACAGCCGAGTATGGAGGCGTCAATTTAATTCTCACTTGGTACTTAAATATTAAATAGCTTACGTCCAGAAACGCACCTCGCAAGTACAGTCAATGTGACGACTTTCAATAGCGCAAAATTTCCTCTAATCTTCAATTCTTTCTAAGCAACCACCTCCCCATCCAGTTTCCTGTCTTTCCCAATTTTCTCTCAGTTTATGAGGCAATAAATTCTTCCCGCTTTATCAGAAGATCCACAAAATAGAGTTGTAAAAGATCCCGCGATGTATTTTTCAGGTATCTGAAGGTTCAAAGTTCACCTTTTCGAGTTGAAAAACGTTGCGGGGTTTAGAAAAGTGCCGCCTCCTACGGGGGCCCTAGCGCTCCAAGTTGGCTAGTTGTAGCTTTCACACATTTTCATTTCTCCAAGTTCACCACTTTCACTACAAACCTCAGCCCAGAAACTCTGCGGCGACGAAACCCTCGTTGCTTTTGGCTCTTTAGATTTAAATAACAAGAAAACAACAATAATGAATAATTTGCGAGTTTACACACACGAAAATGAACTCGGTGAGGTGCCGGAGAGTGTATTCAACAAGTCTAACTTTGTCCATATTCGTTCACTGTCTTTAACCTGTCTACATTCTTGGACATGATCGCTAATTTCCCTTTGATCAAGGGTAAAAGAGTTCAGGGCAGATGTCTCGAATCAGTGGGGAAACAATCGACGTTTGGTCATCGCGGGCTGACGAAGGACGACGCGGAATTTTAACCGGGCCTTTCACAGCCCCATCATTGTATTCTCCAGTTCATTTCCGGACCTCACACAATGGGAAGCGTACTTTTTTTTAAGAAGTATAACCCCCCAACTATCACCCCTACCATCGGTCTATACGGGCGTGACAATGTTCACTTTATCATATCAGTTTATTTTCTCAAACTTGAAATATTTGTGTATGCTGACTATTCAAATATGTTGTTTTTCGTCAATCAATAAAGCAGTTTGGGTCTCTCGTTCGGGACTCGACCACTTAAGTACCCCGAATTGTCTACTCGCAAGATTCTACTTACGACCCATTTAACCTGCCCTTTCTTTATGGGTCCCTTCGTGTTATCGCTTTATTATTCAGGAAGATAAATACAAATCTCGCACCGGCCAGATCACACTTCAATCTCATTCCTTTTACACGAAACTTGAGTGCGCTGATGCAAATGTAATGTCTGCCCAAGAACATCTGTGCTCGACCTTGAAATAGGTCGAAGTACTACTTGGCATCTGAGCTACACATATATGGCAACTGTGGAAAAGCCGAAGCTCGCACCCGGTTGACTTGTCAGGCGAAGGAACTCTTCCAAGAATTCGTTTGGGGGCAGAGGTTACGTTCTTTAGCCAAAGCGTTCGCTATAGGCGATATTCTCTTCCTTTCCACGTCAAACTTTCGTACGATGATAATAAATGATAACATAACGAAACAAATGAAACGATGATGAGCCTAACGAACAACGAGACACTCAAACGTGGGCGGTAAGAAGTTTTTTTAGAGCCCATCTGGCGACTGCCTACTTGGTGCATATGTCGCCGTACTCACCACACCATACTACTAGGCTATATTAAAAAAAAAAAAAAATAACCGATAAAAAGAACAAATGCTAAAAAAAAAAGGCAACATGTAACGGGCTCTGGCGTCGGGGGTAGGCCCGCCTTCACACGGCGAAAGAACATGCGACCTAAAACAAACAGTCAAATAAAGTGGAGGAGGCCAGTCCCCTCCAAAAAGTCCTTGCGCACGAACCAGTCTCGAGTACAAGGGATAGGGCGAGAAGAAGGACGGGTTTTAAATCATTTGCGCATTAAGGGCATAAAACGAAACTTGTATAATTCAATTAAGAAGTGTAGTAAAAAAAGATCAGGATTAAAAGAAGTGGTGGAAAATATATATATATATATATATATATATATATATATATATATATATATATATATATATATATATATATACACACACATACACTTGTGCTTTCCGCGCGTCAGCCATTCACAGCCTTCTGTCGATACAGGAGATATGTCACTTGCTTTACGTCTTGCACAGTATCCTTATATGCTGGGGTTCAGCGTCTGTCCAGTCACCAACTGCTCTGATTTCGTCGGCGGCCAATCTCACCGGGGCCTATGCTGATGATAGACGCCGATCATACCCTAACCCTTTCTAGTTTAGGGCAACGAAACTCCTTCGATACCGTGTGAAGTTTTGAGAGGGCTTGGTGTGCGAAAGATCGATTGAGTGAGGAACGAATGGTAAGAAGTGTTTATGGTGTGGATGAGGTTGATGCAAAGTGTTTTAAGGTGTTATGCACGTGTAAGAATGGTTGAAAAAAGACTTGTGAAGAGAATATTTGAGTATCAGTGTGTGAGGAGGGTTGTAGGCCCGCGTAAAAGGTAGGTTGATTATGTGACTCAGCAGGGAGTGCATCATATTGTGTATGAGAAAGATTCATAACGAGGGTTTGTGAGGGGGCGTGCGAGGGCGTTTCTACCCAGGGATGAACCCTGACTGGACCCAATTGATACAATACATACAACCCCATTAGCATGAAGGTTCTGGTGGCCTGGTGCTTAATAGGGGATACAAGGAGGGGGCGGATAATTCGTGTGGCGTTGAAGCGCGCCAACCACTATTTGTGGGAAAACTGGGTGAGGTTGAAATCTAATCCCAAATGATTCAATACCTTCCGCCAGATGGAGCTGGTTAGAATACTTACACACCTATACACATTTGAAATCCCTCCCCTCCCCTCCTCCTCCCTATTTAAAGGGCAATAGCTACGAGGCCGTATCACGCAGTGTGTGTGTGTAACGATAGATCAGTAAAGAAAGTGAAGCTAGATTCCTGAACCTCAAAGAGCTCGAATCATTGCATTGTCCAGAGAGGAATTATCCCAAGTCAAAATTGCGAGAAAATGGAAATGGTCGAGTAACGGTGTCCAAACAACCATTAAAAGGTACAATGAGGCCAATTCTTTCAAAAACCGTGATGGTCAAGGTCCCAAAAGGTGTACAATTCTGAGTGAAGAGAGGTTGCTGAAAAGGACATCTCTGGCTGATAGGAACCCCCCTTCCCCCCACACACACTTCTGACGTATTTGCTGAGTTTCGAGCAGCAACAAACAAGACGCACAGTGAGAAGGTCATTAGAACTGAGCTCAAAGGATGTAATGCTAAAAAGAAACCGTGGCTGTCTCAGGTGAACAAGAATATGTTAACTGCAGCTCCTAGTGAGGGCATTGAGGCCGGGAGGGCAAACTATGGGAGTTTCCTATTTATAAAAAAAAGCAATAACCAGCGTGGAAAATCCCCGCCAGAATTTTTTTTAAAAATATGACCATCAAGAAAGGGTGAAGTCACAGGGAGCAAAGTAAAAATGGGAGGTAAACATCCCAATTTCAAGGTCACCGGGAGAAATACGTAGTTAAAAAGGACAAAAATGGCCGTTTAAGGGCGCTTTATCGGACACCCAAGTACAACCCGTCCCGGTTAAGGGTGAGGGACAGCGCTCCATGGCCGCCTCTGAGAGCGCGCATCTGCCAAGAGGATGTCGAACATCAGACGCCCACGCAAATTACGGCATCCTCGCGCCCCTTCCTCGACGAGAGAAGGGGGGAGGGAATAGGGCTGCGCGCGAGGCTGGAGCGCCAAATCCTTTCGACTGTTTTTTCCCGCCACGGTAACGTCGGATAAGGAAGGGTGACGTGAGAGTCGGTGGGGTGTTCTGTATCTGAAAAGAGTGGTGGGGCTGTTGGCAAAGAGCCAGGTGCCTGCTTTCGGCGGTTCCTGCATTCGAATGCAAGCAGTGTGCAATGGAGATTACGACCTGATATTGTTTCCTTTTCTCGGAAAAGATTGACCGGGTTGTTCGTGTCGATTTATTCGTATTAGAAACTAATGAAACTTACGAACCTTAACTGAACTTAGGTTAATCCTCTGTTGGCGCAGAGGAGTGTTAGTGCATATTTCTGGTGGGGAAGGGGGTCTTATATCTGACGGGCAGTAGTGTTAATCCTCTAATGTAATTTCCTAGAAACATTCAGTAAATTGACAAATCTAATTTGTTCGTTGGCCTAAATTAGCGCACAACAGTTTTAGTGCAGCGAACACCCACCACAACGATGACTTGTGCAGCTTAATTCGTCAAAAGTTTTGTTTTCACTAATTTACTTCTTTTTTTTTAATTCTCACTTTTAATTTTACTTCATATGTTATACATATAATATTGTGTTTCTGTTTTTGTACTCTTTGCATATGCATCTTTTTCAAGTTTTATACCTTGGTAAAAGCTCTAATACCATATACAACATAATAAAGAGCTTTGGCCAAAATTATACGGCAGGTGAGAAGAATATGATTGAAACTCATTTATTTCATACTTGACAAATAAACATTTTTGCGTATATTCTATCAATAATTAATGTTTGATGTCTCCTTCTGCTTTTATAACTGCTTTTATGCATTTTTGCATACTTGAGACTAAGGTTGGCTCAATTTTCTGCAACTCTTCAGAATTTTGGCTGTTAATACACCTTTTGACGAACATTTGTGCACCCTCACTCTTGTGCCCAAGTGTGACCACAAATGTTCAATGGGGTTGAGGTCTAGAGATTGAGAGGGGCCAATCCATATCAACGTCGCCCCTTTCTTTTCAAACCAACCCTTTGAGTCTAGATGTGTGGCATGGAGCATTGTCTTGTTGGAAGATTACACCATCTGGTATGTAATCAGTGAAAATTTTATCCAAGGAAGGTCAATAAACCTGGTCTAACATGCTGGTGTAAGTGTTAGAATTCGTGTTAGAATTCATATTGCCCTAACAAGTGAACAACAATCCTGGACCTGAAGACGACATACAGCCCGAAACCAGTACACTACCACCTCCAAATTTAACTATTGGGACAACGCATCTCGGATCGTATAAGCTTCCCTAACTCTTCAATCAACATAAACAGCTCTAGGGGTTCCAAAGATCTGAAGACAAATTTTACTGATCCTTTTTGATATCCAATAGAAATATGTACAAGCATAAAAAAATTGGTGAAAACTAATGTGGAGAACCTACCTCAAAGTTGCTTTCATCAGAAAAAACAACTTTAACCCAATAATTATCAGTCCTATCTATCTTAATGCTCCTTTGCCCAAGACAATTGCTTCTTCTTGGTCACCTGAGACAGCCACGGTTTCTTTCTAGCATTACATCCTTTGAGCTCAGCTTCTAATAACCTTCTCACTGTGCGTTTTGATATCTTTGTTTGTTGCTGCTCGAAACTCAGCAAATACATCAGAAGTGTGTGGGGGGCGGGGTTCCTATCAGCCAGAGATGTCCTTTTCAGTAACCTCTCTTCACTCGGAATTGTACACCTTTTGGGACCTTGACCATCACGGTTTTTGAAAGAATTGGCCTCATTGTACCTTTTAATGGTTGTTTGGACACCGTTACTCGACCATTTCCATTTTCTCGCAATTTTGACTTGGGATAATCCCTCTCTGGACAATGCAATGATTCGAGCTCTTTGAGGTTCAGGAATCTCTTTCTTCAGACATTTTTAACAAAAAATTACCACTTGTAAGTTAACAATAAGATAATCACTGAAAAAATACCAAAATGACACAAATATTTATTATTTGTAGAATATACGGAAAAAAATTATTTGTATTATTTCAAGTATGAAATAAATGAGTTTCAATCATATTCTTCACTTTTTCATACCTGCCCCATAATTTTGGCCAAGGCTGTATATATTCATTGTTCTACTTTCTTCTATTTTTTCTCTTATTAGTTTCTTATTTTTAGACAAGATAGAGGAGGTGTATGAAATTAATATAAGAGCTGCTAAATAAGGAAGATAATAGTGGTGAAAAACATGGAGTAATTGAATAAAAGCAATCAGATAGACTAATCAAGTTGTCAATTGTAAAAGAAAATGAGCAAAAAAAGTTAAACAAAAAAGCTGAGATGGATTACACTTCACTGTACGAACGGTGATGGAAATGACCAACATGCGCATTTTCACTCAATGTAAAAGAATAAGTATGTTAGGGATAGCTGTTTTTTTGTTGTTGTTTATAACACTTACAGCCACCGACGAGGGAATAGCCGCCAAAATGAGAGCAAACATATAATATAAAAACAAAACGCTCTTAATAGTAACAACAACAAAGGAAAAAAAAACAAATACTAAGAGGAATGCTCAGGTGCCCCAACAAAAGCAAAAAGGTTGACTAAGGGATGGCCAAAACGGTAATAACTACCCTAAATCGTGTGAATCAGTTGACCATAATAAACTTCTAGGATCAAGTTCGTACAAGGAACTTGAGGACTCAAAGGTACAGACTGAATGGAGCCCCTCGCAAGGAAGAAAACGCAATCTCCCGCTCCTAATCCAATAGCCCCGAACTTAATGCGGGTAGCTCAGTGAGAATTTTCCCGCAGCTTTGCATTTCAAGGTTTCTTGACAGCAACTTTTCATTATCTTCGGACTAAAAACTTAAAAAATCGTTTCCTAGAAATACAAACGAGCGCCGAACGACCCTCGAGCGAAAGTATTGCATCCAAGACTGTCGTTCCGCATTAGGCCCACTCAGCACTCGGGGCGCCTGAAATAAGAGAACTGCTCAAGAAGCTAACGGCGAAGCCAGAAAAGTCCTCCACCAAATCTATGGGGAATTTAACAAATAGCAAATAAAAAATACTCCCGCAAATAACAGCATGGTTGATCGGTATAGCTGCCTCTAGTTGTCACATTTTCAATTCTCTTAATATCAACATTTTTGTCAATTATCTTTTTTTTTCATATTTGATGTGTAACTATGTATATGAAAAAATACACCTAGATAAACAGATGACGGTATATATATATATATATATATATATATATGGTTAAGTTCTTCATCAAGCCCTCAGAAGGAGTTCTTCGCTCAGTCACGAGAAGATAACGCATAAGCCAGCCTTCCTAAGGAAAGCCAAAGATTTTGCCTATCAATCAACCATTCTAGAAAAAGATAAACAAGGTAAACAATGAAGCGCACTCCGGCGTCGAGGGTAGCCATCCCCCGTCCCAGGCGCAGAAACATGCGACCTACAACAAAGTCAAATAAGGTGGAGGAGCCCAGCATCCTCTAAAAAGTCGTATAGTCCACAAGTCTGTATGCAAGAACTAGTCCCAAGTACAAGGGACAGGAGGTAGCGACACCACTTATTCCGGTCCCAGGATAAGCGAAGATCAAACAGAATGGATATTTAAGAAGAATGTGGCGAACAGTCTGGGGGACAAGACAGTCGTCATCGAATGTGCCAAATTCGGAGACGACAGTAAGCAACCTGAAGAAATCGCATCATTAAGGGTAGGTCCATGAGAACAGACGCGGCGCAATGGCACGCAACTTTAAGTTCCTCTCGGCCATCCCCCCCATCTTATTTGCGAAACAACCAGGAGGGCTACCTCTATTCCTGCCATTTAATTGGTGTGAGGAAGAGCGATATGACGGTCTGGTCTCCCAGTCCTAACGGACTCTTTGGCACCTCCATCGGCGCTCATTCCTCGCCATTCCCACAAGTCTAGGAACCTAGAAGATAATTTCGACATCCACCCAACTCGCCAGAGGCATCGGGTCACAGATATCGCGAACCAGGGAATGCGGAGATTCCAATGCGCAGGTAGCACTCAGGGCATTTTGTGAGTCGCTATAAATCACAATCTGGTTTCCGAACCGGGCACGTCGCGTTATTTCCCGTACCGAGCGGTGTATTGCAACCAACTCAGCCGTGAAGACAGATTTAGCGCCTGCAAGAGCCCAGCTGACTTCAAACAGATGTGATACGGTGTGGAAACCCACATCCTCTTGGGAATTGGAACCACCCGTATAGACTGGCACGGTTCGAGCGTGATCCGGAGTGTGCTCCAAAAAAGAGGACAAAATACTTCCGGCGTTGTAGCTTTGGGAACAGGGGCGTGGCGACAAATAGTCAAAGGTGATATCCTGGCCAGAACCATGGGGCACACCGGCCCGAAAGCTATACTGAGCTCTCGAAGGAGTTCCCTAACCCTAAACCCAAAGGGCTTAGGGTTTGACTGGCGTCTCTCGGCGGTATAGGCACCATCGAGATCAGCTGCAGATGCAGTGAGCGCTGTTGGCAACTAAGGGAGGTGCCTGGATTGCGCGTACAGTCGAATAATGCACTGTGCACGGCGCAGAGGAGAGCAGAGCGAGTGGCATCTCTACAGCATCGACAGGTAGGCTCTCACTGTGGGACATGCGGAAGGCACCGGTCGTCAGGTGAAGGCCGATGTGGTGGATCGAGTCCACACTCTGCAATACACGCTCGGCTGCGGATGCATAAAACTCGCATCTGTAATCGAGCTTCGAAAGAATTTAGGACCGATAACAAAAAGCAGTAACCCTATCAGCGCCCCAGGCGCTGAACGTCAGGGAGCGAAGGATATCCATGGCGTGGGTACAAGTCCCTAAGGCTGCGAATATGAGCCTCCCAGGTGAGGCGTCGGTCAAATACAAGACCAAGAAAACGGTGCGAGTCCACTACTTCCAGGCGAACCCCATTTAGAAACAAGTCTGGGTCAGGGTGTAGCCGTGGATGAGGCAGAAGTGCACCAACTTAGTCCTGGCAAAGGAAAACCGAAGGTGGGTTACGACATAGCGAGAGACGCGGTTCAATGCCTGTTGGGAGTCGACGCTCCAGAGTTGGCATCTGGGCCGAGCCATACGAGATCAATCAGTCGTCACGTCAAGCGTAACGAGAACATTTTCCGACAGCACCGAGGAGAAGTCATTTATGTTCAGGGACACCCTCTTCTTGCTAAAGTGGGCCGGAGAGGGCTCCCTTCTCCCGTACGTGGAATCGACGATCTCGCAAAGATTCAGATATAGGGGCGTCCCCTTGCTCCCATCGAGTTTAGTCTCCATGATAACGTATCGCCATGCGATATCATAGGCCTTCTCCACATTAAAAAAACACAGTGGCCTAATGCTGTCTACGAAGGAAGGCCTCGCAGAAGGCATTTTCCTGTCGGAGAAGAGCATGCGACGTGGAGTGGAACTTGCGGAAGCCGCACTATGCTGTGGAGAGGTGGCCTCTGCTGTAGAGAAAAAAAGCTAACCTAATATTTACCAATTTCTCCATCAACTGCACACGCATGAGGCTAGAGATATTGGGCGCAAGCAGGCCGGGGTAGATTGATCTCTCCGGGGTTTGCGAAAAGCGAGCACAGTGACGATTCGCCAGGAATCTATGAGGATACCCTCTACACGGATCATGGTGAACAAATCTAACAGAAAGGCCATGCCTCGCTCCCCCAGGTGTCAAAGCATGGCGTACTGGACATCGTTCGGAGCAGGGGCGGTGTCCGCGCACGAAGCGAGAGCGGAACGCAACTCAATCAGGATGGTCTCCTGCAAAAGATAGCTAAGGGAAAATGGGAGGAGACGAGCCTCCCTATCTCCTCCTAGTTGGCCCGGAGTCTGTGGTAATTATTGCATTAAAGGAATATCCCTCCGAGCCTAGCTAGGGCGTACGCTTCTCAGAGGCATAGCTCAGGGCGCTGTTGGCCGGACAATGCGCTGAAGGCGCTGTCGCCTTCGGGAACTTATCGGATAAGTTTGGGCTCGCGATGCGAGTCTTTTCCTTCCTCCGTCTCAAAACATTAGGCAGGTGGGGGGTCCCTCCTTTTTACGATCCACCCAGCCTACCACAGGGTGTGGGCGTAGGAGCTGAAGCTCCTGGAGTACTTCCCTCCTTTTGGGGGGGTCAGCTTTTGGAACCCCCGAAGATGTCCTCACGACCAACTTCAGGGGTGTTGCCTCCTGTGAGTCTAACGACTCAGTTGAGGCGCGTGGCCGTTTCGCATTACGGGAAACGGTCACGCTGGGGGAATGGGGAAGAGCCCTGGTTTTAGCCAGAGCTGGGTGTGAACCTTTTGTGCCATCAGCTTTATCATGGGAGCGCCCGGGGTGGGTAGAACCCGCAAAATGTTCTGAATGGGCGTGGAAACGACCGTGCTCGTATGCATGGAGAGGCCAGGAGCAGAGGGTGTCTTTCATAGCATTGAGACATAAGACGTCCCAGGCAGCGCGTTGCGAGACAGGACCAAGTCCTTAGGCTCGCGATATGAGAAACGATCCTGGCCTGAACGGCCACGATTTCCTTCTCAAGGAGATACACACAACATTGCTTCGAAGAAATGGAATGCGGTTTTGGAGCAATTTACTCAGACTTCGGGTAACCTCAACCTTGCACGTCTACAGGAGCGATTTATGTGGCCAAAGCGTATGGCAGTAGTAGCACCTCCGTGGCAGTGGCACGAATGCCTCCACGCGGTAGCGATGCCAACCGGAACGTACCGAAGTGTAGAGGTGGGTCTGGGGGCCCCTCCCTGTTTTCTTATCACACGTTCGACCTTAACCGCTCCTTAGTCGGCCAGCTCTAGGGTGATAAAATTTATAGAATAGTCCACAAGTTCTCTCGCGTAAAACACTCCTTTCACAAAGTTTATGGTAGAGTGTGGTGTCACACTCACCGGGTTGCCATTGAGTGTCCAAAGAGCACTAATCCTGACCGCCGTGGAGGGATCTGGCGCATTCGCCAAAAGGCTCCCGTCCGAGAAACAGGTCACCTTCGGCTTTCTAGAAATCAGGCTAGCTAGTGCTCTTCTATGATGGACCATGCTGCTCTTTGCCAACATGTTGCCGTCAATGGAGTGGATAACTAGAAAGAGTTTGAAGCCAGGGGGCACGAAAACGACAGGTAACCTCTGAATGGGGGCCTCGACGTAAACGAGGTTCAGCTATGCGCACTAGCAATTTTGCTCTTCGTCAGGGACTCTCCACCTGGGAAAGCACCGGCGGCAGACGTGACGATCTTGGCTTGGTCGCTTACCAAAACAGCAGCGGACCCGTTCCTCCCCGTGGCTTCCGCGGGGGGAGAGGAGTCCTTAGGTGTTTTGGTCTTAGGAATATTTTTTTTCTTTTTGGGAGAGGAAGGTGGGAATGAACCCGCTTTTCTGCTCGCCTGGAGGGAGCCCCTTGGCCAGATGGACCGGCCTCACCAAAATACTTCTCTGATATAGAGAAAGTCTTGGTTGTCACAGGGGCACCAGTCGGGAGAGATCCCTCCTCTCCTTGTGAGGCTTCGGGAACCTGAGCCGTCTGAGGAGGACCTTGCACAGAGCGGGCTCGGGTTCGGTCCCATGTAAGATCTTACAGTCGGGCTGGGTCACTTCAGAGGCAGGCTTCATGTAGCCATACATACCCCCACCCCCCCCAACACATCATGGATCCCATTCCAGCAACATTTTGTCTAGTTTTGAGCCGGCTAACCGGCATCTGTCGGGGAAGAGAGGGCCGCAGGTACAATGACCCCATGTAAACTGAGAACGCACAAGTGCAGGACAGTGAGGGGCACAGACCAACGGGGCCTGCGATCCCTTGCCCGCCTCTAAGGGGGTTTACCCTATCGAGCCGGACCCAGCGGGCGCTGTCAATAATGGGCCTCCTGCGTGCTTTTTGGCAGTCCCCCTGCGAAAGAAAGGAGGGATTGCCGCTGGAAAGAGGGATCAGACAAGGAGGTGAGGGGGGTCCCGCTGCACTCGTAGGCCTAGTAGAGGAGTAAGCCTCCTCTCCGGTAGAAGAAATTTGGAGGTTCCCTTGAGAAAGCACAGGCGCGGGGGAGGGGCTTCCAATTTTTCAGTGGAGCTGCCCGAAGGCGGCTCTGGCGATGGTAGAGGGGGAGGTAAAGGGGGCATTTTTTATTTTAATAAACTCATCATTGGGCATGGTGAACCTATTTATATCACGGGTTGCATACGATAATCACCCTAGGCAGCAGCCCGCTCTATGAGGGGTGAACACGAGGCCGGCAAAGCCAGCTGCCGCCATTTAAGACCACACCCCTTGCCCAGTAGCCAGGCAGCCCTTCAGCATGGCGGCTCGACCTTGGGCTGGGCAAAAAATTGATAGACAGTGAAAAGAGAGAGAAAGGGTATGTGAGGAAGGTGGGAGGGGGGGGGGTGAAGCAGGTTGTTAAAAACCGACCACCCTAGGCTGGAACTTAGGGGTGAGGGGGCGTTATGCTGTGCCACTGAGTCCAGATCTAGGATGGTTGGGTGAGAGGAAGCTGGTCACTGACCAGCGTCCATTCTGTGAAATTAGAGGCCGACCAGAGAAAGTTGAGGAAGAGGTTGTATGGTAAGTAAGGAAGCAGGGTAAGAAGAGAGAATGTCAGAAAGGAGAAGAGGCTAAGCTGGGGTCGGACGGAGTGCTGAGTCCTGTCAGCACGGCGGCCAGGAAAGCAAATCACGGTACGCTTTACGGGGTTTAAAATTAAAAGGGAAGCGATTCCTCACGAAGATCGTGTGGAATTGTTTTCCATCGTATGTGGTTAATTGCTAGAATCCTTTTCTTCCTAATGTTGAAAGGGATGTACTTAAATTATTTTTAAATAAATATAAATACTTGAAATGGGGGACCAAGTTAAAATTCTCGTGTGATAATTTAAATTAGAACGGTTTGCAACCGAAATCAGGGGTGGCGAAACTTCTTTTATTTTTAATATACATGCCAGAATCTGGTAAATATTATTTAGAAACTACCTGTGTGCCATTAGTGATGATGAAAAAATAACTATTTTTTTTAAGTTCAAGTAAAAACGGTGTGATATAAAAAATAATATTAAAGAGCATTAGTGCCCTATGATGAATTTTAGATTCCAACTCTTTAAGGCTGCACTCGGCGTCGCCACCCATGATGACCTTAATAATGGACCGTATAGTCTGTGTTGTTTGTTTACTCCATAAATTGATCAACACTATCGCAAGGCGGGCGGGGTGGTACCCAGTGGAGATTGCTACACTTGACACATGGACAAACGGGAGACCCATTCTCGTCTCAAACTAGATTGAAACTACCTGTCCTTTCTTTGCTTAGAGATATTTCCATTTTTACCCTCTTTGGGCCACTTTCTTTACAATCCTCTTCTCTCCTCGGCTAATTTTGCCGGTTAGGAGCCGGCAGACCAGGTTTCATACATTCACCCTTGGTCGGAATCGGGAGAGGTGGGTGGGCACCGAGGTCACCGCCCTCAATTTATGCTTCGTTTGCAGGGTGTGTTTTTTTTTAACACACCTACACTTTTCCCCTTCTAGTGGCCCCATATTTCTTTTACTTATCTAGTCCACAGAGGAATGTTAGGTGTAGAAAAAGAAACCATGCTGCAGCCGACATCTGGAGGATTGTGTGCTCCCTCGGCTGCAATTGTGCAGGAGCTGCGGTGATTATACACTTTCTGCGGATGATGGCCTGGTTGTTATTGCACTTTAAATTCGAGGGGGTAAACATGTTCGATTACAGATCATTGATTTGTAGTAGATAACAGGCTCGAGCTGGTGAGAATGTCGGAGAACTCAATGGCCCCATATACTGACCTAAACTCCTCAACCGAGTCAGATATCGCGCATTTCTTCGAAGGTGAACCACCGTGCATGATCCAAGGACAACCGAGGCAGTCTCTCTAGCGTCGGCGTCCCATCAAAAGGGATCTAAACGGGAAAGTGGTCGCTTTCATGGAGGTCGTCTATCACCTCACACCCAACTTTCGCAGATGCATCGGGAAAGCACAGGGACAGAGCGATAGGAAAATGAAACGGCATTAAGATAAGAGATGGGTAGACTCTTCCACATTAAGAACTTTCATCTCGACTCCAAGACCAGGTTCAGGTCCAACAGGACTCGGTTCCTGGGGGTGAATGTGTAGGTTTCCAATAGGGGGTGTCTACCGTCCAGATCCCAGAGCAGGAGATAGGGCCTTGCCAACCGAGTTAGGCCGTGTTGGAATTCCACCATGACGAAGTCTGTTGAGGACTGCGACCGTCTGAAGCGGGGTGCTGAGAAACATATAACATCGGGTGTACAGTCCGCACCCTACAGCGCGGCCCCCTTCCGTATGTGGAGGGGCGCGACATCCTGATACCCAGTGTGAGTACGGCGAGTTTTGCCCTAATAGGCAGTAGACATATGGGCTCTTAAAATTTAAAAAAATCCTGATACCCAGGGAGGGTCGGAAGGAAGGACGCAACCAATGTGGTCTCCTGAAAGCAAATAGCTATAGGTAAATGGTAGGAGAGACTCCGTAGCTCCTAATTAGATAGAATACATGGGGCAATTCCAATGAAGGAAAATGACTTCGAAGTGTAGTTAGAAGCAACTGTTGGGAGTCATCTTCAAAAAGACCCTCATCTGAATCGCCGTAGGGCGCTTGGTGGCAGAGGTCCGGGGGGTATGAGCCGCAGAATGCGCTTGGGCGCTGCTACCTTCGAGTGATTACTGGAGGAAATCAGGATCGACACATGAGCCTTCCTTTCCTCCTGCCTCAAACCCTTCGGCTGCGGGGTCAGCGTTCCCGACGAGCTTCTGTAGGTGCCGAAGAACCGATTATCGCTTGTTGCTACCCTCTTTTCTAGGGGTAGGCTTCAAAACAAAGGTAGCCTCACGACCAGCTTCCTCGGTTTTGTATCCTCTTTGTTTTCTGCGAAGCTGGAGGGCAGCGGGATTTGAGTCATTTGCGCTGACAGTCGTACCGGGGCGGCGCACGGGAGTGGTAGAACCCACTGAAGGGTTCCTGATGGGCACGGGATCTACCGTGCTCCCAAGCCTGGATGATCCAGGTGCGGAAGGTGCCTTTACCTTAGAGGGGTAGGAGGTGAGTGGCAGCGGAGACAGCAACCAGACAATCAATCTTCTGGGCCTATTGATATGGAATACGAACAAATACGAATCGCATTCCTTAGAGGATGCAGGGTGCATTCCGCCATAATTCATGCACGAGACTGTATACGAAAGTTTTTCGGCGTGCACAGCATTAGAATAAATGTCAAATTTAGGGTGGATTCTTCTTCGCACATCGGCCATCGGCAGTTATTATTTTAATTGGCGCGGTAACGGCCTAAATGCGGGGTGATGCGCAAGATAATCAATCCAGTCTTGGTCATTCTTATCTCATTTCTAGGCATAAAATCAATTGTCAGACTATGTTTTCTTTGTTGCAAGAAATACTGGATCATGCCCTCTTTAGAGACCACCATACCGTCACTATAACCTTTGTTCGGGGCAGTGACTGGTTTGGGTAATGTCAGAGAGACTACATTGAATTTAAAACTCTTCTTCGGATAGTTTATCTGAAGAAGACTTTTAAACATCTCCATATCGTATTTTAGGTCAATTTGTGTGGAGCCCTTTGTCCATTTTTTTTTTCAATTTTCCAAATTAGCGGGACAGTCAAAGGAGAGAGTCACCCCAAGTCGGCAGCGAAATTTCTGTGAGGAACGAGTAGATTTTTTAATTCAATATAAAGGAGGGGAAAGGCTGAAGAAGGACGAATAGAGCAGAGACCTCTCAATTCTAAGGATCCTCACGCAAGGAATAGACAAAAAAAAAATCCGAATTCGTCGAAAAGAGGTTTGAGACAGAAAATCAATAAACTGCGGAGTCCATTAATTATAATCCATAATTACGTGTATTCCATATCAAGCAGTCATTATTGAGGGAGACTCAATCCCGATCATCGTGCCACCTTGTTCGTTTGAGGGAGGTTGGCACGGTGCCATACAACCCCGACGTGTGGACTTGAGAGGCAAATAGAGGGTCAAGGTTGATGTTAACCGAGCGTCGTCACTCGTCGCCGGGTCAATTCGATCATTAAGGTTGCCATTCTTCTCTGTTGGTTTATGCCAATTTTCAGTAGCAAATAAAACTTACACTGTGGATGTTTTCAACTTCCAGGAACTGATTTTTACATCAGGCGGAGACGGAGAACATTATGGCGCAAGGCTCTCTTTTAACAGCTCCAGAGAAAAGTCTCTGCCCAAACCAAAAATCGACAAGTTGTTGTTTCAAAGATCGAGATTGAGTAGTAACGCTATTAGTCTCTTGAGCAGGACCGACTTCCCGAACGGATAATGAAACCAACATAAAGATCACCATGCCAATCGCTGGCGATCGCGAGGGTCCCAGATGGGGGGGAGGTGTAGGGAAGTATATTTTTTTTTTACACCAACCAGCAATCAGGTAGCAACCTTCGTCACTCCAGGGAAAGGGGAAGCCTGCTCCAGGTCTAGAGGATTTCTTGAAACAGGTGTGTGTGTGTGTGTGTGTGTGTGTGTGTGTGTGTTGTGCTGTGAACATGAGAGAAAGACAGAGATTCTATGATTGGTTATGTGCGTAAAGAACTATGCAAGATCTACATTTACGCCCGTTGGGAGTAAAGCCAAACACATCCACCCAACGGTAGTCAGACCACACTTCGACGTTAGAAGACCAACGGCGTATCCACAGGGACGGCGAGAGCTCCTCGAGGTTGAGTGAAGGGGCCGCCTGCTTGGAAGAAGACGGCTCGAGACAGAATTGGATGACTAAAGGAGTGAGGATGCCAATTAACAGAGTGAAAATGATTCATATGAAAAAAGTAACCTGAGTAATTCAACGAGGGCATAGTAACTGAGTAAGAAAAATCGCTCGCGTTGTGATCTTGGTAGGGCGGGGGGGTTAAGAGAACATTAAGGTGGTGAATTTGGGAAAGGTTCAAATCCAACAAATACACATAGCCTGACTATAGGGCAATGGAAACCAAAACGGCGCTCAACTCCGCTGAACCTGGCCCCAGTTTGCAGTAAATGGCTTGGCCTTGAGAGGAATTGAGGGAATATAATCCTCAAGGGAAAACTTAATAATGAATCTCGACGGCGCTCAGAAAACGAAATGGGAGTAAGTAAAGGGAAATCTTAAGGATTCCGAGCGCTCGTCGTTTATTCGGAACAGACTGAATAGAGAGCGCGGGGGGGGGATGGATGGGGGTAGGATTTTACACCTATATTATTATTTACTCAACACTAAGAAGCAAAGGCCAACGAAGGCATCTACTCCAAATCGTGAGATGTTTGTAAAGAAAATGGTGATGTAAGGGAAGTGAATATATATATATATATATATATATATATATATATATATATATATATATATATATATATATATATATATATATATATATATATATATATATTGTTGTTCGGGCTATATGACAATTTTTACTGCCTCCCTTTTTCATAAATATGTTGATGTATCAGTGAAGTCAACGGCAGGGTTGGAGAGCTTAGAAAGTAAAGTTTTAGTAGAGAGAATGTTAGCTGACTTGGAAGACTGGAAGCCATCTGAATATTGGAAAAAGTCACTTGAATCATGATGATTCGCGTCGGGTGCTCAATGTTCTGTTAACACTGTAAAGGCTGTGATATGTGACAGGGACAGCTGCCACAGAGACTACGAAGCCGTAGCCAGCAGAAAGGAACACAGTAGACATTCTGAGTGCGTCCGCGTGCCGGAATTCATCCAACAACTGCAGGATAAGGTGGTGGAAGACCTGAGCGAGGAAATCTAGACTTTGGTGATAGAGATGGTTGTTGGAGTCGCCATATGAAGCTGGCCCTGAATCAGTACCTTTGCTACCACTCGAAAAAAAGGCGCGTGGGACAAATCGCTACAGCCAAGGCCAAGGAGAATCATCACTTGACGAAGGCAAGGAAGCTCCTGAACAAGCTGAAGCGATCTGGTTCATCTCAGATGAAAAGAACTGCGAGAACCATTAATTGCACATCACCCAGAACAACAGATGGCTTGTTTATAATTCATGCAACATCCCACGTAACATGGAAAACAAATTCTCCGAAACTGCGATGGTAAGTGGATGTATCTCCAGTGAGGGTGATGCCATGCCGCCCCACATGTTTGAGTAGGGTCGTATGCCCAATTCAGACGTCTATATAGAGCTGCTGGAAACTGTGGCCAAACTCTGGCTGGAGAAGCTTCCTAATGGAAGGCCATACATCCTCCTGAGAGATTCAGAAATGGTTGTCGAGCAATTTCTAAGACTTCACCAGCGCCACTTTTTGGCACCCTAATTCCCCCCCGATTGTAATTCAATATATCACAATGTGTGGGAGACAGTAGAGAAATACATCACCCGCTCTGTCTGTTACCCCATGACAGAGGTCGTGGCCAAGATCTTCCCAGAGACACAATTAGGAAGGCATGCCACAGGTTCCGAAGCAGTCTTGAAGATGTGTTGGAAGCTGAGGAAGGTTACTTTGAGTAAACTATTATCATCCAGCCATAATATAGTTGATATTTTTTTAAATATATATATATATATATATATATATATATATATATATATATATATATATATATATATATATATATATATATATATATATACATATATACGCACTTATTACATTTTTTTCAAGTTCATAATCTAAAGTAAACTGTCCAATGAATCTTTTCAAGGGTTTTTAGCAGACTGCGATTATCCAGAACTTCTTAGAAATCCAATTAAGTGTGCAAGAGGTGTTTTTTCGCTATTGTTAGCCAGATCTCCTAAGAATTAACAAAAGTCAGGGACAAACTTATGCCCTAAGACGGCGTGTTAGGGCATTTTGACACGTCGGAAACATGAATGGCGAAATGTCCAACCTAATGAACATCTTTCACTGACATCATTTCTAGACAATCAATCATACGCATGTGCATGGGACACTGGGAATTTGTAGGAGGAAATCCAAATAATCATTGACTGATATTCGTAACATTGTAAGGAAGATTACACGGCAATACCCTACGTAAAACACGTTGCAGCGAGTTTCACGTCCGCAAACACGGGGGTTCACCGAAATAAAAAAAAACCCGGTAAGAAAGTATTATGGAAGGACGAAACGAAAATGGAACTATTTCTACTTAAGTAGAGAAGACACGTTTGGAGAAAAGCTTGCGAAGCGCTTCTTTCGAAAAACACCAAACCAACCGTGAAACAAGGTCAGGCATGGGTAGCTGGTACTCTTCCCCCAGTGCACACCGCTTGGTGATGGCGATGATTAAATAATTATGTTTACAAGGGTAAATCCGATGAATGTGTCGCAACAATCCTTTGCCCCTACTGGCACGGGAACACCTTAAAGTCTAAGGAAGAGTGAGGAAAGAAGATGAATGGTCTATTTCGAAAAGAAAAACCTAAACTTCAAACCAGCAAGAAAACTGAAATTGGGTAGGAGTATTATTTTCAGGACAACGATCCATTAACATATGACCTCTGTAGTGAGAACAAACGGTTCAAAGATTCCAAAAATAATGTTTGGGAATGGCTATCACAAAGGCCAGACAAAAAGCTTCTAAAAAAAAAAAAAACGTATGGAGGTTAATAAAAACCCCCCACAAGAATTCGTGTTTTAACGGGGAGCCGGGAGGTGCGGCTTTCAGCGCCCCATGTATTGTGGGCTTTCCCTGGAAACCCATTAATCCCTCCCTGAACATCTATTGAACTCTCAAGCAACACCCACTGATCCCTCCCCGGACAAAGGCACCGTTTTGGCGAAGAACGTGCCGCGGCTCCGCCCTTTGGGTTAGACCTCCTTGAACAGCAAATGAGTCCTCTTGGAACACCGATTGATCCCTTCCTCCTAAAATCTTTTGTAAAAAGCTTATATAAATCGATATTAAATTACAGGATGAAGCGTTTAACAAAATAAAATCAAATTTAGACAGGCACATTGTTGCATGAGATTATGGAGTGGGATATAAATGGAATTACCTCTAAATAAAAATGTGCATGCTTTAGTTATAAACTTACAGGCGATTTCCATCAGAAACTAAGGAATGCTGCAAGCATACACAAGGATGTAGACCATACGGAAATAAAACGATATTCAGGCTTTGCTAAGGTCATTTCATTATAAATCATTTGCTTTCGCATTTATTTAATTCTACATATAGGTAAAACAATTTAACGAAAACTAAATTTGTGTTAAAAGGCCCACACAGTATATTAAAGCCCAAGAAAATGCACAATTAATTTTGCATTGTTATAGCAATTTGTGTCACAAAGACGAGAGTTTTTAATTCGTAATTGTAAGTTACAGCCCCCTCCCTCCATTTATGGGGGGGAAAGTGCACACATCTACTAAAATTAATGTGTTACGAGAGTTTCAAGGAAAGAGTACCCCAGGAGACCTTACGGTCCATTCAAAGAGGGTACCTTTCGACTAGGAATCGAGCGGGCACATGGCTGCTCAATTGTTTTGCGTCTCTAAACGGCCACTTTTCATGACTTTGTCTAGTCTTGACTTGAACTGGTCAACAGATTCACTGTTGACAACTTCCACTGGAAGTGCGTTCCACTTACCGCAGATACTGTAGGTGAAAAAATTTCCACACAGATTACGGTTGTAACGCTTCAGTTCAAGTTTGAAGCCGTGATTGCGCGTTCTGTTCTCACTCAGTGGGAAAATATCCCGGTAGTCAACATTGTCGAACCCTCGAAGTATTTTGAAAACTTCGATGAGCTGACCACGCAGTCTACGGGTTTCCAGCAAGAACAGATCTAATTCCCTTAGTCTATCCTCATAACTTTTATGTCGGATAGAGGGAATCAGCTTGGTTGCCCTGGCTTGTACGCATTCCAACCTTGCGATATCCTTTCGAAATGAAGGACTCCAAAATTGTACGGCATACTCCAGGTGCGGTCGGACAAGTGAGTTGTACAAACACAGTACAATCTCATTGTTACGGTATCCAAACTGGCGCTTTATGTAGCCTAACATCCTTTGGGCTTTCTTCTCTGCCTCGATGCCCTGTTTCGAGAACTTGAGGTCGCTAGTGATAGTTACACCCAAGTCCTTCTCAGTGTCACTCGATTCAAGAGCAGTGCCCTTAAGGATATACTGAGATTGGGGGTTTCTGTGGCCGATATGCATTACTTTGCATTTCCCCACGTTAAAAGGCATTTGCCACGTGTCCGACCACTCCCCAATCTTCCAAAGATCTTCCTGCAGGCGGGCAGTATTTCCATCCTTTGCAACGTTCATACCAAGCTTGGTAAGCTTGGTATCGTCGGCAAATTTGGAAATCTTGGCAACCATGTCACCGTCCATGTCATTGACGTAGATGATGAAATAGTAGTGGTCCCAGGACAGAACCTTTAGGGGAACCCCGTAGTAACGGGCACCCACTCAGAAGACTGTCCATTCACCACCACCCGTTGCCGTCTGCCACTTAGCCAGTTCTCGATCCAGCCGGCTACCTTTCCGTCTATGCCCAGCGCTCGCACTTTCCGGAGAAGGCGGCGGTGTGGTACCTTATCATGAAGAAATAAAAGGAAAATGGCGTAATTTATCAAGGGCATGGTTCTCATTGAGGATGGACAGAAGAGAGAGAGAGAGAGAGAGAGAGAGAGAGAGAGAGAGAGAGAGAGAGAGAGAGAGAGAGAGAGAGAGAGAGAGAGAGAGAAAGAGAGAGAGAGAGAAAGAGAGAAGAGAGAGAAGAGAGAGATAGATAGAGAGAGAAAGGAGAGAGAGAGAAAGAGAGAGGAGAGAAAGAGAGAGAGAGAGAAAGAGAGAAGAGAGAGAGAGAGAGAGAGAGAGAGAGAGAGGAAGAGAGAGAGAGAGAGAGAGAGAAGAGAGAGAAAGATAAAAAGTGAGAGAAATAGAGATTTTTTAAGAGCCCATTGAGCAACTGCCTACTAGGTCAAAGGTCACGGTGATCACCTTAGAGCATTGGTTTTCAACCTTTATATGATAGTGGCACCCAATTGTTATCTACATCTTTTCACCCTCAAATTTAAAAAGTTGACTTGCAAAGTAAAATACTTGGATTTCAAATTAAAAATTGTTGACCTTCAACTTAACATTCGTAAGTCATATCTCGAGTATTACTTACCATATGCGTGTGTAATGATAAATTGCTAAAGGAGAGAAAAAGAAAAATTCTCCATCAGAACATTTCCAACATTTCGGCCAACTCTTTGCCGCGACATTAGAGAGCCTATTTGTGTAGCTTGTGGGATTTCTTCACATCATATCTTCATTAGAGAGCCTATTTTTGTAGCTTGTGGGATTTCTTCACATTATATCTTCATTAGAGAGCCTATTTTTGTAGCTTGTGGGATTTCTTCACATCATATCTTCATTAGAGAGCCTATTTTTGTAGCTTGTGGGATTTCTTCACATTATATCTTCATTAGAGAGCCTATTTTTGTAGCTTGTGGGATTTCTTCACATCATATCTTCATTAGAGAGCCTATTTGTGTAGCTTGTGGGATTTCTTCACATTATATCTTCATTAGAGAGCCTATTTGTGTAGCTTGTGGGATTTCTTCACATCATATCTTCATTAGGAGCTCTTTCGCGCCCCTAGCAACCGTTGCAATACACAACTCAACCCCCTCAAAACCAGAGTATTTTTTTTCTTTCAAAAACTGCACTGGAAAAATATTTTATAATGAAAATTTGCAACACTGGTATTTTCTACGTGTATAAAATTAAGAGATCCAAGAAAAACAGAAATATCTTGTAAAAAGATAAAACTGAAAGAAAAGATGCGCTTCGAGAATGGAAGTACGGAACCTTACAGCACTTGGCCAACCCAAGTGTGAACATTGGCCTAATGGCTTGAAAAGCCTCGGCTCGAGTCCCTACACAAGTGCGGGCAGATTGTGCAAAAATACGACTGACCCTACCCCACAGGCGGTGGAAATTAATTTATTTTAATTTCAGTCATTTTTTAAAAATTTGAAATCCAGCTTTTTAAAAATGAAAGGTTAATAATTTCAATTGTATTTTAATTTAAAAGTCAACTTTTTAATTGAAGTTAAATTTTTTTTAAATATGAAAGTCAACTTTTAAATTTGAAGTTTTTTTTTTTTAATTTGAGGGTGAAAAAGTATAGAAGCAGCCGTGGCCCCCCAATATAAAATAATTCACATATAAATACTCAATTATATGGAAAGCACTTCAAAATTAACCACGATTAACATTTAACCTAATTTAATCGAAATGAAACAAAATTAGAAAAAAACCTTTAAAAGTTTAATGGGAAATATGAGCTTCATGAGTATCAGAATTCTTAAGGCAATTCTCATTTTTTCCTTCACTGTCTGCAATTTTCCTCTTTTCGTTGTTTTTGTGTTGCACAATGCAGAAGATAATTTCAAAGTACTGTTCAAGGGTCTTTAGAATTTTTTTTAGAAATGTTTGGAATAGATATTTTTCGGCAATTTAGGAATTTTAAAAATGATTTTCTGGGGAACCCTAAGCTGCCGCGCCACTCCAGTTGAAAACCACTGAATTACAGACTAGATTAAACTGTGCATCACTCTTTATTGCGGGTCAAATTTTTGGCTGATATTTTGAATATTAAACATTGTACAAACGTGAAACTTGGTCCACTGAAATACCCTAGGTAGGTACGTACGCAGTTAGCATTTCAATCGTATTGATAAGATACATACAAAGTTATATATTTTGATGTGCTTTCAACTGTCACGCTTTATTGCAGATGTACGAAAATGCCCCAGAAACGACTGACAGCTACAGAGAAGACGCGGATTGTTGCAGGTCTCGCAGAAGGCTTATCTGGAGGAGAATTAGCCCAAGAGCTTGGTCGGGATACAAGAACATTGAAGGCGTATGTGGAAAAAATACCCATCGCCAAACCAAGGCAAGATAAAGGTACGAGAAGAAGTGTATCCCAGCGTGACATCCGAAAAATAGGTAGACAAGTAAGAAAAGACCTCGGTAGCATAAGTGCTGCCATATTTGAAAGTGCTGGAGTTTCTCCTTTGTCCAGAAGCAGCCGGTGTAGGATCCTTAAAGAGACGGCCAGAAGTGTTAAGTGCATCGCTAGATCCATCATGAGCAAGAATCACAAAGACAAGCGTATTGATTGGGCACGGAATTACATGAAGATCAATTTCCAAGATGTTCTCTTCACGGATGAGGCCAGAGCTACTCTGGATGGCCACGACGGAGGGCCAACGTTTGGGTACCTCTTGGGGACTCTCGCCCGCATCGCATTCGGCGTCAACAAGGAGGTGGTGGTGTCATATTTTGGGCGGGAATGATATGAAATGAACTTGTCGGGCCTTTTCGAGTTCCAGAAGGTGTCAAACTCACCAGCAACTCCACACCGCCTTTCTGGAGGAGCATTTTGCAGCATGGTTATATGATCTGCCACTCTCACGTCGACGGCCATTGATTTTTATGCATGATAATGCTCCTTCACATTCAGCCAAGGCTACAATTTCGTACCTCGCAACTTTGGGAATCACAGGCTAATCACTTATGACCTGGCCCCCCTGTTCTCATGACCTAAACCCTATCGAACAGTTCTGGTCGATCATGAAGAGGAAAGTGTATGAAGGAGGTATCCAGTTTTCATCGAAGGATGCCCCGTGGGAAAAGATCAAAACAGTTGTTGGTACCATAACATCTTTCCACATTAGTCAGCTAACAGCTTCTGTGGACAAAAGACTGTTTGATGTCATTTCTAAACAAGAAAGTTAGGTAAACAAATAGGTACAGCACCAACCATTTAATTGTTTGTTTAATATTTGCTGCTATTCTTCGGTAGCGTTTTTCATTATTACAATAAAATGGTAATATAACGATAATACTTTGTTTCATTACCTTAAATTGGCATTTTCGGACACCTGCAATAAAGCGTAACACAGGTGAAAGCACATCAAAATACATAACTCAACATAACTTTGCATGTATCTTATCAATATGATTGAAATGTTAACTGCGTACGTACTTACCTAGAATATATCAGTGGACCAAGTTTCACGTTTGTACAATGTTTAATATTCAAAATAGTCAAAAATTTGACCTGCAATAATGCGTGATACACAGTTTAAAAACAGAAACAAAACAAAGAACGAATAACAACAAGGTCAGCTGACCAAAGTCGCGTGCTCTCACTTATTCTGATTTATGACCTTACGACCTTCAAAACTTTCAATAATTTCCGGACTAACTTTTGAAGGACCCTGGCAATTATACAATTCGAAGAGAATATAAAACAACATAAGGGTTTCAAATTTCGTTATAATCGGCCGAATAGTTACAATGTATTATAAAAAAAATGTAAACGGGAACCGACCGTCATAGTGAGAAATAAAAGTCGCCCGCAACTAAAAATACAAAACAAAGTCAAACAAACAAAGGAAGCAACAACAAATGAATAAGCATAAGAGCAAGAATGAAGCAGGCTCCGCCGTCGGGGAGCCGCCCCCACCGCAGAACATGCGACCTACAACAGAGAATGAAATAAAATGGAGGAGGTTTGCCTCCTCCAAACAGTCAGACAGTTCACAAGTCTGTGTGCACGAACCCGTCTCGAGTAAAAGGAACAAGCGGTAGCGACCCCGCTCGTCCCGATACATGAAGATGTAACGTAAGCGAAGTTCTCTCATACTGGAGCGCACAACAGGAATGTGCCGAACAGTCCGGAGGACAACGCAGTCATCGCAGTAAGGTGCCCAATTCGAAGAAAAGAGAAAGCGACATGAAGCCGTCGTGGCATTGGGAGGGGAAGGGGGGTCCATGGAAAAATTCGCGGCGCTATGACACGCAATTTTAAGTTCCCTTCGGCCGGCTCCCATCACTTTGCCAAGGAGTGCCTTGATTCCTACCATGTAGTCGGTGTGAGGAAGAACGAACGCTGGTTTGGTAGCGTAATCCTCGTGGACTCTTTAGCGCTCTCATCGGCGCGCTCATTCCCCGCAACTGTGAGGTCACGGATACCGCGAACAAGGGTGTGTGGGAATTCCATTGCCTCAAGAGCACTCGAGCGCTGAGTGAGTGTCTAAAGATCACAATCCGGTCTCAGAACAAGGCATGACGCGTTATTTCCCGCACCGAGCGGTGTATTGCAACCAGCTCGGCCTTGAATATAGACGGAGAGCCTGATGGAGAGCCGCTGACTTCAAACAGAGGTGATACGGCGTGGAAGCCGACCCCCTCTTGGGACTTGGAGACATCCGTATACACTGGCAAGGAACCAGCGTGACATGAAGTGTTCCAAAAAGGCCGAACGCAATACTCCCGGCGCTGTGGAAGCTTTGGAAGCAGAGGCGTGGCGACAAATAGTCAAAGGTGGTAACCTCTAGGGTGGCGTCCTGGGCAAAACCAGAGGAGCCACCGGCACGAGAACTACACCGAGCACTCGAAAGAGTTTCCTAGCCCTAAACACTAAGGGCTTAGGATATGAATGGCGTCTTCCGGCGGCATAGGCACCGTCGAGATAGGCTGCGGATGCAGTGAGAGCCGATGGCAACTCAGGGAAATGCGGGGCTCACGCGTACAGGCACATAATGAACTGTACAGGGCGCAGAGCGAGGAGCATCTCCCCAGCATCGACAAGTAGGCTCTTTTATTGGAGGCAATGGTCGCATAGCAGAGAACAGTGTGGTGGATTGAGGTAGTATTCCGCAATACACGCTCAGCTGCGGATGCATAATAAAACTCGCATCCGTAGTCACCTTAGGAGAACCAAAGAATCGATAGAAAAGCAAGGCGAATAAGCCTTATCACCACCATAGGTGCTGAATGTCACGGAACGAAGAATGACAATGGCGCCGGTACAAGAGACCTTAATGCTGCAAATATGAGCCTCCCAGGTGAAGCGGCGGTCGAAAACAAGACCAAGGAAACTATGCGAATTCGCCACTTCCACCCAAACTCTGTTTAGTAAACAAGTTTGGGCCGGAGTGGAGCCACGGTTGGAGGCAGATATGAACCACCATACACTTGGCAAAGGATAGCGAAGCATGGGCGCTTCGGCATAAGGAGAGATCTGGTCCAATGCCTGTTATGGATAGTCTCCATGATACCATATCGCTAAGCATTATCATAAGCTTCTAAAAAATCGAAATACACAGCGTGGCGTAGTGCTGTCTACGAAAGAAGGCCTCTCAGAAGGAATTTTATAGTCAGAGCAGAGCATTCGAAGTGGGCTGGAATTTGCAGAAGCCACACTCTGCGGGAGAGAGGTGGCATCCACTGTCCAGGAAAAAAGGTTGTCTACCATTTACCAATTTCTCCATCAACTTGCACACGCAAGATGTTAAAGAGATTGGTCGGAAACCCGGCAGGGTAGAGTAATCTCTACCCAGTTTGCGAAAAGCGAGTACAGTAGCTATTCGCCAAGAGTCAGGGTGGATACTGTCTGTCCAAAACCTATTGAACAAATCTAACAGCAAGGCCATGACTCACTCACCTAAGTGTCGAACCAGGACACAGGGGTGGTGTCCGTGCACGAAGCGAGAGCGGAAAGCAAATCACTCAAAGTAAACCTGTCGTTGAAGGGGTCTACGCCTCTGGATGCCGCCTTTCGCGACATCACGACACGCATTGAATGCTGGCGGAGCAGCACCGAGGCTAGAGAATGGGGGGAAAGCGGTCGCGAAATATTCTGCACGGACACGGGTTTGGAGAACGGGAGGGGCATCCTGCGAGAACTTGCCCCGAATCCTTTTGACTCACTTCCACGTATGCCTACCAGGAAGAACGGCGCGCGTGCTTCGAAATATACCGGAACCTAGCCCTAGCCCGACGAAATTTACCGACAATGAAATCGTTCGGGCGGCGCTTATAACGCATGTAGGCAGAACGCTTATGTTTGTTTGCTGGCAATCTCACACTGGGTGGAACACCACGGAAGCTGTCAGGATGCATTTTTTTTTTTTTTAAGAGCTCATCTGGCGACTGCCTACTTAGGCATTAGTCGCCGTATTCAACATTGCTTAAAATTAGGCATCTTTAAAAGAGGATGCTAAAAAAACAAACAAATAAAAAACCATCAATAAAATAAAACAAAGAAAAAGGTAATAAGCAGGAAGCAAGCTCAGGCGTCGGGGGGAGGTCCGCCTCCCCCCAGCGCAGGAACATGCGATGCACTAAAATAAGAAAAAACAATAAACAAAACCCGACTATTTAAATAAAAGGGAGAAGGCCGGCCTCCTTCAGGTCGGTGTGCTCGAACGCGTCCCAGGTACAAGGGGCAGGCGGTAGCGACCCCGCCCATCCCGGTACCGGGACAGGTAACGTGCGCGGAGATCGCCCAGGCCGGGACATTCAACAAGAATTTTCCGAACAGTCTGGGCGACAACGCAGTCTTCACAGTAGGGCGCAAGCGAGCGCTCCATCAAATGGCGGTGCGCCCCGCGAGTGTGCCCAATTTTGAGACGACAGAAAGCAACCTGAAGCCGCCGCGGCATTGGGGGGTAGGTCAATGGGAACAGTCGCGGCGCAATGGCACGCAACTTTACGTTCCCTTCGACCGTCTCCCATCTTCTTTGCCAAGCAGCCCGAAGAGCTGCCCGTATTCCTTCCATGTAGTCGGTGTGAGGAAGAGCAAAACGCTGGTCCGGTCGCAGAGTCCTCGCGGACTCTTTAGCGCACTCAAAACGACCACGCGTTCTACGACTAGTAAGCTGGAGGCCTACAGCGATTAGATTACTAGGGAACTCAACGGCCTCAACTGGGAAACAGTAAATTCAGTGATTTCCTGAAATGCGGACCACCACACTGCGCCAAGAACCACCAGGGAAACGGGGTCTCTCAGGCGGCAGCGCTCTGGAAAATGATATTTAAATGGGAAAGTGATCACTACCATGAAGGTCATCGATTACCCCCCAACCGAAATCAGGCTGTGCATCAGAAGAGCACAAGAATAAAGAGGTAAATGAAGCGGCTCTCGGGCAGTGATGCGTAAACTCATCCACATTTAGGACACGAATCTCCAGCTCGTCGATCAGCTCGGCAAGGACCTGACCACTGTTAGTGGTCGAGTAGTCTCCCCAGAGGGGTTGTCTACTGTTCAAATCCCACAGAAAGAGGACGACCCTCGGCAACTGTGCCACGGTGCGGCGGAAGCTCCCGGCGTCGAAGTCGGGTGACGGTGCAATGTACGCTGAAATAACAGTATGCCTCCCATACAGTTGCAGCTGCAATGTTACTTACTGCCTCAAAGGAGGTATTCAAAGCAAAAAGAAGAACGGAGACATGATGTCGAGTGTAAATGGGTCTTTCTCCTGCCCAGTCGCCTTCCGTGGTGGAGTCGCGAAACCCTTATACCCAAGGGACGGTGGGCAGGGTAATGCATCCAGCATGGTTTCCTGTAAAAAGATGGCTAATGGGGAACGAGGGTAGACGAGCATCCGCAGTTCCTCTCAGTTGTCTCATAGTCCTCAGCAATTCCATTGAAGGAATATGCCGTACAGGGCTAGCTCGGATGAGATACGGGGGCCCTCTTCGAGGACAAGACCCTCACGGAAATGGCCGTACGTTTTCCGGAGGCAGAATCCGGGCGCTGTCGCTTTCAATGACTTAATTGGAGAAGGTTGGGCTCGCTATGTGTCTTTTCTTCCCTCCACCTCGAAACCCTAGGCGTGAAGGGCAGCTTCGGAGGTTGAGATCCCTCCTTTGGAGGATCGACCATCTCCGGACCACTCAGCCTAGCCCTGGCAGTGGGCGTATGAGCCGAAGGCTCATTTGATTGTATCCTTTCGGGAGTTACTATCCCGCGAGACGAGCTCACGACCACCTTCAGGGGTGTTGCCTCCTGTGAGTCTAACGACTCGGTGGAGGCCCGCGGCCAGTCCGGTTTACGAGAAACGATTACACTGTGGGAGTGGGGGAAAAGCCCTGTTTTAAGACGAGGCTGGGTGTGAGCAC
This sequence comes from Ceratothoa steindachneri, assembly GCA_963969495.1. Lineage (NCBI taxonomy): Eukaryota > Metazoa > Arthropoda > Malacostraca > Isopoda > Cymothoidae > Ceratothoa > Ceratothoa steindachneri. The sequence goes on from OZ018326.1 coordinate 138,682,089, forward strand.
TTTGTGACACCAGCTGATCGACGGGAACATTTGGGGGAATAGAACGTGCAGATGGGTTCCGAATGGGCGCGGAAATGAGCTTGCTCATAGTCTGGAGGTGCCAGGAGTAGAGGGTGCCTTTTTATGAAATTGAGACATATGACCCCAAGTCCTTAGCCTCGCGAAATGAGACGATCCGTAGCCTGAAAGGCCAGTATTTCGTTCTCCAGGAGATACGCAGCACATTGTTTCAAAGAACCGGGATGCAGCTGTCCGCAATTGACACACTTGGTCTTCCACGATAGCGACCAACAGTTTGCGGCCTTGGAGCAACTTACACAGACTTCGGGTAAACCGGCCTTCGCACGTCTGCAGAAGAGATTCGTATGGTCGAAGCGGTGGCAGTGGTGCGAATGCCTTTACGCGGTTCCGATACCAATATACACGCAACACGCCCCAACTCAGGGAGCCTATCACGGTTGAACGTGACGATGAGTGTCAAGCCTCTCCCTGTTTTCTCATTACACGTTCGACCTTGCCTGCTCCATGGTTGGCCAGCTCTAAGGTGATGTCATTTATGGAGTAGTCCACGAGTTCCCTAGCGTGGACCACTCCTTTCACGAAGTTCATGGTAGAGTACGGTACTCAATCATGAGCAATAATCCTGGCCGCTTCGGAGGGATCTGACGCATTCGCCAGAAGGCTCCCGTCCGAGAAACGGGACACCTTCGGCTTTCTACCAATCAACCTAGCTAATGCTATCCTCAGATAGATCATGTTGCCCTTGGCCAACATGGTGCTATCAGTGGCGCGAATAACTAGAAAACGTTGCCAACGGCGGGCTCGAAAGTGCCAGGTAGTATCTCAATAAGGGGCCCCGACGTGATCGGGGCTCCACTCAGGGCACTTGCCGAAACGGCAGCGGACCCGTCTGTCCCCGTAGCCACTACCGAGTAAGAAGAACCCTTAGTCCTCTTCTTGCTTCTTTTCTTTTGGGGAGAGGAGGGGGGGGGGATGAACCCACTTCTCTCCACCGCCGGAAGGAGACCCTTGGGCCGATGGACCGGCCTCAGCAAGATCTTTCCCTCCAAGATGGACAAGGTCATAGCTGTCAGAGGGAAACCAGCCGGGAGAGGAGATCCATTCTATCATTGTGATTCTTCGGGGGCCCCGAGCCGTCTGAAGAGAAGCTTGCACAGGGTCGGACTCGGGTTTTGTGTTTGGCACCGAACCCGGGTTCGACCCCATGGAAGATAAGATCCTGCCGTCTGGGGCTGGGTCACCTTCGGGACCATATCCGTGTGCTCAGTGTGCCCCCCACCCCCCGAGGCATCAGAGATCCCATTTGAGGTACTCAGCGTCGCAGTCAAGTCTTTGGTTAAGGGGGTGCCTCGATTTCCCTCAGCCTCCCCGACACCTTGGAAGGACGAGGGCTGGAGGCGAATCTCCATACGCCTGCGGTCACCCACTATGGCTTTCATTTGGTCACCATGATCAAAGAAAAATGAAAAGGGGGAGGGGGGACTCATGGAAAGTAGATACTATGACCTCTCTATGAGTGGGGAGGTTAAGAGAAAAGTCTCCATAGAATCAGAAATTCTAGAATATGATCATTTACACATATAATCTGCCCATGTCCAAGGTTGATGGGCTTTGCCAACCCAGCCCATCATTTAGGCGAAATTGTCCTGGAACTTTTACCATAATGGACGGTGCCGGTTTAGCCACCCCGTACCTAATACTTGCCCTAGCCAGCGGGCTTTCGGCCCTCCGGGTATACGATGCCACTCGACTAAGGCTTATAAGAGGACGAAAGCGCGCCGGGCAGCCAGAACTTCTGTGGATAGAAGAGCTCGTTTGGAAGGGGGTAGGAGGGTATGTAATAAAGAGAAGTAGAGATAGGAGGGTCCACTAACGACTAGGATGGGCGCTCATCTATTATTATCATGCCCTGGTGCTGCTAGGTGATCCAAGGATGACAGGAAGTCCACTAAGGCACCATGGCTATCGAACCGAACTCTGTGCAGGTGGAAACACTCCTGCTGGTGCAAAGTGCCGGGAGAAAACGTTGAGTGTAGAGCCATAGTGATAATAAGTAATACTTATAATAAATAATGATAAACACACTACTACTAATAATTAATATTAACCATAATACATATCATAAATACTAATAACAAATATAAAAATCATAATAACTGATAATAAAGATGATAACAATAATAATGCTAATAATAAATAATATTAATAAAAAGTGCGAAGTGGGGGCGAGGGTAAAGCGCACCAACAACCTTCCCAGGCCCCATCAGTGTGTCCAAGTCAACCCAGTGACGGGGCCGCCCTAATTTGGCGTCAGGCCGGGGGGACGTGCAGCTCTTCCAGGTACCAAATGTACCAGGGTACCTTCCTGCGGGGCGAAAATACAGTAGAGAGTAAACCATAACGGGGAATAGGGAGTATAAAACAAATATGAGGTATTTAGAGTCAAAACGGTCTGGGGTACGACAGCAGGGGAAGGGGGATAATAAACAGGGACCGAGAGAGTATCCTGACTACGTAAGCGGCAGGCACAAAGCCGCTTCCGTCTTGTTACCACTAATCCAAGGAAATTTTTCGTGCGCGTTGGCGACTAATACCCATTTAGTGTTGCACCAATGAGAGCTCGAGGCGTATTTGGCAGCGCGTAAAGGCGCCAATTATGAACATCTAAGGTGCCGAGGCGAGCAAGAGCCAGCTGAAAGTGAATGGAAAATAATTCATTTTTAATGACCTCCTTTTGCTAACAATGAACGACACCTTGAAGCTAGGAGAGTGCGAGCAGGCTTAGAGATAACCGAGTCTGATCTGAGCGAGGTCAAGTCAGCGGGTTCGAATCTCGTGACCGTCCTGAGGCTTCTTTCTCTTCCGATGGGTCCTTTCCCTTTCTTCACCTTCCGCTTTATACCTTACCGGTCACGACCAATTTAACAATATTTGGCAGATAATGTTACGGATCACTCCAGGGACTAATATTGATTTAAAGTAAAACTTTGCGTCTCCAATCTCGATTAACTCACGTGTAAGTTGCATAAATAGCCTCATAAGAGACCCGACATCACTGTGGAGAGGGTACCGTGGCACCTGAACGAGTGAACTCTTTCTTGTTTTCATTGATGGCCGTTTTATCGCACTCCGTTCCCGCCCGCTTGCAATCTCGCCGCGCTAACCACCCTTGCGGGATACACATAGGAGTTTTCATTTGTTCAAGGAGATTACAAATGCGCCTCTTCCTCGGACCACTATTTGGTATTTTTAATGTTCCTTTAATTTTTCACTTTAATTTTCCTTCTGTCTATTCTATTACTTATTTTTAAAGAAATAAATCAACTCGAGCAAAATGAAGCCAACCTAACCATCCATAGCATAATATTCGTCCTTACTGTTTCCTCTTGGACCTCCTCACTGTGAGACCAGGTCACCCATTATAAAAAAAAAGAAGCTAAATCAAAACAAACGCATCGACCAAACAATAGACTAAATCAGAAAGTAATCAAAACTTCGGGAGTTGATAACTACGGTAGTCCGGGTCTTTTGTTTCCTAGTTCGATAAGGAAGATCTTTCCGAATCGCTTTATGTCAAAAGTATCAAGAAAAGACAATACAGGAAGACAGACAAAACGCCATTTACTCGCTATAATGATGTTTTTATCGCTCAATTTTATTTTTAAAAACCCCTACTTTTTCAGAGCTGAAAAATAGCACAATTTACTTGTTGTCGTTCCATTGTGGAATCGATTTGAGATGGTTTTTTACCTCCGTACTCGCCCCCCTTTTGGGTCCATGTAGATTATGGCCAGTCTCGCGACGGACCGTGACCACAAGTGGCAGGAAGTCTATTTGAAGATTAGCAGATCGCCTAACAGAGGGGGTCGCTTGAAGGTCGAGTCGGTTTCAAAATTACGACCAACATACGAGGGAAACTAGAGAGCCTGCATAATCCAAAGAAGATATGTTTACTTTAGAGAAGCGCAAAACAGAAAGCTGCATTCGTTATGGAAAAATGGTAGTTTCAGGGTAATTAGGCCTCACTCAGTCCTGGTTCCTAGCTCCTAAGATGTTTAGGCGGAATATACGACTTTTACACAATTTCACCTCTCCATACCAGAACACCTTTCCAAGAACCTCTTTTCAAATATCCGACGGAGACGATTTCGTTCGTTTTCATTTTTTATTAAAAAATATTAGGTGATGGTTACGTTTGATCTACATTAATATTTTTAAAGAAAATAGGGACCTTGTAAAGATGAGGCATTCCAAGGGTTTTTTTCGACCCTAAATATAACCTAACGTAAACTAACCTAGCCTATTGTAAATTAGGTTGGTTAGGTTATATTATGGTCTAAAATAATTTGGCATGTTTCATCTTAATAAGATCTGAAAATAGATATAGAAGGTGTCAGAGAGGGGTTACACCCACCCCCTAGAACCCGACGTCTACCCGTGGCGTCTGAGAAAGATGCACTTGCACAACCAGACGGCCCCAAGGGAGCAGCGAAAAATTAGCGCGGTCGTATGACCCGGGTTGGGTTCTCTTCCCCCCCCCCCCCCGTCACATCGCCTGATCGGTGCCAGACCTACGGCGTCGGGGACCTTCACGCGAGGCTGTGATACCCGCCGCGAATACTATCCCCCCCCGCCTGGCGCGCCAAGTATACGTTCCTTGTCCCCCTTTAGGGGGGCGTACGGCGACCCGCTTCCGCCGAGGCAGGAGCGGGAAATTAATACCATACAGCCCCGTCTTGGTTAGCAGCCACGTACAGTCTCGTACGCCCTGCCCCGACTCCCAACGGCTTCCAGCTACGAACTCTGGAACGCTACGTTCGTGTCCGGCCCATTGGGAAGGCGGACGTACGCCAGTACGCCCGAGTCACTCCCCAAACAACCTTCTCAGAGGTTGTCAAAAATGGTGCCACCGCGACAAACAAGAAGCCGGGAAACGGAAGAGTATAGGGGGTCCTACATTAGGGGACTCCCTGAAAGTTCTTCTGTTCAATGCGAGGTCCATCAGGAACAAGTTTCCTGAGCTCCATGGCCTCGTAGCGACGGAAGAACCCGAAATGGTAGCCATAATAGAATCGTGGTTAAAAACATCAAACCGAGACTTTGAAGGCGAATTCACGGTTCCTGGCTACCAACTCTTCCACAAAGATAGGCCAGACAGAGAGGGTGGCGGTGTAATGTTGTATGTCAAGGATACAATCAAATCTACGAACTCCAACATAATATCCAATCACGAGCTTCTAGGCGTTGACCTAGAGATAGGTCCTGTCAGATACAGGACCCTGGTGCTTTACAGACCCCCTTCCCAACCCATTGAGAAGGACAGGGAACTGTACCAGTGCTGGGTGAACTTGTTCAAGGCAGAGTGTGCATCGTTATGGGCGACTTCAACAGACAAGTTGACTTGGAAACCAGAGCAGCCTGTGACGAGAGCGCGCTACTCCTGGAATTCGCCAACAACGAGTTCCTCACTCAATGGGTCAGAGAACCGACGAGAGGTGACAATATCCTCGACTTGGACTTCACCTCTGAGGATGATATCGTTGAGGATCTCTCTGTAGGCGAAGAGCTCGGTGGCAGTGATCACCAGCTAATTAGATTTACCGTCAAGATCCCGAAGGTAAGGTCTGTTGCCAGTCAATCAAGGAAACTTGACTTGAGAAGAGCAGACTTTGCGAGCCTTCGTGCTGGGCTGACTGATGTAAGGCTAGTGGTATGCGAAGATGTTGAGGATTCGTGGAACAATTTCAAAAATAAGTTCATGAGTCTTCAATCAAGTTGCATCCCTCTGAAATGCCTCCGTCGTTCTTCTGTTCAACCAAAGTGGTTTAATCGAGAAATCGGACAACTGCTTAGGGAGAAGAGAAATGCGTACCGGCTATCGAAGATCTCGGGTGCCTTTGACGAGTACCGGAGGCTAGCCTGAAGAGTGAAGTCCAGCATAATGGCGGCTAAGCGGTCTGAGGAACTCCAAGTAGCGAGACTCTGCAAGGAGAATCCCAAGGAGTTCTTCGGCTATGTAAATAGCCGTAAACCAATCCATCGTAGGATTGGGCCCTTAGTGGACGAGGAGGGTGCATTAACTCAGTCAGATACAGAAAATGCTAACCTGCTCAATGACTACTTCTCTTCAGTGTTTACTAAAGAGTGTGGTCCAAACCCCCAGCCCACGGATTCCAAACCGGGGGAAAAGCTGGAGGCAATGGACTTCACCGAAGGAGAAATAAAGAAAAAGATCGCTAACCTAAAGACGAATAAGTCCCCCGGACCGGACGGGTTTCTATCCAAAGTGTTGGAGGAAGTGTGCGATGAAGTATCACGACATCTGTGCGCTATCTTTAACATGTCAATCCGGACCGGATGCGTTCCTAGAGACTGGCGTGAGGCGGAGGTGACTCCGATCTTCAAGAAAGGAGACCCAAGCCATCCGTCAAACTACCGACCCATCAGTTTGACTTCGATAGTCGGTAAACTCATGGAAAGCATGATAGTAGGCAAGATAACTTCTTATTTAGAGTCAAACCTGCTACTGAAGAGTTCCCAGCACGGCTTCCGAAGGCAACGGTCATGCCTGACGAACCTTGTGGAATTCTTCCACTTCGTTTTCAGTGAGCACGATCGGGACAAGGCGGTGGATGTGGTGTACTTAGACTTTCAGAAAGCCTTTGATAAGGTACCACACCGCCGCCTTCTCCGGAAAGTGCGAGCGCTGGGCATAGACGGAAAGGTAGCCGGCTGGATCGAGAACTGGCTAAGTGGCAGACGGCAACGGGTGGTGGTGAATGGACAGTCTTCTGAGTGGGTGCCCGTTACTAGCGGGGTGCCTCAAGGTTCTGTCCTGGGACCACTACTATTCATCATCTACGTCAATGACATGGACGGTGACATGGTTGCCAAGATTTCCAAATTTGCCGACGATACCAAGCTTGGTATGAACGTTGCAAAGGATGGAAATACTGCCCGCCTGCAGGAAGATCTTTGGAAGATTGGGGAGTGGTCGGACACGTGGCAAATGCCTTTTAACGTGGGGAAATGCAAAGTGATGCATATCGGCCACCGAAACCCCCAATCTCAGTACATCCTTAAGGGCACTGCCCTTGAATCAAGTGACACTGAGAAGGACTTGGGTGTTACTATCACTAGTGACCTCAAGTTCTCGAAACAGTGCATCGAGGCAGAGAAGAAAGCCCAAAGGATGTTAGGCTACATAAAGCGCCAGTTTGGATACCGTAACAAGGAGATAGTACTTTGTCTGTACAACTCCCTCGTTCGGCCGCACCTGGAGTATGCCGTACAATTTTGGAGTCCTTCGTTTCGAAAGGACATCGCAAGGTTGGAACGCGTACAAGCTAGGGCAACCAAACTGATTCCCTCTATCCGACATAAAAGTTATGAGGATAGACTAAGGGAATTAGATCTGTTCTCGCTGGAAACCCGTAGACTGCGTGGTCAGCTCATCGAGGTTTTCAAAATACTTCGAGGGTTTGACAATGTTGACTACCGGGATATTTTCACACTGAGTGAGAACAGAACGGGCAATCACGGCTTCAAACCTGAACTGAAGCGTTACAACCGCAATCTGTGTGGAAATTTTTTTCACTTACAGTATCTGCGGTAAGTGGAACGCATTTCCAGTGGAAGTTGTCAACAGTGAATCTGTTGACCAGTTCAAGTCAAGACTAGACAAAGTCTTGAAAAGTGGCCGTTTAGGGACGCAAAACAATTGAGCAGCCATGTGCCTACTCGATTGTTAGTCGAAAGGTACCCTCTTTGAATGGACCGTAAGGTCTCCTAGGGTACTTTCTTTCCTTGTAACTCCTTGTAACTCTCTACCCGGCCTCGCTCGTACCTAACTAAGGTCAGAGTTCCCGCCGAAAGACGATAGACTAGACAGACAGGCATCTATCACTCACGTATCGTCTGGAGTACTCTCCCGTTCATTTCTCAGCGAGGTTAAAGAAGGAATTATACAAGTAGAACCTTGAAGCGGCCCGCTTACTCGTATTCAAAGCCTCCAGTCGATAAGGCTTTACGCGAGTCTCCCCGTCATTTGCACTGTTCCCCTTTACTCAGAAACAATCACCGTACATCCTCTCTCAGACTCTCGTCCCCGTCGAACCATTTGTATCCCCCCCCCCCCCGGTTTGGTACCCCGGGTACATAGTAAGGTTATTTTTTATTAACCATCAGTTTCTCTAAACTCAGAACCTCTAACAATTGAATATTTAGGCCAACCGCACTCGATTTTGTTTATTTAACCCTTACACTGGGATCTATATCCCAATTTCTTGCGTGCTCCGTTCGCGCGTCAATACAGTCAACCCTCGGCTAGCATCGACGTTCGACTCTACGACAGACGGATTTTGGTTCGGTTAGTTAGGTTGACTGCATGAAATGAGGAGCAAGATTATGTTGTAAAATGAGTTTGGATGTTTTATATACCAAATCCAACGGAAACCTACAATCAATGTGAGAAACAATTTTAATTCCGCCAAATTAGTAAAGTAAAAAGATTGCAATCAATTTGAAAATACTATATACTGGCTGTTCAAATTATAACCGTCAAAATTTATAATATATCAAAATACTTTAATATTCTATAAAAATATATCTGTTCGAAGATATAAATACTAAGAAACAAAATATATTTTGTGTGCTTCGACATACGCTCAATGTAATTTGCTATCAGATAAGCAGCAGCCGTCCCCTAGTCGGTGGCTGCCAGAAGAATAAAATAAATTAGTACCAGACAATCTTTGGATCATGGTGTCATGTCTTCGTGTATGTTATTTTAATGAGATACTTTATGTTTGTAATTTACAGTGAATCTCAATTAAATTCAGATTAGGTGAAATTCCTGGCCACGGAGGCACTGGAATTTTATGATTACCAAGAATTCTTTGACAGAGCTTGCGATGTGTTGTAGTCAGTAGCGCATCGCACATGAAAAAGAATGCGCTTATTTGAAAATAATTTACTTATTCGACGAAACAATCGGTGGGGGGGAGTTCCTTCAAATATCAGTGCACGAATCTTGTTTCAAAGTTTCATTAATATTATTAATAGGTGACCGGTGATTATTTTCGCTTATGCATGTTAAGGATGTTTTAATGCTTTAATTACACAATCTCGCTCAAATCTCTCTTGTTTCGGTGTTGTAACGATCAATGTAAATGTTGATTCATTACTGCAGCAAACCTGGAACTAAGTGAGAAAACACAAAGTAAAAGACTCGTTTAAGGTGTGGTACTTTAGTTCAGTAAAAATACCCGTTCTGCTATATATCTTTCCCAGCCATTTAGAACAACATTTTTTATGCTATTTCACTCATTATTATCAAACATTTAAAAAAAAAATGCTGCAGCGTGCTATGGTTTGGCCTTGGTTTTCAGCATTACCTTAATTTATACGAGCGTGTCCTTGGGACTTCTGGCAGATACTTCTTCATTTTCTTGTTTTAAAACTTTATTCACCTCTCTTACACAATGATTTTTCCGTTGTTTTTAATATTTTTAATCATCTTTCTGCCTTCGCGAAAGAATATGACACGCTTACAACCAAAACTCAATTTTGTTTTTAGTCTTAAACTAGAAGGAATGCATTTTTTTTAAATCAATATTTTATCCACGACTGCAAAGTATTTATTATGATTACTAGATTATGTATCAACTAAAATTTTACTCAATAAATTTGAAAAAAGCGAATTTACCCAAACTGGCATTCAAGATTAAATGCAGAGAGACAAGTTAATCCAATATGATAAACCCATAGCCACAGAATAGATCGTCAACTTGAACTGGAGAATGATCTCTGAAGTTGTTTTGAATAAACGAAAATTGAGCTCTAAGCTGCGTCTCAGAAAAGACCTACTAAATGTTTAAAAATCGAATATTTCGTAAAAAGTAGCCGACCTGAGTTACACAAACAATGAATGGACCCGTTTGAGACACTAATCCTTAAAAGAAGAATCAAAATCATGAAATGCATGTCTAGACTAGTGCAAAAAGAAAAGGTCCGAATAGAAGAGTGAAGAAGTGAAACAATGAAAGATAAACAAAAAAGGTGTTGTTCAAAATGAGTCGTAGATGCGAAAAGATGGCGGAAGTGATGTGGATGAAAGAATCTTATAAGTATAAATGAAGGGCTGTAAATTAAAAGGTAAATCGCTTGGTAGTTCGGTGTGAAGAATGATTGAGTGATTAGAGGTAAGAATTAAGCCAGATTAAGGGAGTACTTTTAACATCTGCATTATGAAATAAAGGGAGGGGGAGACTAAGTCAATGTGACAGTTGTTGCTAGCATGGTAGAGGGCGTTGGCTACCGTGAAAAAAACAATCCTTAAAATAATTACGTAATAAAAGGGGTGAAAAGTGGGAAAACAAATGATGCGGATATTATTATTAGTGAACTGCTAGTACGGCGGAGAAAAAAGTAAAATGAATGTACGTTATAAGGAATAAGTGGAAAGGGAGTCTGTGACGAACATTGGTTGTATCACTTAAAAAAAGTAAAGGGGAAAGGGAAGTGCGCAAAAAGTAAAAGGAAATTAGCCTGTTGGGTGTGGCTGGAAATGTTTTGTTTTAATTGAGAGCACATCTGGCGACTGCCTAAGTCTACGGCAAAAGTCGCAGTAATCACGCTAAAGACTACTAGTAGGGTTGATTAAAAAGAAAATAACAATATATAAATAATAAATAACAAAGATAAAAAAGAGAAAGGCTAAGCACAGGCAAATAAAAGAGAAAAGAGAGCAAAAAGGCGATAAGCAGGAAGCGCGTTCCGGCGCGGGCGAAGGAACAAAGGTCCTACAAAAAAAACAAAAACAAAAAAAACCAGTCCAATAAAGTGAAGGAGCCTTTCCTCCTACAAAAGGTCATATAGTCCAATTCACAAGTTTGTGTTAATGAACCAGTGCCGAGTACAAGGGAAAAGTGGTAGGTAACACAGACTGGGACATTCAACAGGAATGTGCCTAACAATCTGGAGGACAACGCAGTCGACGTAATAAGGCGCAGGCGAGCGCTCTATCAAATGACGATGCCACCTGCGAGTGGCCAATTCTGAGACAACAGAAATCAACCTGAAGCCGTCGCAGCATTGAGGGGTATTTCCATGGGAACAGACGTGGCGCAATGGAACATAAGTTTAAGATGCCCTCGACCGTCTCCCATATTCTTTGCAAGGCCGCCGGGAGGGGGAGCCCGTATTCCTGAAATTCCTACATGTCCAGGAACCCAGCAGATAATCTCGACATCCGCCCGGCTCGCCAAAACCGTGGCGTCATGGATATCGCAAACCAGAGGATCCAGAGATTGCAATGCCCCGAGAGCACTTAGGGCACTTTGTGAGTCGCTATAAATCACAATTCGATCTCCGAACCGGGCACATCGCGTTATCTCCCGTACCGAGCGGTGTATTGCAACTAGCTTAGCTGTGAAGAAAGACGCAGCGCCTGGCAAAGCCCCGCTGACTTCAAAGAGAGGGGATACGGCATGGAAACCGACCGCTCTTGGAACTTGGAGCCATTCGCAAACACTTGCACGGTTCCAGCGTAAGGCAAGGTGTGCCCAAGAAGGCCGAACGCAATACTCCCGGTGCTGTACAAGCTTTGGCAGCAGAGGAGTGGCGACAAATGGTTAAAGGCGGTACCCTCCAGGGTGTCGTTCTGGGCAGAACCAGGGGCGCCACCGGCCCGAGAGCTATACCTAGAAAAACTTCTAAAAGCCGAAGGGTTTAGAGTATGAGTGGCGTCTCTTGGCGGCATAGGCACCGACGATATTAGCTGCGAATGTAGTGAGAGCTGTTTGTGACTGAGGGAGGAGCCGGCGCAGAGAGAGTGGCATCTTCCCAGCATCGACAAGTAAGCTCTCAAAGGGAGAAGTGCGGAAGGCACCGGTCGCCAGGCGAAGACGGGTGTGTGGATCGAGTATACCTTTCGCAGGACACGCTCGGCTGCGGATGCATAAAACTCGCATCCGTGGTCGAGCTTCGAACAAACAAAGGATTGATAAAAAGTAAGGCAGTAGCTCTATCAGCGCTCCAGGCGGTAAAGGTCACGGAACGAAGAATATCGATAGCGCTGGTGCAAGACCCTAAAGCTGCGAATATGAGCCTCACAGGTGTGGCGTCGGTCCAATACAAGACCAAGGAAACGGTGCGAGTCCACCGCTTCCAGGCACATCCCATTTGGAAACAAGTCTGGGTCAGGGTGGAGCCATGCATGGCGGCATAAGTGCACCAACTTAGTCTTGGCCAAGGAAAAAACGAAGCCTGTGCACTTGGGCGTAACAAGAGATGCGGTTCAATGCCTGTTGGAGTCGACGATCCAGAGTTGGCATCTGGGCCGCGCCAAAATAGATCGAAAGGTTGTCCACGTGGAGCGTAGCGAGAACATCTTCCGGCAGCACCGAGGTGATCCCGTTGATGCTCAGGGAAAAGAGTGTGACATTGAGGACACTTACCTGCGGGAAACCCTCTGACTGTTCCATTGGGGCGGAGAGGGCTCCCCCCCACCCGTACGCGGAATCGAAGATCTCGCAAAAACTCAGATATAAAGATTGGCAGGCGTCCCCTCGCCCCCATCGTGTGGAGAGTCTGCTTAATACTGTATCGCCATGCGGTATCATAGGCCTTTTCCAGATCGAAAAACACCGTGGCGTAGTGCTGTCTACGAAGGAAGGCCTCGCAGACAGCATTTTCCAGTCGGAGTAGAGAATCCGACGTGGAGTGGAACTTGCGGAAGCTATACTGTGCAGAAGATAGATGGCCTCCGCTGTGAAGAAAAAGGGCTAATCTAACATTTCCGCTGTCCAGAAAAAAGGCGTAAACTCATCCACATTTAGGTCACCTATATCCAGCACTTCAATCAGGTAGGCAAGGACTTGACCCCGGGGATTAATCGAATAGTCTTCCCAGAGGTGGTGACTACCGTTTAGATCTCTGAGCAAGAGAAAGGGCTTCGGCAAACGTGCCACGGCGCGGCGGAGGTCCCCCGCGTCCAAGTCGGCCGACGGTGAAATATACACGGGAATAACATTATACCTCATATACAGGTGCAGCTGCACAGCTACTGCCTGAAAGGAGGTATGTAAAGTAAAGAGAACAACGGAGACATTATCCCGGGTGTAAATGGCGCATCCTCTTGCTCGGACCCCATCCTTTGGTAGTCGGGTTGCAAAACGCATATACCCCGGGAGAGTGTGCAGGGGGAACGCGCCCATCATGGTCTCCTGCCAAACGATACCTAACGGGGAACGGGACGAGATGAGCCTCCGCAGCTGCTCCCAGTTGGCCCAGAGTCCGCAGATATTCCATTGAAGAAATATGCCTTCGGGGCTAGCTTGGAGGAGATGGGGGATGGGCCCCCTTCAAAGAGAAGATCATCACGGGAATGGCCGTACGCTTCCCGGAGGCAGAATTCTTGGCGCTGTCGCCTTCGATGACTTACCGTGGGAGGTTTGGCTTGCCATGCGAGTCTTTTCCTCCCGACGCCTCGAAACTTGGTGAGCTGGGAGGCTTCGGAGGCAGAAATCTCTCTTTTGGAGGACCCACCGTCTCCCATTTACCCAAACGGCCACTAGGTGTGGGCAAAGGAGCCGAAGCTCCACTAGTGCTGTCCTCCTTTCCGGTGGCAGCTTTTGGAACCCCAGAAGATGGTCTCATGACTAACTTCAGGGTTGATGCCTCTTGTGTGCCTACGACTCGGTGGAGGCGCGCGACAGTTTCGCCTTACGGGAAACGGTCACGCTGGCGGAGCCCTGGTTTTAGCCGGAGCTGGGTGTGAACCCTTTGTGCCGCTAGCTTTACTAGGGACCGCCCTGGTTGAGTAGAACCCGCAGAAGGGCTCCGAATGGGCGCGGAAACAACCGTGCTCGTTGGCCTGGATGGGCCAGAAGCAGAGGGTGTCTTTCTTAGCATTGAGGCATTAGACTTCCCAGGCAGGGACCGGCGCACCAGGACCAAGTCATTAGCCTCGCGAAATAAGAGACGATCCTGGGCCTGAATGGACAGGATTTGCTTCTCAAGGAGATACGAACCACATTGCTTCGAGGAAGCGGGATGCGGCTCTCCGCAATTAACACACTTGGTCACACACGACTTGGTTTATCGTGTGCGGCTTTGGAGTAACTTACACCAGATTTCGGGTAACCCTGACTTTGCGCGCCTACAAGAGCGATTAGTATGGCCGAAGCGGTGACAGTAATGGTTACTCCGCGGCAGTGGTACGAATGCCTTAACGCGGTAGCGATACCAACAGGCATGAACCGACTCAGGGAGATTATCACAGTCGAACGTGACGAAGAGTGTAGGGGTAGGTGTCGAGCCCCCTTCCAGTTTTCTCATCACACGTTCGACCTTGACCGCCCCTGGTCGCCCAGCTCTAAGGTGATGTCTCTATGGAGTAGTCCCCAAGTTCCTTCGAATAAAATACTCCTTTGACGAAGTTCATGGTTGAGTGCGGCGTCACACTCACAGGCGTGCTATCAAGTGACCGAAGGGCACTAATCATGGCCCCCTCGGAGGGATTCGACGCATTCGCCAGAAGGCTACCGTCCGAGAAACGGGTCACATTTGGCTCTCTACCAATAACGCTAGGGAAGGCTCTCACTGATGGATCATGTTGCATTTAGCCAACATGCCGCCATCAGTAGAGCGAATCACAAGGAAACGCTTGAAGCCAGCGGGCTCGAAAACGCCAGGTAGCCTCTGAATGAGGGGCCCCGACGTAATCAAGTCTCCACTCTGCGCAGTTCTGCTCTTCGTCTGGGAGTCCCGAATCGGGGAAGCAAGGTGGCCGGACGTGCAGATCTTTGCTACTCGCTTACCGAAACGGCAGCAGGCCGTTTTTAGGATGAGGGTGGGGAATGAACCCTCTTCTCTCCTCCGGCGGCAGGAGCCCCCAGGCCAGATGGACTGGCCTCAGCAAGATCCTAATCCGAGATGGAGAAGGTCTTGGTTGCCACAGGGCCACCACCCGGAGGAGGAGATACCTCCTCTCCTTGTAAAGTCTTTGAGACCCGAGCTGTCTGAGAAGGAACTTGCACAGGGGCGGACTCGGGTTCGGTGTTTGGCACCGAACCCAGGTCTGCCCTAATGAAAGATCCTACCGTCTGGGGTTGGGTTGTTTCAGAGACCATGTCTATCTCATGGAGGGCCTCCATATGGCCATCCCCCCCAAGGACATCACAGATCCCATTACTTGTAGTGTCTTTGGTGGGGGAAGATAGGGGTGCACGTACGGTGACCCCCTCTAAGCTCAATATACGAGCACCCACGTCATTAGAGAAGGGGCCGACGGCCCTATCGTGCCGCCTGCCTTTCTTGGCAGTCCCCTTAGAAATAAACGGAGACTTCCGCTGGTGATAGGGGAAGGAGACTCCAGAAAGGGAGTGAGTGGGAGTCCCCTACAGCAATAGGCAAGGGAGAGGAGTAAGCCTCCTCTCCGGTTGAAGGGTTCTGGAGGGTCCCCTGCCAAAGCACAGGGGTGGGGGGACCTCCATTTTTTAGTGGAGCTGCCTTAGGGCGGCTCCGTCGATTTTACAAGGCAAAGTAGAGGGAGATTAAGTTTTTGGGGGTCTTCATCATTGGGCTTGGTGACCCTATTTATTCTACGTGATTCATACGCTAATCACCCACGCAGTAGCCCGCCTTGCGAGGGGTGAGTACGGGGCCGACAGAGACAGCTACCACCATTTGGGGTCACTACTCCCACCTAGTGGACTGGCATCCCATCGGCATGGCGGCTCCACCTTGGGTACGGCGTAAAATGGATAGGGATTGAAAGGATAAAGAAAGGAGAAGTGAGGAAGGTGTGGATGGGGATGAAGCAGGTTGTTAAAACCCACCACCCCAGACCGGAGCTCAGGGGTGAAAGAACGTTGTGCCCTCCTCCCTCAGCCCCGATCCGGGATATTTGGGTGAGTAGGAAGCTGGTCAGCATCTACCCTGTGAAATTAGATGCCAACCAGAGAAAGTTGAAGGAGTTTATAGGAGAGAAACGCAGGCCTTCTGAAAGAAATAGAAGGGGGCCAAGCTGGGGGCTGGATGGGGCGCTGAGTCCCCCCCTGCACAGCAGCCAGGAAGGCAAATCACCGCGCCACTTACGACAGAGGAAATAAACAGGGAGGTGTAGATCTGAGAAAGGATGTATAAAGCAGGTTTCTGTCCTTCGATAGTGATTTGAAAAGACCATTGAAAGAAAAGGTGTGGTCTTGCTGGTTTTATGGATTACGTAAAAACACGGTTTGGTATTAGAATGGCGGCACTGTTTTGAGGATATATGGAGTGGGTGGGCAAATGAAAGCAGTGAAATTTATACGATACGAAGAAGACGGGAATGTGTAAAAAGAGTCAATGAGGTGAGTGTACTGTACACCAACCACATGTAATATTACCAGATTTTTTTTTTACTGTGTTCTTCGAAGAGTTAAGGAGAAGTAAAAACAATTGGTATGGCAGGTACGACTTTTAGAGAGAACACTTGGATATCAAAAGCATCGTACCTTGTATTGGCATCCGAATCTGAGAGTGAAGTGAATGATAGACACGTTAGCAAATGTGAGAGGAAGAGGTTCTGATCATAAACACACAAAAATGGATTAGACGAAGATAGTGCAGGACTTATAGCACGTGTAATGTAACTATAAATCGCGATATATTGGATGGAATTGAACTAAAGATACATAACGAGAGACTCACATGGCCCTGAAACTAGGAGAACATTCCCAGATGTACCTACTGATGATACAACCGACGATACGGAAGAAACTTGAATATAACCTGCTCATACGTGGTCAAGTAGCCACGATTCACGCACTCTCGCTTTGCCTCCAGTCGAAGGATATGGCGACGGACTTCACTACTGAAGTTTGAGGCGAACCTCATTTCACCACAAGACAGATGGAATAGGACAATTTATGCATCGATACAATTCGAATTGCGATGCAAAAACCAATTTTTACCTGCTGCATGCCGTTGAACGTCGACCTTTACTCACTACTAGCGATCTTTGGTTGACTCAACTCAAGGTGACATTCTCACGGAGAACTGATGAGATTCTTCCATACCTTTACCACGATGAAACATTGCCAGTCCAATACTCGCAGGTCCGACGTAGGCAGCATTTTCACCTAACGATATTTTACTCTGCGAAACAATTATCGTCGCCTCCACTCCTCCTCCACGCCTGATGTTTTAAGTAAACATACATGTTACAAAAGACTTTCTTTGCGTCGCTTTGTGCTATCATTCGATGTATGTGCTAATGACATGAAAATCCACTTCTCGTCCCCATCTTTTGCCATACGAAATCATTACTCAATGGCTCTCGGATAACTTTCTGAAACTAAATCCTGACAAAACGGGTATTACTGGTGACTCCATCGGATGTGATCACTGTAAAATTATTGCCTCTTTTCTTTTAACCTTGATAGCAAGGCTATCATTTCACAGCACAACATACCCCCTCTCTCTTCGTTCCGGAGCCCTGCCGATGCTCTAGTAGTATCCCTTATGGGAACACTCATATCCAAATACCCTTGACGCGAAACGGAACCCCCCTCCCCAACATGAGATCACCGCTGGTTGGTGTAAAAAAAACAACAACAATACAATACGACC
Source organism: Ceratothoa steindachneri (assembly GCA_963969495.1). Lineage (NCBI taxonomy): Eukaryota > Metazoa > Arthropoda > Malacostraca > Isopoda > Cymothoidae > Ceratothoa > Ceratothoa steindachneri. The sequence continues at coordinate 138,699,726 of OZ018326.1, forward strand.
CGGGCATCTCCGCCTCGACCAGTCCCTGGCGTCTTCGAGCTCACCAGTGTTAGCATTCTGATCTTTATATACACTTCAGAGCCGGGCGCACCAGGACCAACTGCTTAGCCTCGCGGAATGAGAGTCGATCCTGGGCCTGAACGGCCAGGATTTCTTTCTCAAGGAGATATGCACCACATTGCTTCGAAGAAGCGGGGTGCGGCTCTCCGAAATTGACACACTTGGCCACACACAATTTGGACTTATCGTGTGCGACCTTTAAGCAATTTACACATATTTCGGGTGACCCCGACTTTCACGTCTACATGAGCGATTCGTATTGCTGAAACGGCGACAGTAATAGCATATCGCGGCAGTGGCACGAATGCCTTCACGCGGTAGCGGTACCAACCGGCATGCACCAACTCAGGGAGCTTGTCACAGTTGAACGTGACGAAGAGTGTAAGGGTGAGTCTCGAGGCCCCTCCATGTTTTCTCATCACACGTTCGACCTTGACCGCCCCATGGTCTGCCCGCTCTAAGGTGATGTCCTCTATGGAGTAGTCAACGAGTTCCCTCGCATAAACTACTCCTTTCACAAAGTTCATGGTAAAGTGCGGCGTCACACTCACCGGGGTGCCACCAAGTGTCCGAAGAGCACTTATCTTGGCCACCTCGGAGGGATTCGCCGCATTCGCCAGAAGGCTCCCGTCCGAGAAACCGGTCACCTTCGGTTCTCTACCAATTACCCTAGCTAGAGCTCTCCTCTGATGGATCATGTTGCCCTTGGCCAACATGCTGCCATCAATGGAGCGAATAAGTAAGAAGCGTTTGAAGACAGCGGCCTCAAAAATGCCAGGTAACCTCTGAATGAGGGGCTCCGATGTTATCGAAGCTCCGCCCTGAGCCTTTTTGTCTTAGTCAGGGGCTCCGCACCCGGTGGGGCAGAAGGGCCGGATGTGCCGATCTTGGCTTGGTCACTTACCGAAGCAGCAGGCCCATCCGTCCCCGTAGGAGGGAGGGGAATGAACCCGCCTCTCCCCTCCGCCAGCAGGAGACCCCAGGCCAGATGGACCGGCCTCAGCCAGGTCCTTCTCCGAGATGGAGAAGGTCCTGGCAGTCGCACCGGTCGGAGGAGATCCCTCCCCTCCTTGTACTGCCTTGGAAACCCTAGCCGTTTGAGGAGGGGGTGGGCTACAGTTGCCCCCCCCCAGGACATCACAGGTCCTATTGGCAGCAGCGTCATTAGTCATGTATGGGGAGGCACAGGCAATGACCCCGGCTAGGTTTAAAATTTTAGCCAGCAGGTCTTTTGAGAGAAGCGCTCGAAGGGGCCTGGCTTCCCTCTCCCCCCTAAGGGGGTTTGCCCTACCGAGTCACTTTAATGGGGAGCGGTCAGCTATGGGCTGCCTGCTGGCTTTCTTGGCAGTGCACTTGGAAAGAAAAGGGGGGACTACCGCTGGGAAGAGGGAGATGCCCGAAAGCACCTCCAGAGAAGGGGGTGAGGGGGAGTCCCCTACACCGGTAGGCGAATGAGAGGATTAAGCCTCCTCTCCGGTTGAAGAGTTATGGAGGGTCCCCTGGGAAACCACAGGGGGGGGGGAGGAACCTCCATTTTCTCTGTGGAGCTGCCTGAGGGTGGCTCCGTTGGTCTTAGAGGGAAAATGGGGAGAGAGATTTTAGTTTTTCATTCATGGGAATGCTGACCCTCTTTTTATTACGGGAAGCAAACGCTCATCACCCCTCGCACTAGCCCGCTCTGCGAGGGGTGCGTACGGGCCTGGCAGAGCCAGGTGCCGACATTTTAGGCCACCCCTCCCGCCTGGTAACCTGGCAGCCCTTCAGCATGGCGGCTCCACCTTGGGCACGGCGTAAAAAAAAAATAGATGGTGAAGTGAGAAGGAAAGGGGATGTGAGGAAGGTATGGGTGGGGATGAAGCAGGTTGTTAAAAACCCACCATCCCAAACCGGATCTCAGGGGTTAGGGAACATTGTCCCCTTCCCCCTCAGCCCCGATCCGGGACGGTTGGATGAGAAGAAGGTCAGCATCTATCCTGTTAAATTAGAGGCTGACCAGAGAAAGTTGTGGGAGAGGTTGTATGAAAAGCGAAGAAACCGGGAGGAAACAAGTGTTTTGAAGAAGGAGAAGAGGCTAAGCTGGGGTCGGACGGGGTGCTGAGTCCCGTCAGCACGGCGGCCAGGATGGCAAATCGCCGAGCCCATAGAAATTTTGTAAGGAGAGATATGTAAAGTGAATATAGAAGTAAAAATATGTGGAAGATATATACGCGTAGCTGTAGATCTCCCTACGAACATTGGGGAGTGGAGTGACCGCATCTGCGGGCTTTGGGACAAGTGGGGTACTCAATCCCCCAGACGACAACTGCAGCATAGTTTCGGGGCGGGAAATCATATACGCTTGGCGAACTCGCGCCTGCACAAGGCGAAGAGTAAGAGTAGAGGGAAAAGAGAGACATCGAAAGAGAATGTGTCAGTAGAAGTGACGAGAGAAGGTGGGCGAAGTAGGTGAAGAAAGACTGCATTCTCCGAGGTGGAGGTTCTATTGTTGACTTCGAACAGAGGAAGAAAAGGGGGAGGCAGCGGGAATATAAGGTCAGTCGTGGGCTAAGAGGAGGATAAAGACTGAATATGTAAAGAGGCAGAATATACAAGGTAGACAGACAGCTCATATAGAGTAAAATGGATTAGTAAATTAGAAGGGTAAAGGGGGTCAGATAAAAAAGAAATGCCTTATATCTTTAAGCCAGGACAATCGAGAAAAAAAAAAGAAAAAAAAAGACATCTACCTGATTTTGCCAAAGTCCTATTGCACTCGTTACGACGATCTCAACAAAAGCCACATTGATACTTTTGATGTCGTTAGACACGTTTTTATTGTTTTACCATATAACTATGTGTTTAAATTGAAATATTAATCCGTTATCCGCCCTTGGCGGCGACCACGAGCTCCAAGGTCGCACACATGTTGCGGACGAAGTCCTTCCTCATGATGGCCCACAAGCGGGTTGACGGAGGATTTCAGCTCGTCGAGGTTGCTGTGGCGGACCTTGCAGGCCTTCACCTCGACATGCGCCCACACGCTGTAGTCGAGGGGATTGCACTTGGGCGACTGTGCGAGCAAAAGTCCTTCGATCAGAAATTCATGTTAGACCCAAACCACTCTTGCACGGTCTTGACCTTGTAGGCCGAGGCACCGTCCTGCTGTAAGACGTAGTCTGCCTTATTCGTGATCCTTCTCACCTAGGGCGGCTTTCATCGTTAATATGTCCATATAATTAGCTGTGAACCACACCGGCGGCATCTTCTCGCCATTCGAAGCCATGACTCGAAGCATCATGACGGAGGCCGAGTGCTTGGTCATGATCGAAGATTACCACGCGGTCGTTTTGTTAGTTGATGACCGGAACGACCGTAAAAGGTTTTCATCAGGAAAAAGTGAGAATTCGATTACCATTACTCTTCAAGTCATTGAAAGCGGCGACAGCACTCACGACGTTGTTATCGCATTCGGTCGGTGATTCGGTCGGTGAGTAGAGGTCTTTCTACGCACCTCAAGCTCTTGCCGCCCTTCTCGACGGCCTGGACACCGTGGCCACCAAGATGTTCTTCTCCGCGAGTGCAGTCATTTTGAGCTTGGGAACACTTTCGAAGGACTTTCTCACAGCCACAGGCCTTCCTCGTTCTTGAGCATATGCATCTTCGTGAACGGGCACGTTCAAGAATATCTTGCATTGTGGACGACACAAAAGAGTAACATCCCCCACCCCCGGTATCGACAAGGAAGATCTATAATAGACTTCTTCTTTTTTTATCCTTTATAGCGGCCATCTCGCGACTCTCTCCAAGGGCACAAGTCGTCACAATTACTTCCCACTCTAATACTAGGACACGTAAAAAACAACAACAATAAAACAAAAGAAACAACCAACAAAAGCAAAACAAATAAGCCCCAAAACAAAGCATAATGCAGGGGGCTGCGCAGAACACGTGGCATCTGCCCGGCATCGACAAGTAAACTCTCAATGGGGAACGTGGGAATTCACCGGACACCAGAGTGAGACCGGTGTGGGGGATATAGTCCACCTTCCGCAATACACGATCGGCTGCGGATCCGTAAAATTCGCCTCCATAGTCAAGCTTAGAAGGAACGATAGAAGAGAAGAGTGGTAGCTCTATCACTGAACGAAGAATGTCCATGGCGAGAGTACAAAAGAACCTAAGGCTGCGAATACGAGTCTCCTAGATGAGACGTCAGTCAAAAACAAGACTATGGCGAACCCCGTTTAGAAACAAGTCCTGATTGGAATGAAACAGTGCATGGCGCCAGAAGTACCCCATCTTAGTCTTGGCCAAGCAAAACTGAAGGCTGTGCACTTTGGCATAGCGAGATATGCGGCTCAATGCCTGTTGGAGTGGGCGCTCTAGAATTGGCGACATCTGGACCGGATCAAAAGAGATCGAAAGGTCGTCTAAATAGTGTAGCAAAACATCTTTCGGCAGGACCGAGAAGATACCGAGGCAGAGTGCGAGCCATTTGAGCCACCAGCTCTAACAGGGGAGCGACAGAGATAAGCAATATTCGTGGATGAGTTCACAATGGGCGCAGAAGCGATTTACTCGTAGGTCAGGAGGGGGCAGAAGCACATGGTGTTTTTTTCTTAAAATATTGAGACGGAAGACGTCACAGGTCCGCAGCCTGAACGTCCAGGACCTCCTTCACCAGGAGACATGGACCACATTGTTTTGATAGACCTAGGTGCGACTCTACGAAATTGAAACACTTTGCTGTAAATGATAAGGACTAATGCTATAGTCATAGCAATTTCCACGGGGTTTGCATGTCTACACAACCGATTCGTATGGCCGAAGGCCCTGAAGCTGTGGCAGCAGTAGAAACTTCGCGGCAGTGGCACGAATGCCTCGGCACGATAGCTCTTCAGTGATTCCTTCTAATGAGTAGTCTAAGATTTCCTGCGCATAAACCACCCCTTTCACTAAAATCATGATAGAGGGCGCCGTCACCTTCAACGGCGAGCCATTGAGTGTCCAAAGAGCACTAATAATGGCCAACCGGAAGGGTCCGCGGCATTCGGGAGAAGGCTCCCTTCCGAGAAATGGGTCATCTTCGGATCTTTGCCAGTCAGTTTAACTAATGGAACATGTGTCTTTGGACAACATGCTACCCTTATTGGAGCGAATAACTAGAAAGCGTTTGAAGACAGCGGGCTAAAAAATGTCAGGTAGTCTCTTAATGAGGGCCTCAAGGTAATCAGAGGCTCTGATCGACACACTAGCAACGTTATTCTTCTTGGTCTTATCCTGGGTTTCGCCATCCGAGGGCGCTTTGGGACCGGACGTGCCGGTCGTGGCCAGGTCGATTACAGAAACGGCAGCGGAACTGTCCTTCTCATGAGTCCCCGCGAAGGGGGAGGAAGCTCTAGTCCTCTTTGACTTCTTGCTCTCTAAAATCTTTTGGAGTATTGCGAACCCTCTTCTCTCTCCCCTTGCAAGGGGCCCCAAGTCCAGACAGACCTGCCTCAGTCAGATGCTTTCTGAAATGGAGATCTTGGCCGACAAGAGGCCAGCAGGCATGGTTTCCCCCTTCTCCTTGAGAGTTTTCTGGACCCCTGTCGTCCTAGGAGGATTTTGCACAGGGGCGGACTAAGGCTCAGTGTCTGACACCGAGTCAAGATTCGCGCCAAGAAAGAACCTAACCATCTGGCGTAATGGCACCTCTTGAATCATGTCCACCTCAGGAAGGGGCTGCAAGTGGTCATCACTCACCCCAAGGGACCGGACGTGCCAGTCGGCATGGGGCCGGCATGCCGACCTCCATTAGATAGACTGTGGGAGCGGGCATGCCGGTACCCATCAAACTAAAAAAAAAAACAACTCGTGTTAACGAGGTGTCTCGGGAATGCTTATTGGGCGACGCCACCTCTTACACTTCTAGGGCAGCTGAGGTGGTTCACCTGCCCCGAGCTCAATTGGAGGCGTGAACAGAGGTGGCGCGTCCTCTGACCCGCCCTTTTGGGCGGATTCCTGAGAAAGCAGGAATCCAAAAGGGAGTAAGGGAGAGAGCCACAAACCCGAGGTAATTGGAGAGGGAAAACACCTTATCTGCTAGGAGACTCATCGGTGGAGCCCTGAGAAAGTATAGCGGGGCTCACCACTAAATTAGACTCGCCCGAAGGCAATCTGCATAAGGGGGTAAGGGGTCAAACTCCAGAACCCTTGGCTATTGGAGGGGAGAACACCCTCTCCGCTATGAGGACCTTACAAGGGCCCCTGAGAGAGCGCAAGGCGGGGGGAGGGGGGCATCTCTTGGGAAGAGTGTTGAGAAGGGAGCAGCCCAACCAAGATTGAGTAGGTAATTAAGAGGAAGAGTCACTCGTCTTCGAATTATTTTTTCAAGTGAAGTTGGAGTCGTTAAAATAACGATCACCTATTTTCACTTAATACCTTTGCGAGTAAATTGGCGGTTAATCACTTGCCATTATTTCGCCCCCCCCTTTTCTGAGAATTCAAATTATTATTTTTATATTTTGGCATCGCTTGTGTAGAGCATTTTTGGAGAGACAAAAATCTCTATTTTCTACATTTAATAACCATCAACAATTAACTGTAAATCATGGCCATGATGTTTCTCCTCGAATATATTTTTTCCAACATTTATATTTTTCGTGATTTCTTAAATGTACAGTTTTTTTTAACATATTGGAATGACATTGGCAATACTTATGCACCATTTTTAATGTCTAGGCTCGTTTGACACGGTTCAATGTCGTTTAAAACATAGGTACATCATTATACTGTACTAAAGTCACTGCACTTTAAGGGTTGGATCTTCTATGTATACATATATGGTTTAATTTTGGCGTTGGCTCAGTTATCAGAGATATCAGAAGTAATGGGCGACTTTTAAACTGGCTTTTGAATTAGATTTTTTTGTAGAGAACACCTCGCACAGCTAAATGGAGTCTATGAGCATAACACAATTAACGTTAACAGGTTTCATTGCTACAACTTCACTGAATTCAACCATAACGCTGCCCTCGACTGCTACAACAAAAACATTTTTCAATTAAAGATTAAATGCAGATAACTTTGTTCTTTAAAAGGTCTATGACCTTCGCTGTGGGTAAGCTACCTAAATTCCGAAAGTTATCAGATGGATGCACATTTACATTCAAGTATCACCTATTACGAAAAGATGTGTGTGTATTCAACCAAAGATAGACTAACATTTTTCAGTTTCCTCTTTGGTGCTAATATATAATATTAATCTTCCATTACAGCAATTGCTACCAAGCCATAATCATAATAAAAGCATTTCCATTAAAAGCTAAAACTTTAGGGATAAAATCATTCTTCTATTTTGAGGTTTTCAGACAAATTCACTTTTCACAATTGCATTCATAGAAAATCCATCAACAGCAGTTTGGAACTGCAATAGAATTTTTTATTTAACTACATCTTTTTCAAAAATATTTCTATATAATAGATTTATGGTTTCTCTTTGACGCCGCAATTGTGGAAAATAGTTACTAAATAATGTAATAATTACAACAATTATTGCTTTCAAAAGACACTAAAAAGCCTTGACATGACCAAAGCGAATTAAATGTCCCTTCACCTCGACGTTATGACAAATGACATTTTTTGGCAACTTGGAAAGAGAGAATTAGTTGAATGATCAGCCAGAGAGAAGACATTATTGCGCAAAGCGCGAAACGACATCCTAAACAAACGCTTTCACGCGTTTTAGTCACCGTCCGATTTTACGAAATTCCTAACAGAAGCGCATAGTTTTGAACTACGGGTGTATTTTCATGGAAAGATGACGGGGTAAATGATTTTGATATATTAAATAAAAATTCAAAATAAATAATCTATATTTGTAGAATTTTGTTTACCTATAAGTGTGGCAGAAATAATACCCATAACATCCTCCGTAAAATGCTACTTAAGGTCGAGAGAAATATGAAATCCGCGTCAATGTGTGAACAGAGTGGAATATAAGGGGTAAAACAGAAATTGAAATTGTTTGTGTAGGGATGGGGGGCAGAAATCTTCAGTTGCCTTTTATTTCTCAGTGGGAAGCAACAGTTAAGCGTGGAATTAGAATCCCGGTTTTTTTCTGAAGTGCCCATCTGGCTACTACCACCAAGCATAGTCGCCGAAATTAAATTAGCCTAAATTAAAAGAAACACAATGAAAAACAGCCCTCCCTCCCCCCCCCAAAAAAAATAAAAGAACTAGAAAAACAAAAAGCTAAAGAATCATGATCCAGCGCCAGAGTGTGCACCCAAAACCAAACAGTGGAGGAGGCCAACCTCCACCAAAAAATCTACAAGTCGACAATTTAGCGTATATGAACACATCCCGAGTATAAGGGAGAAGCGGCAGCCACCAGGGTATTCCCAGTACAGGTAACCAGAGCGAAGATCCTCCAGACAGGGACACTGAACAAGAACAATGTGTTGGGCAGTCTCGGAGGACCAGGCAGTCGTCGCAGGGAAGCTCTCCACCAAATGGCGGTGCGTCCCGCGAGTGTGCTCGATATAGAGACGACACAAAACGATCTGAAGCCCTTGGAGCATTAGGGGCGAGGTTCATGGGAACAGTCACGCAATTTTAGTTTCTCGTCCGTCGACAGCCCGGAGGGGTGACCTGATTCCTGACATGTAGCCAGTGTGGGGAAGAAGCGAAACGCTGATCCGGTCGCCCAGTCTTCGCACCCTCATTGCCCACAATTCTCACATATCCAGGAACCCATGATCTCGTCTGGAGGCCGTCAACTAGGGTAAGGCTTCGAATTTATTTTTCAAATGCAATTTGAAGGGGTTATAATAACGATGCAACAACACGTATTTCACATAATTTCGTTGCGTCAATCGGCGATCAAACCCTTCCCATTAAGAGAATATTGCCTAGGAGAAACCAGTCTCTCCTTGGGACTAATGCCCGATTTTGGACACCAAATGTAGCCAGTTGAGACACTAAATTTGTAGGCACCACTGGTACTAAACTGTATGCCAGTAGAACCTAGTTGCTCTGATTCTCCTCCTTAGTGAATTTTGAGGACGTAATCCGGAATGTTGCAAGGAAAAAGATTGGGGGTTTGTGTTTTATGATAGAAATGAATTAATTTAATGATAAATATTTTAGTAACATCAAAGATTAATTCACTTGAGCGAGGGATGCTACTGAAAATTAAATCGCTTTTATTTACACATAATTTATTCACTTCACTTTAGGCAATAACTATATGAGAATAGATAATTAGGCTTTTCATCCTATGTTAAAGTTTGGAAATTAAATTGTATTTACGTTCGGATAAGTTAATAGAAACGCAATGGAGATGTAAGAAGGAAAGTCTCAAAACGATGAAATGCAGAGGACCGTTACCATGTCTACCAGCAAGAGGTGATAGGTCTCCTCGGATTGAGGCGGACGTCGATTCGGCGAGTGAAGGAACTTGAATGAGTTCTAAACTCCTGCCATAATGTCAGAGAGATGAGATAGCAAGATGCCGGCCCAGTTGCCGAGTCTGTGCAGATAGCCCCCCCCCCCCCCCACTTCATCAGCATGCTTGTTCCCAGGCTACAGCTACATGTCCATGAAACCAGGAAAAGACATTTTCGACAACACAACTCGCAGAGGGCATTACACGTGGCGGATACTGCGTGCTAAGGGGTGTGGAGTATACAATTCATCAAAGTCAATTAGCGCTCCCTGCGAGTCGGTGTGAAAGAGAAACGGGTCTTTGGACTCTGCAATCTCCCATACCGAGTGGTGTATTGCAACCAGCTCGGCCATGAAGACGGGCGCATGGTCATGAAGAGCCTCGCCGGCTTCAAATCGAGGGAAGGTAGCATGGAAGCCAATACTTCCAGCCATCTATGCACACGAAAATTATGTGGGTGAAGCTAGAATTTGTAAGGGCGAAAATATGCGTGGTTGTACTGTATGGGCCGTGTAATTATATATGATACTGAGAAAGAGGTTCTGGACTGATTTGGGACGAGTGGTGGATGGAATTGGGAACAGGTATGGTTGATGGTTATAGATATGAATGGACGAATATATGATAGAAGAGTTTTGGTACACTTGGAGAGAACGAACGTGGTTGAGTTGTGTACTGAAAGAAACATTTGTGTGGCAAACGCATTCTTTCAGCACAAGGATGTGCAAAATCCCCTTAGGTGTGGCAAAGGAGAGCGAAAGGTTGAGTGATTGGTTGATTTTACAATATAAAAAAGATAGTGCTCTGGGATTTATTTGATGTGAAAGCTTTAGGAGTACATGACAACATTATTGCACTGTATAAGATTAAATTTGTTGGTGCATGGATGAGAGAGAAGGTAAAGAAAGTGGAAAAGAAAAGTGGTTAAATTAGAAAGGGAAGAGTGCGTGAGAAATTGAAAAGAAATTATTCTTTAATCAAATTTAAAACGAAAACCAACGAGTGCGTCTCCCGCAGAAATTTTGTAAGGAGAGATATGTAAAGTGAAGATAGAAGTGAAAATATGTGGAAGTTATATAGCTGTAGATCTCCCTACGAGCATTGGGGAGAGGAGTGACCGCATCTGCGGGCTTTGGGACAAGTGGGGCACTCAATCCCCCAGACGACAACTGCAGCATGGTTTCGGGGCCACACCCAAGACCTCTTGAAGGGAGAGTATGGAAGAGGAAGTGTGAACATAGGGAGAGAACAAATGTGGAACAAAGTGATAGTGGGTGGTGCAAGGGATGCATGTGGGTGTGCCATAACTCTCAAAAAGAAAGCAAAACAGTGATTGGTTGAATGAGGAGTGCCGCGTGGAGTGGAGAGCAACAAGAAAGCGCACTTGCAAATGTCAGGGGCTGAAGATAAATGCACCCAAGGAACTGAATGGATAAAGGGGTGGAAGGTGGGGGAGGCAGTAATTTTGTTGCTTTGATGTTTAAGGTTGGACATGAAAATTAATTATAGCAAAAGTTTGTTGGCGTTTTTTTTTTATTTAACGAGGAAAAAATCCTGACGCAACCTAATTTTATTAGCGGTTGCATTTTCCTAATTTAGACACTTAATTAAGGTTGCCTATTCGCAATTGCGATGCGACGCCTAAAAATCTTCTATAAAAAACTGGGCGTAAATTTCTGAGAAGGAAGGAGGAGTTTTAGGGGGTTGTTTTTAGAACAAAAAAATCTATAACTCTTTACTTAGGAGACAAGTTTTCGATACAGAGTTAGCATATTTAGTTAAATTTGTAACAAAAGAGCTATTCACAATATTCCATCCATTTTGTCTAAATTTAGGGGGGGGGGGACAAAACACATCACGGAATGTCCTAGAATTCTTATGTAATCCAAGGAATAATCACTCGCAACTTTGTCGGGATTTTCCGAACCGGGATCCCAGGGAGCTTACCCCTTATGCGAAAAATTCCTTCAGCAATCGGGTAGGAACCAGCCAGCAGCTCGGCATGGTACCTTCCTTCAACAGTGTATACCCCAAATAGAGGGGGAGATAAGAGGTACCCACGTGACGCGGAAGTGAGTTATGATAGGCAAGCATGGGGACGATTTTTAAGTGGACGCGCTTGGGAATAAACGGACCTTAGTTGCTATGATCAATGAAGAGTGTAAAATGTCACGGGTGAACAGGGGGACCATAGTTAGGATAAATAGGAGTAGTGGAAGAGGGGGTTGTAAAAAAGTAAAGTTACGGAAGATGAAAATGTGTGAAGATTTATAACGTTCCTACAGAAATTCAAGTTAGTTACGGTCTGCCCTCGGATGCCCTTTGCCTTATCTTTGACTCATATGGCTGCCTTTTCTTGCCTGTCTCCTTTGGGTACGAATGACCCCTTCAGTTATCTACTCAACATCACACAACACATCCGTGGTATAAATAAACCCGAGCAATCTGGTGCGCCTCAATCCAAGAGAGTCGAGGGAGGGTGGGGGGGGGGAGGCAGCGAGCAAACCGTTTCTTTCGTGGAGGTAAGGATCGCACATACAATCGTAGATGCATAGAGATCCTCCATTGCGGGATTGGGCGATGATTATAACTGATGCCTCTCATTTAATCAAATTATAAATGTCCAGAAATAGTTCGTCATCTCGGTCGATGCTTGCTCCATGGCCCATTTTAAGCACAAAGGCGTGGAAAACAAAGTAAACGAAGATGGACAGATTTATGATTTTCGCTCGTCCATAATAAAACAAATTTATTTTGTTGTGATCAATGGCCAGAGTAATGGGGCGACCTCCATTAATCTCACAACAGTCTCAGCCCGATCAATTATAATCCATTTTTGTTCGTCGTTTCTATTGGAAATTTAGTCTTAACATTTCTTTGTATTTGCAATCGATGATTTAGCAATACGTTTTGAAATCTAGGTGCGACTTCCGCCGCCACAGACGCCAGGACTCAAAATGAATAACAACAGGATGCGCGAATCGTCTTCGAGTTCCGTTCGCGTGACGCGCATATGAAAATACCCGCGAATGACACCAGTGACCGGGCAGGGGCGGGGGGACGAACCGTGTAAATCCCGGTTGCAGATCCGCTGGGTGAGCTGCAGGAATAGGCCAAAATAAATTCAGTTAATTGGCAGGAACCCCGCCTATCAGTTAAGCCAAGTTAAGCTACATCGGATGTGGTTGGTTAGTCGCGGGAAGGAGTCGGAGGCAGGTATACCTTGTGGTATTCCATATACTATAACAAGCGCTATGTGATTTCTATAGCAATAAAATGTGTCCATACAAAGAAACACATTTTTAAAAATACAGCTAAAAATAAGCGTTAAAACCCAGGGATAAAAACAAGTACAGGGTGGTGCAAAACTAGCCGTAATATTGGGTTGTCAAGAAATTGAGGTTTTTAAAAGAGATAAAAAATGTTTTGTGGAGTTGTTTAAACTGTTACACATTTCCTGCAAGCTGTTTGTGGATAGCTATACGAATGCCTAGTCCTTTTTAAGCTGTACTAATCCATAAGTCTTTTTAAAGCTAAAAAATATGATGCTTGGGTGCCACATCAACTGTCTGAAGGGCATTGTTTACAATATATGAATATTCCTTGATAATTATTGGTTGAAATACCCGTGAGCCATTTCTGGACAGAATTATTACGGGAGAAAAGAGGAGGTGGCTTCTTCACTGCAAAATTAATCGCAAAGGAACAAAACAATAGCAAACAAAATACCATTCCTATTCTTAGACGCCGTCTCCAACAGCAAAGGGCTCCGATTTGCAGTGGGTGGGATGTGAAAGGAGTTATTCATTGTGAGTTACACAATAATAAGCAAAAGTCACTGTAAACTCAATAATGAATAACTCCTTTCACACACACTCAAATGCAAAACATAGCATTCTGCTATTAAGAACACTTCTAGGTGTAGAAGTGGGGTTTTTTTTGCCATTGTTTTTTTGGGGCTTAATATAGCAGTGAACAACTCACTTTTCATCTCTCGTAATAATTCTGTCCAGGAATCGCTCACGGGTATTTCGAGCCAATAGAGATGGAGCAACATTCTATGGCACCCAAAAACCAGTTTAAAAAAAATCCTAGTCATTACTACATATTTAAAAAAAGCCTAGACATTACTACGGTTCGGTTTTATTTTTTTTATTATTTTTTTAAGGGGCTATCTGGCGACTGCCCACTTGGGTATAAGTCACCCGCAATCAAACAGCCTAGCTCTAGGCATTTTAAAATAAAAATTTGAAAACAAAAAACGATAAAAAGGGATGATGACAAAAATATGGAATCAAGCTCAGGCGACGGGGGGAGGTCCCCCTTCCCCAGGCGCAGGAGCGTGCGACCTACAAAGAAAACAACAATAACAAAAACAAAAAACAAACAAAACCTAGCTAAATAAAAGGGAAAAGGTCGGCCTCCCCCCAAAAGTCAACAAGTCCACCAGTCAATGAGCACGCACTCGTCCCGAGTACAAGGGACAGGAGGTAGCGACCCCGCCCATCCCGGTACCGGGACAGGTAACGTGCGCAAAGATCGTTCAGACTGGGACATTTAACAAGAATGTGCCGAACAGTGAGGGGGACAAGGCAGTCTTCAAAGTAGGGCGCTGTCGAGCGCCCGACTGTGAAGACTGCTCCATCAAATGGCGGTGCGTCTCGCGAGTGTGCCCAATTCGGAGACGACTGAAAGCAACCTGAAGCCTTCGTGGCATTGGGGGGTAGGATCATGGGAACAGTCACGGCGCAATGGCACGTAACTTTAAGTTCCCTTCGACCGTCTCCCATCTTATTTGCCAAGCATCCCGAAGAGCTGCCAGTATTCCTGCGATGTAGTCGGTGTGAAGAAGAGCGAAACGCTGGTCCGGTCGCAGAGTCCTCGCGGACTCTTTGGAGCCCTCATTCCCTGCAATTCATACATGTCCAGGAACCCAGCAGAAGATAATCTCGACATCCGCCCGGCTGGTCAAAACCATGGCGTCACGGATATCGCGAACAGGGGGATGCAGAGATTCCAATGCCCCGAGAGCAATCAGGGCGCTTTGTGAGTCGCTATAGATCACAATCCGGTATCAGAACCGGGCACGTCGCGTAATCTCCCGTACCGAGTGATGTATTGCCACCAGCTCGGCCGTGAAGACAGACGCAGCGCCTGGCAGAGCCCCGTTGACTTCAAACACAAGGGATACGGCGTGGAAGCCGACCCCCTTCTACGGGCTTGGAGCAATCCGTATACACTGGTACTGTTCCAGCGTGACAGGATATGTGCTCCAAAAAGGAGAACGCAATACTCCCGGAGCTGTACAAGCTTTGGGAGCAGAGGCGTGACGACAAATAGCCAAATGTGGCACCCTCCAGTTTCCTGGCCTTAAACCCAAAGGGCTTAGGGTATGACTGGCGTCTCTCGGGGGAATAGGCACCGTCGAAATCAGCTGCGGATGCAGTGAGAGCTGTTGGCGACTGAGGGAAGCTAGATCTCGCGCGTACAAGCGAGTGATGCACTGTACGCGACGTAGAGGAAGTGGCATCTCCCCAGCATCGACTAGTAGGCTCTTAATGGGGAAAGAGTGGAAGGCACCGGTCGCAAGGCGAAGGCCGGTGTAGTGGATCGAGTCCACCTTCCGCAATAAACGCTTGACTGCGGATGCATAAAACTCGCATCCGTAGTCGAGCTTCGAACGAACAAAGGATCGATAAAAAAATAAGGCAATAGCCCTATCAGCGCCCCAAGCGCTGAACGTCACGGAACGGAGAATATCCATGGCGCGGGTACAAGAGACCCTAAGGCTGCGAATATGAGCCTCCCAGGTGAGGCGTCGGTCAAATACAAGACCAAGGAAACAGCGCGATTCAAACACTTCCAGGCGTACCCCATTAAGAAACAAAATTTAGTCGGGGTGGAGCCGTGGATGGCGGCAGAAGTGCACCACCTTAGTCTTGGCCAAAAAAAACCGAAACCTGTGCGCTTCGGCATAGCGAGAGACGCGCTTCAATGCCTGTTGGAGTCGACGCTCCAGAGTTGGCTTCTGAGCAGGGCCAAAATAGATCGAAACGTCGTCCACGTAGAGCGTAGCGAGAACATCTTCCGGCAGCGCCGAGGTGATGCCGTTGATGCTCAGCGCAAAGAGTGTGACACTAAGGACACTTCCCTGCGGGAGACCCTCTTCCTGCTCCATTGGGCCAGAGAGGGCTCCCCCCACCCGTACGCGGAATCGAAGATCTCGCAAAAATTCAGATATAAACACTGGGAGGCGTCCCCTCACCCCCATCGCGTGGAGAGTCTCCCTGATACCGTATCGCCATGCGGTATCATAGGCCTTTTCCAGATCGAAAAACACCGTGGCGTAGTGCTGTCTACGAAGGAAGACCTCGCAGACGGCATTTTCCAGTCGGAGCAGAGCATCCGACGTGGAGTGGAATTTCAGGAAGCGGCACTGTGCAGAAGACAGATGGCCTCCGCTGTCCAGAAAATAAGGCTAATCTAACATTTACCAATTTCTCCAACAACTTGCACACGCAAGAGGTGAGATATTGGGCGGAAACCGGTCGGAGTAGAGTGATCTCTCCCCGGTTTGCGAAAGGCGAACACAGTAGCGATTCGCCAGGAATCTGTGAGAAGACCATCCACCCAGATCCTGTTGAACAAATCTAACAGAAAGGCAATGCCTCGCTCACCCAGGTGTCGAAATATGGCGTAAGGGACATCGTCCGGACCATGGGCGGTGACCGCGCACGAAGAAAGAGCGGAACGCAACTCACTCACAGTAAACCTGTCGTTGAAGGGTTCTCCGCTCCTGGAGATAAAGTCCAATCGCCGGCCTTCCGCGACATCACGACGTGCATTGAATGCTGGCAGAGCAGCATCCCGCTTAGAGAATGCGGAGAAAGCAATCGCGAAGAGTTCCGCCACGGACGCGGGGTCCGAGATTGCGGTCTCATTCTCCTGGAGAACGGAAGCGGGGTCCTGCGAGAACTTTCCCCAAATCCTTTTGACTCGCTTCAACACCTCTGCTAAAGGGGTCTTCCCGTTAAGTGAAGACACGTATGCCCGCTAAGAAGAGCGGTGGGCTTGCTTCGAAATATACCGGAACCTAGCCTTAGCCGGACGAAATTAAGCGACAGTGAAATCGTTCGGGCGGCGCTTATAGCGAATGTAGGCATAACGCTTCTGTTTGAGGGCCATCTCACACTCGGCCGACCACCATGGGAGTGGTCGGCGTGCAAAACGGCCAGACGTTCTGGAAATAGTAGTCAGGCCAGCGGCGATGAGGTTACCGGAGAAGAACTCAACCGCCTCATCTACCGACCTAAACTCCTCGACTGAGATAGAGAATTCAGTCATTTCCTGAAATGCAGGCCACCGCGCCCGCGCCAAGCACTACCGAGGTGGGCTCTCAGGCTGCAGTTGCTTTGCAAATGATATTTGAATGGAAAAGTGATCACTACCATGGAGGTCATCGACCACCCTGCAATCAAAATCAGGCTGTGCATCCGAAGAGCACGAAGATAGGTCAAGGCAAGAAAATGAACCGGTTCTCGGACAGTGATGCGTAAACTCATCCAAGTTTAGGACACCTATCTCCAGCTCTTCGATCAGATCGGCAAGGACTTGTCCCCTAGGATTTATTGAGTAATCTCCCCAGAGAGGATCCCTGCCGTCCAGATCTCCAAGCAAGAGAAATGGCCTCGGCAACCGTGCCATGACGCGGCGGAAGTCCCCCGCGTCGAAGTCACCTGACGGTGGAATGTACGCAGAAATGATAGTATACCTCCTATCCAGGTGAAGCTGCACAGCCACTGCCTGAAAGGAGGTATCTAAAGAGAAAGGAAGAGCGGAGACATCATGCCGGGTGTAAACCGCGCATCCCCCAGCCCGGCCATCCCGCGGTGGTGGGGTCGCAAGACCCTTATATCCCGGGAGGGCGGGCAGGGGGCACGCGCCTAGCATGGTCTCCTGCAGAAAAAAAGCTAACGGGGAACGGGACGAGACGAGCCCCCGCAGCTCCTCCCAGTTGGCCCGGAGTCCACGGCAATTCCATTGAAGAAATATGCCCTCCAGGCCTAGGCGGTGGAGACGCGGCGGCCCTCTTCGAATAGAAGACCCTCACGGAAATGACCGTGCGCTTCCCGGAGGCAGAACCACCGGCGCTGTTGGCCGGACAAATGTCGCCTTCGATGACTTATTGGGGAAGGATGGGCTCGCCATGCGAGTCTTTTCCTCCATCCGCCTCGAAACCTTAGGCGGGCGTTGCGGCTTCGGAGGCGGGGGGGGGGTCCTCTTTTCGAGGATCCACCGTCTCCGAGCCACTCACCCACCACTAGGCGTGGGCGAAGGAGCTTCGCTCCTTTGTTGCTGTCCTCCTTTCGGGGGACAGCTTTAGGAACCCTGGAAGATGGCCTGGTGACCAACTTCAGGGGTGTTGCCTCCTGTGAGTCTACGGTTGTTTTAAAGCTTACATAAAATTTTGAGCAATTAAAAAAAAAAATTCTGTGAAAAACATTAATTTCTATTTTGCTGACAACCTAATATTACGGTAAACTAACTTTTGGACTGCCTTGAGCTGTTCGGTAAGGCACGAATTACAAGATCCCTACTCCTCTCTTCTCTGTGTCCTCAGCTCTCCTGCTTCAAAATATCCCCCCCCCCCTCCATCCTCCTTGGCTGTAGTCTCTGCCTATGCCACAAGAGCGTCAATACCCCGTCGAAAGCTAGTCATTTTCCCCATTTCTTCCGTTCAATCGCGATGAAGAAACGACCACAATTTTCATAAATGGAAGGCGGCTTTCACACCAATCACCCTAACTCGGGGTTAGCCCCCCCCCTCCCATTAAGCACAAGACAAGCCACACAAACCTAATAACAAACTCCCCAATCTTTGGGATTTTTTTTTTTTTTTTTTTTTTTTTTAAGAGCTCATCTGGCGACTGCCTACTTGGGCATTAGTCGCCGTATTAAAACTGGCCTAGTTCTAGGCTACTTTAAAATTAAATTAAAGAGAGAAAAAAAAAAAAAAAACCACCCCAAAAGGGGGAAAGGAAGCAAGCTGGTGCGTCGGGGAGAGGTCCCCCTGGCGCAGGAGCGTGCAACTAAAGAAAAAAAAACAAACAAAAAACAAAAAATGCAAAAAAAAACAACAAAAAACAACAACAAAAAACAAAACAAACAAACCTTGCTTAAATAATAGGGAGAAGGCCGGCCTCCCCCAAGAAGTCAACAAGTCCACAAGTCAGTGTGCACGAATCTGTCCCGAGCACAAGGGACAGGCGGTAGCGACCCCGCCCATCCCGGTACTGGGACAGGTATCGTGCGCGAAGATCACCCAGACTGGGACATTTGACAAGAATGTGCCGAACAGTCTGGGGGACGACGCAGTCGTTGCAATAGGGCGCAGGCGAGCGCTCCATCAGATAGCGATGCGTCACACGAGTGTGTCCGATTCGGAGACGACAGAAAGCAACCTGAAGCCGCCGCGGCATTGGGGGATAGGTCCATGGGAACAGTCGCGGCGCAATGGCACGCAACTTTAAGTTCCCTTCGACCGTCTCCCATCTTCTTTGCCAAGCAGTCCGAAGAGCTGCCCGTATTCCTGCCATGTAGTCGGTGTGAGGAAGAGCGAAACGCTGGTCCGGTCGCAGAGTCCTCGCGGACTCTTTGGCGCCCTCATCGGCGCGCTCATTCCCCGCAATTCCTACATGTCCAGGAACCCAGCAGAAGATAATCTCGACATCTGCCCGGCTCGCCAAAACCGTGGCGTCACGGATATCGCGAACCAGGGGATGCGGAGATTCCAATGCCCCGAGAGCACTCAGGGCGCTTTGTGAGTCGCTATAGATCACAATCCGGTCTCCGAACCGGGCACGTCGCGTAATCTCCCGTACCGAGTGGTGTATTGCCACCAGCTCGGCCGTGAAGACAGACGCAGCGCCTGGTAGAGCCCCGCTGACTTCAAACAGAGGGGATACGGCGTGGAAGCCGACCCCCTCTTGGGACTTGGAGCCATCCGTATACACTGGCACGGTACCAGCGTGACACGATGTGTGCTCCAAAAAGGTCGAACGCAATACTCCCGGCGCAGTACAAGCTTTGAGAGCAGAGGCGTGGCGACAAATAGCCAAATGTGGTACCCTCCAGGGTGGCGTCCTGGGCAGAACCAGGGGCGCCACCGGCCAGAGAGCTATATCTACCTCTCGAAGGAGTTTCCTGGCCCTAAACCCAAAGGGCTTAGGGTATGACTGGCGTCTCTCGGCGGCATAGGCACCATCGAGATCAGCTGCGGATGCAGTGAGAGCTGTTGGCGACTGAGGGAGGCGCCGGGCTCGCGCGTACAGGCGAGTGATGCACTGCACGCGGCGCAGAGCGAGTGGCATCTCCCCAGCATCGACCAACAGGCTCTCAATGGGGGAAGTGCGGAAGGCACCGGTCGCAAGGCGAAGGCCGGTGTGGTGGATTGAATCCACCTTCCGCAATAAACGCTCGGCTGCGGATGCATAAAACTCGCATCCGTAGTCGAGCTTCGAGCGAACAAAGGATTGATAAAAAAGTAAGGCGGTAGCCCTATCAGCGCCCCAAGCGCTGAACGTCACGGAACGGAGAATGTCCATGGCGCGGGTACAAGAGACCCTAAGGCTGCGAATATGAGCCAATCTTTGGGAACACAATATAAGAAACATTCCGAACAAGTCACAAACGGGTCGTTTGCCAAGGGTCCGATGCAATCAACATCCAAACCTAAGCATATACAAACACCGCACAGACCAGACCAGACACAGATTTCTATGAATATGATGAGTTGAATCAGGCACAGCTCAAAACATATTCACAATATGCCTGAAATTTGTAAACACCCCTCTCCCCGGACAACTGAATCCGTGGAGACTGCTGAGCTAGGAATGGCCCCCTAGCCAGGGGAAACTTGAGTAACCCCTTGAACTTGGTCTATAACACACTAAGAGATAACAGGTATCTCCTTATAAGGAGAAAGTGAGAAAAAGACAGCGATTTATTTCTTTATGCAAATGAGGTCTAGGGAAGATGAACATGTTCATACGGCCATCGACCGAAAAGAGAAAGCTCATCCTCGTCATGGTCGAGCCCTCTGTGCGAGATTTGAGTAAAAGAGGAAGGGCCCGAAGACCACTACGAGAGAAGGGATCGGTAGAGATAGTTTAAGGGGTGCGAGCGAAGACGGGAAGGTCGCATCAATCTGTCGAGGCACCGGCTATTGTGGTAAAGGTTAAAACCGATGTTTTTACCTTCGCTGGGGGTTGGGGGTTGGCGGTCATTCCAATGAAACCCGCAAGATGGTGGCCAATAGCCTAACATATGATTGCTGAGATTTGCAAGGGGTTTTTTTTAAAATTTATTAAAAAAGGGGGTGCACATACTGGCACGAAAACTCAAATTTACCCCAAATTAGAACCAATATAATCCCCATACTCTCTAAGAGGTTCCAAAGAGTTGCAATGATGAGTAAGATATAAAAAGAAACCTTCCGTCCTATATACCAGATCCGCGCAAGGGAGGTGGATGGCGTAACACGGATACTGCCCCCTGCTAAAAATAAAACCTGGAGGAGCGGCACGCCCTCCCAACCCCAGTGAACCTTAGGGCAAACTGGTGTTCTTTCTCGAGTCGTCTTGAGCAGTTCTTTTAAATCTCCACTTATATTTTCCGCGCCTGTTTAGACCCAACAAAATGTGAAAGAAGGCGTTAAGCTCTGAAAAAAAATACCCAATCCCGAAGCAAAGATACTGAAGGGGCAAATTTAAACTCCTTTGCTAGGAAAACCACTGCAGGATATCTGCATAATGATTTAACAATATTGCCGCAATCTCATCTGCACCACCCTTGCCCCTCCCCCTACACGGGATAATCCACTACCCCCCCCCCTCCCCGGCATTCATTCAATTTTTCTTCTTTGTGGATAAGTTGGAGTTTTGTCAACTACGATTTTTTAATGGCCTTATTTGGCAACCGGCAACAAGGATAGAAGCGCGGAGAAAACAACTGAAATTTAACAATAAACTTCAAATAAAGAAACAAAAAAACAATTTAGATGCATGCTCAGTCAGGTGCCTCAGGGGGGGCACTCCTCTCCCCGAGACCCCGGCGCGTAGCCAACAATTTAAAATTCAAACAGTCAGCATGGACGAGACCCGCCTCGACCAAAGTGGGTTTTTTAAAAAAATTAAAATCACGAGTTTATTTTTTGCTGCGTTATCACTTTATACACATTTCTATATCTCTTTCCATTTATATAATTTTTCTGTTAACATTCTTTCTGTTTTACATCTCTCATTCATTCTCTCCCAATACATAGGTTTTGTATTTCTATTATTGGTCGCACACTTCCTCCGGCCAGAGGAAAGAGGTTAAGGTATTGAGTGAAGGGATTGGCCCTTTCTTCCAGCTCACATTAAGTCAAATTCTACTTTAACCACTGCAGTACACCGCAGACGCAGGACCAAAACCCATCAGGCTTCTCTTCTCAATCCCTGCAGACAGAGGCGCGACGCAAGACCCGCAAAGGAGGGCGAGTGTAAACAAACCTGCATCACTGACGACCCATTAGAAGGTAACGAGGGAGTAAGTTTGGATGGGTGGCGCGCGATATTGGTGCACCTGGGCAAACATAAGGAACCATTTGGTAGAGGAAGATGAGCCCCCCCCCACACCCACCTCACAAACACCTATTAGACTCAAGCATACACATACAAAGACACGAGGGAACTGGCGACCTCGACCCCTTCAAATGGCCATTGGCTCGACTATCTGGGCGCATTTATTTTCCGCTTGAGGGATGGCAATGGCACACAGAGAGGGGAAGCGATTGAAAACAGATATTACAAGCGGCTTCTACCGCTGAAAAACGATGGGTTCCAAATCAACCTATCAACTCGCTTAGTGAAAGGAATTTCTTTTTTTTTAATCTCCTCTTCTAGAGCTCGAAACATCTAAATACAAGCAAATAAATGGCAAAATCAAAGGATAGAGAACAGACAGAAGGTAAAAATGAAGGAATAACAAGAGGAAGAAATGATAGAGAAAAAAAACCAATACCAAACACTGGCAACATGAAATATTGGTTGACAAATAAAATAAAATAAAAAAGGACCCCAACATAACTCAATTTTTCCTCCCTTTTGGGAGTTACGAAAGAAATATATGGAGGTCAGTCTACTAACCAAGCATGTCTACCGTGCAAAGGAAGAAAACACCGAATATACAAATTTTCCAAATTTGAGTTATATATTGACTCTTTATGTAGTTTGACCGGTAGATTCCATTTCTGGCATTGCCATCTTCCACTCGTTTTGAGTTAGAAATTGGCTACACACCGAATATACGCGACACTACCATGGTTAACATAGAAGAAACACCGAATATGCAAAATGCTGAGGTTAAACACCAATTATACTGAATATACGGTCTGTTTCATATATATGCAGCACGATGTCCAGACGTAAAACACCGAATATGTAAGCTTTCTATCAATTTATTGCAGCTCCTCTCAGGCAGGAGCCTGAAAATCAATGACAAGAAAAGATCATTCAATATAAAGAAAAACACCCAATATTAAATGGATGTGATATAGATAAATGCCCTACCACATTCACTCAGAATTTTGGTAAAACTGCTACGATATGAGGCGAGCATGGTTGTCAAGCAAAGTAACAAGGAAAGTAGAAAGAAGGCATATTCAGGAAGATTTATTTATCAAGGAAGAAGTCATCGTATGTGTATACCCTAAGCGATGCCCAAGGCCAATCAATCAAAGTCTGTCAGAAATTTTTTCTAAGCACTTTAGGGTACAGTCAAGATCAGGTTATAAAATCATTATTTCCTTCCATTGATGCAGCTTCTTCATCCACAACTAATTTGTCAGGAAATACTGCAATGCCAGATACCAGATGAAAACGTGAACCTACCAATCGAGTTAATAGAGAAGTAATAATGAATCGCATCGAATCTTTCAATCCAGTTAATTTTCATTTCAGAGGAGACCATGATCCACATGTAAGATACCTTTCAACAGATCTCTCCGTTGCTTTAATGTACAAACTATTCCAAGAAAAACATGCATCAGTCTGTTGTTCATATTAATCCTCTCGGAGTATACTAAGAAAATGAACATAAGTTTTTCTGATCCTTGTATTGACAAATGTTCAACATGCTTATTTTATGAATTGAATATGAATGAAGAAAATGCTAAAAAGGCTCAATTGCACAATGAAATGCAAAATGAAGCAAGAAAAGAATACAATAAAGATAGTGAGATATACGAACAAATGGATGAACTCCTAATATTTGCCGTCAATATACAAAATGTTTGCTCCTGCCAAGGATGCTTGATGTTAAAGAAAGTTTTTTCTGCTCAAGAATGGTTGTGTTAAATGAAACATTTGCTTCCTTAAAGAAAATCAACATCACTATTGTGTAGTTTGGAATCAGTCTTCGAGGTAGAAATGCTCCTGATGTTGCATCATCCTATATCAAAGTAATTAAGGAAAATGCGAGGGTCGGTCAATAAGTTTTGCGAATCGGTAGGGCAAAACAAAGGGGGATGGCTGTTTGTGGGGGTGTTAGGACAAGTTATGACAAGTCAGGACCTGCAGCCGCACGCTCCTGCCTCGTCTATTTAAGAAGCAGTAGCTGATCGCAGATCGTCAGTCGCAAATTTTTCTACAATGGAGAAGGTTGAGCACCGCACAGTGATCACATTTTTGACCAAGGAAGGCAAGAATGCAAAAGAGATCCATGAACGCATGGTTGCAGTGTACACCGACACCGCCCCTTCCTATGCAACCATTGCTCGCTGGAATAGGGAGTTCCACCATGGTCTTGAGTCCCTTGAAAATGACGCCCGTCAGACGTGACCAACGAGGACAATGTGGCCCGTGTGGAGAGGATGATCCTCGAAAATCGACGGGTGAAGGTCGAAGAAATCGAGCGAGAACTTAGAATATCACATGGAAATGTTATCAACATCATCCACGACAATTTGGCCATGACCAAGGTCTCTGCCTGTTGGGTCCCTAGAAATCTCACCCCGCATGATCGACTTCAACGTCGTCAAAGTTCGGAAGAGCTGCTGCTCCTGTACAACCAAGACCCAGCGGAATTCGAGTCACGCATAGTTGCAGATGATGAAACGTGGGTCCATCCCTGGGATCCCGAAACCAAGCTCGAAAGCATAGCCTGGAAGCACAGGGGCTCTCCGACCCCGATCAAGTTCCGGACCCCAACCCTCAGCCAGGAAGATCATGGCCACCATCTTCTGGGATTCTGAGGGAGTGTTGATGGTGGACTATGCGCCTCGTGGAAGGACCATCACAGGCCAATATTACGCCGAGGAACTGGCTGGGTTGAAGAAGTGCATCCGTCAGAAGCGGCGCGGCAAGTTGACACGCGGTGTCCTGCTCCTCCACGACAATGCCCCTGTCCACAAGGCCAGAGTTGCACAAGCTGCCCTGCGCGAGTGCGGATTCGAGGAGCTCAACCATTCCCCCTACAGTCCAGATCTGCCCCTAGCGACTACTTTTTATTCCGCCAGCTCAAGGCTGCACTGCGTGGACGCCGGTTTGGGGACGATGAAGATGTCCAGCTCGCCGTCCAGGAGTGGATTGAACAGCAGTCGGGAGATTTCTGGTTGTCGGGAATTCAAAGCCTCAGGGACAAGTGGCGCAAGTGCATTGAAGACGAGGGTAGTTATATTGAAAAATAATAAAACTTTTCCTCATATCTCGTTTCCTTATATCCGAATTGCAAAACTTATTTACCGCCCCTCGTAGATGCAAAATTTATATTTTGGGCAGATAATTGCGTTGCTCAGAAAAAAAACTGGAAATTATATTCGACATTCGCTTTACTGGTCAATGAAGATCTTGGACCCTCGGAAATCACGATGAAATAAATATCTCGTCATCGTCACACATTCTTTGCCGCAGATGGCGTTCATGGAAAAATTGAACAAGTAATCCGGAAAAAGAAGAATCTGTATGAATATGAGAGACCTCTGCGATTCACTGGAACTTTCAACGAAGAGAACACAACGGTCTTAGAAATGCAACTTTATGATTTTAAGGCCTACGAAAACTTGTCAAGGTTGAGAGAACAACCCGAAGAGCGTCTTCTGAGAATAATATTCCTCCTTTACAAGATTTATGTGAAATCCAATTTGAGAAAGGTCTGCACGGAATGATCTATAAAAAAAAACACTTCAGGACTCTGGAACTAAAGTTAAATTTATGAAAGAAATTATTCCACCCAGTTATTCAGCGAAATATTTATTCATCATAGCCAAGAGGAATTCAAAAAGAAAAATTGGATAAAATTTCACTCAGGTCTTGTTATGAGAATGCCTATTTCCCGTCGAGCATTTTGGAATAACCTCCCTACTAGTGATAATATTTCAGATCTCTTAAATTCTAGGGTAGATTAAACATTACGGTGTTATTTAGTCATTTTTCTTTAAAAAGGGATATAACTACAATTTTTGTGAAGTTTTATATTTTTACTCAGATCGTTTTAAATATGACTTTATGTTCACTATTTTCTTTATTAAATTAAGGATATTTCAAACTAATATTAACATGCAAATAGAAAGATAAATTTATTGCATTTTTTCAAGATTCTGTTTGGTTTATATTTTTATGGTCAAAATATCAATAAAAATTACATCATCATCATCACTAACTATAATTTAAGAAGGGGATTTTTTTTAGTATTTGGATAATAATTTCCTCATAGATTGGTTATGTTTTTTTTATCAAAGTTATTTCTAATAATTCTTTTATAATAACAAAAACAAAAAAATGGTGAAGTTCAGAAATAAATATAAGAATCGAAATTTTGTGAATTTTTAAAACCAAAAGAATTACAAATGGTGAAGTTCAGAAAATTTATTTTTATATACCTTCTTATATAACTATACAGTGGGCGCAAAGGAAGTGTTAACCTCTTAAACACAATGGAAATGTTAACTCAAATTTCGCGGTTAACTTTTTTACCGCGTTCCCGCCATATAGTTAGTGGGAGGAGCTTGGTATGACGCATGTACCTGCAGCCAGGGCTCCCTCGCAACTTCCCGCCAGGCTCAGTTTAAGTGTGCTCGCAGAGCTCAGACAGTGTACATCTGTGTTACGCTGCCCCACAGACCGCATCTTTTTTCACCTTTCTGCTGACTTTGACGCCCTACCAGACACCACCATACCATCGCAATGGGGCATAGCAAGCTGACAATGGAGAAGACCCCTGCCCTAACCCTAATGGAGAAGGAAGTGCCAGTAAAGCGTGTAGCTGCCGATCTGAACGTGAGCCGTGTGTCACTCTTTAAGCTCAAAAAAGCAGCCACCACACTCACTCCCGGAACCACACCGCCTCGCAAACCTGGCTCTGGGGGCAAGAAGATTTTTTTTTTTTTTTTTTTTTTTTTTTATAGAGCCCATCTGGCAACTACCCACTTGGGCATAAGTCGCCGAAAAACACGACAGCCTAGAATTAGGCTACTTTAAAGTTAAAATATGAAAACTTAACAATCAATATAAATTTGAAAAACTTAACAATCGAAGCAATCTCCGGCAGCGGGGGGAGGTCCCCCTCACCCCGGTGCAGGAGAGTGCAATCTAAAACAAAACAATAACAAAAAAAGGAACCTTAAATAAAGGGGAGAAGGCCGGCCTCCCCCAAAAAGTCAATAAGTCCACCAGTCATGGTGCACGCACTCGTCCCGAGTACAAGGGACAGGCGGTAGCGACCCCGCCCATCCCGGTACCAAGACAGGTATCGTGCGCGAAGATCACCCAGACTGGGACATTCGACAAGAATATGCCGAACAGTCTGGGGGACGACGCAGTCGTTGCAATAGGGCACATGCGAGCGCTCCACCAAGTAACGATGCGTCACACGAGTGTGTCCGATTCGAAGACGACAGAAAGCAACCTGAAGCCGCCGCGGCATTGGGGGATAGGTCCATGGGAACAGTCGCGGCGCAATGGCACGCAACTTTAAGTTTCCCTCGACCGTCTCCCATCTTCTTTGCCAAGCAGTCCGAAGAGCTGCCCGTATTCCTGCCATGTAGTCGGTGTGAGGAAGAGCGAAACGCTGGTCCGGTTGCAGAGTCCTCGCGGACTCTTTGGCGCCCTCATCGGCGCGCTCATTCCCCGCAATTCCTACATGTCCAGGAACCCAGCAGAAGATAATCTCGACATCTGCCCGGCTCGCCAAAACCGTGGCGTCACGGATTTCGCGAACCAGGGGATGCGGAGATTCCAATGCCCCGAGAGCACTCAGGGCGCTTTGTGAGTCGCTATAAATCACAATCCGGTCTCCGAACCGGGCACGTCGCGTAATCTCCCGTACCGAGTGGTGTATTGCCACCAGCTCGGCCGTGAAGACAGACGCAGCGCCTGGTAGAGCCCCGCTGACTTCAAACAGAGGGGATACGGCGTGGAAGCCGACCCCCTCTTGGGACTTGGAGCCATCCGTATACACTGGCACGGTACCAGCGTGACACGATGTGTGCTCCAAAAAGATCGAACGCAATACTCCCGGCGCAGTACAAGCTTTGGGAGCAGAGGCGTGGCGACAAATAGCCAAATGTGGTACCCTCCAGGGTGGCGTCCTGGGCAGAACCAGGGGCGCCACCGGCCCGAGAGCTATATCTACCTCTCGAAGTAGTTTCCTGGCCCTAAACCCAAAGGGCTTAGGGTATGACTGGCGTCTCTCGGCGGCATAGGCACCATCGAGATCAGCTGCGGATGCAGTGAGAGCTGTTGGCGACTGAGGGAGGCGCCGGGCTCGCGCGTACAGGCGAGTGATGCACTGCACGCGGCGCAGAGCGAGTGGCATCTCCCCAGCATCGACCAACAGGCTCTCAATGGGGGAAGTGCGGAAGGCACCGGTCGCAAGGCGAAGGCCGGTGTGGTGGATCGAATCCACCTTCCGCAATAAACGCTCGGCTGCGGATGCATAAAACTCGCATCCGTAGTCGAGCTTCGAGCGAACAAAGGATCGATAAAAAAGTAAGGCGGTAGCCCTATCAGCGCCCCAAGCGCTGAACGTCACGGAACGGAGAATGTCCATGGCGCGGGTACAAGAGACCCTAAGGCTGCGAATGTGAGCCTCCCAGGTGAGGCGTCGGTCGAATACAAGACCAAGGAAACGGTGCGACTCAACCACATCCAGGCGCACCCCATTAAGAAACAAATCTGGGTCGGGGTGAAGCCGTGGATGGCGGCAGAAGTGCACCACCTTAGTCTTGGCCAAAGAAAACCGAAACCTGTGCGCTTCGGCATAGCGAGAGACGCGGTTCAATGCCTGTTGGAGTCGGCGCTCCAGAGTTGGCATCTGGGCCGCGCCAAAAGAGATCGAAAGGTCGTCCACGTAGAGCGTAGCGAGAACATCTTCCGGCAGCACCGAGGTGATGCCGT
The DNA here is from genome assembly GCA_963969495.1 of Ceratothoa steindachneri. Classification (NCBI taxonomy): domain Eukaryota; kingdom Metazoa; phylum Arthropoda; class Malacostraca; order Isopoda; family Cymothoidae; genus Ceratothoa; species Ceratothoa steindachneri. The sequence goes on from OZ018326.1 coordinate 138,728,628, forward strand.
TGATGCTCAGGGCAAAGAGTGTGACACTGAGGACACTTCCCTGCGGGACACCCTCTTCCTGCTCCTTTGGGCCGGAGAGGGCTCCCCCCACCCGTACGCGGAATCGAAGATCTCGCAAAAATTCAGATATAAACATTGGGAGGCGTCCCCTCGCCCCCATCGTGTGGAGAGTCTCCATGATACCGTATCGCCATGCGGTATCATAGGCTTTCTCCAGATCAAAAAACACCGTGGCGTAGTGCTGTCTACGAAGGAAAGCCTCGCAGACGGCATTTTCCAGTCGGAGCAGAGCATCCGACGTGGAGTGGAACTTACGGAAGCCGCACTGTGCAGAAGACAGATGGCCTCCGCTGTCCAGGAAATAGGCTAATCTAACATTTACCAATTTCTCCATCAACTTGCACACGCAAGAGGTTAGAGAGATTGGGCGGAAACCGGTCGGAGTAGAGTGATCTCTCCCCGGCTTGCGAAAGGCGAGCACAGTAGCGATTCGCCAGGAGTCTGGGAGGAGACCTTCCACCCAGATCCTGTTGAACAAATCTAATAGAAAGGCCATGCCTCGCTCACCCAGGTGTCGAAGCATGGCGTACGGGACATCGTCCGGACCATGGGCGGTGTCCGCGCACGAAGCGAGAGCGGAACGCAACTCACTCACAGTAAACTTGTCGTTGAAGGGTTCTCCGCCTCTGGAGGTAAAGTCCAGCCGGCGGCCTTCCGCGACATCACGACGTGCATTGAATGCTGGCGGAGCAGCATCACGGCTAGAGAATGCGGAAAAAGCGGTCGCTAAGGATTCCGCCACGGACGCGGGGTCCGAGATTGCGGTCCCATTCTCCTGGAGAACGGGAGGGGGGTCCTGCGAGAACTTGCCCCGAATCCTTTTGACTCGCTTCCACACCTCAGCTAAAGGGGTCTTCCCGTTAAGTGAAGACACGTATGCCCGCCAAGAAGAGCGGCGGGCGTGCTTCGAAATATACCGGAACCTAGCCCTAGCCCGACGAAATTCAGCGACGGTGAAATCGTTCGGGCGGCGCTTATAGCGCATGTAGGCATAACGCTTCTGTTTGAGGGCCGTCTCACACTCGGCCGACCACCATGGGAGTGGTCGGCGTGCAAAACGGCCAGACGTCCTAGGAATAGTAGTCAGGCCCACGGCGATGAGGTTGCCGGAGAAGAACTCGACGGCCTCATCTACCGACCTAAACTCCTTGACTGAGATAGAGAATTCAGTCATTTCCTGAAATGTAGGCCACCGCGCCCGCGCCAAGCACCACCGAGGTGGTCTCTCAGGCGGCAGTTGCCCTGAAAATGATATTTGAATGGGAAAGTGATCACTACCATGGAGGTCATCGACCACCCCCCAATCAAAATCAGGCTGTGCATCCGAAGAGCACAAAGATAGGTCAAGGCAAGAAAATGAAGCGGTTCTCGGACAGTGATGCGTAAACTCATCCACGTTTAGGACACCCATCTCAAGCTCTTCGATCAGATCGGCAAGGACTTGTCCCCTGGGATTTATGGTGTAATCTCCCCAGAGAGGATGCCTGCCGTTCAGATCTCCAAGCAAGAGATAGGGCCTCGGCAACCGTGCCACGACGCGGCGAAAGTCCCCCGCGTCGAAGTCAGCTGACGGTGGAATGTACGCAGAAATGATAGTATACCTCCTATCCAGGTGCAGCTGCACAGCCACTGCCTGAAAGGAGGTATCTAAAGAGAAAGGAAGAACGGAGACATCATGCCGGGTGTAAACCGCGCATCCCCCAGCCCGGCCGTCCCGCGGTGGTTGGGTCGCAAGACCCTTATACCCCGGGAGGGCAGGCAGGGGGCACGCGCCTAGCATGGTCTCCTGCAAAAGAATAGCTAACGGGGAACGGGATGAGGCGAGCCTCCGCAGCTCCTCCCAGTTGGCCCGGAGTCCACGGCAATTCAATTGAAGGAATATGCCCTTCAGGCCTAGCTCGGAGGAGACGCGGGGGCCCTCCTCGAATTGAAGACCCTCACGGGAATGGCCGTACGCTTCCCGGGGGCAGAACCCCGGGCGCTGTTGGCCGGACAAAGCGCTGAAGGCGCTGTCGCCTTCGAGGACTTATTGGGGGAGGTTGGGCTCGCCATGCGAGTCTTTTCCTGCCTCCGCCTCGAAACTTTAGGCGGGCGTTGCGGCTTCGGAGGCGGGGGGCCCTCTTTTCGAGGAACCACCGTCTCCGAGCCACTCGCTCCACCTCGGGGCGTGGGCAAAGGGGCCGAAGCTCCTTTGTTGCTGTCCTCCTTTCGGGGAACAGCTTTAGGAACCCCGGAAGATGGCCTAGCGACCATCTTCAGGGGTGTTGCCTCCTGTGAGTCTAACGACTCGGTGGAGGCGCGTGGCCGTTTCGCTTTACGCGAAACGGTCACGCTGGGGGAAGAGGGGGGAGCCCTGGTTTTAGCCGGGGCAGGGTATGAACCCTTTTTGCCGCCAGCTTTACCAGGGGAGCGCCCAGGTTGGGTAGAGCCCACAGAAGGGCTCCGAATGGGCGCGGAAACAACCGTGCTCGTTGGCCTGGATGGGCCAGGAGCAGAGGGTGCCTTTCTAACTATTGAGGCATATGACGTCCCAGGCAGAGCCGGGCGCGCCAGGACCAAGTTCTTTGCCTCGCGGAATGAGAGTCGATCCTGGGCCTGAACGGCCAGGATTTCTTTCTCAAGGAGATATGCACCACATTGCTTCGAAGAAGCAGGGTGCGGCTCTCCGCAATTGACACACTTGGCCACACACGATTTGGACTTATCGTGTGCGACCTTGGAGCAATTTACACAGACTTCGGGTGACCCCGATTTTGCACGTCTACATGATCGATTCATATGGCCGAAGCGGTGGCAGTAATAGCACCGCCGCGGCAGTGGCACGAATGCCTTCACGCGGTAGCGGTACCAACCGGCACGCACCGACTCAGGGAGCTTGTCACAGTCGAACGTGACGAAGAGTGTAGGGGTGGGTCTCGAGGCCCCTCCCTGTTTTCTCATCACACGTTCGACCTTGACCGCCCCATGGTCGGCCAGCTCTAGGGTGATGTCCTCAATGGAGTAGTCAACGAGTTCCCTCGCATAAACTACTCCTTTCACAAAGTTCATGGTAGAGTGCGGCGTCACACTCACCGGGGTGCCATGAAGTGTCCGAAGAGCACTTATCTTGGCCGCCTCGGCGGGATTCGCCGCATTCGCCAGAAGGCTCCCGTCCGAGAAACGGGTTACCTTCGGCTCTCTACCAATTGCACTAGCTAATCCTCTCCTCTGATGGATCATGTTGCCCTTGGACAACATGGTGCCATCAGTGGAGCGAATAACGAGGAAGCGTTTGAAGCCAGCGGGCTCGAAAACGCCAGGTAACCTCTGAATCAGGGGCCCCGATGTCATCGAGGCTCCGCCCTGTGCATTCTTGGTCTTAGTCGTAGTCATGGGCTCCGCACACGAGGGGGTAGAGGGGCCGGATGTGCCGATCTTGGCTTGGTCGCCTACCAAAGTGGCAGCAGACCCATCCGTCCCCGCAGCCCCCGCGGATGGAGAGGAGCCCCGAGTCTTCTTCGTCTTTTGAGTCTTTTTAGTCTTTTTCTTTTTAGGAGAGGAGGGCGGGGAATGAACCCGCTTTTCACCTCCGCCGGCAGAAGTCCCCAGGCCAGATGGACCAGCCTCAGCCAGGTCCCTCTCCGAAATGGAGAAGGTCCTGGTTGTCGTAGGGGCAGCTGTCGGAGGAGATCCCTCCCCTCCTTCTACTGCCTCGGAGCCCTCAGCCATTTGAGGAGGACCTTGCATAGGGGCGGATTCGGGTTCGGTGCTTGGCGCCGAGCCCGAATTCCCCCCCATGGAAGGCCCTACCGTCTGGGGCTGGGTCTCCTCAAGGACCATGTCTATCACAGGAGGGGCCTCCAGTTGGCCATCCCCTCCCAGGACATCGCAGGTCCCCTTGGCAGTATTGTCACTAGTCAGGTGGTGTGGGGAGGCACAGGCCTTGACCCCAGCAAGGTTCAAAATTCTTGCCAGCAGGTCTTTTGAGGGAAGCGACCGAAGGGGCCTGGCTTCCCTCTCCCCCCTAAGGGGGTTTGCCCTACCGAGCCGCTTGCACGAGGGGCGGTCGGCAATGGGCTGCCTGCTGGCTTTCTTGGCAGTCCCCTTAGAAAGCAAAGGAGGGACTGCCGCTGGAGATAGGGAGGTGCCCGAAAGCACCTCCAGAGAAGGGGGTGAGGGGGAGTCCCCTACACCCGTAGGCGTAGGAGAGGAGTAAGCCTCCTCTCCGGTTAAAGAATTATGGAGGGTCCCTTGCGCAAGCACAAGGGGGGGGACCTCCATTTTCTCGGTGGAGCTGCCCGAGGGCGGCTCCGTAGATGTTTTTGGGGAAGTTGGGGGTTGGGGTTTTTGTTTTTTTTCATACATGGGCATGGTGACCCTCTTTTGATTACGGGACGCAATAGCTCATCACCTCTCGCAGTTGCCCGCACTGCGAGAGGTGCTTACAAGCCCGGCAGAGCCAGGCGCCGCCATTCGGGACCACCCCTCCCGCCTGGTGGCCTGGCAGTCCTTCGGCATGGCGGCTCCACCTTGGACACGGCGTAAAAAATATAGGTTGTGAAGAGGAGAGGAAAAGGGATGTGAGGAAGATGTGGGTGGGGATGAAGCAGGTTGTTAAAAAAAACCCATCCCGAACCGGAGCTGAGGGGTTAGGGAACAATGTCCCCTCCCCCCCTCAGCCCCGATCCGGGGTGGTTGGCTTGAGAAGAAGGTCAGCATTCTACCCTGTGAAATTAGAGGCTGACCAGAGAAAGTTGTGGGAGAGGTTGTATGAAAAGCGACGAGGTAGGGGAGAAATCGGGCTATCTGAAGGAAGGAAGAGAGGCTAAGCTGGGGCCGGACGGAGCGCTGGATCCCGTCAGCACGGCGGCCAGGATGGCAAATCGCCGCGCCCCTTACGGGGGGGGGCAAGAAGAAGACAACTGCTCGGACTGACAATGTTTTGCTACGTGAGGTGAAGCAGGACCCTTCGATAACAGCGGTTGAATTGAATGGGAAACCTCCTGACTTGCTCCATAACGTCACTATTCGTACGATCCAGCACCGGCTACAAAAAGACCTGGGTTTGCCGTGCCGCCAAGAAACCGCTGCTGACAAAGCTTTCGGCTAGCTTTCGCGAAGAAATATCAAGATTGGACACCAGAGCAGTGGAAGAAAGTCATGTGGAGTGACGAGAGCAGTTTTCGGCTCGTCAGGGGTGCTCGAAAGTGGTGCGGCGGCCGAGTGATGTGAGCAGATATGACCACCGCTACACCGTGAAGACCGTGAAGCACCCCGATGGCGTTATGGTTTGGGGATGCTTCAGTGGGAAGAAGGGCAGGGGTGGTCTCTATTTCCTCCCCAAGAACGTCACCATGAAGGGAAAGAATTACATTGAGATTTTGGAGGAACATCTCCATTTCTACGCTCTCCATGGCTGCGCCTTTTGTATGCACGGTGGCGCCCCTGCACACACGGCACGAGCTGTCAAAGACTTCCTTAATGAGCAGAACATCGAAGTTTTGGACTGGCCAGGCCACTCACCCGACTTAAACCCCATAGAGAATGCGTGGAACCAAATGATAAATGAAGTTGCTAAGTCCTGACCCACCTCAATCCCCGCCCTGAAGGAGACACTCATTAAGCTGTGGGTGGCAATGGACGGCTCCTACTTCGAGAATCTTGCAACATCCATGCCCAAGAGGATCCAGGAGCTGTTGAAGACCAGTTGGAACATGACAAAGTACTAAATGTAAAGAAATGTAAATAAAAGGACCCAATAAAACAAACTTAAAATGTACTTTTGTGCTTAATTATCCAAAAATTCTTAATGTTAACATTTCCTTTGCGCCCACTGTATTTTAGCAATGTGATATTTTGAAAAGGGCGAAATTTAGTTTAGAGTTCCTTTTTAAAATTATTATAATTGGCCAAGTTCAGAAAATTTATAAATATTTAACCATAATTTAACCATGGCTGCTTTTTTTAGATTTTAAATTTTAATCTTAGTAGTGAAGCGAAGAAATTGCCTGGTAAATTTATATGATTGTTTATACCTTCCCAATGACTTGTTAAAAATTCTGATAATAAACAAGAACAGTGATGAATGTATAATGTAATGTGGTTGCCGTAATTATAATGAAGTCTGATTGCTTAATGTTGTCAATAATTCAAAGTGAAAACACCGAATATACGTATAATAGACGTCATTCAAGAAAAAAAAACACCGAATATACTTATATTTGTTTTTTTCTTCTGCATTTGTGGTGAATAGAAATCCACAAACCAAAGGAAAAACAGTTTTTGTACAACTGAGCCAAAAATATAAAATTAATGCACAAAAGAAAGTACAAATATGAAAGATGATGCCCATAATGGAGTAAATACATTAAAGGTTTAACAGAATCTTGAAAATATACCAATTTGGGCGGCATTACAATAAAGGAAAACTTTGAACGCTTCTGTAAAGTTATTATTTTGTATATTCGGTGTTCTTTCTCTGCAGGGTAGATGTATTAAAACAACTTATATGGTGGCTATTAAATCTCCAAATAACCCCCATCGTTCCCGCATCATTTGGGGAATTTGAAATCTAACCTTCCCCCTCCCAACGACCTTCTCCAATGCAACTTCGGTCGCATAAACATCCCAGCCCGGGAAGGAGACCTTAAGGGCCTGGGACGGGCCGTTGTCATCCGTCACCACTCAACGGTGCCAACAAAAACTTATCTACCTAACGGGCAAGTAAAACAACAAAAAACAACAACGCAATGTTTACAAAACTAAATAAAAACCCAACACGTAAACCAATGTGATTTGAATAGAAATGATTTTTTAAACTAACAAAGGACGAATTCAAGTTTAGTACTGGGATTTGGACACATTGCAACGAGCTAACCTCATCGCAACGGACAAGTGGGCGTTTCCTGAGTCTGGTTGAACTTAATTACACAAATGAAAAAAGACCATAATGCAGCTAACCCGAAAAATAAAAATTTATCTACATCCATACAATAAACTTCGCCATGTCAGCTCCTTTGAAAGAAACAAGATCATCAGACCTAAGTCGCGTGCTCTCAAAAAGGTATTCTGACATGGTAACCATTACGACCTTCAAAACTTTCAATAATTCCCAAACTAACCTTGGGAGGACCTTGGACATATCATGCGAAAAAGAATGTAAGACAATATGAGGGTTACAAATTCCGTTAGAATCGGCCGAATAGTTACGATGTTATTGCTAAAAAACGCATTGAAAAGTAACATAGATTCGAGTCCACGCGACTAATTACCACCAACCGCTTCCTCATAGTGAGGACTGCGTGCATCAACGCAATTAAAAACAAGGTCTGCCGACCAAAAAGTCTCGTGCCATCACTTATTCTGATTTATGACATCTAACATAATATAGCTAAGCGTTATCATATTATAGCCTAGCCTAGTATAGCATACCATACCCTAGACTAGAATAACCTTGCATAGCTTATCCCATTATAGCTTTGGTTAGCTAGCCTAACATAGTATTATCTAGCATAGCCCTCCATAGCCTATTATGTTTTAGCCTACCCTAGCATAGCATAGTATAACCCTATCTAGCCTAGTAGCATTAACTAGCATAGTCAAGTATAGCCTATACTATCCTATTATACCCTAATCAAGCATAACTTAGTATTGTCTAGCCCAGGGGTTGCCAAACTTTTTTCACAGTGGGACAGAGAACTGAGAGGATGACGAGCGCGAGCCGCATAACCATTTTGTTCAATACTATATAGTGAATACACAAAAAATAAAGACAACCAACATATTTATTTAACAATACACAAAAAAATAAAGACAAAAACATATTTATTTACAAAAAAGTTATCAAAGAAGGCGTCGTTAGCAATAAAATAGTATTATCACACCCAGTGCGCCAATATCCGAGTCTCACAAACTAAGCAGCAAAAAAGGTTAGAGATTTGTGAAATTTGTGAATTTTACACATTGAATATTCTACCCCAAAGGTTTTAGAAAAATAATAATTTGATGCAACGTTGCAAGTTGCAATGCAAAAGTTATATGCACATAATTATATTTTAGCTCATTTGTGGCACAGTGCAGCGGCGGGCCGGATGAACTGACCTCCCGGACCGGATCTGGCACGCGGGCCGTAGTTTGGAGACCCCTGGTCTAGCCTAACATACTATATGCTATCCTATCATAACATTTTATAGCCTAAATTAGCATAGTATATCTTACCCTTGTACATTATATCTTAGCATAGCAGATTATAGCATAGTCTAGTCTAGCAGAGTATTCACTGAATAGTTATGATGTTATTGCCAAAACAAAATATTTCCCGGGCTAATCTTGAGAGGAATTTGGCAATTATAGCATTCGAAAGAGAATATAAAGCAACATAAGGGTTTCAAATTTAGTTAGAATCGACCGAATAGTTACAATGTTATTAAAAAAAAAACGGGGACCGACCGACATGTGAGATGTAGAGTCAGTCGCGCTAGACTCGCACGCTACTAAAAATCTCCCGCACTCTCCCATCACTTAAATGTGATATCAAGCACCCATAATTTTTTCCACATCAAATGACCCTTTCATAGGGATAGGGTGCTGTGGTGCAGGGGGCCCATCCCTGGGCAAAAAGCTGCAAAGAAGCCCTCGGAACTCCCCTCCATGCATACCCACCATTCACCTTTGATACACTCTTCCCTTCCATCTGGCTTTCAGCCATACACTAACACTACCTGAAACAATAATGTCAGAGTCCCATGCACGTACCTCTCACATCTTTCACAGCAACCATCTTAAATGAAAGAAGATGGATGGTACAATCCATTTTTTTATGTACAACAATCAACCAAAACCCATTCTCATCCACCATTCGTCCCAATCACACCAGAACCTCTCTCTTTCTCAGCCTCACTTCTCTCATTACATGATCCGAACAGTTTAAACACGCACAGATTCGTTCTTGCAAATCACAACTTCAACCACATGAGTTCTCGAGCTCACATATTCATACCCAACCAACGCATAATACCTTTTTTACCCTTACCCCTATGACTCACACCTGATCGTACTCCATTCCAACCGAGCTCTTCATTCCGATTCCTGTTCGTCTCACAAAGAGCATCTACGATCTCCCTCCTGTAAACATATTCACTAACTCTCCCCTCGCCTCATATGCTTCTAACTTTCTACACAACCGCTAGGTTCACACATTTACGTCGATTAGAAGTCATGCTAGGGAAAGGTCGCGAAAACCTGGAGTATTACAGCCACTACATACTCCGCTCATGAAAAAAAATCTCTTAGGTAAGCGGTTATTCAGGTCAGTGTCCCCCTATCTGGGTTTAGTTACCCGTTGATAAGCGCCGGAAGACGGTATGGAAATTCTTCCTAACCCTCCACAAGCAAACTGCCTGAATATTCTCCTTGTCTCACATTCAGGCAGAGTCGAATGAACTAAAACAAAATGTCGTACTTTGTCTTTGCGTGCAGCAAAACACAATATTACTGAAACGGTTTGTCGTGGGTTGGAAAATATAAGGAAAAGCAATGGAGGAAGCTGTCATTTTTAAAGAGATTCGTCAAGAAAAGTGTTAAGGTTATGCAAAGTGAACTTGTGTACAATGGTCATCGCCTGAATATCCAAAGGTGACTCGGGCTGACAAATCTTCCGAACCTGCTCCCTCTGTGCAATGGAAACAAGTCCTCCTCGTGACGTTGGGTAGCGGGACAAAAATGGAGATGAAACGAGATAACGTACCAGGGAATTTACACTTAACGGAGACGGAATGAGGGGAGGAAAAAACGGATGGAAGATAAAGGGAGATAAATATTCAAAAACTTATTGTTAATTTAAAACGAAAATCAACGAGGTCATTTCCGATAGAAAGTTTGTAAGAAGAGATTTACATATCTGTAAAGAAAGTGGTGGAGAGAGGGGAGGTGAAAATTCTGTGGGGGGAGGTGTATATAGCCGCCGATCCTCCTGCCGACATAGGGGCTAGGACACGCAATCCACTAGTCGTAGAATGGTTGCCAACGCTTCACCTGACCTCCCGCTGCTGGGTGCACACTAGCACGGAGAGGGAGTGCTATTCCTCTAGGTTTGTGGTGTAGCAAGGGGCGACGCCCCAGTTACATCATGCCCTTGCACGTGAATAGTGAAGCAAAGTGTTAATGATGAGACAGATTATAAAAGCAAACGCTCGCACTCAGAGAGCTGGGCGGGAGAACCTATTATAAGGGTCCAGAATCAAATTACGAGACAGGGACACCCACGGGAAGGCTAAACCGTGTTACGGAGAGAAATGGTGGAGGCAACTATTATTATTTACTCAACTAGGGGGAGGGGGTAAGTGAGAGGAGGTCGTCATCTTTCAGTTGCCAAAAAAGGTCGACGTCGCATTTCGAAAGAACCACCTTCGCTCTTTACAAGTTTACTGCCACGTAGCACAGACGCACACCTGGGTCTAATGCGGCTCTAAATTCACACATTTCAGTGCACAGGAAATATATGTTGTCTATATTTAAAGGGGCTTAACACTCTCTTTCACCTTAATCGGAAGAATGAAGGGGAGACCCAGAGAAATAAGTGAATAAACAGAGGAACAAGATTAGGAATGAAGAGCGTAACATCTCGGCAATTCTCATCAACCGCAATGGTGGGACGTGGAGGGCGAGGGAACAAATTTCCACAGAAATGACACCTTAAAAGTACGAACTTAAACCTCATTGAGGGAGAATACATTTGGGGATACGAGGAAAAACGTTTACCAGCGCCTGATTGGCAAAAACAGCATTTTTTTCTAGAAGTTCTCATCCTGCGACTGTCGCCAAGAGGCCAAAACGAGGGAAGGTATCATCAGTACAGGCGATAGTTTTGCCAGTCACACAGGAGTAATGCTGGGTCTCTTACGACATAGCGTTCGATTTGCGAGTCCACGTTTACTTACTAGGACCAGTAGGGCCAGACTTGTGGGTCCGAAAACCTGGCGGGCAAACACGTACTCAAGACCACAGAGGGGCGAAGGTAGGAAGGCACCCCGGCAGCCGCAGCCACCGAACGTGTTTAGAGAGAAATTTTCTATCGAGCGCGACGAAGATACGCAGCACGGAGGGGAATGGGCGCCCTATTCGACAGCCGGCTTGCAAAGGTCGACCGCCTCTGCGCACGTGAGCACACCAGTTACTTTTATTAGGAAGGAGGCATGTGTAATCCAACGAATACAAGTTAGCTCAGAGCAAACTAGGGATAGGAATAAGAAGGAATGAGAATAATATAAACTTAAACTTCATTAACCCATAATATTGAGGGGGGGGGGGGGGCAGACCTCGATGAAGTCGCTAAAAAGAATCTTAAAAAGCCATGAAAGGAATGCGTAGATGGGTGGCGAGAATTAGGGGAAGGGGAGCTGAAGGAGAGTTACCACCGTTGCGTAAGAGGGAGGAGGAAACTGTGCGTCCTCCTACTTACTCCCGGAGGCTCACAAAAGCCTCCTAGGGCTATGCAAATTTTACTTATTTTCACTTATCCTAGCTTCACCAGTTTTTCAACACCTTTAAGCAAATATCCTCGTTGGTTTTCGATTTATTGCTTCAACTACACACTAACCAACACCGCGAATACTCACCCTGGAAGACCTGGAAGCCTTGGGGTCGAGGTATGTGCGCAGTTTATTGAGGTAATGGCCCGGCTGCTCTTTGGCGCTGACCCGCTCCTGGTCGCAGATCATTTCCCACTTCTTGACGTCGTCATATTGGCGCAAGAGCTTCGCCTTGTCAGGAGGTAGGTCCATGGAGGCCTGCGGGAACGGAAAAACAATCAAAATTACAAAAAGAAACTGAAACGAGACACATTACATCTCATTCAACTCAGCCTTTAGTCAGAAGCACTAGTTTCGCACACGATAGTAGATGTACGGAAGAAGCATATCAACCCCCGCGCACATAGGCATTTACACAATCAATTTCAAAGCAAATAAATTAAAATGCCCCGCTTTGGACAGAACGCCGGCGGCATCAAATACCCTGGCAACACCGAATCATCCTGCCCCTCGACATCCGGGATCACCCACCCACCCCAGTTCAAATAGACACAAAGTGAAGAGCCGGTGGCTGTCACACAATATTATATAAAACAACTACTTTATATTTGTTGACATGTCATTAGTCGTGAAGGTTGACTCCTTGAAACCAAAAGTGGAATTGACGGTGAACTTTAGTGATTAAAGTTCAGGATGAAATGGAAGAGAGAGAATAAAAATGGTCTATCAAGTAAAACAGAGTTGATCGAAGATGACTACGATCCAAGGGTGACTCTCATGAACATAGGGTAGAAACGGAATGAGCGAATTTCAGAATCATCCACAGGACGGGAATTTGTTTAACAATAAATTAATTACACGAACAACAATAAACAAATTGCTCCTTTGTTTAATCGCATTTAACCCTCGGCTGCTTCATTTGACCTTCGCAGAACGAATGCCGGGACTGGGGAAACGAGACCTTCCGGGAAGAGGGATCTGCTACTTCCCGTTGTCATACCATAAAAAAAGAGGAAAACGCCGTTGAAAATTTTACAAACTACCCCCCAGTAGCTGTGCAGAAGGCTTTGGGGGGGAGGGTAATCGTGGGGTCGAATCCCGTGGTTACCAACACATTTGTCGGTGCGTGGCTGATGAGCGATGCTCTAACTTGCTCCTGGCACTTTGGCTCGTAGGGCGTATGGTTTATTCACTAGGGATTATAGCATTGACAGTGTTACGCCAGACAAGTGGACGGCCATCAACATCATGCACAACACAGTGTTTTTACATGGCGCTACACAAAATCCAACCTCCTCTTCAAGCAACCAGTCCAAGCCCTAGGAAACGTACCCGCGATATTTTGTATCGGAAATGCATTGGGGGAAATGGCGAAGCCAAAAAGGGCATTGCAAAGAAAAAGGTTTAGAAATAAAGATTAATAAAGTGTCCAAGGAAAGTGAGAATGTGAGGGAGGTACAAAATGCGAGTATCTAACAGACCGAGAGAGGCCGCAACTCTCCTTACCAGCTCCACTTATTCTGCAACGAGGCTGGCACCGGAGGAACTCGCGACAGTGAGTTCCTCCCGTGCTAAGATCGTGTTATTTTGCCCTGCAAGAGAAACTCATTATTACGGGAGTAATAATCTCTTGATGGCACAAAACAACCAGAGAATCTCCAATAAAAAAAAATGTCAGTCGTTATTTTAGGCTCAGAACACTGACATAAATCCATTTCCGGAAATGTTTTTGAAGCAAAGAAGGACAAGCATTGGGACAAATATACAGGGTGTTCGGGCTAAATTTGACGATTTTTAATGCCTCCTTTTGTTCGGGAACAAGTTGATGTATCGGTGAACAGTCAATGTGGGCGTTGGATAGCATACAGAGTAGAGTTTTAGTTGAGAAAAATATAGCTTACAAGAAAGACTGGAAGCCATCTGAATATTGGAAAAGTTACCTGCATCATGATGAATCGCGAAGGGTATCAAAAATACCGACATTAAGATTGGTACTCAATGTTCCATAAAGGCTGTAAAATGTGACGTGGGTAGCTGTAACAGAGACTACGAAGCTGTGGACAGCAGGCGTTCGGACTGTGTGAATGTGACTGTGTCCGAATGCCGAAATCCATCCAACAACAGCAGGATAAGGTGATTGGAAAACCCGAGCAAGGTAATCCGGGGTTGGCGACAGCGATGAGTATAGGACTCACCACCATGAAGCTGGCCTTGAATAAGGACTTTGGCTACCACTCGTACAAGAGACACAAATGACAAATTCTGACAGACAAGGCCAAGGAGAAACGCTTGACGAAGGCAAAGAAGCTCTTGAACAAGCTTAAGCATCCTGTTGATCCGAAGCCGATGTTTTATTTTTCAGATGAAAATAACTTCTGTCAGAGGCAGTTGCACAACACCCAGAACAACAGGCGGCTTACCTATAACTAATGCGACGTTCCAAGTATTATGTCATGAAGACCAAGTTCCCCCAAACTCTGATGGTCTGTGGGTGTCTCTCCAGTGAGGGTGACGCCATGCCATCTGACATGTTTGAGCAGGGTTTTAGACTCAATTCAGACGGCTATGTGAAACTGTTGAAGATTGTGGTCAAACCCCTCGCTAGAGTTGCTGCTGGAATGCCATTACCCCTGGAGAGCGTCAAAAGTAGTTGACGGAGAATATATATATATGGGGGGATAAAAAGGAGAGAGAGAAGGAATCCCCCCCACCCGCCGTGACTTCCCCAGTTCGCCGGTGACCGCTCTAAATTCGTCGGTTCTATATACTGCGAAAATTAGAACAATGGAAAGACCATTAAAGGGGCATCGCGACTTCTCGCCATGGGCCTTTATCGCGACCCAAGGCAATTAAGGAAGTCTGTTGGCGATGAATCTCTCTCCCAGTCTAGATAATTTCGGAGTAAATATTCAACACTTCAGAGTTCACAAGCAGATTGTGTCTGAAGCCGCCGTCCAGTACGTTAGCCGTAACGTCTTCGTTAGTCGAGAGGGAATCGACTACATTCTCGTCCAGAGAACAATTGAGTGATTGTCGAAGAGCCAAGGAAGAGCTAGTCGTTACGCAGTGTTGCTCGTGGAGATAGTTAGGCGCGCTTCAACCCTTTTCACCATGTCTTCGGATTTTAAGGATCGGAAAAGCCATCCCCAAAGCACCCTCCGTTTGCCTCTTAAGGATAAGAGGCCCTCAACTTCAGTTTCCCGAAGTTTGATTGAGCGTCTCGTGAGACGCCCACAAGTTCAAGGTCGAACTTACCTACCTGGTTCTACTCACCGCACATCAAGGTAAGAAGGATTTAACCCCCGCTTTGTCACGCTCCTCCCGCCTTTACCGCATCGAACCTCAAGGATCCCCTTTGCTCTAGAACTTGCATAATTGTAATGATTTCTTAATTAATTATCCCTCGGTTCAAACTTAATTGATAGTGTTAATCATCTTAGACGTGAACCGTCAATATTTAATTGCATTGCCATTTAACTTGTCCTATATATGTAAACTTTAGTCCTATTAAAGTATATTTTTGTAGCCGTGTTTGAATATTCCTTGGCCTAGCAATTGTATATTTAAAGCACTCTTAGAGCCATCCCCAGGTGGAGCCTTAATTTCGGTTGGCCAGTGGGCCAGTGTCCGTATAACCGCGTACACCTGTTCATACCACGACTATATATATATATATATATATATATATATATATATATATATATATATATATATATATATATATATACAGTGCCCAGCAAAAGTTTACCACACACTGAAAAATAGACGTTTATGCATTTGTAAGCACGATAGGTAAATGAAACTTTTATTACTGACAGGATATGTATTCAAACAATAAATCAATTCATCAAGACCATACAAAAATATCAATATAGTTTTTTGTTGACGAAATACAATTAATTAGTAACCCAAAAGTTTACAACGTTTCAATTTTTATCACTTACTCATAAATGCTCAAGAAGGAGAAACTTCTTACATTTTCTAGAACGTTCTACATTAATCTACGCACATAACTTAGGGACTGGGAAGCTATCGCGTCATTCTTTATTAGACAGCGTCCTGTAAACATTCGCACGATGGGGAAACAGAAACGAATCGATCAAGATCTTCGAAAACGTATTGTAGACCTTCATAAAAGTGGCGTTGGTTATAGAAAAATATCTCGTCAGTTAGTAGTTCCATTGAGTTCAGTTGGAACGATAATACGTCACTGGAAGTCTCCAAATTCTACTCTTCCTCCGATCAGTTCTGGCCGTCCTCGCAAGATAAGCGAACGTGCAGGGAGATTATTAGTAAGAAAGGTGGAATCAGCCTCGTTTCAAAATATTCCATATATATATTTGACAATAAGGGAGATAAGGGATTACCCATAGCCATGCCAAACACTTGTTCGTAGAACTTGCCATTGAAACTAAACATACATTTTTTAATGCATAAACAAAAGAGTTTAATGATCGAGTTGGACAGTAAAGGCAAATCATAAGAATTAAGAATACCAGCTAGGAAATCCAATAAGGCATCAACGGACACTTTAGTGAATAATGAGGTAACATCAAACTGACTAATCTCAGGTCTGATGTTACATTCATAGTGTCTAACTCATTAAAAAGATCAAATGATTTTTTATATGTGAGGGTGGTATGGATCCTAAGATCGGAGAAAGTAAATTTACTAAACATTTTGAGAGTTTATATTGGATTGACGCAGTTGCACTGATGATTGGTCTTATCGGATTGCCTGGCTTATGGGTTTTTATTAAGACATACAAATGAGGTAATGATGAACCACTAGAAGAGACTGAGTCAATAATTGATGGGTTTTTTTAAATGTCTATTAAAATTCTTAATTACATCATCTAAGGGATCGCTTCTTAACGGTATATGTCGTAGTATCAGATAACAAAGTGGCCATTTTTTCTAAATACAATGTTTTATTCATTATTACACACATGTTGGATTTATCAGCTTTTGTAATATGCAAATCTTTGTCCATTTTTAATGATTTAAGGGCTGTTTTAAATCGTTTTGGAAAATTAGGTAAACTCATATTCATATTATTCACTACTGAATTAACATTTCCTTTTGCTATGTCTATATGGTTTTGTGATATGTTCTTATTCCTTTCTAATCTAGCAAAGGCAGCGGCAATGTCCACACTTTCAAGTTTTTTGTTTATTTTGTGAGATTACAACTGGTGATATTTCAGACTGTTTGATGCATAGTATTTAGCAATTTGGAGCGTGTTCGTTTTTTAAACCGTTTTAGTAAACCATTTTCTAGTATTCTCCAAACGTTCTATTGAGTTCATGTCAGGGGATTGACTCGGCCAATAAAGTCGTTTGCTGCCACTATGGTCCTCCCATTATTTTGGCTTTTTGCAGTATGCCAGGGAACCCCATCTTCCATGAATAAACTTTCTTTTTCAATGTGACTATTCAAAAACACTGGTAGAAGTCCCTCCTTAAGAATGGGAATATATTTTTCCAAGTTGATATTGCAATCACACTCAACCAACTCTGACCTTACACCATTCGAAAGGGTCTCCACACCATAAAACAAAAGCCAACATGTTTCACCTGTTTATGGCAAACTCCCGAAGAGTGTATTCAGTTTCCAGCAACAAGCGCGTAGCAGGCACACTGACAGGGAAAAGCGGTGTTGACCGTTACATGTTACCTGGAAAAGTTGCAGCCCTTCCGGCTCAGTGCCCCAACAGCCTTAAACTAGATTGAGAAGAATGTCCATGGATCGGGTACAATAGAAGCTAAGGCTGCAAATATGGGCCTCCCAGAAGCGCCGGTCAAAAACAAGACCAACAAAAACGGTGCGACTCTACCAGATCCAGACAAATTCATTTAGGAACAAGTCCTGGTGGGGCTGAAGCCGTGGATGGCGGCAGAAGTGCACCACCTTAGTATTGATTGACCAAAGAAAATCTAAACCCATGCGCTGCCGAGTAGTCATCTGAGCCGCACAAAAAGTGCGCAGCAAGAACATCTTCTGGCAGCACTGAGGTGATACGATTGATCAAGGTGACAGGTGACATCTGGAGGCTTGCGTCTCCACGTCTCCAACACTGGCAGTTTGCAATCCCGGCCCCAAAGCCTGTAGGAGGATCCGCAGCAATGTCTTCTACCCATTTTCGCTTTCTTGTGCTTCACCACTTTCTTTAAAGATCTCTCCTTACAAACATTCTACGCGACACACCTTCGATGCTAATTGCGGTTAAAAATTGAAAAAAAGAAGGTGAAACGCCTTCATTTGAACGCCCAAGCGAGGGCTAGAGGTGCAGTTCCTACCATGCCGAGGGAAGGAGGGGATAAGGAATCCTGAACTATCACGAACATGTAATCTGTACCGAAGAACCCAATGACCTGCTGCCCCAATACACGAGAGGACATGGCCGTTTGCAAAATATCCGTGCCTTAATTTAAAGAACGTTGTAAATAGAGGTGAATACGGCGATTTGCGAAAAAAAATAGTGAATAACATGGTTGACATACCATCACCGGGAATTGAAATATATTAAACTTTTTAAATTTTTATTTTCCGCAAAATTTTTAGTAAAGTAGGTAAGGCTGACGACTAAAGTAGTGTTACTCAGTCAAGAGTCAATTGACTCAATTGAACGAAAATTTCATTAAAATTCGCAATTAATTTGTAAGATAAATTTGTTTGAATCTTTGTATTTCGAAAGCCAAATCTGTGACGAGGAGAGAGAGGATCTATGACATTTCATATTATCATGTAATGGCTATGTTGATACCAGAGAGAAATATACAAACCTGCAGCAACCATATATCGGAAAAAGAGTACCGTATAGGTACCTTACTATTTGACAACAAATTTAAAATAAGAATAAGATAGATAATAGCTAAACTGGAACTAAAGAAAAAAAAGATTAGAGGAATACACCAATAAAAATTAATAAAAACAAAATCAAATTATACTTTACAGGAGTGCCGTAATAAAGGCATTTGTTACTCCCACAATATCATCTGATCTAGTGCTAATTTTGGCGAAAGTGTGGTTGAAATTCAGAAAATATCAATTTGGGGTATAATAAGAATTACTTTATTTTTCTTTGTCTTTATATTTTTATCATTTAAATTCTTCTTTCATTTTCCCTTTTTGTTAAACTACACTATAATTATTTGTTGTTAAACTACAAAATATAATTATTCTTAAAGAGATACTGATAATATTAGACATTCTATATTAATACCGGCATTGTTACGTTGTTAAAGCGAAAGTCATTTGGTGGCGGCATTTACTGTCGCCGAGTTAATTATCTAAAACATCTTCCTCGAATTTAAACTTGGCTCTAATAAAATTTTAATAACGCTACTACATTTAAGCCAATGGCCCAGATGAAAAAGAAAACCGATTCCAATCCCTGTCTCTTATTTAACAAGCAGTCTTGGCAAAATAAAGGCGAAATTGCTTAAAATAAATTTTCTTTGTTCTCGGGGTAATTTGCGTGGTTAGATTCAAGCGATTTTTTAACTTAGTAAACTAATCTTGATCAGCTAGTGCTCGACAATCCCATGGAAACCCTATGGAAAGGAGAAAAGGGAGAAACGGTAGAGTTACTTATAAACAGCGCAAAATATCCATCTAACGTGAAGTTGGAGGCCGAGGGATAATTTAAAAGGGTCAATTAACTTCCGGGAAAGCGGGTCATGAAACGGAGCGAGGGGGTTTATCCATCATTGATTGGCGCGAAAACACAGCCACGCTTTGCCCAATTGAATGTCACTGGTTCTCATTGGGAAGGAACGAGGGATGAGAGATAGGAGAGAACTAATAAAAAAGTGAAAAGAGAGCTGGTGTAAAATTACGAGCAAATCTCAACTCGGTGATGGAGCTGCGTGGAGGAAAACATTCTGAACACATGCAAAACAAATTAACAACATTATTAAAATTTCCACCTACCCCTTGTTGCCGGAGAAAAGGAAACCTTCAACCGAAATTTTAAATCAGTTTATTGGGACAGTTCAAGGCAGATAAAACTAGAAACGTTCTTACCCAACAGGGAACATATTTACGAACAAAACAGAGCGGAATTTCTCCCTCATGCAAATACCAAGGGTTCGCAGCAAGACGAGGCTATAATTTACGACTTGATAGCGTTACATGCACAACTACTAGAACCGAGTACAACCGGCGGGAGCCATCCTCGAGAGCGTTTTCAAACTCGAGAAGCTAAAGTTAACTAGTGGACATGTATTCAGAGCAAGAGGCGAACTCATCTTCAAAGAGTAAAGGAAAAGACGGACTGGGAACAAAAGAAATTGGAGAAGAAACATACACAGGGATGAAGGAAATGGCGAGACAAACACAAATAGGGAGGGGGTAATTTAAAGCTTAAACAAGAACTAGTGGGAACATGTACGGTTTGTTGTTAAAAGTGGCAAATTTAGGGTTAATGAAAATGTGTGGAAGGGGTATAGCTCGAGGATACTACTAAGCAGCGCAACTCTCCACTACTTGCGCTCGTTCCACAGCAAAGAAAGACCCGAAGGAGGAAGAATAAATAAAAAATGGGAGCGATGCAATTAGCGAAAAAAAATGGGGATGATGAAAAGATAATTCGTTGTAAATTGGGGCGGTCGGGGTAGGATAAGTTCTGCTAAAATGGAAACAGCCATGAAAAGTGACCACCCACCCTTTGGGTAGGTAGCACTCGAACCGTCAACACAATCTATTAATTAACTCTTTGATAAATGCCAGACCGACATACAAAGAATTTAATAACTTTATCGGCTAATCTCGTTGACAAAGTCACTGACGCATACAAAAAATAGTCTCTCATCTCTAAATTTAGATAGAGCCTAATCACGTGAACAAAATTATCTCCATTTTTCCCAAGTTCTCGGAATCTAACCAAGTTGACTTTTTGAGAAAATGAAATCACCACTGACTAACGTGGATTAACACCCAATGGAGTAAGTGAGAGAGGAAACAAAGTAGGATAACGAATAAGAACAGCGGATGTGAAAAAGTTCGCTTATGTCAAAGCTACCGGAAAAGAAACGGGTGTGACCAACGAAGGCATTTAACCTCAACAGATAAAAAAAACACGGAGTGACAGACAAAAGAAAACAAGGTGGTTAAAGACGAAGAACACGAATTGTCAGATGGTGACAAAGGCTGTATGCATTATAAACAGTCTATCAACATCAATTACAGTGATGCGAAGAAGACTCGTGGTGAACATTAAAATGCGTCGCGATTCCTTAATAAATTCCTTTAAAAACGGGAACCGAGACGCAGCCCGCCCTAGACTAGTCATTCGGGCCTTGTTCGCGATGCTTCTGACGAGCTGCACAACGAGCCTGCTTCCCCTGTCAACACCTGACGCCACAATGGGCGGAAAGAAACAACGGGAATGAAAAAAAATTGGAACAAATAGGAGCCCAAGCAATTCATAACACTATATTTTAAGAAAGGAATTTTTCGGAGGGTTTGAATGATAAGATATTTTTTCCTCTTAGTTTGGTTATTGAAAACGATTAGAGTGATTATCCTAATTCCTTGTACCAAATGATCAGGATCTGCGTCTTCGGTCCATGTCATTATCAGAGGAAGAATCGTCGCTGCTGTCCGGTGTCTCCTCCGTAGGACCTGGTCAAAGTCAATTCCGAGAGCTCGAAGCTTCTCTTTCTGTTCGTCTGTAACTCTCTCTCTCTCTCAGACCAATGGAGAGCTCTGCTTTTTGCCCGAGGTATTTGTGAGAAAGAGTGGTCGTCTTGTGGTTTCAGATGGTGCAGTTCTTGGTGAGCAACCCCTTGTGTTGATCCCAGAAGATTACTACACGATATAAATCGGGGAACCTGGCTACTGCCAATGATCTAGTGTAACTATCTCTCTCAGACCAATGGAGAGCTCTGCTTTTAGAGGTATTTGTGGGAAAAGAGTGGTCGTCTTGTGGTTTCTGATGGTGTAGTTCTTGGTGAGCAACCCTTTGTGTTGAGCCCATAAGATTGCTACATGATATAAATCAGGGAACCTGGCTACTGACAGTTGATCTAGGGCTGCTGGGTTTATTGAGTACAAATACGGGCAGTTCTGGGGATAAGCAGATTTTGTTCTGTTGTAATCCCTCATGAAATCCGTTGCCTGATCTATCACTATGGTAACAAGAAGCCCTGCACTTGCACTTGCAGTGACGAATCGGTGGATAAATTCGATTCAAGACATCCCCGCCAAGGTTTAGATTAGGAGAACCTGTTCTCTCACCGCCTGGATTTCTGCGCTCTCCACCAGATCGTTGAGAGCATGGACGACTATGGCCAGAGCTATACGACGAGCGCTTCTATCGAGTTCGCTCACGAATGATGTCAGGGAAACACCGGGCCCCATGTCTTTCGCAGCGAGGAGTGTTCTTTTTCCTGATCTTGCTGCTTCCCCTCTTTTCTGGACGTAGGGCCTTGTTCTGTACTGTTTGTCGGTGAGAAAGTAATTTCTAAGAATTCCTTTAGAGTTTGAAAAAACAAAATTGCAAAGTTTAGAAAGAAATATGAGTACCGATTTGGGGGCAATTTAAAAAAAAAAACAAACAAAGAGAATTACAAATGGTGAAGTTCAGAAAATTTATTAAAATTTAGGTATAGCTGCTATTTTTTCGTATATTCCAAAGTTTTATCGGTTATTACTAAAATATATTTTTAATTTTAATCTTTATCAGGAGGAAATAGCTACTAGCACCTAAAAACGAATAAAGCAAAATAAAATTATTAGAGCAAATTAGAGTTTAAACTTTCTCTAATAATTTCATTAAAGCACCCAAACGACATAATGTGAACAGGCTGCAGGATAGATATATAGCAGCTGTATTTGAACAAAGGTTTAGTGGATCATTTGAACACCTGATCCAGGAGGAAGATGCAGATGTCAGTGTGGAAAGCATCTTTCGTCGATTTGTGGAAGCGAGTAACAGAAAAGGTGGTTGGCTTCCAAAGGAGAAAGCAGGTGGAAGGACTCTCCAGAGAACTGGGAGCAAAATATGCAGAGAGAAGAGCTGCAAGACTGGGATCTTTAGCGAGACGGGAAAATGAGGAAGCAAGAGAAAAATATATAGAAGGCTTAATAGAGAAGTTAAGCAGGGTGTGAAATTGCAAAAAGAGACTGCTACATGAGAAGATTGAGCCTCACAATAAAGATTATAAATGAAACTCTATTTTAGATGCAACTTCAATAAAATTTTCGAATATACATTAAACTAAAAAAAAGTAGCCTTGCCTAAATTTTAATAAATTTTTGTTTTATAAAAATCCAAAACATTGGATAACATTTATTTTTTCTGAATTTCACCATTTTGTTTTTACAAACTTTAAAGGAATTCTTAGAAATAACTTTGATAAAAACTTAAAATATGTTTAGGACATAACCGAACTAAGAGGAAAAAAAAATATCTATCATTAATAAACTCTCCAAAAAATCCTGTTCTTAAAATAGTGTTATCATCATCATCATCATCACTTCACTGACTATAATTTAAGAAGGGGATTCTTTGACTATATGAATAATAATTTCATCTTAATTTGGTTATGACTTATGTTTTTTTTATCAAAGTTATTTCTAATAATTCTTTTATAATATCCAAAAAACAAAATGGTGAAGTTCAGAAATAAATATAAATATCGAAATTTTGTGAATATTTTAAAACCGAAGGAATTACAAATGGTGAAGTTCAGAAAATTTATTTTTATATATCTTCTGCTATAAAACTATATTTTAGCAACTTGATATTTTGAAACGGAAGAAATTTAGTTTAAAGTTCCTTTGTAAAATTATTATAATTGGCGAAGTTCAGAAAATTTATAAAAATTTAACCATGACTGCTTTTTTTAAAAATTTTAATCCTAGTAGCGAAGCAATTGCCTGGTTGATATATAGTTTTGTTTTGTTTTTTACTAAGGATAGAGGTTTCGGAAATAAATGGCTTCCATCATCAGTTATTATTCTTGGATTGATAATGGAAGTCAGTCATTTCGGAAACGTCTTTTATTAAAAAAATATTTATACAAGAAAAAACTTTCCCTAAAACTCATTGAACCTCAATACTACGTAAAAAAATATTAAAATATATATTTAATATTCAAAGCTTTCACTCTAAAGAGTAATGGATGGTCTATATGCTTCGGTGAATGCTTTCTCGATCGCAAACTGGGCATCTGAAGTTGTGGGCCCACTTTGGGAGTCAAGGGCCGCCCGTACGTGGGAGTGTTTAGCGTGAAAACCTGCAGTACTTTCAGAGAACCCACGATCGTCATCAGAACAGCGCTTGTTTCAGTGGCACAAGTAATTTAGTTGATCAACTACGTTTGACATCGAAGAAAACGTTCTTGTGAACATTAGTCCACTCACTATCTTAAAAGTGGTTGGCAATGGCTCGTTGAAATCATCACAAGAACTACGTGCAGCTGGTATAAGGTCTCGTCCAACTTGGATTTGGGATTAAAAATCTTGATAGATTTTCTACAAATCGGACCTTCGTTTTTGTACAAATCCTATTTAAGAGGATTTGCACAAGAAACAAAGGTAAAATTTTTAAAAAACGTACCAAAATTCATCACTAAAGTGTAATATCGATTCCTAAGTGGACTAGGGAATTTAACCAAAAAATTAAGGATTTTTTATTAGAAGTGGCGCGGGAGGGAAGCAAAAAATACAGATTTAACCCATAGGAAATAGAACAAAAAACGAATGACAAGTACTTTCGAACAATTAAGTAGTAATTTGTCGGGCTAATGAACGCACTAATGTAGGTTACTTGACTTTGGACACGTTCAATAAGAGCTTAGCATTCATGAGGGAAACAGGATACGGGGTTTCTTTCGAGAATGTCAGCGGAAATTGAAAATCTACGCCATACTCGGGGCCCTACGCGCCGGGAAAAGCGTGAAGGAGATGATTTTTTTTTTAAATACCCAATGAGCCTCATTTACAAGGTGAAGCAGAAGTATGGTGAGGCTGAGAACAAGGACGGAGTTAACGCCGAACGACAAGTGTCACAAGCGTCACTCTGATTGGTACTATCAGGAACGAAAAATTCGTCGCAAGGGTCAGGAAGATCTCCGAGGACCCTGGTCAGTCCATGGGTAAACTTGCAAAGAAGATGGCTGTGAGCGAGGCAATCAATCATCCATAGAACAATGATTTCACAACTATATATATATATATATATATATATATATATATATATATATATATATATATATATATATATATATATATATATATAGAAGAAGGAGCAAATGCAAGTTCTGCGGGTGATAACAACCACCACAGGGCTTTCGCCATATTTATTTTCTGCCTTTCAAAACAATTTGAAGACAGAAACAAAGGTGCAGACTATATTACAATATAGTACATGAAAGAGAAATTGGAGGCGAATGAGCAATGAGACAAGAAACAGGAGGTTTTTTTTAGAGGTAAGAGAAAGGGACATTAGAAGAAGACTAGAATCAAAGAGAGCAGAGGGCGGCACAATGAAGGCAATCCTTTCTCTTACCTCCAAAAAAAAAAAAAAAAACAACTCCTGTTTCTTGTCTCATTGCTCATTCGCGTCCAATTTCTCTTTCATGTACTATATTGTAATATAGTCTGCAATGCAAGGTTTCTGCACCTTTGTTTCTGTCTTCAAAATTGTTTTGAAAGGCAGAAAATAAATATGGCGAAAGCCCTGTGATGGTTGCTATCACCCGCAGAACTTGCATTTGCTCCTTCTTCTTTGTATGTGACTTGGGGATGAGCCTTTAAATTGTGAGCGGGTAAGAAGATGTGGTATAAAAATTCCTTGGAGGTTCCTAGCTTAGAGAGATACTGAGTTTGATGGGGTAACGCTTTGGGCGAAGTACACTCACTGTCCCTGGTAGCTCAGCGGTAGAGCATCTGACCGGCAATCAGCAGACCCGGGTTCGTGTCCCGGCCAGGAATTTCAAACTTTTTTTCCCTGGCGTTATCTCTGTCTTCTCGGTAAAGGATTGCCTTCAATGTGCCGCCCTCTGCTCTCTTTGATTCTATTCTTCTTCTAATGTCCCTTTCTCTTACCTCTAAGAAACTCCCGTTTCTTGTCTCATTGCTCATTCGCATCCAATTTCTCTTTCATGTACTATATATATATATATATATATATATATATATATATATATATATATATATATATATATATATATATATATATATATATATATATATACAGGGTGACCCCCAAAAAACGGGCCTGCACACACTTTTTGTGATATATCCTTCATTCATTCACTAATCACCCTTACTTTGCAGGACATGACAGAAGCAACGCCTGTGAACACAACTAGATCTCAATGGGAGCTCCAGCAAAGAATATACTGCGTCAAACAGTACTACAAGACAGGCTCGTTCAAGAAAGTGCAGGACACTTTCGTGCATCAGTTCGAATATAAAAAAAAAACTCCAAGAGCAGAATTCAGGAGTGGGTGGACCACTTTGAGAAATATGGGACAGTGGAGAACCTCAATGCAGCCAGTGACAACCGTCCAAGACATTCAGGACCCCCCAGGAAGCGTACAGCTAAGTTGGTCGAGAGCGTGAGAGAGTCAGTTCAGCAGTCCAAAACGCTCTGTGCGCAAGCGAAGTCAGTCCCTCGGTATATGCCGTGAGACTTGCAGGAGAGTGCTAGTAATGGATGTATGGGCCTACCCATACATAATACAGACAAAGCAGACCCTTACAGCCTCAGACAAGGAGCAGAGAAAGGTTATGGCAGTCAAGATACTGGAGAAGATTGAGGAGACCCCAACTTTCCTTAACCTCCTTTGGACCTCAGATGAAGCTCACTTCCATTTTGAAGGAAAGGTAAACTCGAAGACAAATGTCTTCTTGGGTACCTCCAGACCAAGATGGCAGAGATCAGACAGCCTCATTTGTGGTGGACTAAATTAAAATCTGCTATTTTTGACTAACACTTCTACCATTCCACCACTACTTTTGCCAAATGGAAAGCTAGCAACTAGTGCAAAAGAAAAGGCAGAGTTACTCCATCGAGCTTTTGAAGCCAAGCAGTCAGTTGAAGAAGTTAATCTCCCTGACACTTGCCATCCTGAGCCTCGTTTGACTGGGTCTGCTTTTCGTGCAAGGGATGTTAAAAAGATACTTTAGGGTCTTGACAGCTGGGGTGGAGTCGATCCCGACAACTTTTTTTCCTTTATTTTTTTTAAAAAGATATGTCTACTGATTTAGCACCTAAGTTAAGGTGACTACATCCTAGGAATACTTAACGACTTTTTAATAGATCGGCAGCAACGTGTTGTCGTAGATGGAGTTTTTAGTGAACCTAGACGTGTTGTGTCTGGAGTTCCATAAGGCAGTGTTCTTGGGCCTTTGTTGTTTTTAGTATACACAAGTGATTTGGTACAAGGTCTTGAAAACAAGGTTGTTCAGTATGGAGATGATACTACACTTGTTGGAGTAGTCAGGTCTCCAGCAATGAGAAACCAAGTGGCCATGAGTCTAAATCGTGATTTAGAAAAAAATAGGAAATGGTGTGATCGTTGGGGTATGAAGCTTAATTCAAGGAAAACTACGACCCTTTTGGTTAGAAGATATCGTACCAATGAGCCGCCTCATCCTCCACTCTGTGTTGGAGATACACTTCTTGCTGAGTCGGAGTCCCTAACGATCCTTGGCATTACCTATGATTCTCACCTGACTTTTGAGAAGCATCTTTTAAATGTATCTGCTAATGCTGCCCGAAAACTTGGTATTGTACGTAGGGTCTCATATATCGATATGTTCCCAAAAAGATGGAGCAAACTCTCAAACCTGTCCCGAGATTCGCTGAAAGAGAACTTTGGTGGCCGTGTGATCAGTCTCAAGACTGATTTTGAGTGGGCATCTCACAGCCCAGACCTTAGCCCCCCCAATTTTTGTCTCTGGGGCTACCTTAAAGACAGAGCGTACGCAGGGAGACCCAGAAACATCACGGAACTCAAAGAAGCCATTAGTCGGTCGGTTTATAAGAAGGTCATGGACAACTTTGTGATTTGCCTCAAGAAATGCACAGAGCTAAATGGAGGTCATCTCGAACACGTCCTCTAGAATAAAGAAGAAAAGTCCAAGGACTCTCATGTTTTGATATGATGTTTTTAAACACAATAAAGTAATTATCACCCAAGTTTCCTTCAATCCTTGCAGAAAATTAACAAATGAGGCCTATCGAAAGTTGGGGCCAGTTTTTTTGTGGATGGAGGGGGGGGGGGGGTGATTGATTACAACAATTAAGGGAAGAATTTTTTAGCTGGTCTGGGTTTGTTTTTGTTTTGTTTTTTTAATTTCCCCCAATGGTGTCAAAAGAACAGGTTTAAAAGACCCAACAATGTTAAGTTAACAGCAAGTTTGTGTCAAGTATAAGGTAGAAGAACAATTAGTGAGCAAGTGCCAAAGATGGTTTGAGAATTTGAATTTTCACTCGGGGAAACGTTAGTCTCACATATGAGATTGAACAAGATCTTTTTAAAAATAGAATAAGAGTAGAAGAATATCCAATTGGCTGAAAAACTACATTCAATTCATTCACTGTGCATGGACATGTGAAGGAGATAGGGAAGGTTCCACAATTGATGTGGTAGATTCCTCACGAGCTGTCAGACGTACACTTGCAATATGAAACGTTCTAAACAATGGATTAGTCCTGGTGTAAAACCAACACCCCGGCCAAAGCAGGGGCCTCATCACAGAAGATTCTCTTGTGCGTTTGATGGGATATGAATGGTATAATCCATTTTGAACTTTTTAACTCAAATCAGACTCTCACCAGAGAGGTTTACTGTCCTCAGTTGGATCATTTACATGCAACACTTGAAGAAGGAATGTCGGCATTAATCAAGAGAAGAGTGCTCATTCATTAAGACAACGCGCGACTTCATATGGCAAGAGATACCATACAAAAAAGCTTAATAATTACTATATCATTATCCTTTTAGTATTTTAGTCTCACCTAAACAGAATTTAGATATCAACAACAGAATCGGTGAAAACAACCTTAAACTTCTTTTTTGAAAATTAAAGTCAAACAACTTTACAAACATGGTATTGAAAAGTTAGTAGAAAAATCGAGACTAGTAACAGAAACGGGTGGAAATTAATTTACTTTTTAAATGAATAAATAAATACTTATATAAATAATTTCAGAATCGTTTGATTTCTATCCGGAAAAATGATAAACATTTTTTTTTAATTTTAGGAGCCTATCTGGCGACTACCCACTTGGGCACAAATCACCGCGCTCACGACAGCCTAGAACTAGGCTAATTTAAAATAATAATATGAAAAACAACAACAATAATAGAAACGGAAAATGGCAACAATTAGGAAGCAAGCTCCGGCGTCAGAGGAGGTCCGCCTCCCGCCCCCGGCGCAGGAGCGTGCGACCTACTAAGAAAAAAAAAAGCCTAGTTAAATAAACGGGAGAGACCGGCTTCAATAAGTCCACTAGGTAATGTGCACGAACCAGTCCCGAGTACAAGGGACAGGCGGTAGCGACCTCGCCCATCCCGGTACCGGGGCGGGTAACGTGCGCAGAGATCGCCCAGACTGGGACATTCAACAAGAATGTGCCGAACAGTCTGGGGAACAACGCAGTCTAGACAGAAGGGCGCTGGCGAGCGCTCCATCAAATGGTGGTGCGTCCCGCGACTGTGTCCAATTCGGAGACGACAGAAAGCAACCAGAAACCTTCGCAGCATTGAGGGGAGGAGGGTAAACGGAAACAGTCGCGGGGCAATGGCACGCAACTTTAAGTTCCCTTCGACCGTCTCCCATCTTCTTTGCCAAGCAGTCCGAAGAGCTGCCCATATTCCTGCCATGTAGTCTGTGTGAGGAAGAGCGAAACGCTGGTCCGGTCGCAGAGTCCACGAGGACTCTTTGGCGCCCTCATCGGCGCGCTCATTCCCCGCAATTCCTACATGCCCAGGAACCCAGCAGAAGATAATCTCGACATCCGCCCAAACCGCAAAAAACGTGGCGTCACGGATATCGCAAACTAGGGGATGCGGAGATTCCAATGCCCCGAGAGCACTCAGGGCGCTTTGTGAGTCGCTATAGATCACAATCTGGTCTCCGAACCGGGCACGTCGCGTAATCTCGCGTACCGAGTGGTGTATTGCCACAAGCTCGCCCGTAAAGACACACGAAGTGCCTGGCAGAGCCACAGTGACTTCAAACAGAGGGGATACAGCGTGGAAGCCGACCCCCTCTTGGGACTTGGACGCCAAGTCCCACCCTCCAGGGTGGCGTTCTGGGCAGAACCAGGGGCGCCACCGGCCCGAGAGCTATATCTAGCTCTCGAAGGAGTTTCCTGGCCCTAAACCCAAAGGGCTTAGGGTATGCTGCGAATGTAGAGAGCTGTTGGCGACTAAGGGAGGCGCAGGGCTCAAGCGTACAGACGAATAATGAACTGAGCACGGCGTGGCGCGAGTGGCATCACCCCAGCATCGACTAGTAAGCTATCAATGGGAAAAGTGCGGAAGGCACAGGTCGCAAGGCGAAGGCCGGTGTGGTGGATCGAGTCCACCTTCCGCAATACACGCTCGGCTGGTAATGCATAAAACTCGACTCCGTAGTCGAGCTTCGAAGGAACATAGGATATATAAAAAAGTAAGGCAATAGCCCTATTAGCGCCCCAAGCGCTCAACGTCACGGAGCGGAAAATGTCCATGGCGCGGGTACAAGAGACCCTAAGGTGCGAATATGAGCCTCCCAGGTGAGGCGTCGGTTAAATAAAAGACCAAGCAAACGGTGCGATTCAACCACTTCCAGGCGTACCCCATTAAGAAACAAGTCTGGGTCTGGGTGGAACCGTGGATGGCGGCAGAAGTGCACCATCTTAGTCTTGGCCAAGGAAAACCGAAACTGGTGCGCTTCGGTATAGCGAGAGACGCGGTTCAATGCCTGTTGGAGTCGACGCTCCAGAGTTGCCATCTGGGGCGAGCCAAAAGAGATCGAAAGGTCATCCACGTAGAGCGTAGCGAGAACATCTTCCGGCAGTACCGAGGTGATGCCGTTGATGCTCAGGGCAAAGAGTGTGACACTGAGGACACTTCCCTGCGGGAGACCCTCTTCCTGCTCCATTGGGCCGGAGAGGGCTCCCCCCACCCGTACGCGGAATCGACGATCTCGCAAAAATTCAGATATAAACATTGGGAGGCGTCCCTTCGCACCTATCCTGTGGAGAGTCTCCAGGATACCCTTTCTCCATGTGGTATCATAGACCTTCTCCAGATCGAAAAACACCTTGGCGTAGTGCTGTATCGAAGGAAGGCCTCGCAGACCGCATAATTCTGTCGGAGCAGAGCATCCGACGTGGAGTGGAACTTCTTGAAGCCTCACTGAGCAGAAGACAGATGGCCTCCGCTGTCCAGAAAAAAGGCTAACCTAACATTTATCAACTTCTCCATCAACATGCACACGCAAGAGGTTAGAGAGATTGGGCGGAAACCAGCCGGAGTAGAGTGATCTCTCCCCGGTTTGCGAGAGGCGAGCACAGTAGCTATTCACCAGGAATCCGGGAGAAAACCCTGCACCCAGATCCTGTTGAACAAATTGTAGCATGGCGTACGGGACATTGTACGGACCCTGGGCAGTGTCCGCGCACGAAACAAGAGCGGAACGCAACTCACTCACAGTAAACCTGTCGTTGAAGGGTTCTCCGCCTCTGGAGGTAAAGTCCAGCCGGCGGACTTCCGCGACATCACGACGTGCATTGAATGCTGGCGGAACAGCATCCCGGTTAGAGAATGCGGAGAAATCGTTCACGAAGGATTCCGCCACGGACGCGGGGTCCGAGATTGCGGTCCCATTCTCCTGGAGAACGGGAGGGGGGTCCTGCGAGAACTTGCCCCGAATCCTTTTGACTCGCTTCCTCACCTCTGCTAAGGGGTCTTCCCGTTAAGTGAAGACACGTATGCCCGCCAAGAAGAGCGGCGGGCGTGCTTCGAAATATACCGGAACCTAGCCCTAGCTCGACGAAATTCACCGACAGTGAAATCGTTCGGGCGGCGCTTTTCGCGCATGTTGGCATAACACTTCTGCTTGAGGGCCGTTTCACACTCTACTGACCACCATGGGAGTGTTCGGCGTGCATAACGGCCACACCTTCTAGGAATAGTAGCTAGGCCTGCGGCGATGAGGTTGCCGGAGGAGAACTCACGGCCTCATCTACCGACCTAAACTCCTCGACTGAGATAGAGAATTCAGTCATTTCCTGAAATGCAGACCACCACACCCGCGCCAAGCACCACCGGTGAGGGCTCTCGGGCGGCAGCGACCCAGAAAATGATATTTGAATGGGAAAGTGATCACTACCATAGAGGTCATCGACCACTCCCCAATCAAAATCAGGCTGTGCATCCGGAGCACAAAAATAGATCGAGGCAGGAAAATCAAGTGGTTCTCGGGCAGTGATGCGGAAACTCACTCACATTTAGGACACCTATCTCAAGCTCGTCGATCAAGTCGACAAGGACTTGACCCCGGGGATTGATAAGAGTAGCCTCCCAGAGGGGGTGTCTACCGTTTAGATCTCCAAGCAAGAGGTAGGGCATCGGTAACCGTGCCACGACGCGGCGGAAGTCCCCTCCCGTCGAAGTCGGCTGACGGTGGAATGTACGCGGAAATAATAGTATACCTCCTATCAAAGTGCAGCTGCTCAGCTACTGCCTGAAAGGAGGTATCTAAAACGAAGAGAAGCACGGAGACATCATGCCGGGTGTAAATCGCACAGCCTCCCGCCCAGCCGCCATCCCGTGGTGGTGGGGTGGCAAAACCCTTATAACCCGGGAGGGTGAGCAGGAGACATGCTCCCAGCATGGTCTCTTGCAAAAAGATAGCTAACGGGGAACGGGACGAGACGAGCCTCCGCAGCTTCTCCCAGTTGGTTCGGACTCCACGGCAATTCCATTGAAGGAATATGCCCTCCAGGCCTAGCTCGGAGGAGACGCGGGGGCCCTCTTCGAACAGAAGACCCTCACCTGAATTACCGTACGCTTCCCGGAGGCAGAACCCCGGGCGCTGTTGGCCGGACAATGCACTGAAGGCGCTGATAAATAAACATGAAAAAAATGCCTATTCATATCCTAGATTTAGTGGTGAAATTAGGAACCTATTATCTTATGCGATAGCAATTCATATAAGCAATTTAAAACATCCAAGGACCATATTTTACTGTAGTGTGTTCCCCATTGTTCATAGAGCATAAAAATAAACGCCTTTCCCCCAATTGGTGAACATTGTATAATTTGTTTTTCATATTTCAATATACATTATAGCATTGTTATTGCTAATTAAGGCGGCTAAAAACAACCTTTGGATCCAAGGCCATAATAAAACGGTTCACTAAGTTTGGCCATGAAGGCAAATAGACCGACCAGGGTGGAAAAAAACGGCCGGAGCCCCGGTCGGTGTATATGAAGAAAATGCTTAGAAAACACGATATTCACAACCCTCCGAGACCAAAAGCGTTTAGATATCGCTCGCTCCTTTCTCCGGCCCACTCGCAATGGGGTACCGCGATGAGTGTTACACCTGAAGAAGGGGCATGCTTACCTGTCTCCAGTGCGTCCAAGTCTCAAACTATGTTGAAAAATGCCCCCCCCCTCCCCAAGACATCTTAATTTTATCCCTTTTTTCGAAAATGTATTTTACTTGGCCGGAAAACAACTTTGTTAGCTAGTCGCCGACCAGCTTACGTTCAATCGTCCTTGGTCGGGGCTTGGAGTTGGGTGAACACTTACTCCCCACCCTCTTGCCTCTGTTTGGGGGAAGGGTGGTGGTTTTTAACTTACATGCGTTCTTCCTACTCTACTAGTGCACCCACCTTTCTCTTCAATTAATATCCCCTCGCAAGAGGGTATCAACTGCAGGATCGCTTGACCTCGCGGCCCCTAATGTCTGTAATAAGATCTGCAGTTATACATCTTAAGACACATTTTCACTGTATAGCTCTCTCCTTACAAACTTTTCCGGGAAGGGCCATCGTTGGTTTTCGTTTTAAAAATTAAAAAAAAAAATAAATCCGTGTCTTTGGAATAGGGATAAAGGAGAGGGGTTTTATCTCCAATGAAAGGCCACTTGGATTGAGCAATCAATCGCACACAGTCCAATGGGCAACACACATTAGTAGAACAACGTCGGGAAAAGGACTGGCGATTGTCAACACCGGTAAAATTGGGTTTGTGCGACACGGAATATAATGACCTGGAAATTCTTTAGCTCAGGATCGTTTAGGAAAATACTAACTAAAGTTCCATGGTCGATAGACAATTTAGGTTAACAAAATGAGACATTCCACCAAGATTCAATTTGTGGAAATGAGCGAAAATAATAAGGGGGGCAATAACTTGCTTAATTTTAACCGAGGGGTATGGATGTGGGTAAGGTATAATAAGGCTAAGGCTGTTCCAGGTCTAAGGATATTGACCCCCCCCCCAAGCGATCTTTTCTAACACATAGGCCTCAGCTCAAGAAACAAGTACAAATCGGGGATAAAACGCCTACCCAAACAGGTAATGGTTTAAAATATCGGTAGAGATGGGAGAACTGGGTAGAAATATTCACCCAACTTCGAATATTCTTAATTAGAAAATGGAAGCGGTAAAAAAATGCTTCAATTTAGTTTCGCTTGATGTAAATATAAATTGATTCGATAGTGCAGTCTCAAATTTACTCCGAGTCAATAAAATTAAGACGAACATGTTTGTCACGCAATTTTGCATATCTATGTTAGGTCTTATTTGGCGCAGCGTAAATTGACTAAGAACAATTGCGGATAGACGAATCATTGTTCCATTCTATTAAAAAAAATTACCTAAATGAAAAAATAATGCAAGAGCATGCGTGTGCAATTCTAAATTTATATCGAGATATTTTTTTATTGAAAACTCGTAAAAAAACGCCAATAGTCCATACGAGGGATAGACAAAAAGTTTTATTAAATAAAAATAAATTTGAAGCCATTATGCTTCTCAATATATTTCCCGAGTCAATACACTTGTGAAAACGGTGTTTCCCTACCCTTAGTCCGTCCCTGAAGAATTCTGCGTTCTTCGAATTGCAACACAGGCATCTTTTTTGCTTCATCTATTGACTTAAATATTGTTCCTTACAGTTATTTAAGTTTGGGGAACAAAAAGAAGTATGAAAGGCCAAGATCAGGAGACTGCAGGCGAGGGGGAGGCGGCACATGATTTGTTGCCGAAATTGACGCAGTCCCCATTGTTACCTCGAAGAATGTGCAGAGCAGTGGTGAAAAAAAAACACGATGCAACTTTTCTTCTTCAATGCAGAGTTTATTTTCTGAACAGTCCTTCATAATAAGCCGCAGTGATCGTTCTTTGTCCTTCAAGAAAGTCAATCAAGATTACTTCATCGGTATTCCCCACAAAAATTGTCGCCACAACCACCTCTGCCTCGAATTTGAACAAGAACCCGCGCACCAAAATATTTTAGTTATTTGTTGCATTTCACTTTCGATCATCATTCAGGAATTTAAGTGGAAATCTTCTGTTTATTATTGGTACACCAATGTTATTTCTACATTATATTCAAGGATACAGCAACTAAATTTGTTGGCTAAATTACCTCAAAAAAATCTTTGGTCTTGCTTGATCCAACTTTGGTGTGGCGTTTGTTGGTATTATTAGGAGGGAAAGTGGAAGGGAAACGAAGATCGCTTGCCACGCAAAACTCTTATTCCTAAATGGCGAGCGACAAGCAGAAACAGGGTTTCCTTTAATACCCTTGATGACACCTATCCTTGCAACAGTCCTACAACATTTGTTGCTCCGGTGAGCTGTGCGATTGCTCCCATAACACAGCCGGGTTGAGAGAGAGAGAGAGAGAGAGAGAGAGAGAGAGGCGAAGAAATGGGACCTTCGAAGAGGTAACAAAAATGAGAAATGATAAGAGAAAAGAGGGAACGGAAATGCGAGAAAGGGGGTCAAGGAAATAACAAAATGCTCAACACCTTGAGAAATGCATAATGCTTGCGGTCTTTAGAAATAAGAAACTAATATAGCCAATGAAAGAATTTTTACACCGATAGCGAATGGTAGTGACGGAAAACAAGTGGATTACATAAAAAAGTATTAATAATGAAAAAAAAAGATTAAGCATGACAGGGACTAAACTGGCAAACTTCGGCAACCCTAAATTTTGAGGTCAGGAGGGATGGCAGATTATAAACGTCCAGGAAAAAGTTGAACGTCCTTTCGGGTGCCTGTGTCCAAAAGAGCAAGGTTTCCCAAACTGGGCTCCGTGGAAATATACGACTGCGCAGTTTCTAATTTATGAACCAAATCGAATGTTTACCTTTGTTTCTGGTCAGATGACACAACAAAGTAGTTGCTAAATCCTTCCACCATGTCGTGAAATGCAGGACAAAAGATGATAAGGGACAAGCGACATTCTGATTTTTGTTTTTCAAGTGAAATGAATTATTTCTATTATTATGATGCTTGTGTTGGGGATATTGCAAATAAGTGTTTGAGTGTTATATCTGGTTCAGACCGGTGAGGCATTTTTACTTTCTTTGAGTGTTCGGTGTAGTATCTGTTTGGAGTTTTGCGCATGGTGGCTGGTGTGGGTCTTGCTTTTAGTGAGCGGCGTGGGTAGCTCGGGTTTCTTGTACTATGGTGAAATTGACAGTTCAAATTGTGTTACCCGGAGGATGAGATGGTGTTTTGGTGGCATGACCATTGGCTCATGGTGCTAAGCTTTGTTTTGTCTCTTATGTAGTGGTGCCCAAGTTGTGGAGGAATAGGTAGGTGAAGGACGAATATATTGCCTTGTGTGTGGGGGTGATGGATTCCTTGAATTGGCCGAACGTGGTTGTTGTGAGTGCTCGGAATGTGTTCAATTTTGTGCTAGCTTTGTTTACCGTGTGTTGTCGGAAATTTAGCTATGTAGTGTAATAACGAGCAGGGTAAGTGTCATATTGAAGTGGAGTGGTGTATTTTCTAAAGTGAGGCGGGGATTGTTGTTGTATGCCTGTTTCTGGGCTTTAAAACGGGTGACAGAAGAATTTGAAGGTGAAACAGTCATTTGGTGATGTTGCAGCCAGCGCTCGAGTTTTGTGAGGTAGAGTTGTACATCGCGAGGTGCTTGGGGAAGAGTAAGGATCCCTGTAGATCTACGTTGTGTGTGGGGGGGGGGGGGTATTTGACATGTTCAGTTTTTTATATATGTATATTAAGAGCGAGCGTGGTGTTTGGTATGTCGTTGCTGTGAATGTGTATAGGTACCGTGTCGAGGTTTTGCTTATGTCGATTGTAGCCATTATTCTCCCGAGAGGGAGTGTAGTTAAATATAAGCCTTCTTGTATGAATTGGATGAGGTTGGTAAGTGCAATGATAGTTGAATGAAAGGGGCGGAATTCGTGCCGTGAGGTAGTGGGATACATGTGTATGTAGGTTTATTTTTAGTACTAAACATTTCATGATGTTGGGTTGGTGGGTGGTTTGTTTGGTTTGTGGATATGTATTATATGAGCAGATTTCCAGACATTTGGAATATAGTTATGGGAGATAGAGTGATTTAAGATTTGTGTGAGGGCGTCTATGCAACTTGGACCGAGGTCTTTTAGCAGAATGTTTGGCATGTTGTGAGGTCCCGAGGCGCCTTTTAGCGGTGGGCGAGAGAGGGCAGCATGGAGGAGAGAGTGTGGCGTCTTCACGCAAAGAGGAGAACCTCTCACCACAATAATTCCCCCGGCGAAAATGCGTCCCTGCCTCTTAGGAGCAGCACCTCAGGGGCGGGGCCCCGATAGCCGCCGGTCCAGAAGGGCTTTCCCATATCCATTATGAATATATTAAGTTTGTTTTAGTGTGTGGAAAATTTATACGAATGCCTAAATATATTTTGCGGTGACTTGGGTGGAGTGAAGCCGAAAACCTGTTGAAAATTGCGGTCGAATCCGAGATAGAGCCTTTACCAAAGGTGTCATTTCGTCCTGTCTTTTATTAATTTCGTGGCTGTATTATTTTGTAAAAATTTTGCTTTTAATATAAAATAAGAATTTTCGTTGTATGAAGCATCATTTTCTCGATTCAATATATATATATATATATATATATATATATATATATATATATATATATATATATATATATATATATATATATATATATATATATATATATATATACACACACAAATTTTGTTTAAGAGGGAGAAGCAACTGCCAATGGAAAATTCATCTGACGAGACACTGAAAACCAAATTTAGAGAAATTGATCTTTCATTTATACGGGATGGGGAGGCGGGGGGGCATATATGAGGAATACTCAGAAATCGCTTTTCATGAAATTTTCGGGGGGGATGGGGTCTAAAAAGGTATCATGTGAAAAGACCTGCTCACTACAAGCAGCTACAAAAGTATAAAAATCCGCTAATTACAGAAAATAATATAATGGTGCAAGTTAGTCCTACTAGATATTAAAAAAATAGCAGCTCAGAGAAACAATTATACGATACATTAGAATTAGCGTCGATTTAATAAGAATTATGAGACATTAAATAGTAAAAGGCGAATGTTTGGTCTTTACCCCTATTTTGGGAGGGCTCTATAATGAATTCTTTCCTCGTGCTAGAGATCTACTTAGTAAGAATTTTGGGAACCATTACAAAAGAGGATATGAACTGTCCTCGCGAAAGGCGGCTTGTCAGTGTCTATCTAACCTTGACTCCCCGACACTCCGCCCATTTCCGGGCACTGAGACGGGGGCCGACGCAGAGTGGAAGTGCCGCGCCTCGGTTTGTTCTCGTCCCTCGACCCCAATAGGGAGGGGGATGGAGAAACTCCCACTCGAAGAGCGCTTGAGGGCCCCGTGCGGGGACGGACAACCTCTCTCTATAAATCCTCGCTCAACTATGAAAACGAAAGTACTATGGGACGCGATTATGATCTATACTTCATTTATAAGAAAAAGAGGCGCCACCAATCCTTGCTCAGATGAGGGAACCGAGTCTATTAATAAACATCGTCCCAGCTAGGCCAGCAAATGATTAGCATAAAATGCTGGCACCCATCAACAAGGCAAAAAGCTACTATCTTCATTATATATAGTAAGGATACACAAGGAAAGCCCAACATAAGAGGCAAAGCCTTTCCATCTACAGTACGTCATTTTTTTTTAAACAAGAAAGTCCACATAGGCATAAAGAAAGATCAATAAAATTACGATACGCGCCAATCCTCACATCCGTCGCTATATATATATATATATATATATATATATATATATATATATATATATATATATATATATACACGATATTTTTTTTAGTTAAAAATGTCAGGATTTTTACCAATCTGCCTTCATTAAGATGCCTTACATTTCTCAATGGGGACTTAACTTAACGTGGGACACGAACCCCGGGTATCTGCAGCGAATAGAAATTGGAAAAGGAAATAAAATCGTATAGAAACGGACATTTTGAATCAGTAGAAAGTCAGGGGGAATGGTGGACAGAAAAAGAAAGGGGAAAATAAACAATCACGACAGGAAAATTTAAAAATGCTACGAGTGACAAAGGTTGCAATTTAGCAAGTCCCAGTAACTATAAATACCGAGACCAGACAGGAGAATGTTTCTAGGTAGAAAATAGTGCCGGTACCCAAAGGTACGAATCGGAGGAACCCATTTGCGAACATTACAAAGCAAAGGAACCTCAAATTTGACCACATGATAACATGACGCTTAATGGGGGCGGTGGACAATCAAATATGAGATTTTAGGACTTTTATTTTACTTAAAAAAAGAGAATATCAGCGAGGAAACGTGAAAGAAGGTTCGTAAGGAAAGTGGTGAATAAGGGAAAGTGAAAACGTGCAAGTGCAGAGCCCTAAAAGACAAATGAGCTTAATTGGGCTGTCATTTACACGTCTCCGTTATTTTATGAATAAAAAAACAGCTTGAACCCTATACATCTGACTGTATGCACTGATGAGTGGTAGTTATATAGTAGGTTGCGTCATCAGTCCCTCGCGTTGCGGACGATATCCCCTGACTGGATAATGAAATGCACATAAAGATCAGAATGCCACTCACTGGCGAGCCAGAATGCACAGCTGATTATAGAGCCCTTCGTGGTTTGCGTCATAAATATGTTGATATGAGCAACCCAAAAGAGGATGCAAGTACTCCATCGGCATGGTTACCGAAGAGGAGAGGGTGTATATGTTACGTTGTGATTGACTATGCGCGTGAAGATGCGTGTTGAACTACCCACACCCGGAGGGGTATCATCAGCCTATCCACCGCTGAAAGTTTTGTGTCCGCGCCTGCTGGGACCGAAGCTGTGGTTCGACTTTAGAAGACCAACGCCGTATCCACTAAGCTGATGGAGGGTATAATTTTAAATCAATACCTAGGCAGACCCTCCCTGCCCCTCTTCAAATCGTCTTTCCCTCAAAATCATTCGTTTTAGAAACCTAAAAGGTAAGAGTTCCAGAGTGGCCGCCCTGGCACTGCGTACTGGCGGGGGGAAATAATTATAAAAGGAGAACAAAAAAAGCTAATAATTTTTCAGTAATAAAACAAAAATGACAAAGCAAAAACAAATCTTTCCGGGCCAAGGACGAACAACCAATCTCCGAAGTTCGAATCTACTTACAAGCAAAAGTCACCAAACCCTTTTACCATCAATCTTAGGCGAAACACTCACGGTAATCCTCTAGAAAGCGGCGAGTCATCCTCGATGACACAGTGATTACAAGTGCAGACTAGCGGACACGGAGTCTCGGGGCATCAGGTTACGATGGAGAGCAATTAGCGCTTCATGGTGCGCCGCAAAAAGGGCGTCGGTAGAGGACGGTCACACCGAAACACCAGCTCAATAGGACGCCCTAAAAGTAGTCTTCCCTCCTCCGAAGGGTAGGAAATGCAAAACCTAACCAAATAGGGTGGGTAGGGGGCGCGATCTCCGCATTCCACTCGAGTTCCTTTCACACCCAAATCCAAGACATAGAATTCGTGTCCACAAAGGTTGAGAGGAGAGGTGCGACTGGTGTAAGTAAATGGGCGTCTCCCCTTAGATAATGAAAACATTATTTTTTAAATCAAAAAAAGAAAAAGACAACAACAAAAGCAAAGCCGCCGGAAAACTTCTAAAAGGTAAGTAAGCTAAGCAAATGTGTAAAAGTACTACCCAATGCGTTTGGGATCACGACGGAGTCCACGGGGAGGGAAAAACTGCTGAGTGCTGATGATCCTGTGTTATTATGCGAATCTGTCGGAGAGCACTGCCCCCCCCCCCACCCGAGTGAAAAAAAATAATAAAAGGGCGAAAATTAATGAGGGCATCTCCCGCAGGAAGCTTATATAAAGAGAGATCTGTAAAATAGTGAAGAATGAGGAAGGCAAGATGTGTGGAAGATATAGGTATATCCGCAGATCCCCCTGTAGGCACTGCAGACGAGAGGGAATGCAAGCCCGCAGATGTTAGCTGCAGCATGGTTTCTATGCTCCACCTGCCACCCGCTTGCGAGTGAGTCTTGAAAGCGAATGCGGACAAGAGTATAGCTATTAGTGGTAAATGGTGCGAGTATATAAACTTGGTAATTTATATTTTAATGGTGGGAAGTGGAGTGAATTGCCTAAGACCGAGTGAAAAGGAATGCGAATTCGGATATCATTTCAACACCAACCTGAGTGTATGGGAGCAAGTCAGTGGTGTGAAAGAAAAAAGATGGGGAGAGCAATTCAAAGGGCTAAACAACGTAAAGGAGTCTGCTGGGCGTGAGATTGGGATGTGTGTGATGGTAGAAGTGTCAGGAAAGGTTAGTGGGCGGAAAAGTGTGAGAGTGTAATGACAGATGAAGGGCGAGTTGGTGGATGAAAAGATGGATGAGCGTTTGCGAGAAAAAGGTATGAATAGCAATCGAAACCAACAAGGGCATCTCAGCACAAATATTTTTGAGCGGATGTTTACAAAAGTGATGAGATTGGGTGAAGTAAAGATATGTCGAGGGTATAGAGCCCGATCTATGGAGCTCCGACTGCACTTATCTTAATAGAGTCGATAGAGATCGGGAGGGTGCGCAACTCTCCGGAAGCTGTTAACGCAATTTAGCCTTTGAGTGTAGGGGTTTGGAGGGCACGCAATCTCCAATATGTCAGCTGAGGAATAGCTGCCATTCCTGACCCCCCCCCCATGTGGGGTTACCACGGATGAAGCGGGAAGCAGGGGGTCGGGTGGGGGCAGGTTATCATAGATGTGCTCGAGTGCCATAGATCGGGAATAAATCCAGGTGATAAGACGAGTCGTCAAAGCGCCCCCCACCTCATGAACGGGGATTTGCCCCCTTGAATTATAGTGCAAGACCTGCGATGGCATCTCCGGGAGGAACTTTGGGAGGAGAGATGAGTACAGAAAGTGGTGAAGCAGGAGAGTGAAAATGCGTGGAAGATAGAATATATAACCAATTAACTACAGGTCCACCTGAAGACATTGGAGCCGGGATGGCAAAATATGTGTTAGGGACAGTAGGGCACATACTCCAGATATCAGCAGCAACAAGGATGCCAATGATACCCCCCCCCCCTACAGATGCGCAAAAGGAGAGAGAAGAATCTCTCTTTTTTTCAA
Source organism: Ceratothoa steindachneri (assembly GCA_963969495.1). NCBI lineage: Eukaryota > Metazoa > Arthropoda > Malacostraca > Isopoda > Cymothoidae > Ceratothoa > Ceratothoa steindachneri. The sequence goes on from OZ018326.1 coordinate 138,770,821, forward strand.
TTTGCGCTTTCACTGGCGACCGACAGAGAGGGCACAGACGCCGAAATTTTTTTTTAAATCCTATCTTTATGATGCCAGGTTAATATAAACATAAATTATAAGGCAAACACAAGAAGAAAAAAGGCAAAACAATGACCCGCCCAGGTGCCGGAGGGACAGGCCCGCCACCTTCAAAAGCCTGATCATGCAGCTAAGAATTTAAAAAAATAAATACTATCAAGGAGCTCTCCCTCCCCCCAAAAACTGCACTCGTACAACGGTCCGGTGTAGAGGGGTCCCTTCCAAGGACTGGGGACACGCGTTAGAGATCCCGCTTGTCCCGGTACAGATACACTCAGGAAGCATCACGACTAGAAAATCAACAAAATTAGTCTTACTGTCTCGTGCGGAGGAGGTCTTTAGGGAAGTGGTCCATCCCGAGTGTGGTCGATTCGGAGGCGACAAAAAGAACCTGATACCGTCAAGGCATTGCGGGGTAGATCCACATGAAGTCGGTGCGGGATGGCATCTCTCATTTTCTTTGCAATGCAGCCCTAAGGGCTGACCGGATTTCTGCCATGTACATAGTGAGTGGGGAAGAGCGAAACGCCGGTGCGGTCGCTGTCTCAGCAGCTAGCCGTCCCAGCATAAGTGCGCTCATAACCAAACACCCAAGGGGTCAATGGATTCAAAGTTGAGAAGCCCTGGCTTATGGTATGTATGATTGGCGTCTCTCATCGCTATTGAGACCGTAGAAATTAGAGCATATGAAATGTGAACCGGTGGCGATTGGGAAAGACGCCGAACCAGCGCATAATGAACGGTGTTTAAAACGAGTGGAGTTTCCATAGCAACGACAAGAAGTGTGTCTAACGGGTAAGTGTGAAAGGTACCGGTTTTCTAACGGACACGGTGTGGTGGATCGAATCCACCTTCCGCAATAACTTTTGAGTCTCGGAGGGGGAAATTTGACAAGTAATCTAGCTTATAGCGGACGAAGAAGCGATAAAATTAGAAGAGTGGCCACATCAGCGCTCCGAGAAATGAACGTCACAGAGCGAAAAATATCCATTACGCGGGTACAAGAGACCTTAAGGCTACGAATGTGAGGCGTCGGTCGAAAGCAAGACCAAGGAAAAGATGCGAGTGTACCCTCTCCAGACGATCCTGAATTAGAAAAATAGTCAAGGTTGGTATGGAGCCTCGGAAGGGAAGGTTCTTTTTTTTTATTTTAGGAGCCTATTTAGCGACTGCCCACTTGGGCATAAGTTTCCGGAATCAGGACAGCCTAGCACTAGGCTACTTTAAAAAAAGGAGTATGAAAACAATGATATACAAGGAAGATCAAAACAATTAGGAAGCAATCTCCGGCGTCGGGGGTAGATCCGCCTCCCCTCGGCGCAGGAGCGTGCGACCTACAAAGAAAACAACAACAAAAAACAAAACTAGTTAAATAAAGGGGAGAAGGCCAGCCTCCGCCAAAAAGTCTACAAGTCCACCAGTCAATGTGCACGCCCTAGTCCCGAGTACAAGGCGCAGGCGGTAGCGACCCCGCCCATCCCGATACCGGGACAGGTATCGTGCGCGAAGATCACCCAGACTGGGATATTCAACAAGAATGTGCCGAACAGTCTGGGGGACAACGGAGTCTTCACAGTGGGGCGCTAGCGAGCGCTCCATCAAATGGCAGTGCGTCCCGCGAGTGTGACCCAATTCGGAGACGACAGAAAGCGACATGAAGCCTTCGCAGCATTGGGGGGGTAGGTCCATGGGAACAGTCTCGGCGCAATGGCCTGAAACTTTTAGTTTCGTTCCACCGTCTCCAATCTTCTTTGCAAAGCAGCTCGAAGAGCTGCCGGTATTCCTGCCATGTAGTCGGTGTGAGGAAGAGCGAAACGCTGGTCCGGTCGCAGAGTCCTCGCGGACTCTTTGGCGCCCTCATCGGCGCGCTCATTCCCCGCAATTCCTACATGTCCAGGAACCCAGCAGAAGATAATCTCGACATCTGCCCGGCTCGCCAAAACCGTGGCGTCACGGATATCGCGAACCAGGGGATGCGGAGATTCCAATGCCCCGAGAGCACTCAGGGCGCTTTGTGAGTCGCTATAGATCACAATCCGGTCTCCGAACCGGGCACGTCGCGTAATCTCCCGTACCGAGTGGTGTATTGCCACCAGCTCGGCCCAAAGACAGACGCAGCGCCTGGTAGAGCCCCGCTGACTTCAAACAGAGGGGATACGGCGTGGAAGCCGAACCCCTCTTGGGACTTGGAGCCATCCATATACACTGGCACGGTACCAGCGTGACACGATGTGTGCTCCAAAAAGGTCGAACGCAATACTCCCGGCGCAGTACAAGCTTTGGGAGCAGAGGTGTGGCGACAAATAGCCAAATGTGGTACCCTCCAGGGTGGCGTCCTGGGCAGAACCAGGGGCGCCACCGGCCCGAGAGCTATATCTACCTCTCGAAGGAGTTTCCTGGCCCGAAACCCAAAGGGCTTAGGGTATGACTGGCGTCTCTCGGCGGCATAGGCACCATCGAGATCAGCTGCGGATGCAGTGAGAGCTGTTGGCGACTGAGGGAGGCGCCGGGCTCGCGCGTACAGGCGAGTGATGCACTGCACGCGGCGCAGAGCGAGTGGCATCTCCCCAGCATCGACCAACAGGCTCTCAATGGGGGAAGTGCGGAAGGCACCGGTCGCAAGGCGAAGGCCGGTGTGGTGGATTGAATCCACCTTCCGCAATAAACGCTCGGCTGCGGATGCATAAAACTCGCATCCGTAGTCGAGCTTCGAGCGAACAAAGGATCGATAAAAAAGTAAGGCGGTAGCCCTATCAGCGCCCCAAGCGCTGAACGTCACGGAACGGAGAATGTCCATGGCGCGGGTACAAGAGACCCTAAGGCTGCGAATATGAGCCTCCCAGGTGAGGCGTCGGTCGAATACAAGACCAAGGAAACGGTGCGACTCAACCACATCCAGGCGCACCCCATTAAGAAACAAATCTGGGTCGGGGTGAAGCCGTGGATGGCGGCAGAAGTGCACCAACTTAGTCTTAGCCAAAGAAAACCGAAACCTGTGCGCTTCGGCATAGCGAGAGACGCGGTTCAATGCCTGTTGGAGTCGACGCTCCAGAGTTGGCATCTGGGCCGCGCCAAAGGAGATCGAAAGGTCGTCCACGTAGAGCGTAGCGAGAACATCTTCTGGCAGAACCGAGGTGATGCCGTTGATGCTCAGGGCAAAGAGTGTGACACTGAGGACACTTTCCTGCGGGACACCCTCTTCCTGCTCCTTTGGGGCAGAGAGGGCTCCCCCCACCCGTACGCGGAATCGACGATCTCGCAAAAATTCAGATATAAACATTGGGAGGCGTCCCCTCGCCCCCATCGTGTGGAAAGTCTCCATGATACCGTATCGCCATGCGGTATCATAGGCCTTCTCCAGATCAAAAAACACCGTGGCGTAGTGCTGTCTACGAAGGAAAGCCTCGCAGACGGCATTTTCCAGTCGGAGCAGAGCATCCGACGATGAGTGAAACTTACGGAAGCCGCACTGTGCAGAAGACAGATGGCCTCCGCTGTCCAGGAAATAGGCTAATCTAACATTTACCAAAATCTCCATCAATTTGCACACGTAAGAGGTTAGAGAGATTGGGCGGAAACCGGCAAGGGTAGAGTTATCTCTCCCCGTTTTGCGAAAGGCGAGCACAGTAGCGATTCGCCAGGAATCTGGGAGGAGACCCTCCAACCAGATCCTGTTGAACAAATCTAAGAGAAAGGTCATGCCTCGCTCACCCAAGTGTCGAAGCATGGCGTACGGGACATCGTCCGGACCTCGGCGGTGGCTGCGCACGAAGCAAGAGCGGAACGCAACTAACTCACAGTATACCAGCCGTTGAAAGGTTTTCCGCCTCTGGAGGTAAAGTGCAGTCGGCGGACTTCCGCGACATCACGACGTGCATTGAATGATAGCGGAGCAGCATCCCGGTTAGAGAATGCAGAGAAATCGTTCACGAAGGATTCCGCCACGGACGCGGGGTCCGAGATTGCGGTCCCATTCTCTTGGAGAAAAGGAGGGGGGTCCTGCGAGAACTTGCCCCGTATCGTTTTAACTCGCTTCCACACATCTGCTAGAGGGATCTTCCCGTTAAGTGAAGACACGTATGCCCGCCAAGAAGAGCGGCGGGCGTGCTTCGAAATATACCGGAACCACGCCCTAGCCCGGCGAAATTCACCGACAGTCAATTCGTTCGGGTGGCGCTTATAACGCATGTAGGCATAACGCTTCTGTTTGAGGGCCGTCTGACACTCAGCGGACCAACATGGGAGTGGTCAGCGAGCAAAACGGCCAGACGTCCTAGGAATAGTAGTCAGGCTCAAGGCGATGAGGTTGCCGGAGAAGAACTCAACGGCCTCATCTACCGACCTAAACTCCTCGACTGAGATAGAGAATTCAGTCATTTCCTGAAATGCAGGCCACCGCGCCCGCGCCAAGCACCACCGAGGTGGTCTCTCAGGCGGCAGTTGCCCTGAAAATGATATTTGAATGGGAAAGTGATCACAACCATGGAGGTCATCAACCACCCCCCAATCAAAATCAGGCTGTGCATCCAAAGAGCACAAAGATAGGTCAAGGCAAGAAAATGAAGCGGTTCTCGGAGAGTGATGCGTAAACTCATCCACGTTTCGGACACCCATCTCAAGCTCTTCGATCAAATCGGCAAGGACTTGTCCCCTGGGATTTATGGAGTAATCTCCCCAGAGAGGATGCCTGCCGTTCAGATCTCCAAGCAAGAGATAGGGCCTCGGCAACCGTGCCACGACGCGGCGGAAGTCCCCCGCGTCGAAGTCAGCTGACGGTGGAATGTACGCAGAAATGATAGTATACCTCCTATCCAGGTGCAGCGGCACAGCCAATGCCTGGAAGGAGGTATCTAAAGAAAAAGGAAGAACGGAGACATCATGCCGGGTGTAAACCGCGCATCCCCCAGCCCGGCCATCCCGCGGTGGTGGGGTCGCAAGACCCTTATACCCCGGGAGGGCAGGCAGGGGGCACGCGCTTAGCATGGTCTCCTGCAAAAAAAATAGCTAACGGGGAACGGGACGAGGCGAGCCTCCGCAGCTCCTCCCAGTTGGCCCGGAGTCCACGGCAATTCCATTGAAGGAATATGCCCTCCAGGCCTAGCTCGGAGGAGACGCGGGGGCCCTCCTCGAATTGAAGACCCTCACGGGAATGGCCGTACGCTTCCCGGGAGCAGAACCCCGGGCACTGTTGGCCGGACAAAGCGCTGGAGGCGCTGTCGCCTTCGAGGACTTATTGGGGGAGGTTGGGCTCGCCATGCGAGTCTTTTCCTCGCTCCGCCTCGAAACCTTAGGCGGGCGCTGCGGCTTCGGAGGCGGGGGGGAGGCCTTTTTTCGAGGAACCACCGTCTCCGAGCCTCTCGCTCCACCTCGGGGCGTGGGCGAAGGAGCCGAAGCTCCTTTGTTGCTGTCCTCCTTTCGGGGAACAGCTTTAGGAACCCCTGAGCATGGCCTAGCGACCATCTTCAGGGGTGGAGGCGCGTGGCCGTTTCGCCTTGCGGGAAACGGTCACGCTGGGGGAAGAGGGGGGAACCCTGGTTTTAGCCGGGGCTGGGTATGAACCCTTTTTGCCGCCAGCTTTACCAGGGGAGCGCCCGGGTTGGGTAGAGCCCGCAGAAGGGCTCCGAATGGGCGCGGAAACAACCGTGCTCGTTGGCCTGGATGGGCCAGGAGCAGAGGGTGCCTTTCGAACTACTGAGGCATATGACGTCCCAGGCAGAGCTGGGCGCGCCAGGACCAAGTCCTTAGCCTCGCAGAATGAGAGTCTATCCTGGGCCTGAACGGCCAGGATTTCTTTCTCAAGGAGATATGTACCACATTGCTTCGAAGAAGCAGGGTGCGGCTCTCCGCAATTGACACACTTGGCCACACACGGTTTGGACTTATCGTGTGCGACCTTGGAGCAATTTACACAGACTTCGGGTGACCCCGACTTTGCACGTCTACATGAGCGATTCGTATGGCCGAAGCGGTGACAGTAATAGCACCGCCGCGGCAGTGGCACGAATGCCTTCACGCGGTAGCGGTACCAACCGGCACGCACCGACTCAGGGAGCTTGTCACTGTCGAACGTGAAGAAGAGTGTAGGGGTGGGTCTCGAAGCCCCTCCCTGTTTTCTCATCACACGTTCGACCTTGACCGCCCCATGGTCGGCCAGCTCTAGGGTGATGTCCTCAATGGAGTAGTCAACGAGTTCCCTCGCATAAACTACTCCTTTCACAAAGTTCATGGTAGAGTGCGGCGTCACACTCACCGGGGTGCCATGAAGTGTCCGAAGAGCACTTATCTTGGCCGCCTCGGCGGGATTCGCCGCATTCGCCAGAAGGCTGCCGTCCGAGAAACGGGTCACCTTCGGCTCTCTACCAATTGCACTAGCTACCCTCTCCTCTGATGGATCATGTTGCCATTGGACAACATGGTGCCATCAGTGGAGCGAATAACGAGGAAGCGTTTGAAGCCAGCGGGCTCGAAGACGCCAGGTAACCTCTGAATCAGGGGCCCCGATGTCATCGAGGCTCCGCCCTGTGCACTCTTGGTGTTAGTCTTGGTCAGGGGCTCCGCACACGAGGGGGTAGAGGGGCCGGATGTGCCGATCTTGGCTTGGTCGCCTACCAAAGTGGTAGCAGACCCATCCGTCCCCGCAGCCCCCGCGGATGGAGCCCCGAGTCTTTTTCGTCTTTTTAGTCTTCTTTGTCTTTTTCTTTTTTGGAGAGGAGGGCGGGGAATGAACCCGCTTTTCACCTCCGCCGGCTATAGCCCCCAGGCTAGATGGACCGGCCTCAGCCAGGTCCCTCTCCGAAATGGAGAAGGTCCTGGTTGTCGTAGGGGCACCTGTCGGAGGAGATCCCTCCCCTCCTTTTACTGTCTCGGAGCCCTCAGCCATTTGAGGAGGGCCTTGCATAGGGGCGGATTCGGGTTCGGTGCTTGGCGCCGAGCCCGAATTCCCCCCCATGGAAGGCCCTACCGTCTGAGGCTGGGTCTCCTCAAGGACCATGTTTATCACAGGAGGGGCCTCCAGTTGGCCATCCCCTCCCAGGACATCACAGGTCCCCTTGGCAGTGTCGCCAGTCTTGTGTGGGGAGGCACAGGCCTTGACCCCAGCAAGGTTTAAAATTCTTGCCAGCAGGTCTTTTGAGGGAAGCGACGGAAGGGGCCTGGCTTCCCTCTCCCCCCTAAGGGGGTTTGCCCTACCGAGCCGCTTTGATGCGGAGCGGCTGGCTAAGGGCTGCCTGCTGGCTTTCTTGGAAGTCCCCTTGGAAAGAAAAGAGGGGACTGCCGCTGGGAAAAGGGAGGTGCCCGAAAGCACCTCCAGAGAAGGGGGTGAGGGGGAGTCCCCTGCACCCGTAGGCGAAGGAGAGGAGTAAGCCTCCTCTCCGGTTAGAGAAATATGGAGGGTTCCCTGTGCAAGCACAGGGGGGGGGACCTCCATTTTTTTTGCTGGAGCTGCCCGAGGGCGGCTCCGTCGATGAGCAAGGGGGAGTTAAAGGGGTTTGGTGTTTTGAAAATTCATCCATGGGCATGGTGACCCTATTTTTGCCACGGGACGCAATAGCTCATCACCTCTTGCAGTTGCCCGCACTGCAAGAGGAGCTTACAAGCCCGGCAGAGCCAGGCGCCGCCATTTAAGACCACCCCTCCCGCCTGGTGGCCTGGCAGTCCATCAGCATGGCGGCTCCACCTTGGACACGGCGTAAAAATTAATAGATTGTGAAGAGGAGAGGAAAAGGGATGTGAGGAAGGTATGGGTGGGGATGAAGCAGGTAGTTAAAAACCAGCCACCCCAGACCGGAGCTCAGGGGTTAGGGAACATTGTCCCCCACCCCCTCAGCCCCGATGCGGGACGGTTGGCCGAAAGGAAGGTCAGCATCTACCCTGTGAAATTAGAGGCTGACCAGAGAAAGTTGTGGGAGAGGTTGTGTGAAATGAGAGGAAAGAAGTGTTTTGAAGGAAGGAAGAGAGGCTAAGCTGGGGCCGGACGGGGGGTAGCGGTACCAACCGGCACGCACCGACTCAGGGAGCTTGTCACAGTCGAACGTGACGAAGAGTGTAAGGGTGGGTCTCGAGGCCCCTCCATGTTTTCTCATCACACGTTCGACCTTCACCGCCCCATGGTCGGCCAGCTTTAAGGTGATGTCTTCTATGGAGTAGTCAACGAGTTCCCTCGCATAAACTACTCCTTTCACAAAGTTCATGGTAGAGTGCGGCGCCACACTCACCGGGGTGCCATCAAGTGTCCGAAGAGCACTTATCTTGGCTGCCTCGGAGGGATCCACCGCATTCGCCACAAGGCTCCCGTCCGAGAAACGGGTCACCTTCGGCTCTCTACCAATTACACTAGCTAATGCTCTCCTCTGAAGCGTTTAAAGCCAGCGGGCTCGATAACGACAGGTAACCTCTGAATGAGAGGCCCCGATGTTATCGAGACTCTGCCCTGTGCACCTTTTGTCTTAGTCATAGTCAGGGGCTCCGCACCCTGGGGGAGGGCAGAAGGGCCGGATGTGCCGATCTTGGATTGGTCGCTTACCAAAGTGGTAGCAGACCCATCCGTCCCCGCAGATGGAGAGGAGCCCCGAGTCTTTTTAGTCTTTTTTCTGTTATTTTTCTTTTTAGGAGAGGAGGGCGGGGAATGAACCCGCTTCTCACCTCTGACGACAGGAGCCCCCATACCAGATAGACCGGCCTCAGCCAGGTCCTTCTCTGAAATGCATAAGGTCCTGGCAGTCGTAGGGGTACCGGTCGGAGAAGATCCCTCCCCTCCTTGTACTGCCTTGAAAACCCTAGCCGTTTGAGGAGGACCTTGCATAGGAGTTGATTCGGCTTCGGTGCTTGGCGCCGACCCCGGATTCCCTCCCATGGAAGGCCCTACCATCTGAGGCTGGGTTGCCTCAAGGACCATGTCTATCTCAGGGGGGACCTCCAGTTCCCCCCCCCAGGACATCACATGTCCCGTTGACAGAGCTGTCTCTAGACACGTCTGGGGAGGCACAGGCCTTGACCCCGGCAAGATTTAATATTCTTGACAGACTGTCTTTTGATGGAAGCGACCGAAGGGGCCTGGCTTCCCTCTCCCCCCCTAAGGGGGTTTGCCCTACCGAGCCGCTTTACTCGTGAGCAGTCGACTATAGGCTGCCTTGCTGGCTTTCTTGGCAGTCCCCTTAGAAAGAAAAGGGGGGACTGCCACTGGAATGAGGGAGGTGCTGAAAGCACCTCCAGAGAAGAGGGTGAGGGGGAGTCCCCTACACCCGTAAGCGAAGGAGAGGAGTAAGCCTCCTCTCCGGTTAGAGAAATTTGGAAGGTCCCCTGCGCAAGCACAGAGGGGGGGGGGATGGACCTCCTTTTTTTCCCGTGGAGCTGCCCGAGGGCGGCTCCGTCGATGGAACGGGAATTTTTTTTGTTTGACTCATCATTGGGCATGGTGACCCTCATTTTACTACGGGATGCAATATCTCATCACCCACCTCTCGCAGTAGCCCGCTCTGCAGGGGGTGCGTACAGGCCTGGCAGAGCCAGGTGCCGTCATTTAAGACCACCCCTCCCACCTGGTGACCTGGCAGCACCACATTGGGCACGGCGTAAAATTGATAGTGTGAAGAGAGAAGGAAAAGGGATGTGAGGAAGGTATGGGTGGGGATGAAGCAGGTTGTTAAAAAAACACCATCCCAAACCGGAGCTCAGGGATACTGGGAACATTTTCCCCTCCCCCCTCAACCCCGATCCTGGACGGTTGTCTGAGAAGAAGGTCAGCATCTACCCTGTGAAATTAGAGGCTGACCAGAGAAAGTTGTTGGAGAGGTTGTATGAAAAGCGAGGAAATAGAAGTGTCTAAAGGAAGGAGAAGAGGCTAAGCTGGGGTCAGACGGGGTGCTGAGTCGCGTCAGCACGGCGGCCAGGATGGCAAATCACCGCGCCCTTTACGGGGCAACAGAAGTGCACCAACTTAGCCTTCACCCAAAGAAAACCGAGATATATGATTCAGATAATGTCGGGAGTCGGAGTTCCAGCATAGGCATCTAAGTCATTCCAAAAGAGATCGAAAAGTCGTCTCCGTAGTGCATGATAGTGCGGACACTAGCGAGCGGCACGTGCTCTTCCTGCCATCTTAGACTAGGGAGCTCACCCGACCACCCAACCCATAAACGGAGTCAACGATCTTGTAGGAACTCTAGACCAAAATATTGGGAGGCGTCCCAATAAATACAGTGTCAAACCGGAGCAGAGCATCTGACACGGAGTGGAACTTGCGTTCCATCAAATGATGCAGCATCCTATCAGGGTACCATATTGGGAGGCGACAAAAAGTGACGTGATTCCGTTGAGACATTGAGGGGTATGGTAACGGAAAAGGTCGGGTCTATGACAGTCGTGTGTGAACTCATCCATATTAAGGACATCAATCTTCAGCTCTTCGATCAATTTCCCCAGCCTCAACCTCTGAGATTGACGGTATAGTCCTGGGAAGAGGTTTACGACTATTTCGGTTAGGGTCTTCACCTCTAACAGGACCTCGACGGCTCCTTTTAAATAGCCCCGAAAGGCCCTTTAATGCAATAGAATTGTCATGTAATCCAGGCAAATTGGGAGGAGCTGCAGGGGGTCATTCAAGACACCAAGGAAGACAAAGGGCCTCGATAACCGTGTTGTCTTGTGATGAAAGTCCGCCTTATCGAAGTGGGCTCACGGCGGAATAGTGATGACAGTAAGTATTGTCTAGGTTCAGCTAAACTGCTACCACTATAAGATTATTTAGAGGCAAAGACACGCCTGCTCGGGCCACATCCGGAGGTGGAGGGGGTGCGAAACCCATATACTTATGGAGCTTAGACAGTAGGGATGCACCAGACATGGCCTTTGGAAAGCTGATAGCTAAAGGGCACCGGTAGGAGACGACCCTTCGCAGCTCCTCCCAATTAGCCTGTATTACACGACAATTCTTTTGCATGAAAGTTCCCTCCGGGGCTATTTAGAAGGTGAAGACCTTAACCGGAATGGCCGTAGACTGCTTTACGGTAGAACTCCAAGGGCTGGTTAGGCGTGCGAGCTTTACCTGCCTCAAATCCTTCGGCTGGGGAGCGGCCTTGGAGTCGCGGTTCCCTCGTATTTTGGAGGGGGCCAGACTTTCCTAAGGTCCTTTGTTGCTATCCTCCTTCATAGGCTAGACTTTGCAGAACCAGGCGAGGTTTCACTGTAACCTTCATAGGTTTAGCTTCCCGAGTCGGACTGTGAAGGCACGTGGCCGCCTCGCTTTGTTTCCCCACCGCAAGGGAATGACAAGCATTACATGGGCAATCTTGCCTCAGCTGATATCTAGATAAGCCTTTATCGTCACATCGAATGTCCTAAGAGCCCCCGGGGTGGGTCCCTGGACGGGACCGACCACGTTTACCAAAAAGCTCTCTTCCAAGAACCAAGGTCTTGGTCTTATGCTAATAGAGAATTTGTGTGTTCGGCCACTTTACTCCACCATGAAACGAATGACTAGGAACCGCTTAAAACCCATTTACTAAAAAACGCCGGGTACCCTATCGATGATGGACACCGAACTCCTCAAGAATCCACCCAGCCGTTCGCTCATCTTTTTAAATGAGGGAGGGGGGAAGGGCTTCAGTTTCAGGGAGTACTTTCTCAGTTTTAAAAATCTCAGGCTACCAAAATTTCTGAAGCATGCATGAGCAATAAACGGAGAGAGGGACGGGGGGCTAGATCTCACGTCTAGCTGCTCTCATACAAGATTTTCGCAATTTTCAAGGGCTACTTCCCTGTGTGCGTTAGTGATAATGTTTGCACGGTCTCATAGCGACCCCGACCGGAAGTTATCCAACGGACACTGGTCGCCAGAGACTGGCTCTTCACGGTTCTCCAAAAGCCGCAACTCCCAAATGAGCAGCTAGAGAGGCAGGCCAGATCTGGGAGGAGCCATTCAATAAAAAAGTCTTACTAGTAGTCGACAAAACAGCTAGGAACTAAAGATGTCATTTGACAGACCCAGAGGCAGGACAAGAGAACGGTCGCAGGGGGATGGTCGGCCCATTAGACGCAGGGAAGAAGTTATTGGGACCTAAACCCCTAACGCCCAGGAACCCTCAAATCTAGTCTCTGGTGACCTGCCTGCTTTGTTTATAGAGGTTTCGAAGCCTCTCTTCTGACACGGCATGATGTAGCCGGCCGGGTCCTTAATACTAGTTAGGAAAAGAAATAAGAAAAGATACTCGGAGATTCAAGAAGTTCAAATGAGGACCAGTCAGAGGCACCATTTTCTTTTGCAGTGGTTGGTGATGTAAACTCCCTTAGGGCGGTGAGCATGTAGGACATTATTTTTTGTTGTTTCCAAACAACAGCCAGAGTACAGTTGTCCATGCTGAGCCTGATACCATCGAGGAGATAGTTGAGGACGGGTTGTGATGGAAAGTGGAGAGGTTTCGGAACAAAACCTGTGTTCTCCATCTCCAAACTTAGCTGGGGTGGGGAGGGGATCCTATCCAGATGCCAGGTGTAACGCACTACACCTCCCTTGAGGGTTAGATAAGAAAAAGATGGGGAGGTAGAATAAAAAGGGGGAAATAATACATGCACGTTAAAAAACACGACCACAACTAGAGCCAATATTGAGGGGCGAGCCCAAACCCACACATATCCTGGTGCCGACCAGGGATGAATAGACGAAAGCTGGTCGGCGACTAACCTGCCAAATTAGCCGTCGGTCAATAAAGCAGGCGAAAAAGAGGCTTGTAAAGAAAGTGGCGAATAATGGGTTAAAATGAAAATGTTTAGAATAAAACCCAGGTAGTCTCAATGTACTATGAGATTGCTGGGGGCACGAGAGCGGGGAAGGGATACCGGTCCTCCAGGTATAAATGTGACTGGGTCTGTAGCTAACGTACAGGAGGGGGGGGGGGGGTAAGAGTAGTTTCCCTTTTTATCTCAAGGCCTCTTAAATCCTATTGACTCGACCTATGCCTACACACAATTAGCAATATTAACTGATGAAGTGATGCTAATGAAATCCGGCGGTTTCCTGCCCCCGAGTTTACAATAGCCAGATTCCGACACCTATTTAAGATTGCTAAGGTTTGCCGCAAGCCTACTCGTCCTTGTTTTCCAAAACGTTCTTTCACCGCTCGTTTTCATCCCTTATTGTGGGGCACGCCCATTGGTACTACCACTGTCAAACGCCCAACCTTCAAATAAAATACGCCCAGCCACATCCCTTTCGAGGATGCTGGTCGAAGAGGGAAGCAGGGTTTGCTCATTTGTCGGCGCTTCTCTTTTTATCGCTCACGTCGCCGGGAAGAGGGGGTAGTTTATAACTTCCTTATGATCGATGTTTTGATCCCCGTTCCTCACCCATCTCATATCTAATATCGTTTTCACATTACCATTCTTTAAGGGCGCCTTCCCTCTAATGCCGATTCACTGTAAGTGCGTGGATCAACTAAGCGAATCTATAGTTTCTTCAAATGAGACAGGAAGTTTGGACCCTTCCTTGAATTGAGACTGAAAAAATAAAATTCAAAGTGGGTTACGAGTCCCGAGGCATTAAAAGAACATACAAATAGACGGAGATAGGCCGAAACGATTTGGCTACGGAGCACAGAGAGCAAGTGTGGTACCAATGTACGAATCCATATCTCTTTCGATTGGACTAAATTATTATAGTGTTATAGAACTATTTATAATATGAAGACGCCTCACTCTCATGTCCATGAAAAAATTACTAAAATTCGCATCATGGGCGAATTTGGTTGGGATGGGGAGAGCCGTCCGGGCGTGCCAGATGCAATGTGAAAGTGGCTGGCTACTCATTGCTATAATAAAAGCGTCGATATCGACCTAAGTAAGGGGTTAGTCTTTACTGGTTTCGATAGGGCATTCGAGTGGACAAGAGACGGATTGGTTCGTTTTGGGAAGTTTAAATGCCTTCTTCAGGGATGCTTTGAGACGAGTTGAGTTACAAATTCTATTGTTAGTCGGTAGTTGTAGAAAGGGATAATTCTTTGACGGTTTAAAATGAAGGAATCAAAGATTTAAAGAGTTTTGAATAAGCTTGAATGTTTGAAAAGGAGCTAAAAGTTTAATAAAGGGAACGTGCGTCAAACTCCAAGTTACAGCGTTTGAAAGAGAGGTTTGCTTCAAGGTCGCAGTCTCTCTTTTGAAAGCTTGAAATTAAGGCAATAGAAAGAGTTTGATAAGATGATTTGATGTGTATTCAAGTGTGCAGTCAGAAATGAATTTGAAAGTTCGTTACATCAGCATCCTTAAAATATTTGACGATATTGGCGACACCACGATAAAATAATCGGTGAACACTCAAGCGATTCGGTTAATACGAGCTTAAATTGACTTACCATTAACCAGGGTTAGAAAAAACTTTAAAAAAACAAAAAAAACGGCTGGTTTTTTTTGGGGGGGGAGTTTATCGGGTTTGGGGGTATTTATTTTTTGTTTGTTTATTCCTCGTATTTATATGCAAATCAGTTTAAATAAGCAATTAAAAAGTAAGCTAGAGCGGCGTGAGTGAGGGAATCACATTCACAGGCCACAGCATTAACATTTAACAGTAGCTGACCACAACAACTTCTAGAAAGTCAAAATGCCTACTGATAGTGGAAGAAAGAAGGCAGCTGAATGGAATGAAGTAGATATTTTAAAAAATGGTAAACAGAAAGCAGCCTGTAAATACGGCAACCAAATAATTAGTGCCAAAATTGAAAGAATAAGAAACCACATCCAAAAAATATGCCAAGAGGATAGATCATTATAGGAGAAAGGCAGGTGAGTTACTAAGTATTGAGAGTATTTTTTAAATACTTGAAGCTTTCAATATTAACGTGTCGAATACTGATAATGTAAATGATTCAATATATATATATATATATATATATATATATATATATATATATATATATATATATATATATATATATATATATATATATATTTAAAGGCCCAAGAAATGAAAATTGGTGACACAACCCGTGAACCAATCAAAGCTTAAGAAGGAAAATCACGCGTTATGTGATTTTCAATATATATATATATATATATATATATATATATCATTAATAAGTTATTTAAGGGGAGTTCAACGGTTCTTTTGAGGCAATTTCTTCTCATTCCACTAGAGAAAATTTATTATTTCTATCGTTTTCTTTGATATTTTAATAAGTAGTATTTTTTCTAATATTTTCTACATTTGTTTGGTAAATCTTTTGGTTTGGAGGTTCTTATAGCAATAACTAATAAATCTTCACATCGAAAATTATACATAATTAATCGTACTTAATGTAATTTTGCTCTGATATAATAGGCGTATCATATCAACTATTAAGTGTGTGCGGCGGGAAACATGTATTGCTATAAACTGCTATAAAAAATAAAACCAGAATTAGGCTTCAGGCTTATCTATATATAGAACGTACTTCATTCAGTCTCCCGCCACCTCGTGTCTCAAAACGATGAAAAATAATATCCCAGTTTTAAAGGATAACATTAAATTTATTAATAAATTTTGACCTCATAATTGCCGCACCTTAAGAGCATAAAGGGTTGACTCCCCTTAAAACAATTTTGCCGCACATGAGGAATTATATATTGTACCAATACTATAGGGCTGTAATGTATGGTTCCAGGAAAAAGTAAAATGGGAGTAAAGGCGTTGATTTATCGAGATCCCCAAGCATTGAAAAAGGATCTGAAGACGAGGGAGACCTTGAATCTGTGTCATCAGGCAACTCAGGTTCAACCCAGCAATTGGTAAAAAGAAATATCAATGGATGCCTTTGCAGTAAGGACAAGAAATTGACCTACAAGTTGTTCTTTTTTTTTTAAATCTAATCTGCCATTTCGTGTTGTGGAAAATAATGTTTTCAAAACTGGTTGAGCTTCTACGACCAGGTTATAAACCACCAAATAGGAAAGCACTTGCAGGAGTACTACTTGATACAGTCCATGAAAAAGTTATGGAGGCAATGAAAACTGAAATAAGTGATGAACATAGTGTTTTTACCATAATGCAAGATGGGCGGAGCAATGTGGCAAATGATGCCATTATTGCTCACTGTGTACACAATGGCACAAAGGCTTATTTGCTGACTATAACAGACCCAGGTTCAACAAAGAAGACAGCAGAATATTGTGCTGAGTTGATACAAAAAGCTATTATTGAAGTCTCTGATCATTTCGATAAAGAAGTAAGTGGTCCTTCACCTTCTCTATCGTTTACTCATTGATATTTTTAATTGTATGCTGCTAAACAGACAAGATAAAATAAAGTTTAACAATTACAGTATGCAAACTAGACATCGTTATTTAGTTCTCGCTAGTATGCTGAAATAGTATACAACTTTATTTGAAATGGAATCATAAAATCTTATTTTCTTTTGTAGGTTTTTGCTGTGTGTACTGACAATGAAAATAAAATGGCAAAAATGAAGGAACTTCTAGAAAACAAATACTCAAAGCTAATAACATACGGCTGCTCATCACATCATATGAGCTTGCTGGAGAAACAAGTATCCCCCCCCAAAAAAATCAGTTCTGAACACATATACACATATAGTAAAATTGAACAAATTTTTCAGAAATCACCACCAGCCACATGTAATTTTATTTCCTTTTTTTATTATGGTTTACCTGAAAAATGACATAAAGAGTTTCGGTCTACCAACTCTGTTAAGATGTAGCCCAACAAATTCAAATAACAGGTAATACACGGTCACCCCCCAAAAACGAGCCCCAACTTTCGATAGGCCTCATTGTGTTTAAAAACATCATATCAAAACAGGAGTCTTTGAACTTTTCTTCTTTATTCTAGAGCACGGGTTCGAGATGACCTCCATTTAGCTCTGTGCAATTTCTTGAGGTGCAGCACAAAGTTGTCCATGACATCCTTACAAACTGGCCGACTAATGGCTTCCTTGAGTTCCATGATGGTTCTGGGTAGCCCCAGAGAAAGAAATTTGGGGGACTGTGAGATGCCCACTCAAATTCAGTCTTGAGACTGATCACACGGCCACCAAAGTTCTCTTTCAGCCAATCTCGGGACAGGTTTGAGAGCTTGCTCCATTCTGCTGGAACCAGAACTTCCCCATAAGCGAGGGGAACAGGGTCTGCAGCTCCCTCTTGAAGGTTTTGAGGACCCCAACATACCGCTCCTTGGTGACTATCACTGTCGTGCCAGATTCCTCGAATAATAATGGTCCAATGATGCCTCTGGCTGAGATTGCAGTCCATACCGTGCACTTGGGGGAATGTAGGGGGCTTGGTGGCTACCTCATTTGGTCTGGAGGTCCCCCAGAAGACATTTGTCTTCAAGTTCACCTTTCCTTCAAGATGAAAGTGAGCTTCATCTGAGGTCCAAAGGAGGTTAAGGAAAGTTCAAGACTGCCATAGCCTTTCTATGCTGCTTGTCTTGAGGCTGTAAGGATTTGTTTCTTCCGTATTCTGTATGTGTAGGCCTTTACATCCATTACTAGCAATATCCTGCAAGTCTCACAGGATATACCGAGGGACTGACTTCGCTTGTGCACAGAGCGTTGTGGACTCTGCTGAACTTACTCTGTCAACGCTGTCAACCAGCTCAGCTGTACGCTTCTTGGGGTGTCCTGAATGGCTTGGACGGTTGTCACTGGCTGCATTGAAGTTTTCGAAGTGGTCCACCCAGTCCTGAAATCTACTCTTGGAGGGGGCTTTTTCATATTCGAACTGATGCACGAAAGTGTCATGCACTTTTTTGAACGAGCCTGTCTTGTAGAAATGTTTGACATAGTATATTCTTTGCTGGAGCTCTCATTGAGATCTAGCTCTGTTCACAGGCGTTGCTTCTGTCATGTCCTGCAAAGTAAAGGTGATTAGTGAATGAATGAAGGATATATCACAAAAAGTGTGTGTAGGCCCGTTATGGGGGGTGACCGTGTATTAACCTATGTTTACAAAACAAAGGGAGGCTTACTCTTTTCTTTTTAACGGGGATGGTTGAAGGAGAAGAGAGGGAAAATGTCACAGCTACCAAATTAGACCAGTTGGAATTCCCAGGTTGACTGCGTTGAGTCCTATGTTGCAAACTACAACATCTACTTTGAAATAAGGGGGCAACAAGATCAGAGTTTCCCTACAAACATTGGCCAAATTATTGACAATGTTGACATATATCAGAAAGCTCAGCATCTCCTGACCCAACTAAAACACTTTGGAACTGCTCTAGACAAGGTATGATAATATTAGTAATAATGAAAATAATAAAAGCACTGTCAGCCTTTCAGTAATCATAATATAATTAAATATCAATAAAATCAATACAGTACCAGTACGTACACTACATAATTTGCGTTACTTTTGTTTTTAACCCAGCTCCAAGCTGACGGAACAAGGCCTGCAGATGCTATCCACATCTGGATATCTTTAATGAATAAACCTGATTTGCAGCAGGATCATCAAAGTATCAAGGATAGGGTCAAGAAAGCCATGAAGCCTGTTCATTACTTTGCTTACATGACTGATCCTCGTGATCATAGTAAGAAGTCGTAATTCTGCTAATATTACAGAAGAATTACATACTAAAAGCAATTTTTACATTCTGAAACTGAAAGTAGAATGTTGCCAATGCCACAGTTTTAATTTGCTATATTTAAAATTCCAGGAGAAAATCTAGAGATGGAAGCTGAGAACTGGCTCAATGAAATCCATCCTGATTATGCAGTTGGATTGTATGAATTTCAGGTCAAGGATAGTCAAATTTTCCCACCCAAAGTGTCTTCTGAATCAGTTAAATCCAGCCAGATGGATTTTGTTCATTTTTAGGGTCCATACATTCATGCCCAGTTAGTTCAGCTGCAATAGAGAGGTTATTTTCCTCATTTGGACTTATATGAAATAGAATGAGAAACAGATTGGGAGTGAAAAAGTGGAGAAACCAGTGAAAATCTACAAACACTTAAAAGGAGAGCAAAATACAGAATGGTAAATGGTGATGTCTGAATCTGATAGTAAAAGTTAAGGGTTCTTTAACTGAAGTAAGTTTCTGTTTAGTTTTTTTCCCCCCTTTATATAATTATGTAGGAAAAGTGTTTATTTATTTAATATAAAAATTAAAAAGTTGGGCAGGATTAAAATTTAATGCGTTGTATCATTATCCTTTATATCAAAGCAAAAACTAGAACACAAGCAAATGAGACGAAGAATTTTCAATTAAAAGAAAACCCATGTTTGATATTATTTATTTATTCTTTTACTAAGATCTTTATGGATTTTACTCTTTTTTTTTGCTTTATGTACATATATAGAACCTTAAAAAAACACGTGTTTTTTTTTAATGCCAACCCTGACATTAACACAGACAATAATAAAAAAATACTTAATAGCTGCAAAGTCAATTAGAGAGAAGTGACGAGAAAGCTAAAGAGTTAGATGACGGGTATTTTGAAAGCAGGAGTAGGAGTGTTGACCGTATGAGATCTCTGATCCCAAAAATGTTTAAGTCTGAAAAAGAGCCCCTTCCCCCTCACACACCAACCAAAGGACGGAGGATGAGTCCCAAGCTCACTCACGTTACAATCCAACCCCAGAGGGAGAGAGTTGTAAATGCGTCCCACTATGGCTACAAGGGCCCAAGATCGAGGGAAGACCCCCTCCCTTCCTTGTGTCTTAAAAGTTGTACCCTTTTTTTGAGGATTGACGGAGATAATTAGAAGGAACATGGCCCCAACCCCTACCCAAGGTGCAGTTTGGTGACCCGGCGCCACCCTGCCCTGAGTACATCTTTATTTCCTTATAAAACCAGCTATTTCTTCCCGACTAGGGCATTATAGCCATTCCCCGATTCAAAGCGCCAAGCGAGCGGAAGAGGGTTGCCCCCCCTCCCTCCATTTAGGGGTATGATTAAATAGGCTATGGTTTCCGTGAGGAACCAACCCCAATCCGGTTGCTAAGACCCTGCCTAGCTCACTGTACTAGTCAGCCTCAGGCGCTGATTGACATCGCCCTGAGCACAGTTTATTCTCCCAATTCGATTTTTCAAAACGAATGGATGGTACAATCCCCTATGTGCGAGCGGAAATCCATCAGCCTCAAGAGCACGAATTTCACCAGAGTTTGAGTGGACTAAAAATTTAACCACTATTTTCGCAGGCCAGAATGAAAGACCTTACAGATGAAATTTTGATATGTTTTAAAACACAACTGATTGACCCCAACACCACTTGCTCCTTATTTGATTACATTTGACTGTTGATAGGCAAGTGGCCGAAGAATGCTTCTTTGCTTCACAAAACTCGAACTGGAGAGATAATGTGAGGTTTTAGAACTCGTTAGAAGGGGTATTGGGACTTGAAGTTTGAACATTAGAAGCTCCCTCTCAGAAATTTGAAAAAAACTATTATTAATAGGTTGAAAGAAAAGGGGATACTTTGAAAAGTTCGACGCTGAAAGGTGTCCTGAAACAGGGTTGGAAGCGGATTTGACAGGCATGTTCGAACCAAGGTTACTCAAAGGTTCTTTGGGATACGATTTCGAGGCACTGAGGTAATTGGTAGAGTTAAGTGAAATTAATTTTCCGTTCCTCGAAAGAGCTTTTAATATAATTTTGACTTCAAAGTCGTAGTCAATTTGAAAAGCCAATTTTTCTTGGAGCAAAGTCATTCACGTCATCCATGTTGAATGAAATGTAAATCTGATTTATTTATCCATTTAATTCTTCGATAGAAACAAGGAGGGGATTGTAGGGAATCTGTCCTGTTACGCAATTTAGTTCGGAGATGGAATACGAAATTCCCGCATGTCAATTTGATTAAAAAAATAAATTAGAAAAGAAAATAAGGGTTATGTGGAACAAGTATTTTAAGAAACCTAAGACGGTAAAAAAATATGGAAAACCAACTAAGGAATTTCCAGGAGACACTAGCAAAGAACACAATTTTCTGATCGTAAACAAAAATGCAACCTTTTCCCCCCTTTTGTTTTTAAAAAGGTAATTTATAAAGAAAATGAGTATTTTGAGAAACCTCAAAAGGTAAATAAAAAACAACTGGAAAATCAACGAAGGAATTTCCAGGAAAACGACTCTTGCAACGAACACAATTTTCAGATCGTAAACAAAAACGCGACCCTTTTTCTAGTTCGACTTGTCATAGGAAAACAACAAGTTAATGGTGCGCACAAAAAGTTTAGAAAAAGAGGCAGTAAAAGAAGTGAGTAAATTAGGGGGAAGTGAAAATGCTAATAAAATCCTTATCAAACTAAATCTGATTCTTGTATCTCTTCTCAGCAGTGTCAGTCATTTGTCTTCTCCACTAGCATCCTGCGTAAGGAGAGGAAAAAAAATCATAAAAAACTCATCTAATCAAAATTTACACTAGCAATTTATGGTTCCTAGCCATGCTCATTTCAATGGATTATTCGTGAATAAGAAAGAGAATTCAAACGGCTCTTCGATAAGAGAAAAAAAAGTACACGGATTCACCATCGGAAGGAAACGGGCCAGTGAGCTGACTAAATACAAGTTTTTTACTGAAGGAGGTCAAAAGATCGAGGGAGGAGTGGCAAAGAAGCCGTGGACGGACGAGCCCAGCTGGAACAGTCACTGCCGTGGAGCTCTTTTCGTCTTAAAAGGGAGATCGATGCTAAAAAGAAGCAATGCTCTGACTCACACTCATTGGTGCTAGCTTACTCGATGACGTCATCCGCGACACCCACGCGAGGCCAAGGCTAAGTCGAATACGCCACACACAACAAAACTTCATTGTTATGACTTCTTTTACAAACAAAAACTCAATTATGTGTATATTCAAAACAAGAGCCTCATAGTCACAAATGGAATAGAGGACGCGTGGATTAATTCCGAACCGTGAAATATATGTATATTTTCCTGCTTACTTTTTCCGAGCTTGTATTAATTCATAAATAAGTAACAAGTATAAGCCCAGAGAAGGAATGGAGTTGGGGGTAAGGGGGGCAGCAATGTTGATAATATATGCTTTTCACTACTTGCTATAACGCACTTAAAAAAAAACGGACAGATTCCAAACACAAGTGCCGCCCGCGTGTGTTCAACGATAGTAACGTAGAATTAGTACACGTCTTTCTTAAGCATCAAGAAAAGAGAAAGGGGCGATCAATTGAATAAGAGAATAATGTCAGTTAATGAAGAAGAAGAACACCATGGAGTGGACTACTTATAAAAAGGGCAAAGGGAAGAAAAAGTGATTGGAGATTGCCTTACGCGTGTGTGTGGTGGGGGGGGGGGAGTACAATTCAAATAATTATGTTATGTGGTGCAGGTATAATACCCACACTGTCTTCGGCGCGTGATGTAAAAGACGCCTAAATCTGGAATGTTGTCAGTATGTGGGACAGGAAGAATACTCATTCTGTCGGTCGGTGTGTGGCGAAAATGACGACTAAACCCGGATAGGGGAACTGTGGCCTGAAAACGGGCGCAGCTGTTGGCTTTATCATACGAGGACAATATTCAATGACAGTAATGGGCGTGGTTGTGTTGGACCCTATCCTGCCAAGCCGTATAAGTGATCTGGGAAAGGGGTTGGTAGTCAATGTGGTAAAAACAGGGAGATAACGGATGCTTGCTTTATGCGAGACAAACATGAAAGGAAATGAGGAGTTTGTGTGGGATGAAGTGCTTCTGAGTGAGACGTAGCATGATACAATAGTTGGGTATGAATGTGTGAGCTAGAGAATTATGTAGGTGAGTTATGATTCGCAATGGTGAAATTGTAGTGTGGTTGCAGTGTATGGGTTCTGTAATAATAGAAGTGAATGTGAGAAAGAGAGGATCTGGAATGACTCGGGATGAATGGTGGATGGAATTCGAAAAAGGTATCGGTTCATGGTAGTACGAGATATGAATGGACGACTTTTTTTAAAGCGCGCCCATCTGGCGAATGTCTTCAAGGGCATAGTCGCCGTAATTAAAAAATTCAGCCTAGTGTTAGGCTATGTCAGTTACCAAAACCAAACAACAAATAAGAAGGAAGCCCCCCCCCCCCGGGGGCGCAAGAACATGCAACCTAAAACAGAGTCAAACCTTTGGGAGTAGGCCAACCTCCTCCAAAAAGTCAAATAGTCCACAAGTCTATGCACACGAACCCGTCCCGAGTACAAGGGACAAGCGGTAGCGACCCCGCTCGTCCTGGTGCCATGAAAGGTAACGTACACGAAGATCACCAAGACTGGATCATTCAACAATCATGTACCGAACAGTCCGGGCGACAACGCAGTCGTCGGGATAAGGTGCAGGCGAGCGCTCCATCAAATGGATGTGCGTCCCGCGAGTGTGGCAAATTCAAAGACGACAGAAAGCGACGTAATAGCCCGCAACTTTAAGTTCCTCTCGACCGTCTCCTATCTTCTTTGCCAAGCAGCCCAGAGGGCTACACTGATTCCTGCCACGTAGTAGGTGCTAGGAAAAGATACACGCTGGTCTGGTCGCCTAGTCCTCGAGGACACTTTGGCGCCCTCATTGACGCGCTTATTTCTCGCAACTCCCACATGCCCAGGAACCTACAGCCACGGCAAAATGACTTGAGACCTACCACATTTTTAAGGAAAAATAAAACTTTAGCGTGAAAAAAATAGATAGTAACCACATAGTTTAGTATTTGGTCATGTTGCCCTTATTCTTGATGACCATGTTGAGGTATTTTGGCATGGAATTGCTTA
Source organism: Ceratothoa steindachneri (assembly GCA_963969495.1). Classification (NCBI taxonomy): domain Eukaryota; kingdom Metazoa; phylum Arthropoda; class Malacostraca; order Isopoda; family Cymothoidae; genus Ceratothoa; species Ceratothoa steindachneri. The sequence goes on from OZ018326.1 coordinate 138,794,545, forward strand.
GGTTCATGAAGTAATCCAAGGACATCTCTGTGCACCACACCTTCATCAGCTCTGCTCGGAGGGTATCCAGGTTTGGAGTCTTCTTCCTGCACATGGTTTTCTTCATTTTCTGCCAACAATTCTCTATGGGGTTGAAGTCAGGACCATTCCCAGGCCACTCTAACACTTCAATCTGTCTCTCCTGGAGCCACTTTGTGACCTTCTTGGCAGTATGGCAGGGAGCACTGTCATGCATAAAAATTTCACACTCGTGAATGGTGAACATTTCCAAAATATGGTCATTCAGAATGTCAATATACAGATCAAAGTTCATCTTTTGGGGTACCCATGTCCCATGATAGCCATAACCTGTAGAAGGAGAGATGAATTATGAGTCAGTATCAAAGAAATAACCTTAATTTGATACAAATTTATTGAAATTATAAACATAAATATGCATTTTGAATAAATAATTATAAGTAGCATTTATTTCTTAAAAAAAAGAGTATAATTTTGAAAAAGCCCCCAAAACCGGGTTTTATTCTGGGTTTTTTCAAATCTTGGGTTTTTTTCAAAAAACAAATGCCACAAGCATTAGAATAACAGAAAAAGAATAGATATCTCGATTTTTATATAATATTAATAATTACTTAGTTTAATAATTATATTAAGGTAAGAACAGATCACTGATTGAGAATTATGGGTGGGTACCCATGATAGCCATAACCTGTAGAAGGAGAGATGAATAATTATGTGTCAGTATCAGAGAAATAACTTTAATTTGATACATATTTGTTGAAATTATAAACATAAATATGAATTTTGAATAAAATAATGATAAGTAGCATTTATTTCTTGAAAAAAAAAAATAAATAATTTGAATGAAAAAAAAAAAACCCGGGGGGTTTTCAAATTTCACTTGAAAAAGAAAAAGAAAAAAACATTTTTTTTAGAGCTGGGTTTTTTGATTTGCCCATCCTGCCAGAGGAGGGGGGGATACTGTTGTTCAAGTCCCACGGAGGAGAGGAGAAAGGGCCACAGCAACCGTGCCACTATGCGGCGAAGTACCCCGCCTTAAAGTAGACTGACAGTGGAATATACGAAGATAAAAATATATATTCTACCCAGGTGTAACTGCAGTGCAACTGCCTGAAAGGAGGTTTTCAAAGCAAGTAGGAAAACGCAGACCATGCCGAGTGTAAATCGCGCATCCTCATGCCCGGACCACATTTCGAGGTTCCAAATGGGCACAGAAGCTACCGTGGGTGGAGGGGGGGGGGGAGGAGGCTCTACACAATTGACCATAAACAATAAGGAATTCTCGCGTAGGGAGCAATTGGCTGGGATTTCTGGTAAACCCGAATAAGTACTTCTACAGGAACAATTTAGGCGGCCGAATCAGTGGTTGTAATAGCACCACCGTGGCAGTAATACTTGACGCGTTAGTGATATCAGACGACACGCACCGATTCAATTTCTTTGTTTTTTTTACGATGATATCTGGCGACTACCCACTTGGGCATAAGTCGCCGCAATCACACGGCCTAGCTCTAGGCTACTTTAAAATAAGAATATGAAAAAAAAACAATAAAAAGGGAACATGACAACAATTAGGAAGCAAGCTCCGGCGTCGGGGTAGGTCCCCCTCCCCCCGGCGCAGGAGCGTGCGACAAAAAAAAGAAAAAAATCTAGTTAAATAAAAGGGAGAAGGCCGGCCTCCCCCAAAAAGTCTACAAGTCCACCAGTCAATGTGCACGCACACGTCCCAAGTACAAGGGACAGGAGGTAGCGACCACGCCCATCCTGGTACCAGGGCAGGTGATGTGCGCGAAGATCGCCCAGACTGGGACATTCAAAGTAGAATGTGCCGAACAGTCTAGGGGGCAATGCAGTCTTCACAGTAGGGCGCTGGCAAGCGCTTCATCAAATGGTGGTGCGTCTCGCGAGTGTGCCCAATTCGGCGACGACAGAAAGCAACCTGAAGCCTTGGCGGCATTGGGGGGTAGGTCAATGGGAACAGTCGCGACAAAATAGCACGCAACTTTAAGTTCCCTTCGACCGTCTCCCATCTTCTTTGCCAAGCAGCCCGAATTTCTGCCATATAGTCGGAGTGAGGAAGAGCGAAACACTGGTCCGGTCGCAGAGTCCTCGCGGACACTTTGGAGCCGTCATCAGCACGCTCATTCCCCGCAATTTCTACATGTCCAGGAACCCAGCAGAAGATAATCTCGACATCCGCCCGGCTCGCCAAAACCGTGCCGTCACGGATATCGCGAACCAGTGGATGCGGTAATTCCAATGCTCCGAAAGCACTCAGGGCGCTTTATGATTCGCTATAGATCACAATCCGGTATCCGAACCAGGCACGTTGCATAATCTCACGTACCGAGTGATGTATTGCCACCAGCTCGGCCGTGAAGACAGAGGCAGGGGCCTGGCAGAGCCCCGTTGACTTCAAACAGAGGGGATACGGCGTGGAAGCCGACCACCGCTTCGGACTTGGAGCCATCCGTATACACTGGCACGGTTCCAGCGTGACACGAGGTGTGCTCCCAAAAGTTCGAACGCAATACTTCTGGCGGTGAACAAATGTGGTACCCTCCAGGGTGGCGTCCTGGGCAGAACCAGGGGCGATGCCGGACCGAGAGCTATACCTAGCTCTCGAAGGAGTTTCCTGGCCCTATAGCCAAAGGGCTTAGGGTATGACTGGCGTGTCTCGGCGGCATAGGCACCGTCGAGATCAGCTGCGAATGCAGAGAGCTGTTGGCGACTGAGGGAGGCGCCGGGCTCGCGCGTACAGGCGAATGATGCACTATACAGGGCGTAGACCGAGTGGCATATCCCCAGCATCGTCTAGTAGGCTCTCAATAGGGAAAGTGCGGAAGGCACAAGTCACAAGACGAAGGCCGGTGTGGTGGATCGAGTCCACCTTCCGCTATACACGCTCGGCTGCGGATGCATAAAACTCGCATCCGTAGTCGAGCTTCGAACGAACAAAGGATCGATAAAAAGTAAGGCAGTAGACCTATCAGCGCCCCAAGCGCTCAACGTCACGGAACGGAGAATACCCATGGCGCGGGTACAAGAGACCCTAAGGCTGCAAATATCAGCCTCCCAGGTGAGGTGTCGGTCAAATACAAGACCAAGGAAACGGTGCCATTCAACCATTTCCAGGCGTACCCAATTACGAAACAAGTCTGGATCTGCGTGGAGCCGTGGATGGCGGCAGAGGTGCACCACCTTAGTCTTGGCCAAGGAAAACCGAAACCTGTGCGCTTCGGTATAGCGAGAGACGCGGTTCAATGCCTGTTGGAGTCGAAGCTCCAGAGTGGCGTCTGGGCCGCGCTAAAAGAGATCGAAAGGTCGTCCACGTAGAGCGTAGCGAGAACATCTTCCGGCAGCACCGAGGTGATGCCGTTGATGATCAGGGCAAAGAGTGTGACACTGAGGACACTTCCCTGCGGGACACCCTCTTCCTGCTCCATTGGGCCAGAGAGGGCTTCCCCCACCCGTACGCGGAATCGACGATCTCGCAAAAATTCAGATATAAACATTAGGAGGAGTCCCCTCGCCCCCATCGTATGGAGAGCCTCCATGATACCGTATCGCCATGCGGTATCAGAAGCCTTCTCCAGATCGAAAAACACCGTGGCGTAGTGCTGTCTACGAAGGAAGGCCTCGCAGATCGCATTTTCCAGTCGGAGCAGAGCATCCGACGTGGAGTGGAACTTCTGGAAGCCGCACTGTGCAGAAGACAGATGCCCTCCGCTGACCAGGGAAAAAGGCTAATCTAACATTTACCAATTTCTCGATTAACTTGCACACACAAGAGGTTAGGGAGATTGGGCGGAAACCGGCCGGAGTAGAGTGGTCTCTTCCCGGATTGCGAAAGGCGGGCACAGTAGCGATTCGCCAGGAATCCGGGAGGAGACCCTCCACCCAGACCCTGTTGAACAAATCTAAGAGAAAGGCCATGCTTCGCTCACCCAAGTGTCGAAGCATGGCGTACGGGACAACGTCCGGACCATGGGCAGTGTCCGCGCACGAAGCAAGAGCGGAACGCAACTCGCTCAGAAGAAACCTGTCGTTGAAGGGTTCTGCGCCTCTGGAGGTAAAGTCCAGTCGGCGGCCTTCCGCAACATCACGACGTGCATTGAATACTGGCGGAGCAGCATCCCGGTTAGATAATGCGGAGAAGGTGGGCGCGAAGGATTCCGCCACGAACGCGGGATCCGAGATTGCAGTCCCATCCTTCTGGAGAACGGGAAGGGGGGTCCTGCGAGAACTTAGCCCCGAATCCTTTTGACTCGTTAAGTGAAGACATGTATGCCCACCAAGAAGAACGGTGGGCGTGCTTCGAAATATACCGGAACCTAGCCCTAGCCCGGCGAAATTCACCGACAGTGAAATCGTTCGGGCGTCGCTTATAGCGCGTGTAGACATAACGCTTTTGTTTGAGGGCTGTCTCACACTCGGCCTACAACCACGGGAGCGGTCGGCGTGCAAAACGGCCAGACGTTCTGGGAATAGTAGTCAGGCCCGCGGCGATGAGGTTACCAGAGAAGAACTCAACGGCCTCATCTACCGACCTAAACTCCTCTACTGAGATAGAGAATTCAGTCATTTCCTGAAATGCAGGCGCCCGCGCCCAGCACCACCGAGGTGGGCTCTTAGGCGTCAGTTGCACTGAAAATGATATTTGAATGGGAAAGTGATCACTACCATAGAGGTCATCCCCCGCCCCAATCAAAATCAGGCTGTGCATGCGGAGAGCACAAAGATAGATCGAGGCAAGAAAATGAATCGGTTCTTGGGCAGTGATGCATAAACTCATCCACATTTAGGACACCCTATCTCAAGCTCTTCGATCAGATCGGCAAGGACTTGTCCCCTGTGATTTATTGAGTAATCCCAACAGAGAGGATGCCTGCCGTTCAGATCTCCAAGCAAGAGAAAGGGCCTCGGCAACCGTGCCACGACGTGGCGGAAGGTCCCCGCGTCGAAGTCAGCTGACGGTGGAATGTACGCAGAAATAATAGTATACCTCCTATCCAGGTGCGGCTTCGGAGGCGGGGGGGGCCCTCTTTTCGAGGATCCACCGTTTCCGAGCCACTCAGCCTACCACTAGGCGTGGGCAAAGGAGCCGAGGCTCCTTTGTTGCTGTCCTCCTTTCGGGGGACAGCTTGAGGAACCCCGGAAGATGGCCTGGCGACCAACTTCAGAGGTGTTGCCTAGTGTGAGCCTAACGATTCGGTGAAGGCGCGTGGCCGTTTCGCCTTACGGGGAACGGTACCGCTGGGGGAAGAGGGGGGAGCCCTGGTTTTAGCCGGGGTTGGGTGTGAACCCTTTGTGCCACCAGCTTTACCAGGGGAGCGCCCAGGTTGAGTAGAACCCACAGAAGGGATCGGAATTGGCCCGGAAACAACCGTGCTCGTTGGACTCCTTTCGGGGGCCAGCTTGAGGAACCCCGGAAGATGGCCTGGCGACCAACTTCAGGGGTGTTGCCTAGTGTGAGCCTAACGACTCGGTGAAGGCGCGTGGTCGTTTCGCCTTACGGGAAACGGTCACGCTGGGGAAAGAGGGGGAGAGCCCTGGTTTTAGCCGGGGTTGGGTGTGAACCCTTTGTGCCACCAGCTTTACCAGGGGAGCGCCCAGGTTGAGTAGAACCCACAGAAGGGATCCGAATTGGCCCGGAAACAACCGTGCTGGTTGGCCTGGATGGGCCAGGAGCAGAGGGTGCCTTTCTAACCATTGAGGCGTAAGACGTCCCAGGCAGAGCCGGTCGCGCCAGAACCAAGTCCTTAGCCTCGCGGAATGAGAGTCGATGCTGGGCCTGAACGGCCAGGATGTCTTTCTCGAGGAGATATGCACCACATTGCTTCGAAGAAGAGGGGTGCGGCTCTCCGCAATTGACACACTTGGCCGCACACGATTTGGACTTATCGTGCGCGGCCTTGGAGCAATTTACACATACTTCGGGTTGACCCCGACTTTGCACATCTACATGAACGATTCGTATGGCCAAAGCGGTAACCGTAATAGCACCACCGCGGCAGTGGCACGAATGCCTTCACGCGGTAGCGGTACCAACCGGCCCACATCGACTCTGGGAGCTTGTCAAGGTCGAACGTGACGAAGAGTGTAGGGGTGGGTCTCGAGGCCCCTCCCTGTTTTCTCATCACACATTCGACCTTGACCACCACATGTCTAAGGTGATGTCCTCTATGGAGTAGTCAACGAGTTTCCTCGCATAAACTACTACTTTCACAAAGTTCATGGTAGAGTGGGGCGTCACACTAACTGGGGTGCTATCAAGTGTCCAAAGAGCATTATCTTGGCCACCTCAGAGGGATCCGCCGCATTCGCTAGAAGGCTCCCGTCCGAGAAACGGGTCACCTTCGGCTCTCTACCAATTACCCTAGCTAATGCTCTTATCTGCTGGATCATGTTGCCCTTGGCCAACATGCTGCCATCAGTGGTTTGAATAACGAGGAAGCGTTTGAAGCCAGCGGGCTCGAAAACGCCACGTAAGTTCTGATTGAGGGGCCCCAATGTCATCGAGGCTCCGCCCTGCGCCCTTTTGGTCTTATTCAGGGGCTCCGCACCCTTGGGGGCACAGGGGCCGGATGTGCCGATCTTGGCTTGGTCGCTTACCGAAGCAGCAGACCTATCCATCCCCGCAGGCCCCGTGGATGGAGAGGAGCCCAGAGTATTTTTAGTCCTTTTTTTCTTTTTTTTAGGAGAGGAGGGTGGGAAATGATCCCGCTTCTCCCCTTCGCCGGCAAGAGCCCCCAGGCCAGATGGACCAGCCTCAGCCAGGTCCTTCTCCGAGACGGAGAAGGTCCTGGCAGTCACAGGAGCACCAGTCAGAGGAGATCCTTCCCCTCCTTGTACTGCCTCAAAAACCCTAGATGTTTGAGGAGGACCTTGCATAGGGGCAGACTTGAGTTCAGTGCTTGGCGCCGAGCCCAGATTCCCTCCCATGGAAGGCCCTACCGTCTGAGGCTGGGTTGCCTCAAGGACCATGTCTATCTCAGGAAGGGTGCCTCCAGTTGGCCATCCCCCCCGCAGGACATCACAGGTCCTATTGGCAGCAGCATCATTAGTCATGTCTGGCGAGGCACAGGCCTTGCTTGACCCCCGCTAGGTTTAAAATTCTTGCCAGCAGGTCTTTTGAGGGAAGTGATAGAAGGGGCGTGGCTTCCCTCTTCCCCCTAAGGGGGTTTGCCCTACCGAGCCGCTTCAATGGGGAGCGGTCCGCTATGGGCTGCCTGCTGGCTTTCTTGGCACTTCCCTTGGAAAGAAAATGGGGGAATGCGGCTGGGAAGAGGGAGGTGCCTGAAAGCACCTCCAGAGAAAGGGGTCAGGGGGAGTCCCCTACACCACCAAGGCAACGGAGAGCAGTAAGCCTCCTCTCCAGTTAGAGAAACTTGGAGGGTCCCCTCTGCTTGCACAGGAGGGGGGGGATACCATTTTTTATGTGGAGCTGCCCAAGGGCATTTCCAATGATGTAACAGGTTAAATTGAGGGGAGACTTTTAATTTCATTGGGCATGGTGAACCTTTTTTCTTACAGGAAGCAATAGCTCATCACCCCTCGCAGTAGCCTGCTCTGCAAGGGGTTGTGTACGGGCATGGCAGAGCCAGGTGCCGCCATTTAAGGCCACCCCTCCCGCCTGGTGACCTGGCAACCCTTCAGCATGGCAGCTCCACCTTGGGCAGGGCAGAAAATTGATAGTGTGAAGAGAATAGGAAAAGGGATGTGAGGAAGGTATGGGTGGGGATAAAGCAGGTTTTTAAAAAAACACCATCATAAACCAAAGTAAGGGAACATTGTTCCCTCTCCCCTCAGCCCCGATCCGGGACAGTTGGCTGACAAGAAGGTCAGCATCTACCCTGTGAAATTAGAGGCTGACCAGAGAAAGTTGTGGGAGAGGTTGCATGAAAAGCAAGCAAACTGGGGGAGAAAAACATAGTGTTTTGAAGGAAGAAGAGGCTAAGCTGAGGTCGATGGGGTGCTGAATCCTGTCAGCACGGCGGCCAGGATGGCAAATCGTTGCCCCCCTTACAGGGACACACCAATTCAAAAAGCCTGTTGCTATCAAACGTGATGAAGAGTGTGGGGATGGGTATTGAGCCGGCCTCCCCTGTTTTACTATTACAACTCTTGACCTTGACTGGTCCTTGGTCTGCCAGCTTTTCGGGGTGTCTTCCAAGGAGTAGTCCACGTGTTCCCCCTCATAAATCACTCCTCTCACAAAATTTATGGTAGAGTGCTGTTTGACCTGTACAGGTGAGCTATTGAATCTTCAAAGAGCACTAATAATGGCAGCCTGTGAAGGGTTCTCCGCATTCACCAAAAGGGACCTGTCCGACAAACCAGTGACCTTTGACTCATCAATTACGCAAGTTAATGCCACTCTCTGATGGAGTAAAACCTTTGGCCAACATGTTACCATCAGTAAACTTAAACACATGGCTTGTAAAAGTCGTGCAGTCTCTCAATTAAGTCCCCCGATGTCATTGAGGCTCCATTCATCTTACAAATTTGCTATTTTCGGTCTTACCTTTCCCGTCTGAGGGCGCCACATCGTGGGACGTGAAGACATGGCCTGGTCAACTGCTAAAATGGCAAGGGATGCATCCATCACCGTGCCTACCACAGTGAAAGGAGAGGAACCCATAGATTTTTCTTCTTTTGGGGGAAGACTTTGACCTTTCCGTAAATATGTGAGGAGAAACGAACTCTCTTCTCACTACCACCGTAAATGGGCCCTGGACCGAACGAACCAGCCTCATCCTTATCTTTCTCCAAGATGGAGAAGGATTTGGCTGTCAAGGGGGTCACCAGTCAAAGAATTTCCCTCCTCTCCTCCTGAATCCTGGGGGATCCTTGCTGAAACAAGAGGATTTTTCACAGGGGCAAACTCTGGCTCTAGGGTGTCTCCAAATGTATCATTGACTGGTGCAGGGGCACCTACAGGTTCATTTTAACCTCAAGATGGGCCTCTAAAAATGCCCCCTCCATTCCAAGATGTGAGGGATACCTTATAACTGCCCTAGGGTGCTCGGAAGGTGGCAAAAGGGAAAACCCTTTGCCCCAAGCTTTCACTATTCGCACTCAGGCATTAAAGACATGCAATACACTGGATAATGAGTGTAACAGTCTAGACCCTGCCTTCCACTGCCATCTGTGGTTACTCAGAATGGGAGGCCCTGTTGGTCCTCCAGGTTGGTTTCAGTTGTAGCAGGGGTGTTAGCCCTGGATACACCAGCCACCCTTTTGCAGGAAGAGAAAAATGTGGGTATATAGAGGGACAAGGTGGGAATGCACCAGCTTTCTAAGAACCGGTCTAAGAGTTTAAGGCAACCCAGTGAACTGGGCCTTCCCTAACTGCACTCAGGATGGGAGAAGGTGATGTTTCTCAAGGTATAAGTTTACCCTCCTGCAGGGGAGTGTGCAATGAGTGTAAGAGTGAAGTAATACTACCATTATTATAGAGCAAAGGTAAATGCAACAACTACAAAGGGATAAGTCTGTTGAGGCAGATTCTGGGACAATTCAGGCAAAAATTTTGAAATATGAAACCACACCCTCTCAGATTTTGAGAAAAAATTAGTGTATGAGTAGATTTCGACTGAAACCACTGAATCTGAAATCTATTTTTCATTATCTTTATTAGAAACAAATTCAACATCACAGTTTTGGGACGTTGGTAGCCCCCCAAATTATATAGACTTATGTCAGCCCGTAATTTAACTAAAGGTTAAACAAAAAGTCAGTCAAAAGAGAAATTTTAGCTCTTAAAATGGACTAAGTCAATAAATATTTGACATAGAAACAATATTTTAAAAGTTACGGCCATTTAAATTTTTAAGTTGGAAGAAATAAAAAAATAAATTTTTCTAAAAAAAAAGATCACTATCCCTTTTGTTTCTTAAAATGCATAATTTTTTAATAAATTTTACTTGGTCATAGGCATCTTTAACACTGGACTGGCCACCGCGCTATGTTTTGAATGTTGCTGTGCATAATGGCCCCACTGAATTCAAAGCGCCGCCGGCCACAAGGAATGACAGTTGAGTTCATCAGTGAGTGCAGCCACAAGTAACAAGCGCATGTCTCCGTAAGGTAAGATAAGATAACATAACATAATTTCACAGATGACAAAAGCCACAAGGGCCTATCAAAGGTCATCCGCATCCGTCAAAACCCACCCACAAAAAGCACCATCACCAGGGGAAGATAAAATCAGTCCCCCAAAATATAATATAACAGATGACAAAAGCCTCAAGGGCCCATCATAGGTCATCCGAGTCAAATGGCCTCTTTTTTAAGGCACCCAAACTCCCAGGAAAACTAAATCCAGAGGATTGCATCCAGAAACAAGGCTTGTCAAGAACTAAATCATGCAGCTATAGATATATACAAACAATATTAATATATACAAAACTTAGGAACCATCACAACCTTCCCTCCCCATAAACTCTTCCATCCTACTCTTAAATACATTTAAATTTGGGCTACCTACTACCCTCCGTGGCAATTTGTTCCAGAAGTCTACCACTCTATTGGTGAAAAAATATTTTCTTGAATCCAACCTACACCCTTGCTTTTTAATTTTCAAGTGGTGACCTCTAGTCCGATTTCCATCATCTAACTCAAAAAACTTGCTAACATCCAATTTGTCTATCCCAGAAAATTTTTTAAAAGGCTCAATCATATCCCCTCTCACACACCTCCATTCGAACGAGAACATATTTAATACCCTCAGTCTATCTATATATTCAAGGTGCCTCAGGGAAGGAATAATCTTTGTTGAGCTGCGTTGCACTGACTCAAGAAGGTTAATATCGTGTCTAAAATGTGGGGACCATGCCTGTATACAGTACTCTAGATGTGGCCTAACATAAGAGTTATAGAGTTTAAGAATAACCTCCTTACTTTTGTAACTGACATTTCTCTTAATGAAACCCAGCACTCTATTTGCCCTATTTCTTGCTTCAATACACTGCTTAGAAAACCTTAATGACTTATCTATTACTACTCCTAGATCTTTCTCATCCTCTACTGAGCTCAGCCAATGCCAATCCATTTCATAGTTAAATTCTCTATTATCTTTTCCCATGTTAATAACTTTGCACTTATCAAGGTTGAAAGTCATTTGCCACTTATGTGCCCAGGATAACAATTTATTTAAATCCCCCTGCACTTTAAAATGATCATCAATATCTTTAACTACAGCTACTAATTTGGTATCATCCGCAAAAATTGACACTTTATTAACTTTTTTAACTATTTTCTCAAGAATTTTACAGACTACAGGAGTTAAGCTAACCGGTCTAAAGTTATTTGGATCCTCTTTACTACCCTTCTTGAAAATGGGGACTACATTCGCTCTCTTCCAATCATCGGGTATTTCTCCATATTCCAGTGACCTAGTATACAATTTCTCCAGAGGTATTGAGATACTTTCTACCCCTTCTTTAAGTATCCTAGAATGAATATTATCAGGGCCGGAGACCTTGTTAGTACCTAACTCACCTATTAGTCCTTTTATCGTCCTCCAATCCACACTAATGGTAGTAAACACCTCTTTCCCTAACCCATAAGTACTATACATAAGACTATTTAGTTTCTCCTTTGTAAATACTGAAGCAAAATGTCCATTTAGTACCTCAACTATTTCCTCATCAGTTTCTCTCACAACCCCTTCATATTTGATAGGCCCTATTTTAACTCTGCCAGACTTATTATTAATTTTATAGTAACTAAAGAACTTTCTAGGATCTTTGTTGCTATCCTGAGCTAATTTAATTTCTGACACCCTTTTGTTCTTCTTTATAATCTTATTTAACTCATTCCTAGCCATTCTATAATCACTTAAATTTTGAATATTATTTTCTAACTGTAATTTTTTATATGCCCTTTTCTTCTCTGAAAATTTTCTAGCCATCTCCTGATTCCACCATAATGGTTTCCTACATTTGTTCTTAATGGCCTTCATTGGGATACATTGTTCTAGGACTACATTTATTATGCTTGAAAGTATCCCACATCCCATAAGCATTTTTACCTCTGAATTCTACATCCCAGTCTACAAAATTTAGCAAGCTTCGAAGTTTTACATAATCTTCCTTATGAAAATTTGGAACTTTTACAGCATTCTCAGTTATTTTACCCTTCTCAATTCCCAAGTTAAAAACAAACTATCTGATGGTCACTATTTCCCAATGCTTCCCCAACAGTCAATTCTTGAACTAAATGATCACTGTTAGAAAGTACTAAATCTAATAAATTGTCCCACCTCGTTGGCTCATTAATAAATTGATTTAAAAAATTATCCTCAAAGCATTCTATGAACCTGCCACTTGTTCTATCCATACCTATCATATTTTCCCAGTCAACAGAGTTTAAGTTGAAGTCCCCAATAATAAATGCATCTGTTTCACATCCTTACTTATTACCCTTATCATTAGTTCATCCATATCATCAGTCTGCCCAGATATGGTAAGTTTATATTATTTTTGGATATGTTTTAAGAGGTCTGTGCCTTGTTCTGTGTGTTTTTCTAGCAAAATTGTTTTGAAACTTTTAAAGACGAGACTTTTGTTTTTGACTACCCACAACAAGAATGTGGTGGGGGGGGGGGGCAGTGAACTATTATTATTGCTAATAGTATCAGTAATAGCTATTATATATTATCACCATTTTACGCAATTGTAGTAAGAATTGATCAGTAGGAGAATATTATATATATTTTAACACTTCAATAATAATAATAATTTTATTATTATTTTAAGTATTATTATTGTTGCTATGACTTATGATAATGATTACGATACATCTTTTTTTATCTTACTACCCTTATGTTCACACAGATATGGTAAACTCAGCCGTGATCCATAACAAGTGGATCTCTGCGCTAAACCGCAGTGATACTGGATGGAACCCAGACCATGGTTGCGTGTGTGAGTTGCACAGGGTCAGCAAGGAATGTTTTGATGAGGAAACTTTCCTCCAGTGCCAGTTTGTAGATGAGCAACTGAAGCTGGTATCTTTGCCTCCCAAGCGTAGACGTTACAGTCCCATGCTCATGAGTGTGACAATGGTGTGTTACACGACTATTCCTAAACTGTATAATGACCTGTACACTTCTGGCTTCCTGATATTGCCTCACAAGACGAAAATCAGGAGAGTGATAGCTGCACTCAGTGTGAAGGATGGTCTCTAAGTTGGCACAATTTAGTACTTGAAAATGAGAGCTGCAAAGCTCCCTTCCAGGGACAAGATAATAAACCTGTCAATGGACAAAGTACAGAATGTAGTTATGATACAGCAGATTACTATATTCTATTTGCAGATGCATTAATCTAACTGTATGATTTACAGGTATACATCACTAGACAGTGTAACCAACACCATCTTTTGCACTCGCATTTCATCAGTGGGTGGCAGGTAAGGGCAATTTCTGTATGAATTTTAACCGTGTACAAATGCCATCAGAGCATACTTTCATTAAAGTAATCTGAAAGATTAATCTTACAAAACTCAATTTATGAAAGATTTACAGGTACAAATGTCTAATGGTAGATTTTTTCATTGTCATGTAGCTTGCATTTACATATGTTCACTCTCCTGGTATATACGAGGACCTGGTATCCATGTCACTTGTGCCACACATAAAGGCCGAGAACATCAAGAGCATCTTCTTAAAGGTCCTGAAGGCTCTGACGGATATCGGATTCACTGTAGTGTATCACAACTGACAGTCACCAAACAATCCAGAGTTTTCACAAGTCCCTCAGTGATGATGGATGACACCCTGAGTACATTAATAACCCATACAGTTCCGATCTGGATTCTTGTATCTATACCATGTATGACACCATACACTTGTTCAAAACCATGTACTTCCACCCTCTGAACAAGAAGACTTCTCTGTCCATCCATATCTACCTCAGAGGCAGGATATATGATTTTATGGAAACTAATGAGAAGTTAAAACCTAATAATATATCGGGTTGTTTTTCATCCAACAGCAATGTAGCAAAGATTGATAAATTAGATAAAGTTAACTTTTTTCTTATTTCACCAATTACAACCAATAAATTTTGTCTATACATTGTCATGACTCAATATCTATATATGAAAACTGCAAAACCTACAGCAAAAAAGTTATCCTTGGTTTTTGAGTAATATCAAATAATGTTGAAAATGGTCTTGGGGCCTGTATGCAATTGGCCAATATTCTGAGCTCAGTCCAGGTTTTAAGAGGTTTGTTGAAAATACAGGGTTAAATATATTAACTGAGTTCTTGACTTAGGTACATCTCCAATGCGTAGTTGGAGATGGGCAACTTGGTGAGTGGAGAAGGGTAATTTCTGGTGTTCCCCAAGGTAGTTTTCTGGGCCCCGTTATTCATTTTATATACAAATGATATGTGGGTTGGACTGATGATGCTACTTTGATAGCAGTCATACCTTCTCCTAACAAAGATAAATAATTGGTGCAATTTAGGGGGTATGAAGCTGAATGCAAACAAAACCCAAAGTATGATTGTTAGTAGATCTAGAACTCTGTACCTCACTCATACTAATCTTGACATAAACAATGTTGTATTGAACACTTATGTAGATTTTAAATTTAGAATTTATAGAATTTTTAGGCGTTTCTGTTTGACAGCAAGTTTACCTTTGAACAACATGTGCACTCTATTTCGTTTCTTCTTCTGTTCCTCAAAAGATTGGTTTACTTAGGAAATCTTATAGAATTTTTTGAAGAGACTCCTGTTATGAGGAAGTGTTTCAACTTGTTCATAATTTCTTGTCTATAGTATTGTTCTCCTGTCTGGTCCTCTGCTGGAGCATCACATCTTAAGCTACTGGACAGGAACCTGAGAGCTTGCAAATTTTTAATTCCTGATCTTGAAGTTGACTTGTGGCACTGCCGCTCTGTAAGTTCACTGTGTATGCTGTATATGATGCATCAGAATCCTACCCATCCTTTTGTCCAGCTCGGTTAACTAGATATGCCACTAATGCAAATAGCCGATCTTTCACTATTGGGAGATGTAACACATCTCAGTACTCTAGATGCTTCATTCCAGCAACTACCAGGTTATGGAATGAGCTCCCTAGTTCTTTCGTTGAATCTCATGAACTTCAGAAGTTTAAAACTGGTGCTCATTCCTTCCTGCTGAGGCGTTAAGTTGTGTGTGTCTTTCTCCTGTCTCCTTCTCTTTTCCTCTAGTTTTTTCTCATGGGAGTGTCTTCTTTGCTGGTGCCTTAAGGTTTATAGTATTCTGCTCTACAAGCAAGAGTTTGTAGTCCATCAGATAATAATAATAATAATAATAACAAGTGTCTATCACACGTTATAAAATCACAAATAGACAATTTTTAAATAAACTAGTAATATTCCTAATTTAAAAGCATAACATTAGATTCTAATTCAAAAGGCGATTGCTAAATGTTATTAGGACTCTAGTTTTTCTACGACATTTCTTAACATCAGACATAAGCCTCACCCCTAAATGCTATTTAAATCAATCATATTTCCTTTAAAATTGATTAATATGAAATATCCATTTCCTATCTTAATTAGAGGGTAAAAAAAATCCCTTCAAAATTATAGTATAATATGATGCAATTGCAATTAATGATACGATGCAGCTACTGGCTCCCATGATAGCAACCTATCTTCTTTTTTTTTATCAGAACATAGAAAAAGTAAGAGTATCAATAAATTTAATTTCATCACAAATGTTATTCAGCTCATCAAATTACATAGGAATACCCATTGGTGAAGATTTATTTTAACACATTTTCAAATGAATTTAAAAATATGTTTTTCTAATGCAGTTTATCTGTACTTTTCAGATCTGACACTCATTTTCCCCTGAAATGTATACTTTAGCATAATCGATTGAAGGTCCATAATAGGAAAAGTATGATTTCCAGCAAAAACGAGTTTCAGATTTGAAAAGTACACACAAAGACTGCATAAGAAAAACACATTTTCAAAATCATTTAAAAGAACCAAACCTAACCCAATAAAATCAGACAGAAATTGGGGAAAAATCTGACCTCATTTGTCTTGAAATTCATGCCAAAATTTGGTTGAATGCAGGCATTAAAAAGTCACGTGCCCTTAAACACAATAACGGAAAATGTGCATACCCTTTCGAATCATTTGCAATTTTAACAGTAAAATACGAGGGGCAGTCAATAAGTTTTGCAATTCACATATAAGGAAACAAGATATGAGGAAAAGTGTTTTATTATTTTTCAATATAACTACCCTCGACTTTGATGCACTTGCGCCACTTGTCTCTGAGGCTTTGAATTCCTGACAACCAGAAATCTCCCAACTGCTGTTCAATCGACTCCTGGACATCTTCATTGTCCCCAAACCAGTGTCCACGCAGTGCAGCCTGAGCTGGCAGAATAAAAAGTAGTCGCTAGGGGCCAGATCTGGACTGAGCTCCTCGAGTCTGCACTTTCGCAGGGCAGCGTGTGCAACTCTGGCCTTGTGAACTTTCACAACGTTGAAGTTGATCATGGGGCGTGGGGTTTCTAGGGACCCAATGGGCAGAGACCTTGGTCATGGCCAAATTATCGTGGATGATGTTGATAACACTTCCATGTGATATTCCAAGTTCTCGCACGATTTCTTCGACCTTCACCGTCGATTTTGGAGGTTCATCCTCTCCACACGGGCCACATTGTCCTCGTTGGTCACGTGTATCGGGCGTCATCTTCAAAGGACTCACGACCATGGTGGAACTCCCTATTCCAGCGAGCAATGGTTGCATAGAAAGGGGCGGTGTCGGCATACACTGCAACCATGCATTCATGGATCTCTTTTGTATTCTTGCCTTCCTTGGTCAAAAATTTGATCACTGCGCGGTGCTCAACCTTCTCCATTGTTGAAAAATTTGCGACTGACAATCTGCGATCAGCTACCGCTTCTTAAATAGACGAGGCAAGAGCATGTGGCTGCAGGTCCTGACTTGTCATAACTTGTCCTAACACCCACAAACAGCCATCTCCCTTCCTCTGTTTTGCCCTACTGATTCACAAAACTTATTGAGTGCCCCTCGTAAATTCTGATGCTGTCTAAATCTACAAATACTGTGGCATGTAATATCCCTCAGGATTACCCTGTGCGCTATATCTATTTCTAATGCCTGACAATCGGCATCAAAAACTTCTCGTATTAGTTGGTATTGCGACCTGGCACAGCCACTGCATGCCATTATACCATATGGACTGAAAACACGGACATCTGTATATCGTCTGAAATATATGAAAATATAACAAAGAATGCTATTGGTTAATCACCAAAAGACACAATGTGTAGATCGCCTGCAGATATAACAAAGCCTGCTATTCGCTAACTACTCAGGCCAAAACTTGAAGGGAATAAGGCAAATGGTGCAGAGAGTAAAATTTCACACAAAAAATATATTTTCAAAAAGTGAATAACTAGGTTATTATTAAGTTCTGGAAGTTGAAAATAACATGGGTGAGCATCATTTTAAGAATTAAAAACATTTATGTCTTTGAAAATTTTAAAAAATGTAATTGTGTTAAAATAAATCTTATCCTACCCAATTTTGGTAAACCTTATATATCTGTACCCTGGTCACTTCCCCATTCAAGAGTCTCCTTGTTCCAAAAATATTTTGACCAATTCCCAATATATTTCAACGTTTCACCTAACTGTCGTTTTACTACTTGTTCCTGAGGGTAAGGACAGCATAGTCCACACCCCAATTAGGCAAAAGGTTGAGGAAAATGCACAGAAAATTATAGTTCTTGAGAAAACAGTAAAGAAGAACTACAGAGATGGAAAGCAAAGTGAAAGAGGAAATAGAGATCACTGTTGAGGAAACCCTTGTTGAGAAAGTCAAACATGCTTGGGACACAGAGAAAGATAGGGCAATTAGGGCCAAAAATGGGCTGCTCTCAAATATTCCAAGGCCAGGCTAGGTGCACTAAGAAAGGAGGATGACAAAAAGACTGTTTTGGACCTTTTCACAAATACCTTAAACATCAATGCTAAAGACATCACCAGAAAAATTGTCTCAATTTCCAGACTAGGAAGAAAGGATAGTGACAGGTCAAATAGAGGCCCTAGGCTGGTGATAGTATTAATGGACCAGGAGAGTACTGCCCAAAAGGTTCTAAGAGCTGCACCCAGATTAGCTGACCATGGTGAGGAATTAAGGGAGGACAGAGACAGAAGGAAAGTGTTGGTTGAAGAAATGAAACAAAAAAATGAGGAGCTCGGACGACAGGAAATAGTAGATTGGAAATGGATCATCAGGGGCGAAACTAGGCAAAGTGAGAGCAACTCAGAGAAATCTTTAGCTGCCCACACCACCCTCAAATGTCTATACAAATGCTGATGGGGTATACAATAAGGCAAGTGAACTTCTGGCCTTGCTTGACATTCTCTATCCAGATATTGTGTGTTTAATGGAAACAAAACTGAACGAACATCTCAATTCAGCAATTTTTACTTAGATAACTTTGAAGTATTTAGGAAGGACAGGGAAAACCAAGCGGCAATGGTGGAGTGTTGAAGTTTGTTGCTTTCACTCAAAGCAACAAAGGTAATTCACTAGTTTTCTGATCACACGCCAATTGTACAGCCAATTCTCTAGTCAAGTGACAAGGATTTTCATGAAGAAGGTCATTCAATCGATCTTCATCAAACTTAATGGGGCGACCAGAACGTTATTCGTCATTAAGATTGAAATGACTGTTTTTGAAACATGAAAACCACCATTGAGGTGTCCTTTCTGATAAATCATTTTCTCTGTACACAGCACAAATATCGCAATGAGCTTTTGCTGCGTTCCATCTTGATTGAAAATGAATAACAACAAGTGTCGAAAATGTGCCTTTCTTTTAACTTGACATTCCATTTTGAGGGTACAGAACAAAAATTAAATTAACACAACTTTTAAATAAACCGCAATGACTTATTACTCAACTTCAAGACATAGCCTAAGCAAAAGCCTAATAATCTATGCTGTTAAGAGACGTAGCCTAACCTTTGCAAATTTTGCTCTCATTTATTAGTGTTTCTTAATATGTGCACAAATCACATCAACAAAACATTAAAAAAACAGGAGATCCTGAAACAGATAGGCCCAATTAGACAGAAGGTTGACGAAAATTCCAGGAGGATAGAAAAGTTAGAGGAAAGAGTCACCCAGCAGGATGCTGTAATTGAGAATTCAGTATCAGATGAAATTACTAGATGCTTATATGATAACATTGAAACAAAAATACAGAGAGAATGGGCTAATATTAAGATAGAGAAGTAAGAACAAAGAATGTGATGTTCACTGGCATTGTAGAGTCAGACAGTAATGATAAGGCTGTTAGGAAGCATGAGGATATTGAGAAAATTAAAAATATGATAGTAAGTGATTTGAATATTGACTTGGAACAGATCAAGATAACAAATGCTATACGATTAGGTAGCCAGACCCGAAATATAGGAAATGATGATAGGCCTAGGCTTAGCCCTAACTCGAGATTTATGAAGGTAATGTTTGAAAATGAAAGAATGGCCTCACTAGTAGTGAAATCAGCAAGTAAACTTGCTGAATCACCAGATGAAGAAGTAAACATTAAAATTTTCAAAGACATGAATATGAGTGACCATAAAAAGAGAAAAATGCTAGTGGATGAAATAAAAAAAAAGAGAAATCGTGAATTACAAGACAGGAATATTGGAGATATAAAGTGGGTAATAAGAGGCACGGATATAGTTAAGGTGAAAAATTATATGACAAATTTTCAGTAAGTACAAGATTGCAAAAGCCTCTCAGGAAAATATTGAAAAATCTGTTTTGAATTGCTTATATGCTAATGTGGATGGCATTTGTAACAAACTAAGTGAATTTGAATATGTTCTGGATGAGTATAAAACATCTATATGTTTAACTGAAACAAAATTGAATAATGATATTAAAGATAGTGAGATTTTTGATATTGGAAATTATGAAGTTTTTCGCAAGGATAGAAACTTGCAAAATGTTCCAAGTGGGGGTGTAGTAATTTTAGTTCAGAGGTCTTTGCTCTCCTCAAGCTACATGGTGTGAGGTTAAACTCAGGAATAAATATGTTTTAGTGGGTGCAATTTATAGACCACCCAATTCATGTAGAGAGAATAACTTACTCTTAAATGACATAACATAACATAATTTCACGGATGACAAAAGCCACAAGGGCCTATCAAAGGTCATCCGCATCCGTCAAAACCCACCCACAAAAAGCACCATCACCAAAGTCCCCCACAATATAATATAACAGATGACAAAAGCCACAAGGGCTCATCATAGATCATCCGAGTCAAACAGACTCTTTTTTAAGGCACCCAAACTCCCAGGAAAACTACATCCAGAGATTGCGTCCAGAAACAAGGGTATCACCAATCAAGGCTTGTCAAGAACTAAATCATGCAGCTATAGATATATACAAACAATATTAATATATACAAAACTTGGGAACCATCACAACCTTCCCTCCCCATAAACTCATGCAACCTACTCTTAAATACATTTAAATTTGGACTACCTACTACCCTCCACGGCAATTTGTTCCAGGAGTCTACCACTCTATTGGTGAAAAAATATTTTCTTAAATCCAACCTACACCCTTGCTTTTTAATTTTCAAGTGGTAACCTCTAGTCCGATTTCCATCATCTAACTCAAAAAAACTTGCTAACATCCAATTTGTCTATCCCAGAAAATTTTTTAAAAGGCTCAATCATATCCCCTCTCACACACCTCCTTTCGAACGAGAACATATTTAATACCCTCAGTCTATCTATATATTCAAGGTGCCTCAGGAAAGGAATAATCTTTGTTGCCCTACATTGCACTGACTCAAGAAGGTTAATATCGTGTCTAAAATGTGGGGACCATGCCTGTATACAGTACTCTAGATGTGGACTAACATAAGAGTTATAGAGTTTAAGAATAACCTCCTTACTTTTGTAACTGACATTTCTCTTAATGAAACCCAGCACTCTATTTGCCCTATTTCTTGCTTCAATACACTGCTTAGAAAACCTTAATGACTTATCTATTACTACTCCTAGATCTTTCTCATCCTCTACTGAGCTCAGCCAATGCCCATCCATTTCATAGTTAAATTCTCTATTATCTTTTCCCATGTAAAAACTTTGCACTTATCAAGAACTGATCCCTGAGGAACCCCACTGATAACATCCCTGCACTCTGAAAGTCATTTGCCACTTATGTGCCCAGGATAACAATTTATTTAAATCCCCCTGCACTTTAAAATTATCATCAATATCTTTAACTACAGCTGCTAATTTGGTATCATCCGCAAAAATTGACACTTTATTATTAACTGCCTCCCCAAGATCGTTTATATAGATGAAAAATAATAATGGACCGAGAACTGATCCCTGAGGAACCCCACTGATAACATCCCTCCACTCTGACTTTACACCATTTAGCACTACCCTTTGCTTGCTGTCTTTCAGCCACTCAGCTATCCAATTTGAAACACCCCCACATATCCCAATCATTTTTAATTTATGAACTAGTCTCCTATGTGGTACCTTATCAAATGCTCTACTAAAATCTAAGTAAATTATATCTACATTCTCTCCCTTATCTACTTGATCTGTTACAAACTCCAGAAAGTCTAGTAAATTAGTCAAACATGATCTACCTGATCTAAACCCATGCTGAGCATCGCTGATTAACCCCTCCTTCTCTAGATGTTGGCAAATCCCTTTTTTAACTATTTTCTCAAGAATTTTACAGACTACAGGAGTTAGGCTAACCGGTCTAAAGTTATTTGGATCCTTTTTACTACCCTTCTTGAAAATGGGGACTACATTCGCTCTCTTCCAATCATCAGGTATTTCTCCATATTCCAGTGACCTAGTATACAACTTGTCCAGAGCTATTGAGATACTTTCTACCCCTTCTTTAAGTATCCTAGAATGAATATTATCTTATTAGGTTGAGTGAGAGATATGATAATAGTTCCCAGGTGCTAATTTGTGGAGACTTTAATTTTGGCGAAGTATTATGGGAAAATAACTCTGTTGGTGGTGGACAACATGTTGTTGATACCAAAAATATTCTGGATGCAATAAACGATTCTTTTTTGTATCAATATATTCTGGAACCTATACACAATGTTGGTTGTGATAATGAATCTCATTTAGACCTGGTATTTACAAGAAACCTATTTGATATGAGAAAGTACAGTTGGTGTGTTCTCTAGGAAACAGCCATCACTCTACAATAGTTTTTGATTTTTTTATTGATGATGGTGAAGACTGTAATGATAGTAATGTAAGGTAAAAATACTGCTTTCATAGAGGCAATTATGGTGAGATTAAGAGAGTTATTGATTGACTGAAACCAAATATTTGAAGGCAAGACTGTGTTGGAGAAGTATAATGTATTTGTTAATATATGGACTGAACTAATAGAAAAATATGTGCCTAAAACAGAAATAATTATTGGTAAGCCTAAGGCTAAGTGGATAACCAAGGAAGTAAAGAATCAGATAATTATCAAGGAAAGAGCATGGAAGAGGATGAAGGCAAGAAAAACTCCCCTTAGAGCGGAAAGATATAGACAAGAGATGAATAAAACAAATGCTATAGTTATACTAGCCAAGATACTCTTTGAAAAGAAACTTGCACATGATATCAAATGTAACCCAAAACCTTTTTGGAGCTTTATCAGAAACAGGACCAAACTTAAAGAAAATGTGTTGAGAATAAAAAAAAAAGAAATGGTATGATGAGAGTGAATGATGTTGAAACAGCCAATGAACTGAATCAAGCATTCCAAGGTGTCTTTCTGAATGAATCTGAAATAAATATGCCAGTTTTTGGTGAAGGGTATGACATGCCTATCTTGGAAAATATTGAAGTTACCTTGGAAGTTGTTTCAGTTCTATTAAGGAAGACTAATGCGAATAAATCTATGGGACCAGACAGAATCCCCCATAAGTTTTTAAGTGAATGCCACATTGAACTAGCAGTCCCAATAACAATGTTAATAAAAGAATCCTTGGAAAATGGAATTTTGCCCACCTTATGGAAAGTTGCAAAGATCTGTCTTATCTTTAAAAAAGGTGACAAGTTGGATCCTCTTAACTATCAACCGATATCCCTTACATGTATAGTATGTAAAATGTGCAAAACCATCATTAAAGATAAGTTAATTGAACATTTAGAGTCCAATGGTATCCTTAGTAGAATACAGCATGGTTTTAGGAAGAAGCTATGTACAGTAACAAATCTCCTTGAGTATTTGGAAGCACTGACAAAAGCAGTTGATTTGCAAATAACAATTGATGTTAACTACTTAGACTGTAGAAAAGCTTTCAACACTAACATAACATAACATAATTACACGGATGACAAAAGCCACAAGGCCTATCAAAGGTCATCCGACTCCGTCAAAACCCACCCACAAAAAGCACCATCACCAGGGGAAGACAAAATCAAAGTCCCCCACAATATAATATAACGGATGACAAAAGCCACAAGGGCTCATCATAGGTCATCCGAGTCAAGCGGCCTCTTTTTCAAGGCACCCAAACTCCCAGGAAAACTACATCCAGAGGATTGCATCCAGAAACAAGGGTATCACCAATCAAGGCTTGTCAAGAACTAAATCATGCAGCAATAGATATATACAAACAATATTAATATATACAAAACTTAGGAACCATCACAACCTTCCCTTCCCATAAACTCATCCAACCTACTCTTAAATACATTTAGATTTGGACTACCTACTACCCTCTGCGGCAATTTGTTCCAGAAGTCTACCACTCTATTGGTGAAAAAATATTTTCTTAAATCCAACCTACACCCTTGCTTTTTAATTTTCAAGTGGTGACCTCTAGTCCGATTTCCATCATCTAACTCAAAAAACTTGCTAACATCCAATTTATCTATCCCGGAAAAAATTTTAAACAGCTCAATCATATCCCCTCTCACACACCTCCTTTTGAACGAGAATATATTTAATACCCTCAGTCTATCTTCATATTCAAGGTGCTTCAGGGAAGGAATAATCTTTGTTGCCCTCCGTTGCACTGACTCAAGAAGGTTAATATCGTGTCTAAAATGTGGGGACCATGCCTGTATACAGTACTCTAGATGTGGCCTAACATAAGAGTTATAGAGTTTAAGAATAACCTCCTTACTTTTGTAACTGACATTTCTCTTAATAAAACCCAGCACTCTATTTGCCCTATTTCTTGCTTTAATACACTGCTTAGAAAACCTTAATGACTTATCTATTACTACTCCTAGATCTTTCTCATCCTCTACTGAGCTCAGCCAATGCCCATCCATTTCATAGTTAAATTCTCTATTATCTTTTCCCATGTGCCCCACAAAAGGCTATTGACTAAATTGTATGGTTACAGTATTAGAGGTAGTGTGTTGGAATAGATCAGGGATTTTCTTGCTGATAGAAAACAATTTGTGGAAGTTCGAGGTCAGCATTCCACTCAGCTAGCAGTAACATCCGGAGTTCAAGGGTCTGTCCTTGGGCCAGTCTTATTTTTGGTTTTGTTAATGACTTGGTAGAAGAACTTGAATGTTCAGCCTTGCGGATGATGCAAAAATCTTTGTTAAAATTAATTCTGATGAAGATATTGAAGCTATGAAGAGGTACTTCCAAAAACTTCAGAAATGGAGTGAGAAGTGGATGTTAGAATTTAATCCAGATAAGTGCACAACAATGCATATTGGACATAGGAACCCTGGAATATCTTATACACTAAATGGAAGAGAAATTAAATCAACAGAGAGTGAAAAAGACCTAGGAGTTCTCATTGCAAAGGACTTAAAGCCAACCCAACATATTGGAAATATAGTGGCCAAAGCAAATAGAGTATTGGGATTGATTAAGAGAAATTTTCTATATATGGACATTGAAATGTGTCGCATACTATATTGTTCTTTGATCCGGCCACACCTTGAATATGCTGTCCAGGCGTGATCCCCTTATTATAAGAAGGATATTGTAGAACTTGAAAAAGTTCAAAGAAGGATGACCAAGTTGGTACCAGAGTTGAAAGAGTTACCTTATGAGACTAGATGTAAAAGACTGGAAATAACTTCACTACAGCAACAAAGACTTTGTGGAGACATGATTGAGGCATACAGGATCATTCATGGTTTTGAGAATGTTGATATGAATGACTATTTTGAATTCAATACTAGTAACACAAGAACAAATACTTATAAATTAAGGAAGACTGAACATATCAGAACTGTTACAAGAGCAAATGCATTTACTATTCATGTTGTCAATCCCTGGAGTGATCTCCCAGAGTATGTTGTCAGTGCTCCATCTATAAGTGCCTTCAAGAAGAGACTTGACAATCACTGGAACCACACTAACTAGTCATATGAATGATACTGGGAATGTCTTGATTTAGTGATATGTGAGCAGAGCGAGAAATATTTTTCTATTTTTATTTCTATACAGAAACAAATCATTATATAATGATAATAACTAGGATCAATGTGACCAATGGAAAGGAAATTTGACATTTAATTTAAGTATCTGAGGGAAACGGACCTGTAATGGTTAAAACTGCGATAATTTAAACTACTAATGTCCAATACTTTGTAAAATAAGTTGAGGTGGGACCCAAACAAGACAATGTCTTATTCTCCCACTAATATCAAATAGGTAAAAAAAAACAAAAAAAACTAATACTTGAAAAACTACCTAGAAAATAGAACATACCGTGTGCAGGTGGGCGAGTTTTTTTTTAATGTTAAATCGCTAGAAAAAGGAGTCACACAGGGGAGTGTACTAGGACCAATTCTATTTTGTATATACACCACCAGACTCTCTGAGCTACTAAACAATCATGAAGTGAAATTTAAGCTATTTGCTGATGACACACAATTCTATATGACTGTGAATAATATACAAGATACAGAAATAATGTTAAACAACATAATGACAGGCATTAGCAAATGGATGAAATCTAAACAGCTAAAACTAAATGAAAGTAAAACGGAGTGTCTAATCATAGGAAAAGGAAATGATCTACTACGGCTAAATATTCCTCAATTACATATTAATGGTGTGGACATGACTGTTAGTGACAGTGTAAAAAATCTAGGAGTGATCTTAGATAGCAACTTGAACTTTAACAACCAAATAAATCAGATAGTGAGAATAGCAGGCTATCACTTAAGAAATATAACTTTTGTGAAGAAATATCTTGATGAAAAGACAATAAAGATGCTTGTTCATAATCATGTAATCAGTTGTCTAGACTACTGTAACTCTCTTTACTACGGACTGCCTAATTATGTGTTAAAGAAACTGCACTTGATCATGAACATGGCAGCTAGAATGATAATGGGCCTGAAAAGAAGTGAGAGAGTTACCCCCACTTTGATTAATCTGAACTGGCTACAATCACGGCGAGAACTAACTATAAGCGGTGTACATTAGTGTATCAGACACTAAAGCTTGGCAAACTGATATATCTGAAAGAATTACTTAAAGACTTCCAGACTGACACTAAGACACAATGATCAACATAATAGACTAGTAGAGCCTAGGTTCAACTCAGAAATGAGTCGCAAAGCTTTTGTGAATAGTGCTCCCTGACTATACAATAAGCTACCTGAACATGTCAGGATGGCTGAGAACTATATAGTCTTTAAAAAGAAACTAAAGACACATCTGTTCACGGAACGCAATGATTTAGAAGACAGACTGTGAAACCTGAATTCAGATGTTAAGACCTATTCGTGCGGGCGCTTGGAGAGTCCCCAGGGATTGAAAGTGGCCTAGAGTCAACACATCAAGGTATAAATGCATGATCTGACACAATCCTATGGCTGCGTCTTGTGGGTAGGTTTTGAGAGATGCAGATGACCTTTGATAGGCCCTTGTGGCTTTTGTCATACATGAAGTTATGTTATGCTATGTTAACTGTATCTACTTCACATCCTTTCCTGAATATTAGCTCATCAATACAGTCAGTCTGTCCGGGTGGTCTGTAAAAGGCTCCCAAGTGTATTATCCTATTTTTACTGACCCTAATATCTATCCACAGTGCCTCAACTTCTTCTTGCGTTATAGAATTATTTAGATTTGAAGAAATGCTATTTCTGATATAAATAATCAACCCACCACCCGTCCTATCTCTCCTTTGACTAATGTACAAATTCACTCACGTTGTCATTAAATTTATTTTCATTAACCCATGATTCTATTACACATATTATATCTATATCTTCATCAATAATATAACTAAATAACTCATTTTTCATATTTCTAAGACTACGAGCATTGGTATAAAGACAACTCAGGCTTCCTATCCCTGAAGCACCTCTTTTAGAATGTATACCTTCCACTCTATCTCCTCTGCATATATTTCCTTTCCCTGCCCCACCCTGTACTCTTATATTTCCCTGACCACTATCAGTAACTAGTTTCCCACCTGACAGAGCAGCCCAGTATTGTACATAATGACACGCCACACCAGAATTGGAAATAGAAGAAAGGCAGAAAAGCTATAGAGGGCTGGTATTATGTATCATTCAAGGAGTTGGGCTCAGTTGTATGTAAAGAATTAATTAAGTACAAGTGGATATGATACAAGGCAGGTGTAGGTCTAAGGTTAAAAAAAAATGAGGCCCAAGAAAATTAGTTAGCCTGGACTTGAAGGAGTTGATTAAAAGGGCATCAAAACTTCATTTGACAGAAAAAAGATTTAACTAAGAAAGTCTGGCAGAGTAAGTAGGGATGATAAGTTATATATATGCTTGGTCCAGTGGGTTGAACTTTTTCTAGTAGGGCAAGGTCCTGCAAGAATCCAGTATTCCAAATAACAGAGAAGTCGAGGATGGGTTCTATGTCGGAAAAAACTATAAACGAGCAGAGGCGCAAATATTTAGTAAATAATACAGACTAAAAGTTACAAATCACCAGTAAAAAGCTGTTGGGGGAAAAAAAAACCAGTAAATTCAAGGGGACTGCTCATGGGGGAGATATCACTGCAGGGCACCACCCTGTGATGATCCTGAGTTTCAATCAATTATGGGGATCTGAGGGGTGCAGGCCCCAGTATATACTCGTATACAAAAAAATATAACGCCGTAATTGTTCACATCTGATGCTACCGTCTGATGTCATAAGACATATATTGTAGCCCAAAATTGTAGCCTATAAACAGCGCCACCTATCATGCACCCCGAAACAAGTGTTACCGTTTTAACATTTTTATTTAACCAAATGTGCATGAATATGCATGCAGGGATGAACGAAACATACACGCAAAAAAAATACACTTTTTTGGATGCGCCGCTGATCTTCATGCTTACCGGTCTAAGTAAATATGTAGATTAGCGACTCAAACGATGGGACGTACTATTTCATCCGTTGTCAAAATGATTCACATTTTTTGAGTACATTTAAGGGGACGGCTCATGTCAGGGTAAACATAATGTGGGGACCACTCTACGATGATCCTGAGTTTCATTAAATTGGGAGGGGTCTGGGGGGCATAGCCCCCCCAGTATATAATATAATTGTTTATAGACTAATGTGCTAACATTTACAGAGGTGAATGATTGAACCAAATCATGTCAGCGCATTTAATCTTTTGCGAATTATAATGGGGGTAGGGGTGGGGTCTGACGAGCATGAGGGGTGAACAAAAATATTTATCAAAAAAACACTTTTTCAGCCGAGTCGCTAATCTATATATTTACCTGGGTCTAAGTTAGGTTTCAAGTGATACAACTCCAAATTAAGCAGGTTAGGCCTAAGGAGGTTAGGTATGTTAGATTAAGTAAAAATAAGCATGTTTTGGCAGTTCTTTTGGAGAAATACTCTTACACTTACAGGCTTCCTTATATTTTGTGACATTACTTAAGTGCTTTATTATATTTTGAAATATGAGGAAAACCATGATTGTAAGTCTGATGTCAGACCCTACCCCCATTATAATTCGCAAAATGATTAAACGTGCTGACATGATTTGGTTAAATCATTCACCTCTGTAAACGTTAGGACATTAGTCTATAAACAATTAGGATTATATACTGGGGGGGGCTGTGCCCCCACACCCCCCAATTTAATGAAACTCAGGATCATCGTAGTGTGGTCCCTCCATTGTGTTTACCCCACACGAGCCATCTCCTGAAATATACTCCAAAAATATGAATCCTTTTGGGGTAATTCTGAAGATCCATACCCGTGAGCTTTCCCACTCGCATTCCCATAATATTTATTCCACCTCCCAACATGTTTTAACCCAACTGTATGATTAACTTGTTTTATTACTTGTTTCTGAGGGTGAGCGTAGTGAGCAGAGGGTTAAGGGGGGGGGGGCATAACCCCCCATATAGCAACCCATAGTACAGTTTGCAGGGTATGGATCTTCAGGTTTACCCATTTTGGAACACAGACAAATTAGTACATCCCATCATTCTAGTCGCTAATATACATATTTACCAAAAATGGTTAGGTAAATATGTAGATTAGCGGCCCGGCCGGAAAAAAAATTTGTGTGTAAATATTATCGTTCACTCGTGTCGGAATATTCATGCTCGTTTGAGTCCTTTTCAAATTATTATTCTATAAACAATTAGGGTTATATACTGGGGAGCTGTGCCCCCCAGACCCCCCCAATTTAATGAAACTCAGGATCATCGTAGTGTAGTCCCCCCATTGTGTTTACACCCACACAAGCCGTCAACTTAAATGTACTCCAAAAACGTGAAACATTTTGGAACATGGATGAAATAGTACGTCACATCATTCGCGCAGATAATCTACATATTTACCAATGGTTATTTATACTTAATTTGGGGTTGGGTCCTGGGGAATCTGTTGCCCTAATCTAGATATTTACCCAATATTTTACCTTTACCATAATGAAATGCTTAATTTTTGACATGCAATCTCAGAAATTAAACATTTTGGAATCCATAAAAAGGTCACATATACTCAAACTACAGCGACAGTCACAACATAAATATCTGAAACAAAAATATTGGATTGTTTACATTTACCAATCATTTATTTGTTGGGTTTTTTACCAATTATTTATTCTAAGGTACTCACCAAAACTTTGGTAAACCGCCGCTCCAATTCTGTTGATTCGGGCATCGGTGATTTATCTTTATCCAAATGACCTGCATTTTCTCTGTAGTTAGAACTATTCATACTTTGTCCTCCATTGGCATCATAATTATTCATAGTGTTAGTTCTAGACGTTCCGCTAATATCAACAGCATGAGAAACTTTATCAACACTGGGTAATACATTTTGTCTACTATCAACTTCCCCTTCCCTTTCACCAATACATTTACTTCCATTACCACCCATGTCAGCAATATTAATTATTAACCCTAAACTTTTCGTCTAACATTTTTTCTATTTTAATACACACTTATGGCAAAAAATATGGAAATATGGGAAGTTAATGAAAAATTGGTGCAGCTTACACTATATCCGTCTACACACCTTGGTTTATATTCATAAACTAACTTTTTTTTTCTTTTTAATCTTATACTTAAAAGCTTCGGAAGATCGCTATTCTCTGAGCTTGTTTGTTTTTCTGTTTTATGTGGGGTTTCAGGTTGTTGAGCCATCCTTTGTATCGGGATATGGCATTTATTTTCTGTGAAGAAGAGAAATAATTAATTAGCCTTATTCATTTCTCTTCTTCTACACACGCTGCCAAAAATTCTTTGTTGCTCTTACTATTCATATTTTCTTTCTCTTGTCATATATATATATATATATATATATATATATATATATATATATATATATATATATATATATATATATATATATTTTTCCGCACTCAAATCCTAACACGACACTCAGTCCATAATCCTCGCTTCTCTCCACCTCCTCCCACTTTTCTCTTTCCAGCTCTATCACCAATTCTTCTTTCAATTTCTCCCTCTTAAGACTGTGGCCCACACACTCCACAATCAAATGTTCTATAGATTCTTTCTGATCCAAAAGGCACCATTTGCACCTGTCGTCTCCTCCATTCTATCTATATGTTCGCCCCTTCACCTCTAAGTATCCAGTCCGTGCCTTGAATAGTAGCTGTCATGCATAACTCCCATCATACATATCCGGAATGCAATGCTCCCTTTTGTCTCTGTATAAGTTCAGACTTTTCTTGCCATTTATTCCTCTTCTCCAGAACCTTTCTCCTACGTCTAATATTTTCTGCTTCAGTTTTTCTTTTGCTCTATCCTCTATATAGATTGCTTCCAATTCATACTTTGTATCCACCCTCATTACCCTTTGCGTCATTCAGTTCTATCGTATGCAGCATACACATAGCCTGCCTAAGTCTATATTCCCACCCTTTGCAGTCTCAACTTCTAATTTTCTTTTATCTTTGCCACCCTCTGTTCATACCTACTCCAGCCCATTTCTCCTCTCAGTGCCTCTACTGTTACATAGGGATTGGCTCATAGGGCTATTCTTGCCACTTTGTTTTGGATCTTTTCCATTCTCTCCAATTACGCATTTGTCACTTTACAGACTTCATACCCATACAGGCTTCTTGGGACTGCCATCTATTTCCACAGTTCTCCTATAATTTTAAACTTATTTGCTTGCTTAGTCCCCATGTTCCTCAGCATGCCAGTCATTTTTATCATATTTACCTCATTTTGTATCTTAGGATTCTCAAATATAACCTTCTGGCAGCAGACTGTCATACCCAAGTACCTAT
Organism: Ceratothoa steindachneri; assembly: GCA_963969495.1. NCBI lineage: Eukaryota > Metazoa > Arthropoda > Malacostraca > Isopoda > Cymothoidae > Ceratothoa > Ceratothoa steindachneri. Next base: position 138,826,315 of record OZ018326.1, read on the forward strand.
AATCATTTACCACTTCTAGGATGCCATTTCCTAGGATCCATCCTTCATTTCTTCCTTCTCCAAATATCATTATTTTGCACCTTCCTCTACTAAATTTTACTCTCCATTCTTCCCCATACTGGTACACCACATTCAAAAGCCTCTGCAAACCCTCTGCTGTTTCACTAACCAGAACTATGTCGTCTCCAAATCCCAAGGTTGTCAATATGCGATCTCCAACCATGACTCCTTGACTTTCCCTCTTGGCTCTCCCCAAAAGTTCTTCAATGAAGAAGCTGAACAAGCTAGGAGACATGGTACACCCTTGTCTAACCCCGATGTCATTCACCATCCAACCTGTTTCTATACCTTTCAGATTGAGTTTGACTTTAATATTCTCATATAGTTTTTGTATCACATTTAAAATATTTTCATCCATCCCAAGTATCTTAGTCTCGCAAACAATTTCGTTCTATCAACTCGATCAAAGGCTTTCTCTATATCGAGAAAGCAGACATATAGCACACACCCTTGTTTTCTTATCCACTCTATTACATTCCGTAGAATATAGAGATTGTCTATGGCTCTTCTTCCAGTCCTAAATCCAGTTTGCTCATCTCCAAGTATCCCTTCACGTTCCTCCCACTCCTTCAGGTTCTTTGTCATGATGCTACCAAACATATTTCCTATCACACTCATTATGGCTATTGGCCTGTAGCTATCTACCAGTTTGTTGTCTTTATTGCCACCTTTGTGCAACAAATTAATCCTACTTTTCCGCCAAGTCTCAGGCACCCATCCATTTACTAGCATATCATTAAATAGGGTTTTCAGTAATTCCTTCATCCTTTCTCACCCATATTTCAGAAATTCACTAACTATTCCTTTTCATCCGTGCCTTATGATTTTTTAACCTTTTCAACCCATACTCTATGTCCTCCCTGTTGATTCCTATACGTTCATCCTCTAATTCCTGTACTGTATACTGAAGTTCCTCATTAGCTCCAATTTCTTCCCATCCCTCCCTTGCCCGAATGATTTTTCCCCAATATTCTTCAATTCGTGTCTTTATTTTTTCTCATCCTCACATTCTACTTCTGGTGTCTTCATTATTACTTTGTCCTCTCTATTGTCCCCCTCCAAGGCCCTTCTCAGATATCTCCACTGCTCTCTTTCTCGGTCATTTACACCCAACTTGCTCCACTGTCTTATTTTTTCCTCCTCCTATTTGATCTTTTCATTCCAAATTACTTGTGTAACTTTCTGCTTTTGCTTCCTATATTCCAGTTCCAGTGCATGGAGCCAAAGAATCATAGGCGTACATTCTTTGAGTAATAACACAGAGAAGAACCTAAAGTAGACAAGAGTCTACAGCCCTGAGAATTCCATCCTTATGAAAGAGCAATGGCTAAAGTTAATATATTCTATATCTAGCGACTCTTCTTAATCTAAGATCCAATACACTCATGAAATTGATTTTTCTTTTCTGAATCCATGTGGGAATTTTTAATGATCTACTTATTGAGTAATTTAAAATGATTGAAGTTTGGACATTAGTGTTCTTTCCATAAAATCCCAAGAGTTAAATTATCATAAGTGGCCGATGCTTAACAGTTTAGCTGCCCACAATTAGCTACTTGTATAAGGGACTAGGGAGACTCATCACAGGAATGAGCCACTCTATCGGATTGCCACTCCAGGTGACAATAATTGAATGTTAATATCTGCTTTATCTGTCTATTACCACTCATTTATTTATTCCATGTTTAGTCATCTTACATCTGGCAACGTTCTCCTAGGAGGCACGTCACCCGCAAGGAAACGTGCTCCGCCATTTTCCATGAGCGTCACTATTGAAAGGCTGGTCAATATTGGATGTGATTTGTTTAATTGTGTAACATAACACAACATTTATTGATGATCAAAAAGACGCCTGAGACAATCTCCACTCCAACATAAATCCAAGGCTCGTCAAAATTTCTACCATACCTCTACAATATACAATAATATCAATATTAAAATATAAACAATTCATACCCAAAATCAATACTCTAAAACCACAATAACCTTCCCTCCCCATATATTCGTCCAACCTGCTCTTGAAAACATTTAGATTTCTACTCTTTGATATATCCTGTGGAAAATTATTCTAAAAACTACCATTCTATTAGTAAAAAACAAAAATCATTTCCTACATCAAACCTATAACTATTTTCTCACTTTCAATTGGCGACCTCTAGTCCTATTACTTTGCTCGAACTCAAAGAACTTTCCAAAATCCAACTTACCCATGCCAGAACAAATTTTAAAAGGCTTAATCATATCCCTTCTCACACACCTTTCAAATGAGTACATATTTAACATATTCAAATGTAAGTACAAATATTGGTTTCTTTTTTCTGTTTGCAACGTAAATCCTTGGCATCACACCATTTGTATTTACCATATCTATACACTTGTATTTAATTTGTGTGTTACTTGTATCTCTTTTAGTCTATCTTATGAATTTGTGCTATTTATTTGCTCCACATTCCCTTAAACCCTTAAGCTACTTGCATTCTATCATTCACTTTCTCTTGTAATGTAGGGCTTGGTCACCCGCTATGCGACGTACCCCTGCCCACTCACCATTGAAGGATGGAATTGTACGACGTTGTTGTGATATCCAGTAAGTCCAGTGGTGTGCAGTCCGTCAGTACCGATGACGGAAGGTCCGTCACTGACGGACTCCCGTTTCGCTGACGACTGACGGAAACATTATTTGCCGAAGGTCGTCTTTGCTTTTCGGGTTAGTCACGGATCTGGTGACGGCCAAAAAATCGCTTCCGTCGGCGTTTATTCAGTCAGTGTTTCAAAGTTTCCGTCAGTCGTTAGTCCGCCAACGAAACGGGAGTCCATCAGTGAAGGACCTTCCGCCCTCGGTACTGACGGACTGCCCACCACTGCCAAAAACATCGGGGAGCAAAAAAAAAAAGATCATACTCTTAGGATAGAGTAGCCCTCCCAGAGTACTTTTAAATTATTTAAGGGGATAATAAACAGTGATTACGTAAGTATGTAGGCTGAATTGTGAGATGCTTTTCTTAATGAATTCAGAAGGTCTGAGGTATATTAATGCTCAAGCTATTGGCCACTCAGGCCATAGGGGGACATACACCTTATATGTCTTCTGGCTCACCTACAGGAGCTGGCTGGGAGTGAAGGCACTCAGTGCGAATGAGTCGTGTCTCTTTTGAAAGTTTTATTTCTGAGAGCCACGCCTTCATTCGTTCCCTATTGGCAGTTGTGGGTCAAGTAGCTGACGAAATTTATATTAGTCCTTTCGTAAACTTGGGAACTACCTCTGTAACTCTCTTCTTCTGTATTTCTAACTTAATTCCTTGTTTGCAGGTCCAAGTAGTGAAAAAGCTTGCCAACAACCGAACAAGAGTGCAAGAGAGTTCATGTTCCTCCTTGGTCAGACTTTACACACTTCAGCTCATGCTTGTAAAAGATACTGCGTGAGCATAGTTAGCATCGTGGAAGGCGAGGTTCGTCATGTTGATGACGAAACCAACAAAGGTATTCCAGCAAAAGAAGTGAGGCATAACATTCTTGTCATTTAGGTTCTTCTTTGGCCATACCTCATATAAATTCTTAATCCTCGTAATTGTGTTGATATCATACGGAATAGGTTAATATATCTCTGAAGTATAGACAGCCATGCCGTTATTTCTCATCTAGTCCCTCGAAATCTTCTTCCTCATCCTCTTAACCTTTTCATCTTCAGCTTCTCACCCTTGTTAAAAAACTAAAATAAATCGATTCCAGGGTCAATGGCCTCTATCAGTTTCTTTTCTTTTTAGGATGGTCATTCTTTCCGAATTTTTTACCCACTTTCAGACCTTCCATTTCTAGTTGACACTGGAGCAGAGTGGAGTGTTCTTCGGTTTATGCCTCTAATAAAGCTTGCACTCCTTTTAGATCACGTACCTCGTGCGGCAAACTCCTGATAAAAACTTTATGGAACACTAGGTATTTCAAGTTTCTCTTAATCTCCATCGTGCTTTTCGATGGATTTTTGTCATCGTGGAAGTTGATTTCCCTATTTTGGGCCTCGCTTTTATCTCTGCACACGACCTTTTGGTCAATTCTCGTCGTCACAAGCTTGTTGACCGCAGAACTCCTGCTGTATCTCGATCTTATTTTCCTTCTCTATGTTTTATCTGGTCTGACCATCCAACTTCGACTGAAACTCATTGCCAGCGCCTTCAGCTTGACTTTCTTAGCCTTACTCTTCCTCTTTCAAAGAATATTCTTATAAAACAGTGTGGTTCACAGGATTAAGAAAACAGGAAGAGTTATTTCGTTCCTCCTAGACGCCTCGCACCGGATTGACTCGGTAATAAAAAAAAGCTCGAATATATGCTTGATGCTGACATAATCAGCCTGTCTTCGTCTCATTGGGGCCCTCCACTCCGTCTTACCAAAAGATACACTTAGTGATTTCAGAGCAACAGGCTATTGCAATATTTTGAAAGCTCGTAGTGTCCATGATGAGTAGCCCTTTGCGTATTTATCAGATTTCATTTCTTCTCTCTTTGATTGCACTATCTTCTTTCATCGAGATTTAATTAGTGCTTTCAATCAGATCCCTGTTCATCATGATTATATATGACCCTAAGTTAGCTATCATCACTCTTTTTGGTTCTTATAAAATGATTTTATTCAATTATTCCATGGATAAAGTTCTGAGATGTTTTCCTTTCGTCTTTTGCTACTTATACGATCTCCTGTTATCGCCTTCGTTTTTAGGGGAACAACGTTTTGCCCTTCCTCATATCTTTCTTCACCTCAAACAGTATTATATCGTATTCAACTCTTCTAAATGTCTCTTTATGCCTATCAAATCTTCTTTCTTTCCGCCATGCTTCTCCTGACAGTATTCGGCCTCTTGTGGAGAAAGCTTCATCAATTCGTGACTTTCTTCAACCCTCTTTATCTAACAACTTCGTCGTTTCTTTGGAATGGTAAATTTGAAAACAAATTAATTCCTGAGTGTGGTCGGGTCATGCAGCTCTTTAACAAACTTCTGTCTAAAACTAAAAGAAACTCTTCTCTTTAGTTTCCCCCTGAGATGTGTGAAGCATTTTCCCGTAACAAAGACACTATTACCTCCGCTGTATGTTTAGTCCACCCTTACCCTGGCGTCTTCATCAGCGTTGTCTCAGACGCTTCCTCGACTCACGTGAGCGTGGCTCTAGAGAAGAAAGTTAGTGACTAAGTCTCAACTTCATGCCTTCTTCCCTCACTATCTTTCTGGCTCAGAAAAGAGGCATACCACGTTCTCTCAGTAACTCGTGGGAATGTATCACGCAGTCCGTCACTTCCGTTAGTATTTGGAAGGATATGTATTTACTATCCCCTCAGACCACAAGCCTTTGATGTTGCATTTAATGCTCGTGTCACGTCTTCAGTGCATTCTGCAGTTGATACTCGCCACCTGGATTTTATCCTGAAAATTAAGAGTAATATTCGAGATGTTTCTGACTCTTTTGATATATCGTTTTCGCTATTTGGCATTTCTTCGCTCTCTTGCAGGAAACTCTCCAGCTCGTCGCATGTCGATCATGGGACAAAAGTGCTTGTTCAAAAGCAGGACATAAAAACGAAGTCATTGTCATTCTTCTCTACTCGTACCCTGCTTGATTTCCTTTACCTGACTGTATACGCTCTCTCACCCCTCTCGTCTACCGTTGGCATGTTTTCGATTAAATTCCTGCTGTTTATCACATTTGTGATCCATCTACTCGTAAGCTCGGCTCACACAGTTCATGTAGCCAAGCATGAAGTAGGACGTGGAAAATAGACTCGCTAATGCTTGTCTTATCAGCGTAGCAAGGTATATCGCCAGATGAAGACACCCTTTGCACCTTTTTCTCTTCCTTCGTCGAGTTTTGACGAGATCCATATCAATCTCATTGGTCCATCATCGTACTGTCGCGAATGCTCCTAACTTATTAGCATGATGGATCGTTTTAATCGTTGCCCAGAAGGCCTAAAAGACACTCGACATCCGAGCTTTGGTCTCGAGTTATGTTTCTTGATATTGTGTTTTGCTAATGACTTTGAATGATCGAGTGAACCAATTCAAATCCCATCAATAACCAATGCTTGTGTTAGTCATGAATCTTTTACTTATCCGTAGCAGAATCTATCATGAACAATTGAATGGCTGTATAGAACGAATTCATAACCAACTTAAGGCTATAGTCGCGACTTCGTGTTCCTCGTCAATTCCGTTCTTCTGAGTGTCCTTTACACACATACACACTATTCTCTCTATATTTCTCTTTTCTCCCCACTCTCTTTTCCTTTCTCCTTTCTTTCCGTCTCCTTTTCTCTCTTTCTTTTCTCTATCTCTCATTTTCTATCTCACTCTCTCTTTTCTCCTCTCATTTATCTCTCCCACACATTTATTTTTTTTATTTTTCCTCTCTCTCTTTGTTCTCTCTCTTTTTCACTTTTTCTCTTGTTTTCTCCCATTTTTCTATTTATCTCTTCTCTATATCTGTTCTTCTATATCTCACTCCCTGTTTCTTTTTCTCTTTTATCTTTCTCTATATTTTCTCTTTTCCTCTTTCTTTTCTCTCTCCCTCTCTCCTTTCTCCTGTCATATATTTTTCACACTTTTCTCTCTTATTTTGTATTTTCCTTCCTCTTTTCTCTTTTTTTCTCGGATCTCTCGCTCGCTCTTCTTTCTCTCTCTTATTTTCACTCTCATTTCTCTCTCTTATTTTCACTCTCATTTCTCTCTCTCTCTACGATTTCCTTTTTCTCATCTTGATCTGATTCGTGCTCCTAACCAGATTCATGCGCAGCAGAATAATTTTACTTGAACAGCGAGTACTACTTCCCTCGTCTGTTTAGAAATGCTTACAATGATATAAGGCTTTTATAATAGTGCTCAGATCTTCTAATTTTTCTAGGTTCAGGTTTTAAGAAGTTTTCTTATCGTCTTTTGTTATTTGTTGACCTGCTGATAGAATATTCTTTCTCTTTCCCTTTTCACTCTATCATCTCTTTCTATCTTTTATATGTCTCTTCTCTCGATTTTCCTCTTATTTCCCTGTATCCTTTTCCACCTCACTTTCTATCTGTTTTTTTCTCTGTTCTATCTCTCTTTTATCGTTCTTTTTCTCTCTCTTTCTTACCATATATTCCTCTTTTATGTCTCTTCTCTCTTTCTCTTAGGTCTTTTTCTCTTACTATCTCTTCTATCTTTCGCTCTTTTTCTCAGTCTGACTCGTTTCTTTCTCTTTTCTCCATATCTCACTTCTTTCACTCTACTTCTCTTTTCTTTCTTATTTTATCACTTTTCATTATCATTTCTCTTTTATCTCCCACACTTCTTTCTCTTATCTTTTCTCTATTCTCCCCTCTCTTTCTTCTCTTTTTTCCCTCTTCTCTCCATCTCACCTATTTTCGCTCTCTTTTCTATCTCCCCTTTTTATCTTTAGCACCCAATTGCAAGGTGAAGTAGAGCCAGCAAGGAAACTCACAAATGAGCACCCCGTTGGCCCTGTGAAATCTTGAAATTGGGAACACAAATCGAGCATTAAATTTTATACCATCCTGTAATAATGAATTAATGTAATACAAAACAAATACTTGTAAATAATGTAAAATTACAATTTAATAGGTATTAATGTAGAGCAGGGTATTTTGTAAGAAGAATGCAAGTGAAATCGTTGTGCTCCCACGCGAACATACAAACACATATACATTAGGAAACAGATGCGAGCCAAAGGTCTGGCCACAGAGATAACACAGACGGTGGAAACAGCTGTGTACATATAAAGGGGAATTTGATCTGACCCACAAGAGTTTACATGAAGCCATGAAAAACAAAATCAATCTTGCTATAAACGTTGGTTAATAACGCACGGCTAGGTTCCCAAACTCAGATACTATCTTGATAATAACACACACACACACACTTTGACCAAACAAGCTCCGCCCAGGAGTCTTAGTAGAGAACACACGCACATACCTTTGGTTCGATAAGCTCCGCCCCGAGGTTCAGATTAAGAGAAGAGAAGCCACGCCCCCTTTATCGGCGTTAGTATAAATAAGCGGGCAGAAACATTATACTAATATTTATTATTCTTATTCTGATTAATATATTATTATTATTAGTAGTAGTAGTATCACATTCAAGTCAACCACCCACATTCAGACAGCCAGATCGTCACAAGAACAGCCTCCAGCTTAAACATTAGGGTAGACCTTGTCACCTGTTATGGGGTGCTCCTCTCCCAAGGAGTAGATTTCATAACCGGTGACCCCTCGAAGGAAGGAGAAGAAGAAGACTGGCGAATTCTCCATCACAAAAGAAATAGCACACCTTAGCCCGGACACCCCCCTTTCTCCCTCTACTCTCTTTTTTTCTCATCTTGATCTGGTTCGTGTTTCTAGCCAGATTCATGCGCAACAAGATGATGTTCGTTAAACAGCGAATACTACTTCCATCATATGTTTAGAAATGCTTACAATGATATATGGCTTTTATAATAGTAGTCATATTTTATAACGTTCCATAAGAAGCTTTCACTAATTCTTTTACTATTTGGCGACCTGATGATAGCATATTTATCAATAAAGTAACATCTTTCTCACTTTCCTAAGGTCTTTTATCACTTTGCATAATACTGTATCGTATTCAACTCTTCAAAATCTTCTTACGGTGCCTCACAACTCTTTTTTTTCTCGGATACAGTTTCTCCTGAAGACAAAGTTGCAGCGATTCGGGACTTCTCTTAATCATGTTTATTCAAACAACTTCGTCTTTTCCATGGGTGTTTAATATCCACCAAAGACTTATCACTCTCCTTTTCTCTATCTTTCTCTTTACCCTTTTCGTCCTATCTTAACTCTTTCTCTCTCTTTTTCTTTCACTCTTTTTTCTTACTCTGACTCGTTTCTTTCTCTCTGCACCCCATGAACTCATGTAGGTGAGCTGCTACAGCCGAAAGTATATGAGTTTTGACAAAATATCGCTTTCTTGTCTTGTTCTCAGAAATGAGGTACAACACGTTGACCATGAACTGATTAGAATATACCTCGCCATTCGCCATTTCCAGAATTATCTGGGATGGTATGAATTTACTTTAGTAAGCAATCAAAGAATATAATTGGTGCTCTCTCCGTACGTACTACGTCATTTTTGCAATCTGCAGTTAATGCTCGTCATTTGGATATCATCCTGCAGCTTACGCGGGACTTTCGCTCTGTTCATGGCCCAGCTAACGTCGTACCTGACGTACTCTCGCAGTTCTGATTTTTTTGGAAAGTAACTTTCTCGTCCATTGTCCGTCGTTTATGGAACTATAGCGTTTGAACTGAGCCCCCCCCTCCCCCACGCAAATGTTGTCTTATTCCTCCAAAATCTACATTTGAGAAGTCGAATTGAAAATCAGCTCTTTAGTCTTCAGGACGCATCCTTTAGTCTTTTCCATGCATGACTGTCCTCTTCCTCATTTGTTTCGCCATCGTTGGAATGTTTTCGACTAATTCATGGACTTTTGCATCCAGGTTTTGGAGAAAATCAAAAGTTAATTGCACTTCATTTCTTGTGACTTGGAATGAATGTTAACGTTACAAAATGTGCTCGCTTCTGTCTTTCTTGTCAATGTTTAAAATTTCATTATACTAAAGTTTCTCTCTATCTTGAATAGAGGTTAATACCACCATGTGGCCGAGAAGCCATGAGGCTGGGTACGAGGTCGGGCGACGCAGAGCAACGTCGTGGGAACCGTGATAGAATCGAGCTGCTTCAACTGATAAAGCAGAAGCAAGAATTCCAAGCGCGCAGGCGCAAGAAGACGCTGCTCGCTTCTCCGTACGATATCAAAAAACCTCGTTGGAGTTCATCCCTATCCCCCGGTGGAATGTTTGATTAAGGAGATGTACCTCCTTGGCCTGAGGTATTATCGCTTCCCGCCGCCCATATATAATGCTATACATAGGTGGGAAAAGGCAGTATGGTCCCGCCTATCTGCACGATACACGTCGTTTTCTCGATTCGGCTCCGCTTCCCCTTCTCAGGCTCGAAGGCAAGAATTCTCACCGAAGGAATTTAGCCCCAGTCAATTGGCTATCCTTGGATTCGGTTTTAGCCTCGTCTGGCGCAAGTATTCCCTCGAATTCACTCAGCGAGGTTAAACTCCATCGATTACGATTCACTTGTTCAATTACCTATCCCCTGTGTCGTCTCATAAAGCCTCAACCCCTAAGCTATTCTCCAGCGACTAAATTGTGGTTTCTTGACCAGTAGACCAGTAAAGTATATGTTCGTATATTAGCTCAATAGCAGCCGCTTGTAAGCTCACGTTTGAGCTTATCTAATCCTCCCGGTAATTCTTTAATCTGATCCCTCTAAATATTAAGTATCCGTTTGCAATCTTTTCCATTTGTATATATCCTACACCTATTATAATTATTAAATATTATTTTTGGTACCCTCCGTTTCATAGCCCCAAAGTCCGCAGCTTTCTTTATTATACTAACGGCCAATTCCACTCGATTCTGTAGATAAATCTTTCCACGTACTCGATTGAGAACCTCGTTCCCTTATCTCCCCCTCGTCTGCTGCTGCTGGGAAACGAGCGAAGGTCACTCAATTGACCTTGACCGCCGCTCCGTCTAAATATAATATATATATATATATATATATATATATATATATATATATATATATATATATATATATATATATATATACTGGATGCAATTCATGTCAATATTGTTGGTCTTCTTTCACATTTCCGCTTTTGCATTGATATTTTGACCTTTATCAAGCCAATGGCTGTTTGTCAGAAACTTTGTTAATCCATGACATTAAAGAGAGGCGGCCTCTTCTCGAGCATTCGTCTCATGATGGGTTTCGTGATTTGGTGTTTTCCCACTCCTCTCATATCTGAACACTGAAGTCATTTTGAAACCTATTAATGGCAATCCTTCATGCTTATTATCAGCTTATTTCGCTATTGTACCCCAATTGTCATGCTCAGAGAATTGTGTCAGTCGAGCTGTTCCACCGTCTGCTCAAGGTATCTCCTATCTTCGAACTCTTCTCGGAATTCGTTCCTCTTTGTAAAATTTGTCTCATCCTACCCCATAATAGTCTATTGTGAACATTTTCGGCTTCTCGGTTAATTATTTTATTTGTCGGAACGTCTTCCACCTTCCACTCTCGACTCATCTTCCTAGATTCATAATTTGGATTAGGGAGGAGGAGGGTGATAATTGCCCGAGCATCCCAAAACGCCTGCAAATCAGAAACCTTTTATACCAAAGGAATAGAATACCTGACCCATGTTTTTGTCCGTTGTGACTCAGCAAGCTATCCGTTGACGATGGCCTGTTTCGATTTACATGAAGCCGTAGTTATTTCTCATTCAGCGTGGCAACAAACGAAAAACTGTCTGGCAGATCGGTTAAAACTTGCCTTCATTCACACTAATCTCTCTAATTATTATCTTTCCAACAGCAAGAGTCTAGAGACCACCTCTATCTCCCAACTTTTAACCAGATTCCCCTGCTAGAGAATCTCATTTGACTTTGTGGCTACCCCAACTCCAGCATTTAATCAACGACCTGAGCGAGGCACTTCGGATAGCCTACCTTTGCCTGCGGTCTCAATTCTCTGTCCTACTGACAATGGCGGTGCGTTGCACTGTTCGCTGGCGTTCTTCCACCTCATTCCAGGTCACTTTTAAGCTCCTCACCTTGCTGTTTTGACGCTGTTGCACCATGGCAAAATCAAGGCTGGCAGTGCCGGATTTAGGTACAAGCTAAATAAGCTTCAGCTTAGGGCCTCATAATCTGCAGGGGCCTAAAAAAAATCCCAATTTTTTTTTACCCAATGTGTTGTCTTAAAATAAAAATTTTGCAAATTAATTATCTACATATAATTGCGTTGACTAAATAGCTGAATTATAGGTGATGTGTAATATTCAGGAATGATGTCTGTATGTAGGTAGCCTATAATTGATTCATGGAATTATAGTGTATATAGATGGTTTGATGTTCAGTGGCGGCTCGTGTATAGGCACTGCGGAACTGCAGCACCCCTTATTTCCACTCGATATTATCGATAACATTCAATATAATGAGTTCTTTTTTCTTCAATTCTTTCTTTATACTTGTACATTATATGACCCTTAAGCTTAATTTTAGTAGCCATCCCCTAGTTTATGACAAAAAAATCCTTGTAGAGAACTGTGAGCTTTGCACTTCCAGTGACGCGGTGTTTGGCTGTTGTGCGCATGCTTACATGTCCGAGATAGTAAGCTGCGCGCTAGGGAGAGAGAGCACTGTGGCTCACTCAGTGCTGACCCTGATGTGTTAATGGAGGGTATTGTTTCTTTTTGACTCCGCGTGTGCTGTGCTTAAAAACGTGTTTATATTCTTGAATGTGATAAAGTGTAGAATTTAATTAATTTTTTTCGGTTATTTTATTTTACAGAAGCTAGTCAGCACTAGCTTCTGATAGATTTTCTGACTAGCGAAATCTCATTGCAATCCAAACTCTGAAAACCAGAGAAGAGCTTTGCTAACATATTGACAAGAAAGCGTGGTTCACCTTAGACTCAGTACTAGCAAAATAAATAAAAGAAGAACAGATTTATTGGAGGAATGTGCTTATGCATGATGTTGCAGTGATTTGCACATTAACAGAACGTGGTCAGAGTATCAAAGAGTTTGTCCGACATTAGGTAGGAAGTACATGGCAAAGCGGTGTCTGCCATAAATGAAATTTATAAGTCAATCATAGATTCTCAAGTCACATTTAGGCTAATGAGAATGAAATGGGAGTTAGAGTTTGTTTTTATGCTACATCTATGGAATCGTTTGCTGGCAGAGTTTCATAAAACCAGTATGGCTCTACAGGATTCAAAGATTGCACTTACCACATGTGCAAATCTGTACAGATCACTTTCTTACTATGTTAAAAATATTCGAGAAAATTTTGATGATATTAAAAAGAAGCTAAATCTAGATTGCCTGATGCAGAACCTGTTGCTGATGAAGAAATTGCTACAAGAGACAAATTTCGAGTAAAACCCTTTATTCATATAATGGACGCCCTTGAAGCGAATTTAAGGAGAAGAGCAACACTTTACAATTATGTTGCAAATAACTTTTCCTTTTTGGTTGATTTAGAAGCTTCAGAGGGACAGCTACATGAAGCAATAGAAACCTTAATGAAAGAATAGCCACATTATGTGATATTTACTTCACGGGTGAACTGAGGCACTTCTATGATTTCGTCAAGCAAAATTATCCTGGAAAAGAACAAATTCAACACAAATGTCTGTATCAAATCATCTTTCAAGACAAGATTCATTTAGTTTTCCCTAATGTTGAAGCAATATTACGACTATTTATATGTTTGATGGTAGCAAATTATTCAGGAAAATGATAATTTTTACAGCTAAAGGGAATAAAAAAAATTAACTGAGAGCATCTATGTCTGAAGGAAAATTGTCATGTGCATAAAAAGTGATAAGTTGGGTAGCATATCTTTTGCTTTTTGGAAATCAACAAAAAATGTTTTAATTTGTAATTTAGAGAGTACTCTAACAAAATTTTTGTTATTTTGTAACTCGTTCTAGAAGTATTATTAAATATTTTGGATAAAAAATAAAGGCAACATTATTTTCATGTAATTAAAAGCATATATATTTTCAAGCTTTCTGAGAACAGCTGGTATAATTTAAAAAGGATAGAGGGTAGGGGTGGGGGGGTGGGGTTAGAGCTTTATATAATCTAGAGCCTAACCAAACTTAAATCTGTCCCTGAAGGCTAGTGATCAAGAGATCTCCTGTACGATAGTTTTGTTTACATGCGTAAAGAGTCATATTATTTCTGAGATAGGGTTTTATTTAGTGGTTTAAAATATCCATACAATTGGCTAGTTTTAGGAGGAACTTCTTTTTTTTAATTGATTGCGGAAAATATCTGGACTACGTTGCTACCCTTCCCGCGAGTATTCGACAATTGGTGTCTAATCATTCTCCTCTGGCAATTTGTTGCGAGAAAAAGGTAATTGAATATATCCAATTATTATTCTTTAATAATGTTATTTTCCCTTTGCAAACAAAGAAATTAGGGAGTTTCGAATTCTATAATTTATTCTCAATATGACTTTTTTATCTTCAGCTTTTTATTTATAGATTTTTTCCACTTCCCATGTTATTTCGTAGGCTTAAACATATAGTTTTACTTAAGGTTGTAATATAAGGTTGTTTCGCTCAAAAGCCAATAATTTGTGGGGTTCAATCCATTCGTTGTTTATTAAATTAGAGTTCATTAATCCTACTAGATCTTTTTACTGATCAGTGAACTATAAAATTTTTTTTGGGTATCATAGTTCTTATTTCTTGAAACTAAACTTTTCCATCTATTATATTCTACCAATATTTAATCTTTTAGGTACTTTGAGCTCTTGAGACCTAAGGACCCTATTAAATAAAAATTCAAATTGTGGAAGCACAAGTGAATATGAATAAAAACCTCCAAATTTACTAATTAGAAGGAGTTTTCATACATGGGAAAGAGTGTCAATGTTCACACTGTAAAATTCTCTTTCCTCCAGACTTGACTATTGTCCTAACGAAGACGAGTGATGTGAACAAAGAGAAAGCCTTCGGGCAATATTTACAATTACCTACTTCAAGTCAAAGTACCTGAACTATTGGTACAGATTAAAGAATTGAAATTATTATTTATTTTCTGAATAGGGTCACAAGTTGTTCGTTTTGGATCCATCTACTAAACGAAAGATATTGTTGGAAACGTCCAAATAACTTTCCCTATCTAGGTTTAGTTAACTTAAATTACCTTTGGTTACGTGTTATTTTAATATAAAATGGGAATCACTATGTAAAAACGATAAAAAATGGGAAGAAATATTTTTAATTCATGTTTGAGAAAGCAATAAGTGTTCCGAATGAATGAAAACTTTGGTTATAATTAGTGCTAGGAAACTTTTGAAAAAATTATCTCCTCTCAACAGACTATGAGTTAATTATTAATTCTGAACTGAGATAAAGTTGATTTACTTCAATCTTATTTCAAAACCTTCAAGACAAAAAACTAACATCCCTCTCTATAAAGTAGTGTCGGCGTGCTTTCATGCCGCTACAACTATCCACCATCTTCCACGCCTTATATGTCCTATTAATCACAAGACCACGCAGCATTTTGCATCTGCTGAATGACCCTGCCAGTTAGGATGGGTTCGTGACCGCAACCACGCCCCATCAAGAAAATCTCCATGCACACCTATCATACACAATATAATTCACTACCTCTTTGGTTAGCTCTTTCAACCCTTCAAACGCCCTCTTACTCAATCTCGTCTACATTCTTCATAATTCTATTTGAATCTTTTTTATTACGTGATTATACCACCTCATAACACTCAGTCACACTTCGTTCACACTATTGTTCACACAATAAACATCTCTTAGCTAATCGTTTCACAGTATGTTTACACTTCGCACACCAAGCATCCCTTTCAAGTTGTCCATTCCTACTGCTCTCAAACCTCTTCTTTCATACTATAGTCTCACTCTCACGCACCAACGTTGACACAATGATACTGTCATGGAGCTTCCGGACACATTCCACACTCAAACTCTTTTTACTCATAATGCTCAAATTAACTTTTCTATCATTTAATACATTGTGCCTGTAATCAGCTTCATCTGCACCACTAGTATTCGCAAGGCAACACCACGCACTCTAATATCACACACCACCCATTCCTCACAGAAATACCTTGCCAAAGGCTTTGATCAACCTTTCTAAATCCTTCTCACTCTCAAACACTAAAACCAGGTCATCCAGATATGCTTACATAGATGGAACCGTTCCCACACCAATCTCACACCCCTTCCCTTTATTATCATTCCTACTTTTCTCAGTACTCTACCTTAAATATATTAAACAACCATGCTGACCACGCCATCTTGTCTTACCGCTCCTCCACATGTGAAACCACTCACACCGGCTATCTCCTCCCTTAACTACGCATTACATTAAAAATAAATACTAATGACAACATCGAATGGTTCATACATCGTTATTTCTATCCAAGTAAAAGAACGAATGAAGGAAAGTAGAAGATGAACCAATTAAAAAATAAACAGTCGGGGAAGAGATTGAGAAATGAAAACAATTGTTTAAGAAAACCTCATCTCTCCCATTATGTGTGTCCCAGATGGAGTATTAAAAGGCTCCAGAAACAAATTCCTAAAAGAAACAAAGACACTTAAAAGAAATGAATTTGCCCGTGTACATTGACATAAGAAATGTAAATATATTAGTTAAGACTGCAGTGCCCCGAATCTGGGTAAGGCTTTTTACCTAAGTTTACCACTTTAATATTTGGGATGGAGAAAGAGAAAATGATATTTAAATGGTAGAGTAATTTATTTAGTTTTTGTGGTTAAAATTGAAACTCCCAAACATTGTGGACACCCTGTATTAGAGCAGGAGTCGCTAAACTTTTTTCACAATGGGCCAGATAACTGAGAGAATGACGAGCATGGGCTGCATAACCATTTTGTTTGATACAATATAGTGAATACACAAAAAATAAAGACAACCAACATATTTATTTACCAATATACAAAAATAAAGACAACCAACATATTTATTTACCAATACACAAAAAATAAAGACAAAAAACATATTTCTTTACCAAAAAGTTATCAAAGAAGGCTTTGTTAGCAATAAGATAGTATTATCACACCCAGTGCGCAAATATCCGAGTCTCACAAACTAAGCAGCAAAAAAGGTTAGTGAGATTTGTGAAACTGGCGTTTAGCTTTTAAGATATCATCATTATTTGCTTTGTAATCGCTGCATTCAATCAAGAGAATTGCTTTTAAATGTCATCAGTCAGACTCGTTCGATGTGTTGACTTCACATACTTCATTTTTGAAAAAGTTGGCTCACAGACATAGGAGGGGCGGTCAATAAGTTTCGCGAATCAGTAGGGCAAAATAGAGGAAGGGGGATGGCTGTTTGTGGGGGTGTTAGGACAAGTTATGACAAGTCAGGACCTGCAGCCGCACGCTCCTGCTTCGTCTATTTAAGAAGCAGTAGCTGATCGCAGATCGTCAGTCATAAATCTTTTTTGACCAAGGAAGGCAAGAATGCAAAAGGGATCCATGAACGCATGGTTGCAATGTACACCGATACCACCCCTTCCTATGCAACCATTGCTCGCTGGAATAGGGAGTTCCACCATGATTGTGAGTCCTTTGAAGATGACGCTCGTCAGACGTGACCAACGAGGACAATGTGGCCCGTGTGGAGAGGATGATACTCGAAAATCGACGAGTGAAGGTCGAAGAAATCGAGCGAGAACTTGGAATATCACATGGAAGTGTTATCAACATCATGCACGACAATTTGGCCATGACCAAGGTCTGTGCCCGTTGGGTCCCTAGAAGCCTCACGCCCCATGATCGACTTCAACGTCGTCAAAGTTCGGAGGAGCTGCTACTCCTGTACAACCAAGACCCGGTGGGATTCGAGTCACGCATAGTGACAGGTGATGAAACGTGGGTCCATCACTGGGATCCCGAGACCAAGCTCGAAAGCATGGCCTGGAAGCACAGGGGCTTTCCGACCCCCATCAAGTTCCGGACCCAACCCTCAGCCGGGAAGATCATGGCTACCATCTTCTGGGATTCTGAGGGAGTGTTGATGGTGGACTATGCGCCGCGTGGTAGGACCATCACAGGCCAATATTACGCCAAGGAACTGGCTGGATTAAAGAAGTGCATGCGTCAGAAGCGGCGCGGCAAGTTGACACGCGATGTCCTGCTCCTCCACAACAATTCCCCTGTCCACAAGGCCAGAGTTGCACAAGCTGCCCTGCGCGAGTGCAGATTCGAGGAGCTCAACCATCCCCCATACAGTCCAGATCTGGCCCCTAGCGACTACTTTTTATTCCGCCAGCTCAAGGCTGCACTGCGTGGACTCCGGTTTGGGGACGATGAAGATGTCTAGCTCACCGTCCAGGAGTGGATTGAACAGCAGTCGGGAGATTTCTGGTTGTCGGGAATTCAAAGCCTCAGGGACAAGTGGCGCAAGTGCATTGAAGTTGAGGGTAGTTATATTGAAAAATAATAAAACACTTTTCCTCATATCTCGTTTCCTTATATCCGAATTGCAAAACTTATTGACCACTCCTCGTAAGTTGTTCCAAATATTGATGCCATACTAGAGGTAAATTTCTTCAACTTTGAAAACTCATCATCAGGTAAGCAGCGATAAAATTCAACAAGTTTTCCTTCCGTGTGTTTTTCTTTCAACAAGTCATTTGCTTGCAAATCGATGAGTTCCAACTGTAGTTCAACTGACACGTCATCAAGCTTGCAATCAAACGGATTCTGGAAAAGAAGAATGTCACTCAATTCTGTCGAGATCTGAAAATCTCTCAAAAAAATGCTCATTTAAATCATGAATAATCTTTTTCGGAGACTCAAAGTTGACATCTTCTGCGATTCCAGCGCGAAACTCTTTAAAAAAATGAAAATGAGAGAAGTTTCCTCCTTCCAGTTGTGCTTCAAACGATAGCTTTCGACGAAATACTTTGATGATTCTATTTAATTCATTCATGTGGGATGTGATGCCAACTAAAAATGACAACTTTGACAGCTAGCTAGGATCTGACAGAAGTGGATCAGCTCTATCCTTTTCGGTGAGAAAATATCTATTTCCCTTCGGAGCTTATAAAAAACGAAACAGGACTTTACCGCAGCTGAGCCCCCTCACTACTGTGTGATAAGGCAAGTCACAGAATTCAGAATCAATTACTTGAAGAAAAGCTTGGAACTGCCGGTGATGAAGTGCATGACCCCGAATGAAGTTCACGGCAGAAACGATTGGTTTCAGTACGCAAGAAATATCAAGTCTTTCCCGCAGAGTATTTGCTTATGTATAATGCAGTGTATAAACAGAGCATCTAGGAGATGTAAATCTTTTAACTTAGTCCTAAACTGCCCCACCAGACCCTTCCTCACACCAGCCTTGTTTTTTCTTCCATCAACTGTAACACATAGAAGCTGTTCCAATGAAAGTTACAGTCTTGTAAAGTTTTGTATTGCAACCAAGTCGGCCGTGAAGACAGACGTAGCGCCTAGCACAACCCCGCTGACGTCAAACAGAGGGAATATGGCGAAGAAACCGAGCCCCTCTTGGGAATTGGGGGCATCCGTATACACTGGCACGGTTCCAGCATGACACGATCTGTGCTCCATAAAGGTCGAACACAATACTCCCAGAACAGTAGAAACTTTGGGAGGAAAGGCGTGTCGACAAATAGTCAAAGGTGGTATCATCGGGGGTGGCGTCTTGGGCAGAACCAGGCCCGAGAACTGTACCGAGCTCTCGAAGGAGTTTCCTAGAGCTAAACCCAAATGGCTTAGGGTATGACTGGCGTCTCTCGGCGGCGTAGGCACCGTCGAGATCAGTTGCGGGTGCAGTGAGAGCTGTTGGCGACCTAGGGAGGTGCCGGGCTCTCGCGTACAGGCGAATAATGCACTGTGCACGCTGCAGAACGAGTGGCATCTTCCCAGCATCTACAAATAGTCTTTAAATGTGGGACGTGCTATATGCACAGGTCACCAGGCGAAGGCCGGTGTGGTGGATCGAGTACACCTTCCGCAATAAAGGGTCGGCTACAGATGCATAAAACTCGCATCCGTAGTCGAGCTTCGAACGAACAAAGGATCGATGAAAAAGTAAGTCAGTAGCCCTATCAGCGCCCCAGGCACTGAACGTCACGGAGCGAATAATATCCATGGCGCAGGTATAAGAGACCCTAGGGCTGAGAATATGAGCCTCCCAGGTGAGGATTCAATCAAATACAAGACCAAGGAAATGGTGCGAGTTCACCACTTCCCGTCGCACCTCATTGAGAAACAAGTCTGGGTAAGGGGGAAGCCGTGGATAGCGGCAGAAGTGCACCACCTTAGTCTTGGCCAAGGTAAGCTGAAACCTGTGCGTTTTGGCATAGCGAGAGACGCGGTTCAATGCCTGTTGGAGTTAATGCTCCAGAGTTGGCATCTGGGACGCGCCGAAGGAGAGTGAAAGGCCGTCTAAGTAGTGCGTAGCGAAAACATCTTCCTGCGGCACCGAGGTGATGCCGTTGATGCTCAGGGCAAAGAGTGTGGCACTGGGGACATTTCCCTGCGGGATGCCCTCTTCCTTCTCCAATTGGCCGGAGAGGGCACCCCCACCCCTACGCGGAATCGACGATCTTGCAAAAATTCAGATATAAAAATTGGGTGGCCTCCCCTCGCCTACATCTTGTGGAGAGTCTCCATGATATAGTAACGCCATGCAGTATCATAGGCCTTCTCCAGATCTAAAACACTGTGGCGTATTGCTGTCTACGAAAGAATGCCTCACAGACGGAATTTTGTACTTGGAGCAGAGCATCCGACGTGGAGTACAACTTGAAGAAGCCGCACTGTTCAGAAGAAAGATAGACTTCGTTGTCCAGAAAAAAAGGCTAATCTAACATTTACTAATTTCTCCTTCAACTTGCACAAGCAGAATTTAAGAGAGATTGGGTGAAAACCGGCTGGTTTGCGATAAGGGAGCACAGTAGCGATTCACCAGTAGTAAGGCAGGATAGCCTTTATCAAGATCCTGTTGAACAAATCTAGCAGAAACGCCATGCCTCGCTCGCCCAGACGTCGAAGCATTTCGTACGGGGCATCGTCCGGCCCAGGAGCAGTGTCTGCCTACGAAGCGAGAGCGGAACTCAACTCACTTAAAGTAAACAGGTCGGCGAATGGTTCTCCACCTCGAGGTAAAGGCCAGTCGGCGGCCTTCCGTGATATCACGGCGAGCACTGAATGCTGGTGGAGCATCATCCCGGCTAGAGAATGCGGAGAAAGCGGTCACGAAGGATTCCACCAATGACGCGGGGCCTGAAATTGCGGCCCTATATTCTTGGAGAACAGGAAGCGGGGAGGTCCTGCCAGAACTTGCCTGAATCCTTTGGACTCACTTCCACACTTCTGCTAGAGGATCTTCCGGTTAAGTGAAGAGTCGTATGTCCGCCAAGAAGAACGGCGGGCATGGTTCGAAATATACTGGAACCTAGCCCTAGCTCGACGAATTTCACAGAATGTGAAATCGTTCGGGCGGCGCTTATAGCGCATATAGGCATAACGCTTCTGTTTGATGGCAACCTCACACTTGATTGACCATCAGAGGAGCGGTCGGCGTGAAAACTGGCCAGACGTTCTAGGAATAGTTGTTAGGTTCACGGCAATGAGGTTGCCGGAGAAGAACTCAACGGCTTCATCCACTGACTAAACTCTTCGACTGAGACGGATAAATCAGTCATTTCCTGAAATACGGACCACGGCACCGGAGACAAGTACCACCGGGGCGGGCTCTTAGTTAGCAGTGGTCCAGAAAATGATATTTAAATGGGAAAGTGATCACTACCATAGATGTCATCGACTACCTCAGGCTGTTCATCCGGAAAGCACAAAGATAGATCGAGACAAGAGAATGAAGTGGTTCTTCAGCAGTGATGCGTAAACTCATCCACATTTAGGACACCTATCTCCAGCTCATCGATCATGTTGGCAAGGACCTGACCCCTGAGATTGATCAAGTAGTCTGCCCAAAGGTGGTGTCTACCTTTCAGATCTTCAAGCGAGAGAAAGGGCCTCGGCAACCGTGCCACGACGCGGCGGAAGTCCCCTGCGTCGAAGTCGGCTGACGATGGAATGTACGCAGAAATAACTATACCTCCTATCCAGGTGCACCTTTACATTTACTACCTGAAAGAAGGTGTCTAAAGTGAAGAGCAGAACTGAGACATCATGCCAGGTGTAAATGGTGCATTCCCCTTGCCAGTCCCCATCCCTTGGTTGTGGGGTCGAAAACTCTTGTACCCTGGGAGAGTGGGCAGAGGGCACGCGCCCAGCATGGTGTCCAGCAAAAAGATAGCTAAGGAGAAACGGGACGAGACGAGCCTCCGCCGTTCCTACCAATTGGCCCGGAGTGTACGGTGATTCCTTTAAAGCAATATGACCTCCAGGACTAGCTCGGATGTAGGCGTAGGAACCGAAGCTCATCTAGTGTTGTTCTCCTTTCGGCAGGAAACTTTAGAAGCTCCGGAAAATGGCCTGGCGACCAACTTCAGATGGGTTGCCTTCTGTGAATCTAATGACTTTATAGAGGCGCGCGGCCGTTTCGCCTTAAGTGAAATGGTCACGCTGGGGGAAGGAGAAGGAGCCCTGGAATTAACCCGGGCTGGCGAGCTCTACCAGGGCAGCGCCCGGGGTGAGTAGAACCCGCAGAAGCGTTTCGATTGAGCGCGGAAACGACCGTGCTTATAGGCCTGTATGGACGAGAAGCAGATGGTGCCGTCTCAATATTGAGGCATAAGACGTCCCAGCAAGCGCCGGTTGCGCTAGCATCAAGTCATTGGCCTCGCGAAATGAGAGAGGATCCTGGACCTGAACGGCCAGGATTTCCTTTTGAAGAAGGTATGCACCACATTGCTTCGAAGAAGCCGGGTGCGTCTCTCCGCAATTGACACTCTTGGCCACACACGATTTGGACTTATCGTGTGCGACCTTGGAGCAACTGACACATAGTTCGGGTAACCCCGATTTGCGTGTCTACAGGAGCGATTCCTGTGGCGAAAGCAGTAGCAGTAGTAGCACCACCACCGTAATGGCACAAATGCCTTCACGCGGTAGCGATACCAATCGGCATGCAACGACTCAGGGAGCTTGTCACAGTCCAACGTGCCAAAGAGCGTAGGGGTGGGTCTAGAAGACCCTCCTTGTTTTCTCATCACACGCTCGACTTTGACCGCTCCATGGTAGGCTATCTCTAACGTGGTGTTATCTATAGAGTAGTGCACGAGTTGCCTTGTATAAACTACTTCTTCCTGGTAGAATACGGCGTCGCACTGACTGACGTGCCCTCAAGTGACCGAAATGCATTAATCATGGCCGCCTCGGAGGGATTTGACGATTCGCCAGAAGGCTACCTTACGAGAAACGGGTCACCTTCGGCTCTCTACCATTCAGGCTAGCTAAAACTTTCTTTTGATGGATAATATTGCCCTTACCCAACATGCTGCGATCATTGGGGTGAATAACGAGGAAGCCTTCGAAGCCACTGGGTTAGAAAACGCCAGGTGACCTCTGAATGAGGGGCCCCGACGTAATTAAGACTCCGTTTTGCGCACTTTTGGTCTTAGCCTGGTACTCCCCACCCGGGGAAGCACCAGAGCCGGACGCGCCGATCTTGGCTTGGTCGCTGACCGAAACGACAGCGGCCCCTTCCGTCCCCGTGCCGCCCACGGAGGAAGAGAAACCCCGAGTCTTTTAGGTCTTTTTTCTGATTTTTTTCTTTTTAGGAGAGGAGGGCGGGGAATGAACCCGCTTCTCCCCTCCGCTAAGGTGAGCCCCTAGGGCAGATGGACTGGGATCAGCAAGATCCTTCTCTGAAATGGAAAAGGTCTTTGTGTCACAGGGGCACTAGCCAGAGAAGGAGATCCCTCCTCTCTTATTAAGGCCTTAGGGCCATGAGCCGTCTTAGGAAGACCTTGCAAAGGGGTGGATTCGGGTTCAGTACTTGACACCGAGCGTAGGTTCAACACCATTTGGGGCTAGGTCAACTCAGAGTCCAAGTCCATCTCATAGGGGGCCTCCACGTGGCCATCC
This sequence comes from Ceratothoa steindachneri, assembly GCA_963969495.1. Lineage (NCBI taxonomy): Eukaryota > Metazoa > Arthropoda > Malacostraca > Isopoda > Cymothoidae > Ceratothoa > Ceratothoa steindachneri. The sequence goes on from OZ018326.1 coordinate 138,850,068, forward strand.
ACACCCCTAAGACATCAAAAATCCCATTCCATGATCTTTTTTTACCTCCTAATACCGGCGAACCAGTATCCGTCGAGGAAGAGAGGGGGGGCAGGTACACTGACCCCAAACAAACTAGTCGAACACGCCTGCAGGGCATTAAGGAGCACGGGCCGACGAGCCCTGCCACCCCTTGTTTCCCTAATAGGGTTGGCTTTATCGATCCGCCCCCACCTGGAGCGGTTAATTATGCGCCCCCTGCCTGCTTTCTTAGCAGTCCACTTGGAAAGCAAAAAGAGGACTGCCACTTAAAAAGTTTAAAAAGTGAGTCGCCCAAGGGCGACTCCAGAGAAGGGGATGAGGGTGAGTCCCCTACACCCGTATACATAGGAGAGGAGTAAACCTCTCTTTGGAGGGTCCATAAGCTGGTGTGATCTGTGAAAGTGGTGTAAACTACAATTACTAAATATACAAAATTACAAAATAATATCGAGTCGCTAAAGATAATGCCTGATCGCTTAAACAAATGAGGAGAACTCGTGTTGGATCTTAGGAGCATTAAAACTCGAAACTAAAATCACTGCTCTCCTGAAGTTAAACGTTCGGCCAAAGAAGTAATTAGTACATTTCATAACAGTAAATACCGTCAACATTATAATCTATAGATCTTCTAACATAAAAAAAATAAACAGCTTAGCCATATTTTTCGAATTTATGTCATTTTCGTAAGTAAGTAGTTCCTAACTTGTTTTCACTAACTAAATATTTTCTTTCTTTCCGTTTACTCGAAGAAATTTAGTACCATTTTAAAAAGAAATAAAAGGCAGGCATATAATAATTTGGGCTGACTACCTACTTATAAAAATCAGTGTAGAAGACTGTAGCTAATAATTACAATTTAATAGCTCATATATTTTTAATTTAAATCCAATTAATCGATGTTTTAAAAGCTAATTTGTGCTTTGAGCACTAAAATGAGAGATATGCGGCAATTATTAAAGGAATGTTTCCCAGACGTCACTATGTCCTCTAATAAAAATATCTAAACTTAGCCCTTAAATGACTTTAATATTATGGAGAAAACAATTAATATAATTATTTTTTTATTTGTGTTAAAATTAATATATATTTAATTAAAAACAAACTATATACCTGAAACTAAACTCCTCAAAACCTCTAATTGAATATATTAGACGCTCTAGGTATGAACCCATTTTATCGAAAGAAAATTAAAGAAACCTATCTTGCTTAAATGCCTTATATATATATATATATATATATATATATATATATATATATATATATATATATATATATATATATATATATATATATATATATATATATATATATATATATATATATATATATATATATATATATATATATATGTATATATGTATATATATATATGTATATATATATATATATATATATATATATGTATATATATATATATATATATATATATATATATATATATATATATATATATATATATATATATATATATATATATATATATATATATATATATATTCAAATCGCAAAGAAAGCCAGAGATGCCCTATCAACAGGGACCTGTCTTTCATTCTACTTTTCATTTTCGCTTTTCTATCAATTTCCCCACTATTTTCTGCCCTTTACTATTATATTCCCTACTTTATATGTCCAATGTCCTTAGAATGAAGACTGCTCTGCTTGCCGGTGCTAGTCTGTTTTCCCGCTGTGCCCATTTTCGGAATTTTTACAAAGTGAATATCAGTGAAGGTGAATTTGTTCGACTCGCTTAGAGTAGTGACAATGAAAAAATGCGATTGCGTTTGAAAAGTGGACCAATAGCTTTTCGATTTAGGAAAGTAAAGGGTGAAATCTTCGCTCCTTTGCTAGACATAAGGACCGGAGCCTCATCTGGCCCACCCGCAAGCCCTAAGGAAGTATAAGGTAAAGTGGTATACAATTACTTGAACTTTGGCCCCTCATTCTCTCATTCCACCCTCTCAGTATATATATATATATATATATATATATATATATATATATATATATATATATATATATATATATATATATATATATATATATAATTTGTAGGATGAACGAAAGGACACATAAAGGAAAATTCATTTCATTTTCTTGATACAACGTTTCGGGTGAACTTTTCACCCATCTTCGGGTACTGGAAATACAATTTGTGGAAAACATTTTAAGTTAAGAGCCAAATAGATAATCAAAATTACGAATTTATGGAACGTATTTAATGTTAATTAAGGAGGGGGATAGCGATAAATTTACAGGCAATTGATAATTTCCAGATTATTATGTTACGAGTTAAAAATTAACGATTGGGGAAACACTTTGACATAATTGTCCGCCCTGCATTTCCCCTTAACAACTCCAATTTTCATGGATTTCCCCCTTCACTATTAAAAGAAACGCTGAAACTAGCCGTTAAGGACAATTACTTTACTTTTAACAACGAAACCTACTGCCAAATAGATGGGGTGGGCATGGGCAGTCCTTTGGGCCCTGTCTTCGCAGATATCTTCATGTCCTGGTTCGAGGAACAATTATTGAGCCTGGAACCTGGAAGCATTGAACCCTTACTTTACCGCCGCTTTGCCGATGATACATACATTCTGTTCATTAAAAGGAGTCCTGCGATAAATTCTTACAATATGCCTATCATATACATCCTAATATTAAATTTACATGCGAAAAGGAGCTCAATTCCTCCATCTCATTTTTGGATATCCAAATTTCCCGTGTCTCAACTGGATTTGAAACAAAAGTTTTTCGTAAGCCAACCTTTACTGGTCAAGCCCAAAACTTTTTCAGCTTTTGTGACCTTTCTTTCAAAATAAGTGCCATCAAAACACTAATATTCCGGGCTTTTAATATTTGTTCATCCTACTATGGATTTCACCAAGAAGTCGTATTTCTGACTAATTATTTCAAACAAAATGGCTTTCTTACTGAAAAAATTACGGCCCAATTTGTAAACAATATTTTCCATCCCAAATTTAAATTCCCTACTATTTGCAAAGATATCCGTTACATAATCTTTCCGGATCTGGGTTTTTTAAACAAAAAAATTTCAAAAGAAATTAAATCTATATCAAATAAATTCTTTTTCCATACCGACTTTAAGTTGATTTTCATAAATAGACACCACATAAGATTATACTTCAATTGTAAGGACAGAATCCCGCTTGAAGCGAGATACATAGGTAGTACGGGGCGCTCGCTGAGGGCGAGGTTCTGTTCCCATTTGGGTGTTAGCCACAGGACAGGAAAGGTTCTCTCTACGAAAGAATTCTCACCTGTTTAGCTTCACTCTATTAATTGTAAAACAGAAATCACAACGGATGATTTTAAAATCTTAACCCCCTCCCTGATCCCATATCATTAAGGACTCTTGAATCTATGTATATTAAATACCTTTCTCCTTCCTTAAATTCCGATTCTTCTTCTCACCCACTACTACTACTCTAAACAAAAATATTACCAACCTCCTAACCTTCTCTTTCTTCTTACGCTCCTCGCCCTTTCTCCCCAGTTATCCTCTAGCAGCTGATTGTTTAAGGTTGGTTTATCCTGATGTGTTTCCTGTGTTTTCCCAATCGTTATTTTTTAACTCGTAACATAATAATCCGGAAATTATCAATTGACTGTAAATGTATCGCTATCCCCCTCCTTAATTAACATTAAATACGTTCCATAAATTCGTCATTTTGATTATCTGTTTGGCTCTTAACTTAAAATGTTTTCCACAAATTGTATTTCCAGTACCCGAAGATGGGTGAAAAGTTCACCCGAAACGTTGTATCAAGAAAATGAAACGAATTTCCCTTTATACGTCCTTTCGTTCATCCTTCAATTAAATTTAAGCTCCATAGGAGAAGTCCTATCCAATATATATATATATATATATATATATATATATATATATATATATATATATATATATATATACACACACATAAATTCATATCCAAATACCATCATAATGCAAATCCTTATCTCACGATAGGATGCAGGGAAAATGAGAGAGACCGTCCGCATCACTCTCCGGTTCCTCTTGGAGGGCCCAAAACCAGATAGAGGTAAGGTTTTCGAAAAAGTTTTCGGATCCCTGAACATTGCTTTGGTTCGACTAATAGACATTCAAAATGGTTACTTGGCCATTTGCGCGAGGGAGGCTGACTGTGAAGCCTTGACCTTAAGCAAGGCCGTTGAATGCCTTAAAACAATTAACTTGAACCCGACCACACCGCCACAAATTAAAACACACCGTAGCTTAATCTGTAGGCACCTCAACTCCTGGGTCGGGTGCCACTCGGCAGATGAGATAAAAAACGAAATTGAAAGGAACCACCCATGGGCAAAGGTAGCTGAGGTAATTAAATTCAAACACTACACGCACGTATTTAAAGTTGTTTTTGAGGACACGACTATGGCTCAAAAAGGCAAAGAAAACGGTTTACTTCTCTTCAACGTAAGAAGATGCTCAGAGCAGATGGAGCGTGAGCAGTTTGTCGACTTACAAATGTGCTTTCGGTGCTATAAGTACGGCAAGCACACTACGTCCAACTGTCCGGAAAAAGACCATTTTTGGCGCGACTGCAAGAGTAACGCCCCCAAATGCTTAAACTGTGAAGGCCGCCACCGCACTGTCTACGGCATGTCCTGTTAAAAAGCAGGAAATCCAAAAGCAAACCCAAATTAAACGCGATTTCAAAGAGATCGCCATTGCCGAGACCAACAACTAGAAGACATACCTCCACATTAAAAATGAACACTCAACCAAAATGATGTGCTGCATCTACTATGCGCACATTGCAAACATTACTCATCCAGGTACCTTTGCTACGGAAGTCAACCGCATGCTCGTAAAGAACGGGTTGCAAGAGATGTGGTTTCCGACAACACACCCTCAGAGGAAGTTATGAGAATTAGCGTAGCCCCTCAGTACCAAGAAGTATACCAAAAGGTTCCCACGCCCCCAAACACAGCCAGTACACGCGATCCCTGTCTTAATAAACCTGCAATCACAAAAACAACAAAACAGGCGCCAGTTTCACCCCGGAAAAACACGATCACCACAATCAACACGCAAACGCACTCACCCAACAAGGAAGCAGTGTGACCCAAGGAGTCCAGGTTTCCACGATCAAGAAAAACCTCCAAAACCCACCGCCCAAGGTCAACCTCCTGCTCATCGCGAGAGAGAGAGAGAGAGAGAGAGAGAGAGAGAGAGAGAGAGAGAGAGAGAGAGAGAGAGCATCAACTCAAATACCACGCGAGAGGATTCAATCTCAAAATATTTGTCCCCGAATCAGCTCCCTTCCCAAACGAGCTCGATTCACGCGAAGTATCTGAGGGTCTTAGGACCGGAAGGTACAAGTGGGAATGCTCATATGAGATTCCCGAGCGGCAGATTGAAGATGCTCTCGCTCAAAATATGATAAAATTGACCCCGGACTGCTTCCTCACGATTACGGACACATAAAAAAAGAAACGGCAGGAAGCGCACCCCGCCCAGTACACCTCATAGGGCTAAAGTAGAACGTGAATAAACGTGTACTTTAATCCCACACACTAGAGAACCAACACTACACAAAATGACAGATATACTTACTATTATACATATGAATGTTAATGGGTGGGGCGGAAAAGGTTCCATCTATGGCAATATTATGCGAAAGAGTGACCCTGACATAATGCTTATCTCTAATCACGGATTGACCGCGCAAAAACACTTAAAATTATTCCAATACGACGTTATTATCAAAAATCATAGTCAGGAACGGTATGATGGCTACGCAATAGCCGACAAAAAAGGACTAAAATACATCTCCCTGGAGGACTTAGATGAATCCTATCTTGCCATTGAAGTAGATACTGCCCTAACGCGACGACTGGTCGTGGCCACGAGGTACCAACCCCCAAGACGCGGCTATGTGCCCATGCACAACCTCTTGCAGATATTTAGCCACAGGAAAAATGTTATCTTGCCGGAGATCTAAATGCAAGGTGCGCTGCGGCAGGATATACCTCTTACAACAATGCAGGTAGAAACTTCGAACTACTACTTGACAGACAATACATGACAAGGACGTACATAATTATCGGAAAGAGCAGCCACGAAACTCAATATAGTCCTATCTTGTATTAGGTTTCCTTACAATTACTACATTGAACCGGGCCCCATCATTCCGAGCGACCACCAGGCTATCAAAATTACAGTAAGAGTAAATCCCATTCAAATTGAAGTCCCAGAAGGCAAAAGATACAAGCAAGCGAACTGGGAAAATTATATAAATTACCTCTTAAATTATATCCCCGACCCTTTATTTGGTGCTAATTTAGAAGTAATAGATGAGGAGCTGGATAAAGTCATTGAATTTCTAATCAAAGCCGATCAAAATAGTATTCCCCGTATTAATTATAAACCCTTCCAGCCACGCCCTGGAACCCTCCCATGAGAGCCCTGGCCAAATAATATAGGGACTTGTCCAATGTAGTAGCGCTGATAGGCCCCAACCACAATGACTACAGAAGACTAAGACAAATTAAAGACGAACTCCAGACACTAATTTCGGACCAGCAAATGCTACTATGGGACAGACTAATAGGCAGACTCGACATAGAAAGAGACTCACACACGTTCTGGCAGACGGTTAAACGTCTTAGAGGAAAACCTCCACAAACAAAAATGACAATTATTCACAGCAGCCAAAAAATTACTAAGACTGAAGAGATTGAAGAAATGTTTGGGATTTTCTGGTCTTCAATCTTCAAAATTACCCCAGAAGAAAATGAGAATTACAACCTCGTATTCGAAACTGACGTAATCCAACAGCTAAACACACAAATACACAAAACTTCTCCTTACCACTGTGTGTCGCAGGAAAGATTGATGGAGGGCTATGGCAGTAAAATAACTGCCCTAGAACTCTCCGTTACTCTAAAATCCTTTCGTAAAAGATCCCCGGATACTACGGGGCTGACCCGCGAAAGTTTCATCCAGGCCCCGCCTAACGTTTAGAGTAGCCTTCAAAACGTCATGAACGCCGATCTGAACACGAGATATTTCCTCGACCAGTGGAAAGTGGCCACTATGATTTTCATCTCAAAACCGGGGAAGTCCCCGGACTGACCTACCAACTTTCTACCGATATCTCTCCTAGAATTTGCTGGCAAAGTCTTCGAGAAGATATTGGCTAACAGAGTCAACTCTTTTCTCGATGAAGCCAACTTTCATAACGAGCAGCAACATGGCTTCAGAAGGAAAAGAGGGACTGACACGGTACCAGCCGTCGTCACGGAAACACTTGCAAAGATCAAGGCAAACAAAAGGCATGCCGACCTGGTGCTCCGCGATGTCAAAAAAGCTTTTGATAAGGTTTGGAAGAGAGAACTACAATTTAAGACCCTTCAAGTGGGCCTCAACCCCATTCATGAGAGGATTCTATGTGACTAAATAATGGAGAGGAGATCATACATACAAATCAGAGAACACAAAGGCCCGAATTCGAACTCGAAGCAGGGCTCCCACAAGGGGGCTGTCTCAGTCCCCTTTTATACAATTCCATCCAAGAACCCCCCTTCCCCGAAAATTCCATCCCAAAATTATGTGAATAAATATAAAAACTTCCTTTCAAACTGTATTAGTTAAAATTATTACACACATAGTAAACAGTTTAATAAAATTTAAAAATTCGGTTATGTTATGTTATATCAAAACAAAGTTTAATAGAATTTTTAAAAAATCATTGCATAAGTGCAGATTATACGATTCATCTTTAAGAAATTGCAAAACATAATTTTCTTCTGAAGAATCTAAAAGGCGAGAGGAGATGGAAGATATCAACCAATGCCCCCAAATTCAAAATAATTCTCATGTTTCTCAAGACCTTCAACTATATACGGGTAGAAAGGGGGCGAATCGCCTACTCCCTGGAAGGGACAGTTCTGGGGGTCTAAATCACCCCCAGGGGCTACACGAGTCATATCGAGCGAACAGTCGCGAGTAGCAAGAGAGATTTGAGGGAACTTTAAAGGTTCCGTGACCTAAATCCCTCAAATAAACTCAAGATATTCAATGTGTGCATTTGCTTGAGACTCCTGTACCCCCCGGTGCCGCTGAACGAAAGCGCAAAGACCCACATTGCGAACCTACAAACGACCCAGAACAAAGCGGTGCTTATCATTACAAACACCAGAAAAAGAGAACACAAACGACAGCAGAAGCTCCACGACTCGGTTGGATTATCCCCGATCAACGTGCCGCTCCACGAGAGGGCTAAGAGGATCTGGCAAGCCATTGGCACCCACTTGTCCCCTTAGTTCTCTCGTAAACACCTAGACATCGAGGTCGACCGACAAATAAGACCATTTAAAAGCAGTAAGATACAGTCTGACGGCGACGTGACTCCAAAATACACATGGCAAAATCGACAAATCACAAAAAAACGACTAGTGTAATGCTCAGGTTTCTTTAGTAAAAATTCATAAACCATCACTAAGATTTACCCTTTTTTCAAAACTTTGCAAAAATATAAAAATCCAAAATTTAACTAGAAAAGCTTTTTCAAAAACCCACAGCGGGAACAATAAACTCTGCCTCAAATATAGGCTTGAATGCCATAAGAATTGAATTAACATGTTTAATTTAATTGAATAAACTATATTTTTTATAGTTTATTAAAAAACAACAAAATACATCCAAAAAACAAAAACTAACAAAATGTAAACAAACAGAGCTACCCTTTCACCAGGGACCTATTTATTCTGTCTCCCACACAACCTCTATTCTTTAAACTCACCCTATTTCACCCTTTTCTGTCTTACTATCTCTCTCTTACTCTCCCTAAATTTCACCACTTTTTATGTCCAAGTCCAAGACTCAGAATTAAGAGTAACACATATGAAAAAAAAATACATAGGAAGAGAAATATTAGGTTGAGGAATAAGTTCTTGCGTTTTTTTTAATGTTGTGTTGATTTAAGTTTTGTTGACGTGATTTGTGCACATATTAAGAAACAATAATAAATAATGAGAGCAAAATTTGCATAGGTTAGGCTACGTCTCTTAACAGCGTAGACTATTAGGCTTTTGTTTAGGCTACGTCTTGAAGTTGAGTAATAAGTCATTGCGGTTTATTTAAAAGTTGTGTTAATTTAATGTTTGTTCTGTACCCTTAAAATGGAATGTCAAGTTGAAAGAAAGGCGCATTTTTGACACTTATTGTTTTTATTAATTTTCAATAGAGACGGGAACAATGCAAACGCAGCCAAAGCTCGTCGCGATATTTGTGCTGTGTACGGAGAAAATGCTTTATCAGAAAGGACAGCTAAATGGTGTTTTTTACGTTTCAAAAACGGTCATTTCAATCTTAATGCTGAATAACGTTCTGGTCGCCCCATTAAGTTCGATGAAGATCGATTGAACGAACTTCTTCATGAAAATTCTTGTCAATCGACTAGACAATTGGCTGTACAATTGGTGTGTGATCAGAAAACTGTAGTGAATCACCTTCATTCGATGGGGAAAGTTAAAAAACTCGGTGCATGTGTTCCGCACGCTTTGAGCGAAAGCAACAAACTTCAACGCTCCATGATTGCCGCAGGTTTGTTTGCTCGTCACAAGGCTACTCGTGGATATAAGGACAGATTTCTTCACCGCATCATCACTGGCGACGAAAAGTGGTGTGTTTATGTCAACATGAACCATCGAAAACAATGGCTTAGCCCCAATAAAAAAAACACCTCCGTGATTAAAGCAAGGACTTCATCGACGAGAAACGATGAGGTGTGTGTGGTGGGATTGTGAAGGCATCATTCTTTATGAGCTCCTTGCGAACAACGAGATTGTCAATGCAGAACTCTACGCTCAACAAATGTATCGACTCGTCGAAGCTATTCGTGAAAAGCGACCTCATCGAAATTATGGACTCTTTCTGCAACACGACAATGCTCGTCCTCACATTGCCAATATGACAAAAGACGCCATCCAAACGCTTAATTGAGAAATCCTGCCTCATCCTCCATATTCGCCAGACTTGGCTCCATCGGATTTCCATCTGTTCCGATCGCTCTCCAAAAATTTGCGCGGCGTTTCGTTCAATACTAATGTGGAATTAAGAACCTGGTTAGACGAATTCTTCGAGTCAAAATCCAGAGATTTTTATTGCAGAGCCATCGAAAAACTAGTTGAACGTTGGGAAGAAGTCGTAAATAACAACGGAGAATACATTATTGATTAAATTGCATATTGTTATCAATTAAAAATGAAGTTTTTCTAAAATTGTTAATGGTAATGAATAAATTTGATAAAACCGCAAGAACTTATTCCTCAACCCAATACATCTGAGGACGTTGCGAGTTCCCGCCGAATAACAAATACTGAATCCAACCCAGAAGATTTCTTTAACCTTAAAGAAATTTCTGATAACCTTTACCCAGCGTCCAATCAAGAAAGCCAGCATTCATTCAAGAAAGAAGACAACTCTTCCCCTGGAGTCAGTGCTTCACGCAAAAGAATTGAACCGGTAGCCACCAAGCCGAAACAAGAAAACTATGTGGCTACCTAATAGTGGTACTAAAACTCGGTGACAAACCACCCCTATTAACAAACCACTCACAACAGGGCAACTACACCTATAATCCATTGAAAATTCTAATATTTAAACTTCTACCATAAGCTATTAGTCACGTACACATAAATTACTTTGCTTCATTGTGAATGAGAAGGCAGCCCTTTAAATTTGGTTCCGCAGTGATACCATGGACTTCATCAAAGTCGAAGCAAAGTCAACCACCAAATTTCTGCTCAAGCTTGGTTGGAAGAAATGCATTAATAAGAAATATGGAGACAGTGCCCGCCGAAAGCCTATTGTTTATACATGGATAAATATTTTTGCGGATGGTAGATGGATGTTAAAGACAACATTCGCGGTGGCAGACCGTCTAAATCAGTGAGGGAAGAAAACATTAATCGTGTGCGAGCACTAATTGTAGAGAATGGTCGATTAATAATGTAAATGATAGCCATCATATTGAATAAATCGGCAGGTCAAGTTTATTCCATCTTTACCGACGCACTGAAATGCTCAGTAAAGCTTTCTGCTAGATGGATGCCAAAAGTGTTGCGCAGAGATCAGCTGGAGAAGATAGCTACTATTTCAATGTAAACTTAGAATAACTGTGATAAAAATCCCGAGGATTTTTTTTTTTTTACAAAGAACTGTAATCTATGATGAGGCTTGGATTTATCAATATAATCCGAAAGGCAAAGAGAAGTCTAAACAATAGTTACAAAGAAGTGGAAAAGGACAAATCAAAGCAAAGTTTGAACAATTAGAAGGAAAGGTAATGACCGCTGTTTTTGTTTAGGCTGAAAGTGTGATAATTGTTGACTTTCTTGAAGGGCGAAGAACCAGGCAATTATCACCCCCCCACCCCCACCCCCACCCCCAACCCACCTCCAAGTCCTGACATAGATCCATTTAACTTTTTTTCTAAAACTTAAAAAAAATACATGAAGGACACTCGTTTTTATTTTGTTGATTATGTTAAAGAGCTGTTTTAACTTAAGTTTAATTCTCGAATCCTCATTTTTTTCTAGAAATAGTTTATATTAACGGTAAGATCGCCTGCAAAAGTGTTCTAGACCTTAATGGAGCTAATGTTGAAAAATAAAATTTACACTTCTTATCTTAATTTTATTCCATTTTTGTACGAACCTTCTGAAGAACCTCCATATATATATATATATATATATATATATATATATATATATATATATATATATATATATATATATATATATGTTCAAGAAAGTGCAGGACACTTTCGTGCATCAGTTCGAATATGAAAAAAAAACTCCAAGAGCAGAATTCAGGACTGAGTGGACCACTTCGAGAACTATGGGACAGTGGAGAAACTCAATGCAGCCAGTGACAACCGTCCAAGCCATTCAGGACGCCCCAGGAAGTGTACAGCTGAGCTGGTCAAGAGTGTGAGAGTCAATTCAGCAGAGTCCAAAACGCTCTATGCGCAAGCGAAGTCAGTCCCTTCGTATATCCCGTGAGACTTGCAAGAGAGTACTAGTAATGGATGCAAAGGCCTACCGATACAGAATACAGACGAAGCAAACCTTTACAACCTCAGACAAGGAGCAGAGAAAGGCTATGGAAGTCAAGATACTTGAGAAGATTGAGGAGACCCCAACTTTCCTTAACCTCTTTTGGACCTCGGATGAAGCTCACTTCCATCTTGAAGGAAAGGTGAACTCGAAAACAAATGTATTCTAGGGGACTTCCACGCCAAATGAGGTAGCCACCAAGCCCCTACACTCCCCTAAGTGCATGGTATGGACTGCAATCTCAGCCAGAGGCATCATCGGACGATTCTTCTCCGAGGAATCTGGCGCGACAGTGACAGTCACCAAGGAGCGGTATGTTGTGGTCCTCAAAACTTTCAAGAGGGAGCTACAGGCCCTGTTCCCGTCACTTATGAGAAAGTTCTGGTTCCAGCAAGATGGAGCAAGCTCTCACACCTCAAACCTGTGCCGAGATTGGCGGAAAAGGAACTTTGGTGGCCGTTTTATCAGTCTCAAGATTGATTTTAAGTGGGCACCTCACAGCCCAGACCTTAGCCGCCCAGATTTCTTTCTCGGGGGCTACCTTAGAGACAGAGTGTTCGCAGGGAGGCCCAGGACCATCACGGAACTCAAGGAAGCCATCAGTGAGGAGATCAGAGCCATTAGTCGGTCGGTTTGTAAGGACGTCATGGACAACTTTGTGCTGCGCCTCAAGAAATGCACAGAGCTAGATGGAGGTCATCTCGAACACGTGCTCTAGAATAAAGAAGAAAATTCCAAAGACTCATGTTTTGATATGATGTTTTTAAACACAATAAACTAGTTATCACCAAAGTTTCATTCAATGCTTGCAGACAATTAAGAAAGAAATTAGGCCTATCGAAAGTGTATATATATATATATATATATATATATATATATATATATATATATATATATATATATATATATATATATATATATATATATATATAAAAAATATAGGTTTAAGTTTTAAGCACGAATTATAATTATAAATACAGGGGAGTTCAAATACGACGATTAATCGAAAGAGGCAAAGTAAAATTATACAGAATGCAAAAAACAAAAAAAATCAAACGGATCAAGTGAGAAACAAACATACCTTGAATCTTTGAGATCCAGTGAGAATATTGTGTGGTAAAGAGGTGATAGGAAATAAAACAGTTTCGCTAGTAATGTTCATTTAAAGGATGTTTAATGTAATACACGAAGAATCAGAATTAAGTGAGGGAGATAGTGTTTTGATATGAATAGATTCGGAGATACGTAGAGACGCGGGGGGGAATTAGAGTCTCCGAAATCTTGAAGTCATTCAGTGATGGGATTGTTTGGCATTTAATTGAGTGCTCTCTTATAGAATGATCTCCTTTTTTATTAAGGAATTTTCCTGTTCTAAGGCTGATGCCCATGTGAGAGAAGAAACTGGCCTGAAGGGTACTTAGGGTACGCCTAAAAATAACCAACAATAATCTCATCCACATACAATTAGTCACCCGCCACCTAAATAACCTCCCCCAAAACTCATACTACATCACCTTTCCCCCAATAGAAAAGGAAAATTCAATCCTCTCCTGAAAGTTCATGAAAATTCCCCCAGTGAAAAATCCACCCAAGGGAAATTCCACCCACATAAAATTTCACCCATGAAAAATTCCCCCGGAAGGAGTAACCAACAACCAACTAACTAACAACCAATCATTCCAAATAGTTGCTAACAACGTACAAAACGCATACCTCCGTCATTAGTGTGATTCAATCATAGGTTAACCTTAAATTTAACCAAATTTGGGGCACTTAGACTTTCCTCTGTGTTATTTAAGATTTGTTTTTCTGTGTTAATTAATTACCCCTAACCATCGTCTTGGAATTTATAATTAGGAAAAAAGAAACTTCGTGAAGAACTTAATTAGGTCTATGAAAAACACCGGGATTTACCAACAAAAACAGACTTATTAGAGATGTGAACATTTTTACACATGCTGTAAAACACGCATTCATGCAATGTTTAATTATGATTTGTGATGTACCAGAAATAATTTTTAGGTCAGGAAGACATATACATCCCGCATCAAGTGTTATGGTGGAAGTACGCAAATAATTCTTTACGTCAAATAATCCGAGCAGGAGAAGGGTCTACATCTTCTTGGCATTTTTTCATCAGTCATTTCTGATGATGATATACTCGACAACTTTATTTCATTCTTTGAAAGTCCCTATATTGGTATAAACCGAGGAAGGGGAGCACGATGTCGAAGAGGAAAACCATTATTTTCAATCAAATCTTGGAACGTACGAGACCGCGTCTTGCAAAACTTACTACGAGCCAATAATGGAGTAGAAGGTTTTCATAGTGAACTCCCCCCCCGGTCATCATTAACAAGCAGGAATCGGAATTTAGGGAAGCAATGTTCTGCACTGCAAAAAGAGGAAAGCCTTAATCAAACAAATCATATCCACATTTCACAAAGGGATCAAAGTCACCAGAAAAGAAATATAAAAACATTAATGACAAGCTTTTTAGATTGTTCGGAAGAAAATTATGTTTTGCAATTTCTTAAAGATGAATCGTATAATCTGCACTTATGCAATGATTTTTTAAAAATTCTATTAAACTTTGTTTTGATATAACATAACATAACCGAATTTTTAAATTTTATTAAACTGTTTACTATGTGTGTAATAAATAATTCTAACTAATACAGTTTTAAAGGAAGTTTATATATTTATTCACATAATTTTGGGATGGAATTTTCCGGGGGAGGGGGTCCTTGGATGGAATTTTGTTACCACGTGAATGCCATTACGCATTAAAAGATATAAAAACAATAAAGATAGGTGCAAGAGAATAGTCGGATTTTCCGAACACTAATAGCTAGAGGAATTTAGGAACTCTTGAGTGTGAAAAATGAAAGAATCAATGAAGCGAAAATGAAGTATGGCTGTTCGGATTCCACAATAATCAGTACGTGCCCCATGTCTTTTGGGTATGGGAATTATCCTCTTTTCACCTAAGACTACCGAAGTTGCTCATCTTGACTCCGCTCTAAACTTTACCCCTATTTTTTTCCCTTTGCCCTCTGCTACTAATACCTTCTACTAAATCTCGCTCTGGGCTCCTTTACCAAGCACTTTCCCCTCGGTTCACTTTGAACTGAGGTCCCGAAGCGTAGGGAGTCTCTCCAGGAACGAGTCGGCTGTAGGCCTCCTCTTCTTCTGCCCCCTCCCCCTTTAATAATAATAATAGTATTAATAAAAAATGCGGGAAGGTGTAGTAGATTCAAACTATTGTTTTTTCATAGGTCTAGATGGAGTTTTCAATGTATGCAGTAGTCATCATTCGGTGTATACTTTGACAAAATGTATATGGTGTTCATTAATTACATTTAATGTTATGCTCAAACGCTTCAGAACAGTTGCGGTCAAACGTTGATTATATGATACGAGAAACATAGGTTTCAGTGATGTGTCTTGAGAAAAGAAACGTATTTAGTTATTTACCTTTGGCAGGTACAGGTTGGCTCGCAAGAAGCAATAGAGTGGAAAGAGTTCTTGATCAAAAGATCACACTAAAACTCATTTTTATATCACAAGCTTAAACGCCTTGTCGAACGAAATTGATGTTTTGCAATTTCTCAGTGTGGCGTATAATCCGAGCTAATGATTATTTTATGCAATGATATTTTTATTTTATTAAACTGTTTCATATGTATGCAAAAATTATGAATAATAAAGTTTAATTTTTTTTATTTATTCACAGAATTTAGGGGTGGAATTTTCCTGAGTAAAATTTTCTATGGGGAAATTTTCCCAGTGTAGAATTTTCATGCCACGCTCCTGAAACACAACATTCACTCTCTCTAGGCTAAGAATAGACAACCAACATTATCAATCATGTAACAACCGCTCATAAAAAACTAATCTCTCTGTATCAATATGCCCAAACCTTGAACCTCACAGACAGAACCATACAACATACCGGAAGACTGTATTTATATCATCACATCTTCCTTAACTCTTGCCAGAGAAAATCTAAAGTTTCCAAGATTAGTGCACGACAACCTACAGGTATAAACTACGTTTGGGGTTATGAAAATTTAGATAAATAAAACGAATGGTGGGCCTAGCAATCTCTCCAAGAAAATAAAGCCCAAATAATGTTTCCCAAACCATCTGACTACTTTAGAGTCAGGAAAAACTTATAATAGTAGGTAGAAAATTCGCCCCGACTGATAATTCAGCTATAAAAATATTATCATAGAATCGATAGACTTTCATTAACAAAAGATTCCATCAGATTGATTCGGTACTGTTGATGGCCTAGTGTCGCAATACTTGATCTAAAATGAAAATTGTTTATTTTTCGTCACATTTTTTTTATTATGTACATAAAAAGTAACATGATATTACCTCTAAAATAGAACAATGTGCCGCAATGGATTTATTCGACCTTGAGTGGTAGTTCAAGGTCATGTCTAATCACTGAGCCACGCCTCTTGCGGTAGACGTGAATGATTCTAAATATTTTCCTCGAATTTTGATCGTCATATTTCCTCACTTTGCTTCAATTGTTGATTTAATGAATAATAAACATACATAAGTTAGGTACTAATGATGCTTTAGTAAAATATCAAATTATATGAACGTAAACAACGGCAAGAAGGAGCACGGTTGGGTTAGTATATTAATTTATGTAGAAAAAGAAAGGAAGACCAACGGAGGGATTTCCAGTAGAAGTTAGACTCAGTTAGAGGAAGTGAAAATATGCATAAAGTAAAGAGGTTAATTAACCGAAAGATTATTTTGGGAAGCTAAAGGGCAAAAATCACTCGAACTTTGCATTTGTTCGTCTACGAAGTAAGATTCCTTTGTTGGGTTTGCGGTGAAAGATTTAGGAAGTAAAATCGGACGAAAATTTGAGTCAATACATTTTTTTTCCATCTGGCGACTACCTTTAAGGGCATAAGATGTCGTAATTAAAACTTAAGCCAAGAATTAGGCTACTCTAAAATTCCTGAACCAAACAAAACGACATCAAATTAACAAAGACAGAGAACAAACAAAAATAAAACAAGCAGCCAAAAAGCAGGAAGAATGAAGTACGCTCCGGCGTCGGGGGAGGAGCCCGACTAGCCCCCCGCGCAGAAACATGCGACCTACAAAAAAGAGAGTCAAATAAAATGGAGGAGATCATCCTCCTCCACGAATCTGCCTCAAGTACAAGGGACAAGGGGTAGCGATCCCGATCTCCCGGGACCAGGACAGGTAATGTGCGCAAAGTTTACCCAGATCGTGAAATTCTGCAAGAATGTACTGAACAGTCTGATGAATGACACAGGTATCGGAATAAAGTGCAGGGGACCACTCCACCAATTGACGGTGAGTTACGCGAGTGTGCTAAATTCACAGACGACGGAAAACGACCTGAAGCCGTCGCGACATGGGGGGGGGGTAGGACCATGGGAACAGTCGCGGCACAATGGCACACTACTTTAAGGTTCCCTCAGCCGTCTCCCATCTTCTTTGCAAGGCAGCCCAGAGGGCTGGCCTGATTCCACCATGTGGTTGGTGTGAAGAAATACGAAACGTTGGTCTGGTCGCCTACTCCTCGCAAACTCTTTGGTGCCCTCATCGGCGCGATCACAATCCGGGCTCCGAACCGGGTACGTGGCGTGATATATCGTACCGAGCGGTGTATTGCAACCAGCTCGGCCGTGAAGACAGACGCAGCGCCTGGTAGAGCCCCGCAGACTTCAGACTGAAAGGACACGGTATGGAAACCGACCCCTTTCCGGGAATTGAGTCATCCGTGTACACTAACACGGATCGAGCGTGACACGAAGTGTGCTCCAAAATGGTTGAACGCAATAGTCCCGGCGCTGTGGAAAGTTCGGGAGCAGAGGCGTGGCCACAAATAGTCAAAGATGGTACAATCTAAGGTGGCGTCCTGGTCAGAAACAGAGGCACCACTGGCTTGAGAGCTACCTCGAGCTTGCGAAGGAGTTTCCTAGCCTTAAACCTAAAAGGCTTTGGGTATAATTGCCGCATCTCGGCGGAATACGCACCGTTGAGATCGGCTGCTGATGCAATAAGAGCCGTTGACGACTGAGGGAAGCACCGGGCTAGCGCGTACAGGCGCCCAATACACCATGTACAGCGCAGAGCGAGTTTTCTTCCCAGCATCGACAAGTAGGCTCTTAATGAGGATGTGCGAAAGGCACCGGTCACCGGGTGGGGACTGGTGTGATGGATCGAGTCCACCTTCCACAATACACGCTCAGCTGCAGATGCATAAAACTCGCATCCGTTATCACTATTCGATTGAAAAAATGATCGGTAGGAAAGCAAAGCAGGAGCCCTATCAGCCACCCAAGTGCTGAACGTCACGGAACAAACAATATACATGGCCTCCCAGATGAGGCGTCGGTCGAAAAAAAAACAAGGAAACTGTGCGAATCCACCACTTACATGTAAACCTCGTTTAGGAACAAGTCTAGGTGCGGATGGAGTTGTGGATGGCGGTAGAAGTGAACCACCTTAGATTTGCCCAAAGAAAACCGAAAATTGTGCGATTCGGCATAGCCAGAGAGGAGGCTCAATGCCTGTTGGAGTCGACGCTCTAGAATTGGCAATTGGGCCCCAGCAGAAGAGATTGAAAGGTCGTCTACGTAGAGCAGGTGCGGGCAACCTTTTCAGAGTGAGAGCCAGATGAGACTTTTGTGAGCAGGCCACGGCCCCGAGTGACAAACGAAATCCCCAAAGTGACCATATATATATATATATATATATATATATATATATATATATATATATATATATATATATATATATATATATATATATATATATATATATATACTAGAATACATTATACAAAAATTTTAATCAAAAACATACAAATCAGTGAGACGGCTGGTGCTGCTTGTCATAGAAAAGTGTTTTAATGTCCGGCTCGATAAATGAGGTAGACAACAGAAGAATGTCATTCAGGTGGCGGTCCGAGAGTTGGGAGCGAAGGTGAGACTTCGCGTACTTCATTTTGGCGAAGAGCTGCTCGCAACAGTATGTGATGCCAAACATGGCCACGATGCGTTGAACATGCGCAATTTATTATAGAAAATTGCTAGAACGGAGGACGAGGTCGGGGGAGAAGGACAGCGGAGAAGAGGTGCGGAACTTCGCCTTCAATTCATCAGTGCAATGCATCTCCACCAACTCCATCTGCAGGGGGGCAGTGGCGTCGTCTAGAGGGAAGTCACAGGGTTTGAAAAGCTTGAAGTCTGCAGCCAGTGGCCTGGCTCCTGCGAAGCGGGAGGCAAATTCCTTGCGCAGAGAGGCGACGACACTAACACAAGTGACCAGGTCCACATCGTCAGAGGCACAAGCATCAAGGCGAGGAAAATGCACAAATTAACCAATAGCCAACTGAGTCTCCCACAAGCGCAGCTCAACATCAAAGGCGGTGATGGGCGCGTGCATGTCTGTCACGAGAATGTCTTTGCCTTGCACTTCACGTTGAGGGCATTCAGGTGCGTAGTGATGTCCGTGAGAAGGGCCAGGTGAGCGAGTTATCACGGGTCGTAGAAGTGATCAGCATGAGGAAGGTTCTTCTGACGGAAGAAGGTGGCTATCTCCTGCTGCAGGTCGCACACACGGGACAGCATGGCCTCACGAGTCAGCCAGCGGACTTTACAGAAGTAGAGCAGGTTGTTGTAGTGCACGTTCACCTAGTCTATTAGTACCTAGAACTGGCGATGTAAGGCTGCAGGAGAAGATGGAGTTGATGACCTTTACCACGATAGACATGACATCAACGAGGTCGGTAGACTGGGCGCACAGGTACTCTTTGTGGATGATGCAGTTTACCTTGTGTATGGGCTGAGTGTGTGCGGCGGCCTCACAGTGGTACACTAGCAGCGAAGCGGCGTTCTTCTTCTCCTTAATCATTGCGGGGGCACCATGCGGTCGTCATGCACACACGACGGGAGAGGTCTAGGGAGTGCTGCTCGAAACACTGAAGCATGGCGTTGAAGAAGTCTTGCCCAGTGGCGATGCCGCGCAGCGGGACAAGCTGGAGGAATTCCTCACACACCTGGAGGTCAGCGGTGACCCCACGGATGAAAACAGCCAGCTAAGCCGTGTCCTTCGTGTCGGTGCTCTTATCAAGAGCACCGACGAGGGTTGAGCTACAGGTTTTGAGTGAATCGTGCACGTTCTCCGACATCTTCTTGATGCGACGACGAACGGTGCGGGACCAAAGGCTCACGCTCTGGAGAGATGGAGTCCACCGCAGCGACAAGGCACTCCTTGATGAAGTCTCCATCCATGAATGTCTTCATCCGGCACGACGGCCCGAAAGGAGGCGGGAGACCTCATAACTGGCGCGCGTAACCTTGTCGGCTTCAGCAGTCTGCTTGCAAAAGTGCGAAGTTGTTTTCTGCAGGCTGCCTGACAGTCTTACGATGTTACCCTTCCTCTCGGCAGCAGACATCGGCGCAATGTTTGATGAACGGTGTTCTGTCTTCCAGTGGCGGCCCACGTTGTACTCTTTCAGGACAGCCACAGTCTAGAAGCAAATGAGACACTGGGCCTGTCCAAAGCGTTCAAGGAAGACGTACTTCTCCCACTAAGGGTTAAAGGCCCGACGCTCGAGGTCCACTTTCCTCTTCTTAACAGACATGATAAGCTGAAAAGAAAGAAATGACCATAATGACATGATAACATTATAATGGATTGAAATTTATTCTAATCATTTTCACTTACTAGTGTCAGTTTATTTTCCAAACTGTACTGAGCACAAAGCGTATCTAGCATCAATGCGAAAGTACGACAGACACTGGCCGCTGGCGTCTGGAAGGATCACAGAGTGAGGCGCAGAGTTGCCAAACAGTATCTGCCGGTGTAGCCGCACAGAATGTATGCTCGCAACCATATCTCAGTAAGGATTCATTGCAGCGGAAAAAGTCATAAGCATTTTTTGTTTAGAAGTGCCTCCTCTACAACTTTGGTATCCATGGAATATTTCGTATCTGCGAGGGAAATGCATTTTTGTCTCATTTTTTACTCATTTTCGCTGCCAGACGTAGGACTCATTCCCCTCTCCCTCTACGAGTCTACTGAGACAGATGCTGTTTGGCAGATTTTTTTGGGGTACGGGGGCTGGGGTTTCACGGGCCGGATTGCAATATTAATACTGAGCAAAATGGCGGGCCAGACGCTAGGCCTTCGTTGGCCGGAGGCTGCCCACCCCTGACGTAGAGGATAGAGAGAACATCTTCCGGCAGCAAGGAGGTGATACCATTGATGCTAGAGCAAAGAGTGTAACACTGAGGACACTTTCCTGCGGGACACCCTCTTCCTGCTCCTTTGGGCCGGAAAGTGCTCCCCCTCCCGTACGCGGAATCGACGATCTCGAAAAAAATCACATCGTGGGGAGAGTCTCCATGACACCTTATTGCCATGAGGTATCATAGGCCTTCTCCAGGTCAAAAACAACGTGGCGAAGTGCTGTCTACGAAGGAAGGCCTCGCAAACGGCATTTTCCAGCCTAAGCAGAGTATTCGACGTGGAGTGGAACTTGTGGAGGCCACACTGTGATGAAGACATGTTGCTCACGATGTCCAGGAAAAAGGCTAATCTATTATTTACCAATTTTCCCATCAACTTGCCAACATGGGAGGTTAGAGAGATTGGGCGCAAACCATCAGGCTAGAATGATCTCTCCCCGGTTTGCGAAAAGAGATAACAGTAGCCATTCGCCAGGAGTCTGGGAATATAGCCTCTGCCAGATCCTGTTAAACAAATCTAACAGAAATTGGATGCCTCGTTGATCTAGGCTTTGAAACATTGAATACTGGACATCGTCAGGATCAGGGACACTGTCCATGCACGAAGCGAGAGCGGAACGCACATCTGGAGGTAAAGTCCAGTTTGCGGCATTCAGTGACATCACGAGGTGCAGTGAATGCTAGTGAAGCAACATCCCAAATAGAGAATGCGGAGAAAGCAGTCGCGAAGAACTCCTCCACGAACGTGGGGTAGGAGATTGGGCTCCCATTTTTCTGGAGAACGAGAGGGGGAATCCTGCGAGAACTTGCCCCGAATCCTTTTGACTCTCTTCCACATCTCTGCTAGAGGGGTCTTCCCGTTAAGTGAAGACACGTATGCCCGCCAAGAATTGCGGCAGGCGTGCTTCCAAATATATCAGTACCGCCTTAGCCCGATGAAATTCACCGAGAGTGAAATAATTTGGGCGGCGCTTATAGCGCATCTAGGCATAACCCTTCTATTTGAGGGCCGTCTCACACTCGGCTGAACCCCATGGAAGCGGGCTACATGTAAAACGGCTAGACTTTCTAGGAATAGTAGTTAGGCCCACGGCGATGAAGAAATCAACGGCCTTATTTACCAACCTAAATTCATCGACTGGGGCAGATAAATCAACCCTTTCCTGAAATGTGGACCACCGCTGCCAAGCGAAGCACCACCAAGATGGTCTTTCAAGCAGCAGCAGTCCAGAAAATGATATTTGAATGGGAAAGTGATCACTATCATGGAAATCATCGACCACTTCCGATCCAAAATCATACTGTGCATCTGTAGAGCACAAAGATAGATCAAGGCATGAAAATGAAGTGGTTCTCGGGCGGTGATGCGCAAACTCACCTACATCTAGGACACATATCTTCAGTTCGTCGATGAAGTCGGCAAGGATCTGACCGCTGGGATTGATAGAGTAGTCCCCTCAGAGAAGGTGTCTACTGTTCAACTCCCCGACCAGTAAAAATGACTTCGGCAACCGTTCCACGACGCAGGAAAGTCACCAACGTCGTACTCGGTTCACGGTGAAATGTACGCAGAAATAACAGCTGTACTTCTATTGCCTGAAAGGGGATATTTATAGCAAATAGAAAAAGGGAGGCATCATGCTGGTTGTAAGTCCTCATCCTCCTAAACGACGCTTAACCCGTGGTGGTGGGGTCACCTAACCCTTACACTCTGGGATTGTGGCAAAGGGCAAACGCCCAGCATGGTCTCCTTAAAAAAACTAACCTTGGAACGGGAAGGGACGAGCCTCCGTGGGTCCTTCCAGTTGGCCCGGAGTCCGCGCCAATTCCATTGAAGGAATATGTCCTCCAGGCCGAGTTCAAAGGAGATGCGGGGCCCTCCTTAAAGAGAAGACCCTCAAGTGAATGGCCATACACTTTTTATAAAAAAATGAGGCATAAGAGGTCGAAGGCAGCGCTGGGCGCCATAGGACCAAGTCCTTAGCCTCGCGAATGGAGAGAAGATTCGCAGCCTGAATGGCTTGGATTTCCTTCCCAAGGAGATACGTACCACCTTTCTTTGAAAAGGCCTGTTGCTGCTCTCTGCAATTGATACACTTAGTTATACACGATATGGACTTATCGTTTACGGCCTTGGAGCAACTTACACAGACTTCGGGTAAATGATTCATATGTTCAAAGCGGTGGTAGTAGTAGTAATTCCCCGGCAATAGCACTAATACCTTCACGCGGTAGCAATACCAACCGGCATGCACCGACTCAGGGAGCCTGTCACAGTCACGCGTGATGAAAATTGTAGGGGTGGGTCTCGAGACCCCTCCCTGCTTTCTCATCATACGCTTGACCTTGACCGCCCCGTGATCAGCCAGCTCTAAGGTGATGTCTCTTTAGAAGTACTCCACGAGTTCCCTCTCATAAGTCACTCCCTTCACTAAGTTCATGGTAGAGTGCGGCGTAACATTCACCAGCCAGCCATTAAGTCTGACTTGTCGATATTGGCTTGGTCGCTTGTCGAAATAGCCAGGGTCCCGTCATTCCTCGGGGTCCATGCTGAGGGAGAGGAACCCCTAGTCTTCTTTGTCTTCCGATTACTTTTCTTTTTAGGAAAAGATAGCGGAGAGTGAACTTGCTTCTCTCCACCACCAGAAGACGCCCCTAGGCCGGGCGAACTGGCCTCAGCAAGATCCTTCTGCAAATTGGAGGAGTTTTAGCTGTCAAAGGAACACCAGTCCCTCCTTTCCTTGTAATTTCTCGGGAGCCCGAGCCAACTGAGGAGAAGATTACACTGTGGCGGATTCAAGTTCGGTGTTTGGCATCGAACCCAGATTTCCCCCAATGAAAGATCCCGCCTTCTGTGACTGGGTCACCTTCTGAATCATGTTCAGCTCAGGGAGCATCCATCATGCTATCTCCTCCAATGCATCACGGACCCCATTCGAGGTACCTTTATTCACTATCCAGTCACTGTCTAGCCGGTGAATTGACCTCCATCGGTAAAGAGAGGGGGCAGGCACACCAGCCCCTTGCCATGGGCATATGCATGCCTGCAGGATGGTAGGTTGCACCGCTCGACGGGTTATGCTATCGCTTGCACCTATAAACGGGGAGCCCTATTGAGCCACGCC
Organism: Ceratothoa steindachneri; assembly: GCA_963969495.1. NCBI lineage: Eukaryota > Metazoa > Arthropoda > Malacostraca > Isopoda > Cymothoidae > Ceratothoa > Ceratothoa steindachneri. Next base: position 138,874,585 of record OZ018326.1, read on the forward strand.
CACTGGAAGCGGTCAAATTGGGGCCGCCTGTTTGCTTTCTTAGCAGTCCCCTGCGATAGGAAAGAGGAGACTGTCACTTTTACTAAGATGTAGTCACCAAAGAGCGGCTCAAAGAAAGGTGTAAGGAGAACCCCCAGACTCTTCAAGAAAGGAGAGCGAGAATTGCCCTGCCAGCTCGAATAAGTATGCAGGAGCCCCTGAGAAAGCAAAAGGAGAGCCACCTCCTTTTCAGAGGTGGAGGCAAGGTAAGTAAAATAGAACTAAATGATTGGAAAGTAGATACTATGACCTCTTAATGCCTTGCGAGGTTAAGAGAAAAGTCTCCATAGGATCAGAATGTTCCAGAATGTGGTCATTTAAACATTCTCGGGCCATGGGTACGAGCTAAGATGGGCTTTCACAACCCGGCCGCCATTCGGCGAAATTGTCCTCGAGCTTTAACCATAAAGGATGGTGCCGGTGTAGTCTCCTATATGTGTACTGGAAGAAGTTGTGCAGAGTCGACGGCCCATCACAGGCCTTGCCTTAGCCAACGAGCTTTAAGCCTTCGTTGTACACTGTCACTCGACTAAGGACCCATAAGGAAACGAAAGTGCTCCGTGCAGCCAGAACCTCTTCCAGAATCTCTGGAGACAAAAAACAAGTATGGAAGGGGGTAGGAGGGTAGGGGATCACCTATTATTATCATACCGTGATATCGGAGTTGCACCCCGATATCACCTTTGATGGTGGCGGATTGCACCTCCCACACACACCCAGATATTTTTAATCATCTAGTAGTATACACAATTCGCTCTAATGTTCATTATTTTTATGCCGTGTTTCTTAACTTCAGACATATAAGCCCCGTCCCCGAATGCTATTTAAATCAATCATATATTTTTTTTAATATTGATTAATATAAAAGGTCAAGGTCATATTTTAATCAGAAAGAAATTCCTTTCAAAATGATATACAATACAATATGATGCGATTCCAATAAACAATGTGACTGTGTACTAAATATTAACATTTTTTTCATTTGCTATCAATAGATTATTTCCATATGGACGGTTTCCCTTCGACCATTTAAAGAAAGTGTGGAAAGCGCAAAGCTATGATAATTATTCAAAAGAAGATGAATTTCCCTAACCCCATGACAACCCCATATCGCGTCGTCATAATTAGGATTTGTTCACGAAGGTTCCAAATAACCCCTCAACACCCCCCACCCCCATTATCCAGGTTAGACATGGTCTGCTACACCAGTTCTTTTGGTTCCTAATCTTGTTTCTTACTTATTCTTCTTTTCTTGTTCCCACGCAAGGTGGTGTCAAGTGAAACATTGAGAGCCATGCTGCAGCTAACATCAGGAGGTTTGCGTGCTTTTCCGTCTACATCCGCAGGTTGGTCTGCAACTACATATCTCTTACACATTTTTCTTCCTCCATCTTCACTATTTCATTTACAAGCATTCTGCCGGTTTTGCTCGTTGGTTTTCGACAATAATTTTTGACAACTATTTTCTTGGACTGAGATTCTCCTCGTTCTTGTCACTCCACGGTTGGTCTAAGGCTTAAAGAGGGCATTAAAATAAAAACCAATCACTCCCCTTCTATTTTAAGCATTAGGAGGATGTTAGAGACCAGAAGTCAACATCCCTCCAGGGGGTGAGATAAGACAGCTTCAGCGCTTAAAAATTACTCGTGAGTCTATTGATCGCATATTATAAATTATAGGTAGAGGAACACATCAGTATTATATTATTGTAAGCATAATTAAATAGTTGGTAAAATGAACCTAATGTTTGGTATTTAAAAAAAACTATGTACAACTTTGCAATGACACGTCAACCTTTATTAGTTTGCTAATAAACTTCAACTCTTTTTACCTTGCAACGATATGTCAATCATTTTATTTTGCACCGATACGTCAGATCTTTTTACTTTGCAACGATAGATCAACTCTTTTTACTTTGGAATGATATGTCAACCTTTTTGTTTGCAATGATGCATCAACCCTTTTATTTTGCAATGTTATGTCAGTTATTTCAACTTTTAAACAATACTTCATCCCTTTTAACTTCCATTGATAAGTCAAACCTTTTTATTTCGTAATGCTACGTCAACAATTTTTACTTTGCAATGACAGCCGACCTCTTTTACTTTGCAATGATAGTCAACCCTTTTTACTTTTAATAATACATCAACACTTTTTACTTTGCAATGATCTGTCAAACCTTTAACTTTACAATGATACGTCAACCATTTTTACTTTGCAATAATAAGTCAATCTTTCAGCTCTACAATGATATTCAACCTTTTTTATTAGCAACGATATTCAGGCAGAGCAGTAGTACTCTATTCCCTCCCCCCTCAGCGAACAGATAACCCTTCGTGGCCCAAGAGAGGGTAATCCATTCCGCAACAGGGGAGTGTGGATATGGAAACATCCGAGTGTGATATGTAGTATGTGGAAAGAAAGGAGGGAGGAAAAGACAGCGGTGTTGTTATCGGATATATATATATATATATATATATATATATATATATATATATATATATATATATATATATATATATATATATATATGTGTGTGTGTGTGTGTGTGATGACGTCCGTGGCCGACATTACCCGCGTTGTATGTCCAGCCTCGACACACCGCCTCATTGACGACTACCCCCTTCGAGCGTCGAAGATTTAGGTGTCATAATCTCGTCGGGAATCGAAGCCAGTACCCAGTCTTGGGGATACGACGCATTATCTACTAGGTTTGTGACATTTTTTTTATTGTTACTTATAATTAGGAGTAAAAAACAAACAACGAGGGTATTTCCCGCAGGAAGTTTGTAAGGTGAAATCTGTAAAGCAAATGTTGAAGTTAGGGGAAGTGAAAATGTGTGGAACTAATATATGGCCACATATCCAACTATAAACTTTCGTGTAGGGATATTCAGAGTGGCTCCGCCCATACCACCACAGACACACATACGCGCGCGCACACTCACACAAAATGGCACAAAAACAAAGGAAATATTATAATTCTTCTCTCATTAAATGATTATTCCATAGTTTGATGGTTATAAACGCTTGTAATGGCCAAAATTGGCTTAAAAATAGCATAAAAAGTTGGCCATTTATATTTATTCCTTTTATTTTTTTTCTAAGTATGTAATTACTTCTAATTTAGAATCTTCAAAAGTAAGTAGTGTAGTTTTGAGTTAAACTTAATTTCCAATAAATTTGTCAAAATATCTTCCATTATGATCAACCATAGTCAGTAATTTCGCCAACATTATGAAATCCGTTTTGGGATGATCGCTTGACAGAGATTTTCCCGTGCGAATTGACTTGCTCACGAAGATGGTTCCCATCACGGATTTCCTGACCACGGTAGACTTCTCTCTCTAAGGCAGACCACACAAACTAGCCAGTGTGGAGTACGTCTTGGCTTCACGGTGGCCAGTTTGATCAACTAGGACAATTATAATTGAGTAATGCTATTGTTTCCTGCGCTGTATGAGATGGAGGGGGGTATTGTGCATGAACAGACAATCAGTCCTCTTCTCCTTGCTTTCTGACAACATTGGAGAATAAATGTCATTACAGTAGGAAATTGAATTAATTTGAACGCATCGCCGAATAAAAATGATGGATGTTTTGTTCTCAGATGACGCTGCAAGGAAAATCATTATCGAATCTGAAAAGTGAGTTGTTTTTTCCGAGCAAAATTCGTTTAGGTGCAACATGAATTTTTGGCGTCACCACTGGACGAACACGATTAATTTGGTCTTAAGAAATTTCTCATAGGAATTTTTTTGGGGGGTCAGGCTCACTTGACTGATGATAGCTTGGCAATAGATTCTTTGGGGCGATCTAGTAAAGATGAAGCATTCCATGTTTTTTTCGACCCAAATATAACCCAACATAATCTAGAATAGCTTATAAGTTCGTGTTGCTTATAAGCTCTTCTAGCTTATAAGCTCGCCACCCAAAGAGGCTCCTCTAGTAATATACCTTCCACTCTTTTTCGCTTTCCCTAATTACACTACCTTTTCACCTCACCTCCTTTAGAAACATTTGGCGGGGATGCCCTCAGTGGTTTTTCTCTATATATCTTTAAATAAATAGCTTCATTGAAGTGCTCGGCTCTTTCATAGCAGACATGTTCTTTTTTATAAGTTCAACACCGTCCTTCAGCCTGCCTAGGAACTAATCGCACCAGCAGCTCGAAATTTAAAGCGAAAACCAACAAGGTCGTATCCGGCACAAAGTTTGTATGGAGAGATTTGTAAAGAAAGGGGGGAAGAGAGAGGAAGTGAAAATGTTTAGAAGATGCATAGCCGCAGATCCTCCCGCAGGAGGGTGGGGCAGGATGGCACCCAAATGAGGGTGCTGGGGCCTGGGGTCACCCAATACTCCAGATGTCAGCAGCATCATAGATCCCATATTACATATGATAACCCCCTTACAGGGGATAGGGCATTGCAAGGGGAAAGGGGGGAAGGACACATGTTGAAATTCCTTCCCCCCTCTCCAAGCCAAGCGGAATTCCCCCCCCCTCTTCCCCATTTCCTGGCCTCAACCATGAATGAGTGGATGAAAGCTGATTGGCGACTAGCCTACCAAAGTAGTTGTCGGCCATGACTATAATTGAGAAGGGGCTTGTGAACAAAGCAGCGAGAGAAGGCGTTAGGTGAGATGTCTAAGGTGGGGGGAGGTAGTTTCAATCGTGTTTTGGACCAGTGCAGGACATGGGGCTGGGCTGGCGTGCCCCTCCTTCAGGTGCCAGATGTAACTGTCTATACGCCCCCCTTTGCGGGTGTGTCAGGAGGGGGCATGGGCAACCATTATGCAGTTGACATCTATCTGCAGGATTGCGTGTCTTCCTGGATCCAACGCCGTCAGTTATTTACCCATCTCCCATGACTCAAACTGTGGAAGAAGCCCGGCTTTTCACTTACATACCCCCGCAAACACACACACACGCGCCCCCTGCACCCGAATCTCTTGACACCACACCCATTATACAAAACTTTCACCCATTACATCATGTGGGAATGATGGAGAGTAGCAATCGACGGTGGGGTTGAATGAAACAAAGAAACCCTCGATTGGGAATCGCTAATGACTGTGATTAGTATGATAACTGTAACAACTGGGAAACTGTAATAACTGTGATAACTGCGAAACTGTAATAACTGTGGCATTGTAATAATTGGGAAAATAAAATAACTATGATCACTGGAATAACTGTGAAACATTAATAATTGCAATAACTATGAAACTGTAATAACTATAATAACTGTGAAACTCTACTAACTGTGTGAACTGTAATAACTGTGAAACTGTAATGACTGTGAAACTGTAATAACTGTGTTATCTGTAATAATTGTGATAACTGTAATGACTGTGAAACTGTAATAACTGTGAAACTGTAATAATCGTGATAACTGTAATGGCTGTGATAACTGTAATAACTGTGAAACTGTAATAACTGTAACAACTGTAAACTGTAACAACTGTGATAACTGTAATAACTGTGATAACTGTAATAACTGTGACATTGTAATAATTGCGAAACTCTAATAACTGTGAAACTCTAATAACTCTGATAACTGTAATAACTGTGAAACTGTAATAACTGTAATAGCTGTGAAGTTGGAATGACTGTGAAACTGTAATAACTGTGTTATATGTAATAACTGTGAAACTGTAACAACTGTGATGACTGTAATAACTACGAAACTGTAATAACTGTGGCACTGTAATTACTGTGAAATTGTAATGAAGGTAATAACTGTAAAACTGTAATAATTGTGATAACTGTAATAACTGTGAAACTGTAATAACTGTGATAACTGTGATAACTGCGAAATTGTAATAACTGTGACACTGTAATAACTGTGAAACATTAATAACTGTGAAATTGTAATGACTGTAATAACTGTAATAATTGTGAAAACTGTAATAATTGTGATAACTGTAATAACTGTAATAACTGTGAAACTGTAACAACTGTGATAACTGTAATAACTGCGAAGCTGTAATAACTGTGGCCCAGTAATAACTGTGAAATTGTACTGACTGTAATAATTGTGAAACTGTAATAATTGTGATAACTGTAATAACTGTGAAACTGTAACAACTTTGATAACTGTGATAACTGTGATAACTGCAAAATTGTAATAACTGTGACACTGTAATAACTGTGAAACATTAATAACTGTGAAATTGTAATGACTGTAATAACTGTAATAATTGTGATAACTGTAATAATTGTGATAACTGTAATAACTGTAATAACTGTGAAACTGTAACAACTGTCATAACTGTAATAACTGCGAAGCTGTAATAACTGTGGCACTGTAATAACTGTGAAATTGTACTGACTGTAATAATTGTGAAACTGTAATAATTGTGATAACTGTAATAACTGTGAAACTGTAACAACTGTGATAACTGTAATAACTGTGACACTGTAATAAATGTGAAACAGTAATAACTGTGAAATTGTAATGACTGTAATAGCTGCGACATTGTACTAACTGTGAAACTGTAATAATTTTCAGGATTCAATTCCGGGATTCCAATGAATTAATTACTGTTTGGTTGTTCGGGACTTCTCCAACCCCCAAACGTTTGGGTATTTTTTAAAACTTTATTAAAAGACTAAATGTAAACCAACGAAGGCATCGCTAATAAAATATCTGCGAAAGAGGCTCTTAACGAAAATGGTAAAGTTAGGATCATTGAAAGAGAGGAGCTGAAGCATTAAAATAGAAAGCAACGAGGGCATCTCTCTCAGAATGTTTTAAAGAAGAGATTTGTAAAATAATTAAAGATGGAGGAAGTCAAGATGTGTGGAAGATATGGAGCCCCCTACAGGCAGTGGGGCCGGGCGGGCAAACACCACTTGTTGTGGTCGGGAGGGCATCCAACCCAATCCTTTAGATGTCAACTGCAGCATGTTAGCTCATGTTACACCTGGCACGGATAATATTCGTTTTAAGGCATTATCAACTTTTAATTTTCAAAGACATAAACGTTCTTAATTCTTAAAATAACGTTCACCGATGTCATTGTTACCTTCCGGAACCTAATAATAACGTAGTTATTTATTTTTGCAAAAATATGTTATTATTTTGCTAAATTTGAATCTTTCCGCGCCATTTGCAGTGTTTCATTCATCTTTTGGCCTACTTTTAGCTTGATTAGTTAGCCAATAGCATGCTATGTTATATCTACAGATGATCCGCGCGTGCGTAGTCTGACTGCTTCGTTATATTTCGTACGGTTCGGGCATTTTGGACGGTAGTTGCATCTTCATTTTAGTTATTACAATGACTTGCGGTGGTTGTTCTAAGTCACATTAACGAATAATACGTGAAGTCTTTGAAGACGATATTCAGGCCTTAGAAATATATAGGGCTCACAGTATAATCCCGTGAGTTGTTAAATGCTTTATATGCTGCAGGAGTTGTAAATTTAGCCAAAATCGAAATTTCTTTTACTGTAATAGAATTGCAAAGGATTCGAAAGGCCATAACCCACAAGCAAATTTTCGGTCAGTGCGTTTAAGGGTGCGTCGCTTTCTAATGCTCGCATTCGACCAAGTGCTAGCCTCTTATTTATAAACTGTTTTCTTCGCCAAACTTAGTTTCAGCGAGAAGCTGAGGAAAATATCGTTAGGTAAAGTAAGGTAAGCTAAGGTAAGGTACGGTAAGGCAATGTAAGGTAATGTAAGGTAAAGTAAGGTAAGGTAATTAATGTAAGGTAAGGTAAGGTAATGTAAAGTAAGGTAAGGTGTTTTTCTTATGCAGTTTTATATGTACTTTTCAAATCTGAAACTCGTTTTCGGTGTAAATACATCCTTTTCCTATTATGGACCTTCGGTGATTATGGGAAAAGTATGCATTTCCGGGGAAAATGAGGGTCAGATCTGAAAAGTACACATAAAACGACATAAGAAAAACCTATTTTTAAATTCTTTAAAAAAAGATGTCTTAGAACTAATATTTACCCCTGACACCCCTTTGCAGGATACACACTGGGGCCTGGAGGGCGTGGCACTCATCGATGTATCAGGAGTAGCAGGGGCTTTACCCCTGCGGGCGAGCGTCTGGTAAATAGTCCGAGTAGACTACCTGAGGTGTTTTGGGTCGCAAAACCCCGCAACTCCCCTGAAGCTGCCCTCGCTGGCATGAAATTCGTTGCTTACACTTAGCAAGAACCCGCAAGGGGTGGTTTTAGAAGAGTTGCGCACCCTTGTTCCCTAACTTCCTAAGAAGTTTCCTCTTTTATCTGCTCGGGTTATGTAACTTCCATACATTTACACTTGCCGTTACTTCACGTCAAGTCTAAATGTATGGTGGGGATGCTCACGTTGTTTTTTTCTTAATTAATAAAATTAATAAATAATTCACGTGGTAATATCAATGGGGTATCCTTAAGGCGCAGATGAAGCGATTTATGTAACAATACCTAACCTAACCCTTACTCCTTTTCAAGATCAATTTAGTTCAGTCCCATGAAGAGCTCGGAGCCTCTCGTTGTGTATCGATTTACTCTTGATCCCTATTAAAATCACCAGGGCTAAATCGCAATCATGAGCACTGAAAGTCCCACTGAACAAAAATAATGGCCAGAACACTCCGGGGGACCCTAATCCTACTGCTACCATGAAGGAGAACGTAGACAAAATGTAGAGAAAGTACATAGTTATCACTCCTGCCGTATTCTTTCAGTATTTTAAAGACGATGGTCATCTTTTGGGGGGTGTTGTAACGGTTCAAATCATGAGAGAGTGGAAGCAAAGGGATAAATGATCACTACACAAGCACGAACCAGCGAATACTAAGATCCAACTGCATGGATATCTATGAATTATTTAAATTAGCGGAATTAGTAACTGATAAAAATGCATCAACAATGAATTATTCTCAGTATTACTTAAATCGGAAAGAATATGATTGAGCTCCTTAACCGTCATGGGCGATAAGCTTATGTATATATTATCGTATGTTTGCCATTATTACTTATGAGAATGTTATGCGTCATTGCATTAGAGCTAAATATTGGAGCAATCCTTATTCTTAAGTGCGAGATAAACGTGTAATTACGACCATTTTATCAAATTATGAAAGTAGTAAATAAAAGTAAGGCTTTGTGTGTGTGGTATTATTTCTCATAAATCGTTTATGAGAAATAATGCTAACGATAAAAGGGGAGCAAAAAAGTAAACTATTGCTGAAATAATTAAATTTTCAAAAGGAAAAGAAAAACCATCGGAACAAACAGAAAAGGAGTAAAGGAAAGGATGTGCGATAGGAAGGACCAATTTTATTACAAGTGAAATTATTTCATTGCTAAGCTTTCGATCGAATAGATCGAAAGCTTAGCAATTTAAGTTTGTTTTTACCAAACGCATTTATTAGAAAGAGAGAAGAATATAGGACAAGTGATCTGCCATCTACAAGATGGACTAAAAAAGACAGTAAGAAGAATAGAAAGTTGCCAAAGGAAATTGATCAAGGCGAAATATACCATGGTTTTATATATATATATATATATATATATATATATATATATATATATATATATATATATATATATATATATATATACGAGGGGCGGTCCAATAAGTTTTGCGAATCGGAAGGGCAAAACAGAGGAAGGGGCATGGCTGTTTGTGGGGGTGTTAGGACAAGTTATGACAAGTCAGGACTGCAGCCGCACGCTCCTGCCTCGTCTATTTAAGAAGCAGTAGCTGATCGCAGATCGTCAGTCACAAATCTTTCAACAATGGAGAAGGTTGAACACTGCGCACTGATCAACTTTTGACCAAGGAAGGCAAGAATGCAAACGAGATCCATGAAAGCATGGTTGCAGTGTACACCGACACCGCCCATTCCTATGCAACCATTGCTCGCTGGAATAGGGAGTTCCGCCATGGTCGTGAGTCCCTTGAAGATGACCCCCGTCCAGGACGCCCGTCAGACGTGACCAACGAGGACAATGTGGCCCGTGTGGAGAGGATGATCCTCGAAAATCAACGGGTGAAGGTCGAAGAAATCGAGCGAGAACTTGGAATATCACATGGAAGTGTTATCAACATCATCCACGACAATTTGGCCATGACCAAGGGCTCTGCCCGTTGGGTCCCTAGAAACCTCACGCACCTATCGACTTCAACGTCGTCAAAGTCCACAAGGCCAGAGTTGAATAAGCTGCCCTGCGCGAGTGCCGATTCGAGGAGCTCAACCATCTCCCCTACAACCCAGATCTGGCTCCTAGCGACTACTTTTTATTCCACTAGCTCAAGGCTGCACTGTGTGGACGCCTGTTTGGGGACGATGAAGATGTCCAGCTCGCCGTCCAGGAGTGGATTGAACAGCAGTCGGGAGATTGCTGGTTGTCGGGAATTCGAAGCCTCAGGGACAAGTGGCGCAAGTGCATTGAAGTCGAGGGTAGTTATATTAAAAAATAATAAAACACTTTTCCTCATATGTTGAAGTTCAGAAATAAATATAAGTATCGAAATTTTGTGATTTTTTTTAAAACCCAAAGAATTACAAATAGTTAAGTTCAGAAAATTTATTTTTATATATCTTCTTCTATAACTATATTTTAGCAACGTGATATTTTGAAAGGGGGGAAATTTAGTTCCTTTTTAAAATTATTATAATTGACGAATTTTAAATTTTAATCTTAGTAGCGGAGTCATTGCCTGGTATACTAAAAAATAAAAAAAAACCCATTCCTTAATTTTAATATATTTTCTGTCTTCACGATTTGTAATTATTTTTTCAAAAAAACGCAAAAACATGTCATTTATCTACTAAAGAAAAAAAACCATTTATTGATTTTTCACCCATCTTTAAAAGTCTCGTTATACAATTATAGAGTTAGTGAATATATATATATATATATATATATATATATATATATATATATATATATATATATATATATATATATATATATATATATATATATATCAATGCGCCCTTGATCGCATTGATTGAACAACTTTTTTGATTAACTTGTAATTTTCCTTAAGTCTATTGACTTCACGTGTGGTACGATCTCTTAACTGGTTGATGTTTTGTGGTGGAGTAGAATACACTTTATTCTTTATATATCCACATAAGAAATAATCGCACGGTGTTAAGTCAGGGGATCTTGTGGGCCATTCAATTGCATGATTTAGCGCTACACTGTGGTTGTCAAACGTTTCTCTTAGTTTTGTTCTTACAGCAAGCTGTCTATGAGCTGGTGCGCTGTCCTGAATCCACCGAAAGTCTATTGAATTTATTGCCGTAAATCTGGCGGAGTTCCGGGAAGATCCTTTCGTTGATCATGCTCAGGTAGGCAGCACCATTCAAGTTATTCTGATCCACAGAGACACTTTCTGCTGTCAAAGTTGAATGCTAGGGGGTGGTTCAGTGGTGCATATTGCCGAATGTTATGGCTATTTACCTTTCCACTCATGAAAAAGGCTGCCTCGTCACTAATCACAATGTTTTCCAAGAAACGAGCAGGTTTATGGACAAGCCATTCGACAAATTGTCTACGACGAGGAAAATCAGTTTCAAGAAGCTGGTGTCTTGCATGCATCTTATATGGATGCCATTTTAAGTCATGTTTAATAATGCGGTTAAATGATGACTTTGGCAATTGTAACCATTCTTTCTGACTGATACATGTGGATTTTGAAGAAGTGTCATCTGAACATTTTCGATATTTTTTGTTGTTCTTATGGTTCTCATACGACCCGAACGACCTTTATTCATGTAGATTTAAGCATGTTCCTTCATGTTAGTATTTACGAACATTTTTCCAAATTATAGGCTTGCTTGGTAGGTACCTACCTGGAAAACGTTGTTCAAATGAATCTTGTACTTGTTTAATACTGCCAGTCTTAATAAAGTTTGTGACTACAAATACGCATTGATCTTTTGTTAACAGCATAATTAAAAAGCTTCTATGGAAGTAAACTTTTACACAGAAACGCTTGATTTGCTTAGTAAGCAATAATGACGAGACCATACCACAGGGTGGCTGAAAAACCACTGTAAAATGGCCTAGGCTTTGCTTGAAGAATCGCACATTGACCTAGGCTACCTAGGCTCCCTACGCTTCTCTTGAAAGTGCACGGTGGCCTAGCCTTCCTAGGCTTCGCTTCATTATTTTACTTCCTCGTGCAAACATATTTTTGATAGCCTCCACTAAACCCATTAGTGTATCAATATCATAGAGGGGAAATTAATGAAATTTTCAGAATCGACAGATAAATATTCGTTAAATAAAACACTTTTTGCAGAACCCAAAAATCTCCGATAGTGTTTGAGTTATACTACTTCAAAGTACGGTTAACTTTTTTCTGAGACACCCGGTATACGAACCAAAAGTTGAATTTACGAGACTAGTTTCGGTATGTAGGTTTTACCTTACCCTCTTCAGTCGTATACACAGCTGGTTTGATAAAGCCATATTCACCCGATTCCTTCCTTGCTTCTTACGCTTTTTGTTCCAGGGTTAAGGCCACGTTGCTTTTCTAAGAGTTCAAGGTGGACCTCCAGATCATATTAGACTCTATTCCTCCACAGTAAGAACTGTACAACCGACATTGTTGTCGTACTCATTAATCAGAGATGCCACCACACCTGAACCTGACTCCTGAGTTCCGTTAGAGAATTGTTCGCTTGAAGACTTAGAGAAGGACTCTTTCTGCCATTTCAAGAGAGGTAGGAAGGTCTAAGAATGCGACTTCGTGCGTTCTGAAGTTATACAATGGAAATAACAACCTATAAATCTCCTGCAAATGTTGGTCGACTCCGCATAACCACCGTACGAGAAGACAACTATTAGGCGCTTCTTATGAAGGGTCCCTTCGAGACTAGCAGGAATTTCTTGAAAAATTAAGACCAACAGTGTCAAAGAAGTGAGCCGTTTCACAGTGTCCCCTCGCCTCAATGTTTCTGGTTTAAAAACCTTGTTTCCAGCAACCAAACCAATCCTCAGTAAGAAAAACCAGAAGGCGGGACTCTAATATGCTGACGCTCGTGTTCTTTGGAAATGTGTTGAAAAGTCTGCCAAGCATGGAAGAGGTAGCGTCATGGTATGGGCGATGTTTTTGTAGGAGATAATTGTCCCGCTAGTGCGAAAAATTGGAACGGTAAATGCGAATGTGAACCTAAACCTCGTAAAACAACATGTTATACCTTAACTCCGATCATTTTTTAACCCGCCAGCAGAAGGTATTTATGCAGAACAACGCGCCATTCTACACTGCAAAGCGAGTAAAATACTATTTCAAATAAAAATATATCAAAGTAATGAAGTAGCCTTATCGGAGCCCGTACCTGAACCCAATTGAACGCCTCTGGGAGATCATTGGACACAAAGTTCGAGACCAGCAGCTTTCAACTATGATGGATTTATGAAGAAAAATTGAACAAGAAAGGAACAGAATAACACCAGAAATTTACAAGAAACTGGTAAGGTCTTGTGGTCGTCGTTGCGCCGAAGTGTAATAGAAAACAAAGGCTTCAACACCGCAGATTAAGTGTTTTAAGTTTCATCGTTGTCAAATCTTTTTTTGTTTCTCGTGTATTTGCTTGCTAAGCAATTCTGTGAATGATCGTTCTCTTAGTTTGCACGTGTCAATATTTTATTTTGTTAATTTATTTAGTATAATTTCTTGAATATACGATTATATCATATCAAATCTTCATAAAATATATTAAATGCATGACTTTATGTACCATGAAAATTTCATTTAACGACTCATAATTTTTTGAAAATATTTTAATAAAGGAAAATCGTTCTCTTATTTTGATCGGTAGTGTATCTCTTGGTGGACTGATCTGCCCAGAGGTTGAGTTGTTAAGTATTATTTTTAAATTAAATAGTGTTAATTTCTTATATTGAACCTCCGTTTCAAGAGGCTTTCGAGTATGTTAGCCAAATTGCTGTAGATAACTCTTGCCAAGGACAAGATAATATATATATATATATATATATATATATATATATATATATATATATATATATATATATATATATATATATATATATATATATTATATATATATATATATATATATATATACATATATATATATATATATATATATATATATATATATATATATATATATATATATATATATATATATATATACAGCACTGGCACAATTATTATGGATTTTTGAAAAAAAAACATACTTTTTTTTACAAAAGTTCATGTAAAACTATTTTATTCACTAATAGCTCACACGTCAATATTAAACAACTATTTTAATATTTAGTTTGTCCACCTTTTGCTTTAACAAGTGCTTTAACACGACTGGGCATGCCAGTGATCAACGTTCTGCAAAATTCCCTAATTCTTTCTGAATTAAACCAGACTTGGATAAGACGTTGTATGAGTTGTGTTTTTGGTCGTAATGGAAACTTCATGTATTTCATTTTTTAATACAGACCACAAACTGTCAATGGGGTTCATATCTGGGGAATTTCCAGGCCATGAAAGCACTTCTACACCTTTTTCTTCAAACCAGGTCTTCACTGACCTCGCCATGTGACACGGGGCAGAGTCCTGTTGAAAAATCGAAGGTCTATCCGCAAACCATTCCCTTGGTTGAGGTAGCAAACGTCTTTCTAGTACGTCTATGTACTTAAACTAATTCATGGTACCGTCAACCATCTGCAAATGGCTTGCTTCCTGCACAGAAACCGCTTCCCATACCATGACCTTCTGAGGGAATTTCACTGTCTTCTTTCGACATTCCGGTTTAAATTGCACACCTGCTCGCCTTCTTACACTCTGCACACGATCGTCAAGCACAGCAATTGTGGACTCGTCACAAAACGCAACCTGCAACAATACGCAGCACAAAATAACGCGTTGAACAGCTAAAGAAAGTAATGGAAGCAATAGAATATCGAGCACAGCAATGGTAGACTCGTCAAAAAACACAACCTGCAACAATACAGAGCACTAAATAAGGCGTTGAACAGCTACAGAAAGTAATGGAAGCAATAGAATATCAAGTAATAGTGTAATAAAGTAATCAAATACTGTATGTTTAACTCTTACCTGCTTCCATTGCTCAGAAGTTCAACCAACGTGAGCCTGTGCCAAGGCCTTACGAGACTGCTTCATCTTGTCAGTGAGTTGTGATTTTTTTCTGAGACAATATGCTTTTAGTCCAGCTTTCAATAGTCTCTTGTTTACTGTTCTTCGGGTAATGGTAATGCCCTCTGCTGCCAGTTCGTTGGTAATCATTCTGCAAGATGCCCTTCTGTTGTTTATTGCCATTTTAATTATTTTCCTGTCCGTCCTCGCTGTTGTTTTCTTGTGTCTACCAAATTTTCTCACTCTATTTGATTCCAAACTGTGGCCATATTCCAATTTCTTCTTAATATTACTGACTGTTTGAGTTGAAACTCCAAGTTTATTAGCTATTTCTTTCTGTTTGAATGTACTTTCTTTCAATAAAACACTAATCTGTTCAACCTTTTGATGACTCAAATCACTAACTTTGCCCATCTCAATTGCATAAACTATTCTAAAAGCTGAAAAAACGATGTTGGTTTTAAAAATAAATAAACAAATACACAGAACTCAAATAATCACAGCCAAATAAAAGGTCGGAAACGCAACAAACACATACCATCCCATGCAAATACAAGACTACTACTGAGATCTCACAAGAAGATGCCTTGATTGGGTAAGTGTTGCCATACATTTTCTCTCGGTATTGTCTGCCACTGCCATATAAGAGTATAAAACCCAGTTAAAATAACTATTAAATACTTGTTTTGTTCTGGTACAGTAAAGTAAATGAACTATTAGAGACTAAAATTGTTTTAAATGACACTTTTGTATAAAAAGTGTTTTTTTTTCAAAAATCCATAATAATTGTGCCAGTACTGTATGTATGTATATATATATATATATATATATATATATATATATATATATATATATATATATATATATATATATATATATATATATATATATATATATATATATATAATTTAAAGCTCTACAGAAAAACTAAGCTTGCCTCTCCCTTTGGAAATGTCACCCACTTCCCAACTCTCCTATTTATTCACTTCATCAAGAATTCATCGGTGTACACAGTCAGTATTAACTCATTTTTTAAAGTTGAATATTATTTTCATAAATAAATAGTGTTGGAAATTACTTCTATTTCAACTTGTGTTTCTTGAAAGGAAATTTGAGTCTCCTAGCCGAATTGCTGCAGATAACTCTTGCCAAATAAGATACAAACCCAGCATTGGTCTTTATAGGAGTTGGGGAAGCAGCGTCAAGCGCCGAACCCTCACACAATCTTCTTGTCATAAAATAGAGTGAGTATAAAGTGCTCTCGAGTGGTGACCACACTGCAATGAGTCTTCATCTTCGCTATAAAGTGATGACCTCGGAGTAAATCTCGAATTTCCTATACGCAGATTTTTGCAACATTCAACTTTCCTCAACGCAACTGCAATCATAGATCACGGCATCGCAGCAACCACGGTCCCATCCAACGAAATCCTGATCAGACGCAGCCAGCAATAGCTCCCATCAAAGGGGAGCTTACGATCCTCTCCTTGAGGCAAGAACTCAACTACACGGGACGCTCAACGTCCCACGCTCAACTCTCCCGCGCGTAATCGGATCACTCTTCCCTAAGTAACGCGACACCAACAATTTTTAACTTTCAATTTTAACTTTATCAACAGCTTTAACTTTACCCAAACGCTATAATTATAACAAGGTGTTAATGTATATTATTTTCATCGTGATGTCCCCGAATGTTGAACAATACCATTGAAAAAACACTTGCAACCTGACGGCAGTGAGACGCGCGCTACGCAACGTTTCTATTAAAACACAATTTCTGACCCTTGAACTTGTTCAATTGTTTAATGGATTAGCCACTTTAGCATGCCATAGATTAAGTGTCTAAAAGTTCAAAAGTTCATTAAATTAAGAAGAAAATTACTGTGATCGATTTTTTTATTTAAAGCGAAAACCAGCGAGGGCATATTCCTAGAGAAGATTGTAAGGAAAGGGTCTGATTATAAAGTAAAGATAAAGGAAGCGAAAATATGTGCAAGATCTATAGCCGCAGATCCTCTTATCGGCTTTGTGGCCCGGAGGACAAACAATCCTCTGAATGTCAGCTGCAACATAGTTACCAAAATACAAACATAAAAAGCGACGGCTTTCTTTACGACTGGTATAGCAAATATTTTCTTAAAAGTTTGTGATTTTTCCTTGAATTTGTTTAATGCATACAAGTGTACATAGATTCCAATCAACTATTACAAAATGTGAACCAACACTGGAAAAATCTAATCTGTATCTATAAGACGCTCGATCTGTCGCTGCAGCCACAACGTTGTTCGCTCATAACTAACAGGCATTCATGCATGCGAGTATACTTCCGGGCGCGCACGGTGAAACGTTTACTTATTGTAAGTATATTATATGATAGGAAGAGTGCGCAACTCTTTGGAATCTACCTTCACCCCACAAGTAAAGATATTTGTGTGCCACAGTAGAAGAATTTTAAACAATATGCATCTGTATTTATTTGCGACAGGACTTTTTATCCTGGACGACGCCGGGTACCTATGCTAGTTTATAATGAGTGTGCGTATTGTATTTGAACCCATCTTTTCCGTGACTTCAAATACATTTGTATTGAACGAAAGTAAAACTTAGCCCCAATTCCCCACTATTCAGCTGAGCATTTTCTCGCAATTGCATCTGACTAATTTGTTATCACATTGCCCGACTTCCGGCAAGAAGAAAGAAGACTTTTAAAGACGAAAAGAGTTTCAGCAGATAGGAATTTCCTCCTACATGAGTGATGTTATGACTGGGCGAGGCACAACGCCAGTGATATCCTTTGGTGTGATGAATGGTTAATTGATTACTGAAAATCCAATGGAGGAATATTTACTCAACCTCAATTGTTATGGCTGGGAGGGTGCACTTAAGCCGTCGAGGAATAAATTCGTGAAAATAGATATAAATACTCAGAAGTACGAATTTGACACCTGTTGCAGGGGAAGGGTGCGATTAAGTCACCGAGTCAAATGATCAAAAAGTAAGAGGTCAATATTTACTAAAATGATCTGAGTGACAGGCACACACCACAGAGAAGAAAAGCGTGTAAACACTGTGAGTACCTCAGACATTCTTCTCTTCCCTCTTAATTCAACCTTCGAATTAAACAAATCATGTTGAATAAGGAAAGATGAATCGAGAAAATAATCCAGTCAATTCATTTGGTGGTATTCATTCAAAAGGAAAAGAGTTTGATTTGGATACATCGCTTACGTGTCTGGTGTTGGTCCCCCCCCCCGTCTCCACTATTCCAAGTGGGATGTTTAGTGACGACGAAAAGGGCTTTGATACTTGATGTTAACAAGAAAAAAAAGGTAGACTATAAATGATTGATGAAAAGGATTAAGACATAAATGGGCTGCCATTGCAAATATCTTCAAGCCGAAGTGATGCCACTGGAATGGGTAGATCAAATTCAAAGAACACTGACCCTCATAAACACGAGTTTAAACTCGCGAGGAAACGAAAGTAGCAAGTTTTTCGTAGAAGTATTAATGAAAAGGAAATAACAATCAAGAATAAAGAACCGATAGTTCTATGGTACTGAAACGAGAACAAAGTTGTCCATAACTGTATTACCAATTCAAAACATTTATAAAACAAAAGCTCAACAAAATCTCGGGAAGGACGCTTCCCTCTTCCTATTTCAGGGTCATTATATGCCGACATTGGAGGTCAACATTTTGTTTTACGAGCCCATCTGGTGACTACCTACTTGGGCATAAGTTGCCGTACTCACTATAGCCTACGACTAGACTATAGAAAAAAAAAGTAAATAGCGAAGATAAAAAATCATAGGTTAAAAAAAAAACAAACAAAGCAAAAAGGTATCAAGAAGGAAGCGCACTCCAGCGTCGGGGATAGGCCCGCCTTCCCCGGTGTAGGGGCATGCGACCCACAAATAAACAGTCACATAAAGTAGAGGAGGACCTCCTCCTCCAAAAAGTTGTATAGTCTGAAAGTCGGCGTGCACGAACCAGTCCCGAGTACAAGGAATAAGCGGTAGCGACCCCGGTCGTTCCGGTAACGGGACAGGTAACATGCGCGAAGATCACCAAGACTGGAACATTCAACAAGAATGTTCCGAACAGTCGGGGGGGGGGGGCAAAGCAGTGTTCGCATAAAGGCGCAGTCGAGCGCTCCATCAAATGGCGGTGCGTCCCTCGAGTGTGTCCAATTCTGAGATGACAGAAAGTAACCTGAAGCCGTCACGGCATTGGGGGTAGGTCCATGGGAACAGTTGCGGCGCAATGGCACATAAATTTAAGTTACCCTCGACCATCTTCTTTGGACGCCGAGTCCTCGCGGACTCTTTGGCACCCTCATTGGCGTGCTAATTCCCCGCAATTCCTACATGTCCAGTAACCCATCAGAAGATAATGTCTACATCCACCGGGCTCACAAAAACCGTGGCATCACGGATATCGCGAACCAGAGGATGTGGAGATTCCAATGCCCCGAGACCACTCAGGGCGCTTTGTGGGTCGAAATAAATCACAATCCGTTTTCCGAACCCGGCACGTCGCGTCATCTCCCGTACTGAGCGGTGTATTGCATCAGTTCGGCAATGAAGACAGACGGGATGCAAACGCTTATCACCCCCACTCAGTAGCTCGCTTTGCGAGAGGTCAACACGGGGCCGGCACAATCAGCTGCCGCCATTTGAGGCTACTCCTCCCGGGGTTGGAGCTAAACTATTATGAGGAAAACTTTAACTAAGAAAAGAAAGAAGCTGAAATGCAAACGACATAAGAATTAATATATATATAGAGTGAAGTAATGAATAAAATATAGGGGGTGACGAGGGGGTAGAATGGAACAAATTTACCTCATCAAATTAAGAAGGAAAAGAAAGGTCACATTATTTCTAATAAAGTTAAAAACGACACACATAGGATTACTCACACAACGAGATAGTACCATTAAAACAAAAATCAGAAATATCCCATAGATTAATCAAACTAGTAATTAAAGTATCAAACAGATATTCGCTACAGGTAATCCAATCAAATGCATCTACAACATGTCACTCAGGTGAAGAAGTTGAGCACTTCTATATTAGAGGGAAGCAGCCTAAAAAAGATGATTGAAATTCGCTCCTCTTTGAAGAAAGATCTCTCCTGCTCTGCCACGAAGTTAGTATTTAGTAAGCATCTTCGTCTTCCAGATCAATTCTTTTCTATTTGTCATCGTTGTTCACTTTTACAATTCGGTACAGAAAATGGATGAGGTTGGCCCAACCGCCCCAAGAGTATCTGTCAATCTAGCTCCCATTATTTCAAACGAACTAAGAAATTGTTCGCATCTCTGTGTCCGTTGCGACTCCACCTGCTCTCTGTTACCGCTGATTTATGAGTGGCCATACCTCGTCCTTTCTAGAAGGATAAAGTTCCTTATTTTAAAGCGTGGCAATACTGTTGCTTTGGTCCGACTGAAACCTGCCTTTATTGATGTTGTTGCCCTGAACAGCCGCTGTCCTTTTCTCATTCTACTGGCATTTACAATGATCCAGTTTGCTGGACCATTCCTATTCATTTCACTAAGCTCATAGATACTTGTTCTACAGCGTTTCACCAAGAAGGATACTGTCCCCTTAGATCGCCTGAAACCTGTCTTTATTGACCCTGTTCATCCTGAACAGCCTCTTTCTTCTCTTCCTTCTACAAGCATTCTCAATGATCCATATATCCTAGAAGCACATGTCCCTTTAATTCCCCCTTCTATCTACCCTACTCCTACTTCCCAATATACTTCAAAACGTTAACGCCCTGTTCTACTTGTAGCAGAGGTAATGCCCAAGGCTACACCATCCACCCCTTTGCGGAGTCCTTCCTAAATGCTACTACCTATTCTCCTCATGTGTGCAGGAATCCTTCAGGTCATTGATAGGTAGCACACTAGGAAGATATTGAGATATCCAGTCTTCTCCTCCTTCTATTGGCATTCTAATGATCCATAGTTCCCCGAAGAACATGTCTTTCTATTGACCCTACTCCTCCTTCCCAAATGCTGCTGCCTATTCCACTCATGCACGGATCCTTCGCGTCATCGGTCGGCAGGATATATAGATAGGGAAGATATTAAAAAAAGCAACTCGTTACAGATTTTTTTCTAAGTTAGCGCTAAATATGCGTTTTCTATAACTTGAAAATGACTAACACAAACTGAGGGAATTATAATTTCCAAATAAGATTTAAGGTTGTAGCGTGCGAGAAGTTCAGGCGAGCGGCTTAAATGCTTTGCTTGAATGAGTCTATTTTGGGACTCGGAATGTCCGAGTGGTTTAAGGCTCTCGCTAACGGCTTTCCAGCGACGCGACGCGGGAAGCGCTTTGGAAACTCGTTTCGCTACTTTTATTTCTTTATTTTTCTTTGCCTCCCCCCCCCTTCCTACTCAAAGCTATCCACAAGGTAATTCTCAAGATTAAGGATTCCACCACTTTTGAAAGCATTTTGTTATGTTTAATTCTATTTTTTTAAATATTTTTCACCGAGGACGATGATGACGGATGTTTGTAGGGCTTGTTCTATAAAATAGGCAGGCGTCTGGCACCAAATTGCAGGATTTAGTAGGCCCTGCGAGGAACTTCACTAATAGACGCTTGGTGGATTTATGAAATCCTAAAAATTGCTATGTGTGTAAATTAAGGAAATAATATGCCAAGCTTAATAAATAAGAACCAAAGATAATTAGGAAATGAAACTATAGATACAGTGGGTGCAATAAATATCTGATACATGGTCAAAAGTTTATTTACCATAGTTACACAACAGCAAAGTAATCGAAAATTGAACATTTTATGTATTTCGTACGTTGGATACAAATTCGGTATTAGAATACACAAATAGTAAAGCTTTGATATTATATCGAAAAAATTGTTAGATTATCGCCTCAAAGACTATCTAACATACGCACAAAATTAGTTTTAAAGCGATAATAAATAGTTCTCGAACATTCCAGAGTGGTTTACGTGACAGCGATGCTGTACAACTTTCTAGAAAAATAATCTACTTCGTCCACGAGAAACAGCGGACGTCAGTCAGTGTCTGAGAGCTGCATGAGAAGGAGGTCATCGTTCAACACTCTAATTCTAATATGGCGAAGACTAAAGAATTGCCAAAAAGGAGCAGAAAACTAATTGTTTAGTTACATAAAAGGGGTTTTCGGCTATAGAAAATTTTCATCTATGCTAAAAATACCAATTTCAACTATTGGTAACAAGATTCGCCGGTTCACGTCATATCAGACCATTGCAAGTCTACCACGTTCAGGGCGTCCATCTAAATTTCAAAACAGTGCGGATAAACATATAGTCTGTAGAGTAAAGAAGAATCCTTGAGTGATTCGATCTGAACTTCAGAAAGATGTGGAAGCAGCTGGGACAAATGTATGCAAAAATACAATTAGAGCAGTTCTAAGGAACGAGGGATTCCATTCTCGCACAGCAAGAAAGACACCTTTGTTGAAATCAATTCATGTTAGAAATCGTCTGAAGTTTGCCAAGGAACATTTAGAGAAGCCTGCAAGTTTTGGGAGCGCTGTACTATGGTCTGACGAGACGACGTTTGGAAGCAGAAAAACTCAGCGCATGATCCTAAAAATACGATCCCAACAGTGAAATTTGGAGGAGGCAGCATAATGGTATGGGGCTGCTTCTCCTCTGCAGGTCCTGGAAGACTCTATATTATTGAAGTGTAAATGAATGCTCAGATGTATCGCAGGATTCTGGATGATAATCTCGTACAGTCTGCAGACGACTTGAAGTTGCCAAGAGCATGGACATTCCAGCACGACAACGATCCAAAACATACAGCCAAGGGCACTGCAGCGTAGTTTCAGCACAAGAAAATAATGATTATGTGATGGCCAAGTTAGTCGCCAGACCTAAATCCTATCGAGAACCTGTGGTGAGAATTAAAACTAAAGATTCAGAAAAGGGACCCAAGAAATCTAACAGATTTATAAAGACTATGCCAAGAAGAATGGGCCAAGATACCTACACATATTTGTAAGAACTTCATAAATAAATATCCCAAACGGTTGGAAGCTGTACTAGCGACGAAAGGTCACATCACCAAATACTAACTGGTTATCATAGATGTATCGGATACTTTTCGAAACGTTCGTTTGATATTTTTGCCATAATCATAGTAATGTTTTACTATTTTTGCAATATGATACCAATTTGTATTCAACGTACAAAATACATAAGATGTTCAATTTTCGATGATGGTAAATAAACTTTTGACCATGTATCGGATATTTATTGAACCCACTGTATGTTAAACTGTACAAACGAACAAACTAGATGACTGGGTCCGTCCTACTGACAAGTCAAGGCTAAACCCCTTGGAGACGATATATATATATATATATATATATATATATATATATATATATATATATATATATATATATATATATATATATATATATATTACTCTCATTATATTTAAGAAGATTCATTATTCCTGATTCATTAACTCAATTCATTCCCTTAGTAGCGTCAACGAATCCCGTTTACTCGCCTAAGTCCTGCCGCCGTTAGACTCGATACTTTGCGTAAAACAGTAAGCCTACACATTGACCGCAAAAAACTTGAAACGTTTCGGCTTGCCTCTTTAGTAGGCTAATTCAAGAATAAAGTTATATATTTTCTTTACCGCGTCCTTTCAAAGTCCATTACTTACCCCGATTACCGAGACACCTTCGGTAAGCCCATCCTAACGCATAACCATCGTGACGAATTATAAGGAGTCAGAACCATTGAAACAGAGGCGTAAAGTAGGCCCACTGCCTAAGTTCCTCGTCACCCGTCGAGCGCAATAGCAACGAGGACCCTCTAATACACGCCCTTATAATTACCGACCACGCACTCACAACCCGGTAATTTAACCCACACCCCATATGCTCTCATATTGAGGACATCAAACCGGCACTAGGTTTAAACGGGTAGGAATGTGTGCATTCTTCGGACCCTTATATTGACCGAGGGAAGAAGGACCCTGGTGGCAGGAGAGTCGAGACGACCAGGCTTCATCCTCGGCTCCTGTGAGCTGCCGAGACACCGGTCACTTGGTGCTCGCCTATAGGCAATCGTGATCCTGGTTTGTGATCAAGGTATCCTTACTCTAGCCTTTGCCTAAAAAGGCAGAACCCACAAGGCAGGGGAGGGAGTGCAGTAGTTGGTAGGTGCCAGGGCGTGTCCACACACGCCCTGCTGCTCCGAGATCCCCTGCTGATGAATGAACATT
Organism: Ceratothoa steindachneri; assembly: GCA_963969495.1. Lineage (NCBI taxonomy): Eukaryota > Metazoa > Arthropoda > Malacostraca > Isopoda > Cymothoidae > Ceratothoa > Ceratothoa steindachneri. The sequence goes on from OZ018326.1 coordinate 138,898,978, forward strand.
GGTAGTTGTTTTTTCTCGATGAACCCTGCAGTTGAATTTCTTGAATTGTCTCGTCAAACAGTAGAGAGTAAGTCAGATTTAGGACTTTGTATGGGGTTTTCTTGAGAGTTTAGTTGACTGATTGTAGTTTTGTATGCTGGTGTTTTGTATTGGATATTTTGACGTTTGACGACGCAAAGAAGGGATATATATATATATATATATATATATATATATATATATATATATATATATATATATATATATATATATATATATATATCCAGCATACTACGAGAAACTGAAAAACAAGATAATTTTTCTTCGGAAAAAATTATCTCCTAATTTTAAAAAAAACGTACTGAGGTGGGATTCGAACCAATCACACTGAGGCAGCGAGCAATAGCTTTGATCTCAATTAAACCGAGCCTTAGACCACTCGGCTACGCGGAAGACCAATAAATTTTCCGAATAGACAATCTTTTAAGGCACGCTTCTCAAGGTCGATCGGGATTGTGAAAGAGAGAGAAATTAATTGGGAATTTAAAGGACTTAGGATAAATTGAGGTAATATATAAATTAGCAATGGTATTGTGATTGTATCTATTTAGTATAATGGTCGGCGAGATTTGGTTATGCCAGTATTAATTAGAAAACAAAAGCTTACCCATCTTGAAGAGAAATAATAAATCACAAAACGGCATGAATGCAATACCACTAATTTAAAGAAGAGAAAGAAGTATAAGATTACTTAATTTTCTGGTTCCACTATTCTTCTCCAGCTGTATTTCCTTTTAAATCTCTCCCACTCCCTATATTCCTCCTCCACTCACATTACTTCTCTCCACACAATTCTTGTCATTCTGAAGAAGCTCGAGACGAGTGAAACATCAATATAGAACCATGTACTGGCAGTGCTTTTTCCTATCTTTCCCTCTCAATCTGTTGCAAAATATATTCAACATAACTTTATTATTATACTCGTATTTTGACTAAAACCTTGACTTTAGGGAAATTCCAAACCTTGGCATCTAGACCTGAATTCGAAATTGTAGCGTATCGATCATTAATATTTCAATTATCCTTATTGTTTGTTTCGGGCCTATCCGACTATCTTAGACATTATATTATCATTCCAAAATATTTCTTATCCCTATCTGGTGTATCGTGGGGGAATTATCAGTTATATTATTCCTTAATTTCGTCAGAGATTCCTTTGTACACATTTGAGCCATTCAGTATCTCTTTTATAAACCTCTCATCTTCACACACAATCTTCCGACTGACCAGTGAGATTTTCTATTTGGCCATTTCCCTATTTATCTATTAATGCGAACCCGCTATACATCGAATCCTATAAAAGCATCTTCGCCGAACTTCCTCTATACCATTGCCAATCCTTTTTCACATAGTTATCTGTCCTCTCATATATATTTTTTTATAATAAAGGCAACCGGATTTTTTTTCTCTTTCTATCTCCCTTTCTCTCTTTTTTCTCTCTCTAATCTATCTCTCTCTCTATCTATCTATCTCTATCGACACCCCCTTGTTGTGGAGAGAGAGCTTGGATGTACCATAGATTTTTCGAGCTATGTCGTCGGGGGGTACCTTTATGGTACCCCTGGTAGCGTTATCCTTGTCGAATTGGTCGGGAATGAGGTTCCAAACAAAGTGCGTGCGTCTTCTACTCTTCTATCCTGTATTCTGTTACTGTTTTCTCTATCCCTTCGACTGATTAAAAAAAAAACGTACTACTATCCTTTCAGCTTTATCCTTCATCTATCTAAATTTAAAGACCTGACAGCTATCTCATGCGTTAGAAGAAAGGCTTTGGAACCTCTAAAAATAACGCCATATGCGCTCACTGGTTGCGAGAGACTAGAACTAGAGGGGTTCTAGGCGCTGGGGCGCGATGAATGGGATGAGGGTAAGCGCCCCGTTAACCTCTTCCCTGGCACGTAATTACTGACCATTCCAAGTGACGGTTGAGGGGTGCCTCTGGTAGCAACCATCCGAGGTGACGGGCTTTATCTCCAGGTTGGTTGCCAGGCCAACACAAAGCCTTGGGACGAGTCTTTTGGTGTGGCGGGATATCCATTGAACGCTACGCCGAGATCCCTGCCGCCCTGAAGGGAACTAGTAGGAGTTTAATAAGGAGCATATTCCATTGTTCACCTGGTGCAAAATTCATGCCCCCTTCAGAGGATGTCAATGCTGCTTGGTTGGGACCCACTGCACGCTGGGCTTAAAAGACTCGGTCGGGCGAACGGCAGTAAAAGGAGCGTGCCTTCTGAAAGATCCGAAACGTCTCCGATGGATAGGCGGGAGCGCCTCACGCGAGTCGAACTCAGAGATATAAAGTGTTCAGCATGACTGGGAAGAAAGGACCGACTGCTCTTCAATACACATGTTCGGTGTGCAAAAAGGACAAGTGGTGCATGGACTTCCCGGAGGGGTGTTACTCGAAATGAATTATGAAATGAAAAGAAAGGTGGGAGACAAAGAACAGGTCTTCCGAGCCTCCCCCCGCCCCACTTGGCGCTCATGGAGCGTCCAAGGAGGGAGACGGGAAGGCCCGATACTCCTTTATAGACCCCTATAGTCACACTGTCTAGAGCCAAAGTAGGCTCCAAGCACTGTAAGCACAGTGGTTAGGAGTGAGAGGGAGAGGAGGAAGAAGGTTTTAGGATAGGACAGCGAAGAAAATAGTAGGAGACACAAGTGGACTTAGTTAGTCATGGGACCTACAGCTTAACGTGGAATCCGAACCACAATGTGTCGCTTGTCTCTGAACTATAACTTTGCAGTTTATCGTGACTCCTGTCCCACATATCACCCTGAGTACCGTGTGCGAATGTGATAGTAAAAAACGATTAGATCCTGAAGGCTGAAGGAAATAAGAGGTTTGCAAAGAGATGCTATTTGCCTGGAGGTCAGCTTATCTCTGTCCATTTTGGGTAGTATAGCTAGCATGAGAAAGTTAGAAAGTAGTATTGGTATTTATGAGGTGTTCAAACCGTTATTAGTAAATATTATTACTAAAAGCTGGTGTAGGTTTCTATCTCTCTATCTATTCTTTCGTATTTCTATCCTAGTTATAATTGACTATCTGCTATTCTCTAGTGTTACTTCGGTTAATTAATTACTCTTAGTCGTCGTCGAGTATTAATCTCTTTCTCTAGGTGTAGATTTTTTCTTCGTCTTCTTCTCCTCCCTCATCTCCGTCCTTCTATCTGGGCAATTTGGTTGGTTAATTCAACTCCTACTTCAGTCTGTGTCTTTTCTAAGACTTTCCTTCCTCTTTTTGCAATTATTCTGTTAAGTGGCTTTATCCTTGCCTCCTTATGCAGGCCTCGTAGTCTTCTTCTTTCTCCTCTTCTGGTGTTTGTTATTAAGTAGATAGCTTTGTTTTGGACTTTTTGGAGTCTTAATAGGTTACTTCTCGAGATCGTGCACATCGCGATAGTTGGATAAATAATCGTGGACTGTACTATCGCTTAATAAATTTCTCTCTTGTTTTTCATGCTTAGGTTAACTAACTTGTACAGTAATTCCAGGCCGCTCTTCCCTCGATTGACCCTCTCAGTTACGTGCTTTTTATAACCTGATTTCGTAATGGTTAGTTCAAGCACCTGACATTCTTTGTCTTATCTGTAGCGCTGTCCTTCTACATATACATCTGAGATGCTCCTCCTGTACACGAGTAGCATTTTAAATTTATCACTGTTGGTTTTAATTTCCCATTTTTTCCTCGTATCTATTAATGCTTCTTATCTCTTCTGCAGTTATCCTAGCTTGCATTGAGCCGTTCCTGTAGGAGCAAACCATAATTTGAGTGACTTCGTTGGAAAATTGGATGTTCAAGCAGCCTTTATTTCTTAGTGTTGATATATCTGCTGTGTAGATTGAATAAAGAGACGGACTCAGGCATCCGCCTTGGGGCAAACCCAGAGCGAGCTCGAATATTTCTCCTTGATGTCGTCCTATTTTCACATAAGCACGTCTCTCCATTACATAATCACATAAAATCCTTGGATGTTCAAGCAGCCTTTATTTCTTAGTGTTGATATATCTGCTGTGTAGATTGAATAAAGAGACGGACTCAGGCATCCGCCATGGGGCAAACCCAGAGCGAGCTCGAATATTTCTCCTTGATGTCGTCCTATTTTCACATAAGCACGTCTCTCCATTACATAATCACATAAAATCCTTTCGATCTTGGTGTTCATTCCTAATCTGAGTATCTTGAGTTGTATACCACTCTGCCATACTTTGTCGAATGCTTTGGACACGCCCCGGCATATGATGTCTACGCTCATTTTTTCTCTCTTTGTTTTTACTATATTTTCAAAGAGTACTCAAAGGGCCATCTTCGTACTTCTGTTTTCCCTCAGGCCAAATTGGCAACTGTTTCTTTGGCCATTACCATCGAGGAATTTGGACAGTCTGTTATTTATTATTTTTTCCAATACCTTACCGATGAAATCTAGCAGCGAGACGGGGTGGTAGTTACTTACTTGATCTGGGGGTTTTCCAGTCTTGGGTATGAATATCATCTTAGCCACTTTCAGTTCATCAGGAAAGTATCCCGTGTTCAAACACGCATTGAAGACGTTTCTGCCTCTCTCCAGTATATTCGGGGGGGAAGGGGGTGCTTCGATGTAATTTAATCTGGTGTGTTCCGATCTGCCTTGGGCTCTCTGTCGGAAGTTCTTTATGGTTCCTTTTAATTTTTCAGATGTAATGATTGCGTCTATTCCGTCGTTGTTGTTTCTCCTTTTCTCGACAAAGTGAAAGGGATATGTCTTTTTGATCTCTACATTGAGTTCATCCACGATCTGATGTTCGAATTCAATGTCATAGTACTCATACTCTTCATCGCTAATTTTGAATACATTTCTCCAGTGCTTTCTAAATAATGTTTCTATTTCTTCCTCATTTTCTAAAATGTTGTTCCCTGTATCCATAATTTTCATTTTATCCCAAAATAGAATTATCAAAAAATTGCTACATTATATATAATATTTCGACGTGAACATAAGTATTACAAAAATGGACCAATCATGGCGCGGGAAATTTTTAAGGGAAAACTAAGCGAACAAACGAAAGAGGAGAAGAACTCAAACAGCGGATCAATGAACAACAACGGGCTATATGAGATGGAATTATCGAGAGGCTCAACACAGAGCAGAGCCCCCAGAAATTCTGGAAGGATATAAAAAAAAACAGAGGTATGCCCCCGAAGGAGAAAATAAGGCTGGAATAACATGGGTAAAACATAGAAGATCCAGAGAGACTCAAAAAAAGGTTCAGGAGGTACTGGCTTAAAAATATTCTCCATCTTACTAGAAGAGAACGAGGATTTCGACCTGAAATTCGAACACCAGGTGATTGACGAACTCAATACTATAATTCACCGTACGCATCCCCACCCGCACGTTTCCGAGGAGAGGAGAATGGAGGGCCACGGACGACCGATCATTGCAGAGGAGTTCCTGAGCTCACTCAAATCCTTCAAGCAGAGAGCTTCTGGATGGACAGGGATTACCAAAGACCATCTGGTAAATGCTCCCCCACGCTTGCTTCAGGGCATTACCAACGTAATATATACGGCACTGAACACTGGTTACTTTCCTGACAGATACAAGGTGGCAAAAGTCATCTTTATACCAAAGGGAAAAAAGTTGCCAGAACCACCGATGGACTACGGGCCCATCTCCCTCTTGGAAATCAAGATGTAGGAAAAAATCCTAGCCAAAAGGCTTCAGAATCAACCTGATGAGAAGGTGGCTCACAACTACAGCAACAAGGGTTCCGGAAGAAGCGTGGAACGGACACCGGACTCGCGCTCCTAACCGAGAAAATCGCCAAGTGCTGAGCGGATGGAAAGTACATTGGCATCGTACTCAGGGACGTGCAAAAGGCCTTAGATAAGGTTTGGCTGAGGGGACTTCAACATAAGATCCTGAACCTTCAGCTAGAACCGATCCTGGAACGAATCATTTGCGACTTCGTCATAGAAAGGCGCGTCCGAATTATGATAGAAGATCACCAAGGACCAGAGTTCCTCCTCGAGGCCGGAGTCCCACAATGAAGTTGTCTGAGCATCCTCCTTTATCTAATCTACACAATAGATTTACCAACCCCGGTAAAGGAGGACTCATTATATCTCCAGTTTGCGGATAATATAACCCTGGTGATCCCTGGTACATAAAGGAATCCCAGGGCTCAGGCTCTAGAGACTGCAAATGAAATTTGCATCGTAACTGAGTACGAAAGAAAGTGGACGATCCACACGAATAGCCGAAAATTCAAGATCCTCGCCCTCGGCCGCATAAAAACAGCAGATGTAACAATAGGGGAGCTAATATTTCCCTATCACCAAGAAGGGAGTGTTCTGGGGCTCAGCATCACCTCCACTAAATGACGTGGGAAAATCTGGCGAAGTTAGAACTCAGCAAACTTCACAGATTTAGAAATATGAGCTTTAACAACATCAGAAAGATATATCTAATGCATATTCGAGCAACACTCATATACTCCGTAGGGGTGGCTCAAATCCTAAGTACGTCTCGCTTTAAGCGCTTGCAAAGAGTCTAGAACAAAGCACCTCTCTATATAAAGCAAACGCAGAAGGAGAGATCAAATACCTCAAAGAGAACTCCAGCGGAGAGCCGCCTTGACGCCAATTAATCTGGCGACCCAAAGTCTGGCCAAAAGAACATGGGAGAGGATCCCGAATGAAACGGCACCCGAACTAGCGGAGGGACTAAACATCCCAGCGAACAAAAGGGAGAAAGTGACCAGGACAACGCAATTTCCCAGCTCGAGACAATGCTCAGAGGAACAGTTGGCACCGTTGTTCACAAAGACCACAATGAACAAACAACTACACACACTATATATTAACAAATACACTCATAAACATCAATGAATGTATTGAATGAAAGCTATATAACTGTATATATTTCAATATAACTAGTCATTAATTAAAAAAATAAAATATAGTATAGAAGAATTAGATTACTTGATTAACTACATATGGTATTACTTTTCAAATTCTTATCTCTCTTAAAATAAGTATAATATTAAGGAGATAAATATATTTATATATATATATATATATATATATATATATATATATATATATATATATATATATATATATTATATATATATATATATATATATATATATATATATATATATATATATATATATATATATATATGAATGTGTAAATAAATATAATAATTTTAATAATTTAAAAAAAAGAAACTTCAAAACGGAAACAAAGTTTGCAAAAAAGGTACAGGGTGGGGCAGAGTAACTTGCTTATTTAAAAATTCAATTAAAACAAAAGTAAAGTAGACATATATTTAATTGTTTGAACACCATCAAGTATAATATTTATCTTTTATGTTTTCTTAGTTTTAAAGATGATACCAGGCGGATGGCGTCCATTATTCTCAATACATTTCGTTAATCGAACTCGGAAGTTTCGTTCAACTCTTTCCAGCATATCGACAGGTAAGTTTGCGACAGCTTGAAAAATGTTGTTCTTCAGGTGAGCCACGGTCCTTGGACGATTGCTGTAAACAAGTGATTTTAGATAGCCCCATAAAAATAGTCGCAGGATGCTAAATCAGGCGACTGTGCTGGCCACTGCAGATCGCCCCTCAAGGAAATGAGGCGTCCTGGGAAGTGTTGCCGCAAAAACAGTAATTGACACACGCGCTGTGTGTGCCGTAGCACCGTCCTGCTGGAACCATACATCTCCCACATCCATCTGGTTGAGTGGCTCACCTGAAGAACAACATACCCGTCGATATGCTGGAAAATGTTGAACGAAACTTCCGAGTTTGATTAACGCAGTGTATTGAGAATAATGGACGCCATCTGCCTGGTATCATCTTTAAAACTAAGAAAACATAAAAGATAAATATTGCAATTGATGGTGTTCAAACAATTAAATATATGTCTACTTTACTTTTGTTTTAATTGAATTTCTAAATAAGCAAGTTGTTCTGCCCCACCCTGTATAAAAGAAAAGTTTGAATGCGTTAAAACACAAAATCAGGTTCACACAACAATGCAACTTACAGGATTGAAGGAGGTCATGGACAAAGAAAAATAAATATAAATAAAAGAAAAAGCGTAGCATTCACTACCAGGGCAAACCCTACATACTCTCTCCTCGCCCACAATCTATCATCTTATCTTCCATACCAATTCTTTTCTTAACTATTATTCATCAAATCAAAAATAATTCCATTTCTGTTCATTCCTTGAAGATGACCTAACATGGTCGAGAGACGTCTAGGAATAAAGAATGTCATTCGCGGATGTTTTTTCTCGCTTCGACGACTCTGTTAGGAAAATATAAGTTAAAATTAATAACGTTGCCATAGCTGTGGACTTCATTAGAACCTGGACACAACGTGGCTGGCTTTTACCTAATTATATATATATATATATATATATATATATATATATATATATATATATATATATATATATATATATATATATATATATATATACAATAGTGTAGTTGGGTAGCAGTCTTTCTTGAATGCAAATTTTGTTGAAGACCAAAGGAAAACAATTAAGGCAAAATACACAATAGTCTTCAACAAAATTTGCATATATATATATATATATATATATATATATATATATATATATGTGTGTGTGTGTGTGTGTGTAAAACTCACAAAGTTTCGGTGAGTAAGCAATAAATGCAACATGCAGTAAAGCCCACAAGGAAAATAATACGCAGATTCCAAGTAGTTTCGGACTTAACTTCGAGTTCTTTATCAAAGAATAAAAATATAAGCAAGACACAGGAGAGGGAACGTCCACAATAAGCAATAAACCAATCATAAAATGAATTAAAGGGAAATAGAAAAATAAGGAGGAAAGGACAGGGACAAAAAAAAAATCATTAAAACAGGTAAATTCAAAAGACTAAAAAGGGTTCACACAGGATTAAGATATCACCTAAACAAATCTGGATTAACAGAAAATCAGAGGGGGAGATTAACTTCGGAGGTCAGGAGTAAAAGCCAAGGTAAATAAGTACAGAGGTACTAAAGAATTAACAAAAAAAAACATATAAGTACAAAGATATAAACGTGGAGGTAATATTTATATATACCTGTACGTATTTATATATAATTAATTGCAAGTTAAAAGTTTCGACAGTGACGTCTGAATGTAACTTAAAATATACACATTGAGTTTAAACAAGCCAGGCTTTAACTCAAATTTGGGAACTTAGCTACTAATAAATGTCGATTCTATGATAGTAAGTGCAATGGTATATTTGTTATGACAAATGATTTTGGCTGAATTCCAATCAATATTATGATTAAGATGTGACCTACGAGTATATACATAAAATGAGCTGCTTTCTTCTCCACGAAGGACATTATATTTATGTTGAGATATTCGTTTTTTTAAACGTTGACCTGATTGCCCAAGGTTAATATTTAGAGCAGTCGATACATTTTACGCAATACACATTGCCAGTAATGGAAGGGGCGTTCTGGATTAAAAGTTTAGAGATAGTATTATTATAGTTAAATACCATAGAAATGCCTAATGATTTTAAAAAATGAGGGAGAGAAGCAAAGGATGGATTAAAAGGAAGTACAAGAGTATTCTTGTTATTAAAAGGAGAGTGAGGTGCGAGCCGGTAAAAAAGACGTTTTAGCTAACTGAAGGCATTTATCAAGGAAATGAAGACGATAGCAAAAATTATGGTTGATATCAACTCCAACAAAGTCTACAAGTTTAGGTGTGGAAGCATTTCACTGTTAGCATCTAAGATAACTCATCTGCTATCTGCAGTAAATGTAGCCTATAAATATTCAGAGGACCAAAGGAAAATGCATCAAAGAATTTTACTACCACAAATAACCTACAACACTTAAAAACAAAACATAAGGATATTGCACAATATGAGGAAACTTTCAAGAAAGAGGAAGATGAAAAGAAAAGGAAAAATAACACACAATCTGCAGAAAATTTAAAAAAGAAAATTGCAGTTGCAAATACAAGTACTACGCAACAAACTCTTTTTCAAAAAATTGAGAGGAAAAAAAATTGGAATATTAATGACAATAAAGCAACAGCAATTCATTATTTGATTAGGAAAAAAAACGCAACCGATATTCAGCCTTTTTCTATAGTTGAAAATTTAGAGTTTTAAAGACTTTTAAGTCATTGTTGAGGTAATCGTGTTGTATTTGTTGTTTTAAGGAAGCCGGTCTGATAGTATTAATTATGCAAGACTGTGATAGAACGGGTTGAGGCCACGTTAATTTCAACCACTATCACATGTTATTTAAAACCACGATGCTCCCCATGTGCATCTTCCCTTTGAAGCTTGGCGCCTTATCGCAGTTACCTGAGTCAATGTTTAAACAAGGAGGTTTATCTTCCCCCGTTCGCCCCCATACGCCGTCCTCGCCAGATTGAGTTAGGCTTATGGGCAGATAAGGCTTGTTCTCAGGCTCGGCTGTGCATTCCCTCGAAGCTCCCACTCCATTGTCCCCCACGCCAAGGGAGTGTCTCGACTATTTAGATGGAAACTTTACCACTAAGATCAGATTGGAGATCCAGATTTTCGCCGCGAAACATCACCACGACCCTCTCTCACCTTGTGCGCCAAGAGACCTCGACCTCGAGATTCACCATCACTTTTCCAGAAGGAGGACAATATCCCCTGAAGTGCCAAGGTTCGAGCCTTTCGTGACGCCAAGTCCACAGGGCTTCCCCCTTGCTGTTCAGAAAGAGAACAACGTTAGAACAGCCATTGTTCGTTCGAGCCCGTTGACAAGAAACGGTTCTCACCCCCCCCCCCCCTTTTGTTTAGAAGAGAACAACGTAGAACAGCCATTGTTCGTTTGAGCCCGTTCGCCAAGAAACGGTTCTCACCCCTTTCCCTGTTGTTCAGAAGAGAACAACGTAGAACAGACATTGTTCTTTTGAGTCCGTTCGCCAAGAAACGGTTCTCACCCTTCCCCTTCCCCCTTGTTGTTCAGGAGAGAACAACATTAGAACAGCCATTGTTCTTGAGCCCGTAGACACGAGACGGTTCTCACCCCCCACCCCTGTTGTTCAGAAGAGAACAACGTAGAACAGCCATTGTTCTTCAAGCCGTTCGTCGAGAAACAGTTCTCATTCCCAAGACGCCACGTCAGGATCATTTTATCTCCCCCCTTCGGCTGGAACTCGCCAGTGGACCGAAAATTCCTTCACGCCTCCTTCCTCTGCACAACAAGTATACATTACGTAAGCCGAACGTTACCTTTGAGTATTTAACCCTTTTGTCAATTCTATCCTGTGCTTTAAATGGTTTAGCGAACCATCCCATCTCTTTAACTTTATATTTGTTTTACCTTTTTAAATCTTTTAATCCTCGGATTAGCTCGAGTCCCCACGACCCTTTCCATTTTCTGTTTATGTCAATATTTTCCGTTTTGTGTGTTGTTGATAGTTATTATTAATAAAACTCTATTTTATTAATGATAGCAATATTATTATCCTTGAGCTCAGTTCCACTTCTTAAGCATATCAAAGATACATAATATCGGCCAGCCAGACATCCACGTACTATAAAGATAATTAAAGAAGTTCCCTCAACGAGTAGTTATATATGGTATATCTTCAAGAGTCCATTCTACGACATATATATATATATATATATATATATATATATACTATTTAAATTTGGTATCAAGTGTGTAAGGTTTAACGCTATATCTTTGCAAACAATGGTCTCAGTCGAGTAAAGCATAGTGTTATTCGTTATAATAATAGAGTATAGTAGTTCCCTTTTGTTATTACGATTGCTACCCCCTTTTTTGGGAAACTTAAGAAGCTGGAGTAGCTCAAGGAACTGTTTTAATAATTTGTTTGTGTTTTTTTGTGTGATTTTAGTCAGTGGTTATTTAGATCGAGAAACCAAGTACGAATAGGTCTGTGCCCATATTTAGGTAGGCTAATTCGCTAGAAGGCATAATTCTTGTTGCAAGGAATTTTAGTTGGTTGACTATTGCGCCCCCAAGTGCAAAGATGACTCAGTTCGAAATCTTTAAAGCGCAAGGAGAATCCTTGGGACTCTCCGGAAAAGAACTAATTGAGTACGTTCAAGAGGAGCAAAGAACGGAAAGAGAAAAGTTAAGAGAAAGAGAAGAAAGAGAAAGAGAAATCCAACGAGAAGAAAAAGAAAGAGAAGAGAAATCCAACGAGAAGGAAGAGAAAGAGAAATCCAACGAGAAGAAAGAGAAAGAGAGGAACGGATAAGACAAGCTGAGCTTCACCATCAGATTGAATTAGCTCGTGTTGAAGCAGAAATACAGTCATCCAGTTCCCGTTCGGAAGCCCCCCCCTCCCCCAATCTCTCACTAAAGCTCCCCAATTTCAAGGATGGAGAGGATTTCGCAGCATTTTTAGCCCACTTTGAAAAGATCCTCGAAATCAATAACATGGATCTGGAGGCTGAAGGTGTAGTCAGATTACTTCCCTTGTTAAATTGTAAATTGCGCGAAATTTTTATATCTTTACCATCTGAGTGTACAATTAACTACAGCACCTTAAAAGCTGAGTTATTGGCCGCTCATAATATGACTCCCGATTTCTAGCGCCAAGAATTTCGAGGAGGTCGTATTAAACCCGGACAGACGTTCCGTCAATTCGGATACATTCTTCAGAGGAATTTTAAATTCAGGTTAGAATCCTCAAAGGTTGACCTGAACTACGAGTCCTTAACAGACTTCGTGTTGCGAGATCAATTTTTGGCGTCTCTCCCGACGGAGATCCACGCGTTCGTCAAGGATCGTCGGTGCCAGACCTTTAAAGAATGTACCTAAGAAGCGGATGTCTATGCCGCAAGCCATAATTTATACCCAAAGGAGAATCGAACTTCTCACCAATCCCCCTACAAGGAAAGAAGGAAGGATTCGCGCCCCTTCACAGGAAAGTCGACGAAGTTTCTGAGCCCCGTAAAACCCCAAAACTTCTTTCCCCAAAACCAACAACGGGACTCCAAACCTCCCGTTAAGATTTCTCCTCCATCACTCTTCCCGGAGCGACCCATCATATGCTTCACCTGTGGTATAGAAAACCACATGAGCTGGAATTGCCCCCAAAATTCTAGGCTTAAAAGCGGACCAGCCCACCAAGTTCACCAGATTAATGCCACCCCGGCTCCCCCGGTGGTGCAGACCCAAGCAGAAACTTCTCCCCCTCCGTCAGGCCACCAGGTAAATTTTTTTTTTATAAAAGTTCATCGGGAACTTTGAAATTTGAGGAGGGCAGCGTGAACGGCTGCCGAGTATCGACTCTCGTCAGGGACACAGGATGTACGTGTTTCATCTTGCCTGACGAACTCCTTCTCCCAGTGGACCCTAACCACGAAAAATTTGCGGTGGTACATGACTACCTTGGGCGGGCGAACCAATTCCCCGTCGTTAGATGTTACCTGCAGTGTCAATATTATGATGGCTGGGCTGAAGTCATTTCAGCACCCATACAATTCTGTTCCGTACTTATAGGAAAAAGCCCCCAAGTAAGTTCCGACCCTGTGCCTCAGGCCGCCCTTCCTCGAGGCCGAGCTAAGAAAGAAGCCCAGGAGCCCGTCCCCATCAGAACCCCGATACCGTCCGATTTCTCGGAGACCCTTAACCAGGACTTTAGGACGGCACAAAAGGAGTGTGAATTACTAACACCCTTAGGCGATAAGGCCCAAGACAAGGACACAGAGACTGTCCGTGGACCCCAAGAAAAAAAGTACCCCCAACACGACCATGGAGATACCTTCGTAGCACTGGACAAAACATCGGCGCTTGAAGAAGATTACCTCGCGGAGTCCCTTAATGTAATCCAGACAGTGTGCATCCAACCTGATGCCGATTACCCTCCTCCTTCCCTACCAGGCGAGTCTTTGGAACCCTCTGACCTGGATATTGACGCACAGCTGACACCACATCAAAAGAGTCAGCTACAAGAACTATTTGAATAGAGTCACCATTTAACCACCCTATTAGCTCTTTTCGAGCGACTGCGCGAAAATGGCCTCACCATTGGCCCCAGCAAACGCCATTTTGCCCAAGAAACCATAAAATACTTGGGTTTCAAAATAGGACAAAGCAAGTTAGGTCCCCAAGAGAACAAGATTAAGGCAATCGCCGACATGCCCCTCGCGATTACAAAGAAGCAATTAAGATCGTTCCTAGGATCAGCTTCTCACTATCAGCGATTTGTTCCGAAATTCGCTGCAATTCCGGCGCCCCTCAGCTCGCTTCTAAAAAAGAATTCCCCCGATCGTTTACGTTGGAATGATGTCGCAGTTTCCCATTTTAATCAGCTCAAGAGTAAGTTTATTTCTGCCCCCATTTTAAAGTTGCCCAACCCGGAAAAATCCTTTGGGATTAAGACCGACGCGTCCAACGAGGGCATTGGAGGTGTACTCCTTCAATACGAGGATGACGGAACGAGTCATCCAGTTGCATATGCTAGTCGTCAATTATTACCACGTGAAAAGAGATATGCCACTATAGAGAAGGAAGCTCTATCAATTATCTGGGTTATAGAAAAATTCAAAATGTACTTGATAGGAAAAGAATTTCAGATAGGAACCAACCACCGTCCGATAGCCTTTATTAGGAATATGCGACACTCTAACGGCTGAATCATGCGCTGGAGTTTACTCTTGCAAGAGTATCAATTTAAAATAAATTATATAAAAGGTTCCGATAACCAGGTCGCTGACGCACTCAGTAGGAATGCGTTACCGAATAGCGTAGAGTAATTGTATTCATAGGATTAGTATCTCCATGTAGGTATATACCGTCTTGTACGACTTAAATTAGATTATCTTGTAATATAATTAGTTAATGTATATGTCTGAATTTTGTAACGCTCAATGTCTATTTTTTTTGTATGTATATATATTTGTACCCATTAATTTACGTATAAATTATTTTGTCCCGTATGTACTAATTTTATATCATATCATTGTTCCATGCCTTTTTTTTTTATTAAGTTTGTATTAAAGGTTATTTTCCCCTGTAATCTAAAGATCAAAATAATCATATGTATTGAGGTAATACTAGTTAGGTGCAGGAAGGTACGGTTGGTACAAGAAAACGAGTTCCCCACAACGGAGCTCTATCGTTGTCCCTTCTCTCTTTTTTTTTCGAAGTGAATCCTTCCCCCGGAATGGAGGGGTGTGATAGAACGGGTTGAGGCCACGTTAATTTCAACCACTATCACATGTTATTTAAAACCACGATGCTTCCCACGTGCATCTTCGCTTTGAAGCTGGGCGGCTTATCGCAGCCACCTGAGTCAATGTTTAAACAAGGAGGTTTATCTTCCCATGTTCGCCCCCATACGCTGTCCTCGCCAGATTGAGTTAGGCTTATGGGCAGATAAGGCTTGTTCTCAGGCTCGGCTGTGCATTCCCTCGAAGCTCCCACTCCATTGTCCCCCACGGCAAGGGAGTGTCTCGACTATTTAGATGGAAACTTTACCACTAAGATCAGATTGGAGATCCAGATTTTCGTCGCGAAACATTACTACGTCCCACTCTCACCTTGTGCGCCAAGAGACCTCGACCTCGAGATTCACCATCACTTTTCCAGAAGAAGAACAATATCCCTTGAAGTGCCAAGGTTCGAGCCTTTCGTGACGCCAAGTCCACAGGGCTTCCCCCTTGCTGTTCAGAAAGAGAACAACGTTAGAACAGCCATTGTTCTTTCGAGCCCGTTGACAAGAAACGGTTCTCACCCCCCCCTTTTGTTTAGAAGAGAACAACGTAGAACAGCCATTGTTCGTTTGAGCCCGTTCGCCAAGAAACGGTTCTCACCCCTTCCCCTGTTGTTCAGAAGAGAACAACGTAGAACAGCCATTGTTCTTTTCAGCCCGTTCGCCAAGAAACGGTTCTCACCCTTCCCCTTCCCCCTTGTTGTTCAGGAGAGAACAACATTAGAACAGCCATTGTTCTTGAGCCCGTAGACAAGAGATGGTTCTCACCCCCCCCCCTGTTGTTCAGAAGAGAACAACGTAGAACAGCCATTGTTCTTCAAGCCGTTCGTCGAGAAACAGTTCTCATTCCCAAGACGCCACGTCAGGATCATTTTATCCCCCCCTCTTCGGCTGGAACTCGCCAGCGGTCTGAAAATTCCTTCACGCCGCCTTCCTCTGCACAACAAGTATAAATTACGTAAGCCGAACGTTACCTTTGAGTATTTAACCCTTTTGTCAATTCTATCCTGTGCTTTAAATGGTTTAGCGAACCATCCCATCTCTTTAACTTTATATTTGTTTTACCTTTTTAAATCTTTTAATCCTCGGATTAGCTCGAGTCCTCACGACCCTTTCCATTCACTGTTTATGTCAATATTTTCCGTTTTGTGTGTTGTTGATAGTTATTATTAATAAAACTCTATTTTATTAATGATAGCAATATTATTATCCTTGAGCTCAGTTCCACTTCTTAAGCATATCGAAGATACATAATATCGGCCAGCCAGACATTCACGCACTCTAAAGATAATTAAAGAAGTGTCACAGCGTTTAATCCATTTTGAAGGAAAGAGTCCGTTAAACACGTAAAGGATCTATTGAAACACCAGAATTATCCTAAAATAAACATATATTTTAAATTTTACAATTAACTACAAATCTTTATATTCACCTCATAAGTTAACCGAGGCTAAACACGCTTGCAACTGGCCTATTACAAAATCTATTCCTAACAAAAATAAAAAATAGGCTTCACGTAAATAAACCAATTGCCGATTTGTTATTTTATCGTGACCCTTTTAGATTAGCGTTAAACATCAAATTAAATTACACTCTTCTACTAGTAAATATGACGGGGTTCACGCCCAATTGTTTCTACTTCAGTTAATTTGAGTACCGTAATAAACTCATCCTAACGCAATACGAATATAAATGGTGATTCTATTCTTACATGACAGAAAGGATCAGGGGTTGCCGGATGTCACTAGAGGGCTTTTCTCGCGCTTCGGAGTGTTGGAGCAGCTGATGGTGGATTTTCTTCGAGATAGGATGGAGGTAAGGGAATCTGATGTCTAATTCTTCGGTCTTAAGATATCAATTTGAGAGTCACTCGAGGGTGACTGGTTCTTATATTATGTTGCTTGCGAAATTCCTCTTTGGTACTAGGAATATTGGTCCTGCTAAGCTTCTTACTAAACTTGTGCAGGATGCTTCGGGCTGGCACCGAAATAATCCTTCTTCTCTTGCTGCCGAAATTCCTGGTTTGGCACTAGGAATGGTAATCATGTCAGACTTCTTCTAAGTCTGTACCGGATGGTTCGGTCTGGTACCGATACAAAACATGACGTTTTAAGTTAATTCGACACTGGGTGAAGGATCAATCTTCTCGAACTAGTCCTATATCGTCTCTCACCGAACAATCCTTTCTCTTACCTTCAGGGGCTTATTTATAGGCTGGCGACCGCCCCATCTAAGGGAAAAGGGGCGAGGCCGCATCGGATAGAGCGAGGGATGAGGAGGTTGGCACCGCGGTGCCCAAGTCGGCTTGTTAATTAGACACACCACCAACCGTCACCGCCCTTAGCGTTCCTTTTTGACCTGCACCGCTTTTTGGTGACTTAACCACGGGCCTACGGATCTCGTAGGTAATTGGATCTTTTGAGCGCTGTTTAAGGGCCTTTGATGATCACCTTAACACAGATGGTCGCTCCAACTACCTATGCGGCGGGGAGATCAAACAGGGTATGCAGTTAGACGGTTATTCGCCGGCTAACCTTCCCACGACTCTCCACATGTGGTTCAATTCTCTTGCTTTCTCCGCTAAGAGGGGGGGGGGGACGTTAATGTATACGTCCGCCTGGCCCTCCGGGAGGCTTTATGTTGTGATTCCTCTACAATCATATCTGCCCTAACTACCCTCTTCCAAGTAGAAAGTAGATAACAGAGACTCTGTTTGTTGAGATATATATATATATATATATATATATATATATATATATATATATATATATATATATATATATATATATATATATATATATATATATATATATATATATAATCGAACTCGGAAAAAGATTCAAGATGATGCAATAGATGAGGCATCCTTCATTTCACTCGCAACAGATTGGTGGACAGCTTCACCCTTCATAGGTTTAACAGGCCATTGGCTGACAAAGCATTCTGAGTAAAGAACAGCATTTGATCAGTCTCATACGGCTGCAAATATAAGTAAATGCCTTCAAAATGGTATAGCTGACTTTAAAATTCCAATTTTAAAAGTTCATGTAATTGTTCTGGACAATACTGCAAACATGGAGGCAGGTATAAATCAAAATGGATATCATGGGTTACCTTGCTATTTGCACAATTTACAACTTGTTTTAAATTATGTTATATTTGATCAAAAATATGTTTTGAACATATGTTCACTGCAGGGCTATTGTGACACATTTAAACCATTCTCCATCTGCATTTGACACATACAAAAAGTATCAAGAACAATATAATGTACCCAATCATAAATTTATTCAGGACATATCCACAAGATGGAACAGTCAATTATTCATGTTAGAACGATTTTTTGAACAAAAGCGAGCGTTAATTCCAGATCTTTGTGATCTGGAATTAACGCTCCGAAACTAAGATCCTTGGAAAATAACCAATGGCATCTTCTGAAGAAATTAGTCATCATTCTAAAAGTTTGATGATTTGACAAAACGTTTAAGTACCCGAGAAGTATTAACTTCATTGATTATTCTCACCATCAAGGTAATGGAATAGGCTTTTCAATAAAGTTGAACAGTTACATCAATTTACAGGAAGGATTAGGTTTAACTATTTCTGCTTGGCAAACTTCATCACAGGATAGATTTCATAAATACTTAAAAGATAAGAATGCTATTCTTGCCACTTTTCTTCAACCTAGATATATGACCAAATTATTTAATGAGGAAGATTCTGAAGGAGACATCAATGATAAACTGATTAAATGGTTGGACTTTTTTATCATGCTAATAAAGATTATATTCAGGATGAACCTAAGGCAAGGAAGGACACCTAAGACAAAGAGAAAGGTTGGCTCTAAATCTAATGAAAGCACAATAAACAAAAGAAGATGTAGACATATATTTAAATCATAGTATCATTGGACCAACAGCATGCCCCTTAAATTGATGGAAAGAAAATAGGCTACTTTTTGAAATTTTAGGGCTGAAATATTTATCATCTCCTCCGTCATATGTTAAGAGTAAGCGATTATTTAGCTGCGGGGGTCAGGTCTACTCTCCCAAAAGAAACAGACTGGGTGCATCAACTGGCAAAATGGTGATGTTTTTGCACCATAATATACAATTACTAGATTTTAAATATTAAAAGGTCTATGTTTATGTTACAAAGTCTACTGTTCAGATGTTAGGGGGTTAAGGACATGTAACTATGACCATGCTCTTTACACTTTCTCCCCAAGCATGATAAAATAAACTTTTTCTTTTTTTGTTTCTCAATACATTATGCGCATTTAAACAAGGTCTGCTGATCAAAAAGTCGCGTGCTCTCACCTATTCTGATTTATGACCTTACGACTTTCAAAAGTTTCAATAATTCCAGGACTAACCTTAGGAGGACATTGGCGATTCTATCATTCGAAAGAGAATGTAAAACAGCATAAGGGTTTCAAATTTCGTTAGAACCTAGCCTAAAATAGAACAGCCTGGCTGTGCTGGGCCTAACCTAGCCTAGCTTAGTATAATCTAGCTAGCCTAGTATAACCTAATCTGGTATAGCCTACTTTATCCTACCTTACCTTAGTATAGCCTAGCCTATCGTATCCTAGTATAGCCTAGCCTATCGTATCCTAGTATAGCTTAACCTATCGTATCAGAGTATAGCCTAGCCTAGCTTAGTAGACCCTAGTCTAACCTAGCATATTATACTATAGACTAGCTTAGCCTAGCCTTGTATAGCCTTGCCAGGCGTAGCATTACCTAGTGTATCCTAGCGTTGCCTAGCGTACCCTAGCCTAGTATAGCCAACTAGAATAGGTTACTATAGCCTAGCCAATATATCTCTGCCTACGATAGCCTAGCATACTATAAGCTAGCTTGTTATAGCCTATCTTAGTATAACCACACCTAACATAATAGAGCCAAGCGTATCATATTATAGCCTAGCCTAGCATATCCTAGACTAGTATACAATACCATACCCTAGACTAGAATAACCTTTCCTAGCTTAGCCTATTATAGCCTTGGTTAGCTAGCCTATCATAACTTAAAATAGTATTACCTAGCATAGCAGGGCATAGCCTTCCATAGCCTATTATACTTTAGCCTAAACTAGTATAGCATAGTATAGCCCTGCCTAGCCTTGTTTAGCTTAACATAGCTTAGCCTAGCTTAGCATAGTATAACCTAGCTTAGCATTAACTATCCTAGACAAATATAGCCTATACCATCCTATTATACTCTAGGCAAGCATAGCTTAGTATTGTCTAGCCTAACATACTATATGATATCCTAGCATAGCATTCTATAGCCAAAATCAGAATAATATATCTTACCCTTGTAAATTATATCTTAGCATAGTATAGCCTTTTCTAGACTTGACTAGCAGAGTATAGCATATTATAGCCTGTCTAGTCTAGCAGAGTATCGGCCGAATAGTTATGCTGTTATTGCCAAAACAAAATAATTCCTGGGCTAACATTGGGAGGACTTTGGCAATTATAGAATTCAAAAGAGAATGTAAATACCTTAAGGCTTTAAAATTTCGTTAGAATCGGCCAAATAGTTATGATGTTATTGCAAAAAAAAAGAAAAGCAAAACGAGGACCAACCGACCAACATATGAGATGTAGAGTCGCTCGCGACTAGACTCGACTAAAAAGGAAATTAAGTTTACCTTAAAACTAATTATCTAAAACTTTTGGGGTTTAGTTATAAATATGATTTAGTTATAAATAAGGTTAATTTTGATTCTATATAGTTAATTAAATATCTAAAAATCTATTTTGTTTCCAAGTAATGTTATTGATCTGAATTTATTTTTGTTTAAAGCTTAGTAATGGCCATGGAGCTGAATTATTAACCTTATGTTTCATGTTAAAAAATAAATAATATTAAAAAATACAATATGGGAGGATTGGATGGCTATGAGGGGTGATGAGGGGGCCATTATACAAAAGTGAGTCTATGTTAAAAGGTTAAACGTACGATACATTGTAAAATGTTAATCAAACTAATAAACATTTAACTTATTGTTTTTGATTATACCAAATGCCTTTCCGAACCATCACAATACAGGGTTGCACACAGTGCAGAAGGCAATTAATCTGAGGTGCCAGGGAGGCTTTAACTTCTTCTCTGTACTCCTCCTTCATAATGAAGAAATTTAATCACCATTGCCATCGGAATCGGCCTATTTGTTAGTCATTGGCATCGGCTAAAATTTGCCATCGGTGCATCACTAAATAAAGTTATGCTGAATAGATTTTACAACAGATTGAGAAGGGAGGATAGGAAAAACCCGTGCTGGTATATGGTTCTTTATTGACGTTTCGCTCCTCTCGAGCTTCTTAAGAATGACAAAACTGTGTGGGGAGAAGGAGGAATATAGGAAGTAGGAGAGATTTGAAAGGAAATACATCTGGAGAGTGAATAGTGGAACCAGGAGACTAGCTAATCTTTTACTTCTTTCTCTTCTTTAAATTAGTAGTATTGCATTCATGCCGTTTTGTGATTTATAATTTCTCTTCAATCTTGACTTGGTGGAATTGTATTTGTTGTTGATTATCTGCTCTCTGTTGTTTGCATTTCTTACTTTGGTAGTTTCCTGAATTTTAGTTATTTTTTTCTTTCGTTGTTCCTTCTGTTTTCATGTTCTTTTGTGGGGTTTCTTCATAATTCTCTCGTTTTTCATTTCTTCAAATCTCTTTTGAGGCTAACTTAGTCGTCAGGATAAATCTGGATCAGTCCGTTCGGTAGCAAGTCCTCACTTCTTCATTGTACTTATAGTCATATTTATATGTTCCACCTAGGATTCATTGTACTGTAACTTTCAATCTACAGCATCTGGATAGGGGGGGGGGGGATTCGCTCATGGACATGCTTAAATTGAATTTGCGTGCTTCATAGCAACAGATTTGACAGGTCTGAAAGGTTCTGTTCGGTGTCTGCCAACTGCGACGGTTGTAAACTTCGCCTTGATCGTTTGTGTTTTCGACATTTGCTTGAATCTGGAGATCCGTTAAAGCTTCAGTAGCAGTTGGTCTAGACATTATCCTTTCAGAATTATTCTGACGTGCCACAATCTGATTGATGTCGTTGGGGTACTGCACGTTGAAAGTCCGAGGGAACAGCGGCTTCGGTATGTCCCTAGTGTATATCGTAAAGAGGGTCGGGCTTAGACATCCCCATTGAAAGGCTACCAATTTGAGGTGGAAAGGATTCCCTATGTGATCGCCGAACGCAATTTCCGTTTGTTTGGTAGTAAGATAGCTATGGAAGATTTTCACCGAAACGAGAGGCAAGTCCGAGTTTTGAGATATGGTATTATAGACTGTCAATACACATTGTGTCGAAGACTTTCTTGACCTCTTGTTGGCATACCACATCTACCATGCAGCCAGATACAAGTCCCTCGGCTGTGTGCTATTATGATAAAGCGAACGCTGTCTCCGTGTTTTTTTTTAATGCGAAAGCTGTGATGTCCGGAATTCAGTAGATAATATGTTATCAGGTGGGAGGCTGAGATTTTCCAGACTGTTTCAAAGGGTGAGATCGGCCCTTAATAAGGGCCGTTTTTTTAGGAGGTCAAGAGTACTTATAATCTTGCACTGCTAAAAAATTAGCCTTCGTCGCTGTTTGGCTTTTCAGCTTTTTTGTGATAGTCGAGAAGGGCTCGGGGGGTTCTATTTAACGGCATGGTTGAAGATTGATCGTTGCAATTAAAACATTCGAAAGAGAATGTAGAACATCATAAGGCTTTCAAATTTCGTTAGAATAGACCGAATAGTTATGATGTTATTATAAAAAAGAACAAAACGGGGACCGAATGACCGACTGACCGATCAACCGATTGACATAGTGCGTTCAGAGTCGCTCGCGACTAGACTCGCACGTGACTAAAAATAACATTCTTACATTGTATTACCAATCTAACAAATGTATATATATATATATATATATATATATATATATATATATATATATATATATATATATATATATATATATATATATATATATATATATATATATATATGCGCAGGAACTTAAATGCTCAAACTGAGAACCAAACATTTTGGCGACATCTTTGTTACAAACTTTCGCAATCTCTTGTGGTTTTAAATGCATGGAAATCGTGGTATCTCTGATGTGTTTATAATGGTACACTACTATTTCTTTTTAGTATCGATTGATCAAACTACGCAAAATATTTCATTACATCACAAGGAATAATTTTATAATAACATAATAATCCAATTTGGTGGTTTTGAAATTCGTTCTGAAAGAAGCTCTTAAACAATAGGCAATTAACGAATGTCGGGATGTATTTTGACCGGATTCATTTATATCGCTTAGTCATCACTCCGGTTTAAAACACAACCGACACAATGTCCTGATTCAGCCAGGCATTTTTATATTTCGAAGGTCTACAGGAGGTTAATTGTCTTATGGTTTATACACGCAAGTCATTTACTACAAAAACAATGTTGTTTTAAACTCTAAGGAAAAACTTTAAGGTTAAAAAGGTTAAATGAAACAAGAGCCAATAACGAGCCGCTGGTTCACTTAATATTAATTTGAATCTCATCATGTCCAATTACTCAATAAGAGTCATATTAAATCTTGGCTTCATTGTCATTATTATTATTTATTTTTTAGCACCCATTTAGCGACTGCCTACAAGAGCATAAATTGCTATAATTAATTACAAGCTTAATACTAGGCTACATTAAGATAAAAAAAATAATTCAGAATCACCGACCCTCAGCAAAAAACAAAAAAATAGCAACAATAAAACCCAACACAAACAAAAGCCCCACCCCCAAAAGTCAAACAACAAAAAGAGAATCAAATGGAGGATTCTTCGGCGCCTTTATCATCGGCGTGCTCATTCCTCGCAATTCCCACATGTCCAGGAACCAAGTAGAAGATAATCTCGAAATCCACCCGATTCGCCGCAACCGTGGCATCACAGATACTGCAAACCAGAGTGTTTGAAAATTCCAATGCTCCGAGGGCACTCATGACGCTTTGTGAGTCGCTAAAGATCACAATCCCGTCTCCGAACTGGGCACGACGCATTATCTCCCGTACTAGGCGGTGTATTGCAACCAGATCCTTGGCCGTGAAGACAGGTGCAGCGACTACTAGAGTCTCGCTGACTTCAAAGAGGGAATACGGCGTGGAAGCCCATTCCTTCTTGGGACTTGGAGCCATCTGCGTACACTGGCAGGGATCTAGCGTGGTACGAAGTGAGCTCCAAAAAGGACGAACACAATATTCCCGGTGCTAATGAAGCTTTGGGAGCAGAGGCCTGGTGACAAATAGTGAAAACTGGTACCCAACAGGGTGGAGTCCTGGGGAGAGAACCAAAGGAGACCCGGCATTGAGAGCTACACGAGCTCTCAAAGACGTTTCCTAGCCCTACACTCAAAGGGCTTCGGTATGACTGGCGTTTCTTGGCAGCAAAGGCACAGTTGAGATCGGCCGCAGATGCAGTGAGACCCATTTGCGATTGGGGTAGGTGCCGGGTTCGCGCGTACTGTCACGTGTCCTCAGCATCGAAAAGTAGGCTCTCAATGGGGAGACGTGCGGAAGGGACCGGTCACCAGGTAGAAAGCGGTGGTGGATCGAGTCCGCCTTCCGCAATAAACGCTCGGCTGTGGATACATAAAACTCGCATCCGTAGTCAAGCTTCGAACGAACAAAGGATCGGTAGAAAAGGAAGGCAGTAGCCCTATCACCACCCCCAAGTGATGAACGTCACGGAGCAAAGAATGTCTATGGCGCGGGTGCGAATATGAGCTTCCCAGGTGAGGTGTTGGTTGAAAACAAACCAAGGAAACGGTTCTAATCCACCACTTCCAGGCAAATCCCGTTTAGGAACATGTCATGAGTCGGGGTGTAGCCGTGGATGGCGGCAGAAGTGACCACCTTGGTCTTGGTATAACCGAAACTTGTGCGCTTCGGCATAGCAAAAGATGCGGGTCAATGCTTATTTGAGTCGACACTCCAGAGTTGCCATCTGAGCAGCACCAAAAAAATACACGTATGATTCGAAACATACTGGAACATACCCCTAGCTAAACGAAATTCACGCACAGCGAAATCGTTCGGGCGGCGCTTATAGTACATGTAGACATAACGATTCTGTCTCATGGGCGTCTCACACTCGGCTAACCGCCACGGGAGTGGAAGGCGCGCAAAATGGCCAGACGTTCTAGTAATAGTAATTAGGCTCACAGCGATGAGGTTGCCGGAAAAGAACTCACCGACTTCATCCACCGGGTTAAACTCCTTAACTGATAGAAAGAAATCACTTATTTTCTGGAATGCGGACCACCTTGGCCGCGCCAAGCACCCCCGCAGTGTTTTTTCAGGAGTCAGCGGTCCAGAAAATTATATTTGAATAGGAAAGTGATCACCTCCATGAGGTCATCGACCCCTCCCCTCCCAAATCAGGCTGTGCATTCGGAGAGCACAGGGATAGATCAAGGTAGGAAAATGAAGCGGTTATCAGGCAGTGATGTGTAAATTCATTCACATCTAGGACACCTATCTCCAGCTTGTCGATCAGGTCGGCAAGGACCTAACCACTGAGATTGGTCGAATAGTCTCCACA
Organism: Ceratothoa steindachneri; assembly: GCA_963969495.1. Lineage (NCBI taxonomy): Eukaryota > Metazoa > Arthropoda > Malacostraca > Isopoda > Cymothoidae > Ceratothoa > Ceratothoa steindachneri. Next base: position 138,924,844 of record OZ018326.1, read on the forward strand.
GAGAGGGTGTCTACCGTTCAAATCCTCAAGGGGCAAAAAGGGCATCGGCAACCTCCCAGGGTGCCGTGGAAGTCCAACTCGTCGAAGTCGGCTGGCGGAAGAATATACGAATAAATAACAGTATACGTCCTATCTAGGTGCAGCAGCATCAAAGCAGGTATTTATAGCAAATAGAAGAATGCAAACATAAGACCGGATGTAAATGGCTAATCCTCTTGTTCGCCCCATCCTGTGGTCGCAAAACACTAGGGGCATTCGCGCAATGGGGTCGCCTGAAAAAAAAATAGCTAACGGAGAACGGCCGGAGATGAGCCTCCGCAGGTCGCCCCAGTTGGCAAGGAGTACGCGGTAACTCCATCGAAGGAATATGCACTCCAGGCCTAGCTTGGAACAGAAGCGGGACCCCTCTTCAAAGAGAAGACAGTCACGTGAATGGCCGTACACTTATAGGAGGCAGAACTCCTGGCGCCTGGACTTACCAAGGGAGGTTGGGCTCATTATGGGAGTTTTTTCCTCCCTCCACCTCGAACCTTTGGCGGGCATGGCGGTTTCGAAAGCAGGGCCTATGGAGGGGCCCCTTCCTCCACCCCCACTTAGTTCAGCGTTGGGTGAGTGCGTAGGATACGAAGTTCTTTTGGTGCTGTCCTCCTTCAGGGGGTCTGCTTTAGAAACACCGAAAGACGGCCTCATGACCACCTTCGGGGGCGTTGCATCCTGTGAGTCAACTACTTAGTGGAGGCGCGCGGCCGTTCCGCCTTACGAGAATCGGTCACGCTGGGTAAGGGTGGGGGGGGCCTGTCTTTATTCGAGTGTGGGTGTGAACTCTTTGTGCTGCCAGCTCTATTAGGGGAGCGCCCAAGGGGCTTTAACACGTAATCATGGAGGAGCCAGGAGCAGAGGGTGCCTTTTTAAATATTCGAGGATAAGACTTCCCTAGGCAGCGATGGACGCGCCAGGGACAAGTTTTTGGCCTTGTGAAATGAGCAACAATCCGTAGCCTGAACGTCAGGATTTCATTTTCAAGGAGATATGCTCCACATTGCTTCGAAGAAGTGGAGTGCACCTTACACATACTTCGGGTAAACCCGAATTCGCACGTTTCCTCAAGCGATTCGTATGCCCGAACCTGTGGCAGTAGTAGTACCTCCGCGGCAGTTACACCAATTAATTAACGTGGTAGCAATAGCAACCCACACGCACCTACTCAGGAAGCCCATCACGGTCGAACGTGACGAAGAGTATAGGGGTTGATCTCGAGGCCCCTCCCTGTTTCCTCATCAGATGTTCCACCTTGACCTACCCTGTTTTGGCTAGCTCTAAGGTGACGTCTAATAAAAAGTCATCCACGAGATCCCTTGCATAAACCACTGCTTACACGAAGTTCACGGTAGAGTGCGGCGTCACACTCACCTGCAGAATATTGAATGTCTGAAGGGCACTAATTATAGCCGACTCGGAAAGGTCCGACGCATTCGTCAGAAGGTTACCATACGAGAATCAATGTAGCTAATGCTCTCCCATATAGGATTATGTTACCTCTGCACAACATACTACCATCTGGGGAGCGAATAACAAGAAATCGTTTGAAGCCAGCGGGCTCGAAAATACAAGATAGTCGCTCAATGAGAGGCCTCGACGTAATCGAGGCTCCGCTCAGCGCACTCACCGCCCAAGGAAACCTCTTGGTCGGAAGTGCATATCTTGGCCTGGTCGCTTCCCGAAACGGCAGCCGACCCCTTCTTCCCCGTGACCCCCGCAGAGGGAGAGGAACCTTAGTCCTTTTTGTCTTCCTTTTACTTTTCTTTTTAGGAGAGGAGGTGGGGAATGAACTCGATTTTCTCCACCCTCAGAAGGAGACCCTAAGCCGGATGGACCGGCCTCAGGAAGATTCTTCTCCGAGATGTACAAGAGCTTTGCTGTCAAGGGTGCACCAGCCGGTAGAGGAGGTACCTTATCCCCTCGTGATTCCTCGCGGGAAAAGCCGACTCAGTAGAAGCTTGCTCATGGGCGAACTCAGGTTCAGTCTTTAGCACCAAGTCCGTGTTCGACCCCATGGAAGATCCTAGGTTACCTCCCGGACCATGGCCAGCTCAGAGGGGAGTGCTCCATGCCCCCCCCATCCTGCACCAAGATATCACGGAACCATATCGAGCTTTTCATATTTGGGTCGGCCGGTAGACCTCCATTGGAGAAGAGTGGCGGGAAGAGACGCCATCTCCCTGAAAACTCAAAACACAAGGCTGCAGGGGTCACTGCCCGATGGGCCCCGCATTTCCTTGCCCCTCTTAGGCGATTGGCCCTATCTGCCTCCTCTTCTTCTGTGGCATTATGATCTTTAAGTTGATCAAATTAAACTGCACTGACTCCAAATTCTTAAAGACATTTAAGAAATTTGAGCCATTATCAGTAACAGTATTCACTACTTTAGTTATGAGCAAATTGTAATGGCTAATGATGTCTTACAGATCCTCTGCAATTTCAAAATGCCAGTGTTATCCCTTAAAGCGACGACAAGCTAATCCTCAACTCGACCACTAACGCTATTTAACCCTAGATCACTGAACATGGGTAAACCCGTAGCATATACCCGACGCGAAACATACGGTAACGCAATTATTTTCATTATACATATTACAGTTAGGAACAGAGGTTAAAGGAATTGCAAAATATTTAATGCTAATGTTTCCTATGTAAGTGCAAACCGTGCAATCATATACAGAGTAGGTAGCACTAGTGTTGGAACACTACGACTGTTTTAGCTTTCTACCTTCGAGGCTTCAAGTTATATTTAGCCATTCGGGTAAGAACGCCATCGCATCGTTATGAAGTAAGTATATAATTCCGAATAGTTTTATGTAACACGTTGTTTAGATGGCCACACATTATGCGAGAAAATGACTGCAAAATTGAATATCTTCGCACCCAATGGAGTCACTCCAACAAAGCTGCGATGTCGAGTTGACCAAATCTCAACGGTAATAAACAGCTCTTCCAGTTTCCATTTTATTTTTGACTTGAACTCTGCTTCATCATTAGCTAATAATCGAATTAGCTTTCAGCGAGACAAAGATCACACGGCAGGATTCGGAGCTGAAAATAGAGGTATCAGTGTAATATACAACCGTAGGACGAAATTAATATTAAAAATTCATCGCGTAACAGAAAATCTAATTTAATGATTTAGGATTATCCAAAAATTTAACATTTTAATATGAAATGTATTTAAGGTTTGGATTCGATGTACTGTATATAAATTTATTGTATTTAACTACACCTAAATGTATTTAAATAGGGTATTTAATTAGACGCTTTGGATGTATTTATAAATATCTTTTTAAATACACAAGTGTAATTAAATACGTATTTAAATACTGTCCATCACTGAAAGTATTTTACAACTTTGACCTACCCATAATCCAATCCTTAACCGCGAGAAATGGATACACTGGTCTGAGGCGTAATTTTCTTTCAATCATAAATTCCAACTATTTTTTTAGTATTATTGGTAGAGAATTATGACAGTGGATTGACGCCATTTAGTGCGTAATCTAACTATATGCCTACGATGATGAGTTGCTCTGTCTCCTATTAAGGTGCTAACGCCTGAAATGGGCTACCATCTAATTCGCGTGCAGTGTGGTCGTTTCTTCCAAAATATCTTTAAAACTCGCCTACTTAACTCAGCATAATCCTCTTATGTTTAGCTACGCAAGTTGCTCCCCATCCCTACATATAAAACCTTCTTCGAAGGTAAGATCGACAAACCAACGCAAATACTCAACTGCACTCAACCATTGGAAGGCATAAGTTTTGGAATCATTTGCACTATGCAACACAGTCTGTTACCGTTAAACTATTATATTGCAGCAAATTAACGAATATGGAAGTTATGTTAATTTATAGGGGTAGGCCGTTTGGCCTTTTTCTGAATGAGTTGTTGGTTACCAACTGTGATTCGTCACCGAGTTTTGGTGCCACTTCTGGGTAACCCGATAGGTTTCTTGGTTCGGCTTGGTAGCTACAGGCTCAGTTCTTTGGGAAGTGCTTTTTATGTGAGGCACTCACTCCAAAGGGTATAGTTATCTTCTTTCTTAATTGCAGTCTGGATAAAGGTGATCAGGGATTTCTTTGAGTGTAAAGAAATCTTCGGTGTTGGATTAGTATTATTTATTCGGTGGTAACTTGGAAAGTCTTCAGATGTATCTCTTCATAGATATTAGTCTTCATCCTGAGGCATTTTCCAATTTCCTTTTTACATTATCGATCTACATGTACAGCGATTTTTAACAAATTAAAATGGAATTATTTTTGTTTACATTCGATATGAGTTCAAAATAAAACTAAATTGCACATTCTAGCGATATTAATTTATTTTACAAAACCTTATACTATTTTAGATGGTGATGGAATTCACAATTTCCACTTCTTGGTGTGTAACGTGAACAGCTTGTTGCTTGCTTTGTGAATCCATTTCTGTTTGACACTATTATTGTTCGACGTAAGAGGGTGACCATTTATAGGTGTACTGCCGCTTGGCCCCTTTGTGAGTGGGTTCGTCCCAAGGGTGATTCGTCACCAAGTTTTGGTACCACTCCTAGGTAGCCCGATAGGTTTCTTGGTTCGGCTTGGAGGCTACAGGCTCGATTCTTCGGAGAGTGCCGTGCCTTTTACGTGAAGCACTGACTCCAACGGGCATAGTTATCTTCTTTGAAGATTGAAGGCTGGGTAAAGGTAATATTGGATTTCTTTGAGTGTAATGAAATCTTCGGTGTTGGATTCAGTATTCTTTATTCAGTGAGAACTTGGAGAGTCTTCAGATGTATCCCTTTTACATAAACGGCCTACATTCACAGCGGGCTTTAACAAATTAAAAATGGAATTAACTTTATTACATTCGATATGAGTTCAAAATAAAACTAAATTTGCACATTCTAGTTATATTAATTTATTTTACAAAACCTTATACTATTTTAGAATCATAAAATTGTTATTTAATAATACATAAGCAATTAATAAGATATTTCCCTTTAATATTTCTTCGAAAGAATGAATTGATATTTAGGGCGTTCGATAAACAGAATGAGTTCATTTTTGGAGCGTCTAATACAGGAGCGGGCAACCTTTTCCGAGTGAGGGCCAGGTGAGACTTTTAGGAGCAGGCCGCGGGCCGGAGTGACAAACGAAATCCCCAAAGTGACCATATATATATATATATATATATATATATATATATATATATATATATATATATATATATATATACTAGAATACATTATACAAAAGATTTATTGAAAAACATACAAATCAGTGAGAGGGCTGGTGCTGCTTGCCATGAAGAAGTCATATCTATTTTTTGTTTAGAATTGCCTCCTCTACAACTTTGGTATCTATGAAATCTTTCGTATCTGTGAGGGAAATGCACTTTTGTCTCATTTTTTACTCATTTTCACTGCCAGACGTAAGACTCATTTCCCTCTCTCTCTACAATTCTACTGAGACAGATGCTGTTCGCAGAATTTATTTATTTATTTTGGGGGAGGCTGGGGTTTCGCGGGCCGGATTACAATATTAATACCGAGCAAGGTGGCGGGCAAGACGCTAGGCGTTCGCGAGTCGGAGGTTGCCCAACCCTGGTCTAATACATTCGAATAGAAGGTTAGTTCATTGTATACGACTTGTTGTTTTTTTATTTCGGCTATATTAATTCCTTACAAAAATAAAACAATGACTTTTTATAAGATTAAAGTCATTTAATGGCTAAGTTTCGACATTTAATTAGCGGCCATGGTGGCGTCTGGAAACATCCCTTTAATGGTTGTCAAATACCACTATATCTCTCATTTTTATGCTCACATCACCAATTTTCCTTTAATCTCCTCGATAAAATTTGAGTTTAATTAAATATATGGAAAAATGGGATTGGTATTGTTACCTAGAGACATTTACACTGTTTTTTTAATTATACAACCCAAAATATTATATTCCTGTTTTTTATTTCTTTTTAAAACGCTTATAAGGTTCCTCGAATTAGCAGAAAGAAAACCATGATTTAGTTAGTCATACCAATAAGAAATGGCTTACGAAAATGACAGAAATTTGGAAAAGGTATAACTAAACTGTTAATTCTTTAACGTTATGGGATATAAAGATTAGAATGTTGGCGGTATTTACTATTATAAATTTGACTAATTACTTTTTGGCCCATCGTTGAAATTCAGGAAAACGACCGTTTTAGTTTCAGAGCTTTCGCTCCTAAGTAAACTTGCATGACTTCTTCTCATTTCTTAAGGGGTCTGGCAGCATCTTTAGGTTCTCGTTATTAATTTTGTAGTTTTAGTTTTGTATAATTAACTGTATTGCATTGCTTGCACAGATCCCACCAACTTAGGGGACACAAAACCCCCGCTCATTTAACCACTGTCTTTTCGGACTTTTTTCCAAAAGAGAAGTATTACTATACGGGAACAGCGTTCTTTTTAGAGCACTTATCCATTCGAATTCACTTACTTCAAATGTTACTTCGCTTCGATATGAACCCATTATAAGATTTCATAAAACTTCAAAGTGCTAATTGTTGAGGTTTCTTTGAGTGTCTTATTCAAACGTACGATATGGTCCCTACAAATATCTTATTAGTGAACTATGGCAAAGTTTTAATTGAGAGAACACAAATAAGTGTTATGAACGTTTGTTTTTTTAATTTTGGGATCCCTACTGGCAGCCGCCAACATGCGCACAGCCGCCCAAATTACAAATACATATAACGATATCTGTGAGCGAATTAAAAATAAACAGAAAACATAACTAACAAGGAAAACAATAAACTAAACAAACCACAGCTACAACAAGAAGAACAAAAAAGGCATGCCCAGGTGCCCCAAGAAAGACCTGCCTCCTTCCAGAACCTAAGCTAGACGCCAACAATAAAAAAATATAGATAATGTGGAGAAGGCTCTTATTCTCAATAATAATAATAAACAGTTTAGTGTGAAGGAGTTGGACTCTAGCACAAGAGGGAAAAGGTAGCGACCCCAATGGTCACGGTACCCATGGAGCTACCGCGCACGAAGTTCCACATAAGGACATTCAAACAAAATGAAGCGTACAATCTGGCGAACCAAGTAGTCTTCGCAGAAAGGTTCAGGGGAGAGTCTCATTTGCCTCCCCCCTCCGCCCTCGAGTCTATCTGATTCGGAGGCGAGAAAAAAAAATGACTTGTTACCTTCGAGGGCTATGGCCTCGAAAAGAGTCCAGGGTCATTATCACAAAACTTTAAATTCTCGTAAGCCGTCCCTCATCTTTTTGCCATGCAGACCTGAGAGTTGAATACGGCGACCTTTGACCTAGTAGGCAGTCACCAGATGTGGCCAAAATGCTCAAAGGGATGCGGCTGAGATTCTAGAAAAAGATAGAGGGGATTTTTAGATCTTAGCTACATGAGTTTGAAGAGATATATGACTACCAAAGATCAACCTTATTTATTACGGTATCACAAAAAGAGGCATGAGATGGGACATGGTTAAGATAAAATGCAATTATTTTGCACCAAGCCATATCCGCTGAAGAGCCCACTGATAATATGTGTTTCGTCATAGTTCAGTTTCAGAAATGTGTTTCGAGAGCCATTCAATGGTGGTGTTATAAGTTGATAAGAGGTTTTTAAGAGTCTCAGAAAACAAGGCTGAGGAAAAAAAAAGATTGTCATCATCATAGAAATGAAATAGCAGTACCATCCCAAAAGATCAGGATGCTTGTATTTCTATTGAATCTTCCCTAACTTTTGCCAGAGCAAATTCAAGGTTTCCAAAATTGGTGTACGATAACTTACAGGTATAAACTAAGAATAGATAAAGGTTATACAAATTTGGGTGAAAAAAGCGAAAGTTATCCGTAGATAAATAGTTTACTAGAAAAATAAGTGTGCTAAAAATTGAAGCGTCCAAAATGGTCAGAACGAGAGCGGAAACAAATTTCTATTGGAATATAATGAGTAAACAAGCCGAAGCTGCGGTACTCCTCCCTTACAGGAGGAGCTTGTCCCTGGCCGTATATTTTAAAATGGTTTCTAGGCCTAAACACAAGAAAAAAAAAATAGCAGAATTCTTTTGAATTACGGGAAAAAACAACGCGCTAAGCTGTGTTTTTCGATTTAAATTTGCCCTAATAATTTACTTTTGGTTTACTGGATTTTAGATTTTAGGGGCCAGTAGCTATTATCTCGGGGTAAAGATTAAAATAGAAAACATATTTTAGAAGGAACTTCGATAAAACCTTCGAATATACAAACAGCCATGCCTTAATTTTAATAAATTTTCGACATTTTTTTCTGAGCTCCACCTTTTTTTTTTTACATTCTGAATGATTAAAGTAACAAACATGGTCATTCTCAAACATTCCCAAAATCTTAGGAAATATACTGAAATTTTCCCCAAGTTAAAATATAATATAATATAATATAATCATTTAGGATTATATCAATAGAAAATATTTGTACAAGTTATAAGTAATTAGTATTTAGTGTGGGGGCCTTTAATCTCGATGTTGCTTTGAAATCTCTTGCCACAAATCACTTGACAATCTTGCGCAATAATCTTGGTCCATTAATCTTGAAGAATTTCGGAGAGCTCGTTTAACTGTTTTTGGATTCTTCGCTTTAGATATTTCTTCGAGTGTCTTCCAAACATTTTCAATGGGATTCAGGTCCTGGCTTTGTACAGGCCAGTTCATGACATTGATGTACTCGTCGTACAGGAAGGTCTTCACCCACCCTGCCGTGTGTCAGAGGGAGCTATCTTATATGAAAATGGAAGGTTGGGCTTCGGAGGCTGGCAAATAGAGCACAAAACATATATGTTGCAGTAATACCTTGTACACCTGTGCATTCACTCTATCCTTTATGTGCCCTAGTGGCTCAGGGCTTTCTATCAAAACCACCCCCGAGACCAGGGCACTTCCTACAACAAGCTTCGCACTCATTTTGGTGAAATCGACAAACCATCTTTCATGATACTTTAGTGTGCAGTCTACCAGGTCATTTACACTTTAACGTGCGTTCTACCCGCACTATAAGAACTTTATACTACAAAATGATAAAGACAAATTGAATAATGATATATTATTAATGACTTACACATAATCGTAAAAATCACAATCATAACTGATACAAACAATTCAACTTAAATCTTTTAATTAACGATATACAGTTCGTAAATCATTTAGGAATGCCACAAACAAATCTGTTACAGTTTAGCGTACGGTCTACCAAACCTAACTCTCGGCCAGGAGCACTCAGTTTAAAAGGATAAAGATATGGTAAGCACATAAAAGGTAGCTCGCACGCTAAAGGTCATTTTATATTGACGGGTCAGGACCACATAGGTTAAAAGGGTATAAGAAAGTTAAACAGGTAATCAAATTATACCATGAAAGTTAGAGCGCACGCTAAAGGTCATTTCACAGCGTAGACTATGGATATTGCGTTAGGTGGCACGCTAAAGTAGCACCTAATCTTATGTCTGCTCTGAGACGAACGAAACTCCTTGGCGTTCTCAATAGAGAATGCAAAACGAGCCTTCTTGTTCTCCAGACCGCCGGTGTGCGAGCGTGAAAATTATCTTTCTCCAGATGACGTGACACAGTCTGTCTGGAGACATTGGTAGCAAAATTACAAATATGGAAATTTTACTAGCGTTTGCAGCACGGCAAAGTCTGTCCATTACACGAGGAGAGCAGATTTACGGTTTTGACCGCCTTTGAAACCAATTGAAATATCTCAAGAACTTGGAGGCTAACAAATGATTTAGAATCAGGACAACACTAGAATTTCAAGGACTTTTGAGAGGAAAAGGGAATTGAGTAGCTCGCCGGGTTGTTTGGGTTCAGGTTTGAGTTCTTTAAGATTGAGGCGACTTATGCCCAAGTAGGCAGTCGCCAGATGGGCTCCCAAAATTAAAAAAAAATCTTTAGGATTGAGCTAACACCAGCGGGTTTGAAGTCAGCCGATACTATTCCAGACGAGAGGGGAGAGGTTATTACATAAAAACCAGTGAGTTAAAGGAGAAGAACAGAGAGGAACTGAGGGTAAAGATATGGAGAGAATGAGTCTCTGGAGGAACATGTTTTCCGAAGACACACTGGGATAAGAGGAAGAATTTTGATCTTTAGAGGAAAATGGGGTGTTATCTGGTGGCGAAGAATGGAGGCAGATATTATGTTCCATAACAGATATGAGCTGTCCTGTCAGAGAAGAATGGAATGTAGAAAATACAACAGGATATATATATATATATATATATATATATATATATATATATATATATATATATATATATATATATATATATATGTATATATATATATATATATATATATATATATATATATATATATATATATATAATATATATATATATATATATATAATATATATATATATATATATAATATATATATATATATATATATATATATATATATATATATATATATATATATATATATATATAATATATATATATAATATATATATATATATATATATATATAATATATATATATATATATATATATATATAATATATATATATATATAATATATATATATATATATAATATATATATATATATAATATATATATATATATAATATATATATATATATATATATATATATATATATATATAATATATATATATATATATATATATATATATATATATATATATATATATATATATATATATATATATATATATATATATATATATATATATATATAACGTGTGGCCCAAAAGTTACTTCATATTTTTTAAAATTAATAACACAAAACTAAATAAGTTATAAAAGTGGGTGATATATAAAATGAAAGAGGAGATCTTGGATTTTTATTATTTAAATATAATAAATAGCCTTCAAATGTTCTCCATTATTGTTAAAACAAAGGCGGATTCTTTGCACCATATTTTCAATGACATTTTCCACTCGATGGGCGTGGTTAAGTGTGTTTCTTAAGCATACCCGATTCAGTGGGTATGGAACTAACGATAAACCATTGCTATGGTTATAGCGTACGAGAAGTGCAGGCGAGCGGCTTAAAAGCTTCGCTTGAATGAGACTCAGGATGGCCGAGTGGATTCGCCGCTGGCTAACAGTGGTCCAGCGACGCGGGAAGCTGTTCGCAACTCGCCTACGCTATTATTTTTTCTTTGCCCCTTTTCCTACTCCCCTCTATCTACATGGTAACCTCCGCGAATTTCGATACCGGTATATTCGCTACACAAGTTACGAATATATAATTTGCTGCAGGTGTTCTAATGTGCTGCCGATCTCGATCACCACATGACCTAAGAGAATGAGTCATTTTTTTCGTTCACAATACATATGTAGCATCGGATGTAGAGGATGGGGCGAGCTCGCATCCCATAGCGAAGTTCAGATTCCTACGCGTGTTTGCGTCCATTGAACGATTTGGTCCTTGGAGTCTTTAGGATTAGCAAGGCTCGATCTACTGTAAAATCCCCTCTGAGTCTTTGGCTTTTGTATCATTTTTTTATATTTCTCGTTCTCATTGGATTACAACAAGGGCTAGAATTAAATTCTCATTTTGCCACTGACACAAAACGCTTATTTAATTAAGCAGGGAGAGGTAAACATTTGTCTTAATTACTATTGGCGTATTTTAAGTTTATTTTTGTTCGTATGTTCAAATAATGAATTGGAAGAATATAGAGACTGAATTGCCAGAGAAGAGTTGTAGCTAATATTTTAGGGCAAATTTGCTCATTATCCACTATCCGAATTAAATCCTCACCCTGTTGATACTCACATTTCTACTAAAGAATTCTACGTAACCATGTACTGTTTATTATGTGTACTAGGCAAGGCTTGGTAATACGCATACACCGCCAAGCAAATGTAGAAGTTCTTGGCATCTACTGTACAATAACTCTAAATTGCTCATGATATTTTCTTTAATTTTATATTCCTATTTCCATTTTCTCTTGAGTAACAATTCCCACATGCATACACAGACAAAATAAAACACATGAACGTGTGCATATCTACATATTGTATATAATACATGAATTACGGAAAATAGTACATGGCAACTTTTCCTCTGAATTAAAAGAGGCATTTAGCAATGGAGGAAGAACATACAAACTACAACTTCCCCAGAATCGAAGCATTCAGTAACTCCTAGCTAGTGTTGTGGGGTTTTTTACTCATACTCTTTATCATTTCATCTCGTGTTAAGTCATTTACTGACGTTTAAAATAAGCCAAAGGTAGGTTTAGTTTTGTCAACAACTCGATACCGATTTAGTTTAGTCAAAATGGACATTGGTCTGATATTTAAAATAAAAACGTGTGAAAACTTTATGATGGAGAAATAAGAAAGAGTGCGTAGGTTTTGCATATCTTTGATGGTGGTAATTTGGCGAATTCAATTGGCCTTTAATAAATATTTACCAAGAAGAAAAATGAACACATGAAGTGTATATATTAATTTATTTGCTTGGAAAGAAATAATGTGTTATGTTCTGTTTTGATGGTAAGCTTAGTGGCGGGGAATTCGGGAAGGCAGCGAGCGACTTTTTTTTTTTCTCTCACCAAAAAAACAGAAAGTGATTAAAAACTAGCTTGTTATGTTCGAAAGCTCTAATTAATATATATTTATATAGAGAAAATATAGGGCATTTCCCCTTAAAAAGAATATAATTTAGTATGACACGTTTAAAGTTTGTTACCAATTTTCGGTCGTTATATTTGTGTTCTGATGTGAAGAAACTCATGTTAAGGAAATTTCACTTTCCATCTCTTACCGAGGTTCAACCGTTTTTTACCACTAACTTTCTTTACATTTATACTCTCGTTTTCCAATATTTATGGTTGATAGTTCATTGTTACACCATGTTTTTTTCTCCTCCATTTTTTTCATAAAAGCGTGAAAACCAACGAGTTATCTCAATTTGGACAGGAAAGGGCGGTAAAAAAGGGAAGCTGGTGGAGGTGAAAAATGTACGGAAGATCTAACTCGAGTAATCTAATGATGACACTACTTGGAATGTTCGGGACAGCAACTGATATTGAAATGCGGTCGACAGGATAGTAATTCTACAAATTAACGACTCCATTGTTTGTGTAGAAAAGTGACTTTCAATCTATAGGTAAATTTTTAGGTAACACTTCAGATTCGGGGCGCACGGTAGAAGGCACTGTTAGTCGGCTACAATTTTGGGCTACAGCATATCTCTTATGACGTCAGACGATAGCGTCAGATGTGAACAATATCGGAGTAATTTTTTTTTGTATATGAGTATATACTGGGCCCCCCCAGGATCATCGCAGGGTGGTTTCCCTGCAGTGATATCTCCCCCACGAGCAGTCCCCTTGAATTTACTGGGGTTTTTTTTCTCCCCAGCACCTTTTTACTGGCAGAAAAACCTAACCTAATAACAAACAATTCTTACTTTTATAGGTTTCTTGATTAGTTTATGCGCCTCTAGATAATCTAAAAGTTTTTCGCGATTATACAAAGTAAAGCCGAATTCGAATAACGAAGAAGGAGAGCACGAAAACACAATAACGAAAGAAAAACATTTGCAAAACGGGTCCTATTTATAAACTACGATGTTGCCAGTAAGAAGCTGTTATCGTTCGCAGTAAACAAAAAGTAAGAAAACAAAACAAAAAACAATAAAAGACATCAAGAAACCTTACCTAACTTAGAAAAAAACTATAAACGAGCAGAGCGCAGATATTTAGTAAATAATAGACTAAAAGTTACAAATCCCCAAAACAACAAAAAAATATAACGCTGATATTGTTCACATCTGACGCTACCGTCTGACGTCGTAAGAGATATGCTGTAGCCCCAAATTGTAGCCGACTAACAGCGCCATCTACCATGCACCCCCAATCTGAAGTATTACCAATTTTTAATACACAGCCACAGTTTAAAGAAAAATTTGGCTCCATTTTTACCTGAGCAGAGCAATGAACATTAAAGCGCTTAACAATGTCTGGCAACGCCATTGAATTCAAAACCTAAGGTGATTTATTTCGAAATGGGAAGCTTCGCCCCCCTTTATGGTGGGGGATTTCACCTTTCACTATTTTTTATCAGCTAGTAAAATTCACAAATCGAAAGCCTAGAATTATGTTCGAATTGAAAGGCGATTGCCAGACGTCTTGCGGTAGTCTAATGTTCATGCCGTACTTCTTGAGACGTATAAGCCCCGCCTCCGAATCCTATTGAAATCAATTATATTTTCCTTAATATTGAGTAATATAAAATTTCCAATTCATATTTTAATTCAGAAAAAATCCCTTCAAAATGCTATAATACAATATGATGCGTTTCAATTTATTCGGCGTGAAAAGCAATATTTTTCGAGTTATTAGTACTTGAAAATAAGATTTTAGTATTCGCTGCTGCGAGCTATATCGGTAATGACATCATAAGTCTCGGGGGGAAGGGGGGATTGTACAGATTCGATAAAAAAAAAATCCTTTTCTAGCTCCTCCTAAGAGGCGGAGCACTGCATAAGAACAATTAACATTGGAGCGCCTAACAATGTCTGGCAACCGCATTTGAATTCGAACATTAGGAAGATTGGGTAATTATAATAGGTGTCAACCTATAATTGCACTTAGTTTGTCATAAAGTTCATTTTTATGTGCTAAAGCAAAATCTGTTCTTTTGTTGTGCAATTATTATAATGCTTCATTTTAATAATAATCAAAAGTAACCTAACCTAAAATGACACACGAAGGAACTTAAAATGATGTCATATGAGAAAAAATATTGGAACCTGAAATGATAAACGAAGACACAGACCTCTTAAAACCTGGAATGAGCTCAGAATATTGGCCAATTGCATACAGGCTCCAAGACTATTTTCAACATTATTTGATGTTACTCGAAAACCAAGGGTAATCACTTTGGTAATACTTCAGATTCGGGGCGCACGGTAGGTGGCGCTGTTAGTAGGCTACAACTTTGGGCTACAATATATATCTTATGAAGTCAGACGGTAGCTTCAGATGTGACCAATAACGGCGTTATATTTTTTGGTTGTTTTGGGGATTTGTAACTTTTAGTCTGTATTATTTACTAAATATCTGCGCCTCTGCTCGCTTATAGTTTTTTTTTCTAAGTTAGGTAAGGTTTCTTGATGTCTTTTATTGTCTTTTTTGTTTTCGTATTTTTTGTTTCTCAGTGAACGATAACAGCTTCTTACTGGCAACGTCGTAGCTATAAATAGAACCTGCTTAGCATTTTTCTCTTTCGTTATGGCTTTTTCGTGCTCTAGTTGTGCTTCTTCGTTATTCGAATTCGGGTTATTTTGCATGACTGCGAAAAACTTTTAGATTATATTTAGAGGCGCATAAACTAATCAATAAACCTATAAAAGTTAGTATTGTTTGTCATTAGGTTAGGTTTTTCTGCCAGTAAAAAGCTATTGGGAAAAAACCCAGTAAATTCAAGGGGACTGCTCGTGGGGGAGATATCACTGCGGTAGGACTACCCTGCGATGATCCTGAGTTTCAATCAATTTGGCTGCGCCCCCCAGTATATACTCATATACAAAAAAATATAACGCCGTAATTGTTCACATCTGACGCTACCGTCTGACATCATAAGACATATATTGCAGCCCAAAATTGTAGCCTATAAACAGCGCCACCTACCGTGCGCCCCGAAACTGAAGTGTTACCATAACTTTTTTGCTGTAGGATTTGCAGTTTTCAGATATAGATATTGAGTCGTGACAATGTATAGACGAAATTTATTGGTGGTAATTGGTGAAATAAGAAAAAAGTTAACTGTATATAATTTATCAATCTTTGCTACATTGCTACTGAATGAAAAACAACCCTATACATTATTAGGATTTAACTTCTCATTAGTTTCCATAAACTCATATATCCTGCCTCTGAGTTAGATATGGATGAACAGAGAAGTCTTCTTGTTCAGAGGGTGGAAGTACATGTTTTTGAACAAGTGTACGGTGTCATACATGATATAGATACGAGAATCCGGATCGGAACTGTATGGGTTATTAATGTATTCAGGGTGTCGTCCATCATCACTGAGGGACTTGTCAAAACTCTGGTTTATTTGGTGACCGTCAGTTGTGACAGACACTACAGTGAATCCGATATCCGTCAAGAGCCTTCAGGACCTTTAGGAAGATGCTCTTGATGTTCTCGGTCTTTATGTGTGGCACGGGCGACATGGTTACCAGGTCCTCGTATATACCAGGAGAGTGAACATATGTAAATGCAAGCTACATGACAATGAAAAAATATACCATTAGACATCTGTACCTGTAAATCTTTCGTAAATTGAGTTTTGCAAGATTAATCTTTCAGATTACTTTAACGAAAGTATGCTCTGATGGCATTTGTACACGGTTAAAATTTATGTGCTGTCACCATAGGCACGCCTACGATCCAGCTCTAGTGATCTACACCTGTCAATCATACAATTAGATTAATGCATCTGCAAATAGAATATAGTAATCTGCTGTATCATAACTATATTCTGTACCTCGTCCATGGACACGTTTATTAGCTTCTCCCTCGAAGTGAGCTTTGCAGCTCTCATTTTGAAGTACTTAATTGTGCCAACTTAGAGACCGTCCTTCACATTGAGTGCAGCTATCACTCTCCTGATTTTCGTCTTGTGAGGCAATATCAGGAAGCCAGAAGTGTACAGGTCATTATACAGTTTAGGAATAGTCGTGTAACACATCATCGCCACACTCATGAGCATAGGAGTGTAACGTCTACGCTTGGAAGGCAAGGACACCAGCCTCAGTTGCTCAGCTACAAACGGGCGCAGGAGGAAACTTTCCTCATCAAAACAGTCCTTGCCCACCCTGTGCAATTCACACACTCCAGCATGGTCTGGGTTCCAGCCAGTATCACTGCATTTTAGCGCAGAGATCCACTTCTTACGGATCTCTTGCCTATCAGACTTGGAGAAGGCAAACACTGAGTGCTTACAGGGTGCTTGGCCACCCGTTGCAACACCCTCATTTTCTGCTTTCGTTGGTCTGTACCCAGATCGGCCATTGACGGCAGCACACTTAACCATGCTGAGTTGACCATATCTGCGTGAACATAAGGGTAGTAAAATAACCCCAAAATGTATCGTAATCATTATCATAAGTTATAGCAACAATAATGATAATAAATACTTTAAAAAATAATAATAAAATTATTATTATTGAAGAGTGCTAAAATACATAAAATATTGTTACTTATCAATTCTTACTACAATAGCGTAAAATGGTGATATTATCGATAGTAATACTACTATGACTATGTACTAGCTACTACTATTTTAGCAAAAATAGTAGTTCACCGAACCCACCCACTCATACACACACACACATTGCTGTGGTGGGGAGTCGAAAACCAAAGTCTTGTCTATAAAAGTTTCAAAACAATTTTGCCAGAAAGGAACAAGGCACCGACCTCTTAAAACTTCTTTAACATTAGAGCAAAAAGGATGCAGTTTTGGGTACAGATATAATGTAAACTTACCATAGCTTACGGAGACAGATGCGTGTGAATTGTGGCCGCACTCACTGATGAACTCAAACTGGCGTTCCCTGCGGCCGTTTGAATTCAGTGGGGCCGCTATGCACTGACGACATTCAAAACATAGCGCAGTGGCCAGTCCAGTGTTAAAGAGGTCTATGACGAAGGAAATTAAAATGACGTCATTGGAAAAAAAGACGTACACATACGAAACGAAGCTGGTTTGTAAACAAAACAGTAATTGCAAATAGGTAATTCTTACAAAATGAACCATTTGCACAACAAATGAATAACAGATTTGGCTTCAGCACATAAAAATGGTCCTGATGATGCATGATTTTAATCTAATTGCAGGTTGACACCTATTATACATAATAACCGGTGATTATTTCGAAATGAGGTGCACCCCTCCCCCTACTATTTGTAATCAGCTACTATTATAAGCAATTCGAAAGCCTAACATTAGGCTTTCGTGGGGCGGTCCAATGTTCATTATTTTTAGGCTGTGCTTATTGACTTCAGACATATAAGCCCCGCCCCCGAATGGTAATTAAATGACTCCTATTTTCTTTAATATTGAGTAATATAAAATGTTCATATCATATTTTAATTAAGAAAAATTCCCTTACAAATGATATATAATACAATATGATGCGATTTCATTTGACAATGTGACTGTGTATTCCATATTTAGCAAACGGGTTTAGGTTTGGTCATTCTGCAGATTAACGACGCTACCGTCATTGTGCCTTCGATTGCAATAGTCGTTAATTTGTAGATTCACCAAGTGGAAAAGGTGAAACCTTTGAGAACTTTCCAAATACAAACCAACCCAACACGCAAAACCTAACCTAAACACCAACTTAAAAAAAACTAATCAAACTCTAAACTCTACCTAACCCAACCATTATTTTGAGGGTTCAAAACAAGATAACATTAACATGATGGTTGCCAATCAAGTATAAATTTCCGCAGCTTAACCACCGAACACAATCAATCTCCTATGGCACCCACGGGATGCAAAGGGCCGTAATGAACTCTCCACCAGTACTTATCCTGAGCCATCTTCAATTCGTCATCCCATTATCTCTTGCCTCTCTCTCCATCGTCCTTATCCATGTTTCCTTCGGTCTATCTCTTCTCCTTCTTCCAACTGCCTCCCACTTTGGTGAATACTGCATATATCGTCCCTCGTCTGTAAATATGCTCCATCCATTTCCATCGCGACAATTTCACATACTCGTCTACCGGTTGTACTTTCGTAATTTCTCTAATTCTCTCATTTATCACTCTATACTGCCATCGTATACCTCATATTCTTCTCAACGTTTTATTTTCAAAAGCCAAAAATTTTGCATCTGTGATTGCCGTACTATATCACGATTCATGTCCATATATAAGAATTGGTCTCGCCATACCTTTATAAATTTTAATCTTAGTTTGTATTGAAAAATTATTATTATTCCTCACAGATTTCAACATGCCCACTGCTTGGTAAGCTTTCCTAATTCTTTCCTCAAATTCATTTTTTAAGGAACCATTCCTTGATACAATCGTACCCAAGTACTTAAAATTTTCTACTTCATTAACATCGAGTTTTCCTTATTCATGTTTATTATTTCCCTTTTCGCAAAATTTATTGTTGATCCTATCTTTTTTTCCTTCTCTATCTAAACAATCTACTACTCTTTGCATATCTTCACAGCTCTCTGCAATTAAAAGAATATCACCTGCGTAATCCAAATCAGCCAACTTCATACCTCTCTTCCAAAATATTTCAGTATTAGTTTTCTTATGACCTTCTTCATTACAAAGTCAATGATAATCAGTTCACTTATATCAGTGTATGTTTATCCCCAAACTATAGGCACTGTTTTATTTGATAAAATAGCTCCCAAATTTATGAGCAATAGCGAACAACCCGAACTGACTTCAGACATGTTGACAAAAGATGTTATACGCGGTCGCGTTTTCAAATTGTCAACTTTTTGGGGATATTTTAGACGATAATTTTGTCCCCCGTATTTCAAGCTAGTGGTACCTATTGGCCTTTTTCACCCCTAGATAAAAAAACAACAGAAACAGAGAAACGATTTTTTTTAGGATTCGCCAATGTTTTTTGATCATATAATCTACCCTTAAAAAGGGGTAAATTTCTCATCTGCTACTAATTCACAATTACCGTCATAGTTTACCTTTTCATTTAAAATAATTGTCGTTTCACCTTCCCCCGCCGGGCTCGCAAGGAGACCTGCCCCTTCGTTGCGTTGGGGCCATGCATACCAGAGTTGCCCTCACTTTTTTTTTTACTCGGCCTCTTTATCTTCCACACCACCCTTTCCTATTTGAATCTCTAGTGGGAAGTTCAGGTCGCTTTCTGTCGTCTCCGAATCGGACACACTCGTATGACGCATCGCTATTTGATGGAGAGCTCGCCTGCGCCCTATTGCGACGACTGCGTCGTCCCCCAGACTGTTCGGCACATTCTTGTCGAATGTCCCAGTCTGGGTGGTCTTCGCGTACGTTACCTGTCCCGGTACTGGGATGGGCGGGGTTGCTACCGCCTGTCCCTTGTACTCGGGTCGAGTGCGTGCACCATGACTGGTGGACTGATAGACTTTTGGGGGGAGGCCGGCCTTCTCCCTTGTATTTAACTTGTTGTTTTTTGTTATTGTTGTTTGTTTTTTTGTTTTTTGTAGGTCGCAGGCTCCTGCGCCGGGGGGAGGGGGACCTCTCCCCGACGCCGGAGCTTGCTCCCTGATTGTTATCCCTTTTTATTGTTGTTTCTGTTAATTTTTTTTATTTTAAAGTAGCCTAGAACTGGGCTGTTTGTTTGCGGCGACTTATGCCCAAGTGGGCAGTCGCCAGATAGCCCCTATAAAAAAAAATAAAAAATCTAGTGGGGGGCATGTCTCCATTGGTCAACACCTTACGTCCCCGTAGAGGGGCGGGGGGATCAAATTTGTACTCTTTGCACAAATTTGTCCTTGGAAGCTTCAAACGTGCCCTTCCGACCTCTCCATTTAGGATGCGTGTTTGCTATGGCCTACCCTTTGACTCAATCACGTCATCCAATCACTTCACTCGCTTTCCCACTTCATCACGTTCTGTACGAACTTTCTGGCTGAGATGCCTTCGTTGATTTTCTCTTGAATTGGCCACGTCTTCTGAATACTGTGCTCAGCAAGGAGCGAATGGATTCGGTCCGCTATAGTTGATTGACTCGGGGGACATTTGATAGTCCCTGAGACCTCGCTCTTGTCATTATGGCGCTGTTAAGAGAGAGAATCCCGTGTCTCTTGAAACCATGAAATCAGGCGTGCGCCGAAACCTCAGTTTCCCATGACGTCTCCGAAAGTGGGACACTCATGCTGTAGATGATACTGAAGGATAGCGTACCCTCTGCCCCAGCGTAGATAACGGTGAGAAGGGCGGCGGCTGATTGTCTTCACCTCTGGAAGTCGAGCGAAGGAATGGAAGACGACGACCCGCATCAATGTTTTCCCTGTCAAAAATGCATCCCATTCCCCTTCCTCTGAAGTGCACCGCAGAAGGCGTTTCGCACGAGAGCCGCAGGTCAAGATGGTTCCTCCCCCTTCCCGTCCTCCAACAATCCATACCCTACACCAATAAGCTTCATAACTCTAAAATCAGGGAACACATTAACAACATCCGGGACCACCCTACATATGTCCTTTCTGCAAACTGTCTTGTAACTGAGGCTGATGAGCTGCTATCTGCGAAAGGTGATCCCACTACACCACACGTTCTGCTGGTTTCCGGTAGAGATACCATTCGCACGAAAACCATTTCACATGCACAACCCACACTCCAGAATACTAATCCCACCAGCTCACCATCTACGCACCCATCCCCCCAAACTACCTCGTAATAGGAACTGCGATGTGTTTATCTGGTGCTACGGGACTCAGCACCCGCCCGGCCCCAGCTTATCCTCCTCTCCGCTTTCCGCTCACACCTTTCTTCCTTTCTGTAACCGCTCTCTTCCTCTTCCTCAAAGCATTTGGTTCGACTCGATAGAGCTGCTCCTGCTGGGTTAAGACCCGGGCTCGTAACTAGTCGTAGGGAGACCTGACTCTTTTGGATTTCCCTTGGTTTGCCCCCACATAATCCCAGTACAATATTGGTAGCTACCGACCAAATCCAACCCATCTCCCTTCCCCACTTTTTTTTTGGGGGGGGGGGGCTGCCAGAAAGAGTGGAACTCCGCAGTCAGCCTTCGATCTGCGGGACCGGGCTTGAACCAAGAAGCGACAAGGTAAGAGATAACGACCCACCAGGATACGTTCTGCACGGTCCGCATAGGTTAACCCCTATGTAGATATTTCCGTAACCCATCTACATAGAGCCCAGCGCCCGCGAATACACCCCGATGGTGTTGTTTAGAAGCGGCCGGTGTCTGCACCAACGGGCATCCGCAGTGGTTACTGGGAACCAAACTCCCTCCCGGTACCTTTCTCAGGATTTTTGGCTCCTTTGCTTATGAAAACAAACTAAATGGAACGTTCGCGGATAGAGTCGGCTCTGTTTTTGTCCTAACAAATTTCTTATTTCTAACCCCCTCCTCCCCCCAAATACCAATGAATAGTACAACTAAAGTAAAGATAAAATCAGTGCCCCCTCCTTCCCCAAACCCTTCCCCATGCACCCCTTACTTTGCTAAGTTCTGATCTTGCTGCAGGGGCTCCTCTCTCATCACCCTCGACCGATAGTCCCGCAGGAGGGTACCCTGTGTAGCCTGGTACAGTTGGTACCTGGAGAAGCTGCACGTCCTCCCAGCCTGAGTGCGGATTAGGGAGGCCCTGATGCGGGCTGGGAAGGTTGTTGGTGCGCTTTTCCTTAACCCACACTCTTTACTACTTTACTGTTTTATCATTATTATTACTATAACTTATTATTGTTATTATTTATTTGTATTAATTATTGTTACTATTACTGGGTATTATTATTATTGTGTATTGCTATCATTATGTATAATTATATTTATTACTTAAAAATATTATTTATTAATATTTATTATCATTACTTTCAGCTCAACCTTTTCTACCCGGAATTTGTACCAGGAGGAGTGTTCCCACTTGGATAGAGTTCGGTCTCCGGTAGCCATGGTAATTTGGGGGACTACATTCCATCCTTGGATCATCTAGTAATGGGGTATGATAATAATAGGTGCCACCCACCTTACTCGTTAGTGGACCCGCCAATCTCGACTTTACATAACCTCCAACCCCTCTTTAGACTTGTTCTTCTGTCCACAGAGGTTCTGGCTGCTCGGCGCACTTTCTTCCTCGAATGAGCCTTAGTCAAGTGTCAGTGTAAACCGTGAAGTCCCTACTTAATGCGAGGGCCGAAAGCGCCCTGGCTAGGAAAAGTATTAGGTACGGGGTGTGCTAGCCATCGATTCTGCTCACCTTCCTCCAGTACACCTATAAGGTGGCTACCCCAGCACCATCAAAGTTCCAGAACAATTTCGCCTAAATGACGGGCTGGGTTGGCAAAACACATCGACGCTGGAACGGGACAGAGTATGTGTAAATGATCAACTTGGAGTTTTCTGATCCTATGGAGACTTTTCTCTGAACCCCCCCTCCCCCAGTCATTTGGAGTTATAGTATCTACTTTCCATTAGCCTTTTTTATATAAATATGGTGACAATAGAAGGAAATATTGGAGTTGCGCATGGGGATCCGCCTCACACTACACAGGTATCAGGGAGGACGAGATAACACGTTGGCACCATCTTTGAAGTCGCTCTCGGGTAGCCCTGTGCTTTCTCAGGGGCTCCTTCAGCCCGCTTCTACTGGAGAAGAGGCTCACTCAACTACTAGACCTACTGGTGCGGGGGCTTACCCTCGCCCCTTTCTGTGGAGTCGCTCATTGACGACTACATCTTTTGACCAATGGGAGTCCACCATATTACATCACAGGGGACTGACTAGAGAGTAGACAGGCGTCCCAAAATCGAGCGACTTTATAAAGCCAACCTCCTTAGGGAATCAAGGGAAAGCAGGGCCTGTCTGGCAGTGCCATCTGCAGTCATGTTTTTTGACATTGCTTGGGGTCGTCGCCAGCCAGAAACTGACTCGACTGAAAGCTCTTCGAATGGGATCCGTTATGGCTTGGGGGGATGACTACATGGATCCTCCCCTCCCCCTGAGCTCGACATGATCCTGGCGGTGACCCAGCCACATGGCATTATCTTCCCTTAACGTGGTTCGGGCCCACGATGACTCAAAGGGAGAGGGGGGGATCTCCTCCCCTGGCTGGTTGCATCTTTAACAGTCAAGAGCTTCTCCATCTCGAAGAAGGATCTTACTGAGGCCGGTTTGTCAGGCCTAGGGCTTCCTGCTTGCGATTGAGAGAAGCGGGTTCATACCCACCCTCTCAGAAACAATAGAAATAAGAGGAAGACAAAGAGGACTAAGGGTTCCTCTCCCTCCGCGGGTGCTCCGGGGACGGACGTATCCGCTGCCCTTTCGGCAAGCGACCAGGCCATGATCCATCAGAGGAGAGCTCTAGCTAGTGTGATTGGTAGAGAGCCGAAGGTGATCCGTTTCTCAGACGAGAGCCTTTTGGCGAATGCGTCGAATCCCTCCGAGGCGGCCGTGATTAGTGCCCTTCGCACACTAGATGACTTGACTGTGAGTGTGACGGCGCATTCTACCATGAACTTCGTGAAAGGAGTAGTTTATGAGAGGGAACTCTTAGACTACTCCATAGAGGACATCACCTTAGAGCTAGCCGACCATGGGTTGGTGAAGGTTGAACGTGTGATGAGAAAATAGGGAGGGGCCTCGAGACCCACCCCTACACTCTTCGTCACGTTTGAGTGCGATAAGCTCGCTGAGTCGGTGCTTCCGCTTTGTATCGCTACCGCGTGAAGGCATTCGTGCCACTGCCGCGGAGGTGCGAGTAATGTCACCGCTTCGGCCATACTAATCGCTCTTATAGACGCGCAAAGTCAGGGTTACCCGAAGTCTGTAAGTTGCTCCAAGGCCGGACACGATAAGTCCAAATCGCGTGTGGCCAAGTGTGTCAATTGCGGAGAGCCACACCCAGCTTCTTCGAAGTAATGTGGTTGTATCTCCTTGAGACCGAAATCCTGGCCGTTCAAGCCCAATATAGTCTCTCATTTCGCGAGGCTAAGGACCCTGTCCTGGCAAGCCCGGCGCTGCCTTGGATGTCCTATGCCTCGAATGTTGAAAAAGACGGTCCTCTGATTCTGGCCCCATCCAGACCTATGATCACGGTCGTTCCCGCGCCCATTCGGAACCCTTCTGCGGGTTCTACCCACACCGTGAACTCTCTAGGCAAAGCTGGCTGCCCCAAGGGTTCACACCCACCCCCGGCTAAAACCAGGGCTCCCTTCCCTCCCCCCCCCAATCGTGACCGTTTCCCGTAAGGCGAAACTGCAGCGCGCCTCCACAAGAGGCATCACCCTTGAAGATAGTCGTGAGGCCATCTTCCGTGGTTTCTAAAGCTGCCCTCCGAAAGGAGGATAGCACTAAAGGAGCTTCGGCTCCTTCGCCCACACCAAGTGGTAGGATACGTGGCTCGGAGACTGTGGATCCTCAAAAAGAGGGAACCCCACATCCGAAGCCGCCCCGCTCGCCTAAGGTTTCGAGGTGGAATGAGGAAAAGACTCGCATGGCGAACCCAATATCCCCCGCTAAGTCCTCTAAGGCAACATCGCCTTCAGCGCATTGTCCGGCCAACAGTGCCCGCAGTTCTGCCTCCGGGAAGCCTACCGCCATTCCCGTGAAGGTCTTCTCTTCGAAGAGGGCCCCCGCGTCTCCAAGCTAGGCCTGGAGGGCATATTCCTTCAATGGATTTGCCGCGGACTCCGGGCCAGCTGGGAGGAGCTGCGGAGGCTCATCTCTCCCCGTTAGCTGTTAGCTATCTTTTAGCAGGAGACCACCCTGGGCGCGTGCTCCTACCCACCCTCCCTCGGTATAAGGGTTTTGCTACCTCACCACCTTTGGATCGGGGCCATGCTGTAGGATGAGCGATTTACACCAGGCATGTTGTCTCCGTTGTTATCTTCGCTTTAGATACCGCTTTTCAAGCAGTAGCTGTGTACTTGCACCTGAACAGGAGGTTTACGGTTATTTCTGCGTAGATTTCACCCTCAGCCGACTTCGACGCGGGGGATTTCCGCCGAGTCGTGGCACGGTTGCTGAGGCCCTTTCTCTTGCTCGGAGATCTGAACGGTAGACATTTCCTCTGGGGAGACTACTCGATTAATCTCAGGGGTTAAGTACTTGCCGACCTGATCGACGAGCTAGATATAGGTGTCCTAAATGGGGATGAGTTTACGCATCACTGCCCGAGAACCGCTTCATTTTCCTGCCTCGATCTATCTTTGTGCTCTCCGGATGCACACCCTAATTTTTTTTTTGGGGGGGGAGGGTCGATTACTTCCATGGTAGTGATCACTTTCCAATTCAAATATCATTTTCTGGGGCGCTGCCACCCAAGACCCCGCCCTGGTGGTGCTTGGCGCATGCGCGATGGTCCACATTTCAGGAAATGACCGATTTCTCTCTCAATCGAAGAGTTTAGGTCGGTAGATGAGGCCGTTGAGTTCTTCTCCGGCAACCTTATCAACGTGGGCCTAACTACTATTCCTAGAACGTCTGGCCTTTTGCACGCCAACCGCTCCCGTGGTGCTCAGCCGAGTGGGAGGCGGCCCTCAAACACAACCGATATGTTTACATGGGCTATAAGCGCCCCCCCCCTCCCCGACCGACTTCACTGTCGGTGAATTTCTTCGAGCTAGGGCTAGGTTCCGATATATTTCGAAGCACGCCCGCCGCTCTTCTTGGCGGGCATACGTCTCTTCACTTAACGGGCAGACCCCTCTAGCGGAGGTGTGGAACAGAGTCAAAAGGATTCGGGGCAAGTTCTCGCAGGACCTCCCCTCCCGTTCTCCAGGAGAATGGGACCGCAATTTCGGCCCCCTTGTCCGTGGCGGAATCCATCGCGACCGCTTTCTTCTCATTCTCTAGCTGAGATGCTACTCCGCCAGCATTTAATGCACGTCGTGATGTCGCGGAAGGTCGCCGACTAGACCTTACCTCCAGAGGCGGAGAACCCTTCAACGACAGGTTTACTGCGAGTGAGTTGCGCTCCGCTCTCGCTTCTTGCCTGGACACCGCCTCCAGTCCCGACGATGTCCCGTAAGCCATGCTTCGACACCTGGGTGAGCTGGTCATGGCATTTCCTTTTGATTTGTTCAACAGGATCTGGGTAGAGGGTATCCTTCCAGATTATTGACCAATCTCTACTGTGCTCGCTTTTCGCAAACCTGGGAGAGTTCACTACCCTGGCCGTTTCCGCCCAATCTCTCTAACTTCCTGCGTGTGCAAGTTGATGGAGAAATTGGTAAATGTGTTATTAGCTTTTTTTTCCTGGACTGCGGAGGCTATGTCTTCTGTACCGTGCGGCTTCCGCAACTTCCATTCCACGTCAGATGATATCTCTGACTTTAAAATGCCGTCTGCGAGGCCTTCCTTCGTAGAGGCCTTCCTCCTACGCTACGGTTTTTTTTCGATCTAGAGAATGCATATGATACCACGTGGCGATGTGGTATGATGGAAACTCTCCACACGACCGAGGCGAGAGCTGCCTCCCCATCTTTATATCCGAGATCGTCGATTCCGCATACGGGGGGGGGGGTGTGGGGGGGGGGTTGAGCCTTCTCCGGCCGAATGGAATAGGAAGAGTGTGTCACGCTGGGAAGTGTTGCACTCTTTGCTCTGAGCATCAACCGCATTACCTTGGTGCTGCTGGAAAATGATCTCGTTATGCTCTACGTGGACGACCTTTCGATCTCTTTCGACGCGGCCCAGAATCCAACTCAGGAGCGCGACTCCAACAGGCATTGAACCGCGTCTCTGACTAGGCCGAAGCGCAAAGGCTTCGGTTTTCCTTGGCCAAAATTTAGGTGGTGCACTTCTGCCTCCATCCACGGCTCCACCCTGACCCATACTTGTTTCTCACTGCCGTGCGCCTGGAAGTGGTGGACTAGCACCGTTACTTTGGTCTTGTATTTGACCGACGCCTCACCTGGTAGGCTCATATTCTCATCCTTGGGGTCTCTTGTACCCACGACATGGATATTCTTCGTTCGGTGACATTTAGCGCCTGGGGCGCTAATAGGGTTACTGCCTTACTTTTTTATCGATCCTTTGTTCGTTCGAAGCCAAACTACGGATCCGAGTTTTATATATCCGCAGCCGAGCGTGTATTGCGGAAGATGGACTCGATCCACCGCACCGGCCTTCGCCTGGCGACCAGTGCCTTCCGCACTTCCCCCATTGAGAGCATACTTGTCGATGCTGGGAAAATGCCACTCGCACCGCGCCGTGCACAGTGCATTATTCGCCTGTATGCGTGAGCTCGGCGCCGCCCTCAGTCGGCAACAGCTCTCACTGTATCCGCAACTGATCTCGACGGTGCCTATGCCGCCGAGAGACTCCAATCATCCCCTAAGCCCTTTGGGTTTATGGCTAGGAAACTACCTCGAGAACTACGTATAGCTCTCGTGCCGGTGGATCCCCTTATTCTCCCCAGGACGCCTCCCTGGAAGGTACCACCTTTGACTATTTGCCCTCACGCCTCTACTCCCCAAACTTCTACAGCGCTGGCGTATTCCTTTCGGCCTTTTTGGAGCACACTTCGTGCCACGCTGAAACCATGCCAGTTTATACAGAAGGCTCCAAGTCGCAGTAGAGGGTCAGTTTCCACGCCGTATCCCCTCTGTTTTAAGTCAGCGGGGCTCTGCCAGGTGCTGCGTCTGTCTTCACGGCCGAGCTGGTTGCAATACACCGCTTAGTACGATAGATCACGTCATGTACCCGGTTCGGAGACCGGATTGTGATTTATGGCGACTCACAAAGTGCCATCAGGGCATTTGAATCTAAGCATCCCTTGGATCGTGATATCCGTTTCGCATGGTTTTGGCTAGCCGGGCGGATGTCGAGATTATCTTCTGCTTGGTTTATGAACATGTAGGAATTGCGGGTAATGAGCGCGCTGATGTGGGCGCCAAAGAGTCCGAGAGGACTGGGCAACCAGACCAGCGTTTCGCTCTTCCTCACACCGATTACATGACAGGACTACGGGTAGCTCTCCGGGCTCCTTGGCAAAGAAGATGGGAGACGGTCGAGGGGAACTTAAAGTTGCATGCCATTGCGCCGCGACTGTTCCCCTGGACCTACCCCCCAATGCTGCGACAGCTATAGTTTGCTTTTTGTCGTCTCCGAATTGTACACACTCGCGGGACGCAGCGCCATTTGATGGAGTGCACGCCGGGGCCATAATGTGAAGACTGCGTTGTCTCCCAGACTACTCGGCACATTCTTGTTGAATGACCCAGTATGGGTGATCTCCGCGCACGTAACCTGTCCCGGTACTGCGACGAGCGTGTCGCTACCGCTTGTCCCAGTACTCGGAACGAGTTCGTGCGCACAGACTTGTGGACTTTTAAGAGTTTTTGGAGGAGGCTGGCCGCCTCCACGTTATTTGACTGTTTTTTGTAGGTCGCATGTTCCTGCACCAGCGAGAGGCGGGCCTACCCTCGACGCCGGAACGTACTTCCTTCTTCTTCTTCTTTCCGTTTTGCTTTTTTTTTGTCGGTGTTTTGAAATATTTTTACTTTAATGTAGCCTAGAAGTCTTGAATTACGGCGAGTTGTGACTTTATAGCCAGTCGCCAGATGGTCGTTTAAAACTAAATAATGCAATTAGATTTATACTTCACAATAATATTTCTTACGGAAGAAATTGGAATGGTGACAATGGAGGAAATTTTTCTATATCCATGATCACTCTTGTGAAGTTTAACAATATGGTTCCCTGCAGATTCTGAATGCTGCTCAGTTCTTCACCATTGCTCTCTTGGAAAGGTTTCCCGAACGTTCTAGCTTTCTCTAGAATCGTTACGAACTCGTTTTTAATCTTCCACAATGTCTGTTTATATGAAGAATTTTTGCACTCGCATAATATTGACTTATAGGAGACCAGCATTTTATTTATTATAAACTAGTGTTTTAGATTATCTAAATATACCCAATAAGGAACATAATGTTCCTTCTACAATATAAGAGTAAAAAACGGAAGCAAACTTAAAGAATATATACTTGTTATGTCTTCTGTAGTGTGCTGAGGTGAGGTGGGTGCAGGGTTTGATGACCAGGCTGATGAGGCAAAAGAAAGTGAAGGACGAATATAGTGCTTGTACAACTGAGTGTATGTACAAACACACTACAGAAGACAAAACAATGCACTCCGCCTAGGAACAGGTTTCACTCGCATCACCTCGATTAACTCAACTTCTCCATAGTACAAGAACCCCAGGTCACCCACTTCACTACACTCAAGTTCCAAACCGCCCTCCACCTAACATGCGCAGAACTCCAAGACATACTACAACTAGACGTACCAAGAAATCCCTCCACCCCGAAACCAGGACCCCATCACCAACAACGATATCCACACACACATACGGTAGTAAATCATGTACTATGTGCCAGAACAACCACCTCGATTCCATTCCAACAGACATTACTCTAGGTGAGAGGAAAGATCCAAATCCCCACGCCAAAAACTAACCACACAGACATCTGCCCCCAATTGCCACCCGGAAATCGTTAGAGTGCACTAAAAAAAATGCCCACAGCAATCGCAGTTTATCACCTATTTAAAACATGTCCAAAACAAGGACAACTTTAGATAAATCATACAGAAACACGGTGCTGGATCTCCGTGAGAAGCCTGTCCGTTTATTGTGACTGATGGCCAAAAGAAAGGACACTAGGCGGGCAGCAACAAGTAAAGATAAGACGCCGGAGTCTGGCGTATTTCGCTAACACATATAATAATAGTGACGTGTCCCGGGTTATTCTCACGCTATTTTCAAAAGTAATACGACTCATGGTGATGTTTTGAACTCGCAATTGCATACTTTCGCTTTCAATGGGTGATTTCTTCTGGAGCATAATATTTAACATTCATTATGACGTCACTATCCTCGACGAAGTTTCGGCAGTTTCTTCGACGTCCACTTTATCCCTTCGCATCGTCCCTGCTGGCATTGCCAACGTCCTAAATGAGCTTCTCATTCATGCTCGTTATCTCAACAGGATTAGAATCAATCTTAATAAATGAATTTAAGGAAGTTGGGTTGAGCGCTCTAGTGGTTAAGGGGTTGGATTTATACGTTTAGGTACCGGGCTCAATTCCAATGTGAGCGTAATTTCAAGCTACGTAGGGAGCTAGTCACCCATTGACGGCGCGCAGTCGGACGCGTAGGCACAATCATCTTCGCCCCCCCCCCCACAAACATACAGCCGATACATAACACCACTGCCCCTCCTTTGTACTCGAGGTTGTCAGCCAGTTTTGTTCGCTTGATATGTGAATATTATCTTGTTTGGGGATTTTTTTTTTTACGCCAGTGTCAAGCGCAATAGCAACGAGACCGTATCCTGCTCACAGAAAACATCTGCAAAGAAAGTAGTAAAGGTAGATGAAGTGAAAATAGGGGAAGGTATATCGCTTAAGGTCCCCCTGGAGGTATTGGCCCGGGAAGGCGTGCTGAAGATCTCGTCCGCTCTCTAAAATGGACGGCGGGTTGCAATTAACTGAAAGGTTAGATGTTATATACCGCAGGGGCATTTTTAAGTGTCGACTGTCGATTTTTCAGGTGATTTAACACTGGGTTCATTAATATGTGGGATAGAATGAGGGAATGAACACAGCATAATAAATAAAGGACTAAAAGGAGGACAAAAAAAACCAGTGTTGGGACCCTGATAGCACATGTAAAGGCCTCTCTAGGAGTCGAGACGCACACTGGAGGGGATCAAGAAAAGGCAGGTTATAAATGATTATAAATCAAAGGGGTTGCCGCCCCATGGGGTCATTTGCACCTGGGATTATAAATGTATGCATTGCTTCGCATCCCCACTCGTGGAGGATAGGCAAGGGCGGTGAGTTGCGCACCCTCCCTCTCCCGAAGCCACTTAATCTCCTCCTTGGGATAATCTAAGCATCTTCACGCATTTTCACTCTCTCGCCCGGTACCCCCAGATAGTTTGAAACTAGATTCAGACTACCTGGCTAGTCGCTGACCAGTCTTCGTTAACTCATCCTCGGTACTGCCATCTTTCTTTTCTATTACTACCTCGCGCAAGGCGGAGTCATGTTTCGCTATATATCTTCCACATATTTTCACTTCTATCTCCACTGCTTTTTTTTATGGGTCACTCCTTGTAAATTCTTTGCGAGAGACATCCTCGTTGGTTTTCGCTTTGAATTACCCCCACCCCTTCCAAATTTCCCTAATCTCACCACGAACCTCTTCCAAAACCTTGTTGAAGATGCCCACGTTAGTTTTGGCTTTGATTATCTTTAATTTTAAATAACTAGAAAACAACTATGAAATAACTTGAGGCATTTCATAAAATGCCCCGCATCAGGATCTGGATCCACCCCTAACATCTAACCCACCCTTCCTCAGCCCAAGGTCTCCAACCCCTCCAAATAATTTAATCTAAATCCCGAATAAAATTTTGAGTTATATTGTACACAGACATGCAAAAATGCTCGGTTGATCACATAACCTCCGCCAATATTTTTCTCCCGCGTCAAGTAAGCCCTTCAGAGCGATGGACATGTGCGGGTCCACTCCTTCAGTTAGGGATCATCCTCGGGAGGAGGTCCTGTACCCACGACCTCATCCATGCACACCGTAGTCACTTACGCATCCTCCCATTCGGTCCCTTCTCTCCGTTTGACCAATTCAAAATGATAGAGATTGAAAGAAACGGGCTGGAAAATGGCGAGCAACTTTCGCTGGCAATTCCAAGGTCAGTTGAGAGAAGTTTGTCCCTGAATTTCTACACGATTGTGACTCCAGTCTGGCTCTTCGGTACTCGATCCAAGGTTACTTTTTCATACTTGGCCAACCCCAGGGTGTTCCTATTGCCAAATGCTGCCGAGGGAGTCGAGTTTAGGGTAACTTAACTCCCCCTCCCCAATCTCGCCAAACTGCGCCACTTTCTGCCCATCAATTGAGTCATTCGCATCATTTTCCCATCGTCCTGCAAGGAGGGGGGGGGGGGGTTGCATGGGGAACCACGTTGCAGATGGCATCTGGAGCATTGCGTTTCCCTTTTCCCGTCCTCTGCGCATTGGAGAGAGTTCCACCTGGTACCTGGAGGAGCGGCACGGCCCTAGTCGAGAAACTCATAATTTGGGATTTTTTTATTTATTTTAGGAGCCTACCTGGTGACTGCCTACTTGGGTATAAGTTGCCGTAATCACTACAGCCTACGACTAGGCTAAATTAAAAACAAATAACAAGGATAAAAAGATCAGATACTAAAAACAAAAAAACAAAACAAAGCAAAAAGCGCGCTCCAACGTCAGGAGTAGGCCCGTCTCTCCTCGGCGCAGGAGCATGCGACCCACATCAAACGGTCAAATAAAATGGAGTAGGCCAGCCTCCTCCCAAAAGTGGTAATTCCGCGAGTCTCGCACAATTTGGGGTTTATTTTTTCTAAACATTTCCATTTACCCCCAACACCACACACACACACACACACACACACACACACACACACATACACACACTCTTCCCTTTCAAGTTTTCTTGACCGGCGGCTTAAATCGCAGACTACTCGCCGACCAGCCTTCTTCCGCTCATCCCTAGTCGAGAATGGGAAGGAAGGAGGGCTGGTTCATCCCTCCCTCTTGGCTCCGGTTGGGGTGGTGGGGCACTCTTACTACCTTCATCTTTCTTTTCCTTATCATTTTACGCACCCGTAAAGGGGATGTTAGGTGCAGTGTGGCAAATCCATGCTGCGGCTAACATCCGTAATATTGTGTGCCCTCCTGGCCCCAACACCCGCATTTACCCTCCTGTCCCTAATGCCTGTATGTTGAGCTGTGGCTATGTCTTCCGCCCATTTTCACCCTCTCCAGCTTCACTTTCTATACAGATCTCCCCTTATAAACTTCGTGCGTGTTACGGCTTCGTTGCTATTGCGATTTAAATTCGAGGTAAACCCTCGCCTCTGACCTCAACTTCTGGAAGGGTTGAGGTCGGGTGTTCTGCTGAAATGTACAGATCGGGCAAGTTCTGGTAAATTAAACGTCGTTTCGGTCCCGACGGCCCCGAGTAGTCTCCTCTGTAGACTATTCTGGCCATATTTTTTTCCTTACACTCCTGTTTTCTCAATCTTTTTTTGTCGTCCGAGTGCTCTCGTTGGTTGTCTCTTCTTAGGTTTAATTTAATGATTACAACACTTTTGATCGTGAGGAATTAAGTACATGTCGACGAAGGGGGCGGGTCGGCTATGCTCCTGCTTTGCAGCCGCCGGCACATTCTTAAATTAAAAATGAAAATGTCCAGGGGAAAAAAAAAGAGCAACATCATCAATGATTGATGTTTTGATATGTGGTCTACCAGCCATATTGCTCTTTAGTACGTATACCGGCTACTTTAAATTGTATAACATTAAAAGTCTTAAATCAAATGACGTGAATACATTTATTTTTCGAATGTAAAAAGTGGAGTTTATTAATGTATAAACACTTATAATTTCAGCTAAAAAATGTTAGAAACAAGTTATCTTTGTCTTTTCTGTTATCTCCCAGGCGACACATCATTTTTAAAATTTGCATTTTTGCACAAAGCCAAGATCTGCTTAACCAAAATTCTCAAAACTGTCAGTGTAATGCGAAACTCCCCGTACTTTTACTCGAAGCAGTGTTAATCTTTTAATAGTCAAGCGATGGATTTGCAAGGAAATGTTATATACAAGTATTGGTAGATATCATATATATATATATATATATATATATATATATATATATATATATATATATATATATATATATATATATATATATATATATATCTTCTGAAAAAGTTATTTCCTAATTCGCAAAATTCCGTACAGGGGTAGGATTCGAACCAAGCACACTGGAGCAGCGAGCAACCGCTTTGATCTCAATTAAACCGCCCCTTAGACCACTCGGCTACGCGCAAGACAAAAATCTTCCAAATAAACAAGTTTTCAAAAGAGAGAGAAATTAATTGGGAATTCAAAGGACATAATCGTTAAGCCTCATGGTAAAGCAGCGCGGCACAAGTGTGAAACTAATAAAAATAATTGCAATGAAACGCCTAAACTTTAAATAGGGCAAGGGGTAGTCAGTCGAATTAACTATGTGGATAGAATTAGAAATTGTACTAGTAAAACTGGTAATTATTTTGAGCGCATTTGTAGTAGCGTCGTTTCTGTAATGGTGATAAGAATACGTAGTTGAAAGGTTTCTCAGACAAACCACACAAAGGCAGCAATATGGATTTCAGTCTTCCGGGATCGTTCCTGCGAGGCATTAGATAACATTAATAGAAGTTAATTACCTTTGGAAAGTAAGCTGATGGTACACTAAAAGTTGGTATTTTGGCCACTTTTCGTCGTTATTTTTTATAGGAATTTCAAAATTAAAGAATTTTGTAGATTTTACCTCCAATTGGCGAAAGATCTTTTTCGCATTTGCAGTTTTTTTTCATACTGTTCTTGATAAAAATATACATGATGCTTTAAATATGTTTATTCATTGTGTATTGAAGTTTCGTGATAGGTTAAGGTTCACCTAGTTTTGCAGGAGATTTGATTACCTTGATACCCCATGATTATCTTGATAGTTTGGCATAGATGATAATTTTGTACCAAGCTTGAGGCCTCTATAGTAACAATGCACACGTCTTTTTATTCCTTTGTGTGGGATTAGGTGTGTGATAGAGGAGGAGTAAGGAACAATATATTTAACTTGTGTACATACATGCTAAAATTACATATTTTTTTAAGCCTCATCTGGCGGCTGCCTACTAGGGCAATGGTCGCCGTTACAGCCTAATTAATACTAGGCTAGATATAAAAAGGCAAAAACCAAATACCAAAACAAAAAATTCAAACAAAAACAATTTACACTTTTAAACGCTATTAAAAATAACCATGTAACTGACAGGGTAAAACGCCCTTGAAGTATTCCGTGAGTGAAGTCGCTAAGTTCTACTACCTTCATCCAATCTCTCATGACCTTCATAAATTCGATATTCTTCTATTTACTCTTCTCTTGTCAGTTTTGATAATTTAAAAAGGATCCTCCAATACTTAAAAGGACAAAATAACACAGTTATCCAAAACTTTGGATGTCACGTCGAGAATCTTTGTTTTATTTAAAGATTTGGCCAATTTTGGTTGGCGCACTTAAATGGTTCCCAAGCCCTAGTGTTGGATGCTTGTTTTTTAATTTTACTTTTTTGTTTCGAAGTGTAAAATATGCTTTTTTTCGGTCTTTGTATTCTTGCTATACTCTTGTAGAAATTATTGTTTGAGATAGTTCTTAATTTCATGGATATGGGAAACTTTAACATTATGGTTATTTCTTGTTCGAACAAGACTGACGTTTTGTCTAAGTACTAGTTTTAAAGAGTTTGTAGCGCATAGGAGAGGACTCAGAATTTATATAGACACCTTTATCATTAGGTTTTACGAAAACCTTAGAAAGCAATACCACTACAGGAAAATAATAGACATCCCAGAACTTCAAAGTTATTTTTACAGCTGCCGAAGAACATACGCTAAGAATGATGATAGCGTACTTCGGTCTCTGATACGGTACATGCCCACTTGAGACTGCAAGCCAATACAACTCTGCATCAGCGTTGTCGCAGGAGTCTTCGGAACGGTGCTGAACACGGCAACGAACTGCCTTGGAGTCCAGCTCCGGAATTTTCCTCAGAGTAGACTCCCGAGTCTTTCCAATGAATGAGTATAGCCACGAGGCAGCTTAGATTTAGAAACGGCGTGCCCCTCTCTGAAGGTGAGCTCGCCCTCCAGACCCTGAACAAAGTGTGCAACTTTATCTATTCCGCAAGCATGCGCTCGAGTACGTCTGTTGAGCTCGTGAAAGGCAACGCGTCCACGAAGCGGAAGAAGTTGGTCAGTCTCTGCGCTACTAGATGGGTTAAGCGACAAGATTCACTCAGTGTTCATCGAATTCCTGCCGGTTATTGCCATTTTCCTCGAGGATGAGAGCGACTCGAACGCGACGGCGAGACTCATACTGATCGCAATCTGAGAGCAAAGCTTTCTGATTGGCCTCCTCGACGCTGAGTTGCTTCTAGCTCACACAGTGGAGCCGAGCCGAGCCCTGCAGTCTCCTACAGGCGGATTTCGTAGGAGACCTGCGAATTTGAACTGCTATTGACCATCTTCCTCGACGTATTCAAAAAGGCAAAGGAGCTCCTCCATGAGATCGGATCGTCATATGAGACCATTCCTGTACCTCGAGTTTGTAGGAGGCAAACGCAGCGAGCGAAGTTTGGCTCTGTTGGAGTTGCTTTTGCCCATACCCAGACCCGAATGTATCCGAGCCTGACCAGGCTACTCCAAGTTCTGACCACTCTCCTAGTCTCGAACGCGGAGGCCGAGGGTTCATTTTTGGTCCTGAAGCTACTGAAACCGTACTTAAAGAATACCATGGGTCAAAAACGCCTCAATGGCTAGCTCGGAATTATTGAAAGAAGTACTGTGGCAGATTTACCTCACGTTACCCGGCAAAGGAGGTAACGGTTTCGGAGGTGTACGTAAAACGACTTCAAAATATGTTTTTCTATTTATAGAAATCATTTTTTAATAAAGAGAATATACTGTTGTACTCGCCACCACCATCATCACTAATCCTTATCTTTTCTATTCTAGCGGCCCAATTTAGGCAGGCGACTGCTTAAGTCCCCCTCCCCCCCCTCCGAATGAACTGCTGCCCGGGGTAAGGGAGGATTGTCATTGGTGTTTCGACCCAACTATGCCGGGCAGTTGCATGGCCATAATTGGGGGCATTGTAGAAAGCTTGTTTGAGGAGTGACCCACAGCAGATAACAATGTCAGAAACTCTTCCGGACAAGGGGCGGACTGTGACCTCCGCTGCTCATCGCAGCAGGAGACCCTCCCAAGACCATAAGACCATAGACGGACATGTAACCGTCTCGATGATATGGTTGGATGCGGTCGCGATTAAAACACCCTGGGGGGGGGCGTTGTCAATAAGCCGCCATACCCCCCCCCCCCCTCCCAAGATTCATCTCATCCATCTGTCATTCATCCAAAAAGGCAATTCACCTTTCCATCGAGGCAGCAGGTAAACGAAGTTGGGGGGTGGTAACTTAATCACCGAGGTAAATAAACAAAACCATAGATGAAATGTAAAAACAAACACTCGCACACCAATTATTGAGTCCGTGTAACTACCCCAAGGTAAAAACAAGTCTCAGCAGAAAGGAAGATTTGCACACACACCCCTTCCTCGCTAGTGGGGCTGCAAAGAACAATAATGCCGTCCCACCCCGCCACAAGTCTATCCTTAGACTAATCGAGACCTCGACCGGATACGTCGCCATCTGCGAAAAATAAAAGACATTGAAACCCTGACAAAAGAATACGGCAATGTGTACTAAAGGAAATAAATCTCCTGCCCATCACCCCACATCAGATCTAGGCACATCGAAGCGTGATCTGCAGACCACTGTCTCCTGGATAGGACAACACTCGAAAGAGGAAATATCAGAAGAGATATGCAGAAACCAGCCATAGGTCAAAGTCGTGGAGGTGGTGAAGTTCCGAAACAAACGGGACAACACAGAATACCAACACGTCTTGAAGATCATGTTCAGCGAGATGCAAATGGCCCAAAAGGCCAAGGAAAAAGAGCTGTTAGTATTCAATGCGATCCCGTAAGGGACACGGCCATTTGCCCTCCTGGCCGCCGTGCTGACAGGACTCAACGCCCCGTCCTGCCTTACCTTAAGCTCTTATCCTTCTTTCAGACATCCTGCGTTTCTACCCTACTTCCTCACTTTCTCTACAACCTCTACTTCAACTTTCTATGGTCGGCCTCTAATTTTACAGGGTAGATGCCGACCAGCTCACCTCTGACCTCAACTCGGAGAAGGATCTTGCTGAGGCCGGACCCTCTGGCCTGGGGGCTCCTGCCGGTGGAGGAGAGAAGGGGGTTCATTACCCCCCCCTTCCTCCCCTAAAAAAAATAGAAAAAAAAACGTCAGGGCTCCTCTCTATCGGCGAGGGCCGCTGGGACGGATGGGTCTGCTGCTGTTTCTGTAAGCGACCAGGCCAAGATTGGCACGTTCAGTCCTGTGGCTTCTCCGGGCGGAGAGTCCCACACGAAGACGAGAACTGCGCAGAGGGGACTCTCGATTGCGTCGGGTCCCCTCATTCAGAGGCTACCTGGCGTGTTCGAGCCTGCTGGCTTCAAACTCATACGCTCCACTGATGGCACCAGATACCTCCTTTCGGTCAGTAGGTGTGCAGCTGAACCTGGATAGGAGGTATACTGTTATTTCCGCGTACATTCCACTGTCACCCGACTTCGACACGGGGGACTTCCGCTGCGCCGTGGCACGGTTGCCGATGTCCTTTCTCTTTCTCGGAGATCTGAATGGTAGACTAATCGATTAATACCCGGGGTGAAGTCCTTGTCCTTGCCAACCTGATCGACGAGCTGGAAATAGGTATCCGAGAACTGCTTCATTTTCCTGCCTCCATCTATCTTTGTGCTCTCCGGATACACAGCCTGTTTGGGGGTGCGGGATGGTCTATGATCTCCATTTTAGCGATCACTTTCCCATTCAAATATCATTTTCTGGGCCACTGCCGCCCGAGAGCCCGCCCTGGTGGTGCTTGCAGAGGGCACAGTGGTCCGCATTTCAGGAAATGACTGATTTCTCTCTCAGTCGAGGAGTTTAGGTCGGTTGAGGCAGGTGAACTCTTCTCCGGCAACCTCATCGCTTTAGGTCTGACTACTAGTCCTAGAACGTCTGGCCGTTTTGCACGCCGACCACTCCCGTGGTGGTCAGCCGAGTGTGAGACGCCCCTCAAACAGAAGCGTTATGCCTACATTGGCTATAAGCGCCGCCCGACTGATTTCACTATCGGTGAATTTCGTCGGGCTAGGGCTAGTTTCCGGTATATTTCGAAACGCGACCGCCGCAATTCTTGCCGGGCATACGTGTCTTCACTTAACGAGAAGCCCCCTCTAGCAGAGGTGTTGAAGTGAGTCTCTGAGGATTCGCGGCAAGTTCTCGCAGCCTCCCCCCCTCCCCTTCCGGAGAATAGGACCACAATCTCGGACCCCGTATCCGTGGCGGTATCCTTCGCGATCGCTTTCTCCGCATTCTCTAGCCCGGATGCTGCTCCGCCAGCATTCAATACGCGTCGTGATGTCGCGGAAGGCCGCCGCCTGGACTTTACCTCAAGAGGCGAAGAACCATTCAACGACAGGTTTACTCTGAGGGAGTTGTGCTCCGCTCTCGCTTCGTGCGCAGACACCGAACCTGGTCCGGACGATGTCCCTTACGCTGTGCTTCGACACCTGAGTGAGCGAGGCATGGCTTTTGTTAGATTTGTTCAACAGGATCTAGGCACAGAGTATCCTCCCAGCCTTCTGGCGGCGAATCGGTACTGTGCTCGCTTTTCACAAACCCGGGAGATATCACTGCCCAGGCCAGTTTCCGCCCAATCTCTCTAACCTCCTGCGTGTGAAACTTGAGAAATTTGTAAATGTTAGATTGGCCTTTTTTTTCTGGACAGTGCGGCTTCGGCAAGTTCCACTCCACGTCGGATGCTCTGCCCTGAATGAAAAATTTCGTCTGCGAGGTTTTCCTTCATAGACAGCACTACGCCACGGTTTTTTCGATCTGGAGAAGGCCTATGATACCGCATGGCGATACGGTATCATTGAGACTCCACACGATGAGGGCGATGGAACGCCCCCCAATATTTATATCTGAATTTTTGCAAGATCGTAGAT
Source organism: Ceratothoa steindachneri (assembly GCA_963969495.1). NCBI lineage: Eukaryota > Metazoa > Arthropoda > Malacostraca > Isopoda > Cymothoidae > Ceratothoa > Ceratothoa steindachneri. Next base: position 138,965,325 of record OZ018326.1, read on the forward strand.
TCCACGTACGGGTAAGGGAAGCCCTCTCCGGCCCAATGGAGCAGGAAGAGGGTGTCCCGAGGAGAAGTGTCCTCAAAGTCGCACTCTTTGCCCTGAGCATCAACTGGTACCAGAAGATGTTCTCGCTACGCTCTACGTGGGCGACATTTCGATTTTTTTTGGCGCAGCCCATATGCCAACTCTGGAGCGTCGACTCCAACAGGCATTGAACCGCGTCTCTTGCTACGCCGAAGTGCACAGGCTTCGGTCTTCTTTGGCCAAGACTAAGGTGGTGCACTTCTGCCACCATCCATGGCGCCACTCTGACCCAGGCTCGCTTCTAAATGGGGTGCGCCTGGAAGTGGTGCACTCTCACCGTTTCTCTTGCACCCGCGGTATGGATATTCTTCGTTCCGTGATGTTTAGCGCCTGGGGCGCAATAAAGCTACTGCTTTACTTTTTTATCGATCCTTTGTTCGTTCAAAGCTCGACTATGGATCCGAGTTTTATGCCTCCGCAGCCGTTCGTGTGCTGCGGAAGGTGGACTCGATCCACCACACCCGCCTTCGCCTTGCGACCGGTGCTTTCCGCACTTCCCCCATTGAGAGCCTACTTGTCGATGCTGGGAGATGCCACTTGTTCTGCGCCGTGCACAGTGCATTTCTCGCCTGTACGTGCGAGCCTGGCTCCTCTTTGTCGCCAACAGCTCTCACTGCATTCGCAGCTGATCTCGATGGTGTCTATGCCGCCGAGAGACGCCAGTCATACCCTAAGCCCTTCGGCTTTACGGCCAGGAAATTCCTTCGAGAACTAGGTATAGCTCTCTGGCCGGTGGCGCCCCTCATTCTGCCCAGGACACCACCTTTGGCCATTTGTCGCCACGCCTCTGCTCCCAAAGCTTGTACAGCGCCGCGAGTATATCGTTCGGCCTTTTTGGAGCACACTTCGTTTCACGCTGGAACCGTGTCAGTGTATACGGATGGCTCCAAGTTCCAAGAGGGGGTCGGCTTCTACGCTGTATCCCCTTTGTTTGAAGTCAGCGGGGCTCTGCCAGGCCCTGCGTCTGTCTTCACGGCCGAGCTGGTTGCAATACACCGCTTGGTACGGGAGATTACGCGACGTGCCCGGTTCGGATATCGGATTCTGATTTATAGTGACTCGCATATCCTCCTGAGTGCTTTCGGGGCATTGGAATCTACGCATCACCTGGTTGGCGATATCCGTGACGTCACAGTTTTGGCGAGTCGGGCGGATGTCGAGATTATCTTCTGCTGGGTTCCTTGACATGTAGGAATTACGGGGAATGCGAGCGTCAAAGAGTCCGCCAGTATTGGGCGTCCACAGCAGCGTTTTGCTCTTCATCACACCGATTCTAAGGCAGGAATACGGGCAGCTTGGCAAAGAAGATGGGAAACTGTCGAGGGGAACCTAAAGTTGCGTGCCATAGCGCCGCGACTGTTCCTATGGACCTACTCCCCAATGCCGTGACGGCTTCAGGTACGTTTCTCTCGTCTCCGAATTGGACACACCGCTATTTGATGGAGGGCCGTATGCGCCTTACTGTGACGTCTGCACATTCTCGTTGAATGTTCCAGTCTGGGTGATCTTCGCGCACGTTACCTTTCCCGTTACCGGGATGTGCTTTGTCGCTACCGCTTGTCCCTTGTACCCGGGATGGGTTCGCGCACGCTGGCTTGTGGACTTTTTGACTTTCTACCTTATCTAACTGTTTTATTGTAGTTTTTTTTTGTAAGTCGTACGTTCTTGCGCCGGGCCTCCCCTCGACGCCCGAGCGTGCTTGCTGCCCTTTTCGTTTTTTTCTTTTTTTGGCTTATTGTAGTTGAATTTTGTACTTTTTTTGCATATTATTTTAATTTAGCCAATACTTGGCTTTCGTTAGTACGGCGACTTATGCCCAAGTAGGCAGTCGCCAGATGGGCTCCTAAAATTAAAAAACAACCCAAACTATTCAATGCAAAAATTAGCGGCGAGCAGATTCAGACGGATGAATTTATCCCCATTCAACTAAGCTTCCGCTGCTTCAAAATGGAGCACCACCCAAATAAGAATGCAAAAAACTAGAAATGACCTGTTCAAAGTGCAGCGGGAAAGGCTATGGATTGAGAGAGTGTACCGCACAAACAGAGAAGTGCCCAAACTGCGGGCTGAACCACAGGGTTATGGCCATGTCCTGCTCTCAAGAAGGAAAGAACGGCGATAAGAAAGTCGAAGAGACTAGGAGGGCAAACACCTCCTACGCCCAGCAAACAAAAGCCGCCCGAGCCAGAATCCCTGACCAACAACAGCAAAACTATCTAAAGATGGAAAATGAGAACTCCACAAAGATTCTCACGTGCATACTTTTTGCACACGTGAGGAATCTTACGCAACTCAGCATCAATACAAGAATCAGACATTGAACAAACCGTTCAAGAAGAAAAATTAAAACTCTACAAGGACTGCTGCTTCACCCTCAGTGAAGCAGAATACAAAAATATCCTGAACGGAAAAGCATGCAACATTCAATAAAACCACCAAACAAACAAGCACACTCAAGCAACCACGACAAAATGGAGAACACAAACAATAAACTCAAGATAATCACACTGAACGTGGACGGATGGAAAGGAAAATCCATTGCCTATGGAAATATCTTCCGTACAGTGGACCCGGACATCATCCTCATTTCAGAATACGGACAAGATAAAAATACAGAACTACACCGTAATACAGAAAAATCACACAAACAATTTGATGGCGCAGCCATCGCGATCCGCAAAAACATAAAGTTCAAAATGCTACCGGACTTAGACGAATCATTCATGGCTATCGAAATCACAACCCTGGTTGGAGGCCTAACAGTGGCGGCAGCCTAGACACAAATACCTGCCTATCAACAACTTCACCCTCTTTGAGTACAGGAGGCTGGCGTCGCTAGGAAGCGACCTAAACGCCAGATGCCGAGCTTCTAGCTACAGGCGCGCCGATGCAAGGGAAAAAAGACTGGAACTACTGTTCGAAAGAAATAGGCTCCGGAGGGTTGGGCCAGATTTCCCCACCTACCTAACCCATTGTCCGGCGAAAAAACCAGACATTGTGTTAGCGGGTTTAGAATTCCCCTTCAATATTGCCAACGAACCAGGGCCTGTGGTCCCGAGTGATCACATCCCCACCATCACTACCATATCGCTTGCGCCAGTGCTCAAGCTTGTCTCACTTAAGAAAGGTTATGCGAAAGCTAACTGGGAGCAATACTGAAAGGTGCTCAGCGACTACCAGCCAACTGTTCTGAGTGATGCAAATCTCGAAGAAATCGATGAAGAGATAGATAAGATCACTGATCTCACTCAAGCAGACGAGAGATGAGTCCCCAGAATCTCTTACAAAATGCTTCCACAACCTAGGTAGACGAATGAAATGAGAGATGTCGCCAGGGAACACAGAAATCTATGAAAAATCTGGAGAACAGGGAAAGGAGAGCCAGAATGAGGCAACCAAGCCTCATTAAAAAAATATAATCTTGAAAAGCAAAGAGAAATCCGGGACGATTTCATAGGCAGGCTAGACAGGGAAAGCAATCTCGTAACTTTTTGGAATAACGTCCGGAAACTTATGGGATTGCCTCCCGGGCCCATAACACGAATCAAAGAAGACGACAATATCATAGAAGATCCGGAATCTCCTGAAAGAAGATTTAGAATACGCTGGAAAGAGATCTTTGCAATATCACCCGAGGAGAACGATTACTTCGACCGGGACTTCGAAGACCAGCTGCTCGAGGATATTGTGACGATGATACATAGGATCCAACCTTACCCGCAAGTATCTAGAGAGAGAGAGAGATGGTTAACTATGAGTCCCCTATAACCTTTGAAGAAACCATGAACACCATAAGGTCCTTCAAACAAAGGGCGCCCGGCTGGTCTGGGATCACGAAAAACAACCTCATGAATGCCCCACGGCAAATTATTCAGGTCCTAGTGAACACCATGAACGCCGCCCTGAATACAGGCTACTTCTCAGACAGGTATAAGATGGCCAAAATCATCTTTATCCCGAAAGGGAACAAGCCTCCAGACCAGATAGCTAACTATCGCCCAATCTCTCTCCCCGAGATCCCGCCAAGATCTTTGAGAAGATTATAATCGATAAGCTACAAGCTCAACTGAGCGAATTAGGAGCGCACAACCCCCAACCACATGGGGTTCGTCCAAAAGCGAGCACACAAATGGCCCTGGCGCTCCTAACAGAAAAGATTGCGTAATGCCGAGCGAAAGGTTTCTATGTAGACATTGTGCTGAGGGATGTGCAGAAAGCCTTCGACAAGGTTTGCCTGGAAGGACTCCAATATAAGTTCCTAGCCCTCCAGCAAACACGGTCCTGGGAAGAATCTTCTGTGATTTCATGGAAAGAAGGGCGCGTCTCATGATCGAAGAACACAAGAGGGCCAGAGTTCGAACTCAAAGCGGGCGTTCCCCAGGGGAGCTGTCTGAGCCCCTTGCTCTACCTGGTCTCATCATCGACCTCCATACTTCGATACACAGGGACACGATGTATCTGCAATTCGCAGATGACATCACGCAAGAGATGATAGAAGATCCGAACAAACAGGGACAAGCTCCGGATCACCCCGCTGAGCCGCAAGTTGACCTGACCCATCGTAATAGATGGGAGGATATATGGTTACATTGCCGAAGGCACCGTCCTAGGCCTTAAAATCTCCGACTATGGATACTCTTGGCACTACAAGGAGAGGCAGAATCTGGCGAAGAGAGAAATCTCCAAACTGAACAAATTTAGAAACCTTAGTTTACCCAAAATCAGGAAAATATACCTGATGTTCATCCTGAATAAGCTCATCTACCTTGCAGTATAGACTCAAGCGGCTAACAGGACCTCTATGAGGAGGCTCCAGCGGGTGCAGAACTCTGCATCCCTATGCATTAGCAAAAACAGAAGGAGCGACCATCTTCGGCAAAGGGACCTGCACCGCAGTCAAGGTCTGGAGCCCATTAATATCGTAACGCAGAAATTGGGCAAAAAGGTCTGGTCAACATTGGCAAATGACATCATCCCGGAACTAAGGGCAACAGGTGGCAATATCAAAATCCCTGCCAAATTGCGAGAGAAAGTTGACTGCAATCGATTCTTCCCAAGCACTAAACTCTGCTCTGAGGAGAACATAACACTCGTACATGTGGTACAATAATAGTACAACAAAATGAGACAACATTTCTGCTATAAACTAACGACAGAAATGGAACCAACGCGAATACGAGGCGAACTGCTGAGCTCGACCGCCTATAAAGGCTCGAAAGCTCAGAAGTCCACACAAAATAAATAAAAAAATCTCAGACAAACACAAGTAAGAAGAACACAATGGTTACAAAGAAGAACAAACAAAAACCAAGTTGAAAAAAACACTAACTAAAAAGGAAAAATCAAAAACTATAAGTAAATACCTGCGATGCCCTCTAAACCAGGGCAAATCCCCCTTTTCCAACTTTCAAAAACTATCTCCTACTACTATACATATTATTTTCCACTATTGAGTGCATCTTTTGTTACGCAATTGACTGAACACAGGAGAATTGAAACTCGTGTCTGGCCGTGGCAAAGGAGGAAAAGTTAAGGGTAAAATCTGAAAACGCCCTCACTACACAATCTTTTACTCGTGTTTTGGGAGTGTTTTCGAAGGAGTTAATAATCATCCAGAAGCAGAGCGAATACCCAAAAAGAGGAGTAACGGGGGTCATGGGGCCGTCCACTTTGGATTTCAAACGGATCCCCCATCCGTACCATCAGTGGGGCAACGAAACCAAGTCGGTTAACGGTTATGGAAACAATATTTGGCGTGCTCAATATACATCTCATAAAATTAATTGACATGCCCAAAAGCTGGGCAGCGATATGTTGGACACCGGAGGACGTAGAGATCATCGTATCACAAGCAGCCAAAGAGCCTCTTCGCAAGATTGGGGTTGAAGCTTCCGTTCCCAACGAAGTCATGGTCCGTCGAACAATCATCCTCAGGAGGCTCGACCCTCTTCTTCACGGACATCAGCTGTGAAGATATCAAGGACGAGTTTTCTAAGTAGCAAAAATAGGCAAGAATAGTCAAGGTTGTGGAAGTTCGGCAAAAATATCGTGAAAATCATCATCTCGAGTATCGAGATGGCGCAGAGGGCTATGAAGGAGGGACTCTTGGGGTTCTACCTTCGAGTGCCCCTGAGCAGATAGAAGCAGAAGAGTATATCCAAGTAGAAAACTTCTTCAAATGCCTAGCCGTTGAAAAAAAAAAAGCATCCCATGAAAGATTGTACGGCGACCGAAGTCACATGCTGTCTGTTCCAGATCATTACAAGGATGGAAAGAGTGTGCTTCAGAGAATCTAAGATGTGCAAACTGCGGAGGGGACCACAGGGCCTTAGCCATGAAGTATCCCGTCCTCAAGGAAGCTATCTGGGCAAAACGCGAAATAATCAAAAATGAAAAGGAGGCAAGGTCAAGAACCTACGTGGAAGCGGCGGCGGTGCCGAATGAGTGCAAAGAAATAATTACCATTGCCATCTTTGCACACTTGGCAAACTTTGCCAACCCCGGCACTTCTGCTGGCTAATTAAATAGACTCCTGCAGAAGAATGGGGTTAAGAAGAAATTGTGGTTTCCGCCAAACCCCGCATCGCAGGAAATATTGAACATACAATAACCTTGACGACTCACAAAAGAATAAAAAAAGAACCACCACCAGCCGACAAACAACACCAAGAAAATACATAAGACGAGAATACTCGTACAATGGAAGAAGAAGAGGCAAAAAACGAAAGCACCAGGAAAAGCCAAAAAAAGAAACAGCAAAGGAAAAAGAAAACAACGGCATGACAGGAAGAACAACAACATGGGAAATTAAGCACGGCAGAGGACGACGACAAAGAAATCTCGAACTAGTTTATTATACTGTTTACACTGTCGATTTTTTTTTGCCGTTATAACTCCTTTTTGTTTCTAATCGATTTCTGTTCGGAATATAGATGACGCGTTCCCTCGGCAGTCCATGGGCGGCGACCACGGTCTCTCCTCACGGAAAAAAGGGATATTTTACCGAGAGGATTCTTCTTTGACGGCGAAGAAGTGGATCTCAACGGCTTGGCGCTGATCGGTCTTCAAAACGATATTGATTTTAGAATAGACAACGTAATCAATGTATTTGCCCAAAGGAACGAGAGGATTATGTTCGTGTGAAATTCCGTGACCATTGCTCTGCTCTGATATTAGTGTTGAATGCTGTTATATTTCATTTTAAGCCATATTTGTTATTCTGCTCTTCGGAAATAGTTGTGTAAATATATATATATATATATATATATATATATATATATATATATATATATATATATATATATATATATATATATATAAAATGAATGAATAACTCACAAAGTAGCACGTGAGGTTCGCAATCAATGTCCCGCAGGAAAAATGAAAAGGTGCTTCCAAGTACTTACGAACTTTATTCAGTTCATTCTCAAGGATAAAGTTCAAAAGTACTTGGAAACACCTTTTCATATATATATATTAAACTTTGCGATGGAATGAACCTTATACGATATATCTAAAATTCATGTAAATCTCCAAAATAATAGGTATTATTATGCTTTGGTTGACATTAAAAATTTACAATAAACCACAATTCATAATTTTCTGATGTCTAGAAAAAAGTCGGATTTGAGAGAGTTGGCTCCCTCTCCTGTGTGAGTTACTGTTATTTATTTTCAATGCTATGCAAGATAATTATTCATGATCAAAGCCTTTCTCTTAGACTACTAAAAGAGATGAATTCAGATTAGCACCTACCAAATTTTTGTCCTGGATCTGCTACTGGTGAGCTGCCTTCCCAGGCTGACGAGCTTAATCCACCCTAAGCAACATATTTTAAGGCGACAGTCATCCATCCGCTTTCCGGAAGCCCGGTTCCGCCTCATCAGAGACCTTAGCCAAAACATCAAGGTAATATCATCTCCTGTATATAAAGAGTAGTTGAACCTTATTCTATCAAACTTTCAAGATGTTATCCGCAAGAAATAACGAAGAATCGATACACTAACACAATAAATAAATATATATACATTCAAAGTATCCTGTTTATATCAAGAGCAGTATAAAATAAAAACTTCATTTAAAGTGAAAAAGATCTTTCGTTCATTGTAGGTAAAACCTACAAAAATCACTAAAGTTCAGTCTTGGGGACCAGTAGCCTTTTTCGTAGCGTAACGGGCGGGGGGGATGTGAGTAAAATTGCCTGCCTGCCCGGTACTGGCGCTACAAGTAGGCCTTACTCGAGTTTTCTCCTCCTTAAACCTTTCATTACAAATCTCCCCAAGAGCTTACTGGCGGAAGTGCCCTTAATAGCTATGCTCTTTCGCAAACTGCTAAAAGCCGTTGTTCGTATCCCATATTAATCATGAACTAGAGTTCTCATAATCGAACAAGAAATGGTGATTCGATCAAAATGCATGCAAGGAAGGTTTAGCCGAGTCTTCCGGAAGCACCGCGTGTGATTAGAGACGAGATAAAGTACCGCGGCTGTGATTAGCTGTAGGATGCAGTTCAGATTCGGGCTGACTTACTGATGGTTGCCATATGCTGTTGATACCAGTCACTCGGATTCCAGTTAAGTTGTAGGTCCCCGCTAAAAAAATAAAAGGGTTAAAAATTTAACGTATGCATATTATGCGACTCCATTAAATTAAACTTTAACCTTTTTTCTTCTTTTTGTTAACCCACCAGGGATGTCCAACTTCCTGCCTGTACCATTTGAACGAAATTGTTTCTCACTTTTTTCTTTTATCTTTTCCCTCTGCTTCTTATTTTGCTTTAATAAAGTGGAGCCGTAAAATGGCTCCTAACCGCATGTCAAAGTATCGCGTTCACACTCGTGTGCATTGTAAAAAGTGAAAATTTCGTTTCATCCAACGCCACAGTAGCCGTTCATTTGGGTGGGGGAGAAGGGGGTTACAAAAAAGTATATAGGAAATTTATGAATTTCCCTAAAGCGTAGGATAAATGAAAGTGCCAAAATATGTTTAGCCTACTCAAAAGGGTAGGCCAGCGTGACACGTGGTAAAAACTTTTAGGCACCTGAGGTGCCTAATCTAAATTGATCGAAACGCAGGTGCTTATTCTTGAATTGAGTGACTTTAGGTGACTAATCTTAAATTGATCCGAACTTTCTTACGCAATTTCAGTTTGTATTTTTCACATTCTAAAATATTATATCGTAATTTTTCACGGCACATCTAATTTCATCTCAGGGCGCACCATTGCTTTGATCCCTCGTAAACTCCAATGAAGGCAAATCTCATTAAGGATAAACGGTGTTAAGTTAGTGCTTCCGAACACACCTGCTCTCTATATGAACTTGTTTAGGTAAATTATCCTGCGATTTCCGAGTAATTCAAGTTTGGTGAGATTCGTTTTTGTTGTCTTTATTCCTCCCCAACCTTTGACACTTCCTGCTTTATTTTTTCTTCCTTCGTGTGTCCCTCGCATCGCTTTCTCCACTGATTGAAAATGACCTCGCTCCTTGCACCTATTTCCTTCTATCACTTGTACCCAAGACTCATCTTTGCACGACCTCAACTTTAGTCGGAATTGACTGACAGTCTAATCCGAACCAAAGTTAGTTCTCTATGCATTTAAACCATGCTTCCTTGAGGGGGTAAATAGAAGAGGAGAAAAGGGGACAGTCATCAGATTGAAAAAAAAACCCCTTAATACCATCATTCATCCTCGTTATTTAAAAAATATTTGATTTATATCATTTCTTTGTTCCCATCTACAGACATTTTTTCCTAGATTTTTTATTTTACTCGAAGGTGACTTGTTAGTTTCCTGTGGCCTTGATAGTCTCAGAAATGCATTCTTGCCTACCTAAGGATACAAAACGTAGCCTAGGGATCAGGATGCAGTGAACCGAATCTTCCAAAATCTGTTGCTTCCAAATATACTGTAAAGGTTTCTTTAAAAATTAAGTGGAGAAAGTAAATGCCCGTAGAAATTAGGAACGCAAGAGTCCAAGTACTTTCGTCTTATTAGCGAAGACCTCTCGTGAGTGAATAACGAAGGAAAGGGTAACGTATATATGGTTATGTCGTCTCAAGGAACTCAATAAAGTTGGAAAGAACTTGAATTGGAATTTCCTCTTTCCTGCTGGGCATTTTTTCACGTCGTTAGTTAATTGCTCCCCTGTCCCTTTTCATTCCTAGACGGTCACTCGACCGGATGGTGAAATTAGCATAAAGATCAGAATGACAATTACTGGCAAGCGTGTGGGCACCGTGGTCTGGTTCTCGCTGGAAGAGAAGTGTAAGCAAGAGCGGTACTAGTGTGTTTTGCTCACCAACCAGGGAGTAGGGAACCCTTCATGGCTCAAGGGAGAGCCACTCATCCCCTTCCGCATCAAGTCCCCGGAAGGGGCGCGGTGATTTACCATCCTGGCCGCCGTGCTGACGGGACTCAGCACCCCGTCCAACCCCAGCTTAGCCTCTTCTCCTTCTTCAAAACACTTGTTTCCTTCCGGTTTCTTCGCTTTTCATACAACCTCTCCCACAACTTTCTCTGATCAGCCTCTAATTTCACAGGGTAGATGCTGACCTTCTTCTCAGCCAACCGTCCCGGATCGGGGCTGAGGGGGGAGGGGACAATGTTCCCTAACCCCTGAGCTCCGGTCTGGGGTGGTTGGTTTTTAACAACCTGCTTCATCCCGACCCATACCTTCCTCACATCCCTTTTCATCTCCTCTTCACAATCTATCTTTTTTTTACGCCGTGTCCAAGGTGGAGCCACCATGCCGATGGACTGCCAGGCCACCAGGCGGGAAGGGTGATCCCAAATGGCGGCGCCTGGCTCTGCCGGGCTTGTAAGCACCTCTTGCAGTGCGGGCTACTGCGAGAGGTGATGCGCGATTGCGTCCCGTGATACAAATAGGGTCACCATGCCCAATGATGAAAATAAAAAAAAAAACAACCATCAACTTCCCCTTAACATCAACGGAGCCGCCCTCGGGCAGCTCCACCCAAAAAATGGAGGTCCCCCATCCCTGTGCTTGTGCAGGGGACCCTCCATATCTCTCTAACCGGGGAGGAGGCTCACTCCTCTCCTTCGCCTACGGGTGTAGGGGACTCCCTCTCACCCCCTTCTCTGGAGGTGCTTTCGGACACCTCCCTCTTTCCAGCGGCAGTCCCCTCTGTTCTTTCCAAGGGGAGTGCCAAGAAAGCCAGCCGCTCTACATCGAAGCGGCTGGGTAGGGCAAACCCCCTTAGGGGGGAGAGGGAAGCCAGGCCCCTTCGGTCGCTTCCCTCAAAAGACCTGCTGGCAAGAATTTTAAACCTTGCCGGGGTCAAGGCCTGTGCCTCCCCAAACAAGACTGGTGACGCTGCCAAGGGGACCTGCGATGGCCTGGGAGGGGATGGCCAACTGGAGGCCCCTCCTGTGATAGACATGGTCCTTGAGGAAACCCAGCCTTAGACGGTATGGCCTTCCGTAGGGGGGAATCCGGGCTCGGCGCCAAACACCGAACCTGAATCCGTTTCTATGCAAGGTCCTCCGCAAACGGCTGGGGCCTCCGAGGCAGTACAAGGAGGGGATGGATCTCCTCTGACCGGTGCCCCTGCGACCACCAGGACCTTCTCCATTTCGGAGAAGGGCCTGGCTGAGGCCGGTCCATCTGGCCTGGGGGCTCCTTCCGATGGAGGTGAGAAGCGGGATCATTCCCCGCCCTCCTCTCTCAAAAAGAAAAAGAAAAAGACAAAAAAGACTCGGGGCTACTCTCCATCGGCAGGGGTTACGGGGACGGATGGGTCTGCTGCCACTTTGGCAAGCGACCAAGCCAAGATCGGCACATCCGGCCCTTCTGCCCCCCCCCCGGTTGCGGAGCCCCTAACTAAGACCAAAAGTGCATAGGGCGAAGCCTCGATGACATCAGAGCTTACCTGGCGTTTTCGATCCCGCTGACTTCAAACGCTTCCTCGTTATTCGATCCACTGATGGCACCATGTTGTCCAAGGGCAACATGATCCATCAGAGGAGAGGGTTAGCTAGTGCAATTGGTAGAGAGCCGAAGGTGACCCGTTTCTCGGACGGGAACCTTCTGGCGAATGCGGCGAATCCCGCTGAGGCGGCCAAGATAAGTGCTCTTCGGACACTTCATGGCACCCCGGTGAGTGTGACGCCGCACTCTACCATGAACTTTGTGAAAGGAGTAGTTTATGAGATCGAACTCGTTGACTACTCCATTGAGGACATCACCTTAGAGCTGGCCGACCATGGGGCGGTCAAGGTCGAACGTGTGATGAGAAAACAGGGAGGGGCCTCGAGACCCACCCCTACACTCTTCGTCACGTTCGACTGTAACAAGCTCTCTGAGTCGGTGCGTGCTGGTTGGTACCGCTACCGCGTGAAGGCATTCGTGCCACTGCCGCGGCGGTGCTATTACTGTCACCGCTTCGGATATACGAATCGCTCATGTAGACGTGCAAAGTCGGAGTCACCCGAAGTCTGCCTACATGCGCTATAAGAGCCTCGAACGATTTCACTGTCGCTGAATTTCGTCGGGCTAGGGCTAGGTTCCGGTATATTTCGAAGCACGCCCGCCGCTCTTCTTGGCACGCATACGTATCTTCACTTAACGGGAAGACCCCTTTAGCTGAGGTGTGGAAGCGAGTCAAAAGGATTCGTGGCAAGTTCTCGCAGGACCCCCCTACCGTTCTCCAGGAGAATGGGACCGCAATCTCGGACCCCGCGCCCGTGGCGGAATCCTTAGCGCCTGCTTTTTCCGCATTCTCTAGCCATGATGCTGCTCCGCCAGCATTCAATGCACGTCGTGATGTCGCGGAAGGCCGCCGGCTGGACTTTACCTCCAGAGGCGGAGGACCCTTCAACGACAAGTTTACTGTGAGTGAGTTGCGTTTCGCTCTCGCTTCGTGCGGGGGAGAACGATGTCCCGTACGCCATGCTTCGACACCTAGGTGAGCGAGGCATGGCCTTTCTCTTAGATTTGTTCAACAGGATCTGGGTGGAAGGCCTTCTCCCAGACTCCTGGCGAATCGCTATTGTGCTCGCCTTTCGCAAACCGGGGAAAGATCACTCCACTCCGACCGGTTTCCGCCCAATCTCTCTAACCTCTTGCGTGTGCAAATTGATGGAGAAATTGGTAAATGTTAGATTAGCCTTTTTCCTGGACAGCGGAGGCCATCTGTCTTCCGCACAGTGCGGCTTCCGCAAGTTCCACTCCACGTCGGATGCTCTGCTCCGACTTGAAAAGGCCATCTGCGAGGCTTTCCTTCGTAGACAGCAATACGCCACGGTCTTTTTCGATCTGGAGAAGGCCTATGATACCGCATGGCGATACGGTATCATGGAGACTCTCCACACGATGGGGGCGAGGGGACGCCCCCAATGTTTATATCTGAATTTTTTCGAGATCGTCGATTCCGCGTACGGGTAGAGGGAGCCCTCTCCGGCCCAAAGGAGCAGGAAGAGGGTGTCCCGCAGGGGAGTGTCCTCAGTGTCACACTCTTTGCCCCGAGCATCAACGACATCACCTCGGTGCTGCCGGAAGATGTTCTCGCTACGCTCTACGTGGACGACCTTTCGATCTCTTTTGGCGCGGCCCAGATGCCAACTCTGGAGCGTCGACTCCAACAGGCATTGAACCGCGTCTCTCGCTATGCCGAAGCGCACAGGTTTCGGTTTTCTTTGGCCAAGACTAAGGTGGTGCACTTCTGCCGCCATCCACGGCTTCACCCCGACCCAGATTTGTTTCTTAATGGGGTGCGCCTGGATGTGGTTGAGTCGCACCGTTTCCTTGGTCTTGTATTCGACCGACGCCTCACCTGGGAGGCTCATATTCGTAGCCTTAGGGTCTCTTGTACCCGCGCCATGGACATTCTCCGTTCCGTGACGTTCAGCGCTTGGGGCGCTGATAGGGCTACTGCTCTACTTTTTTATCGATCCTTTGTTCGTTCGAAGCTCGACTACGGATGCGAGTTTTATGCATCCGCAGCCGAGCGTTTATTGCGGAAGGTGGATTCGATCCACCACACCGGCCTTCGCCTTGCGACCGGTGCTTTCCGCACTTTCCCCATTGAGAGCCTGTTGGTCGATGCTGGGGAGATGCCACTCGCTCTGCGCCGCGTGCAGTCCATCGCTCACCTGTACACGCGAACCCGGCGTCTCCCTCAGTCGCCAACAGCTCTCACTGCATCCGCAGCTGATCTCGATAGTGCCTATGCCGCCGAGAGACGCCAGTGATATCTTAAGCCCTTTGGGTTTAGGGCCAGGAAACTCCTTCGAGAGGTAGATATAGCTCTCGGGCCGTGGCGCCCCTGGTTCTGCCCAGGACGCCACCCTGGAGGGTACCACATTTGGCTATTTGTCGCCACGCCTTTGCTTCCAAATCTTGTACTGCGCCGGGAGTATTGCGTTCGACCTTTTTGGAGCACACATCGTGTCACGCTGGAACCGTGCCAGTGTATACGGATGGCTCCAAGTCCCAAGAGGGGGTCGGCTTCCACGCCGTATCCCCTCTGTTTGAAGTCAGCGGGGCTCTACCAATCGCTGTGATTGTCTTCACGGCCGAGCTGGTGGCAATACACCACTCGGTACGGGAGTTTACGTGACGTGCCCGGTTCGGAGACCGGATTGTGATCTATAGCGACTTACAAAGCGCCCTGAGTGCTCTCGGGGCATTGGAATCTCCGCATCCCCTGGTTCGCGATATCCGTGACGCCACGGTTTTGGCGAGCCGGGCAGATGTCGAGATTATCTTCTGCTGGGTTCCTGGACATGTAGGAATTGCGGGGAATGAGGGCGCCAGAGAGTCCGCACGGAATGTGCGACCAGAGCAGCGTTTCGCTCCTCTTTACACATTACTTGGCAAGAATACGGGCAGCCCTCTGGACTGCTTGGCCAATAAAATGGGAGACGGCCGAGGGGAACTTTAAGTTGCGTGTCATTGCGTCGCGAACTTTCCCATGGACCTTGCCCCCGATGCTGTGATGGTTTCAGGTTGCTCTGTCGTCTCTGAATTGGACATACTTGAGGGACGCACCGCCATTTTATGGAGCGCTCGCCAGCGCCCTACTGTGAAGACTGCGTTGTCCCCCAGACTGTTCGACACATTCTTGGTGAATGTTGCAGTCTGGGTGATATTCGCGCACATTACCTACGAACTGGGTCGCTACCGCTTGTTCCTTGTACTCGTGACTAGTTCGTACAAACAAACTTTCGGACTATATGACTTTTTGGAGGAGGCTGGCCTCCTCCAATTTATTTGGCTCTTAGATATAGGTCGCATGTTCCTGCTCCATGGGAGGTGGGCCTACCCCCGACACCGGAGCGCGCTTCCTTCTCGTTGCCTTTTTGCTGATCTTCATTTATTTGTTGTTTTTTTAGCCTGGTTTAGCCTTTGTTCATTTTTTCTTTGTTATTTACGTGTTATTTGCTTTTTAATCTAGCCTTGTATTAGGCTGTAGTGCGAGTACGGCGACTTTTGCCCTAGTAGGCAGGCACCGGATGGGTTCTTAAATTTTCAAATTAAAATAAAATATGCCAATGAAACTCGTTGATTGTGGTGGGGGGTCAGGAACCGAAGGGTGATGTTGGTTGACGATGTAAAGGTGTGATTGGCTATCTATGATGATTATGTACGTAGATGAGCTGCCTAAGACAACTTTCCGTCTGAAAGTGCAGATATTTCTGTACCTGCGCTCGCTGTGATTCAAACCCGGTACCGAGGCGTGGAAATAGAACGCGGTATCCACTAGGCCAGTGTTAACTTCAATTGCAGTATTAATGTGTTGTATCTTTTTGGTTACAGATGAAATTTCAACTTTTGCTATTGCTTTTTGTTTTGTCTCTGGCTCAAGCTGATAAAAAGATGAAGTGTTTCGCGTGCGATAACTGCAAAGCGTCAGTTGGGAGACCTACTACATGCGGTCCTCGGGATGACGTGTGTCTGGTTCGTGTCTACTTGTCATTGTTACTTCCTAGACTATAGAGGATAAGGAAAACTAGAATAAATGTGATCAGACATCTCATACCTCCCTGGAGTTCAAATGCAAACAATCTCCTTAGATTTGGCGCATGATGTTAAAATTCAACTTTGTATATTGCATATTAAGGGAAAAGAACAATTTTGAACCAATTTATTACCATGGGGTGCAGTAAAAAAAATGCTAGAATTAAATTTATTAAAGTCAAATCATGGCAGTTCCATTAAAATATAATTAATATTCATATTCTAGTTACTTTTGCTGTATTTCTATATTTCTGCTCAATTATAAATCCTATTGTTTTTCAATGAGAAATGGATGAGTACATTAATAACATTTGTAGTCAAAGTGAAGTTATTTCATTCACGTTTCCACCTGCAATCTTTAATTCTAATTTTTCATTCTCTCAGAAACTTGTTCAGGGAAAAACAGTTGTCAAGAGATGTTCTCCTAAAGATGTATGTGGATTGGGAAAACTAGAAAGATTTGCCCGACGCTCGTGGCTTAGCTTTAGCAAGTTCTTAAAAGCTGATTCCAAAGGTATTTGAACTATATTTACATTCATTTATAAAAGTAGGCTCCCCCTAATAGTAGATACAACTTTTTGAATCCTTTTAATCTGTCCCTCCTATTATTTTATACCATGCTCCGCGGGCAACCTCTTCCAATCAACCGTAACCCCACACTACTCGCATTCTCCTAACCTCACACATGACCTCGACTCCCCAGACCCACAATATTGCCTCAAATGCCACATCTAAACTTCAACACTCTCAGAACAATCACTAGCACTAACTTTAAACAACACAAAGAACCGCGGAACATGCTATACAGAAAGTTTATCCACACTACCCACCCAAAATTACGGTTCTCGATCTGGGCACCATCCATGTCTACCACAAATCTACACATATTCAGACATTCCAAGATTATACCACCGCATTACAATTGGCTGCATAAAAATGACCCCTGCGCATAAACGCCATCATCCAATACACACCCTATCTATTTCTATCTCTACACCAGAGCCAAAACAATTAGCTCCACCACACACTACACCCAATTGTTAGTAACCTTCCCTCCACCCCACCGAAATAGGAGCCCATAAGTCACGTACACAAACACTTCTCCCGCATAGCACTTTAGAACCAGCCGCACAATGCCAAATTCCAAAGCAATCGACTCTAGATTTCAACAGCAGGTTCTCTGACCCATGTATTCCCTACGCGAATACAAAAATAAACACCAAAACCCCAACCCCCACTGCAACCTCCAGCAACCCCAAAACACTACTCATATCATCCTATCCTGTAACTCTTTACCATCTCCTAATATCTTTCAATATAATCGGTCATCCAGAATTTTCGTACCGCTATATACGAGGGGCGGTCAATAAATTTTGCGAATCGGTAGGGAAAAACAGAGGAAGGGGGATGGCTGTTTGTGGGGTGTTAAGACAAGTTATGACAAGTCAGGACCTCCAACCACACGCTCCTGCCTCGTCTATTTAAGAAGCAGTAGCTGATCGCAAATCGTCAGTCACAATTTTTTTAACTATGGAGAAGGTTGAGCACCGCGCAGTGATCAAATTTTTGGCCAAGGAAGGCAAGAATGCAAAGGAGATCCATGAACGCATGGTTGCAGTGTACACCGACACCACCCCTTCCTATGCAACCATTGCTCGCTGGAATAGGGAGTTCCGCCATGGTCGTGAGTCCCTTGAAGATGACGCCCGTCAGACGTGACCAACGAGAACAATGTGGCCCCTGTGGAGAGGATGATCCTCGAAAATCGACGGGTGAAGGTCGAAGAAATCGAGCGAGAACTTGGAATATCACATGGAAGTGTTAGCAACATCATCCAAGACAATTTGGCCATGACCAAGGTCTCTGCCCGTTGGGTCCCTAGAAACCTCACACCCATGATCGATTTCAACGTCGTCAAAGTCCACAAGG